>OU426990.1:96842689-98099015 GCA_911387755.1 Chrysotoxum bicinctum | reverse complement strand
ATAATCTACCCGCGCTCAAGGGATTATGATTACCCTTTAAATGTTTCAACACAGCGCGGGCGTGAAGTTAATGAAGAGAAAGAAGGATAGGAAAGATGTGTGGCACGATGTTCTGAGACTGTTGGTGGTTGTCTCAGATATTTTTATCTCCAGGGATGGCGGCTGAGCTAAAGCGGAGAAATGCCATGTCTTATTTTTATATCGCTTATAATTCACATTATTTTATTCGTGTTCATCCTTGTTAGGCATACTAGCTTAACTCAATTACATGTTGTTAGTGTTATGCCTGAACAACATGTAATGAGTAAACCAGCAACCCATTGATGACAATTTTTAGAAGGTTTTTAATGGAATTAAAGCGATATAGACGACGGCAGGGATCGAACCTGTCATCATGAGGTTGACAGGCGAGCACACATCCATCGCGCCACGACCACCCCCTAATGTTGATATTATTCCAGATAAGGTTTGTTCTCTGTATGGCTTTAGCATAAGTTTGTACCTAGCGATAGGAATACCTACATGCATTGGCCTGGCTTGGCAGCAAAGGTATCATTGTTCTACTTTTGGCGAGTTCGTCAGCTTTACAATTTTCTAAAATGCCCCTGTTTCCAGACAACGAGCAAAGGTGAATTTTAAATAGCTGTGCCATCTCCATCAGAGACAATCGGCAGTTAAGGGCTGGCAAAGTCAGAATAAAGAGATTTAATGGCTGCTTGGCTGTCCGAGTAGATGCGTATATCTTTAATTGATAATCACGTTTTCTTAAAGCCAAGAAAGGACTTCTTTAATCTCCAAAAGTTCCACTGGAACACGCTACAGTGGTTGGGAAGACGAAAAGACGGACTTAAATTTAGTCTGTCTGAGTTTACACCCCAAACCACCACTGCCCTGAAAGCCGACATAAATAAGGCCATTGGTCAAATTGAGACTGTTTTATTTACAAAATTTATAGAAAATTGAAACGTTCTGATGCGTGCCACCTAGCATTTAAATAAATAACTTCAATGATATCTCATTTACATTTTAGGACATGCATAATGGAAAATCTTTTATTTACATTTTCAGAAGGTGAGAATATCTATTTAACTGAGAACCATAATTTTTCCACTTCTTCTTTTTTCTGGCGTCAAATGGCAAATATTTTAAAACTGGGTATGAAGCAAGTGTAACGTTATGGTACTAAGTCCTTCCTTGAATAATAGGAAATTAAACCGCGATGAACCAATTTCAAATGACCCATTTCAATTGAACACACAGAGCATACCGTGGTTTGTTTAATTCCGCTTTAACACAAGTGATACAAATACCTTCTCAAGCCTAGTACTCAGTTCAAGTGAAAATGAAAATTTCATATAAATGTGGCGGCTGGTTCACTCGCATGAAATCCCCAACGAGAGGTGAGTACCAAAATGTGGATTGGAAAAACAATTATGTTCCACAAATTTTTACACTCCAAATTTTCATTTCTCAATGTACCTACAACCATCAGGAAAAAGTTTAAGGCAGCGAGCGTGGAAAACTGTGACATTTGTCAGTTAATTTAAATATTTTGTTTCAAAATAAAAAATTGAAAATTTATAAACAGAAATAAAGAAGGGATAACGAATTTTTTGATACTGCTATCGAGTTTATTTCAGGTGAGTATCAAAAACTCACGTTGAAAAGTTTATTCTATTTTCATTTTTATTCTCCGCGCGTAATTTGTAACGTATTTATATTTCATTTCACGCTAGGTGAGTACTAGGCTTCAAATGTTAATATTTAGGCGTGAAAACAATTATTGTGGAACGTAATACATATAGATAGATAGATAGATAGATATTCTTTATTTATTCATAATAAAAATTTTACAATATTTGTTGCTTAAGAATTAAGACATGGCAAATCAGCCGTCTGCCTGAAATAACATTTCAAAATAAATAATGAAAAGTTTAAATTTTAGCAGAAAAATAAAAAAAAAAAAAAACAAACTTTAAACAATTTTGCAGTGATTTGTAACACAAAAAAAGAAGATCAATTTAAAAAATAAGATTTTACAAACATTTTTCAATTTTAAAATGAGTTGAAATACAAACGTTTATAAATAAGTTTAAATAATGTTAGGTGGCATTGTAACAGAAAAATTTAAAGAATAATTAATTAAAAGGTTGAATAAGAGTTATACACAAGATTTACAAGAAGCAGTTACGGTAGTTAAGAGCTTGATCACAAAACCCGTAGAGATTTGTCCACCCTGCCGAACCGTTCAAAATTTCTATCAATTCTGATCTAGAGAGGACACTTTGATGGAAGTAAAGCCTTCTAATTTCCTGTAAAATCGGGCACACTGATATGAAGTGATAAACATCATCACGTTCGAATCTGTTGCAGAAGTTACACAAGACTGGTAAGTCTGAGCGATGGGGAACATAATTTAAACTAAGGATTTCAACTCTTGCTCGAAAAATAGTGCTTATAACAACCACAGAGTGCTCGCTTCCAAAGTAATTAGCAGCTTGAAGTCGATGATTTAGATCTCTGTATATAAGTCTAGTTGACGATGCCGCCGCACGATTTAAATGTTGAATGTATATTTGTTCATCAACCTGCGATATTACATTAGCAAATAGTTCACTCCAGCTATCTAAATTAAATTCTGTAAGGTCTAACCTGAGGCCATGAGAGTTTGCGAGCTCACTCCATTCTTTGAATGGTGTCGAATTCGAACGCAAAAGATTCACCATAACAGTCTTGTGTAGACTAATGCCCGGCTTTTTCATGGTCTTTATCAAAAAATCAGAGTTGGCTTTTAAGTTTCTAATATAAATTGGGGTTATACCTGACTCGATGTGGATAGCATGAGTTGGAGTGGAATTCGGTAAACGAAATAATCGTTTGAAGAAAAACCTTTGCATCAATTCAAATTCTTCGAAATACTTGTAACCAAAAACTTGGACTCCGTAGCACATACAAGAATTTATAGTGGCTTCAAACACCCGGTATTTTGACCCTAGATCAATATTTTGATTGGCAAACAGTTTTGGCCACATAACGCTTAGTGCAATTTTGGCTTCCTTACACTTACCCTGCACATGTTTAGCGAAGCTAACGTTTGAAGACATCAACACTCCCAAATACTTAAATTCTTGTACTACCTCTATACGTTCGCCATCCAGAAACCAGCTTTCCTCTCTTGATCTCCTACATTTGCGAGCTTCAAACACCATAATTTTCGTTTTCATAGCGTTTATTTTCAGATCCCAGGTGTTGCAGTACCTCTGAAGCTTATTTATTTGGAGCTGAAGAGAGGAAGGGTTGTCCGCCAACATAACTAGGTCATCCGCGTAGAGTAGAACTTTGATATGAGTGTCGACAGTACTGACTCCTCCAGGCAAGTAGTCACTAATGTCGTCGATAAAAAGAGCAAAGAATATTGGGCTCAGGATGCAACCCTGTGGGACCCCAGCAGTAGTTTCAAACCAATTCGAAGTTTCCGAGCCATCCCAAACTGCCGCACTTGTTCCATTCAGCAGAGTTTCATACATTGCCAAAAATTTCCTAGAGATACCAATGGAAGCCATTTTGTATATAAGAGCTTGACGATTGACAGTGTCAAAGGCTGCTTTGAAGTCAACGAAGCAGGCATACAACTTTTTTTTCCTTTAGGTAAATTTATTGGCTATGTTTGACAAGGCAAAGATGTGGTCAGCAGTTGAAAATCCAGCGCGAAAACCAGCTTGAAATATGCTCAAACGTTGATTTGACTCTATCCAGTTTGAAAGTCTCATATACAAAATTGTAGCAAATACCTTCCGAATTGAGTTCAGTATTGATATACCCCTGTAATTTTCAGGCATGTTAGCATCACCCTTTTTAAAAATCGAAATTATAACCGCTTTATTAAAGCTTTGTGGGACGCATGCATTTTCGAATAAATGATTGTAGAAAGATAATAGATAATGTTTGAATTCCGATGTTGAATGCTTAAAAAACTCGAGAGGGATACCATCATTTCCAGGTGATTTATTGTTTTTCATTGAAGATAGTGCAATTTGTAGTTCATCTAAAAGTATTGGCAAATCAAGCTCCTCGACAACTGGATTAGGCAAGGCGTAGTGGAAGGATTGACGTTCACTAGAAGCTGTCAACAAAGATCGAAAATGAGTGGCGAGAATGTCAGCTTGTATTGAGCTGGCAGCTAGGCAATTATTACCACGTAGTTCCCTCACATTACACCAGAAGGTTTTTGAGTCTTTACATTTTTCTAAGTTTCTAGCTAAGTTTCTTGTGTAGTTTAGCTGCTTGTTTTGACAGACATGCTTATAGGTTTTGTTTGCTTGTAAATAAGCGGATTTAGAAATGTCAGTATTTAATTTTCTAAACAAGTTCAGAGAAGCAAATACTTTTCTACGGAGCATGTTACACTCGTAGTCGAACCATTTACAATGGAAAATTAACTGCTTATTGCCGCGATTTCTTGACGTAATACATATATTTATTTTCAATTTAACAAAAAAAATATATATGACCTATTTTTGTAATTAACTAAGAAATACTGATATCGTTCAGAAAAGCTCACATAGGATTTTCAATTATATTTTTGTTTTAAGATATAAGGTGTGGAAAATTTTTTGAAATTGAAAATTATAGATCTCTTGTGAAAAAAGAAAAAGTTCTTCGAAACTTACAGCATGCTACATCCCATCATCACCGAGCTAACTTCACATGAGTAGTGTGGGCTCTTGTGAACCAAGCTCATAGAATTTGTGATTTTAAACACCTTCAGGAGAGGCCTGAAGCCAAAGCCTGACACATTGCAAAGTTCTTCTTCTACAGAACTTAAAAAAAAAGGTCTTTTTTTCTTACATTAAGGGCATTACGAATGGAAGTCGACGAATGTTCAGAAAATTTGGTGTAAATACCGATTTCAAACCAAACTTCTGAAATCACCGAAAAACTGAATTCCACTCCAAAACCCTGGGGCTTAATCGGTTCCTTACAAATGTGATTCATCGTAAATTAGGGAAACACGTTAAAGCCATCCAAAACAATGCCGACATAAAATTAGCAATATGTCAACATCTGGCTTACTTCGAATATCACTTTATTCGATTTGATTAACCAAATCCAACGCAGTTGAAAAATTTTATGTGCCGAGAATTGCTAAAGAGGCAATAGAAATCAAGAGGCACGAAACCATCAAGAGACTCAAGCTTCAAATTATAAACATCAAATAAATAAAATGAAAACAAAAAACCGACACCTGAGTTAGTAAGCTTTGCGTGTACCCAAAAATATATTGACTCAATGCAACGACAACCGAGGACAAGTAGTTACACTACCCACAAACAATCAAATAGCAACAATAACTACGCACCGGTACTGCTTGAGAACACTATCGAGTACCAAGAAATAACAACAGACTATGTATAACATCCATCAAATGTCTATCTCATCCCGTGACTTCAATTCAACTTGTTCGAAGCTTCGGGTTAAAGAAATTGGGGCAAAATTATAAAGAGCCTATTATTAAGGTGTTATGTAGTATGATAATCCTTAACAATTTGCTATATTTAAAGTAGTTAACTAACTCATTCTTAATTTTAAACATTTTCTAACTAGCATCTTAATAAATAGCTTCTGAAAACACCTAAAACAATGACAGTTCGTGCAAAAAACTAAGTAAACAGACCTTTTGTACATCTTTCATGAAACTTAAAAAAAAATATATAAGCGAATACGTTCCACAACCGTAACTTTAATTTTAAGTTTTTCGTCTTAAAGCCTAGTACTCACCTAGCGTGAAATGAAAAATAAATACGTTCCAAATTACACGCGAAGAATAAAAATGAAAATAGAATAAACTTTTCAAATCATCTGACAAATGTCACAGTTTTCCACGTTGCCTTAAACTTTTTCCTGATGGTTGTACATTGAGAAATGAAAATCATAGCGTGGAAAAAGTTGTGGAACATAATTGTTTTTCCAATCCACAATCACCTCTCGTTGGGGATTTCATGCGAGTAAACCAGCCGCCACATTTATATGAAATTTTCATTTTCACTTGCACTGAGTACCAGGCTTAACAACGCAACGTTTTTTGAAACGAAAATCAAATACGTTCTACAATAATAATTCACATGCTATTAACACTATGCCACCTCTAAGCGAAAAGTGGAATGCCTGATAAAAAGTTTGCCATATGATGTGCAATTCATTTTTTCTCCTGGAGTATTTATGCCTGACGTCTGGTCAAATAGTTCCATATGCCCAATCTACAAAAAAGGCGATCCTATGTCTTGCAAAAACTACAGAGGCATATCCCTGCATAATGTTGCCTACAAGATCCTATCCACCGTACTATGTGAGCGTCTAAAATCTTTCTGCAACACTACGATCGGCACATACCAGTGTGGCTTCAGGCCAGGCAGATCAACGATAGACTAAATCTTCACATTGAGCAAATCCTGGAAAAGACCAACGAATTTCGAGTCAAGACCCACCATCTTTTCATCGACTTCAAAGCCACATATGATAGCATAAGTCGCCAAGAGCTTCTATCTGCGATGTCGGAACTCGCGATCCCGAAAAAACTTATCCAGCTATGGCGCATGACGTTACAATACATGCGTTACAAATGGGTAACAGCTCATCCGATATATTCCAGACATGTACAGGGTTAAGACAAGGAGATGCGCTATCATGCGATTTCTTCAACCTAGTCCTAGAGCAGATAGTGCGCAAGAGTGGTGTTAACCTGGAAGACAATATCTTCAACAGGTCTACGCAACTGCTTGGCTATGCGGACGACATCGACATCATCGGCCGCTCTAAGCGAGCTGTGCTAGAAGCGTTCACAGCTATTGATGAACAGGCGAAACGCGTTGGTCTTGAAGTTAATGAGGACAAAACGAAGTATATGCTATCAACAAACAAAGCCCCATCTGTCCAGCGCTTAGGACAAAACGTCACTGTTGGTAGCAGTAATTTCGAGGTAGTCAAGGAGTTCACCTGCCTCGGAACAAACATCAATCCGACGAAGAATTACCCGAGCGAACCGCTGCTACTTCTGTTTGGCCAAACAAAATGGGTTCAAAAATATTGAGCCGTTTTCGAGATATTGAATTTTCCAAGAAAAAAAAAATAGATTTTTTTTTCAAAATTCAAAAAAAAAATATTTTTCTTAAAGTTTTGAAATGCAATGTTTTTTAAACTTTTTAGAAGCTTCTCCCTACAAAAATTTCATTGAAATCCGTTATGTCGATAATGAGAAATTCAAAATTTAAAAAAATCGTTCTATGGTAGGTACAGTCAGTAATATGTTGTTTTCAAAATCTTTTTATTAAATTATAGATCCTAAAAATTAATTGAACGAAAAAAA
The DNA here is from genome assembly GCA_911387755.1 of Chrysotoxum bicinctum. Taxonomy (NCBI): domain Eukaryota; kingdom Metazoa; phylum Arthropoda; class Insecta; order Diptera; family Syrphidae; genus Chrysotoxum; species Chrysotoxum bicinctum. Next base: position 98,091,652 of record OU426990.1, on the reverse strand, counting down.
AATCAAGCGAAATTCTCGGAACCGTTTTCGAGAAAAATACGATTTTCGAAAACCATTTTTTAACATTTGTATGGAGGGTACCGTTATTTTTAGGTAAAATAATTTTTTTTCTCATATCTTGTAGATTATTTTAAGAAACTTTTATTTGTCAAGTTTTAAAAAAATCGAGCATGGGGTTTTCGAAATATTGAATTTTTAAAAAAAAAATTGATTTTTTTTTTAAAATCCAAAAAAAAATTTTTTTTAATTTGAATACACAATAGTATTGGAACTGCTGGGGAGCCTCAACATAAAAATAATTATCAAAATCGGTTGTACCGTTTTTGAGGAAATCAAAAACAAAAAAATGTTGCCAATGGTACCAATAATAATGATTTTTTGGAAATTTTTTTTCATTCATTACCTAGGTTTAACTAAATGAAATTTTATGAATTTTTTTTAGAAAAATCTGTGGGACAGTTTTTGAGAAAAAAATATTTATAAAATTTCGAAAAAACCGTATGGTAGGTACCGTTATTTTTTGGTCTTAAAAAAAAAAGAAAAAAACGTGTGGGGGGGGGAAATTAAAACCCATATCTACCAAATTTGAAGAAAATCGGTCGAGCCGTTTAGGCTGTAGTCGAACCGACAGACAGACAGACAGAATTGCGAGATCCACTTTTTTGGTTTTCGCTATCATTGTAATGTCATCTTTGATCAAAATCTCGAGTTCGATTTTTTTCCGAATGCATAACTTGCCTTATAGTACCTATAAGTCGCAAGTAAAAAGAGATAGCTTAGAAAACCTTTCGTAAGTTAATCAAATAATTTCGTTTTTAAACAAAGTCTTGATCGTAAGTTTTTAAATTTCACCGAGATGAACTTTCAGTGAATTTAATTTTTTGCACGACTTCTTATTTAACATTTGTCCAAACCAAAAAGGGTTTTAAAAATATTTTAACTTTATATGTCTATTTTATAAATATGTATATAAATTGAACTCATATCAAACCGAATGACATTTAAATGCATTCCACAATCCTTTTCACTGAATATTTCATTGCATTTCAAAGCGCGAAATTAAGGGTAGGTCTACCTCAGAAGCAAACTCAAATCTCATGTAAAAACGTGTACATGTATTGGTGCACAAATATGGCTCTCTTAGTTAAGAATTTTTGTGTTAAGAAAATAAATTTAGCTCGTCTCGTCTCTTCAGGATACCTCTTTTTTCGCATCACGCATAGAGATAGAGAAAGATGGAATAGAATATCAAAAAAAAAATAACAGAAAACGGGAACAAGACACGAGTGGCAAGCTGGCAAGCCGCACAGGCAGCGCACAAGCATTTGATTTTGAAATTTGAATTGACTCGGATTGCGCACAAGATAAATGAAAGTTTTTTTTCCTTTTGTATTTTGGGTAGACAAAATAATTTTTCGTGAATCGTGATTGTTTGAGGTTTAGGAAAGGGAAATTGAGTTTTTTGCATTCAGCGCTCACAAATTAGACACACTAATAGACGGTTTATTTTCTGTTTTATTTTTGGTTGCAGGTGAATTGAAACTTTTCGCATTTAGGTAGATAGCGTTTTTATTCTTTGCGTATTTATACAAGGTTAATCTGTTGGTTCTATAGGACTTTTACTTTTTAGGATATTTTAAAAAATAAAGAAAAGGGAGCACAGATTTAGGCATTAGGAACCCGGGGAATTTGCTCTGATATTCATAATTTATTTTTAATGTAGGCAATTAATTTTAGGGAAAAGTTCACAATTCAAAAATTGCTCAACTAAAAAAATTATTAAATTTCCTAACCCAAGTAAATTAATACACTTTCAAAAATAATAATGTCAACTATGTACCTATACCTATTAATGTTCTTTTGAGTCTTTTTCAAAGGGCTGTAACTTTGCGAAAAGTGATCGTATTGGGATGAAACCAAAAGCGTTTTAAATATTTCTTTTTCTTGTTTCAGAGTTTCTAAAAATAAAAAATATCCATAGTTAAACATTTTAAATTTTTATTTTTTAAATAGCTTCATTGTCTTGAGATTATTTATGATTCAATAAAATTAATATGTAAGTGCAAAAAAATATAGCCTCAGATTAAAACGTGGTTCCGTCTTTGACCACTAATTTACATGTAAAAATTGACAACATAAAAGGTAAATTGGGCAGTTTTGAAAACATGAATAAATTCGTTATAGATAATGGATTCTTTGAAACAATTTATGGAGATACATAATTGATTTTTTACAATTGACCGTTCATTTAAGAAAAGTGGAAAAGTGTTTTTTAAACAAACAGATTATCAATTTTTAAATTGGTTGATCAAACCGTTCGTTTATTATCTATTGTTCCTGAATATTATGTACCTAATCATCAAAATAAAAACAATGATAACAATTTTCATTGTTTTGCATTTGTTACATATCTTAGACTTGAAGTCCCTATCAGCGTTACCACTTCCGGAAAAAAATGGAAGGAGATTTGAAGAAAAAAGTGAAGTAAATTGGGAAAAATCGAAGTAGATTTTAAAATGACTTTTTACTTGCTTTTAGACAAATTTGAACTGGGAATTTTCATAAGTTGACATTACAACACAAAAGAGTAATGATTCCGTCTATCTGCAACTCTGTACCGCAATCTGCACCCTAGAGGAGAAATTGAAATGGTTTGTTTTACTTTAGCTCGGTTCCTTCCATACAGCCATTATGAAATATTATAATTATTTTGAAAACGGCTCTAATGCTTTTTTTTAAATTATGTATAGATAACTGTGCCAGCAATGCAGTCCACACTTTGGTAAAAAATAAACGTTATTATCGGTACCTGTCATAGAACCTTCTTTTTATTTTCTACTTTTTCATTTGCGACTCTTCCGATTTCGATCAAAATTTTTACATCGCAGATTCTTTGATTTTGAAATAATATTGTATACGACAAATGTTTTCCTAAAATGTATACTTTTAAATACTTAAAATTGTCAATACATTTCTTTAAATCTTAAAGAAAATTGTGTACAAAAATTTAATTTAATTTAATTAATAAAACATTCTTTTATAAAAAATAACATTTAAATTACTATATTTAAATATAGTTTAATTTTAAATTAAAAACACATATGCAAGCGAAATTTTCATACATAGGATTCGTGTACACATCAGTGTGTTGAGTTCCTATGCTTTTAAACTTACTTATTTGTGTATTTTTATTGTTTTGATATTCTTTTTTTTTGTAATTCGATGAATCTCTTCTTCGCTGGATTAGAAATTACCTTTCGGACCGTTTACTAAAAGTAGTTTTGGACGGTTTCAAATCTGATATTGGGCATTCAAAATTCAATCCCTAGAGTCACGACGTATTTATTTCGGTGTAATGCTTGTCAGAGATTTAATAAATTATAAAATCAATTGCCCTTACTTGCTTTCATTGATTGGCTTTCATGTTCCTTGTCGTGAATTACGTAATAATCGTTTATTTTGTGTACCCTTTCATAGGGTCAATTATGGAATCAATGAACTCTTAACTCGCTGTTTAAGACAAGCTAATTCTGTTTGTAATGCTATTGATTTTAATTTATATTTACGTAGGGACTGTTTTAACAAAAAATTGTTATTAATAATAAACTTCGGTGGTTAATGTTAATTGTACATTCTATTTTTGTTTTGTGTAATTTATTATTATTTATATAAATTTAATATTGTTCTAAGTAGTCTTTAAGAGCTGTGTCTCTGCTTGAATAATAAATAAATAAATAAATAAATAAATAAATGCTGGTGTGCCCCAGGGGTCCGTTTTGTCTCCGACAGTTTCTGTCTATAACTGTTGCTCCGCTTAATTGTTTTGCTGACGACAGTAACCTCAGCTTTTCATATTCGTTTTTAGATTCACATCCTTGTCCTTCGGATGTGGACTACCAACGGCAGCGTTTGATAAGCTCATTAAATTCTGATCTTGATAGCATTGTCCAATGGGGAATCAAAAAACGTATAGAATTTAAAGCTTCGAAAATTCAATGCTGTTTGGCACTTGCATTGAGGAAACTGAATAACTCTCTGTGCTCGGTATGTGCATTACAGACCACCTTGTATGTTTAGGTTTCCTTCAACGTTGCAAGAAATTTTTTACACCTACTAATCTGGCTGTAATCTATAAGGCCTATATGCGTCCAAAGCTCGAGTGCAATTCCTGCTAGACAGGTGCTCTAAAAACCATATTGAGTCTCTTGCACAGAATTAAAAAGAGAGCTCTAAAAATTATAGGCGACCGTTGTCTAACTGAAACATTTGAATCTCTCGAGCACCGCCGCAATTTTCATAAACAGTGCTCTAGTGAAGTAGCCAGTTGCGTTCTCCCCCTCAAACAATTCAACCGTAATACCCGTACTTCTAGGACTGCTCATAATTTTCGCCCAATTTTAGACGTACTGTCAAGTACAGTGATTCTTTTTTTAGCCGCACTACACGAATCTGGAATGCTTTACACGGCTCAATATTTCCCACTCATTGTAATTTGCAGACATTAAAAACCAATGTGTATCGGTATTTCCTTTCACATCCTATCCTACTTTCCTAATTTCTTGCACTGTGTTTAACATTTTAATTTTATTCATAACCCCTTGACCTTGAGTGCGCGTTTAATATAAAAAAAATACTACCTAGAGTGAAATAGAGAAAAAGAAGTAGATTTGGACATTTTTATGTAAAATTGAAGTAGGTTGAAATAGAGATTTTTAAAATGAGGTAGATTTCAGTATTTGGATGATGGTGAGTTAACGACACCATCCGATGAATCATAATTCATAACGACAATAATATTGTAAACAGTTAACGACACCAAATGAAGACAACAATATTATAAACATTCGATCGAACAGTATCATAATCATGATCAAAATCAACACAGACAAAATAATGTAAACATCTAATCGAGCGATCTTTTATTTAGAATATATTTTGCTGACATGTATATTTATTAAAGACAATTCGTCACTCTTGTGTTTTAGGTAAAGTTAGTCTTAAGCCTGTACCCGTTAAATAAAGATCTCCTTCTGAGATTCTTGTGAAAAATAATAAAGATTCTTTTTTAAAAATAATAAATGAGAATAATTATTTTAATTTGGTGCGAAGTAAGAAGTAGATTTTAAATATTTTGAAAAAAAAACTATATCTACTATAATTGAAGTAAAATGGTGCCACTGGTTCCCATTAGCTGAAACAAATTTTGTAGAAAAAGTTTGTCAATTTTATTTCCAATAACATCATTATATTTTAATTTTACTTTGTATACTAGTATACTAATATTAAGCTTCTATTTTATTAAGCAAAAACTAAAAATGCATTTTATATAAAAACTGATCTTATTAAAAAACAAAAGAACGACAACTCTTCCTTTGTAAAACAAACAAAAATACATAAAAGAAGCGCACTTCCCATATTCTTTCTACATACTTTCACCATTCTTCTACCAGTGGAATACGTCACCACCGAAAACAAAAAGTGATCGAATTTTCCTTCTTAACTTATTTAGGTATTTAAATTAATAGATACCTGCATAATATTGTACATAATATTTTGGCGCCATCCACTTGCCATATCCCTTGGTTTTTGCGTATTCGCTTTCAGTGAAATGCAATTTGCGTTCATTCACAGGATTAACATTGTACTAATCTAATATATTTTTGATACATCCATTACCTACCTACGCAAAATTAAATCAAAACAATCCTTACGATACCAAATCAATACAAGGCGTTGCACCTCTGCATTACCTATGAACCTACCTATCGGAAAAAACAACACAAAATCTATTGTAGATACTTATATGCATATGTATCTTATTCTATACACAACATCGCAGATTTCCTTTCTTCCATCATGTACACTGTACACATCCTTTGGCAAAAAAAAATGAAGATCACTATGCATCGCAATTTATTACTATGTGTGTACCTAAAATGGCTTTCCATAGAAGAAACAAAAAAAACCAGTAGAATGATTATAGATCGCAAATAAAAAAATACAAAAAAACTAAATTTATGACAGCGAATGTGTGATAACCTACATACTTATATTCTTTTTTATACATACACAAAGAACATTTTTCCACCCTACCTCCGACAATGTGGAATGGTCATTGCATTATATACCTACTAAAAACAATCATTTCTCACACGTTTTTTTTATTTTTTCTGTTCTTGTAATACGAGATGAAAGAAACAAGAATAAAAAACTAAATGAGACCAGACAAAAAAAAAAGAATCAAGAGAGCGGATGGGCGGACAAAATTCTTTTGCACAGAGAATACGAAACCTTCTCTTTCAAAGCGCTGATATTGCAGTGGCATTCTTGTGAACTGAAAACTTACTTGTGTGCGTGTGCAAAGGAACTTTTTGTTAAAAAATGCAAAACAGACCTCTTTTATAAAAATAAAATTAAATAAATATTGAGTGAAAAAAGCATTTTGTATTTTTGAATTTAGTAAATAAAATATCAAACAAAAATAAAAAAGTATGTGAGAACTGTATTATTAATACTTTTCTTGCAAATGCATTACAAATACTGTCATATTGAATTGCATTTTTTTTAACTTTAGATGAGTTTTATTAAATTTTTAAGAACGATACGCTGTTCAGGGAATATAAATCTTTGATTAAAAAATTATTTCCAAAAATTAAAAAATATAACTCTCAATTTCCCAGGGTAGAGAACAAAATATTTGTAAAAAAATGTATATTTTTTGACTTTTGTTAGTAAAAAGTTACTGTAAAAATAAAAAAACAAATAAAAAAAAAATTAACGTAATTGCACATACTCATTGGCTTTGTACAAGAGTGAATTTTACTTCGTTATCTTTTATACTTATGAAGTTTTATCCAGTAGTGCATTCATACCACTATGCGAATTTCCTTCGTTTTTCATAGTTTTATATATTTTTTTTTGAATAAATAATAAAACAGAATAAAAAAAGAAGAACGATACGTGATTTGGGAATATGTTGTTTCTATAAAAAAAATATAAAAAAAATAAAAAAGTAATATTTTCGGAATTTCCCTATCATTTGAATAAGGACCTTACTAAAATGTATGATTTTTCCACTTGTGTGGCAGTTTCTGGGCACACAATTTTTTTATATTTTTTTCAAAACTGCAAAAGTATTTTGAATAACATTTTTCTAATCGATGACCGTTTATTTCATTGAAATATTCGTAAAATTGTGAAAGTTATACAGCTTAGCGCAAAAGTCTAACCTATTTTTTCAATGGACACCTACCCTTAAGTGTTGCAAATAAAAACTACATTTAATATTACCACCACGCGCTAGTTGTTTCACATTTCCATTTAAATTATCATTTCATATATCCTACAAAACGAACCCTCCTTAAAGCATAAATTCAACAAACTGTATAGAATTAACTTAAATACCCAGCATTTAATTACCACCCAGCAGCTGCATTCAAATGAGTATCATCACGTTGACCTGCTGTCAAGTGACTTGACAGCAGACGCGACTCATCCGTCCTCAAAAAAAAAAAAAATTAAATATAAAAATCCGTAATAACCACAACGAGGGAAACTTCACTCAGATGTCCAGCGGGTTCTTGTACCACCAACAGTGTGGGCGCTTACTTACCCTATAACTATAAACGGGAAGCATCGGTCACGATCTCTAGCCAGGGATCGAATAGATCCAAGCTCCATCCAACAACAATAGATAGACTCCACCAGTCAGTCACCATCACCGCACAGGGCCGTCAAATGCCATCTTAGTGCCCGTTTGCGTGAGTGACCAGGGCCAAGGAGCACATTTTTTCATTCATGGTTAGAAACAAAATGTTTTTTCCGGTCGGTCTTGTTATACAACATTTTTTTTTTTCTATAATTTTTATCATAAATTTAGGGGATTTTGCTCTTCTGTTTCTCTGCATTTTTCATAAATTTGTTTGCAATGATCTCTTCTTCAAATTTAAATATTGAAGATGAATACTACTTAAATTGAAATTTTAAAACTGAGCGCCCTCTAATACTTTGCACTTTGCACTCCCCACATAGGCGACCTTGTCATCTCTCACAAACCACCCGTCGCATTCTAATACGCGATCAGATTCATATCCAAATCGATCGACGCTCGATTCCAACTGCGAAGTAGGTGGGTGGGGCCTTTGCAGTTAGGTTGAAATGTTAATTTGATTGAAGATTGATTAAATGATTTTATTTTACTGTCCATCAGTTGAAGAAAACCTTAGAAACGCAAAACGCATTAGCAATTAGAGACCGCAGCTCGGCCAGCGACAGGCGATGCGATGGCGATAGCACATTGATTCCCAGGAAACGACTGACATATGGCAGTGTCAAGCTTCTCAAGCCTCATGCTTCTGGTGTATGTCCCGGGGGTAGGTGGCTGACTGCTTTTTTGTTTTGTTTTTGTTCAAGAATGTCGTCTGGCTCCCCCGACTCCATATCAAGAAGGGGTATTGTTTATTATATTCATTCATTTATTTTATCAGATTGTTATGGATTTTTAATATTCATTGGATCCATTTTATGGTTGCAGTGTGGTCGGGAATATTTAATTACAACTGTCGTCGTAGCTGTCAGTGACCACATTCACATTTATGTGATGTGTGACATCGCACAAAAGACCCCTTTGATTGGGTGGGTATATAACGTGTGTGGCATTGCTCCCAAGTCCCGAGTAGGTACTCTAAGTCCCAAGTGAAATGCAAATGCAGCTGCTGATGGGAGCTTCGCTCTCTGACTCGCTGCTGACTTGCTGACTGATGATTTTTTTTTTAATTATTATTCTTTCGTTTACATATTTTTTTTGTATTTTTCGTTATTTATTTATTCATTATTCAATCATTCAATGTGGATTGATGTTGACGAGGCAGCTGATGGCGCCCATGTGCGATGAATTACGCTGTCGTTTTTTGTTTGCTGATGTGCAGTCAATGTGTGTAATAAGAGAGGGTAAAGGTACTTTATTGGAATTAATTATGAGTTTTTTTTTTTCTGTAGTTGGTTTTATGTCTTGTGTTGTTGATAGAAAATATTGGTTGTAAAGAGGATATTCATATTTGGGACCACCAACGAAACGAAAAATATTAAAAAGAAAATCTGTCAAATTGACAAACCAAGCTTCTTGAATATTGATGAAGTTATTACTGTGGATTTTGACATTTCACGTTTCTCAGATCTCAGAACTTGGTATTCTGGTGGCTTCATTCCATGCAAATCCAACAGCTGATCAAATGTCTGCATTAAGGCAGCAGATGATGGAAGAAATGGATCGAAGTTAACATCCCATTTTACTATTTTCTGTAAGGACTTACATTTAGGATATATGTTAGTACCAAATAGGTTGATAATAAAACTGATCTTTACCTTAAGCTAACAAAGGATCAAAAAATGCAAGCAGGAGTTGTTAAAAAAATTTCTATGAAGAAAGTCTTCTACCTTAGTTTTAATTAGGAGAATTCACTTTTTAGACCAGAAAAATATTTTTGTATAGTACGTACATATATGTATATACATACATATAGTCACTGGCCATATTATTAAACGCACTATGATTTTTTTTAGAAATTCAGAGATTGCACTAGGTTGCATGCATACATTTTTGACATTTAACCGACGACGTCTGAAGATCATTTGAGGCATAATGAAACAGGACCAATATAAAGAGCTCATAAAGAATGTTGATCCAGGTCAGATTTCCGAAAGGTGAACCTTTTGTTTTTATGCATCCCTGTCATAGAGCCCGGTCTGTAAAAATGTATTTACAAGAAGCTTATAATCTCCTTGCTGTCTTGGCCGCGTTACAGCACTGAATTGAACCCTATTGAAAATGTGTGGTAACTGATGAAGAGGGGAAAGTGCGCAAGAGTTGATGACAACCAACACCAACAAGCAGCTCTTGGAAAGAATAATTCATGTGTGGAATCATATCCGAAAATGAAGCAGTTCAGTATTGAATTGGCAGAATTCCGCACAGAATTGAGGCTTATGCAATAAGCTTGATGCAATAAGTTCGGCACAACACTGGCAAGGTTGTAGTTTGAAAAAAATTTCCATAGATGGTGAAAATTCTGACAGCGTTCATGATTTATTTTATTTTAATAAATCGAGGTCACGAAATTTTTTTTTTTTTTTTTTATAATCGGCGCACACTCAAGGGGTTTGTATACCCTTAATATGCCAGAGACACAGTGTGAGCATTAAGAAAAAAGGTAAGGGTTAGAAAGGAGGTGTCGGTGTACATTGGTTTTGAATTCTTGAACATTGCAATGACTGGGAAAGACAGATCGTTGCAAAGAATTCCACATTCGCGTAGTACGGCTAAAGAACTAATCTCTGTACTTCACAGTACGGCCGAAGTTGGGCTCAAGGGTAAACTGATGGGCATTCCTAGAAGTGCGAGTATTACGGTTAAATTGTTTAAGGGGAGGAATGCAGCTGGCTATTTCACTAGAGCATAGTCCGTTAAAATAACGGTAAAAAAGGGTGAGGCAAGAAACATTACGACGATGTTGGAGTGACGCAAACGAGTCAATGATGTTATTATCACCAATCATTTTAAAAGCTCTTCTTTGAATACTGTCCAAGAGACTTAAATAAGTTACTGGAGCACCAGCCCATAGATGGGAGTTATACTCAAGTTTTGGACGTATATAGGTTTTATAGATTGTAGCCAGATCAGAAGGAGAGAAAAATTTCTTGCACCGTCTCAAAAAACCCAAACATCTTGCGGCATTTTTGGCAACATCGCGTATGTGAGTGTTCTACAAGAGGTGGTTCGTGATGCACATACCGAGAATATCGAGATGTTCAGTTTCATTGATGCAAGTGCCACTCATAGATAGTGGCAAAATCATTTAAGATAAAATCCTTTGACTTCAGATTTCACTTTCTTCCTGCTTAAGCCTGAAGCCAGATGCATAGGTGGGACAATCTGTGGTCCAAGTTCGAAAAAAAATCGAATTATTGTTTATAAAATAAAATATTTAGGTTTTTATATTAAGTAGGGTTGTACCCTTGAAGAAACAAGGATACAAGTCTATCAAGAGACCCCCTTAATTTTTTGTTGTTCTCATGGTTTTCCAAAGTAGTGAGCGACAAGATCGAAAGCCACAAAAAAATTGTGCGTTTGTAGCCCAAGCATTCTTCTATCCATTTTAGGAAGATTTTCTTCTTTCAAGAAACATGGGTCTCAGTTCATGAATTTCTTGAGACATTGACTGCCAAGCCAATTTTCTGTATATTTTACTAGGTGCCAATAACTTTTTTTTTTATTATATTAAGTGTTTCTCTTGTATACATATATTTTATAATACATATATATATTTATGTTTGTGCTGTCCTGAGAAGTCTTGGGAAGGTTGTGTGGCAATCCAATATGATAGCCACGGCACAGCACAATAAGTTTAGACATCTATGTCTCTGTCGGCGGCCATGGCTATTATTATATACTCGTATGATAGCCAGTTTATTTTTTTTTATTTTCGAATATTTTCTTTTGGTGCAGATTTCAATTAAAAATTAATTCATAATGCGTAGAATACATATTGCTCAAACTGAAACTGATACAATGTCGACTGATTCGGAATGACTGACTCCGATGATTCTAATGAAGATCCTATTTGGCACCCAGAAGAAAACTCATCCGGTGAAGATGGCAATGTTTCGGATGTCATTAGAGACAACCTGTTAGAAGAAGATAATGAAGATCTGCATTCTGATGATAATGGTGGCACAAGAAGTCATCAGTTGACTGGGTATGTGGGTAGACACAAAGTCTTCGAGTTCGTCGAAAAAAAGGTCTTCAAATCGACATTTCGGATCAAGCATCACTCAATGATATCTACTCACATATTGTGGACGAATGGCTGATCAAATTCATAGTTGACGAAACTAACCGTTTTGCTAAACAAACTATAGCAGCCAAACGAAGCATGGTCATATGAACCAGTGGATTTCAACGGATTCAGTAGAAATGAAGAAATTCTTTGGATTGGTGATGTGGATGGGTTTGGTACCTCTGAGCCGCATGGAAGATTAATGGGAAACAAATGGAGTTTACAGCATGGCGCTACCTAGGACAATTATTATGTTCAGAAATCGTTTTCAAGGCTTCGCAAGTTTGAAAAACTGATTGATCATCTTCAGACCAACTTCAAAGCTCTTTTTTAACCTGGCGAAGATTTTGTTATTGATGAAACTTTAGTGCCATGGAGAGGTCGTCTTGTATTTAGGCAGCATTATACTAAATAAAACTCATCGATATGGAGTGAAACTGTTCAAACTCTGCTCCACTGATGGATATACCTGGGCACTCAGAGTTTACACTAGAAAATCGGCTACCATCGAAAGAGAAATCGGACTGGCCCAAAATGTATGTACCGAACTTTGCCAAGGACTTCTCAATGAAGGAAGATGTCTTTACGTTGACAATTTTTATACCAGCTACGAATTAGCTCAGTGTCGTCAGTAGTTAACGCTTGGGTGATTTACAAAAATGTAGCACAAACCAAAATTTGCGTATACGCAAATTAAAAGAAACACTTGTCGCTGAGCTTCTCAATATGCCATCATCTTCATCTTGACCAGAGCAACCTCAAGCCAAGCATCACCAATTGAAAGGACAGGGTGAATGATGCTGGGATTAAAATTCGCAGAACGTGTATTGTTTGCTATAACTACATACATAACTCGAAAAGAAGCAAAACAAACCTATATATTTTGTGAAGATTGTCCAGAACAGCCCCAAATGTGCCGCGATTGCTTCAATCTGCAACACAAATAAGACTTCTAGCTCAACAAAATTGTAGTTCCTTTGAAAATAAAAGTTCCTAAATATTGCCATATGTTCCTAAACAATACTATAAATATAAGATAAAAGCATTGAAAATAAGAAACAAATTGAATTTTTGATAAGTTTATTTATTTTTTAGTTATATTTTGTAAAGAAATTGATTATTAGAATTATTAACGATTTAAAAAAAAAGTGTGTTTTTATCATTTCAAAGAAAAGACGGCTGTAAAATCTTTAGTCATTGAATTGCTCAAAACAAGGTTATCTAGCACATCACTGGGTGCCAGGGTTTTCAATTCGTATTGAAATTTCTTCCTTGTAGCTATCAATTTTGATAGCCAAAGCATTATATATAATATATGGCTATCATATTTCATAGCCACGGCACCACTGGAAACACAACTACCTATTAAATAGAACAGCCATGACAGTCAATGTGTTAAGAGAAACACAAGTTATTATGACTTAGGATAGAATTCCATTACCCAGAGTTCTTCTGGGAGAGGTCTGGAATCAAAGCTCGATCTCGATAAAACATGCAATTCAGCAAGACATAGCATACCAAAAAACAAATGGTTGAGTCTTGAATGACAAAAGGCGAGAGATAAAGCATTCCAGCTGCTTAATTTATTTCGCCAATACAACGCGGATATCCTCAAGATGATGTACTTGGAAGCCAAACTGAGTTCGAAAAAAAAATAATTTTGCTCAGCTAGTGCAGGAAGCTTCAAATACAAGCAACGCAAAATGTTTTTGGAAAGTTGTAAGAGGGATAACTGGCAGATCATTCACAATTGGTGTTGGTTTACACTCCAATATCCTTAAGGAGCACTTCTGCAATCTTCCTAACCCTGTAAACAAACGTCCAGTGGTCCAATATGCTAGTCCTTTAGTTGTTAATGATTACTTAGACCGACACATAAGTTTAGAGGAAGTCAAAGAGGCCATTGGAAGATTCATGGATTCCTTTAATCAAATATTTAATGCCAATATTGTACCAAAAAGCTTCCGAAAGGCGACTCTATTTCCGCTACACAAAAAAGGTGACTTGAATTCAGCAGAGAACTATAGAGGTATCTCCTTCCTGAACTGTTCATTGAAGATTTTCTCACTGGTGCTCTTCAAGATTAACAGCATGGGTCGATAATGAGAACCTTCTGAGTATTTTTAGTCTGGTTTTAGACAAAATCATTCAACAATTGACCAAATCTTCACCCTTATGAATATTGCGCAGTCGTTTCTGGATCAACATAGGAAACTATATACTTTTTACATAGACTTCAAAGCCCCGCTTTTGATTCTATCGGCCGAAGGTCACTATTCTACAAACTTTCATTGATGGGATTGTCAACAAAAATGCTTAATGTTCTTAAGCTCTTGTACTTGGACACAAAATCAGCGGTATGGATGGCAGGCTTCTGTCAGAATGGTTTTCGACAACAATAGGAGTAAAACAGGGGTGTGTGCTAAGTACCCTCTTGTTCATTCTGTTTCTCGATGATCGAATGAAGGCCGGTGGATGTTATGCCAGAAACGAAAAGTGGAAATCCGCTGGAAAAGATATTGAGATCGTTAAGGAGTATGATTATCTATGAATGAAAATAACGTCAAACTTGAGTATCGGGAGTCTTTTTTCGAACAAGCTTCAGTTAGCAAAAACAGCACTTAATTGCACATGGAAGACCTGTATTGGTACAAGTGAACTCAGTTTAAGTGCGAAATACAAACTATTTTAGGCAACTTCTAAATCAGTTTTGTTTTATGCCGCGCAAGTTTGGGGCTATCAGCAAAGTGAAGAAGTCGAAAAATTACTAAGATTTTTTCTGAAAAGATTGTTTAAACTCCCATTTAGTTCTTCAAATTATATGTTTTTATTAGAGACGGGGTTGTCTCCATTATTTATTGCAACTTTGAAGCTTCACTTCGATTACGTTATTAAGGCTATGTCTCACCCAGAAAACCGTCTAACAAAGCTTGTTGTAACACATGCAATTTCCTCAAAATCTTTGTTTTTTTTTTTTTTCAAAAAGTGGGACCATTTGGCAAGCAGACACAACCTACATTTTAATGTTTCGATGGATAATTTGGATGATTGGAGAGATTCATAAAAAATCTAGACGACAAACTGAGAGGAGTTTAAAGACCAAGCGCAATCATCACTCTACAGACAATATTACTGCAAGCTGAACTACGACTTAAATGAACTCAACTATTTCCGGGATGAAAACAGTATTTTCGACATATCAATAATATTTAAAGCTAGAGGAGAGCTGCTGAATTTAAATTTTAGACCGCACAGGGATGATCTTCCTCTATTTTGCACTCTATGTAACCTTAAAGCTCGGGAAGACGTGTTTCATTTCATAGCTGTATGCCCCATCCTTAAGGAGGTCAGAAGGGTCTACTTTGACTGCGCAACACTAACCCTGGAAGGCTGGAAGATTATCGCCACATTTTTCAAAGAAGCCGCCAGCTACAGAACCAAATTAATAGCTGAAGAATTTTAGTTTTTTCTGTATTAAATCCAACCTACGAATATGTTCCCAATTGTAATTTATTTTTCTTTTGTTAATTGATTATAAATTTGTTTTAACGGGTGATTTTTTTGAGGTTAGGATTTTCATGCATTAGTATTTGACAGATCACGCGGGATTTCAGACATGGTGTCAAAGAGAAAGATGCTCAGTATGCTTTGACATTTCATCATGAATAGACTTACTAACGAGCAACGCTTGCAAATCATTGAATTTTATTACCAAAATCAGTGTTCGGTTCGAAATGTGTTTCGCGCTTTACGTCCGATTTATGGTCTACATAATCGACCAAGTGAGCAAACAATTAATGCGATTGTGACCAAGTTTCGCACTCAGTTTACTTTATTGGACATTAAACCAACCACACGAATGCGTACAGTGCGTACAGAAGAGAATATTGCGTCTGTTTCTGAGTGTTGCTGAAGACCGTGAAATGTCGATTCGTCGCCGTTCGCAGCAATTGGGTTTGTGTTATTCGACCACATGGAAGATTTTACGCAAAGATCTTGGTGTAAAACCGTATAAAATACAGCTCGTGCAAGAACTGAAGCCGAACGATCTGCCACAACGTCGAATTTTCAGTGAATGGGCCCTAGAAAAGTTGGCAGAAAATCCGCTTTTTTATCGACAAATTTTGTTCAGCGATGAGGCTCATTTCTGGTTGAATGGCTACGTAAATAAGCAAAATTGCCGCATTTGGAGTGAAGAGCAACCAGAAGCCGTTCAAGAACTGCCCATGCATCCCGAAAAATGCACTGTTTGGTGTGGTTTGTACGCTGGTGGAATCATTGGACCGTATTTTTTCAAAGATGCTGTTGGACGCAACGTTACGGTGAATGGCGATCGCTATCGTTCAATGCTAACAAACTTTTTGTTGCCAAAAATGGAAGAACTGAACTTGGTTGACATGTGGTTTCAACAAGATGGCGCTACATGCCACACAGCTCGCGATTCTATGGCCATTTTGAGGGAAAACTTCGGAGAACAATTCATCTCAAGGAATGGACCGGTAAGTTGGCCACCAAGATCATGCGATTTGACGCCTTTAGACTATTTTTTGTGGGGCTACGTCAAGTCTAAAGTCTACACAAATAAGCCAGCAACTATTCCAGCTTTGGAAGACAACATTTCCGAAGAAATTCGGGCTATTCCGGCCGAAATGCTCGAAAAAGTTACCCAAAATTGGACTTTCCGAATGGACCACCTAAGACGCAGCCGCGGTCAACATTTAAATGAAATTATCTTCAAAAAGTAAATGTCATGGACCAATCTAACGTTTCAAATAAAGAATCGATGAGATTTTGCAAATTTTATGCGTTTTTTTTTTTAAAAAAAGTTCTCAAGCTCTTAAAAAATCACCCGTTATTTCTTAAAAAAAAAAACGTATAATTCTATAAGGTTTTGAAATTATTACTTTAAAGAAGAATTAAGTAATCTATCTAATAAACAAAAATAAAATGTATCAGAGCAGTTTGGAGCCAGATATACAATATCCAGATGTCTCTTTTGAAACAATGGATAGATACTGTTCCTTTGACTCTTCTGTTTAATGCTTCGCTGAATAATGACATATTTTTGAAGGCTTTCTTTATTGCTGTTAAAAAGCCAGGAACTAAATATGTTGTTTCTAATTATCGTCCGGTTTGACTAAGGACGTCTTCGAATAATTTTCATCATAAAATTATTTGTCGCTCCCTTCTTGCCTAACAAAATGTCTTTCATATCACAAAAGTCATAAAAACGTCACTTTTTTGCTGAGATGGTACCGCTTGTCGTATCCATCACTCCGTCTAACTTAACCTATGTGGCTGTCTAATTTGGACTAATCAGAACAAAAAGTAAGATGAATCATTTCCCTTCCTTCTTCCTATGGGTATTTAAATATCTGCAATAAATTTGGTTTGCTTCAAAAACTTACATTGACTTTTGAACAGTCTCTGGAGAACCAGAGCTACTTCTTTATGGACTTCCCGGTGATTCTTGAAGTGTGTCCTTTTTCATCAGCGTATTCACACCAAACGACGAAGATCCAATTGACTCCGAATTCAAAGCCGTGTCATATTACGTCGAACCATATCACGAACTTTCATTTTTAGATGTGCTAAAAGCAAAGATGTGATGGTTTATAAATTTTAGTTTGGCCCAAGATAAGTTAACCGTCGACGCGAGGCTGAATTAAAAACGCAAACGATATGAAATAAAACAAAAATTCTATAGAAAAATAAATCCGAATTGTCAAAATTGAGAAAGTACCCAAGGCCCGCTTTGTTTTGATTGTAAATTTCAAAATATTTTTTTAATGACTAGGAAATTTTGTCTTGAAAACTACACAATACAATATATGTATCAATTTAGAGATTTTTAAACTTATTTTGTCATAATTTATCCATAGCGACAAATGACTAGGGGACTTTTTATTTCTAGATAAGATCAAAGCCACGACGATAAGACCGTCCAAAACAAGTTAAAAATCTTGTAATGTAAGGAAGATTGTATTTTCGATACAAAAGGTTAAATATAGACAAAATACCTTCGAAAATGATTGGTATTTTGATGGAACTTGAAATAAACGGCAAATGTCTGGAATTATTGACAGAAAACCTCTCTCAAAAACAGAAGGTTCGTTCGTCAAATCGGTGAAATTGGTTCAAATGTCACGAATAAAAATGTATTTTCGAAATATCAGCCGTTTTTTTTTTTTTTTTTTTGCAAGTCCATATAGAATTGTAGACATTGGGACTTAGGAATTTCCTTCGAAATAGCTGGAAGCACTGTGCAAGCTATGGTATTTGTCAGCTGCATTGACGAACGGCATCAACCAGCATCCAAAAACGTCACTTTTGACTTCTCTGAACAAATTATCGATAACATATAGGTAGTATTATTTTGACATCACCGTTTTTCTCAGGTCTGAATAACTCAATACCCTCTGGTTCTGATTTCGCCATGATAATGATATAATCCGAGTAGACTCGAATTTTACCTTCTCGAATAAGCTGTCGAAAAATGAAGAGAATGAATCGTAAGAAACCTGAAGGTGAATTGCATGGTCCAAATGGAGATTTGTTAAACTCATACTGTCCATCCCTGTCACAAACGATGTGTACTTCCGACTAGACTTCACGATATTTACATGGAAAAATCTGTTTCTAAAATCAAGAGTTATGAAAACTGTGGTATCATATAAATCTTGAAGAGTTGCCTCTGAATTTGACATCGGAAACCTGTCTCGTATTATCGTTTTATCGATTTAATCCTCTGTAATCAATGAAGAGTCTTAAGCTTCCATCCTTCTTTTTTACTTAAACAACCTGGCTAGCTTGCCGGATACCCGTTTCGCGTCTTAGGTTACAAACAGAGTGGAGCGGAGAGCAAAGCTGCGAAATTCATCAGAGCAAAGAGCAAAGAGCTGACTAGCCAGAGTGACGATGACGAGCAAGGAGCAAGAGCAAAGTAGAAGAAAACAAGCAAGAGATTATTCTTTTTCATTTAAATATTTGTCTTTTTCAAATAAAAATGGGTTCTAATAATTTGAATCTGTACTTTATTGAAAACCCATTTGAAACGCTCTTTCTTCTTCTTTTGAACGCGACCAAGCTCGTTTCCCTACGTTGCCTACAGGTGGCACCGTTATGATTTAAAATCCTTTCGGTTTCCGTGCCGCACGCTGTATAATATATTTAACCAAATAAAAGTTATACAATACAAAACCACTTCCCAAAATATTTAGCCTAAGCCCTTATTGTCCAAAATGTTGTCCATAGACTATTGAGTAAGGACGGATTGCCTTGCACCACAAATGACC
Source organism: Chrysotoxum bicinctum (assembly GCA_911387755.1). NCBI lineage: Eukaryota > Metazoa > Arthropoda > Insecta > Diptera > Syrphidae > Chrysotoxum > Chrysotoxum bicinctum. Next base: position 98,072,523 of record OU426990.1, on the reverse strand, counting down.
GAAAATGACATATGGGCAACAATTGAAACCTGCCGGGTTTCAAGGAATCTTTGCCCAGATATACCAAAGAAAAAACAGTGTATCCACTGAAGCTTACCTGACCTTAATTGTCTCGCTTGGTTGGAATCGTTACGGGTTACAACTTAATAGGAACCCACATGAATGGGCATCATCACATCTGACTTATGCAGAGAGTGTCAGGACGAAGAGATGGAAGATGGCTGAATCTCACTTCCTTTGTGAATGCCATAGCCTGGCCAGAACTAGAAAAGATGCCTTCGGAGAATATTTTTTCGACGAACTAATTTTTGCTACTATAAGCATCCTAATTTCATTCAGAAAAATTATGATATTTTGGAGAAGAACCGAACCGAATACCTACGACTTAAACTAAATCCTTTCTTTTACCGTTCCTATTTCTACATTACAGACGCCCTGGGGAGCACAATGGATCCATTGAGATACGAGTGATGTGATACAACTGCCGTATCACCCCACTATTTTATTTCGATTTTCTCAAAAACTCGGCTGATGTTGATGAATTTTGCCTATAGCTCTGTACCGAAAAAAAAAAAAAAAAACAAAAAATGTATAACTTGTTTGGGTACCCTAAACTCATTTGTCGCTATGGAAAAATTGTACCAATACAAGTTTGTTTGTATAACTTTCAAAAAAAATTTCCTAGTCAGTAATTTACAATCAAAACAAAGCGAGCACTGGATACATTCTCAATTTTGACAGCTCGGATTTATTTTTCTATAGATTTTTGTTTTCCTTTTTTATATCGTTTGCTTTCTGTTGTGTCTTTATTTTTCAAATCAAAATTCTAAACCATCACAATCTTTGCATAAAACGAAATTCAAAAATACCAAAGACCACAATGAAGAGAAAGCTATCTTCAAGCGTAATTAAAGTTCGTGACATGGCTCGACGTTACGGAAAAAGCCTTGAATTCGCTTTCGCAAGAATCTTCGTATTCATTTAAAGTTTGATTACGCACAATCTCCTACCAGATGAATATTTATTTGTTAATGAACAAGGACATACATCGGTACATCATACATCAAGGATCACTGGGAAGCCCATCTAGAAGTACCTCTGTTTGTCCAACTGAAAGCCAATATGAGTTTTTTGAAGCAAACGAACTGCTTGAAATACGCACAAATATTGCAGATCTTCAAGATTTGAAGATTTAAGTGGTGCTCCCGCTATTCCTCTCGCTACACAACACAGTTGATTGATCAAGATCCAGAGAACCAGAATTGGACATTCTTCTTTTGAATTGTCATCTTAGTCTTATTTCTAAGATTCAGAAGTAATCAGATGGAATTTCGTCTTTAGCTCAAATAATGTTTTTTATTATTATTTATAAATTTTTTTAATCCTCAGCAATAAGATTGGTTCCTGTGCAAATACTTCTGTGCTCATCACCTGAAACACCGAGGTATTTACCTATAGCTTTGTTGAAAGCCATTTCAATGAAAATATTCCCCAAGCATAACAAAGGCGCGATCAAAGCGTTACGATTTTTCATATAGAATCTTAAATACAAGCATGGCTACAGCAGGGTCTCTAAAACAACCGAATGACTCGTTGGTGACGTATTTTTTTGCCGATAAGTAAAATACATTTTGAAGTGGAAGATTTTCATGGTGTGTCACAAAACAGAGAAAAAAACCATATATAGTCGAGCTCATTTGTCTTCTATAATGAATTCTTATGGAGCTCTAAATTTATGGAACTTACAGTTGGAAAAGTATTCAACAGTCTTAGGACTCTTACAAATAAGGTACAATTTCAATATCTGAAGATTCATATGCTTGTCATTTTGTTCCACTAATGTTTATTTATTTATTTCTTCCTACCAAGTTACATGACTTGATGATGTTGATAGAAGGTTTTGTTGTTCAATCAGTTTAAGTCTTCAATAAAGACTTTAAATCTACCAATAAAAAGGACCATCTGTACACCATTCTCGAAAATACCTTTATTGATAAGGGTTGTATTTTGTAGTTTTCCGATTTCATCCCATAGTTTGTAGGCAAGACTTCTACAAATATTTTTAAGATACTGGAATATCTAATAAGAGTAAATCACCTTATCATTTAGTGATTAAGGCAGTTAAGTACCTCAATACAATTAAAGCTTAATAGATAAAAATGCATTATTATTATTTTGAATTTTTCTTGTTACTTTTTCCCTTCGTATACGGATGACAACTTCTTTTTGAACGAATTCTTAAAAAAGGTTATTGGTTTTTCAACATCTTGCAGTTTTTCTTCATACAAATCCGTTAAATCATCACACAGATGAACAGGCTGTGGTCACACAGACAGACTTTTAAGTCCTCCAAATTTTAGTTAATGTTAAGTCTGATCAAAATCTTGAGCTAAAAAGTTTAAATAGAAATTTTCAAAAAATATCGTATAAGCTAAGCTGTTCAGAGTTTTTTTTTGAAGACTCAATGTTTCGAAAATGCATTAATTGGTGGCATTTGAAACAATTTAACCGAAATTAATTTAATCATAAGAAATCTTCTTCAAGCGGAATTAAAGTACCATTTAATTCTCTTGCTCTTAAATCTGTACAAGTAGGATATTATTTATGTAGCTTCAATCGTCAAATTTACTTCATATCTTTTAAGTTATTACCAAAAATAACTTTTAAATAAAACAATATTTTTTCGCCATAGGCTTTAAGAAAAAAACTCGCAAAAAGAGTATTTATTTAGTGTTAATTAAAATATAATAAGTTATACTACGAGTGTATAATTTGACACTCAAAATATTAATGCTATGCATATTAAAAAAGAAATTATTATTATTATCTAAAGAAAAATGTATCAGTTTATAGTTTTAATTAAACTAAAAACGGACATAATAATAAAAATATAATTTTAATATGCAAACATAATATATGTAATATGATAATATAATATAATAATATAATATAATAATATAATATAATAATATAATATAATAATATAATATAAGTATATATAATAATAATACATATATACATACATACATACATAAATACATAATATAAAATATTAATAATGCAAATATATTATTATTATTTACTAATAATTATCTCCTTCCCCTCATAGCAAAATAAAATTTTCTCAGACCAATTTGGGCAGTAAAACATTCGAACATCTGAAACAAAACAAAAATATATTAAAATGAGAACTTTTTGTAAATATATGATATTAACATACCATTAATATCCATCGAAATAAATTCTAATTTTCGTCCTTATCATCTTAGTATAGCTGTTTCCACTACAACAAACTCTGCTTCAACTATTATTCTAATTAAAACTTCTGCTTCTACTAACAGTTTCATATTTCTTACCACCACAAATTACCTCTTTAACTAGTACAAAAAAAGATTCTATAAAAAAAAAGAACTTCTACAAACTAACTGTATTGAACGTAGTACAGTGCCTTACTGCAACAACTACTTGTACTACTACTCCTACTAATACTTCTGCTAGGAGTAATGCTTCTACTCCTACATAATATTGTTGACCTAGAACTATAACCAGTACTACTAATATAACCTAGACTATAACCACTACTATTTCTACTAGAACTAAGCCTAATTTCACTACTTTCACTTCTAATGCTAATAATGCTGTTTTGGCTCCTGCAGCTACTTTTACTAGTACTTCTAAATCTACTCTTACGCGGGCTTCTACACTTTCTTACACTTTTAAATCTTTTTATATTTATACCAAAACTTCTGCTTCTAGTCTTTCTACTCTTATGACTAATTAGTTTAGTCCGACTGCAACGATCTAATCCTAAACTACCTACACTGTCAGAACTACTGCTCCTACTAATACTACCACTGTCACTATAACTACAAGAATCCCTATACGCTTTCAAAAGTGGAATCTAAATAGGAAATAAAAAAAAAATAAAAATTTTTTATTTTTTATTCATACAAAAAGTTTCACTCACAGTTTCTTCTAAGTTTTCAATTCTAGAAGGCTTCTTCCAAAATTTTATTTTATTTTTAATTGAAGTTTTGTCAGGAACAAAAGCTTGATTATTAATCTTTTTGGTAAATAATCCACAAATCTGTGAATATAAAATAAAAAAAAATTTACATATCATCCATCAACTTTTAAATCTTAAAAATATAATTTTCTCACATTTTTAAGGAATCCCATTTTCTTCAAAATTATCTTTTCTTCAGAGCTTCTTATTTTCAGCTTTCTCACAATTTTTTTTCGTAATGATTTGTTCTCGAACTCTCGCCGGCTTATATAGTAAATTTAGAATTTCAAAGCCTACTACCATCTTATGTAAAACAACAAAAAGACAGTGAAAATTCAATTGATTTCGTAAGCACAATTTATGTCACCAAACATTTCTAACCTGGTTTGAAACTCCTCACCATAAGACTCCAGCGCCCTCTTTGATTTCTACGTGACCAGTACAATTCTTGTGCTACCGCATTTTCCACGTGTTTCTTATATTCACTCAAAAATTGCTAACATTGTAACAGAAGAAGCTGCTCCGATGGAAACTTTGAAATGGTCATTCATGACGAAAATGATTCCCGTCATTCCCAAACGAAGGACACCTGATGCACAAAATTGAAAGTGCAATATTTCCAAAATCATGCACTTCAATGAAGTTTTAATTTAAAAACGAGGAATGAACTGTTGTGGGAAATACAGGAAACCATGTATAGTAATATGCATACCAACATGAAGGTATCGAAGATGGCCACCCGATGCACTCATAAAAAGTGCAATACCTGCAATAAAATGCATCGCCCACCGATTTTAATGGGCAATGCAGGTAACATAAAATACTTTCATGCATACCAAAATTAAGGTCTCGAAGACGGCCACCCGATGCACCAACAAAAAGTGCATTATCTCCAAAACTATGCACTGCAATGACGTTTTAAGTTAAAAGCGAGGTATGAACTGTTGTGGGCAATACAGGAAACCTTGGATAGTAATATGCATACCAACATGAAGGTATCGATGATGGCCACCCGATGCACTAATAAAAAGTGCAATACCTGCAATAAAATGCATCGCCCACCGATTTTAATGGGCAATGCAGGTAACATAAAATACTTTCATGCATACCAAAATTAAGGTCTCGAAGACGGCCACCCGATGCACCAACAAAAAGTGCATTATCTCCATAACTATGCACTGCAATGACGTTTTAAGTTGAAAACGAGGTATGAACTATTGTGGGAAATACAGGAAATCTTGGATAGTAATATGCATATCAACATGAAGGTATCGATGATGGCCACCCGATGCACTAACAAATAGTGCAATACCTGCAATAAAATGCATCGCCCACCGATTTTAATGGGCAATGCAGGTAACATAAAATACTTTCATGCATACCAAAATTAAGGTCTCGAAGACGGCCACCTGATGCACCAACAAAAAGTGCATTATCTCCATAACTATGCACTGCAATGACGTTTTAAGTTAAAAACGAGGTATGAACTATTGTGGGAAATACAGGAAACCTTGGATAGTAATATGCATATCAACATGAAGGTATCGATGATGGCCACCCGATGCACTAACAAATAGTGCAATACCTGCAATAAAATGCATCGCCCACCGATTTTAATGGGCAATGCAGGTAACATAAAATACTTTCATGCATACCAAAATGAAGGTCTCGAAGACGGCTACCCGATGCACCAATAAAAAGTGCATTATCTCCAAAACTATGCACTGCAATGACGTTTTAAGTTAAAAACGAGGTATGAACTATTGTGGGAAATACAGGAAACCTTGGATAGTAATATGCATACCAACATGAAGGTATCGATGATGGCCACCTGATGCACCAGTAAAAAGTGCAATACCTGCAATAAAATGCATCGCCCACCGATTTTAATGGGCAATGCAGGTAACATAAAATACTTTCATGCATACCAAAATTAAGGTCTCGAAGACGGCCACCCGATGCACCAACAAAAAGTGCATTATCTCCAAAACTATGCACTGCAATGACGTTTTAAGTTAAAAACGAGGTATGAACTATTGTGGGAAATACAGGAAACCTTGGATAGTAATATGCATACCAACATGAAGGTATCGATGATGGCCACCCGATGCACTAACAAAAAGTGCAATACCTGCAATAAAATGCATCGCCCACCGATTTTAATGGGCAATGCAGGTAACATAAAATACTTTTATGCATACCAAATTGATGCACCAATAAAAAGTGCATTATCTCCAAAACTATGCACTGCAATGACGTTTTAAGTTAAAAACGAGGTATGAACTATTGTGGGAAATACAGGAAACCTTGGATAGTAATATGCATACCAACATGAAGGTATCGATGATGGCCACCTGATGCACCAGTAAAAAGTGCAATACCTGCAATAAAATGCATCGCCCACCGATTTTAATGGGCAATGCAGGTAACATAAAATACTTTCATGCATACCAAAATTAAGGTCTCGAAGACGGCCACCCGATGCACCAACAAAAAGTGCATTATCTCCAAAACTATGCACTGCAATGACGTTTTAAGTTAAAAACGAGGTATGAACTATTGTGGGAAATACAGGAAACCTTGGATAGTAATATGCATATCAACATGAAGGTATCGATGATGGCCACCCGATGCACTAACAAATAGTGCAATACCTGCAATAAAATGCATCGCCCACCGATTTTAATGGGCAATGCAGGTAACATAAAATACTTTCATGCATACCCAAATTAAGGTCTCGAAGACGGCCACCCGATGCACCAACAAAAAGTGCATTATCTCCAAAACTATGCACTGCAATGACGTTTTAAGTTAAAAACGAGGTATGAACTATTGTGGGAAATACAGGAAACCTTGGATAGTAATATGCATACCAACATGAAGGTATCGATGATGGCCACCCGATGCACTAACAAAAAGTGCAATACCTGCAATAAAATGCATCGCCCACCGATTTTAATGGGCAATGCAGGTAACATAAAATACTTTTATGCATACCAAATTGAAGGTCTCGAAGACGGCTACCCGATGCACCAATAAAAAGTGCATTATCTCCAAAACTATGCACTGCAATGACGTTTTAAGTTAAAAACGAGGTATGAACTATTGTGGGAAATACAGGAAACCTTGGATAGTAATATGCATACCAACATGAAGGTATCGATGATGGCCACCTGATGCACCAGTAAAAAGTGCAATACCTGCAATAAAATGCATCGCCCACCGATTTTAATGGGCAATGCAGGTAACATAAAATACTTTCATGCATACCAAAATTAAGGTCTCGAAGACGGCCACCCGATGCACCAATAAAAAGTGCATTATCTCCAAAACTATGCACTGCAATGACGTTTTAAGTTAAAAACGAGGTATGAACTATTGTGGGAAATACAGGAAACCTTGGATAGTAATATGCATATCAACATGAAGGTATCGATGATGGCCACCCGATGCACTAACAAATAGTGCAATACCTGCAATAAAATGCATCGCCCACCTGCATTGCCCATTAAAATCGGTGGGCGATGCATTTTATTGCAGGTATTGCACTATTTGTTAGTGCATCGGGTGGCCATCATCGATACCTTCATGTTGATATGCATATTACTATCCAAGGTTTCCTGTATTTCCCACAATAGTTCATACCTCGTTTTTAACTTAAAACGTCATTGCAGTGCATAGTTATGGAGATAATGCACTTTTTGTTGGTGCATCGGGTGGCCGTCTTTGAGACCTTAATTTTGGTATGCATGAAAGTATTTTATGTTACCTGCATTGCCCATTAAAATCGGTGGGCGATGCATTTTATTGCAGGTATTGCACTTTTTACTGGTGCATCGGGTGGCCATCTTCGATACCTTCATGTTGGTATGCATATTACTATCCAAGGTTTCCTGTATTTCCCACAATAGTTCATACCTCGTTTTTAACTTAAAACGTCATTGCAGTGCATAGTTTTGGAGATAATGCACTTTTTATTGGTGCATCGGGTGGCCGTCTTCGAGACCTTCATTTTGGTATGTATGAAAGTATTTTATGTTACCTGCATTGCCCATTAAAATCGGTGGGCGATGCATTTTATTGCAGGTATTGCACTTTTTGTTAGTGCATCGGGTGGCCATCATCGATACCTTCATGTTGGTATGCATATTACTATCCAAGGTTTCCTGTATTTCCCACAATAGTTCATACCTCGTTTTTAACTTAAAACGTCATTGCAGTGCATAGTTTTGGAGATAATGCACTTTTTATTGGTGCATCGGGTAGCCGTCTTCGAGACCTTCATTTTGGTATGCATGAAAGTATTTTATGTTACCTGCATTGCCCATTAAAATCGGTGGGCGATGCATTTTATTGCAGGTATTGCACTATTTGTTAGTGCATCGGGTGGCCATCATCGATACCTTCATGTTGATATGCATATTACTATCCAAGATTTCCTGTATTTCCCACAATAGTTCATACCTCGTTTTTAACTTAAAACGTCATTGCAGTGCATAGTTATGGAGATAATGCACTTTTTGTTGGTGCATCGGGTGGCCGTCTTCGAGACCTTAATTTTGGTATGCATGAAAGTATTTTATGTTACCTGCATTGCCCATTAAAATCGGTGGGCGATGCATTTTATTGCAGGTATTGCACTTTTTATTAGTGCATCGGGTGGCCATCATCGATACCTTCATGTTGGTATGCATATTACTATCCAAGGTTTCCTGTATTGCCCACAACAGTTCATACCTCGCTTTTAACTTAAAACGTCATTGCAGTGCATAGTTTTGGAGATAATGCACTTTTTGTTGGTGCATCGGGTGGCCGTCTTCGAGACCTTAATTTTGGTATGCATGAAAGTATTTTATGTTACCTGCATTGCCCATTAAAATCGGTGGGCGATGCATTTTATTGCAGGTATTGCACTTTTTATGAGTGCATCGGGTGGCCATCTTCGATACCTTCATGTTGGTATGCATATTACTATACATGGTTTCCTGTATTTCCCACAACAGTTCATTCCTCGTTTTTAAATTAAAACTTCATTGAAGTGCATGATTTTGGAAATATTGCACTTTCAATTTTGTGCATCAGGTGTCCTTCGTTTGGGAATGACGGGAATCATTTTCGTCATGAATGACCATTTCAAAGTTTCCATCGGAGCAGCTTCTTCTGTTACAATGTTAGCAATTTTTGAGTGAATATAAGAAACACGTGGAAAATGCGGTAGCACAAGAATTGTACTGGTCACGTAGAAATCAAAGAGGGCGCTGGAGTCTTATGGTGAGGAGTTTCAAACCAGGTTAGAAATGTTTGGTGACATAAATTGTGCTTACGAAATCAATTGAATTTTCACTGTCTTTTTGTTGTTTTACATAAGATGGTAGTAGGCTTTGAAATTCTAAATTTACTATATAAGCCGGCGAGAGTTCGAGAACAAATCATTACGAAAAAAAATTGTGAGAAAGCTGAAAATAAGAAGCTCTGAAGAAAAGATAATTTTGAAGAAAATGGGATTCCTTAAAAATGTGAGAAAATTATATTTTTAAGATTTAAAAGTTGATGGATGATATGTAAATTTTTTTTTATTTTATATTCACAGATTTGTGGATTATTTACCAAAAAGATTAATAATCAAGCTTTTGTTCCTGACAAAACTTCAATTAAAAATAAAATAAAATTTTGGAAGAAGCCTTCTAGAATTGAAAACTTAGAAGAAACTGTGAGTGAAACTTTTTGTATGAATAAAAAATAAAAAATTTTTATTTTTTTTTTATTTCCTATTTAGATTCCACTTTTGAAAGCGTATAGGGATTCTTGTAGTTATAGTGACAGTGGTAGTATTAGTAGGAGCAGTAGTTCTGACAGTGTAGGTAGTTTAGGATTAGATAGTTGCAGTCGGACTAAACTAATTAGTCATAAGAGTAGAAAGACTAGAAGCAGAAGTTTTGGTATAAATATAAAAAGATTTAAAAGTGTAAGAAAGTGTAGAAGCCCGCGTAAGAGTAGATTTAGAACTACTAGTAAAAGTAGCTGCAGGAGCCAAAACAGCATTATTAGCATTAGAAGTGAAAGTAGTGAAATTAGGCTTAGTTCTAGTAGAAATAGTAGTGGTTATAGTCTAGGTTATATTAGTAGTACTGGTTATAGTTCTAGGTCAACAATATTATGTAGGAGTAGAAGCATTACTCCTAGCAGAAGTATTAGTAGGAGTAGTAGTACAAGTAGTTGTTGCAGTAAGGCACTGTACTACGTTCAATACAGTTAGTTTGTAGAAGTTCTTTTTTTTTATAGAATCTTTTTTTGTACTAGTTAAAGAGGTAATTTGTGGTGGTAAGAAATATGAAACTGTTAGTAGAAGCAGAAGTTTTAATTAGAATAATAGTTGAAGCAGAGTTTGTTGTAGTGGAAGCAGCTATACTAAGATGATAAGGACGAAAATTAGAATTTATTTCGATGGATATTAATGGTATGTTAATATCATATATTTACAAAAAGTTCTCATTTTAATATATTTTTGTTTTGTTTCAGATGTTCGAATGTTTTACTGCCCAAATTGGTCTGAGAAAATTTTATTTTGCTATGAGGGGAAGGAGATAACTATTAATAAATAATAATAATATATTTGCATTATTAATATTTTATATTATGTATTTATGTATGTATGTATGTATGTATGTATGTATGTATGTATGTATGTATGTATGTATGTATGTATGTATGTATGTATTATTATTATATATACTTATATTATATTATTATATTATATTATTATATTATATTATTATATTATATTATTATATTATATTATTATATTATATTATTATATTATATTATCATATTACATATATTATGTTTGCATATTAAAATTATATTATCATATTACATATATTATGTTTGCATATTAAAATTATATTTTTATTATTATGTCCGTTTTTAGTTTAATTAAAACTATAAACTGATACATTTTTTTTTAGATAATAATAATAATTTCTTTTTAATATGCATAGCATTAATATTTTGAGTGTCAAATTATACACTCGTAGTATAACTTATTATATTTTAATCAACACTAAATAAATACTCTTTTTGCGAGTTTTTTTCTTAAAGCCTATGGCGAAAAAATATTGTTTTATTTAAAAGTTATTTTTGGTAATAACTTAAAAGATATGAAGTAAATTTGACGATTGAAGCTACATAAATAATATCCTACTTGTACAGATTTAAGAGCAAGAGAATTAAATGGTACTTTAATTCCGCTTGAAGAAGCTTTCTTATGATTAAATTAATTTCGGTTAAATTGTTTCAAATGCCACAAATTAATGCATTTTCGAAACATTGAGTCTTCAAAAAAAAACTCTGAACAGCTTAGCTTATACGATATTTTTTGAAAATTTCTATTTAAACTTTTTAGCTCAAGATTTTGATCAGACTTAACATTAACTAAAATTTGGAGGACTTAAAAGTCTGTCTGTGTGACCACAGTCTGTTCATCTGTGTGATGATTTAACGGATTTGTATGAAGAAAAACTGCAAGATGTTGAAAAACCAATAACCTTTTTTAAGAATTCGTTCAAAAAGAAGTTGTCATCCGTATACGAAGGGAAAAAGTAACAAGAAAAATTCAAAATAATAATAATGCATTTTCATCTATTAAGCTTTAATTGTATTGAGGTACTTAACTGCCTTAATCACTAAATGATAAGGTGATTTACTCTTATTAGATATTCCAGTATCTTAAAAATATTTGTACAAGTCTTGCCTACAAACTAGGGGATGAAATCGGAAAACTACAAAATACAACCCTTATCAATAAAGGTATTTTCGAGAATGGTGTACAGATGTCCTTTTTATTGGTAGATTTAAAGTCTTTATTGAAGACTTAAACTGATTGAACAACAAAACCTTCTATCAACATCATCAAGTCATGTAACTTGGTAGGAAGAAATAAATAAATAAACATTAGTGGAACAAAAAGACAAGCATATATGAATCTTCAGATATTGAAATTGTACCTTATTTGTAAGAGTCCTAAGACTGTTGAATACTTTTCCAACTGTAAGTTCCATAAATTTAGAGCTCCATAAGAATTCATTATAGAAGACAAATGAGCTCGACTATATATGGCTTTTTTCTCTGTTTTGTGACACACCATGAAAATCTTCCACTTCAAAATGTATTTTACTTATCGGCAAAAAAATACGTCACCAACGAGTCATTCGGTTGTTTTAGAGACCCTGCTGTAGCCATGCTTGTATTTAAGATTCTATATGAAGAATCGTAACGCTTTGATCGCGCCTTTGTTATGCTTGGGGAATATTTTCATTGAAATGGCTTTCAACAAAGCTATAGGTAAATACCTCGGTGTTTCAGGTGATGAGCACAGAAGTATTTGCACAGGAACCAATCTTATTGCTGAGGATTAAAAAAATTAATAAATAATAATAAAAAACATTATTTGAGCTAAAGACGAAATTCCATCTGATTACTTCTGAATCTTAGAAATAAGACTAAGATGACAATTCAAAAGAAGAATGTCCAATTCTGGTTCTCTGGATCTTGATCAATCAACTGTGTTGTGTAGCGAGAGGAATAGCGGGAGCACCACTTAAATCTTCAAATCTTGAAGATCTGCAATATTTGTGCGTATTTCAAGCAGTTCGTTTGCTTCAAAAAACTCATATTGGCTTTCAGTTGGACAAACAGAGGTACTTCTAGATGGGCTTCCAAGTGATCCTTGATGTATGATGTACCGATGTATGTCCTTTTTCATTTTTAGCAAATAAATATTCATCTGGTAGGAGATTGTGCGTAATCAAACTTTAAATGAATACGAAGATTCTTGCGAAAGCGAATTCAAGGCTTTTTCCGAAACGTCGAGCCATGTCACGAACTTTAATTACGCTTGAAGATAGCTTTCTCTTCATTGTGGTCTTTGGTATTTTTGGATTTGGTTTTATGCAAAGATTGTGATGGTTTAGAATTTTGATTTGAAAAATAAAGACACAGAAAAGAAAGCAAACGATATAAAAAAGGAAAACAAAAATCTATAGAAAAATAAATCCGAGCTGTCAAAATTGAGAATGTATCCAGTGCTCGCTTTGTTTTGATTGTAAATTACTGACTAGGAAATTTTTTTTGAAAGTTATACAAACAAACTTGTATTGGTACAATTTTTCCATAGCGACAAATGAGTTTAGGGTACCCAAACAAGTTATAATTTTTTTTTTTTGTTTTTGTTTTTTTTTTTTTTCGGTACAAGAGCTATAGGCAAAATTCATCAACATCAGCTGAGTTTTTGAGAAAATCGAAATAAAAAGGTGGGGTGATACGGCAGTTGTATCACATCACTCGTATCTCAATGGATCCATTGTGCTCCTCAGGGCGTCTGCAATGTAGGAGAATATGAAGGGTAAAATAAAGGATTTATTAGAAGTTGTAGGTATGGGGTTCGGTTCCTCTCGGAACTATCATGATATCTGAATGAAATTACGGATGCTTATAGTAGCTAAAATTAGTTAGTCGAAAAAATATTCTCCGAAGGCATCTTTCCTAGTTCTGGCCAGGCTATGGCATTCACAAAGGACGTAAGATGAGCCATCTTCCATCTCTTCGTCCTGACACTCTCTGTATTAGTCCGATGTGATGATGACCATTCTGCTCATCTGAGTTCCTATTAAGTTGTGACCCGTAACGATTCCAACCAAGCGAGACAATTGAGGTCTGCTGAGCTACAATTAACCTGACATTAGTCGTTTAAGTCGGAATTAAAACGACTGACAAATTGACATCACATAAATGACGGAGACGAAAAAATAATGACGCAATACCCCAGAGGCTAAACGGGTACGTACCCCAGAAATGAAAGTAGTTCGGAAACAGATCGAAGAATGGTTAAAGAAAGTTTTTATTCGAGAAAGTACCTATTTTTATGCTAGCCAGGTTGTTTTAGTAAAGAAGAAGGATGGAAGCTCAAGATTTATATGATGCCACAGTTTTCATAACACTTGATTTAAGAAACGGATTTGTCCATGTGAATAACGAGGAGTCTAGTCGGAAGTACACATCTTTTGTGACAGATGATGGGCAGTATAAGTTAAACAAAGCTCCATTTGGACTATGCAACTCACCTTCAGCTTTCTTACGATGCATTCTCTTTATTTTTCGCCACCTTATTCGAGAAGGAAAAATTCGAGTCTAAGCGGATAACATCATTATCTCTAGCAAAATCAAAACCAGAGTGTATTAATTTATTCAATTCATGGTCTTCTCATAAAGTGCAGCAAATGTCAGTTTTTAACAAAGAAAGTAACGTTCTTTGGGCATATCATTCAGGGAGGCACTATTCAGCCATCAACTGAAAAGGGTTTGGCAGTTAGAAACTCTAAAGAACGTTAGAGATGTAATGAGTTTTCTAGGACTAACTGGTTTCTTTATGAAATTTATCGGAGGATATGCTCTTATAGCTTCACTCAGTTAAGAAAGGGCAGGAGAAAGATGAGTACTGTAAAATTATAAGTAAAATTTTGGAATTGACAGAATTTGAAGATTATGTTCTTCGAAGTGGTAGTGCCAAAGTCTATGGAGGGGCAGGTGGTAAAGGATGCGGGTGAACAGGGTCATTGTATTAAGCACTTGTATTAAACAAGTAAAGTTGAAGCGTTACTTCAACGAGACTATTATATACCTATGCTTTCAAAACTTGTGAAAATCGCAGCTGAGAGCTGTATAAATTGCATCCTTGCTTCCAAGAAGAACGGTAAGCAAGAGGGATTCCTCAATCCAGGTGACAAAATGGATGACAGCGAAAAGCTATAAACATTTCTTCGTTGTAGTAGATGTATTTTCAAAATTTTGTTTGATTCATTCAGTTAAGAGCACAGGAGCAGAAAAAGTTTTGAAGAAGTTGGTGTTACAAGCTGATACGTTTGGTAACCCTCACCGAATAATCACAGATAAAGGTTCTGCATTCACATCAAATCTGTTTTAGGAGTATTGTGAAACGCGAAGTATACACTATTTACATCATCTTGTAACGACTAGCGTTCCAAGAGGCAATGGACCGGTTGAGCGGTATAACTAAATTATAATCGAGGTTTTATCAAAACTTTCTGTAGAACAGCCTCTCAAGTGGTATCAACACGCAAGCCGAGTACAGCGGATATTAAACTCTACAACTTCCAGATCCACTCAAAAAAACACCATTGATGTTGCTTACAGGAGTTGAAATGAATACTTTTTTTTTTTTTTTTATAATCTACTCACGCTCAAGGGATTATGATTACCCTTTAAATGTTTCAACACAGCGTGAGCGTGAAGTTACGGAAGAGAAAGAAGGATAGGAAAGATGGGTGGCACGATGTTCTGAAACTGAAGGTGGTTGTCTCAGATTTTTTATCTCCAGGGATGGCGGCTGAACTAAAGCGGAGAATTGCCGTGTCTTTTTTCTATGTCCCTTATAATTCGCATTATTTTATTCGTTTTTCATCCTTGTTGGGCATACTAGTTTAACTCAATCACATGTTGTTAGTGTTATGCCTGAACAACATGTAATGAGTAAACCAGCAACCCATTGATGACAATTTATAGAAGGTTTTAATGGAATTAAAGACGACATAGACGACGGCAGGGATCGAACCTGTGATATTGAGGTTGACAGGCGAGCATACAACCATCGCGCCACGGCCACCCCCAAATACTACTCAAGATCTGAAACTTGCAGAGCTGAAATACAAAGTGAAAGACCTGGTCACCATCCAACGAACGCAGTTCGGGACAGGTTTAAAGTTATGTCCTAAGTTTCATGGCCCATAAAAGATTTGCCAAAGTTAAGCGAAAAGACCGTTCTGAAGTTCGTAAGATAGGAGATCACAAGGCGAGGGTCCGAACGTAACACCAACAGCAGCTTATTATATGAAACCTTGGAATATTTATTTGTCTGATGATGACGAAGACGAAGATAAAATAGAAGTTTAGGTTAGTGGGCTGGCAGTTGATCTTGTTACCGTCACACTTAAATCAATGTAGATCCGTTGTGATACCGTAGGGTTTGTTGGGCTTCCTAGTCAGCGAAAAAATGAAGTCTACCATCATCGACTTTAAAGGTTTAAGCGAAAGGCTATGCACCCTTCGCGTACGAGGCAAATTTACGAACATCAGCCTCATTAATGTTCACGGACCTACGGAGGAGTCCTCAGACGAAGAAAAAGAGAGGGCCTTCAATGCCTGTCCAAGGTATGATGCTAAAAGCACACTTGGGGATTTGAACGCTAAAATAGGTCGGGAGCCGGTATTCAGGCATTACGCAGGCACCCATAGTTTGTAGCATCAAAAAACATGGTCGTTGCGAGTACCAGGTTCCCGCGTAAAGATATCTACAAAGCCACCTGGGTATCACCTGATGGAGTCACTCGTAACCAAATAGACCACGTGTTCATAGACCGTCGCCACTACTCGAACTTGATGACGGTACGAACGTACCGAGGTGTCAATATCGACTCGGATCACTATCTTGTTGGTAGGGTTTTCCGAGGACGGATTGCCATGCGAAGACGCATTGCATCCGCCGATCAGGTTCGAATCAACACGGCTGCCCTGCGCAATGAAAACACCAGTAACACCTTTGCTAATGCGTTAGGACTCGCCCTAGAATCAATTGATTAAGGGAGAGTAAGTCCTGGAGCCAGTATGCTGGGCGTAAATGAGAAGTGGACACGCCTTAAGAATACTGTCATTAGTACCGCCAACTCCATCTTAGGCAGCAGTCGTAAAAATCGGAACGACTGGTTTGATGATGAATGCAAGCTAGCGACTGAACGTAAGAATGTTGCGTACCGAGCAATGCAACAATCTCATAGAAAGCGGGCACGCGAAGAGGAATTTAAAGAGCTCAGAAGAATAGAAAAACGGCTACCTAATCTGTGAAATAGAAAATAGCCGAGAGCGAGGTCCGCACCAGGCTCGGAAGTTCTACCAATCCGTCCGAAACATGACGCAGTACACACCACGCTGCACATACTGCAAGGACGGATAGGGAAATCCGATCACCGATCCTGAAAGCATAATACTGGAGCGATGGGAAGTGTACTTTAATGAATTGCTAAATGGTCAGCTCACTGCAGAAGTGGAGGCTCCACTACTTTAAGAAGAATACCCTATGTTGCCGCCACCAAGCATAGAAGAAGTTGAGAAGGCTATAGGCCGGCTTAAACAGAACAAAGCCCCGTGAGCCGATGGCATACCAGCCGAATTATTCCATCACGGCGGACCAGCCTTACGTCAAGCAATTCATGATATTATAGTACACGTATGGGAGCAGGAAGAAATGCCAGAAGACTGGCGAAAAGGTTTAATATGCCCCATACATAAGAAGGGAGATGTCACAACGTGCAGCAATTATAGAGGTATCACGTTGTTGAGTACCGCCTATAAGATACTCTCCTCTATCCTACAAGACCGGATAACCCCATACGCTAAAACCGTCATCGGACAATATCAGTGTGGTTTCATTCCAGGCAAATCAACAACTGATCAGATCTTTACCCTTAGACAGGCGATGGAAAAATGTCTAGAGTTTAACATCCTAACATACCATCTGTTTATAGACTTTAAGGCCGCCTATGATAGCATAGCCAGGGTAGAACTTTACAAAGCAATGAGAGAATTCGGCATCACAAATAAATTGACACGACTATGTAGGTTGACCATGACCAACGTAACAAGCCAAGTAAAAATAGCCGGATTGCTATCCAGACCAATCAACATCTTTAATGGACTCCGACAAGGGGACCGTTTTACCCTGCCTCCTCTTCAACCTGCCGTTGGAGAAAGCAATCCGTGTCTCTGGCACAGCAACAAGAGGGACCATCGTCAACAGGTCCAGCCAGTTACTGGCTTACGCAGACGACATCGACATCATCGGAAGAACCGAACAAGCTGTACACGATTCCTTCATCCAGATCGAGCAGGCGGCACAAAATCTGGGGCTGCACATTAGTGAAGGTAAAACAAAGTACATGGTGGCGTCAAATGCGAGAGCAATAAGGACGATTCCCGAGACGGAACAAACATGAATTGTACGCAATCTACCTAGAAGCAGATATCATGATAAAAATTAAGCTCGGTAGACTCCGGTGGGCAGGGCACCTAGTTCGCATGGAGCGAAGAGGAACCTGCTCGGAAAGTTCTTTGTGAAACATTCTATCGTAGACGACAGCGTGGTAGACCATGCTTGCGCTGGAGAGATGGCGTAGACCAGGACGCCCGAAGCCTTGGGGTGCGCAACTGGATGGCGTCGGCTCGAGACCGGGATAGGTGGAGAGACTCGTTGAAAGAGGCCAGGACCAAAACCCGGTTGTCGAGCCGATGATGATGATGAAAGTACACGAAAGAGCAATATCTGCAAATTATAAAATTTTTCTACCGAAATTCGGAGTCGGTGACCGCAACTTTAAGAGCCAATTTCATCGCAAAATCATCTTCAGTGACAAAGTTAATTTTTGGCTCATTGGGTTCATCAATAAGCGAAATATGCGTAATGTGTCCGGTGAAAATCCACCTTTGCTTCATGAACACTTCAAACACAAAAAATAACTGTTTGGTGCGGTTGGCATTCCGGCGGCGTTATTTGGCCATATTTTTTCGTCGACGATAACGATCGTTATTGTGAATGGCCAGCGTTATCGCGCCATGATTACCGATTATTTTTGGCCCGAATTTGAAGATATGGACTTGGACGACATGTGGTTTCAACAGTATGGTGCCACAAGCTACACATCACACCTTAAAATCGATTTATTGAAGAGTAAGTTTGATAAGCGTGCTATCTCAAGAAATGGGTCAGTGCGATTTAACGCCTCTAGACTATTTTCTTTGCGGCTACGTTAAGTCATTGGTTTATGCCAACAAGCCAACGACGACGTTGGAAGAGCTCAGAGCCAACATTGAATGCGAAATAGTGGCCGTTTTGGACGAAATGTGTGGCCGAGTTCGACGTTTTATATAAAAAAAAAAGTTGTCAAGTCCTTATTGGTAAACCCTTTAGTTATGTAACATAAAGTAATTTTTTGTGAGTTTATTTAAACTCTTTTTAATATATTTGAACTAAAACTAAATTGTTAATAAAAAAAAACTAATTAATTTAAATAAAATAGATTAAACGATCATTGGTCGAAAACAATGGCGTTCTTATTTAAGCCACATGTAGGAGTATTTTTGAAAATATTCAATAACAAGATACGAATAAGTTAGGAAGACTCTTAAACTACTACCAAGTATTCAAAAATATCTTCTTTTGATTTAAAAAAGAAAAAAATAATTAAACATGTTTAACATGGTGCAGTTTTTTTGACAGCAAGTGTACATATGTATGTATGTTCTATATATCAAAATATTCGAACTGAAGATTCTTCGATCTCAAACCATTGACCTGCATCCTTCCATTATAAACTAACACATGAAACTATCTTTAATTTAAGCTTAAATTCAGCTTTAAAAAATCCCCCTCATACACATTTATTACTTATTAATAGTTCTCATAAATTCAGACTTTGTTGAAACGTCTTACATTTGATTGCATAAATTCGGGCAAAATTACATTTTACAAAGTGCTCTCAAGATTATTAATGACAGGAAAGTGAAAAAGAAAATATATATCCCATTCACACAAATGTCTAAAAATTATCTCAGTCACGAAGAAGGTCTTTTGCACCTTTTATGGCAAAAAAAAAAAAAATAATAATAATGAATGAAGTCCTTCATCTGCTACCATTAGGGGTCATAAATCAAATGCCAACGACTTATACAACATTTTTATAGAATAACTGTATTGAAAAATAGGATGAGAAAAAAACAACGTATAATGATAAATCTGTGCAGCTAAATGGCGACTGTCGTTTTGATAAAGAACATCAGCCCAACTGTTGTCCTTGTCGTCCTTCGTCCTCGGCAACATCATCGACTTCGTCGTCGTCGTCGGAGGGACATCATTAAATTGACAGATTTTGAAAGAACGCTTTCTCTTTTTCGATTAATCATTTTGCCACTTTGTTCGAGAATCGAGACCCAACCTCTCCCCTAGCCTCGAACACATAGAGAGCCAGAGAGCGAGCTCATTTCTCATAAATAACAGCAGTCCCTTTTTTTTCGTGTTGTTACTTTGGCACGGCAGGTTAACACTCTGAAATCTATATGTGACACTCGGTATCCGAAGTCAAGGCCTTTTGCAGATGTTTCTTTGTCATTTAGCTGTCGCCTCTAATTGTTCCGTAAAACTACCTACATATAAATGGCATCTTTCCATGGAGCGAAGAGATATAGGAAACAATAAATACTGTCGTAAAAATTTATTACTTTCTGACCACCATGAAACCATTATCGAAAAGGACATCGACACTTAATGTCAAAGAGACAAAAAGCCCCAGGACATTTTGCCTCTATACCCTATGCCCGATTTCCAGTCTTTCTCTTGTCGAAATGGTAAAAAGGATCACCACCATATACATGTATTTATAGAGGAATGGCAAATGAAAAATTATACAGTTATGCTGGGTATAAAGTGTGTGTCGCTATATATGCACAGGGACATCAATTGTGATCCTTGGAAAGGATAATAAATAGGCACACGTTACACAGCAAACACACATTAAATGTATTATAAATTTATCTTTGTGTTGTGTAATGTCCTTTCCTTCCTATACTTTTGTCACTCTCTTTCTCTCTCTCTGCTTTATGTCACTGCTGATGGCCTTGGGTTTTATTTTTTTGTTATTTTGTTAAGTGATTTATTGAGTCGTCCTTGTCGCCGCGGTGTCCTTATGTCTTTATGGACCGACCCCAAGAGCGCTAACAAGTTACAAATACAAACCCATCAACGATGGTGGTGCTGGCTGGTGGTGTGCTATCGAATCGACAGTTCTGTTTGAAATTGATGCGTGGCGTGACATACGCTGACAAAAGAATACCAACGGATGTCCTTGGATATTTTTGTATTGTTAACGTTTTCTTGTTTGTTCTGCGCTATGGTGACATTTGAACAGTGATTTGTTGGGAATTCTTAAACTAATTCAATTTTATAAATGAGATTTGTTATGCTATTAATTATATTGACACAAGGACAAATTAGGAGCATTAACTTTAAATTGACAGCATCCACCACACACGTTAAATGGTCGTGTTGTGTAAGTTTAGACCTCCTCCTTGAAATAAAAGGGATAGAATTTATGGTATTTCGAGTTACTCATCCGCAAGTAGTCGTAAGTCAAGATTATGGAAAGAAGCATCTAAGAAGATAGTCTCGTGGATTACTGACAGAAGCCTGGCACAGATATTAATTAGGGTTCAAACAGCTTGAAGCGAGGAATTCAAGCACTTAAAAAACAGAAACGTTCATTGTAAAATCCTCTTCCTACGTTATCTTCTGGCGAATCATGGGAATCTTATGACTGTGCGTGTACCAGACAACTTAGATCCTTGTAAAAAATATACATGTTTATTCTAGATAGAATCTAAGACATGCAGAGAAGTTAAGTAAGGGTTAAACTTCTTTGGATACTTTTCTATTAGAAGGCACCAATATTGGTCAAATCCGTATGGTCGAAAAGCACTCTTCTATTAAGGTTGGGGACTTTATTTTTTAAATGACATTAGGAGCTTTGGATAATGATTACCATCAAATGGCAAAAATAATTGGAAAGTCGAAGGATAACGACTTGAGAAAATACATCGGAATCATAAGAAGACTTTACAGAAAACATTGAGCCTATTTTCATGGAATTTAACGCAGATTTGATTGCGATCCAGAAAAAGCTTTATACAGGATCAGGTACCTATGCTCAAAAGAATAAAACTGCAACATGTAATAGCTATCGGTAAAACATTGCAAATGTTGGATGCTGATTCGTCAAGGAATTCCAAGCAGTTATTGAATGTAAACGAACAATTGATCGCATGCCACTTTAACTTGATATGTACACACGCCTCTACCAATGAAGCTGAAGACCCAATCAAAATGGAGTTTTATGCGATCCTGGATTAAGCCTATACGAAGCCTCTCGGAAATACCACGTCAAAGTGGGAAAAGACAACATATTTGGCGGACTGGTGAGCAGACCATCCACGTAACGATGACAGATAACGGCTATCGGGACTTGGTGACAAGGTTATATATGTATAAAACTTTGTTTCTAGGCTAAGGATTCACAACTCCCTAGACGGACGAAACAACTGGCAAACGTCCGTCAACTCTGGCCGTTTTCTAGTTCCCGCCTCGAAGAGAATTTAAGTAAAAAGAAAAGGACTTTCTCCCTTCTTCGAACTCAATAGCGGCCAAAACAACACATTGTTATTTTATAATTAAAAAAAAATAACGCCCAGGAACTTGCTGCTGGCTTTAAGACAGAAGACCGAAACGAAGGCTCTAGGAAACAGCCAAGGTAACCTAGTCGCCGCAGCATAAGGAATGTATGCAAGATGCAGCATTTGGGCATAATGTATAGCATGTATTGTTAAAATTATATTATTATGGCAACACTATTTTATTTGACATTTGTTCCTATCCTATTATTGTATTCTTTTCGTTTATGCTTTTAATCATCTCATGTAATTCTTTTTCTCATTTGTTTTACTCTTTCAATAAACTTTGCCTTGTTAAGACGTGTTCTTTATTTCAAACTCTGCTTAAATTCTAACAGGTTATGGGCCCAGGCCAAACCTTATTTGTTTTATAAAATTAAATTAATTTATCAAAAAGTTACTACAGTTGATGAAAGCGAAATTTTGCTAATTCTTCTTTATTAATAAATTATTTACTTTTCTGGTAATCGCTTAAAATGAGTTCTCAAGGTTTGTACTCCATTGAAAAATTGGATGACTCCAATTATGCCTCGTGGTCAGTCCACATGAAGAGCGTATTAGTTCATGCTGATTATTGGGGAATTACCAGTGGAAAAATTGCCAAACGAGAAACCACAACTGCAGCTGAAGTGATTTTGTTCGACGCAAAAGATGAGAAGGCGCTAGCCTGTATAATGCTGTGCATTAAACCTACTCAATTAAACCACGTGCGTCATTGTCCAACGGCTAAAATAGCTTGGGACACATTGAAGGAAATCTATGAACCTTCTGGTCCTGCACGTAAAGTTACGTTATTTAAAAAATTGCTTCAACTTAGATTGTCTGACGAGTCCCGTATGTCGGAGCATTTAAATGCATTTAGTGAGACAATAGACAGGCTAGCAGAAATCAACGTTACGATTGATGATGAGCTGGTGGTTATAATTCTGCTCTCTAGTCTACCAGATTCGTTCGAGAATTTTGTAATTGCCATAGAGACACGCGATAAGCTCCCAGTTTTAAAGGTGCTTAAAGTGAAGCTGATGGAAGAAGGAGCTAGAAGGCATGAAAGAATAAACAGGGTGAAAGATGTGGATGAAGGGCAGCATGTATTTGTTGCACACTCCAAAAAATATTCTAAGGTAAAGAACAATGCAGGCGGGAGTAACTCTTCAAATTACGAAAGTAGCAAGAAAGGAAAACGAATCAATATCAAATGTTATAACTGTGGTCGTCGCGGTCATTTTGCGTCTCATTGCAAAGAGGCAAAAAGAGACAGAGAAAATGAGCATTCGTTTTCCATTCTCGCTTCTACATCTAATGGCTTTAGCTTAGATAAAGATTCTTGGTGCATTGATAGCGGAGCCACGTCACACCTGTGCTGTAATAAAAATTTGTTTGCTTCATATGCAGAGCGAAAAGAAAAAATTATTCTGGCAGGGGATAATTTTATAACAGCTGAGGGTAGAGGCGATGTTTTCTTTAAACTCCATGGGCAAAAGATGAAATTACGAGATGTATTGTACGTTCCTTCGATGCAGGGGAATTTTGTGTCAGTAAGTCGGGCAGTGGACAATGGTCTGTCGGTTGTTTTTGCGAAAGAGACTGCAGCAATAAAAAATCAAAGAGGAGACGTCATAGTCAAAGCATTTATGTGCGGTGGCCTGTTCTTATTTAAAGCTGATCTAAATAAATGTATGATTGCTAGAAGTGTGACTAATGATGCAATTGAGTGGCATAATCGGTATGGTCATTTAAATTTTAACAGTCTTAAAGAAATGTCGACCAAAAAGTTAGTAAATGGACTAACGATTAAAGATATACCAGCCAATAACGAGTGTGTGACTTGTGCGAAAAGCAAAATATGTGTGAAACCATTCCCCAGCGCAACATTAAGCCGCTCTCAAGATCTATTAGAAGTTGTACACAGTGACGTATGTGGCCCTATGAATAAAAAGTCGACAGGAGGGTCTCGATATTTTGTCACCTTTATAGATGACAAGTCTCGCTACATGTTTGTTTATTTTCTTAAGGCCAAAGCGGAGGTGTTTAACGTCTTCAAATCCTTCAAGGCTTTAGTGGAAAAGCAAAAAGGTAGACAAGTCAAAATTCTGCGTAGTGACAATGGGGGTGAATACCTATCGAAAGAGTTCGGAGCATTTCTGGACGCAGAGGGTATACAGCGTCAGCTCACTGTTCCGCACACACCCCAACAGAATGGCGTTGCCGAGCGCGCTAATCGAACTCTAGTAGAAATGGCCAGGAGCATGATTGTACATAGCGGGCTAGATGCCAGTTTTTGGGCTGAGGCAGTTGCAGCAGCAGTTTATCTACGTAATAGAGCTGCAACAAAAGCTCTTGTCAATAAGACTCCTTACGAGGTATGGACCCGGAAAAAGCCAACGGTATCACATCTACAGGTGTTTGGTTGCTTAGCTATAGCAAGTGATAAGACGCAGCAAAAAAAAATTTCATGCAAAAGGTAAAGAAATGATAATGGTTGGTTATTCAGACGTTTGTAAGGCATATCGTTTGTATGACCCTGAAGCAAAGAAAGTAGTCGTCAGTAGGGATGTGTTGTTTATGAAACAACCATATGTCAGTCAAAAGAATAAAATCTTGAGCGCAGACAAAGATGACGTTATGCAGTTGGTTTGCGATTTTGACGAAGTTGCTGCTGCTGAGGTTGTACGTGAACCTGCTCAAGTTGAGGAAGTTTGCGAAGTTGCCAATGGTATCGTTGAAGTTGCTCACGATTCTGTTGGTGTAGTTGACGAAGTTGCTGTTGATGATGTTGCTGCCGAATCTATTTGTGAACCTACTCAAGTTGGCGAAGTAAGTGAAGTCGCCGATGATGTTTTTGTTGCCGACGCGGTTGGTGGAGCTAGATCTGTTCAAGTTCCTGTTGATAATGCTATGGAAGAGGTAGCGGTTGTTCGTCCAGGGAAGCGTGACCGTGAATCTGAAGATGACAGTACGAATGATGAGTGCCAAGAGAAGATTAAGTGCTGCAGAGGCAGACCTAGAATAATTCGCACAGGCAGACCAGGACGCCCACGAAAAGAATTTCATCATTCACTTAATATGTTTGAAGAGGATGGTGAATTGATTCCACAGACAGTCGAAGAGGCTCTTAATGGAAAAAATTCAAAACAATGGCGGGCCTCGATGCGAAAAGAATTTGAATGTTTGGTTAATAATGGTACTTGGTCGTTAGTCGATCTTCCACCAGGAGAAAAAGCACTTGGTAACAAATGGGTGTTTACACTGAAGAAAAATGCAGATGGAAGTATTCAGAGGTTAAAATCACGTTTGGTGGCTAAAGGATGTGAGCAGCGTTATGGAGTTAATTTTTTAGAAACCTTTTCACCAGTAGTGAGGTATGCAACCATACGGATGATTCTCGCGTTAGCTTGTGAATATAACATGCACCTGCATCAAATGGATGTTTCATCAGCCTATCTTAACAGTAAGCTTCGTGACACTATCTACATGAAACAGCCTGAATCGTTTGTCGATGTAAAGTCGCCTAACAAAGTTTTGAAGCTGAACAAAGCTCTTTACGGCTTAAAGCAAAGTGGACGAGAGTGGAATGAAAAGTTAGATTCTGTTCTGAAGAAAATTGGTTTTTCTCCGTGCGTAAGTGAGCCGTGTGTTTATACGAAAAATTACAAAGGTAATTTCAATATTATAGCTATTTATGTTGATGATCTCATTTTAGCAAGCTCTAAGTTAAATGAAATCGTTATGATCAAAGCTCAGATTGCTAGGGAGTTTGAGGTTGTAGACGGAGGCAAGATACATTATTTTCTGGGTATGGAAATCAAACGTGAAAGCGATACTGGCCCTTTAACTGTCTGTCAGCGGGAATACATTAAAAACCTTTTAAACCAGTGTGGAATGGAAAATTGTCGACCAGTTTCAACACCTCTCGATGCAGGGTACCAAGTTAATTGTTCAAATGAAAACTGTAAAAGAGTCGATTGTAATCACTACCAATCTCTTATTGGCACACTTATGTACCTCGCAATTTCTACAAGACCTGACATACTTCATTCGGTATGTAAGCTCTCACAACGAAATATGGACCCTCATACTGAACACAAAGCTGGAGTTTGGCATATCCTCAGGTATCTCCAGAAAACAATTGATTACAAATTGCATTATTTCAAAACAGGGAAGCCAATTGAATGTTTCGTGGATGCAGACTGGGGAGGTGATGCCAGCGACAGGAAGTCTTTCACAGGATATACCTTTGTTGCAGCAGGAAGCGTTTTTTCATGGGAGTCGAAAAAACAAAACCTAGTGGCTCTTTCAAGTACTGAGGCGGAGTACATTGCCCTTTCGACTGCAGCAAAGGAAGCGGTTTATATTAAGAAGTTGTTAACTGAGATGGGTTTTGATGGAGCCAATCCAATGGTTCTTAACAGCGACAACCAGAGTGCTCAGCATTTGATAAAAAATCCTATTTATCATGCTCGCAGCAAACATATAGATATAAAGTATCATCATATTCGTTCGTTGTATAAAGACAATGTTATAAATTTGAATTATGTAAATACTAATGAAATGATGTCAGATATATTAACTAAAAATTTGTCTAAAATTAAGCATTGCAAATTTACCCATGCCATGGGATTATTTTAGAGTTTTGTAATAACTTAAATGTAAAGAATTATTGTTTTTTGTTTGATCAAATAGATAGTTTTGAGACGGAGTGTTAAAATTATATTATTATGGCAACACTATTTTATTTGACATTTGTTCCTATCCTATTATTGTATTCTTTTCGTTTATGCTTTTAATCATCTCATGTAATTCTTTTTCTCATTTGTTTTACTCTTTCAATAAACTTTGCCTTGTTAAGACGTGTTCTTTATTTCAAACTCTGCTTAAATTCTAACATGTATTTGGGACAAGAAGATGACTGACTTTTACTGAGTATAGAAAAAGTTATAAAAAAGCTTAGAATAACAAGACCCAAGGTTCTGATGGCTCACAGAGCTCTTCAAACATTGAGGTGTTATGTTGGAAAGGAACATGCATCAAATTATCAACCAAATATGAGTGCATGGAAGTAAGCCCGATGACTAGACTTTCAGCTTGATATGCCCATGTACAAGATCGGTTATGTTCTCGGGCACATCCCACAACAAGAGATTACTCTGAGATAGGCGACTATTGAGAAGAGCATACAGCTCAACTATCTTGGAAGTATTGATCAGCTGATGATGGAACGGAATTGTATGTTTTTAACAGAATTAAAGAAAAGCTCGTAATGCAGCTTAAATCCTTTCTCCTGTGTTGAACTCTGGCATAATAACTCTACGCACCAAGTTTAAACTCTTCGAGCCCAACGTTAAGTAAACGCTGTTGTACGGCTGTAAAACATGGCAGTGCTGCGCCTTGTATTCACTTTTTTTCCGTGATTCCTTGGCCACAAGTCATATCAAATGTCGAACTGTACAATACGACTGATTACAGGAGTGAGAGAGTATCTTGATATCAAACATCGGAAATGGCACGTTCGTTGAGGAAACCAAAGGACACCATAGCGAAGCAGTCTTTCGTATGGAAACTTCCAGCTGTAGGGCAATTTGATAAGCCAAGAAAAACGCGAAGTTCAACTATACTTGGTGAAGCTCAGTTCCCTAACATTCAAACGTGGACAGAGTCAAGACAAGATCCTACGAGCCTGTATATGTGGAAGGAATCTGAAGGAAGTTGTCCTAAAAGAGTAAAAGTGTTCCTGCAATGACTACAGTGACCGGGCCACATTATCACTGTCACAAAATCGGTGATCCTATTTGTTTCATAGAGCAAAAAGATCGTATTTGTACAACGTATTTTGAGAGCATGTGAATCCATATTGAAACACTTTTGTTGGCATGCAACTCGACTATTTACAAGCAAATCTTGGAAAATACCAACGAACTTAAAGTCCAGATTCACAACCTTTTAGTGAAAAGCCTGATATGAAAGCACTCGTATTCTTTGTCATTTCGAACTTAAGATCATGAAAAACGCCCGCTGTCAATGCTATCCCAAATATCAGATTATCTGGCCGGAATAAGCATGCCCGAGATTTTAGAAAATGGAAAGTAGCACCATAAAAATAATAATTAAGGCGCAGCAGCTCGCAGAGAACTAGAAATGTATTGGCTTACAAGTCTCAACCTTTACCATGTGCATGTTGTCTATAGCAATGGAGGGGATCACATAAGCAAGCACCCTGTATCCCCCCACTCACAGGCATGTCAGAATTTCATTTACCATCAAGTTGAAAAGAAGGGTAGACAGAAAAGAACCTTGCGGGTTCCCTTAAGTCAAAGATCTTACAGAAAACTGAATCTTTGAACAAGTCCAACTCTTCGTAGTTAGGTTAGATAAGGTTAAGTTAAAGTGACTGTCATTTAAAGCATCTGACACACTAAGCTCAGTAGAGGTCCATTGTGATACCACGATCTATAGGGAACAAAAGGTTCCCTATTAGTTAAAACCATTTGGAGCTTCTTCCTACGTTTATAATATGGAGTATCGAAAGATCGAGTTAGATTAGGGTCGGATTTTCGATCCAGGTTTTTCGTCATTCGAGTTAAGAGCTCCATTTGGAGTTGAGTTGAAATGGTGTCTGAAGCAATTTGTTAAACCAATTCCTCGACCCAGGTTTTTGGTCTCACATTTCTGACTCGACACCGCTGAGCGAGTGGGATCGAGTCGAACGAAGCTCATTTCAACTTAATACAGGTATACAAAGGGTCGAAGTGAGCTTCAAGCTCGCAATGTACAAGGAAGGTGTGAGATTGTTTCCTCTTTCTCCTCGTCCAAGAAACTCCTGTAGAAACTGTTTGAAAGTACACCGAGCCATGCGGCGTGTCTACCTATAAGACAGTGTCCTAATATGACACCTATTACGGAGCTGATCGGAGATCTACTAAGGGACAACAGGCAATTTGACCGTTTCAAATCTAGTTTGTGCGGGATTCGTTTGGTCGCCAAACAAGAAGTAGTGTTAAGACATCTTGTATTTGATTGTTCCAGAGCGATTCGATTCGCTTCAGCATCAGTTTACTAGTAGCTATGGGCATACCTATATTTACCCTGTCGGACAAGATAGGCATTTCCGTTCCAATTCTAGCGAGTACATCAGCTTAACAATTATCCGGAATATCCCTGTGTCCCGGCACTCAGAATAGGTGAATATTAAAATGTTTGGCCATCTCCATCAGAGACGATCGACAGTCTTGGGCTTTAATGGAGTTTGAAGAGACTGATGCGAGGGATTTTAAAGCAGCCTGACTCTCCGAGATGATGCGGATATCTGAACTGAATATCACGTTTTCTTTAAGCCAAAACAATACTTCCTTTATCGCCAGAATTTCCGCTTGGAATACGCTACAATGGTTTGTTAGGCGGCAGGAAAGACTAAGGTTTAGTCTATCTGAGTACACTCCATCCATAAAAATGTATTGATTCATTTCTTAAAATAGTTCCTCTATGTAGTAAGTCCAAAAAAAAACGACAAAAACTCCATTTATCAATTTTTCCATCTTTTGAGGATTTTAGGATCTGAGAAGAGATCCAATCTAACTTGACCTTGCAGTTAATGGATGTGGGCAAAGTAAGATATATGTTAATTAAAATGAGTTCTACAAACTCTAAAAAAAAAAGGCAATGAGTTTCCGGAATCGATTTGCAAGAGTGACAAAATCCATTAGTGTTAACTGCCTCTGGGTTCTAAGATCATTTCTATATTTTTTTTAATTTATTGCAACCTTACAAAATTCCCAAATTATAACAATATCTTAAAGCTATGGGAAAAAAGGTTCAAGCAATTATGCCACTGCCTATATATTCATCCTCCTGGACACACATTTTAAAATTGTCAATGACAGCGAGCTAAACAATATAATTAGTCAAGCCATATTGCGAAGCCTCAAAGGCCATAAATACTAAACGCAACATCCATTCAACTATGCCTGATTCAACAATTAGCTATTGTGCACCAAAGTCAATAGCTGGTCATAAATTATAATCCTCAAGATTTTTTCCTGGATTTTTGTTATTCTTACAAAGGAGGAGGTGTCCCGGGCCTGTTTTGTCATCTTTATGACTCAAGGACCGCATACACGCTGCGCGCGACTTAGTAAGAGAAAAGGTGACTCTTTTCCCAATGGATGGATTTCGTTTAAGCGAGTGAAACTTCGATTGGACACGTACGGCATAGATAAATTAAAAAAAGAAGAAAATAAAAAAAAAATTAAGACTATTATTCTCTCACTCAGTCATTAAAGTATATCTGAGAGGATTCTTCGGAAAAGGCATGAAATTCTATTTAAGGGAGCTGTCTCGTAGTTTTCCCCCTATGTTTCTGGATCCCTAGAGGATGTAAGCTGTCAAACGCTCGGAAGAATTATTTACCTTTGACACGGACGAGTGAAAAATGAATGGAGCATGATTCGGGAAAAAGTCAGAAGCTGAACCTGAAGCTGATGTTGATGATGAAGATGATGATAAAGGCATTGTGCTACATATGTTCTATGTCATGACCCCATCATTAGGATTATATCCCAGGAATCTAATTAATTTTGAATGTTATGTCGGTGTTGTTGATGTGGATCTGTTAAGGGTGGTGGTGCTTTGATGACTTGCACATTTGTTTGACATCAGTCAGTCAAGTTGAAAGATTTGGTTATTAATAGAGTAGGTAGGTAGATCTAGGTATAGATTTTCAGCATCAGCTTTGAATGGTTTATAATTTCTTGTTTGATAAAATACCGAAATTCTGTTTTGTGTTGAGAAAAAATATATCTTAATTCACCTAAAGGACTGTTTTTTTTTTAATATTTTCTCACAAAAATATGAAACTTCTTAGAAAAAATAAATTATTAATAGTTTGTCTATAAGTGAATTCATTAATCATAAAAAATTTAGACATCTTTTTCTTTTTCGACTGAGACCTTTTTTGAAAAATTTTAAATTCTTGATCGTTCTTATTATACCGTGTTCGAATTATGAAATAAAATTTAGAAAAAAAAGACAATATCGTGAGACCGAGACTTAAAGGGGAAATACAGGTTCCAATGAGGCCCAACAACATTAGTGAAAGATAATTTTTTGGTGCTGTAGTCATCTTTGGATATCAAAATGTAGCATTTTCAAAATATAAATTGTTAAGATGCATTAAACACACACAAAAATCGGACACGAAAAGCGTTATAAAACCTATAGCTTTGAAGCATCGGATGCAGTTTTATTGCAAGTTCGAGAAGGCAAAATGTCATCAAACAAGGCTGCAAGAAAGGTTCAATATCCACGCTACATAACAAACTTAAAAACCTCTGCATAAAATCTGTTGATGCGTAAACCGCGCTCTCGGAGAATGAGGAAGCATAGTAAAAATTTTATTAAAAGCGAGTAACTGGGGATTTCCACTTTCGACACCCGATCTTTGCCACATCACCAGGTGTTTTTCGAAAAAAAAAAAAAAATTTATTGCAAAGTTTCATGACCATTGGCCAAGGATTAGGCAATTTCATTTTTACCAAAGAATTTGCAAAAGTATTACTCCAGCAAGGGCATCATTTTCAACAATGTCAAAGTATTTTAACAATCTGGAAATCAGTTAGGAAGGTTTACCACCTGAAAACATCAGTAACGACGACAAAACCAATTTTACAGGCCATCCAATGGCCAGAAAAGTATTTTTTTCGACAGGCATTAAATATGCAGACAATTTATGGACATTCTAAAACTTCAATTTCTGTCATATTTTGTAGCAAAGGAACTGGAATTGTCCCCTATATACTCGTACGTTGTTTATAAAGCCAAAAATGTTTATACAAACCTGATGGAAGGTGGTCCACCTGGAGCTCGATATAATGCTAGATCGCATTATTGGTTTGACAACAACAAAGTGATTTCCATTTGGTTCCAAACTATCTGTCTCCCACAAGCCCGGTAGTCAGAAAACAATCCGCCAAAAATCTCACCAGCCATTCCTCAGAAGATATTATCAAACTAGCTGAAGAAATTGCACTCATATAGTTCAACCACTATAGATGTGGACTTCTTTCGACCTTTAAAAATATTATGGAGGGAGATCTTAGCAACGTAAGATCTGACAAACCTGAGAAACAAAACAGTGCCAAAAAAAGTGTTTCCGAAGCTTCTGGGACAGCTTACATGAGAAAGATAAGGCCATAGAAAAATTGAATATCTGCCTTCCGGGCAACTAGAATTTATCCATGCGATAGACAAGTTTTTGCTAAAATGAAAAAACAGATTCAAGAACATAAGAAGATAATACTAAAAGCATCATAATGACCCTTAGCGATTCAGTATTGGACATCAATGAAGTGCCTTCGCACCCCAGATACATCGAGCAGAAATCCGAAAAAGAAAAAGCTTAACACTGAACCTGGCGTTGGTGTCACTATGGCGGACTTCACATATTCGCCAATCGTCTTAACACAGTCTTCCAATGTAATTGGGAAACAACTCAGGATGCCACTGAAGAAATGTCCACTGATAAATCTGGTCCATCAAAAATATGTCGCAACCGCAAGCCAAGATGCCACAAGGTGAGTGTATTTTATTGGATGAAATAAATTAACTAGGTATTCGTATGTACTATGTTAACAGGTAATCGTTTCATCAGACCCCCCATCAACCAATAATAATACCTTAAACTCACACTAGTCCTTATGATGAGCCGGAAGTATTGACCTCTCTGTTAAGCAAGAATAACAAATCATGAGTGGGGTACGAAGAGATGACGGCTAGGGAAGATTTTACTATCAAGGATGGTGACTATTTTCTTGGTCAGGATTGCAGTGAAGCAATGAATAACATTTTACGTTGGTTGCATCTAAAATGTAGAGAACGATGAGTTTACAGTCTCATTTCTATGAAGAGGTGCTGTATACTCGTATATCTTTAAATACTTAGAACAAAGAAGACGTTGCACATGTGAACAAGAATGATCTGGAGAAAAACTTCCTGTTCCAACAGTTGATCGCGGAGAGACTGCTTTTTTAAATATCCATTATAAAAATTTTAACTAATATCTAGTAAATATTTTTTTTTAATATTAAAAACAGACCACCCAGAGTAAACAATTAAAAAAAAATACACAATACATACATACAAATCCTTTCTTTCATATGAAAATGAGGCCAATTTTCCACTGCCTTATTTTAGCATCTATATATTAAACCGCTCCATAGTTTCGTTCGAGACTTATCATACATACAGCGGGAATGAAGTAAAAAGGTTGAAATCTTCGTTTAAAAAAAAATTATTGCAAAAGTTATTCTCATTTTAATAAGAAAAAGTGCCAAAAACACCCGGGTTGACGGTTATATGAAAAGAAGTGGCCCGAAGTGACTTTCCTGAGGAACTCTAGATTTTGCTATGTAAATGTTTGAGGAAGAGCTCCCACCTGATAAGATCAGTTTTGAAGATAAAACTAAATACCACTTATGAGTTGAAGCCTGAGAATAACCCATATTTGTATACTCGAGCTCATACATATATACATATCTTCGAGATTAGCTGAGCAATTATGCAAAGATACAACCAAACTTATTACCGTTGATAAGTTCTACAAGTTAGTTACCAAGTTATTTGCAGATAATCACCCTTATTCCGGTAGTCATTTTAATAAAACTCCTTTAAAACGAGAAGGCTCCTGAGACCACATTTTGGTGTTTAAATAATACGAAAAGGGAATACGTAAAATAGTTTACGAGATTTAACTCTAATTACCTTTGTCTGATTTGTTTGCTTTTTTAAAAGTTAGGGTAGAAATAGAAAAGAATTTTTTGTTCTTTTTTCAAAACCGACTGGATTAGATGAGTATGTTTTATTAAGTTTTGAATAACAATGAAAACTTTTGTCAGTATGAGTATCGATTTTATTGAATGTATTTTTTGACAGTCTTGTTATGAATAGTCCATATCAACATTCGGACATTGAACATTGAAGAATAAATGAAAAATTGATGAAACTTATTTGCAAAAACCTCAAAAATTTCGTTTAACTCTTCAAAATTTTATCATTAAAAGTAAAATTATATGAAATTTTAAAAACAATTCAACCAAATATTTTTTCAATTTGAAAAACATCTTTTAGCAACGAAATCAAATAAAAAACTGCAGCAAAGATGGCTGAGAAGATTTGAAGATATAGCACGCAAAAAAGTCAGATGGTTTCAACTTACCACGATTATGGGGAAAGTTTTAAAATAGTCCTGGGTAGATTGAAAATTATCACATCACATTGTCACCAAAACCCAAATATATGTGCAAAAGAGCTAATTTTCGGAATCACCTCTAACTTCCTTTACAATCAACAACTAAAGTAGACAAGTTGGTCGCTATGAAGTACTAGTATGTAGATGAAATTTTGTATCTTTCGCATGATACTTAATTTTCAGGGGAACCCAATTTCTTAGCTGATGCTTCTTACTCCTGTTACTCGTACTTCTAGCCATATTTTCGCTTTTAAATGATTGGGGAGGTATTAAAAATATCCCAAAGAGCGAAATATAAAATTAACCATTTTCAAGACACATAGTTTTACATAAATTTTGCAAAAGACTAGCTACTTCTATTGCAAAGAATTTTAAGAACAGTTTTTTGCTTGAGTATTTGAAAAATAAGATGCAAATATTGATCATAACTGTCAATTCAAGCTGGTGTATTTTCAAATGCAGAGAAAATTTGCCTTTCGAATATCTTAGGTTAAGGAACAGTTGTACTTTTTGGCACACGTGTTCTTTTTCCAAATGCTGCCAAATTAAAACAAATTGTTTCGTGAAGGACTAGTCTCCTAATGGTATCTTTTTGATAAATCCATCTTTATTTTTATTCTATAATTAGTTTTGACTTAGATGATTAAGGGTTTAACACTTTAGAGTTCTGTCTGCATATGTATGTGATCAAATTGGCCAGCAGACAATTACTACAGATAACACGAACTTCCTTCTTAAGACCTCCAATAAGTACAATTCTAAAAATTAATATGTCCTATGCAAGTTTTCTGTAGTGCTCCTTGGCATAATATAATGTCATACAAGAGGTTTTGGGTCCGATTATCAGCCGCTGCAAAAAAAGTTCTGTACTACCTCTTGCCAAGAATTGACAAATCCTCTAAGGTAAGTAAGTCACGAGGTCCGGGGTTCTCTTTGAACTGTTGCACCACCAAATTTAATTTAATAATGCAAGTTTTCTAAAGATTTTTTCATGGCCTCTGTAATTGGCC
This sequence comes from Chrysotoxum bicinctum, assembly GCA_911387755.1. NCBI lineage: Eukaryota > Metazoa > Arthropoda > Insecta > Diptera > Syrphidae > Chrysotoxum > Chrysotoxum bicinctum. Next base: position 98,036,933 of record OU426990.1, on the reverse strand, counting down.
TTGAACCTCCGCCTGTTCTAAAAACTCCCTCCACTTTCTCATCACCACCCTGAGTTGAAGCTGTACAGTTCTGTAATTCATTAGGTGTTAATGTGGTTCTTAGTGTCAGCACGTTCTGTCACGCACTGAGCGCTTAAATTCATTTAATGAATCTTACTCAAAACACCTCGGCACCCTCCTGTTCGACGCACGATTTTGATAATGTCGATGTCTTTGCATCATCCATATCTTACATCTTTTCGAAATGAATATTATAGGTACTCAAATACTCAATTGCACGACCATAAAAAACAGCAGTTGGCAAGTTCCACTCCACTTAATACATCAACAAAAGATCGATCGAGAGTACTAGATTTGCTAGGATACGGAAAGAAAAATCAGAAACTTTCAGTCTTGCAAACGTCGCGCCCTCTGTCCTCAGACATTTTTAGGTCAATATTTTTTGAGAAAAATGGATTAAAGTTCCGAGTTCCAACAGAACATTCATTTACTTATAAAATCCGCCATATTAAGAAATCTGTCATTTTGAGTTTGAGAAGTTTTTTTTTTCAACTAAATTGAACGAGTTTGTGATTCCTGGTAAATAGTTCATTCGAAATAAAATGCACGACTAGTTTACTCCTACGTAGTTGCTCATTTGTTCAGGAGGCTATAAATTAAAATAATTGATGTTTCCAGAGAAAAATATTCCCTTAAAAGTTTGAGCAACCAGAAATTTATACTTTAATGTGAATGTGAATTAGTGAAATTTTTGTATATAAATTTGCTATTAATACTTTTAAGACAAAAAAATTGAAACAACACTTTAAAATTTAAAAAATAAATTTCAAAAAAATTCTCAACCCGTTTTTGACATGTCAAATTAACAAAAAAGAAAAATGTTTCTTATCCAAATTTTTTTTTTTCAATTGTGATATTTTTGTATGTTTTAGGAAAAAATTAGTTGATTTCGTCGGTAAAGAAAATGTCTCATATTGGAGGCAATGTTGTTAAGGGCTTTTGGTAAACTAGTCTTCCACTTGACGGTAAATCGCTATAATTCTAGCACACAACAATTTTATATCAAAATCTTAGAAGACGTTTTCCAAGAGAAAAAGATTCTCCTTAAGTTTTTCAATAGTTGAATGACAGCACTAGTATTTTAGACTTCAATATTCTTTGAAAAGAAGTCGACTAATTCATTTTTGAAATACAGATTTTTTTCGAAATTCGGGTTTACAAAACAATTTAAATTTTTTTGAAGATTCTGTGTGCAAAATATGATCAAATTATGTTGTATAACTTTTCAGAAAGTCGAAAATGTAAAAAAATGGTAACTGGGTATGTATAATTAAAAATGTGCACCAAGTTTTTCTTAGAAACACAAGATTTGAGCAAATGGATACAAAATTGTTATTCAACAAATCGAGCCGGGAGATTCGCTAAAATCCGCTAGGTTTAAGGAAAATTAATCCATCGGTTAATGTTATTGCCGGACAGCCGGACTTCATTCAACTTCGCCAGCTTCGGAATTCAACTTTCATCAAATTCTCGAGTTCGGTTTTTGTACAAATCCATTACTTGACATTGATTGAAAACAAAATATATAGATGAAAAATTAACAAATTTCAAAATATATCTCACAACGCATGTTTCGAAATGATGAGGGAACAAGAGGAAAAAGAAAATAGCCATGGTACGACTGCGGCTTCTGAGAAAAGAAAACACGGCTTATGCAAAAAATAGGTACCAAGAGGCGAACGAAATTTACAAAACTACCTGCCTCCAAAAACAAAAAGCATCTTCCCTAGAACTTGTCTCGATGGTCAGCGGTACAAAGGACAGTAGAATATTCTGGAAAATCGCAAAAACTTTAAATGGTCCAACCTTTGGGCGTCATACGAGTATAATAGTGGAAACCACAATCATAGCTGAATACTTCGAAAAACTGCTAAATACGTCATTCATCGAAAATGCAATACTATACGCAATGCCACTACTAGAAGTTGAAGCAGATAACACAAGTGGACATAACAAGAATCATTAATCGCTGTAGCGCAAACAAAGCTCCAAGCGAAGACCGTATTCCGTACGAGTTCTTCAAAAATTGCGACGGAAAACTTCAAAATCGAACTGGAAAAAAGTTTTAATTTGATATTCAATACTGGTGAAGTACCTTCAAGTTTCAAAACAAATATTATATTCCCAATTCTGAAGAAAGGTAATTACAGAGGGATATTCTTCCTCAACACTGTCACAAAAATGTTCACAGGTGTTTTTTTTTTCGAAAGACTCACGGATTGGGTACATAAAAACAACTTGTTGAGCGAATATCAAGCAAGGTTTCAGAAGGACTACTCTGCGGTAGACAACATCTTTCTCCTCACAAGCATCACTCGCACATATGTACTTAGAAAATGGAAAAAAGCTCTACGCTTTCTTCGTGGATTTTAAGGCTGCGTTTGACTCCATAGATAGAAAAGCTTTATTATACAAACTCAGTAATCTAGGAGTGTCAACGAAAAAACTAAAAGTTCTTAAAACATTCTATGGTGGAAACTTGACCGCTGTCTGAGATGGAAATATTCTATCTGAATGGTTCCTTACGGAAACTGGAGTAAGGCAGGGTTGCCTACTTAGACCGCTGTTGTTCTCTTTATTTCTGGATGATCTTGTAGAATATCTTCCGGATAGAATAACTTTTGCTGGGCTGAAAATAAAACTTCTTTTATACGCTGATGATATTGTCATCTTAGCAGAAAGTCCAAATAAAATGCAGATGATGATAAACCAAGTGCAAAGATACTGTAGTATGTGGAATCTACTACTGAACGCTGCTAAGTCAAAGATTATGATTTTTCGGAATGGAACGGGGAGATACTCGTATGCCAGAAATGAGAAATGTAGGTGGAAAAAGGAAGAACTCGAAAAAGTCAAATAGTACAAATATTTTGGTGTGCTTGTAACCCCACGATTATCGTTTAAGAAACATCTGCACGAAAAATTAAAGGAATCCAAACGAGCGATAAACTGCAGCTGGAGAGTAGTTCTTAACAAAAAAGAAATCACGCCAAGCGCTAAGTATAGGGTCTTCGAAGCAGTGATAAGATCAATAATGTGCTACGCAGCGCAAGTCTGGGGCATCTGCCAATTCGAAGAAGTGGAAAAGCTGCTCAGATACTCCAAACACCTTCACAGCAGAAACTTACAGCTTTTTAGTGAATGGTCGAGTATCGGAACGGAGCATAATGTCAGATTAAGAGGTAAAAATACTGATGCATTAAGCAGATCGCAGCAAAAACTAATAGAAAAGATTGGAGACTCCACACGCGATGAATTTCGGATGCAAAGCCAAGAGAGCCAAACGAGGAGCTACTTAGCCACAACTTGGGAAACAAAAATTTTTGCGACAACAGCATTGAGATGATCTCCACTATTTTCAAAGTCAGAGGTGAACTTCTGTCCCTCAACTACCTGCCTCACAGGATCGATTTAAGCCCGAAGTGCACTTTGTGCAATCTAAGAACTCGAGAAGATATCCAGCACTTTATAGGAATATGCCCTGTTCTCAAGGAGATACGAGTATCTGCCTGGGGAAAATCTATCAGTGGAAGAAACCGTACAGATATTAAATGGTGATATAGCTTGAACCAATTCAGTTGGCCAACGGTCGGTTGCGCAGAGAGAGGATTTAAGAGAACCAAAATGTTGCGCAAGATATTTAATGAGTAAAGATTTTTCCTTAAATCTTACAGTGCCTAACTCAACTTTGCTTTGACAAATAGTTTAGGGATTATTGTTTATTTCTATGTTTTATGATTTGTGCCTTAGCAACAGAAAGGTTCCGGGGGCGTTATGTTTATATTTATTTTATGGTGTTAGTGTTTATTTGATATATGTATTTATTATTTGTTGACCTGTGGGGTTTTGCGATTAATTGTAGATTAGTTTTTACGAGTTTGAATAATTTTTACCTACGAGTTTTTAAGAATTTATTTTACCTTAAAGTAATTATTATAAATTTGTACTCCAGAAATAAATATTAAACATAATAATAATATAAAAACAATATAAATAAGAATATTATAATTTAAATAATAAATGTTCATTTACATATACTTAGTTTTATGAACTAATGTCGCTTTGATAGTCGGTTGAAGAATCGTCACCTGGAGTAATTATAATTGAATCCGAAATTGTGTCCCACGTCAGGTCGTGAGAAAAATATTCTTCCTCAGTTCTTATGGCTTTCTCACAAACTTTTCGCCAGTCTTCAGCCGTTATTTTTGAAAATTCTTCCTCTGTTAATTTTTGAACATCCAATAAACTGAATGTTGTGTTTCGTGAACCTACTCTTGCCTTGACAGTTGCAGAAATATTTTCGATGGGATTGAGATCTGGATGATAGGGTGGTAAACGTAGAACCTCATGTCCCATGCCGTGAATTATATCGTCAATCTTATGCTTTGGGTTGTGTGTAGCTCGGTGTCGTTTTATTACCTCATACAGTTCAAGTTTCAACATCTGTATAGTATGCGGAATATTGTTTTCGGTTAGCCATTGTATCATCTCGGATTTCTTGCTAGCAGAAGTAATTTGTTTTTCTTCTAATTTATCGTAGTACGAGGCGTTGTCCATTACAATAATTGAAGGTTCCTCCAAGTTATTCAAAATTTGTTCTTGGATCAATTTGCAGAAATTTTCGAAGTTCATGTCGTCGTGATACTCTCCCGTTTTCGTTCCAGATTTGAATAAAAGTAAGGAGTTTTTCACGAAACCTTTTTCACCACCTGCGTGCGCCATTATCAGCCTCTTTCCCTTTGAAATTCGCATCTTTAGCCCACTGCTACTGTCATCAGTCCAAACCCGTGGCCTTGTATGTGAGCTATGAATATAGCTTTCGTCCAAATAAATGATATCATATTCTTTTGTTCTGTATTCCGGATTTTTCTCAGATACTTCACTCGCATGAGTTTAATATCATTTCTTTCACAGAGAAGTTTCCGGTTGTTTTGAGTTTTTTTTGTAGCTAAATCCGTTTCTTCTTAGAATCCTGTTGAGAGACGTAATACTTAAGTTAAACTCCAGATCTTCCTCTCGTTGTCTCAACATTTTTAAGGATATCATCATTTTTTCCTCCTGGTGGAAGTTGTGCATTATACGCCAAATAGCTGCGATGTCAAATTCGTCTAGTCCAGTTTTCCACTTCGTATGCTTCACTTTTTTATTTGGTGACTGCACAACTCCTGTCTCTTCGTATTCCTTAATAATCCTTCTCATTGAACGTTCAGAAATTCCAGTAGTTTCCACCCGTTGCGTTGTTGCATAACTTACAGGATTTTCAAGAAAAGAATTCTTTGCTTCTTTCAGTTTGTCATTATATATCTTAACAACTTTATTACGCGCCTGGCTTACAATAGGTTTTCCTTTTGTAAATAGATCCATTAAAATTTCTTTTAAATGTATTTCAATGTATTATTCTTGGTTGTTTTTTTAAACTGAATTGCAAAACAAAGCAAATATCATTTAAATACGTTAATTCCCTCTGATGCAAAAATTCATTCTTTAAAACTCGTTGGTAAAAATTGTTCAAACTCGTAAACACTAATCTAACTAATTAACACTAATCTACAATTAATCCCAACCCCACAGGTCAAAAAAAAAAATATATCAAAATACACTAACGCCATAAAATAAACATGAACACAACGCCCCCGGAACCTTTCTGTTACTAAGCCACAAATCATAAAACATAGAAATAAACAATAATCCCCAAACTTTTTGTCATTAATCCTATGTCGCAGCTTGAAGGTAGTTTTTTTGTCTAACCCAATTGCATTTTGCAATAGACTTATTTTTTTATTCTAGGTGCACTGAAATTTGTCCCAATAATAAAAACAAAAATTATTAATTTTATTTTTTTCGAAGTAAAGTTTACACCTACAAATCTTTTCTTTTTATCTCACCAGAGATGAAATAGTTTTTTAGACATTAAGCTATGAAAGAAAAATAAACCATGATCATATCTTATTCAGAGAAAGTCCATCACTGGAAATTCATTTCTATTTTACTGTGAGCGAAGCTATAAACAAAACTCACCCTCCTAAGTGCTTCAGTATGATCGCAGCAGCGCCATTGACAACAACGCGGGCATGTACATCTTTGTTTTCTTTTTTTCAGTGATTTTTCTGTCTCTTTAAGAATTAAAGAGTAGAGCAGAGAAATCTAAAGAGACCTGCGCAGTAGAATTGCCAACTGAATTGGTTCAAGCTATAACTGGAACTTCCTCTGCATCTGCAGATATATGTATAAAAACTGCACTTAAGTATCGGCAACATATAATACGAGTAAATGAAGCCTTTTAAATAAAAATAAGTTTTTTTTTATTGTGATTAGCTATAAACTTTGAGTATTTACTTACATATTGTATATAATTAATACAACTCTCTTTTTCGGTTGACGGCAAAAGCCAATGCTTATTTGTGAACTATGTACACTTTTGAACTTAAAGAAATGATAAAATCACATATTACTACACAAATTTCAGAAAAAATTTGAATTGAAGTGCAAACTACAGAAACGTCGCAAACATTATTTTTATTTTCTGTTTTTGAATCAAGATACAAAAACTCCAATGCCATTTCTCGAGTTATTATAAAACAAGCTTGGTATAACTCTCATTGAATTTCAGAATTGAAATAAATTTCTCGATATTTGATTATGGAAATATATTCATATCTATGTGGAAACCTTAGAACCTCTTCAGTTGTAAGAAGAAAGCATAGTGATAAATTTTACGTTATTTAGTAATTTTTTGACACTGACACAAAACAAAATGCCGAAAACTTATACACATAAGAGTAAATAAGAAATATTATTTTTATTTACAATTCCAAATCGTAAATTTAATAAAAAATAAAAAAAGTAAAAGAAAATTTATGCAAATCCCTTTTCCGCACATGTCCTCGTTTTTTTTGTTGATGACAAACACCTTCTTGTCAACGATCCCTTATCACGAAATGTATATCTGTCAAATATCCTTGTCAATTACGATATTATTTACCATTATTATTTATAATTTATCCTTGTTTTTTGGCTTGATGTTGGTGTTGGTGTGTTTAGCCCACCCTAACCTTATAAAGAAAGACAGAACCAAAAAAGAAAGAATGATAGTACTCGTAATTCCTCTCACTCCTTGTCACATAAAAGTGACAGACCCTTTAACTTCAACCGATTCGTCTTCTGTTACGTTATCTGACATGAATTATGAGGGTTTGTCCTTTGATTGATTTGATACAATTTATCAAAAAAGAAACGAAAAAGCAAAAATAAAACTGACATTACAAACGCAATGCAAACAAAATGTTGAAAAAACACACACTATGCTCAAGTGAATCGAAAAAGGGGTTGTTGATCGGTTGTGGATTTTATTGTTCGCGTAATTTATTTTTCTTCTTTTTTTTTTGTTGTATTTTGCAATTCAACACCCCTTCAGCAACCCTTGAGGCGTTGTTTGCATTTGTAGACGAAAATGTGCGCCCATTGTCAGAAGAATGATGAAGACAAATATTATTGCTGCAGTTTTGTTTCTATTTTTTCAATCACGCAAATTAAAGAACATGGGCGCATTTAAAGTGTTTAGGGCCTTTTCTGCAAGTTTTAGAATACTATCATGAAAATGTTGATTTATAATAACATTCAAGTTAGTTTTAATTATCTGCAAGACTGAAGAGGAGCTGTAATTTTCTGCCGAATCCGAACTGCTAAGAAAGGAGGCTTTTTCCATGACAAGAGGCACTTGGGGCACCTACCACAATTTTTTTTTTTTTTTTGTGGCATACACGGGATTCGAAGCCCAGGCCTGGTGAGCGACAATACAACACATTGCTCGTCTGGCCAAGGCGCTATTTCCCATTCAATAAATAGCCTTCTTGAACTTATCAGCTCAAGTCCAATTTTTGCTTAAAAATTTAATGGTCTCTTTCCAATCAGATAGATAGTGCAAAACTTTGCCACCATCCACAACATGCCGCCTAATACAGCTGCCTGTTTCGCCTCCATGTCAAATCCGCTCCTCGCAAACGAGTGATAATTTATATTGCACGAGACATATGCGCAACGAAAGTCCTGCAGTTTTGTGGTTGCCAGAGGACTTTAGAAAATTAGGGGAAAACATATCAAATGTCAGAAAGTTTTGCAGAGGGCAAAAATATATAAATTGCACACGATGTGCGATGAGAACGGATAAAGGGACTTACATGGATGGGCTTCAACTTTACCTCTTCTCTTTCGATTATATGCCTTTACCCTGCCAGAAGCAATAAATCAGACTAATTTTCCAAGGATTTTCCGCCGGGGGCCCATGGACACGTTGAATGTGTAATTTATTGCCATTTATTGTGACCACATATGTGATGTTGGTTTTTTTTTTACTCAGACGACAATCATTTATATAGGGACGGATGTCATGGAAAGACAGGGTTACAGAGTGAAAGATGTCGAACGAAATTTTGATTGATGCTAGAAGTTTGTCATGTAAATTGATGGAAAATTTAACCATTTTCCCTATTTTTGGTTCTCATTTTTTTTTGTTGGTGTGCACACAGAGTGGCTGTTATGATTATGATTAGGGTATTTTGATTCTATGCCTACATAGAAACACCCAAAAGGCTTTTAAATACAATTTATGATGGGAGATGTTTTGGACCGGATAATGGATTGATGACAAATGTTTCATATGTGAGATATTCATTTATTTATTAAATACGATTCTAGGTCACATTTCTATAATGGCATCAAAAATTGGTACTTTTTTTTTTGTTCATAGGTGCAATACAAGGATGTCACAAGCTTTCGTTTATGTGACTAACTTTTATCTGAGGCTCTATTTTGGCAAAAAAGCTCCTCAAAATTGGAAATAATTAAGAAAAATTTAGAAAAATATTTCTCCATACTTTTGTAAAACAAATGATATAGCAGAATTGTTGGATTTTGAGACGTCTCAAAGGGTTATGAATGACTAATCTTAACGTCTGCGTTAGGAAAATAAGGAAGAATTTATAAGGCGATACCGATGCACATTAATTTCACATTCATGTAGTACGGCCAAAAACAAAACACATCTCTACTAGACAAACGTCTAAAATTGGACTCATGGGTTAACTGAAAGAACCCCTTGAAACCGTGGAATCATTTAAAGAGAGGAATTCAACTGGCTAATTCACTTTTCAGGGCCCTTTATAAAAGCAGCAATATAATTAAGAGAGACATGAAGCATTACAGCGATGCTCAGGTAACTCGAAGGTTTCCGTTATAGTTCTATCATCATCTAGTATTTTTACTATATTCAAAAAACTCAGGAGAGATGACGAAGCTTTGGACGAATGTCAGCCTTGTTGAGTACAGCCAGATCAGAAGTCTTCGAAACGTCTAATTTCCACAAAAACGTGGCTAGTTATACCCATGCCAAAAAAGGACTTTAAAAACAGAAGGAGGAAGGAGATCGTTGATAAATATATGGAAGACAGTCAAAGGTAAAGAAAAATCCTGGGGCACATCTGGATATATTTTTTTTTATTTCAGACTTAAAATCGTTCAGAACAACATGAATTTCTAATTCATCTAAGAAGAGATTCATCAATGAATTTAAAATCTGATGATAGTTGGAGAGTTGAAAGAAGATTCACCTACCTTTTTAAGGGACGCGCTGGAGAGATATAGTTTTCCATCTACTCGAAAAGAGCCCAACATGCCTGATCGACTACAGGCATTCTGTCCAACACTCACTGTCAAAGATGTGGGAACTAGTGGGAAAAGGAAATATTCATTCGTTTCCTCTGAGAATTTCTTGATCTGGCCAAAATTAGGGCACAATCATTGGAGGTGTATTTTTCGACGACATTGATGAACTTTCAGAAATGATTATCAAAGGCTTGAAACTCTTTTCCCAGCGCGACGAAATGGCTCCAGGGTGAACTTTGGATTATTACACAGGTCTACAAAAAAAATATAATTTTTTGGTGCCTTGAGTTTTGCAGCTGATTTTATTTGTACTTCTAACGCTGATTTCAAAACTGAAAACCATTTTTCCCTAGCAGCTCTAGTTTTTGAGGTACAGAAATATTCAATTTACCCTAATTTAAAAAATTCATATGCAAGAAATTCATTTATGAAATTCATATACTTTAAGTGATTAAGAGCAAATTTTCAAAAATGTCATTTAGCCGCAGAATCTGTGTAAATCATCCCGAGCAATTTTGATAAGTATGTGGTGAATACACGACAAATCAGAACAGAAAATTCATTACTGAATTTGTAAAGAAAGCATACAATGCCTATTTTGGTATCAATCTTGTGCACCACATGTAGTTTGCAAAACATGTACTGAACATCTACGTCAGTGGACTATTGGGAAAAGGAGGAGTCTGAAATTTGGTGTGCCTATGGTTTGGAGAGAACCAAAAAATCACTATGACGACTGTTATTTCTGTCTAGTGAATATCAGAGGCATCAATAGTAAAAACCGAAGCAAGTGGACGTATCCTGATTTAGATTCTGCTCGACGGCCCATCCCTCATTCCGATGAAGTTCTCATACCAACATTTTATCATCTACCAGATCTTTCGGGGGATGAAATAACCCACTGCGATACAGATAAATACAGTGAATATGAGGAAAATGCATCAAGTCCCCAACGATTTAACCAAAGTGAGTTAAGTGATCTCATCAACCTCTCAAAGCAATCTTCTGAGTTACTGGCATCCCGGGTAAAAGAAAAAAATCTACTTGATGAAGGAACAACAATAACGTTTTATCATAAAAGAGAAGCAGAGTTGCTTACGTTCTACTCTCAGAAAGAAGATCTCGTTTTCTGTCAGGATGTTAAAGTTCTCTTAATAAAAATGGGCCTTCCCGAGTATGATCCAGATCGTTGGAGTCTGTTTATTGACAGTTCCAAGCGAAGTTTGAAGTCTGTGCTTTTACACAACGGTAACGAATTGGGATCAATACCTATTGCCCACTCAACCCAAATGAAAGAAGAGTACAAGAATATAGGTATAGTCTTGGAAAAGATTAAGAATCACGAACATGGGTGGGTAATTTGTGTTGACTTGAAAATGGTTAACTTTCTCCTTGGACAGCAAGGTGGATACACAAAATATCCCTGCTTCTTGTGCCTTTGGGATACCAGAAGTCCAGAACTAAACCAGATCACTGGGTAAAAAAAAAAACTGGCCTGAAAGAGAGAACATGGCTGGAGAAAAAAATGTTATTAATGAGCCTTTGGTTGATCGGAATAAAATAATCCTGCCTCCACTTCATATAAAACTTAGCTTAATGAAACAATTTGTTAAGGCTCTAGATAAGGATTCATCATGATTCATATCTACAAAGATGCAAGGATTAAGCATTGAAAAAATAAAAGCTGGCATATTCGATGGACCTCAAATCAGACGGTTAATAAAGGACACTAATTTTGTTGAATCTATGAATGAAAAAGAGCGAAAAACGTGGACATCATTTGTGTCAGTTCTCGAAAACTTTCTAGGCAACAAGAAGGCTTCAAATTGTAAGGATTTAGTTCAGAACATGCTGACTGCTTTTTGTGAGATTGGATGCAACATGAGCATCAAGGTGTATTACTTGCAAAACCATTTGGACCGGTTTCCTGAAAACTTGGGAGACTTGAGTGACGAGCAAGGTGAACGATTTCACCAGAATATAAGGATAATATAAGAACGATACCAGGGCAAGTGGGATACGCATATGATGGCAGATTACTGCTGGAATCTGCTAAGAGATTGTCCGAAAAAACCACATTGCAGATCAAGCAAAAAACGGGTTCCAGTACATCAAATCAGCAGTGAAAAATATATTGTATATGAAATGTACTGGCTAGTAACTTGTTATTAGAATTATTATTTTTTATATTTATATGTAAATGTCACTAAATGAGCTTGGATTTTCAAAGAAAAAATGTTTTACTTTCTTTTTTTCACAATTATTTTGGGTATTTCTAAGTGGTGTCAGGTTTGCAACACCCTACCCCATAACATGAAAACGGGAGCTGTTAGGCAAAAACCGATTGCAGATTCGTATTCAGGAGGTCGAATTTACTAAAGAACAGTTCAAAAAGTATTTGCACCAAAATGTGGACCAAGTTCCAAAAAAATTCATTGGATGTACACAGCCATTAAAAGGCCTATCCTGACGTACGCCCGCTTGGTTTGGTGGCCAACCTTGGATAAGAGAACCAATCTAAAGGGCATGTTACAAATTTAGAGACTGGCATGTTGCAGCGCAACGAGTGCCATGAGAATCACGCCAACCGCTGCACTAGAAACTTTTCTATCATCTGCCCCACTCGATCTATTCACGAAGTAGTTGGCGGCCATAAGTGCTCTACGACTTTGAGTATTACAATTGGAGTCAACGGCTTTGGTTTTGGTGAAAAGATGGCTTCCCATCGATCAGCGAAATCAAGCATCATTGTGCGCGGTTGGTACTTGGATGGGGGGACCTTTTAAATACCAACCGTGTGCTGTTGACATGTGTTTTTTTTTTGTGATACCAAACTTTTGCAGTGTTTTCCAAGCGGAAGTGCTTGCAGTTTTGGAAGTCGCAAAATATCTTTCCTCATGTGAACTGTCGAACAAGAACATTGATATATTCATAGAGAGCCAAGCGGCAATCAAAGCCATTTCGTCAATTGTCACGAAGTCAAAACTGGTTGCTCGGTGCCGTAGTGAAATAAGATTTCTCAGCGAAACAAATTCAGTTACCCTTCGACCTGGGACATCGTAATATTTATGGAAATAAAATGGCTGATGAACTGGCCAAAAACGATTTATTACTTGAACCGAACCAAATTGTATAGAAATTACCAAAGTTTTCTCAAGACCACGAATAACAGTAGTCAACAATTGACACCTATCGGGTTTTAAGGAATCTTTGGCCAGATATATCAAACAAAAGAGCAGAGTTTCTACTGAAGCTTAGCAGACCTTATTTGTCTCTCTTGGTTGGAATCTTTACGGGTCACAACTAAATGGTAATTTAAAAGAACAGAATGGACATCAGTACATCTCTATGCATAGAGTGTCATGACGAAGAGGTGGAAGAGTGGGAAGCACAATTAATTCATTGACGTGATACGGCAGATGCAACTACACTAATGGGAAAGAATTCTTGAAATGGAGTCAAACAGAAATTTGTTAAAAAATTAACTTGTTTCTAAGGAATTAATGATGTTCTTGTGAGCTATAAATTTAAACCAGATGAAGTTGAAGTTTGAGATTAAAAAAGTATCATATTGACCCGATTGGTCTGATGTGTGTTTTCCCCTCAATCCCAAAACAGCTCAGCTCTAAAGATTGTTGGCAAAGTGATGGGACGATTTTTACCATAGAAATTAAATTTTCAGCTCAATCGATTCGGACGTTCAAGAGTCTAAAATTACGAAAAGCGCAATTCGTGGAATGTTTTTTTATCGTAAACACTTTGGTGTTTTGTATGTACATTTGGGCAGCTTTTTCAGAATTTCATTTGCGTTTTTTTTTGTATGGCAGTCTTTTTTGCTGGCTTGGGAGTGTTTAGCTTCATCGAGTTCATATTTTCCAGTTTAAACTCAACTTGAATCAAATATTGTTTTCGAAGTAGTATTTTTTAAAATGTCAGAATGGAATAAGATGCATTCTATATGCAATTTTTTAAAAGAAAAATTGTAACTTTACTATTTAAGATTTAGCTAATACTTTGAAAATCTATCCAAGGATTCCAAAGAGCATAAGCTAGTTTCTTTAAATTTAAAAATAAAACAAAATAATATTTTTAATAGGACAAAGAATTTTATAAGAACATTTAAATATTAAGACTTACCTTTGATTTATATTGAGTTGAATTTGCACGTTATCTGTAATGAAAATACAAACATTAGAAACAGAATATGTATTTAGTTATCTTTATTTCTTATTTCATTTATTTAAGCATAAAATAAGAAGGAAATTATGTCGACAATAAAAATAAAAACAATGTATGATAAGCCAATTTTTTTAGCGATTAAGCGCTTCTAGGGATGAGACCAAAGCTACTAGACAATGGTCAACGCTATTGAATCAAAAATATGACGGACATTTAAGACAATGTCTTTTATAAGTTGTTTACGAATTGTATGTATGTATTTCAATATTTTTTAAAGTTAATACCTATACCTAGATATCGATACCTTCCAGCAAGAATGTATTAAGCGACATTTTTAAAATTGTTCAGGAAACGAAAAAAACGTCTCATTTAGTTATTTTTTTGTGTATTTTATTGGACGAAACAAATTTAAAAATGTCGCTTAATACATTCTTACGAGAAACAAATCTGTTTCGTCGAATAAAATACACAAAAAAATAACTAAATGAGACGTTTTTTTCGTTTCCTGAACAATTTTAAAAATGTCGCTTAATACATTCTTGCGGGAAGGTATCGATATGTACATATGTATGTATAATTATTATAATTTTTCAGACTTTTATTCTCTTCCTTATTTATTCCTATTTTCTAAGTTAATATTCTAGTTGTTTTATTTTTTTTTATTTCTTGAAAACATAGGACATGAATTTGACTGCATTCATTTACTATCCGCTTTATGCTAACTAATAATGCAAGCAGCAGAATTCGAAAAACCAAAATAGTGCTTAAGTTTTTGACAAAGGACTCGTTGATTGAATTTGTCAAAAGCCTTAAGATCAAATTGGCCAAGTAAATCCTTAATCTTAAATCTTATCAATGGATGTAAAGTACAGCAGAAATGGTTAGCTCTAAATTCAGATGGATATGGGGACAACAGGCTTTTTGAAATGATATTTTCAATCATTTGCCACGATCGGAGGGTTCCGTAGGTGTAGACTTTTCGGAACATTTCCGAGCAGTTGGAAATGTTTAAGTGACGACACAGTGTTTGTAAACATGGGTAAGAGCGTTAATTGATAATAAGAGCAATAAATGTCACAAATCAAATGTCATTACACACCTTAATTTTGCTCAGAAAAGATTACAAACATCTTCAAAAAATTATCCAAGACTGTTTTGGTAGACGTTGTATGGAGTCTCTATGAAACAATATTCAAGATCATTCTAGATATCGAAACGCAAAAAACGACTAAGGTATGGCTTAAAAAAAACATCACCAGATTGGCTCACTGACAATTCAGACTTAGGGGCCAGTTATAGCTATCATTGAAATGCATAATTGGAACAAATCAGTTGAATGCTGACTTCATTTTTTGACAAGCCAGTTATAGCAATCATTGAAAAATTGGTTTCAGTAAAAGATCCTGTCAGTGGGTGATATGCATAAAAGATAGTAAATGCTTTTACTTGAGAATTTCTAAGTAATTACTTTTTTTGATATGCATAAAAATGCAGTAAATTCTGAAAATAAAGTATTTACTTGAGGCCACAGTACTTACTTTTTCGGATGAACTTTTTCAGTAAATACTTTATTCCGTATGCATAAAAAGTAGCAAGTACTTTTTTTCTGTAGGAATTACTTCTTTTTTTCAAAGTCAAAGGATAGCAACATGAAAATTTAAAAGTACATACTTTTTTTGATTTAAACACATAACTATGTAGCTTTGAAACCATAAAAACTTACAGTCTTAACTCTATTCTCAAAGGATTCACGTCGCTGATATAAATTAAAATTAAGTTACTGTTGAATGTACTGAAATGGCGGGATTTGTACGCGTTAGTTCACAAAAAGTCTATAAAAGTCGAAGATCGGGTTCAGAATCAAATTTTAAACAACTCTATCGTTTTGAGAGGGAAAACGTAGATTGGTTAAGTGAATACTTCATTGCTAAGTCATTGCAAAATCGTAATTTGTAGTTTTAAAACTTGACACACCCTTACTATTTGGAGCCTTTTGTTAGTTCGCGGAAATGGTGTAAAACTTTCTATTTTCTTATACGCCTGTTAACTTAAAAATATAATTTATAATTTTACATTTACAAGAAGCAAACACTCATGAAAACTGTTATATATATGTATATTGCGATACTATACCAATAGGCTTCCGTTAGTTAAAGGAGTTAGTGGTTTTTAGTTACTGGCGAAGTTTTAAAACTTGCCCTTAGTCGCCAAGTTTATACAGGGTGATTGGCATAAGGTGTGACAAAAAGCTAGGGCGTATAGGTTGGACTTAGACAAGAAAAAAATCGTATGGGAGGGGGGGGGTCTATTTCCCCCCGTTTAGGCGGGAGGGGCAATTTAAGAAAAAAATCACTTAAAACAGAAAAAAAATTATTAAAAAATAACAGTGATACCTACAGAGTAATGCTATAGCATTTTGAAAAGCCAGAAATACATTCTTTAATTTTGTTTTTAAATAAAGTTGTTGGAGTGAATAGTTTTTGAAAAATTAATTTTCAAAATCAAATTTAAAAAAAAAAAAATTAAAATTTTTTTTTTAAAAAAGTTTTTTTAAAAATTTTACGTTATTAAGTATTATTTTTTTATTCAATATTCAATG
The DNA here is from genome assembly GCA_911387755.1 of Chrysotoxum bicinctum. Classification (NCBI taxonomy): domain Eukaryota; kingdom Metazoa; phylum Arthropoda; class Insecta; order Diptera; family Syrphidae; genus Chrysotoxum; species Chrysotoxum bicinctum. The sequence goes on along the minus strand of OU426990.1, from coordinate 98,020,435 downwards.
CTCATATTAATTTTTGATCAAATACAAAAAACCGGATGTCAAAATGTTTTGTAGTTTTTGAGAAAATCAAAAATAACAAAAACTACTTTTGTTCTAAGAAAAGCCTTTTATTTTAGTTTTTACGTTTTTGGATTCTTATGTAGGTGAATTTACCATTGAAAGGATTAACTTTCTTTTTACTATTCTTTTAATTATCGTCTTATAAGCATACAATAATGTGACAAAGTACTGGATTAACCATATTTCACACATTTTTTTGACCTGCCACTTTTTTATTATGGTGGGGTCGGCTTGGCTTAGGTGCATTTACGAAAGAAAGGATTAACTTTAAATAAACAGTAATTATGTATTTTATTTAAATATGCATGTATTTATTATTTAAATTGATTTCAAGATTCAGGAACATTTTTGTTCTTATTTCGCAATTGCATTTTTCTGTCACTAGTTAGGGCGTGTAACGCTGCATTATTTAAAAAACATTCGCAGATCAATATTAATCCAATGCTCTCACGCAGGTGTTCTCAATAAAAAAATGTGTTATTGTATGCTTATAAGACTGATAATAAAAAAAATTTAAAAAAAAAGTTAATCCTTTCTTTCGTAAATGCACCTAAGCCAAGCCGACCCCACCATAATAAAAAAGTGGCAGGTCAATTTTAAACCAATGCTCTCACGCAGGTGTTCTCAATGAAAAAATGTGTGAAATATGGTTAATCCAGTACTTTGTCACATTATTGTATGCTTATAAGAGGATAATTAAAAGAATAGTAAAAAGAAAGTTAATCCTTTCAATCGTAAATTCACCTACATAAGAATCCAAAAACGTAAAATCTAAAATAAAAGGCTTTTCTTAGAACAAAAGTAGTTTTTATTATTTTTGATTTTCTCAAAAACTACAAAACATTTTGACATCCGGTTTTTTGTGTTTGATCAAAAATCAATAAGAGCATTGAATATTGAATAAAAAAATAATACTTAATTACGTAAAATTTTGAAAAAAAATTGTTTAAAAAAAAAATTTCATTTTTTTTTTTTTTTTCAAAATTTTGATTTTGAAAATTAATTTTTCAAAAACTATTCACTCGAACAACTTTATTTAAAAACAAAATTAAAGAATGTATTTCTGGTTTTTAAAATGCTATAGAATACTCTGTAGGTATCACTGTTATTTTTTAATAATTTTTTTTCTGTTTTAAGTGATTTTTTTCTTAAATTGCCCCTCCCGCCTAAACGGGGGGAAATAGACCCCCCCCTCCCATACGATTTTTTTCTTGTCTAAGTCCAACCTATACGCCCTAGCTTTTTGTCACACCTTATGCCAATCACCCTGTATAGAGTGTTATGTTGAACAAATGGTTCATATATATAATAATTTTTAAGGAGCTCAAACTGAAACAAGAGGAGGGGCAATCACTCATCAAGAAAAGATGCGAATTTTTTTACGTTGGTGAAGATATAGGCGTTCATCAGAACAGTTAATTTTGTTGCAAAATTTATAAAAGACAAAGCTTCTCAATGGATAAAATTTCCAACGAGCTATGAAGAACAGCTGGGAGCAAAAAATGATTGGCTAATCAAATACAGGTTCCCATTATGCATAGGAGCCTTGGACTGTACTCACGTGGAAATATTACAACCTAGATTTCATTCGGAAGAATACATTAACCGAAAAGGATATGCTTCCATCAATATCCAGGCAACTTGTAATTCAATGGAATATTTTACAAGTGTTGATTACCGATGGCCGAAAAACAAAGTATTTACTATCAATTTCAGATGAATTCTAGTATTTACTTGGATGAATTTAGTATATACTGAAAGTATTTGCCAGTTAGTAAGTACTAAACTTTATGCATATGGAATGAAGTAAATACTTTAAATTTAACCATTTGCTTTAAGTTATAGTATTTACTATTATCTTTTACTTGTAGTAAATACTTCCGTTTTATGCATATCACCCAGTGGCTGATTACAACCAATTCTATGCATTTGAGGTTAGAGTTGATCATTGAAGGAAAAACTGACATTTGAGAATAGAAAGAGAATCGAACACATTCAGCGGAACGATTGTGTTCCATATTAAAGAAACGAAAATCAGCTGTTCATTGAAATTGATTTATATATCAGTGTAAATAATAAATGAGGATTTAAAAGAAAGTTTAAATCAGAATTTTGTATTTTTTAGAGTAAAAAAATTCTACTACCCATTAGCTTCATTTTGGTATCAATTATAGCCATTGCAGTTTGTTTAATCGTCTTAAAAATGCAAACGAAAATTTTCAATTATGCATTTCAATGATAGCTATAACTGGGGCCTTAAACTCATTTGATGATTGGTCATTCCCTCCCAGGACGTTAGTTAAACAAATGGGAGTTGTCTCCAATGAAATTTTTACTGAAATACAATTTTTCCAAAGCTCATATGCCAAACACCAGCGACTGTGAAACAAAAAATTTAAATAATTCAATGACCTGCGATAACTTGAACTTTGCAAAAAAATTAAATTCATCTAAGAAAAACCATTTAAAAATAAAGAATACGCTTTTTATATTTTATTATAGGGCAGTCTATAATAGAGAAAGATTTTTTAGGCTATTCAAATTAAATCCAATGTAGACCAAAGTAGGCCTTTTCTTAAATCCCTCAAATATGATGTCAACATTGGATTCCTACGACAGACAATAGCTGGCCATAAATCGGACATTAAAAGTAAAAGTTCCGCTAAGACAGCACTAGCGAACCATTGTGTCCAAACCAACCATCAGCCAGGTTTTGAGGAGGTAGAAATTCTGCAAACGGAGAGACATTTTGCCAAAAGGTGCACTCTAGAAACTCTACACATCCTCAAAAACAAGAATAATATTAAAAGAAAACAAGATACTCAAAACATCTCCGCTGTCTATTGCTATCTTGTAACGGCCAAGAAATTTTAAATTTTGAGTTAAAAATAAAACAAGACTGATCTTCGCATTAGAAGTGCAACTTTTTTAATTTCCAATTTTAAAATTAACTAGCTTTATTGTTTTAAACAAATTTTCAACAAAATTAATGTAAGCCTAGACAAATAATTCACTTTATTTTATTTAATATGTAAGTTTTTTAAAATTTCGATCATTTTTTTCTTTGTGGACAAATTTGTTAAACTGTGTTTGTGATTTATTAATTCAATAAATGATCCCGTGAAGAAGACAGCAACCCCTGTCGAAACGTCGGGAGAAGTAAATGAAATCGTACTAGTTTCATTGCATATCAAGTGACCAAAAAAGCCGAGGAGGAACCAGATTCTTCAACAATACAAAAATATTTCAACTTGTTCATACAAAAATAATTTAATTCATTGGAGATAGCCTCATAATAGACCGAGAGCCCACAGCAATTTTTGGGTGTGATTGATAACAAAAAATAATTAGCATAATTCGATAGGCCCTTAGTAGTTATTTACAAATGTGAAAGGCTTGCATACTCTAGTGGGAGCAATTGTGCATAATAGTGCATTAAGTATGCAGTTCTTTCCAAGTCCAAATAATTGTGATAAGAACTTTGCCAGAATGTAGAGTTAAGCCTCCTGATTGAAAATATCGAGGTCCAAGACGTTTTACAGACAGCCTTCTGCCTGCCAGACGCGATAAGAATATGCTACTTCTTGCACTAAGAAGGCCACCTTCAAAACGTCTTGGACCTCGATATTTGCAATCAGGGCACTTAGCTGTTCATTTTGAAGTTATGGCAAATTTTGTATCCCATTTTTTTAGAATTTAAAAAGAACTGCATACTTGATGCACTATTGCACCCACTAGAGTATGCAAGACGTTCACATTCATAAATAACTATAAAAGGCCTATCTAATTATGCTAATTATTTTTTGTTATCAATCACACCCAAAAATTGCTGTGGGCTCTTAGTCTATAATGTAGAAAGATTTTGGTCTTTGAATATACCCAAAATATCAGTGTCGAATTAGGGATCACCCTGTATAAAAACTCGTAGATATATAAAGGTATTCTTAAGATTCAAATAGATTACAAATCTCACATAAGAACGGCTAAAAAAAGCAAGCACCTTTGATGGCAAGAGATTCTCTTGGAGAATTTGACCCTTCCTCCCAGTAGGTAGATATAAATGGCGTGGCAATTTAACCCTGTGGCCCAATTAGCACTAAAGTGCGTCATTTTGATAACATAACTCGTTTGAACCTGTGAATTTAAATTATAGGGGAATTGTGGACATTCTCACAGAGTCATACTGTTTGGATTGAGTTAAAAAAAAATTAGTAGGTTTTGATGTTTGTTATTGTGTGTTTGCGTTTGTAAAGTAAGCCGGAATTTTGATCATTCACTCAAGCGGACCAACACACGCATCCGAAACCATCTACAATGAGTCCAGGTGGGCATCTTTTAGAGAACATATACAATTTGACTTAGAATGCAATATACAGAGATTTATTGGTGAGATAGATAAAAAAATTTCTGAAAACTGGGCGAACAGTTACCGAAAAGTTCATTTGCTTGAAATCGTCATCCAAAATAATTTTATGAACCAGTCTTCCCAATGAACAAAGATGTCTTATGGAAACTTACTCCTACAGCTGTAATAGGAACGCCCTTTATTAATCTTAACAATTCTTTAATACGAGAAGAAGTTCATGTAAGTATTTTATTGTGTTTTGTTTTAAAATGCTTTTTCCCTTCTGAACTGAAAGAAGCCAATTTTTAAGTAAGCTAAACATAATTACCCCAGAAGGCCTATAAAGTTTTTCTACAAGACTTCTCTCATGTTAGATCGGTCTTCATCTACAGAGGTAAGGCAAACAGAATACATTGTCACTCTAAACTTTTCCTTTACGTATAAGACCACAAATTTGCTTTCGTTTTCTCCACCTGTCAATCAGTCTTAACTGATTTAAATGTCCTTGCCATAGAAGAGTAAAAAATTCCTTACAAAAAAAACACACAAATTCAGCACACATTGCTAATCCGTCAACAAATCCTCTAACCCTCCAAACAAAAAATAAATAAAAAGAAAACACGTTTATTTTTGTGTTTGCTTTGCAGAAGCTCAACATCATGCGGATTCCATTGTGACTAATCCCACTGAGGTGAGAATAAATACCAGGTCTTAAGAGGAAGCACCACTTCGCATGTTGGGTTTGGTTGGGTTGAACTTGGTGTTCAGGTCAGACTGGAAGGTATAGGTATGGCATGGTTGTAGTCACTGACTCACTCAATAATTACTCTTTATCCTGATGTGCTTACGCCATTGCCGTACATCGGTTAATCGGATAATTGTGGAATCCTCTTAGCCAAGTGGAATTCCATTGCTAGGCTGCCTATATGGAAGCGTCATTAACACCAGAGAGTAAGAATAGATTGTATAGTAGAGGTAAGTAAATTCCTTTGAGGCTTAGCGTAGGTATGTGGAAAAAGAACTATACTGTCGACTTAGATTAACCTCCTCTTTTTTTTACCCTAAGCGTATATAATAATTGTCGTCGACACTGCATCTATAGCAAGGTTTGAATGTATGCTCCAGTTTTAATTAAATTTTTCGTAAGGGATATTTAAACAAAAAAATATTTGAGTCACATTGGTAAACAGGTGGAGGTAATGTTTAATTAGATTGAAATTAAATGGCTTTAAAAATAGGTTACGATTTTCGTCCCTTCAATGAGCATGTTTTAGATGGAAAAGCGTACTATGCCTCTGACTAGAAAAGAATAAGTAGGTACCTACAAACATACAATGTATGTGTGTCGTACCCAAATGCTGATTTCTAATGCTTATCGAAATGATGCAAGCTTAAACAAATTTAAATGCCGGTCATTTAAGTGAATAACCCGAACCTGGCACAAGCGTAGGCGATCAAAAATAATCCCCTTCCAGCTGAAAGGAAGACTAATTTGTGTAACCAGTACATAAATACTGTTTCAAAATATTGAACAATACCAAAGAAGTTTCTAAGGGTAAATAAATATTACGAAAATCCACAGAATCTAGTTTCAAATATTTAAAGAAGAAATTCCGACAACCCTCTCAAAATGACAATAGCTGAGCATGGGTCAGAATTCATAAAACTCAAAAAATGATTACCCCAAAGTTCAGAAAAAGGAATTCCCGACAAAAATATTTTATTTTTGTAAAATTATTATTTGTACATTCATACAAATTTTGGGTTTTAATGAGTTTATGGATTTTCAAAAAGTGATGCGTTTCGGGGAAATAGCTATTTTGGATTTCAAAATCCCTGTTAATACAAATAGGCTTAACTCGAAATTAATAAAATATCCCAAAAATGCAAAATCACATCTGCCCAAAGTCTCGCACAACGAAAAACCCAAAACCGAAGTGCCTAAGAACATGCACATACTCGTATGTATTTAAAAAATTTGGGTTTTCCAGATTTTCTGGATTTTGAATTCAGGTGTTATGCAACTTGCAATACACTCACAGGAAGAATTATCCGCCAACCTATGTTAAGTGCCACCATGTTTGTTTACATATATCAAGTTTCCATTATCCTGATGAATTTTAATCAAGTAGGTAATTTAACAATAAACCAAACGGTTTGTGCACTCGTTCATTCTCTCACAAGTGCGGGTAATTCATGTTTATGACTTATTCGCAATTTAATATTTTTAGAGATTTTATTGCTCGAGTTTAATTCCTGTTCCTTTGCTTCTGGTTATTTAAAACTGTTTAATAGGAATTTGCGGTCCTCTGGTATTGGAAATTTCAAACAAAAATTGTGTTAAACGCGACTGGGACAGCTAGAGCTGTCACTTTAGTGGTAACCTCATCGGTAGATCACTCCAACGATTGTTGTATCTCGAACCAATGTCTGGAGTACCATCAGACTATTTCAAAAGACTGCTTCTTACACTATGAGGCCGGTTCAAGATAGAAATGTATGTACTTCCGCTCGCAACGATCTGTCGATCTGCTGGTAAATCGGATATGTCCTATTTCTGAAGTTGTCACGTCTCTTCGATGAGAGAAATGTAAGTGTAAGTCAACGTTCTAAAGGAAGCAGACTGGCAGAAAAGAATCTAAGAACATTTTGCCCATCCTGGGTTGCCGATTTACTCTCACACCATGGTTTACATACGATGGACCTGTTTTCAGATGGAAGTAGAATAGGCTTAAGAAGTGCAGATGGTCGATAGCGTATTTACAGACGAATAAAAGAGGTTGGTTCCATGTGCCAGAGTAAGCACAGTGGACTATCATCTACAATTGTAATGAAAAAAAAGCTGACTGGGCGTATAATTATGCCTCTGAGTGTACCAATATCAAGTAAAATATATCAAATGTTATCACGGGACTTCACCTAGACTAAGACCTGAGACTAGCTAGAGATATGTACCCGTAAAACCAAAATAAAGTAGATCAAATAAATATTTAATCCCAAAAACCCTTAGTCGCCAAAAACCCCAAATCCAGAAATATATTAGTTACATACATAAATACGAAATTAGGGTTTCCTGGATTTTCGAAATAATGAGTTTTATAATATTCTGGTTTTTGAGTTTTAAGGATTTCAACTTTTCCGAATTGTGTGTTTTACGGATTTTGACTTTTCTGGGATGTTGCTTTTCTCGATTATGTATTTCAATATTCCCGTAAAGTACATACAAAATTTTGGGTTTTTGGATTTGTTTTTAGATCATGTATTTTTGGAATTATGATTTTTCAAAATTTATTTATTTCTGGAATTTTAGATTTCGAGATTTCTGTGAAGGTTGTTTATAGGTTTTTAGGATTTCCGATTTTAAGTTTTTGGAATTTTTAAACTAATCTGTTTTTTATTTTAGTTTTTCTCAACTTTGAATTCCCGTAAAGTGTATAAATACAAAAATAGGGTTTTCTGGATTTTCGGGATGCTATCTTCCTACAAAGGAGACCAAATTTGGCATTCGTGTAGGAGACGTGCCAAGCCTTAGTACTCTTATACCAGGCGTTCAACGATGAAAAAACTATATGTTGGTCTCAGAAATGATATTACCCAAAACTGGGAGGCCCTACATTCCGAGTTCTAAGTTAGTGAATCCAGGACGAAGCTAAGTGTAGTGCGAATGTGACTTAAGGGAAAGTCACTGCCCATTCCTGTCAAGATCCAATAATCAAATAACGTGTAGAGGAAGAAAAAAATTTTGTTTTTTTTTTAATGAACAAGCTTTAAAAAAAAAAACTGGGAAACAAACATTTACCTATGACTACAGCTTGAGTAAAGTAAATCTGTCATTGTAGCATTTCCTTCAGATAAATCATTTTAAATGTTTTCATGCAATTTCCTTCGATAACCAACATTGTTTCATCTCAAAAAAAAAAAATAAATAAACACAACACCAAACCAAATAGAATCCCCATGAATCATCATCAATCCATTAACCTTCAGCATCATCTCCAAATATCATCAACATCAACTTTTCCAATTACACCATTCATCAACAAGACAAAAGCGCACACTACCAGGACACCTAACATAACACCCTGTTTCCTTTTTGACTTCCCCCTGAATCCGTCGTCCGTCCCCCGTTCGTGTTGTCAGTCGGTTAAATTGAAGCCAATACCCAAGCCCTAGCGTTGCTGTTGCTCTATGACCATATCTGACTGAGGAATAAAAAAAAAAAAAAAAAACAAGTTCCACTTCCACATCACACACAGTGATAAATCACTCTCATTAGCAGATATCAATCACAAGGATAAATCAATAAGAAAACGACTCCTCGTGTTTAATTTATTATTTTTACTTCAATTTTTCCTTACCCACCATTGAATCTTGCACCCTCTCAGGCAGTCCCTCTATTCCTTAGAGCTCAGCACAATAGAACGGAAATTTTCGTGATCCTTCCTCACGTCATGTGGCAATATTTTTCTTCCTTCCAAATAAAATTGCAAAAAAAAAAATAAAACGAAAACGAAAAGAAAAACTTGGGCGAAAAAGTGAAAACGTCAGAACAGAAACAGAGAAAAATGTATGGAGATTTCTTTTCAACGACCCATAACGACAGGATGATGGATGCCGCAAAAGCCCAAGATTCCAAGAAAAGGATCTGTTCCTGTCAGTCGTCTTGACATATATTTCTTTGTGGATAACTATGTGTGTCAGTGTCTGTGCCTGCGTGTGTTTGCCAAGCGAGTTGTCCGTTTTCAAAGTGAGTGAATAAGTGAGTGGTAAAGGATGACAGGGCAGGGAAAAATTACTATGGAAGAAGATGAATGGCATAAGGAAGGACGAAGTGAATAATTGTGTGACAAGAGGAGTGAAAAGCAGAAAAGCGTAAAAACTCTTTTAATAACATTCAACTTATTTGACAAATGATTTCTAATATTTTTTCACTTCGTGTTATTTTTTACAAAAAAAAATACATTTTTCCTTATGTTTGGATTGTGATGGCGAGAATTGTTCTTCTAAATAACGGTGATTTGTCAATGGAAAAATAAATTTACTGTAGCATCAATTATTGGGTAGATTTACGGTTAAGCAGCAGTTCCAAAGTTCTCGATGTCGTGTAAGAATTCTGATGAAGCTTTTCGAATAGGCTTAAGAGCTTCCTTAAAAAACGCCCAATTTGGGGACACGAACTTACCTTAAAGTGGCTTACAATTTTGCCTATTAGAACACTTGGAGGACAAATTTCGGTAAGTCAATTTTAAATATTAAAGTAGGTATTTACATATGTCCAGATGAAATTTAATCCAGAAAAAAAAATCATGAACCTGTTTCCGAAATACCGAATTTACAAAAAATAATCTTGAAACTTAAAATAAAAAAAACTGTTATTTTTTAGACGAAACGGCAAATTAGTTAAACCTAAGCTCAGATACATTCAACCCAAAAGCAAAATAATTTAAATTATTAACAAATTATTCTAACTACATACATCAAAATTTTTATTCTCATGAGTAAACCTGCCAATTATTCGACTGAATACTTCGGTTCTTAAAACTAAGAATCTAAGATTGGGATGAATTTGAAGGATGAATAAGAAGACATTATCTTAGGCAAGTTAAATTGAGGTGAAAGTTGAAATAATTAATGTTACAATAAATCCTCCGGGTAATAGGTTCGTTGGAGCCATAAGAGGCGTGGTGGGTGGACAGATAAAAGAGACGAGATTTTCTTAGATTGCGAAAATCAGTTTTGAGAAAGATGGAGGTGTAAAGGGTTGTGCAGTCAACCGATTTTCAAAGTGGTCTAGAATGAAGAGAATGTTTTTTATTGCTCTTCGTTCTTCCAGCATATTGAAGTTAATTAATAGAAGTCGGTCTCGATAAGGAGGTAAAATCAAAGGATTATTTCAAGAAAGATCCCGAAGGCCAAAAACTAGTAAGTGACAATGAATGTCCTGCATTCTGGATATGAATTTGTTGATATAGGAACCACGTATTCAAGAAGGGGGACTAACAAAAGTTATCTAAAGGAATCGGGCCACGTATAGAGGCCAGAGAATTCTATAGACCATCGTTTCACATAGTCTAGTGCTGAGCTTGCTTTACGAATAGTCTTGTCAATATGTGTGAGAAAGTTGAGCTCTCTAACACATAAAACACCAAGGTCGCGAAAAAACTCAGCGGTGGTTATGGGTTTATAATGAAGAAGGTCGAGACGGGGAGGAGATTGGATTGAATAGTTATTGACTGGCATTTGGCAGTATTTATCTCTAAGTAATTTTAAGACAAACTGTCGAGGTCTAGTTGAAGAAAAGTATAATCATGTGTCAAAGACATGGTCTTCAAATACTTGGTATCCTCGGCTTAAAATGAGAAATGGGAATATTTGATCACCAATCGTTTATAGTATGAATAAAAAGTAGAGGTCCTCAGTGGCTGCTTTGTGGGACTCCGGAGGTAGCAAAGAAATCATCGAAGAAAGTAGATCTGAATTGAACTTTGTAGTAAGGGTTTTTTCAGGTAAGAAGAAATCTATTTTTGAAGTAAGCTTCATGCACTGCGGTAGACAGTTTCGTGAAAATGTGATTGAATGGTATTTTGAAATATTTAGCTCCATGCATTTTTTCAGGCACCAGACATAAAAACTGTCTGAGATCAAATTGAAGAATAGAATCATGTGTCAAAGTAATGGTCCTGAAATACTTGGCATCGTCGGCGTAGAGTGAGATATGGGAATATTTGATGAGCAGTATCTGTAATAGTAAGAATAAAAACGCGAGGTCCTAAGTGGCTGCTTTGTCGGACCCCTGAGGTAGCTAGCAAATCATCAGAGAAAGTAGATCTGAATCAAACGAACGAGTAGTTACAGTTTTTTCAGACTAGAAAAAATCTATCTTAGGAAGATAGCTTCAAACACTGAGTGACATGCCAACATATCTGTTGCTATGCCCAGACTAAAGACAATATATTGCAAGTCAAGTCAAGCCAGGCCAGGCCAAACCAAGCCAAGTCAAGCTTTCAAAAACCAAAAGAAAAGATTCTCTCTGTTGCTAAGTCGACTATAGGCTAAGTCAACTCTATGGCAAACCGACGCTGTTAATTATTATTAGGTGCGTTTTATTATTCACAAATCTATCTGGATCCGGATCTGGATCTTCCCTTGAAAATAAAACGATACGGATCTTAGTGACAGCAGTGTTATAAGTCCGTCTCTTTTTATCCTTTGGTTTGTAAATTTTCAATTATTTCTTGTCTTTTTTCTTCACACTATAGCTTACACTACCTTATCATAAAAGCCATCTACTCGCCAGTGTAATAACTAATTTTTGGATCTTTGAAATAGATCCCGATAGAAAACAGAATCCCAAATTGTTTTTGTAATACATGTTAAAACTTAATCCAGATCCAGATAGATTTGTGAATAATAAAACGCACCTATTATTGTTGTTGTATAATAAGTTGTATATAAGTAGATACTATGTCAAAAAATTATTGTTCTGACACTTTAAGTCTGTTATCGAGGGAGGAAGTATGTAAAGAAAGAAGATGCGGATTCGTGGTGTGTAACCGGCTTATAAGTACTCGTATATTCACTGAATCTTAGTCGACAAATGATTGCCTGATTGAGACCCTTTCCAAAACATAAGCCTTATTTGCGCACACACACTTAATTAACGATTATGGACAAGAGATAATGATTCCTGACTAAAAATGTACTGTGCAACAGCTAGTAAAATAGAAACAGATATGTAAGGCTAAGAATCTATAAGCAACCTGGAGCCCTCCAGACAATCGGACCACCAACCAAATCGACCATGTGCTAATCGACGCACGGCATGTACTCGTATCCGACATCTAAAACATATTAACATTTCGAGGACAAACGTACTCTCTGACCGTTTCTTATTTTCGACTTAATTCAGAGCTCGATAAAAAACGAAAAGAAATTGCGAACCGCAATGAAGACAAAATTCGACGTTGGACGTCTTGTCTTAGCATACCTGAAGCTATTAGAGCTTTCGAAGAGCACCTCAGCGAGAAACTCTCCGCTGTGATACATTGTTCCTAGTATCGCAACATCATAAAAGAGGTAGACGAAATTATCGTCGTAAGACTAGCGATCGACTACAATAGGAATTTCTATGAAAATACCAACCAAATGTCCCCTTGTTTTAAGACCATAATACATAATTTTCAAAACAGTGTGGTAGCTCAGAGACCAATTGACAGGGCATAGTAGATGTGGATATTCAAGCAGTACAAGTTTTTCCAAAAACTGTTGAATGGACATAATGAAATGCGTGTATTAGGGTCAAATGATAACCCACTTCTAGCATCAAATTAAGGGAGCGGTAGTCATACAAAATCTTAAAAACAATATTGTGCATCTACAAAAAGGCGAGCCTTCATAAGTCCTACAAGAACTATCGAGACATTTTCCCCCTAAATGACACATAGTTCAAAAACTCCTCAATCGAATAAGTGCAGTGAGAGTGCTGCCAGTCCTCTTTTACGGTTCCGAGAAAAAAATAATTTTTTTTGAATCCTCAATAATCGAAAGCGAATTGGTCTATTTGTTTAATATTTGACATCAATTTCAATATTTCAAAAACGGGTTTATGATTATTTGAAATTTATTTTTATTCTGAATGATACATAAAACTTGAAATTTATATACCAAATTTATTTCAAAAAATGTTTTAAAAACTATTTTTTTTTTTAACCGCTCGAACGACTTTAAAATATTTTTGTCTTCAAAATATTTAGGTAGTAGATTACAAAATGATATTGAACATTTTCCATGTTTAGAAGTCTCTGGAAGATAAAAGCAAGTTTGTGCGACCCAGTCGTCCATTTAATTTAATTTTCAAACGTTCACTTCGATTTAAAAATGTTCACGAATTTTTTTAAAATGAGTTCGATAAACAAATTGTTTATAATTGAAAAATATATCCTTTTATATCGATTCTTTTAAAAATTACTCATCCTTATCCTATTTAACCATATACGATATCGTACTTAAAGGTGAAATTTAAAAAAAAATCTAAATGTCCGATTAGCTCATAAACTATCCAAAACATTGCCATCGTGTCACATAGCCAAGCTGCACTCAAGGCACTGAGCTTATAAGCCATCAACTCTAAATTAGTGAGCAAATGCATAAACAGGGTAAACGTACTTGGCAAATAGAACAGGGCCTCATATCATTGGGTATAGTATACCTGGTCCGTTGGTGTTCGGAGAAATAAGGAAGAACAAAAATGCGCATCAACCCCTTTAACATGAAAACATGATCAAAAACAAAATCGAACAAGCAGAGGAGGCAAGAAGATCCAAAAACTGGAAAGAAGGCACCTGAGTATACTTGGTGTAGTAAGCAGTGCTTCATGTGCCTCATGTGCCTCTGCATTATGCCCGAGGAAACATCAGATCGAAATCTAGGAAAATGTTATCAACGCATGAACCAAAGAAAAATCTATCTAGGATCATACCAGTTAGAAGGTGTCCCAAATACTCAAATTTCTGAGAACAATAGATTTAAAAGAAGAACTGTAAGATGAGCAATGCAATATCCCAATATACAGGGTGTCCCACAGTCACCGCCCCAAACGAAAACCATGGATTCCTGAGGTCATTTTAAGTCGAAAAACTTATGAGGTAATTTTCTCGTTTTCGTCCCGTTTTCGAGTAATAACGGTTTTTATGATTTTTGCTCTCTTTTCCCTTAACTGGCATTATCTTTGCTAAACTACGTCCGATTCGTAAGATTTTTTTTTATAACGAATCAAGAATTTATTACAGTTTTAGTTTGTCTCAGACCTTTTTTTCCTGCGGGCAACCGTTTCTCCGCAATTTTGCATCAAATCCAATTTTTTCGTTTTTTAAGTTGTTTTTTTCACTTTGATATCATTTTTTTCAAAAAAAAACGTTAATGAGTATTAATTTTTTTCATTAATTATTAAAGCCCAGTTTATTTTCTGAAAAAAAAATATTTTTTTTCCTTAAAAAAGAATACTAAATGTAATTAACAAAAAATAAACAAACAGTGAATTAAAAAAAAAATTAATTTTTAAATACAAAATTAACTTTTCCTGAGCTATTGTGGTTAAGAAAAGGACAAATAGATAAAGTTAATTAGTAAGACCGTTAACTAATGTAAACAGTAAAGATTTGCATTATGATTTGAAGGTTGTAAATGTCTTTCTCGCGTGATCTAGTGTCCGCGTCGTGTTCTTTCACTTGATACACCATTTTGGATTTGTTATTCAAATAGTATTTTTTTTTTCAATTATTTGCGAACAATGGATTACACTTATCAAGAATATCTGGAAATATTATTAATATACGCTGAAATGGGACAACTTTATCTATAGCTCAGAAAAAGTTACTTTTGTATTTAAAAATTATTTTTTTTTTAAATTCACTCAGTTTGTTTATTTTTTGTTAATTACATTTAGTATTCTTTTTAAGGAAAAAAAATATTTTTTTTTAAGAAAATGAACTGGGCTTTAATAATAAGTGAAAAAAATTAATACTCATTAACGTGTTTTTTTGAATAAAATGATATCAAAGTGAAAAAACTACTTAAAAAACGAAAAAATTGTGTTTGATGCAAAATTGCGGAGAAACGGTTGTCCGCAGAAAAAAAAGTCTCTGGACAAACCAAAACTGTAATAAATTCTTGATTGGTTATAAAAAAAATCTTACGAATCGGACGCAGTTTGGCATAGATAAAGCCAGTTAAGGGAAAAATCATAAAAACCGTTATAACTCGAAAACGGGACGAAAACGAGAAAATTGCCTCTTAAGTTTTTCGACTTAAAATGACCTCAGGAATCCATGGTTTTCTTTTGGGGCGGTGACTGTGGGACACCCTGTATACATTCATTCATCCTCTTGTTGCACTATATTATTGTCTTTTTTTATTAATTATTTTCTAACCTATTATAGTTAACAAAGCTAAGGCTTCTAAGAACTTATTTAAATAAAAACATCCACCATCGCTATTCAAAGTTAAATAAAAATAAAATTAAATTTTTTTCTAATCTGAGCCAAAAAAAATTTATATTTAGACACAGGTCATTTTCTTATTAGGATACACCACCCCCTCCACCGCACCGGCCTTCCAACGAACCATTTTCAAATGATTATATTCTAAGCAACAACAAAAAAATAAGACAGAGAATATGACACATCGAGCTGTCGTGTAATTTTGTCAAAAAAACATTGACAGAAAAAAACAACCACGATTGACGTATTGCAAATTGATTTTCATGCCGCTGTCAAAAATGTCATCTCTAGAAATTTTGTGGGTAGGTATATTATATTCAACTCATACTTTCTTTGTGTTTTTGGTCTTAATATACTCAACGTATCGTACAGAGCTGTGTGAACTTTTTGTTTGCATTTAGAATATTTCATTTAAATTTTTTTAGATTTTTTCTTTATGGAAATTAATTATTGTACATACCTACATATGTACATATTCTGGTTTTTACATTTTTAACGTCATGGCGCAATATATTTTTACCAAAAAAGTGCTCACCTCGTTTACCTTAAAACTAGACAAACTCCCAGAAAGTGGCCAACAAGATCTTCCTTTGTGTTCAAGTTGCAAAGACTACAAATTACTGCCAAGTCACTACGATGTGGGACAAAGTTTAGTCATAGAATCTCCCCTCTAACTTTGAAAATATTGATGATGGCTTCAAATGATAAATTCGTGGTGAAATAGTTTAATTCATTTAGGCTGTAAGTTACTTTTGAGTAAAAAGACCTTTCGCTTGATGCATGTGCTCTTTTGCCACTGTTAGCATTTCTTGCTTTGTCAGTTTTTCCATATTTAAAATAAAAGTTAGCTCCATGTCTAAATATGTTCGTGTAAGAAAGCAACCTAAAATTTTCTACCGATTCCGAACGGCTAATGAGCAGCACTTTTCATGACAAGAGAAACTCTTAGATTTGTCAATTCCTCCCAAGATCCAGCACACTCCTAAACACCTTTTTTGCAGCGGCTAAGAATAAAACCCAAAACCTTCTGCATCACAATCCAACGCACTAACCAAGGGGTACTTACTACACTTTGAAAACTTAAACCATATATCAAGATCTTCTTGAACTTATAAACTTCGGTCTAAGAAAATTGCGTCATAACCAAAATAAAATTTAGTTTATTTTTTTTTTAGTTTATTACACAGCACTGTATCCATATTTTCAAAAGCCAACTAAGTGGATATTTTATCATGTTGTTGGTGTGTTTGTGTTAGAAAGTCTCCTGAGAGTTGCCAAGGAGAATATTGAAAATGGGAAAAACAAACCGACTGGTTGTCGAAATTTTCCTTTCGCATAAGGAAAATGTCATCTGCTTTTGATGGGTGCTGACATTGCTATTACACCCAACATAGTAGCATGCGAAGAATTTGTGGTGTAGTACAATGGGGGAGAACATAATCAACGTCATGTTGCGTAACTATAACCAAAACAAAAACCACTCCTTCCTAATAAATCCGAATATGGAGTGGATATCACTAGATATTATACATATACGGATTTAAGGATGTTCTTTGTGATGAAAGTCACATCTCATAAAATTATGTATGTTCCCAGCAGAAACAATTCCTTGGAGCTTAGAGAACACAATTCCCATCACTAATTGAATACAAAAAAAATGAATATCTGAATTCAGATTCCACAGGTTTTAAAAGAAAGAGCATACATAATTTGATGAACAAATTTCAAGCTCTTCATAATTTTTCCTTTGTCGACATAAACAACGAAATTCAAATTAAAACGGAAAATAGGTTGTGGAACGTGTTAATTATTTGTTTCAACAGAGGTGTGTATACAGGGTGCTAAAAATCAAACTTAGTTAACATATCTACCTGTAGTGAAATATAAACCCTTGTGAATATTTGAAGCTAAAGCCTAGTACTCAGTTCAAGTGAAAATAAAAATTTCATATAAATGTGGCGGCTGGTTCACTCGCTTGAAATCCCCAACTAGAGGTGAGTACCAAAATGTGGATTGGAAAAACAATTATATTCCCCAACTTTTTCCACGCCAAATTTTAATTTCTCAATGTACCTACAACCATCAGGAAAAAGTTTATGGCAGCGTGGAAAACTGTGACATTTGTCAGTTAATTTAAATATTTTGTTCCAAAATAAAAAATTGAAAATTTATAAACAGAAATAAAGAATGGATAACGAATTTTTTGATACTGCTCTCGAGAATTTACTTAATGAAAGTATTCAGTATTTCAGGTGAGTATCAAAAATTCACGTGGAAAAGTTTATTCTATTTTCATTTTCATTCTCCTCGTGTAATTCGGAACGTATTTATTTTTCATTTCACGCTAGTTGAGTACTAGGCTTAAGTTGAAATGTGAAAAACTCAAACCATAGCAACAGAACATTTTGTGAAAAGAAAAATGAAAGCGTTATAGAATTATTTCCCTGGTTTTTCAAGTTCACCACAAAGGAACATGATGAACAAGCGGATAAAAGCTCCAAAGTTTTTAACTATCTAATTTCGTTTAGAAATTATTCGTTGTGGAATGCAAATTTATGAACTTTACGAACTATTTTCTTGAGTGGAATTACAGAGATTGAAACAAAATATCCATATAAATGTAAAACTTCAAAATGGAAATTCGATCTTTATGTATTCCACACAGTTTCTTTTTTTTAAGTTTGGAATTAACTAGAATTAGTTTTCAAACGCCAAATTTTGCTAACCTTCTCAGCTTTGTCCCTTTTTGGTAGCATGATCAAAACTTCAAAGACATGGGGGAATGCATTAATTTCTTTAATTTCATGGGAGACATGTATCAGGTGCAATGTGAAGTGAAATTAAACACTTCAATGGAAAGTTAAAAATTATTTAGAGAAATTTCACTTCACTACCTTCAACTGTTGTTATGAATTGAAAGTATGATAAAATGAAGATTCTTTTCATGAGTGAAATTTATAATTGTAAGGACTGAAAGCAAAGATTTTGAATTTTTTATAGTGGAATGTAAATAGATACCTAGTTTCGTTCCACATAAAATAAATCTAACCTGCCATTTGCGTTTATAGTGTGAAATTAATTTACATACAAAAGTTACCACATCTTATATCTTGAATTACATTAATTTTTTAAAAAATATTAAAATTTTACCAGCTTTATTTCAAGATACGGAATGAAAAATCATGTGGAACGTATTCATTCCACTTAAGGCAAGTGCTAAAATGTTGATAGGAAGGTTATTCTAGGAGTTATAGATGTTAACAGTTTACTCAAAAAAGGGTTTACATCTAAGTAAATGCATTTCACAATACACTCACTAGTGAAAATGACTACCAATAAATATTCCATTAAAAATAGGGAAAAACTTTTAAATATATTCAGACCTTTTTTCACTTTCTTTTTGAGGCGAGTATAAAGTAAAGCCTAGTACTCAGTTCAAGCGAAAATGAAAATTTCATATAAAAGTGACTGCTGGTTCACTGGCGTGAAATCCGCAACGAGAGGTGAGTACTAAAATGTGGATTGGAAAAACAAATATGTTCCACAACTTTTTCCACGCTATGATTTTCATTCCTCAATGTAAAACAATCAGGAAAAAGTTTAAGGCAACGTGGAAAACTGTGACATTTGTCAGTTGATTTGAATATTTTATTTCAAAACAAAAAATTGAAAATTTATAAACAGAAAGAACGAATCAGTTTAAAAATAATTGTCATTTTTTTTTTCATTCAAAGTGAGTATCAAAAATTCAAGTGGAAAACTTTATTCTATTTTCATTTTTATTCTTCGCGTGTAATTTGGAACGTATTTATTTTTCATTTCACGCTAGGTGAGTACTAGGCTTAAGACGGGATATACATTCCACAGCCTCTAATTTACAACAAAACTGATTTCAATATAGATTTTAGATTTTAGCACGCTATTCAATTATTTTCCTGAGTACATGGAACTATGAAGTGGAATAGATTCTGTATATTTTTCTTTCACAACGAATGGCTTCTAAAATATTCAAAATTTGTTGGGAAAAGCATTGTGGAACGTGGGACTGTCTATTCAATTTTTATTTTATTTAAGAAATCCTCTAAGATGGCTTGAATTATCGGGGAAAATCCTGTTATAAGACTAATTAACACCTTCTAGTAACATACGTTCCACATTTTTGTTCGCCTTCTATACATACATATGTACATAGCAAGTAATGATTCAAAAATTATATAGGTGTTTAGATATACTTTGTATATATATTTCAGGCCAAAAAATATATTTGTCTTGTTTGTTTTGAGCCCATTTAAATGCCATTTCACGATGTGAGTTCTACGTCTTAGAGAAAATATTGTGGGACGTATTCAATTTTTCATTTCTTCTATTATCAATATTTCATTATTTAGAAGACTTAATTATCTAAGGCATATCTTCTTTTAAGGTAAGCTGATACTGTTACATTCTCATAAAATGAAACATTAATACGTTCCACAAGTTCCATTTTTAATTTCGCACAGGCAAATCCTATCGGAAAAAGTGGAAAATTTTTGTGTCACATTTGTCAATTCATTTTGTCCAATTGGCCAAACTTAAAAAACTTAATTTCATTCCGAAGTTTTCATTTCAATTATTTGAACTGTGAAATCGGTTAGAATAATGAAATCCACTTCTGTTATAGGAACCTTCAAATGGTTTCCCTTGCCATACACAAAATAAACAAATCAACCTGAAAGTTCTTTTGCACAACAATTGCGAAGTTGAGTGCCTAGTTTTGGATGGACAGATGTATAAGACCCCATTCTACAAACCATAAAATATTCGCCCCCACACACAGTTCAGCATTCAGCCAACGAGCGGCATTAAGCAAGCATCCGAGTACTATAAATATAGACATTGCCTTTTGTTGCACACACTGACTCCCACACAATTTTACTGCTTCCAAATGTGTCATGTCTCATGTACCGTCTTCACTTTACCTGGCCGGAGATGCATTATTTGTTCTTCTAGGCTTGCACGGCGTTCACCACCACCACCACCGAGCGCCACCGCCGCCGCCGCCGCTGTCACCACTGAATGACCTGCCACCTAATTGTGTTCCTCCATTGAATGCACTTAATTGAGTCGTTCATTATTTGCCTTGCATCTGCAGTTGCTTCAGCTCCGGATGCACAAAACAGACAGAACACCCATCTCTTGGTGGTCCATTTACAGAGAGTTGCAGCTTAAGTAGTCGTCCAGGCCCGTCGTCGTCGGTCTTCGGTGGAACAGCGGTATGTGATAGGTTGGTACCGAGACCGACAAAGGTGGGTTTGTTGCAAATTTGGAAATGTGTCACCACGTGGCAGCGACATTTGGGCGTAGCTGCCACTGCATTTTTGGCCAGAGCTCCCCGCACATGTTAAATGGAAGATCTCAGTCGCAGAGCGGAAACAAATCGACAACTCACAACAAGATCGCCTGGACGGGTTGCATGTAACGTTGCGAATCCGACAATTCGACAAGATGCAAGTCGCGGCGCGGCAGTAGTAACATAAGAGCTGACAGCCGGCAACGTTTAATGTTTCCAAAGGTTGAGTTTATGTGCCAAATGATGGCAGGCTTTGATATTTTGCCGCCCGGTTGCCATATGCGTGTGCAAAAGTCAAGAACTGGTGGCTGGTTAAATGTGATTGCAATGCAAGGGGCTGAGCGCTGAGGTAAAAGGCATGATGATGGTTGCTCTGTGATGGCGTTGCGCGTTTTCTTGCTTTTTCTCCCATTTCATTGAAGTCTCTGACTCAACAGATAAATAGTTCCACAGTCCTCGAAAGACATCCGACACAGATAGGCAGTGCGACAAGACCACAAGAGGCTATTTACACAGCGAATGGAATGACATGTTGATTTGATAAGAGTAATGGCAAGTTGACGTGATTTTATTGGCGGCGACAGCAGTGAACGAGCGAATTATGTGCCGGAAAATGTATGAAATTCAAGTAAGTAAGTAGTCGTGTGTAATGTTTTCGCGTGGGCAATAAACGAGTAAAGGTATCCTAGAGCTCTGGAGGCCCATGAATGGAGGAAGGGAATAGAAATGTGTTTTTACTTTTATTTTTGCAGCGGATTGAGTCATTCTTCGCAGATGGGTTGAGATAATTCGAATGCAACTAACAAGATTCATGCAGAAAAAGATAAAAGTTATTCGAGATAAATAAAAGTTGGTTTATTGTGATTGCACACTGAAAATGCAGAAATACTTTACAATAAAAACTCAAATATTTACAGAATTTATTTCTAACAAATCTTCAAATTTTTGTGATACGTCCATTCAGATGAAATGGATATCCACTTCTTAAAAAAGTAAAAACCCCGGATTTCTCATTAGATGTTATGGAATTTTGTGAACCTGCTTGGTCGGGATGCCATGACTTTCAACCACGATGAAATAATATTGTTCGAGCTCCTTGAAGAGGTTTCAGGTCAACCTTTTGTAAATGTACCAACACAAGCAACCAGCCCAATATTTTAAGATAGGCTAAGAATGTTGGCATATGTATAAAGGAAACAAGAGGACGCTTTTGGTTTGTAAATAAATAAGGGCTCAAAGCTTGAGATTCCTCGAAAGAGACAATGAATTTAGACGAAACTAAATCGAAATTCTAGAAATAGTGAGTTGACGTTTTGTGTTCTCAACGAGTAAGAAAGTAAGTCTATTATTACACGTTATTCCCGAAACCCAATTGGAAGCTCTCGTAAATCCGACGTGAAATTTTTTACTTTCACTTGTAGTTAATTAGAACTTTCTTTCTGGGAAGCTCTTCGTTGGTGGAATTCTGTAAATCCGTTAGTTAAGTTGGAGGTTATCCTCCATTTATCCCCTCTACACGAGGTTATTAGAAGTGCTGGAGTGGGAGGTATCATCAGGTTCTCAAAGGAAGGAACTGGGACCGGAAAAATTATTGGTCTCAGAGAAAGGGACCTAATTGACAGGTCCACAATAACAAACCTTATTGACATCCCAAGAGATGGAATGATCAAAAAACATAATTTCGAGAAAAACTTTCTTACACAGCTCAGTAACAAGAAAGACTGGGTAGGAGAGGATACA
Source organism: Chrysotoxum bicinctum (assembly GCA_911387755.1). NCBI lineage: Eukaryota > Metazoa > Arthropoda > Insecta > Diptera > Syrphidae > Chrysotoxum > Chrysotoxum bicinctum. The sequence continues at coordinate 97,997,964 of OU426990.1, read as the reverse complement.
AACTACACACTCGAAACAAATACCATCAAGTGGTACACTGATGGATCGAGAACAAGCGAAGGGACTGGTGCAGGAATCTTTGGGCCAAAAACCAAACTTTCTATACCGATGGGGCAGTCCACCAGCATCTTCCAAGCGGAGGTAAACGCCATAGGGAAATGCGTAGATCGCAATCTCGAAAAGAATTATCGTAACAAGAACATTGCCATCATGTCAGATAGTCAAGCAGCACTCAAGGCGCTAAACTCATACACTATCAGCTCTAAGCTAGTGTGGGAGTGCATAAGCAGACTAAATGAACTAGGTAAACAGAACAGAGTCACACTCTACTGGGTACCTGGGCATGTTGGTGTTCTTGGAAACGAAAAGGCAGATTCCCCAGCAAAAATAGGCGCTTCAACCCCCCTAACAGGGCCTGAACCCTATTGCGGAATAGGTGAAAATGTCATCAAGACCAAATTTAAAGAAGAAGAGGAGGCAAACAGATCTAAAAACTGGAATGAACTCCCTAGGCTGAGACAGGCGAAACTGCTACTGGGCAACTACAACCGGCAACGCTTCGAAAACTGTATCAACCTAAGTAGGAATAACCTAAGAGTAATAACAGGTATTCTAACAGGACACTGCAAACTTAGAAGACACCTTAACCTACTGGGTGTGGTAAGCAGTGCCACTTGCAGATTCTGCAACATGCATGAGGAAACGCCGGAACACATACTGGGAAAGTGTTATCCAATCATGCACCAGAGGAAAACACATCTGGGACAGTACCAGGTGGAAGAGAGCAACCTATCTTCTCTCAAAGTGCTCCAAATACTAAAATTCTTAAGAGCAATAGGTTTGGAGGAGGAACTGTAGGATGAGCCAGCTCATCATTTTTATAAGAGGGGGCACAATAGATCTACAGGTCGCAGTGCAATAACCCCCAATACAATTCATTCATTCAAGTTAAGTCGCGTCATCATCATTTATATAGTTGAACGCCCCATAGGAGATATTTTGCAATGTTGAAAAAGTGCTTTTTTAAAACGGAATTAGTGTCATAAGTTTTACACAATTTTCAGGGTAGGTAACTGTAAAGAAAGGCAATGAAAAACACTTCAACCGCTTAGGAATTACCATGGTTGATGACAAGCTTGTAAATATTTGTACTTATTCGCTTTAATTCGAAGTTTTAAAGGAAGCCTGTTGGACATGTGGATGCTAACTACCTTTAGATTGGATAAAGACCAAGTTCAACATGGAAAAATCAGCAGGTCACGTGGACGTTTTCCGAGATTTTAACTTGAAGGTTCGATTATAAATGAGAAAGCTTCCATGACAAATTGAGAAGGGAAAAAATCGCCAAATAACACATCATGCAGTACGAAAACTGACAAGGAATCAATGCGCTGCCTGTTCTTTCCAAAGGAATTTCAAAAATGTTATCGGGAAAATGTAATCGGCATCTAAACAAATCAATATCTGTAAACGAAATTAAAACTATGCTCTCAAATGTTTAATTAAATGAAGCAACTGGAGAGATGCTGGATAACTTATCAGTTTTTAGACGATTTTTTAAAACAACTATAGCAATTTTTTTTTAGTCTTCACTCATATGTTCACCGAAAGTAGGACAGAAGAATCCTTTAACAAAACAATAATATTCACAATTTACAAGAACGGAGATATAAAAATTAGTCAAGCAATTACCGTGGCATCCCATTCATAAATTGTATCGCAAAAACAATGATGAGAATTCTAAATGAGAGGCTTTTTGCATTGGTAGAGAGTACCAACATCTTAAAAGAGTTCCAAGCTGGGTTAAGGAAAAAGTAGGTATTCTTCAGTGGACAACCTGGCTCAGGGAGAAAAAAAAACAAGGTGTATTTTTTATTTGTGGATCAGAAGGCTATAAAATCTCACGAATATTAAAAAAATTTGTTCGTTCAATTGAGAACATAATGTACATATATGCCAAGACTGGAAATTGAGACGCCGGTCTATTTCGAAACCCTTTATGGTGTAAAACAGTTTTGAAATGCAATGTTTTTTAAACTATTTAGAAGCTTCTCTACAAAAAAATTTCATTAAAATCCGTTATATCGATAATGAGAAATTCTAAATTCGAAAAAATCGTTCTATGGTAGGTACAGTCAGTAAAATCTTGTTTTCAACTTTTTCTTATTAAATTATAGATCGTAAGAATTAATCGAAAGAAAAAAAATGTTTAGCAAAATTTTTTTTAACATTTAACATTTGTATGGAGGGTAACGTTATTTTAGGGTAAAATATTTTTTTTTCTCATATATTGTACTTAGATTATATTAAGAAACTTTTATTTATCAAGTTTTAAAAAGATCGAGCATGGAGTTTTCGAAATATTGAGTTCTCAAGAAAAAAAAAAAAATTAATTGAAATCCAAAAAAAAAAAATGAAAATTTAAATACACAATACAGTAAACATTCGAAAACGTGAACTAATTAAAACCGAGGGTGTTCATTTTTTTGAGGTTGTTCATGTTTTGGAATGTTACTTCCATTTTATAGTCTTTTTACTTGTAGTAGTATAAATTCATCAATATTTCACATATTTACACATACTGGTACGACCCAGTGGCTTGTTGCGCCAACTCTTTGAACATATTCTTTCTAAACATAGACATTGTGTCATCCTGTTCATGTTAATTGTTCTGAGACGATCAAATCTATAATAATCGAGGATTGAAGCTTTGAAGAAATAGTATTGTAGATAATAATCAGTGGCTTATGCTATGAGTCCCACATTTATTGCATTTTTACGTAGAAATGTTGAAAAATTGCTGTTCACGATTGGGAGTTTTTTCATTTGTTCACGTTTTAGAAAAGCCAATGTAAAAAATGCGATGTTCACGTTTTGGGAGGTTCACGGTTTCCAATGTTCACTGTAATATTAAAACTGCTGGGGTGCCTTAACATAAAAAAAATGATCAAAATCTGTCTTACCGTTTTAAAGATAATCAAAAACGAAAAAAATAGTTCCAAGGGGGGTTACAAAAATAACCATTTTTTTGGAAAACTTTTTTCAACCATTACGTATCTTTAACAAAATGAAATTTTTGGAAAATCTGTGGGACAGTTTTTGAGAAAAAAAAATATTTATAAAATTTCGAAAAAAACGTATGGCTGGTACCGTCATTTTTGGTCTTAAAAATAAAAAAAAATAAAATGCACGACTGGGTCGCACGAACTTGATCCTATGTAAAAGACTAAGAATTTCAAAAATGAATGTTATTAGAGAAACTGTTCATAAGCATAAAATTCATTTTTAAATGACTAAAAAAGACTTCTTTAGTAGTTAAAGGTAAGAATAGGATGCCATGTGATTCAAGCAAATATAGATTTATGAAAGAACAAAAATTATAAGTCTTTGTAGTGGTTTCTTAAAAAATAAGGTCTTATATAAGAAAATTTAAAAATTTTTTTTATTATTCTATGAATACAAATTAAATTTACAAAAAAAAAGTATTGAGCCGTTTTCGAGATATTGAATTTTCAAAAAACAAAAAACTGATTTTTTTTTTTTTTTTCAAAATTCAAAAAAATATTTTTCTTAAAGTCTTGAAATGCAATGTTTTTTAAACTTTTTAGAAGCTTCTCTCTACGAAATTTCATTAAAATCCGTTGTTGTGCTAATAATGAGAAATTCAAAATTTTAAAAAACCGTTCTATGGTAGGTACAGTCAGTAATATCTTGTTTTCAAATATTTTTTTATTAAATTACAGATATTAAGACAAAAAATTAAGCAAAATTCTCGGAACCGTTTACGAAAACCATTTTTTAACATTTGTATGTAGGGTACCGTTATTTCTAAGTAAAATGAATTTATTTTTATCATATCTTGTAATTATTTTTCCAAACTTTTATTTATCAAGTTTTGAAAAAATCGAGCATGGGGTTTTCGAAATATTGTGTTTTCAAAAAAAAAAAAATTTGAAATTTTTTTTAAAAATCCAAAAAAATTTCTTTGGAAAATTTGAATACGCAATAATATTCAAACTGCTGGGAAGCTTTAGCATAAAAAAAAATGATCAAAATCGGTGATACCGTTTTTGAGAAAATCAAAAACACAAAAATGGTCCTAAGGGGGGGTACAAAAACTGCTAATTTTTTGGAAAATTTTTTTCAACCATTACCTAGGTTTAACTAAATTATATTTTTTTTTTAAATCGTTGGGACAGTTTTTGAGAAAAAAAAAATATTTACAAAATTTCGAAAAAAAATCGTATGGCAGGTACCGTTATTGTTGGTCTTAAAAAATCAAATCAAAAAACATCCGGGGGTAAAAAATTAAAACCCATATCTACCAAGTTTGAAGAAAATCGGCCGAGCCGTTTAGCTGTAATCGAACAGTCAAACAGACAGAATTGCCAGACCCACTATTTTCGTCTTCGCTATCATCGTAATGTCAACTTTGATCAAAATCTCGAGTTCCATTTTTTTACGAACTTGTCTATGTACCTATAAGTCGGAAGTAAAAATTACAGATAAGGTTGTAACTATACGCAGATGATTTGTTTATTCTGGCAAAAGACATCAGAGTTATGCAACAAAAGATAAATCGACTTGAACAATACTGCGAAACTATGGAATTTGGAGGTAAACATGTCGTCCTAAACTAGAATACAATTCTCCTATCTGGGCTGGTGCATCAAAAACATCTTTACAATTACTAGACAGAATCCAGAATAGAGCTTTAAGGCTGATATAGGTGACAGAGTAATTTGCAAAACAATTGTTTCGTTGGAACATCGTCTAAATGTCTCTTGTATATCACTATTTTATCGTTATTTCTAAAAACAATGTTCTATTGAAATAGCGAGTTGCATTCCCCCCCCTAAAAAAAATTTCACCGTAATACTCGTGCCGCAGGGAATGCTCATCAATATACCCTTGAGCCAAACTTTGGACGCACAGTTAAGTAGAAGGATTCTCTCTTTTGTCGTACGACTCGAATGTGGAATTCCTTAACCGACTCTGTTTTTCCTCCCCATTTCAATGTCCAGAAATTTAAGACGAATGTACATCGGTTTCTCCTACTCAATCCTCCCACTGTTTCCTAAATGCTCGCACTGTGTTCAACCAACATTTAAAGGGTAGTCATAATGGGCCTTGTGAATAAAAAAAAAGCTAAAGCTGAAACTTGGATTTTTAAGTAAAAGCTTGAGTTTTAGTGAATAAAAATAAGCTTAAGCTAGCTAGTTAAAGATGTTTTCTAGTAATAGCTATTTTAAAATAGCCAAAGCTAAATTCATTTAGTTTTAGCTTGTTTTCCTAGCTTAAGCTTAAATTTGTGTGAATAAAAATAGCTTAAACTAGAATATTATAGTTAAAGCTACAAAAATTTCAAGATTTTTTCGACCTGTCTGGAAAGCTTTGACTAGTTCTTATTTTCAGTATTAACTTGTGCGAGTTGTTAATTAAACATAAGGGAATATCTCAAAAAATAGGACTGTGAACGTATAGACCCAGAAACTGACATACGAAATGTTAAAAACATTTTTTAGCCGAAACCAATAGTTACCCTGTAGAACAGATAACAAATTGAGGCAAAAAAACCTTCCTTTCGGTCATACATGTACCAGTTTTAGCTAAAGCTAACTAGCCGAAACATGTGAATAAAAAAACGAACAACTTAAATTACGAAGCTTAAGCTAGAATTTTCCAGCATTAGCTATTTAGCGTTATCATTTTTTTATTCACATAAAACAAAGCGTAAGCTAGTACTGTCTAGCTTTAGCTTCTAGTAAAAGCTATGACTAGTTGGCTTTAGCTTCCTCCAAAAAAAGCTTTAACTTTTTTTTTATTCACAAGACCCAATCCCTTGATTTTTTGATTTTTAACAAGGAAACACATAAAGCTAGAATTGAAGTGGAAACTCTTTCAGGCGTTGTGCAAAGCTATTCAAACCGGAGCTGAAAATGGTCAATTTTACACCCTAGATCTTCACCTGAGGTATGTTGAAAAAAACATGTTTGATTATATTTATACGACAAAACCAATTTTGGACTGAAAGAACTGAATGAGATTGGCTTCAGACATGGACTTCATCGAAAGAAGAATGAAGTGCAAAAAGCCATAATCTCTTGAACTGTCTTAGACTTGAAGGGCATCTGTATGACATTAGTAGAGCAACTGGGAGCAGCAACCCTATTTATAGATTGTTGGGGTCGGAACAAATTCACTGGCGAGCTTGATGTTGGTAAATTGATATGGATTTTCAAGGCAAGATGTGATCTTATTTACCTGAATGGAAGCAGATTTGCCCGTAATGAGTCATATGAGAGGAAAAGAAAATATACATCACTTTTTAAACAGATGTCCAAAACAAGAAAAAATTTCGAGTAAATTATTTCGGGAAAAATAATTTAACTGTACATGAGATCATATTTATGCTGAACGGCGAAAGCATTGGTGATTGGGATAAACTGGTCAGATACATTGGAGTAGCCATCAGTTAGGGGAAAAAACTCATTGATGAATTTATTTTTGAATTAAAATAATTTGTTTTATTGAGATTATTAACTTTTTTCAAATTATTTGTTAATATGTATTACAAATCTATTTAAATTACATTTATAAAGTTTGCAAGCAGTATGTAAACTACATAAATATTTTAAAGCTATTTATTAAAACTAGTACCCCTGGCATAATGGTTAGTGCGTTGGACTGTCACGGAAGGTCTCGAGTTCGATTCTCAGCCGCTGCAAGAAAGTTTTTTCAGGGGTGTACTGGCTCTTGGGAGGAATTGACAAATTCTCCAAGAGTATCTCGTGTCATGGAAAGTGCTGCTCATTTGCCGTTCGGAATCGACAGAAAATTGTAAGTCCCCTCCGTTCCTGGTAACCCGCACCTAGGAATGGTTGAGAGTAAGTCACTAAGTACCACCAAATTTATTTAAATTTATTTATTAAAACTACCCGACAGATGACTCTTAAGGTCATTGTCATAGGTTTAATTTTTTGACACAAATGTAAATGAGTCATACAAAATATTTGTTAATTTTTAAAACTACATATCGATACCTTAATGCACACATGTGCTATGTCCATTTTTTGCTGTTTTGAGATATTGGTACCAATGGAAAGGTGAGAAGCAGTACTTTCATATTCACTCAAGTTCTATGTCCAATTAAACTCTAAAATTGCTTAAATTTGCAAAAAAGACGAATGTTCTATGTCCACTATTGAATTATCGGAAAAGCATAATTGTTCTTTGTCCAACATTTTGTGCTATGTCCGCATTATATCTTTGTATTATGGGCTACGTCTGGACATAGCACTTTTGTGCACTTTATTTTTGGAATCGGAAAAGGCGATGTATGACAGTAATCGATTGAATACTTTTGTTGAGCTCCAAACTTCTTTCGTAAAAGAATTCATATCTTAAAATTTAACTTTAAATTGTATAATGAGCACCTATTTGTATGCTGATACTTGTGGCGGACAGAACCGAAATCAAAATGTTGTCGGTACAATGTTTTATGCTGTGAATAGCGCAGGTAGTCTGCAAAATCTTGATTGAAAATTCATGGAAAGTGAACATAGTCATCTCTAAGCGGACAGAATTCATATTCATGCAATAATAGAAAGAGCTCGGAAGTCAAAACAGTTGAGTACAAATTGTTAATCGAAATGAGCAGGAAAAGACCATTTCAATACACTGTTAGTCATCTAACGTACAATTAATTTATTGGTGCTTGATCTTTAAATAACATTAAAGTGACGAATAAGAACAAGTCAACAACTGGAGGAAGAATAAATTATGCATGTACTAGGGGGATTTTGACTACGAGTACCTTTAATATATTTTTGAGAACAGTATGAGCCTTTACGAAAGTTGAAGAGGATTTAAAAGGAGATACCGATGCACATACACATTGGTCTTAAATGTCTGAATATTGCAATGGGAAGGAAATATTGGACCGGGTAAACCATTCCACATTCGTTTAGTGCTGAATTTAACAATACGTCTGAATTTGGGCCCAAGTACAAACTGATGGACATTCCCTGGGAAGCCCGAGTATTACGGTTAAATTTTTTGGGGGGAGGAAGCAAAATAAGCTTTTTCACTAGCACAATGTTTTTAAAAGTAACGGTAAAATAGTGAAAGACAGGAAACATTGCGCCTGTGCTCGAGCGATTCAAATGTTTCTGTTATACTTCTAAAACCTTTAATTTTCAAGCTTTTATTGGATTGTGGGTTATTGGTGCACCTGCCCAAATATGGAAATTATACCCAAGCTTTGGACGAATATAGGTTTTATAAAGCCAAATCAAAAGAGGTGAAATACTTGTTGCATCGTCAAAAGAAACCTAACAATGTTGAGGAAGAATTTCAATTTTTAGATATTAACCCTTCTGATAAAAATTGGGATAAAATTACTCCTAAAAGTAAATATAAAAATTATTAAATTAAATTAAATTATTTTTATTTATTAAATAATAATAATATACATAGTTTTTATTTCATTTCACGTTTTGGTAAAAAAGTAATGTCTTCAGCATAATAATTTAAAAACTAAATTGTGTTCTATGTCCTATTTTGATAACTGATATCAAGGATAAAAGTGCTATGTCCTTACATATTTTATTTTATCATGAATAAAATGGAAAACTGTTGAAGAATTATATATTTTTGGTCATTATAATTTTAAAAAGGTATCAGGCCATAACATATTTAAATATCAATGCCAAATGAGCTCCATTAGTAGAGTTATGCACGTATCAAAACTTTAACTTGAGTTTGCCAAAAACAGCAAAAATGGACATAGCACATGTGTGCATTAAGGTATCGATATGTTGAAAATAAAATGAACAATATTTTGCGAAGTGACCAGTGGAGAGGCTCATAGAGTCTTCACATTTAACAAAGAGAACAATGTAGTAGGAGAAAATCCTGAAAGGAGAAAGTCCAGAGGTGACGCAAACAACTGAAGCGAACTTTAGGAAATTTTAAATGCGCAACTGAAGCCGAGTTAGCTAAGAACCAAGCTAACTCGAAAGGCCTCGGTGGAACTTTAACAATTTGAGCAGGCAGCACCACCATACTATCGCGAAAGATTCTTCATAACTGGCGAACAATTGAACTGAACTAAATTCCATGAAATCATTTTCCACAGAATCTCTTTAGTCTTTTGTGAGTTTTTTTTTATTCTAAAAAATTTATTTATGGCATTTTGGGAAAAATGCAAAAGCCACGAAAAACCCATCCAAGCAATTTCAGTCTCAAGTCCCAAAAAAAAATATCAAAACAAATGCTAATAACTCAACTCCAATCAACGAATCCCTTTCAATAACTGACTAGGACGACAGGAGATCGCTCATCGTGCCCCTGTCGCGGCAAACATTTCAAACAAAATACATAAAAACCCCAGTAGCGGTTTTTTTTTGTGTTGATTTTTTCATCATGCATGTCATTCTTCAATCTTCACCCTGCCGTCACCGTTCAGTGGTCCATCGAGTGAAAATATTCGTATACCCCCTGATCCGGTCTCCTGTCAATACACATCTGAACCATTTATCGGCATCCTTTGATATTGCATTCCCAGTTTTTAACTTCAACTCCAACTGCTCATCCTTCATCTCTGTTGATGGATGTCACCCAAAATGTTTACCTTTCCATTTCATCTGAAAGCGGGCTTGGCTTGGCTTTTTCCTATCTCTCACAGCAGCACCGCCGCCGTCAAACACGCGAACCCCAAAACCCCCCCTTACAACCCACCAACAACCCTGGAATGCTATCTTTAGTCACTTTGACAGCTAAACAAAGTAAAAAAAAAAAGAGGCAAGTTTAAAATTCTACGTTTTTTGTTTTGTATTAATACAATTTTTGAAAAGCTGACTAGGATGACAATCGACGACATCGAAAACCCTAAAAAGGATTTATTTGAGTATCGATTGTTTGGGGGACACCTCGCTCATCCTATATAAATATATCAGAAGGTAGATAGGTACCCCCATTTAGTCTGTTCGAGCATTCAAAAGCGATTGAAACGATTTATAAATAAAGTCTTTTAAAAAAGTCCACAAATTAAATCCCGTGTTTGGTTAAAAGATTAAAGGGCCACAGCGACACAACCGCCAGACACCATGTTTTTGTTTTCTTATTTTTTTTTCTTTTTGTTTAATAAATTTAGTTTCCTTTGATTCACTGATTCAGTGAAAGAGTGAAAAAGCAGAATCATGCCATGATGAGAAATTCGGTATTGTGGAACCTACCAAACAGCTACATGTACCACTCCAGGGATCACTTCTTTTTCCTCGTATCCGCCTTCTGGGTTCTGGATGTAGTATAGCCATATTGTGGGTTCTAGGTATTATTTTTTTGTTTCTGTCGAATGTTCCAATCACTGAAACTCATTTGAAAACACGCCAGGAATATTTCGTGTACAGGTATAATTTACCTGGTCCAAGCTACAAGCTAGCGGGTCCGGTATTCGGCCTGAAATCCGACAGGGAAGACAAACATAAAAAAAACACCATAGAGGAACAAATCCAATGTTTATTGACAGATATTTTTTTTTCTTCTTTTTCATTTTCATTTTATGTCGGCTTTTGTTAGTGCGCTGTCAAAAAGTCAAGCTGGTTGAAATTTGAAATGAGATACCGCTCTGTTGTTCCCTAGCTGACCGAAAAATGATTCCACCTCGGGTTGGTTCAGATTGATAATAACAGTAGCTGCTGTCAAAGTAATTTAAGATGAAATGTGACCGACCATTAATTGTGATTATGACATTAGTTATAACATGTTGTCTGACGCGTCTTGTTATTGAAATGATTATAGCAGGTAACTTGAGATGTGGGCGTGGGATAGGTTCCTACCGTCGTCGTCGACCAAATTATATTTTTTTTTTTAGAGTTTGAAAAGCCAAAGTACAATGAAAAATAAATGATAATGTTAAACATTGCTCGGGTGATAATTTTGGATTATTTTGTTTGGCAGAAAAACGACGACGAGACGAGAAGACCAGAGGAGTCAATGGAATTTATTTACAATAACGATATTTAGTTGTCTTCGTTACAAAATCAAATTTCTCATTTGAAATCAGGACAATTTTAAATGAAATAATTTAGCGGATTGACAGTTTGTGAAGAGCCAGGATTTAAAGACGAACACTCTCAATCGTTTCTGTGTTCGTGTTGTTAGTTCGAGGGAATGAAGGCGAACTACAATTTTTGTCGAATCCGATGAAGCACCTTATAGTGATAAGAGAGTAAGTGAGTAGTCTGAGACCTTTGTTGTGATAGCCCTACGCAACCAGCCTTAAGCTAGGTGGTACAACAATCAGGCACGCTGCAAAGTGAAAAGTATATCTGAAGGAAATTTGTAGAACATATTGCATACTTGATTTTTTTATGATTCTATTTTATGGAGTCTTTCGAGAGACGTTTTTCCTATCCATATCCTGTCGTAATGAATACCTGTACAGCAAGATCTTTCTTTTGAAAACTACCAGCTTGTTATATGTTGGATTTTGCCGCCGTAGACAAGATGGAGAGGCAGTAGGAAATAATTGGTCTAGTTAGCTCCTTGTAAAGAAGAAGCTTTGTTTTCTGGCTAAGTCCGTGCTGTGTTCGTGTTACTTCGCTAGTAGGAAAATATGGTAGCAGAACAGCTCCCGGGTTAGGATTGAAGCGATATATGTACATATCTCGTTGAACTGTATTTTTTTAGTTCGATTGAACATACCAGAAGATGAAGACATCTTTTATAGGGCAACAGCCGAAAAACGCAACATGGATGGTATTACCAGCCGAAATGAACTTTATACATTGGATAGCTTAGGCCACTATATTAATTTGTTTCGATATCCAAAAAGACACTTGTCAGTCTCCTGAAAGACAAATTTCCAAAGAAATCGGCTCTAATATAACAAACGACCCATTTTATGCATTTTAAATATACGTACTTCCAGTGCAGCTTCAATGGTCTTATATACTTAATTCGTTAGGATCTTAATTTTAACAGCAGTAATCTCTACCATTACTTAAAGAGATCTATTTTCAAGACAGTAACTTTCGATTGATTTCAATCATATACATAATAAGGCTCCTGGTTGGCCTCATGCTGTGTCTACGCATCAAGGTCTAAAATGAAACAAATCATAACAAGAAAAAGGCACTGTTTTGAAGGCTGTAATCGGAAAAGATCAGCACATTCTATGCCAATCAAATATTCTACCAGAAAGTCTACAACTGACGAGATCAATCCCTAATACTACAAGCAACAATATGAACTGACCATGAGGAATACTACAGCAAAGACTTTCTTCAGCTTCTCACAACTTCTCCATAAACCACTAGTTTGACTCGAATACACTTAGCCAAATAAAAATGAAACGTGTTTCACCGCAAACAAGAGTGTTTCCAAGCTCTACGCTCACCTCACAAGAAGGAAAATCGTATGGCAGGAATTCCCGATTCCGATGTTATGGCGAGAAATTAAGCTTACATTTACATACACAAAGCTGAAAAATGATTCCAGGTACACCCAAAAGATCTCACACATGATGCCGTGTAATAAGGCCAACTTTCAAAAATTGGCCTAATTGCACTTTTATAAACTGAAATTAGGCCAATTTTCAGCAGTTGCTAGCTAACGGTTGAAAAAAAATGTCCGAAAATCGTTTTTGATTTTCTTAAAAACGGTACATTCGATTTTTGATCATCTTTTTTGTTCTAAACCTTCCCAAAAATTTGAATAATATTGTAAATCCAAATTTTCGATTTTTTTTTAAACTCAATATTTGAAAGTTAGAATTTTTTCAATACAATATACTTACACGATGTGAGAAAAAAAAATATTTTACCTATAAATAACGGTAATCTCCATACAAATGTTAAAAAATGGTTTTCGAAAATCGTATTTTTCTTCTCCTAGAGTTTTGATTTTTTCTATATTTCAATAAAAAAAATTTTAATTTCGATATTACTAATAATTGTACCTACCACAGAACCATTTTTTTTTTACGAGTAATTTCTCATAATCCGCATGAGGTAGTTCAATGAAATTTCTAAAAAGTTTAAAAAACATCTCACTTCAAACTTAATACATTTTTTTGGAATTTTGGAAAAATAAAATCAAAAAAATCAATGTTTTTTTTTTTTGAAGATTCTATATCTCAAAAACGAAACAATGGGTGATATGCATAAAACGGAAGTATTTACTACAAGTAAAAGATAATAGTAAATACTATAACTTAAAGCAAATGGTTAAATTTAAAGTATTTACTTCATTCCATATGCATAAAGTTTAGTACTTACTAACTGGCAAATACTTTCAGTATATACTAAATTCATCCAAGTAAATACTAGAATTCATCTGAAATTGATAGTAAATACTTTTTTTTTTCGGCCATCGGCAATCAACACTTGTAAAATATTCCATTGAATTACAAGTTGCCTGGATATTGATGGAAGCATATCCTTTTCGGTTAATGTATTCTTCCGAATGAAATCTAGGTTGTAATATTTCCACGTGAGTACAGTCCAAGGCTCCTATGCATAATGGGAACCTGTATTTGATTAGCCAATCATTTTTTGCTCCCAGCTGTTCTTCATAGCTCGTTGGAAATTTTATCCAATGAGAAGCTTTGTCTTTTATAAATTTTGCAACAAAATTAACTGTTCTGATGAACGCCTATATCTTCACCAGCGCCAACTTGAAATCTAGGATCTCCAACGTATCGTAAAAAAATTCGCATCTTTTCTTGATGAGTGATTGCCCCTCCTCTTGTTTCAGTTTGAGCTCCTTAAAAAGTATTATATATATGAGCCATTTGTTCAACATAACACTCTATATAAACTTGGCGACTAAGGGCAAGTTTTAAAACTTCGCCAGTAACTAAAAACCACTAACTCCTGTAACTAACGGAAGCCTATTGGTATAGTATCGCAATATACATATATAACATTTTTCATAAGTGTTTGCTTCTTGTAAAATTATAAATTATATTTTTAAGTTAACAGGCGTATAAGAAAATAGAAAGTTTTACACCATTTCCGCGAACTAACAAAAGGCTCCAAATAGTAAGGGTGTGTCAAGTTTTAAAACTACAAATTACGATTTTGCAATGACTTACCAATGAAGTATTCACTCAACCAATCTACGTTTTCCCTCTCAAAACGATAGAGTTGTTTAAAATTTGATTCTGAACCCGATCTTCGACTTTTATAGACTTTTTGTGAACTAACGCGTACAAATTCCGCCATTTCAGTACAGTCAACAGTAACTTAATTTTAATTTATATCAGCTATCAGCGACGTGAATCCTTTGAGAATAGAGTTAAGACTGTAAGTTTTTATGGTTTCGAAGCTACATAGTTATGTGTTTAAATCAAAAAAAGTATGTACTTTTAAATTTTCATGTTGCTATCCTTTGACTTTGAAAAAAAGAAGTAATTCCTACAGAAAAAAAGTACTTGCTACTTTTTATGCATACGGAATAAAGTATTTACTGAAAAAGTTCATCCGAAAAAAGTAAGTACTGTGGCCTCAAGTAAATACTTTATTTTCAGCATTTACTGCATTTTTATGCATATCAAAAAAAGTAATTACTTAGAAATTCTCAAGTAAAAGCATTTACTATCTTTTATGCATATCACCCAATAATAAAAACTTTAAGTTGGCGTACAAAAATTAATAATTTAAATTTTTTTTATATATAAAACTTGTTTATTTTTGTAATAAACCGCTGGAGTGCATTCTGTTTTTACATCTCACTACTGAAAGAGTCTAAAATATGAATTTTATGCTTATGAACTGTTTTCGCTAGTATTTGAGGTTTAACTTTATTTTTAATTAAATTATTTACTAGTAGTAAGTTTAGAATGAATATATCAAGACTTCGAAAAGAGTCTCAACTTCTGATCTGGAGAGAAGCCAGTCGTTTAGTTCTTTAAGAATATAAACTTATTATAAACGATTTTATAGAACTCAACTGGAAATTTGTTATAGATAAATGGTGACATGACATTAAAAAATAGTCCCCACTGTTGACACGTGGACACTGTAACTATTGCGAAGCGGGTAATTCTCATTCATTCAACACCTGATATTTCCACTTCTGGTAAAGAATATTTCTAGAGTTTCGTGTGTGGGACAAGAGCCCTATTGCACCAACAACTTGCACTTTGCAACTTTTCACTTTAACTTTGCAAATTTCACCAAACACCACTTTGCAAAGAGGAAATTATTTTTTTGAAAAGCAAAACAAAACTTCTTTCTTTGCAATGTTTCATCAACCACAAATTTGCAAAGTGAAAAGTGCAAAGTTTTGCAAATTTGCAAAGAATTTTTTGATTTCGTTTCACCAAACAAAAAAACTTTGCACTTTGCGTTTCAAATTCTGCAAAGCTTTTCAATAATATGCAAAGAAAAAATTTCATTTGTCGTGTTAAATTCGAGTATATTAAATATAAAATTAAAATCAATCGATTTGAAGGACTTTTTGAAGACGACGATTATAGTAATACATACCTATTTATGTACGAGATGTAAAATTAAGAATAAATTTTGAAATTGCAAATAATTTTCAAACAGTGGAACATTTTTACTTGACGAAAACAAATATATTAGAATTTGTTTTATCAAAATTTTTACATAAGTTACAATATAGCAGTCAAAGGAATATGTGTTTAAGTCCCTTGCAACTACGTTGGATGGGAAATGGAGCGCAATACTACGGAGTTGCATCCATGCGCGGAATAAAAAAAGCAACAGTCTGCAGAGCTGTACACCGAGTTTCAGATGGAATCATTGATGAATTTCTTTCAAACACCATTTACTGGCCAGAGAATTCTTTGGAAATAGCTACACGGTTTTTTTTTTTTTTTTTCAAGGCGGTTTTCCATGTGTAGCTGGACTTCGTCCCAAGCTTCTTCTTTTTGCTTTTTTGACGCAACGTTATTTTGAAACGAAGTAAAGAGAATATCCTTTAATTAAAAACTTAACGAAATAATGAAGCTTGTTTTTACATAATAAATTTAGAAATTACTGTTTTTTTTTTACCACTTCCAAAACAACTAACTTTTTACCGTTCTTTTCAACTCGATTCATTTCGAATATTTTTTAACAAAAATGTAACCTTGACAAAAGCACATTCAACAGAAACTGCATTAACATCATAAAACAGATATTTGTCCATGTATGTCATAAGTACATTTGATTGAATTCAGAACGGTATTATACTTATGTTCGTTTCGCAATAGAGCTATTACTTTATAACATGGACTGCTCTTTCATCATGCCACACGGTCTCATCCAGCGTTTCCAACCGCCTTATTTAAAATTATGCATCATTCAAAGAAAAGTAGATATATGTTAATTTAAAAAAAAATACAAAACAATTGCAATCGCAAGTTGAAATAATGAAAGATAATTTGATAAATAAATTGCATTATTTTCTTCTTTAAAAAAATATTGTATAAAGCAATAATTACAGCATAGCAACATTCCAAATAGTAATGAATAAAAAATAAACAAATGATAAAGTAAAGTGCAACAAAATTGGGCGACGCTTTCAAAAGATATCATTGTTTAAGTAAAAAACAAGACCTCAACTGTTTTAATGTTGTCATAACAACGAAAAGAAATTGAAACCATTTAAACTCATTCACTTGGCAACTTTTCAAATCACAATTGAAAATGAAAAGCTACATTTTTAGTTGATAAAACGCCCAAACTTTTCACTTTGCCAAAAACACCAAAAATTTCAAATTGCAAAGTCGGGGACTTTCTAATTTCTGGCGAAACACTTTGCTCTTTTACTTTGCAGGAAATTATTGTTCTGAAAAGTTGCGAAGTGCAAAGCGGTTTTACTTAGTTAGTTTCCCAAGTTAATCTTTTATAAATTATTATAATGCCTAGATATTTGTACTCTGTTGCAAACTCCCGAGGAAAGCAGAATCTGTTGCAGAATAAAGACTTATATGACAATCATCTGCATTCGCTGTTAATTTTCCATTCAGATGAACTTTAAAAATTGAGTTGGTTTAAATGAGGAAAAGCATAGGTCTAAGTGCAAATCTTTGCACAATCCCTACGTTTGGCCAGCTTGATATTTCACTCAGAACATCATTGGCTAGAACTCAGTGTTTCCTTCCACTAAAGTAACTAGTATTGTCTTCACTAAGTAAATAAAATGCACGACTGGGTCGCACGAACTTGCTCCTATGTAATCGACTGGGAATTTTAAAAACGAATGTTATTAGAGAAAACTGGGGCCTGTTTCACATCACATACATTACATTCATCATTACAATAAATTGATTATCATACATTACATCAAATTACAGAATCTCATTGGAAATATTCCAGTCGATTACAATGTTGTATGACAGTGGTCATAAATCAATTCTGTGAAACAGAAATGATGCATCAAACCTGTCAAAATCATACATTGTATGTAATGTATGATTTGTGTTCATAAGGATAAAATTAATTTTTAAATTATTTTAGTACAGTGAAAGCTCTACTTGCGGACAGCTCCAATAAGCGGACAGCTCCCTTAAACGGACACATTTTTGGGAACGAGCTTCTTTTTCGAAAATCTCATACAAATAACTTTTCTATAAACGGACACTCTCATAAACGGACGCGGACACGTTTTCTTGCCCATTTTAGATAGAAAACCTCCCATACGCGGACACATTATTGTATTTAGGGATTATTTTTTCTTAAAAATGTAACGGAGAAGAACAGCAGATCTGTTCTAAGTACAGTTTATGTTTAATACGTAAGTTAATCTATAGAAAATCTCTGATAACCGGACGCGAAGCTCTAATAACTGGACAGTGCGATGTTATGTTGAAAGGTTATTAGGGGATTTCCCGAGTTAGTTACTGGGGATAGTTGGTGTAATTTTGAGATGGTATGGTTCCCTTTTTTCATCGCTTTTCGTTTTTACACATGTCATTTCCTTTCCTTCAGCTACTCATTCATCACACTCAAAAGTTTTTTGTATACCCTTAATATGTCAGAGATACTGTGTAAGCAATAGGAAAAAAGGGAGGGGTCAGAAAGGAGGTGTAGGTGTACATTGGTTTTGAATTTTTAAACATTGCAATGAAAGGGAAATACAGAGCGTGGAAGGGATTCCACATTAGCGTAGTACGGCTGAGGAACGAATATCTGTATTTCACAGTACGTCCGAAGTTGGACTCAAGGGTAAACTGATGGGCGTTCCTAGAAGTGCGAATATTACGGTTGAATTGTTAAAGGGAGGAATGCAGCTGGCTATTTCACTAGAGCATAGTCCGCTAAAATAACGGTAAAAAAGGGTGAGGCAAGAAAAGTTGTAAATTGCCAATGCATTGGGCAACAAAAACTTATTGGTTCGCGCTTTGGCAAAAAAGTTTGTTTTTTTTTCAGTCAGACATGAAATATTTTATCTATGCAAAGTTTTTTATATTTAAAATTGGAAAAACAAGCTGCAGAGATTTCAAGAAATAAAGAAGATGTTCGTGGAAAATGGCAAGGTAAGATCGTAGATCCAATTTTAATCAGAATTAATACGAAGTTAAAAAAAAAAATTTTGTATTGCTTTCCCTTAACCGGACAGTTCTCATAACCGGACAAAAATTGGGGGACCATGAGTGTCCGCTTATTAGAGCTTTCACTGTAGTAACAGAATGCTATGCAAATATGAATTTATGCAAGAACAAAAATTATAAGTCCTTGTAGTGGTTTCTTTAAAAGAAGCTTTTATATACAAACTTTTTAAAAGCTTTTTAAGAAAAAATTTTGGTACGCTAATTTAAAGTTTTTATTATTGTTCGAATAAAAATTAAATTTACGAAAAGATTGACCCGTTTGCGTATTGCCAAACTGTATATCAGTACAGAGCTCCGACGCTCTACAATAGACTACAGAATGCTCATTCAAATTAAGAGCATACTATATACTGCGTCAGATCAAAAGCAGATTTTTCTGTGTTGGTATAAATTTTGCTCAGGAAACTAAGAGCAAAGTACCTGTGATTACAGAGCCATCGTTCACGTTGGTGTGGTGTGTGGTGCCGTGACATAAGGCCAAGTGACAAAAGGCCAAATTTGTTTGTGACTTAAGGCCAAACATAAAATGTTTTGTCTTGAGCAACAGTACCTTGGGTGGCCCGCTTCGCGGGTTTTCAGGATTTTAAATCCCTTTTCGGGGCTCACACCCGCTCACGCAACTCCGTTGCTCCGCTTAGGGTATGTTCAGTCGCCAGGCAGGCGCCTGTAGCAACAGTTTTCCTGAGCAGCAGTACATAACTGTTAGTTGTTTACTCCAATTAATGTAAAATACAAAACTGTTGCTACAGGCGCCTGCCTGGCGACTAAACATACCCTAAGCGGAGCAACGGAGTTGCGTGAGCGGGTGTGAGCCCCGAAAAGGAAGTTAAAATCCTGAAAACCCGCGAAGCTGGCCACCCAAGGTACTGTTGCTCAAGACAAAACATTTTATGTTTGGCCTTTTGTCACTTGGCCTTATGTCACGGCACCACACACCACACCAACGTGAACGATGGCTCTGTAATCACAGGTACTTTGCTCTTAGTTTCCTGAGCAAAATGTATACCAACCCAGAACTCACCACACACAATAACTATACCAACGTGAACGATGGCTCTGTAATCGCAGGTACATTGCTCGATCTGAACTAGCATATAGTTTGCTTCAGCTTTTTTAATATTTTACAAGCAAACTGCATGTGACCACAGAGCGCTCTGTGGTAGCATACAGTTTGCTCTACAATACTTTCAAATTCGGTGAGCAGAAAATGGCTGAGCACAGACTATGGAGATCTGTGCTGATATACAGTTTGGCAATACGCGACCCGTTTCGAGGATATCGAATTTAAAAAAAAAAAAAAAAAAGAAAAAAAAAGAAAAAAAAAAGAAAAAAAAAAAAGAAAAAAAAAAGAAAAAAAAAGAAAAAAAAAAAGAAAAAAAAAAGAAAAAAAAAAGAAAAAAAAAGAAAAAAAAAGAAAAAAAAAAGAAAAAAAAAAAGAAAAAAAAAAGAAAAAAAAAAAAGAAAAAAAAAAGAAAAAAAAAGAAAAAAAAAGAAAAAAAAAAGAAAAAAAAAAGAAAAAAAAAGAAAAAAAAAAGAAAAAAAAAAGAAAAAAAAAAATAGATTTTTTTTCAAAAATTCAAAAAATATTTATTTTAAAGTTTTGAAATGCAATGTGTTTTAGACTTTTTAGAAGCTTCTCTATAAAAATTTTCATTAAGATCCGTTATGTGGATAATGAGAAATTCAAAATTCGAAAAAATGGTTCTATGGTAGGTACAAGCTGTAATATCTTAATTTCAAATTTTTTTTTTATTAAATTAAAGATCGTAAAAATTAATTGAAAGAGAAAAAAATTTATCAAAATTCTAGGTGCCGTTTTCGAGAAAAATACGATTTTTAAAAACCATTTTTTTTTAATTTTTTAGCATTTGAATGGTAGGTATCTTTATTTTTAGGTAAAATAAATTTTTTTTTTTCACATTTTGTAGATTGTATTGAGAAACTTTTATTTATCAAGTTTAAAAAAAATCTAGCATGGGCTTTTCGAAATATTGAGTTTTGAAAAAAAAAATTTTTGAAGTTTTTTTTAAAAATCCAAAAAATATTTTTTTGAAAATTTGAGTACATAATTCTATTTATGTTTTTGAGGAGTTTTAGCAAAAAAAAAATGATCGAAATCGGTTGAACCGTTTTTGAGCAAATCAAAAACAAACAAAATGGTTCCATGGGGGAAATGGGGAAAATTTTTTTCAACCAATACCTAGATTTAATTAAATGAAATTTTTCTGTATCTTTATTTTTAAAATCTGTTGAACAGTTTTTGAGAAAAAAAAAATGTTTATAAAATTTCGAAAAAAATTCGTATGGGGGGTACCGTTATTTTTGGTCTTAAAAAAAAAAAGAAAAAAACGTGTGGGGGTGAAAAATTAAAAATGATATCTACCAAGTTTAAAGAAAATCGGCCGAGTCGTTTAGCCTGTAGTCGAACAAACAGACAGACAGACAGAATTGCGAGACCCACTTTTTTAGTCTTCGCTATCATCGTAATGTCAACTTTGATCAAAATCTCGAGTTCGATTTTTTTTACGAATGCATAACTTGCCTTATAGTACCTATAAGTCGCAAGTAAAAAGGGCAGTATAACCTCTTGATGAAGTCGTTAATCAAATACTGACTAGCAACACTATAAGTCAAACCTGAAAGGTGTTTTCTGCTAAATGTATTCGTAGAGGTTCACGGAAAACTTCTCGTTTATGTATATAGTCCAACAGCTACATACTGAGCTATGCTTGGTGACCAAAGAAACATTCCAAAAAACATTGGGAAGCTGACGGACTGCACAGAACAACACAGGCAACTAAGTTATGCGAAAACATTGTTATACAAGGACAAAAGCTAAGGTGACACAATTCACAATATTAGAACTTGTATTGCGACAAAACCCATGTGTAGTACCAATACCATCTGTTTGATTGAACAAAAAAGCGATAGCAAGCATGAGGTGAAAATATTTTTTTTTTAAGTTCTGGCTGGAATATAAGGTACAAAAATACAAAAATGTCTTTAATTTACAAAAAGACAACATCAGAAACTTATATGTTATCACCAATTTTAGATGGACTTACTAGATCGAGTATTATTTTAATGGTTGAGATTCTGGAGCAACCCTAACACTAGCGAAAACTCAAGGGAAGGAAACTAGGGCGTATTTGGGAGGTCCTCAACATTCTTGGTCACAAACAACACAATTAGCAGCATTACCTTAATATATTGTTATTTCTTTTCGCACTTTTTTTAACAAGTGCAAAAATCAGAAAGGTCATTGGCTCTCAATGCATCATATCAAAAAGGCTTTTAATTTTGTGAAATTTCTTCACCATTAGTCTCACTACATACGGTTCATTTTACAGATGGGAAGAACTTGCTAGATTCGTTAGGAAGGTTCCTGATATTTTTCTTACCAAAAAAGTCTTCAACATTTGTCAAAATTTAATGTTGTTGAAAATTATGCACTTAAAATTCTTATAGGTACAATTGAAATAATCCAAATCATGTTATGCGTTTAAAATCTACTATACCCTCAAACCATTTTGTTCACATCCGATTGCGTTTTGGCACTTCAATTTGAATAACTCGTAATCATAAAATTCCTCCATTTAATTCGTTCCCATAGCAAATCCCATACATAAAAGGGAAATGAAGCCGCGACGCATGTAAGACAGAAAACCAAAGCAAAAATCTTAAATGTTTATATTTGTGTCCTTAAGTTCAAACAAAGGATACAAGATTTCTTTTACTGCTTCTTAAAAGCCGCAGAATTAGGGGAAGGCATTAATGTCATCATCACCATATTCTGCTCATCATTTTCTGTCGACCCTTCCTACCATCAGCAGAGGAACAAAAATAACAAAAGGTAATTTTTTTAATGACTGAAAATTCAGTTCACACCAATTTCATACGAAGTCGTCACACAAGGTGTACGGCGGCTATGATGTGATGAGACATCACAAGCACAAAACCCGGGTTACATTGAACCATCACGCGTACCGATCCGAATAAGCCTTCTCTTTGGCATGCTGGCTGGATTGAGAACAGCTAGGGGTTTCGGAAAGGAACCCTCATCTCATCAAAAATGTGATCCTGCTCAAGAGGTGACACAATTAAAATGATTTCACAATGTGACATTTAAGTAATTCCACTGAACCACACAAAAGATGACGACGATGACTGTTACGCTTGATATTGTTGCCATCATCTAGTGCATGTCCTTGTTCCGCTCGAATACCCTTGCGACAAATCCCCTCGTCACAATATCCCTCAGTCGTTCGGAATGGCACGTCATGTCACTTAACGTCAATCATCATCTCGTTCGACAATTGTTTTTGGCTTTGGATTTTTTTTTTTTGATCTTGCTTGTTTTTTTTTAATTTAAATTTTTATTTTTTTTTAGATTTCCCAAAATAGAAAATAAAACCTGCCTTAGGGTTGTTATTGTTTCCTCAATCAAGGGCTATGGCTGAGAGAGAGAGAGCGTCCTTGTCACATCTATTGAATGTCAGCCAGCATCGTTGAGAAAATGAAACAATAACAGTTCGGGGTTGATATTTTGCTAACTGCTAGGATAACACAACATACAGAAAGCTACAACATATCAAAAATTAACTGATTTGGATAACTGAAAAAGTACACATACGACCGGCAGCGCGGCGATAGGGGCGGAAGGAGGTAACTGTTCACATTTTGAGAGGGATTTGTAACGAGAGAAAAAAAAAAAGGATTTTAGAAAACCGAATTGAGGGCTTTTGTTTGATATATTAAATTATTCAAGTGATTTCGAAGCAGACAAGCACAATGGGCTAGTTAAATTCTTAAGTAGATTCAAAGGGACATTCAGAGGAGTTGATTTTTGGAAGTGCATATACAGGGTGTCCCACAGTCACCGCCCCAAATGAAAACCATGGATTCCTGAGGTCATTTTAAGTCGAAAAACTTAAGAGGTCATTTTCTCGTTTTCGTCCCGTTTTCGAGTTATAACGGTTTTTATTATTTTTCCATTAACTGGCTTTATCTTTGCCAAACTGCGTCCGATTCGTGAGATTTTTTTTATAACCAATCAAGAATTTATTACAGTTTTAGTTTGTCCAAAGACTTTTTTTTCTGCGGACAACCGTTTCTCCGCAATTTTGCATCAAACCCAATTTTTTCGTTTTTTAAGTAGTTTTTTCACTTTGAATTCAATTTATTCAAAAAAACACGTTAATGAGTATTAATTTTTTTCACTTATTATTAAAGCCCAGTTCATTTTCTAAAATTAAATATTTTTTTTTCCTTAAAAAGAATACTAAATGTAATTAACAAAAAATAAACAAACTGAGTGAATTAAAAAAAAAATAATTTTTAAATACAAAATTAACTTTTTCTGAGCTATTGTGGTTAAGAAAAGGACAAATAGATAAAGTTTATTAGTAAGACCGTTAACTAATGTAAACAGTAAAGATTTGCATTATGATTTGAAGGTTGTACATGTCTTTCTCGCGTGAACTAGTGTCCGCTTCGTGTTCTTTCACTTGATACTCCATTTTGGATTTGTTATTCAAGTTGTAGTTTTTTCTCAATTATTTGCGAACAATGCATTACACTAATCAAGAATATCTGGAAATGTTATTAATATACGCTGAAATGGGACAACTTTATCTATTTGTCCTTTTCTTAACCACAATAGCTCAGAAAAAGTTAATTTTGTATTTAAAAATTATTTTTTTTTTAATTCACTCCGTTTGTTTATTTGTTGTTAATTACATTTAGTATTCTTTAAAAAAAAAAAAAGTATATTTTTTTTAAGAAAATGAACTGGGCTTTAATAATTAACGAAAAAAATTAATACTCATTAACGTGTTTTTTTGAAAAAAATGATATCAAAGTGAAAAAAACAACTTAAAAAACGAAAAAATTGGGTTTGATGCAAAATTGCGGAGAAACGGTTGCCCGCAGAAAAAAAAGTTCTGAGACAAACTAAAACTGTAATAAATTCTTGATTGGTTATAAAAAAAATCTTACGAATCGGACCTAGTTTGGCAAAGATAAAGCCAGTTAAGGGAAAAGAGAGCAAAAATCATAAAAACCGTTATAACTCGAAAACGGGACGAAAAGGAGAAAATGACCTCTTAAGTTTTTCGACTTAAAATGACCTCAGGAATCTATGGTTTTCGTTTGGGGCGGTGACTGTGGGACACCCTGTATATTTAAAATCATTCATATGGACTTATGAACACTTCAAATTTTTAAACATTAGGTAAACCGTAGCTAGGTAGGTACATAAACTTCCAATTAAAATAGCAATACATTTGGTGTTTTGATAGTCGCAATTTTGCCTAGCACTCACAACTGTAAAATTATATGGAATATATAATCAGAGCATTTCACAAATGTTTACAGTTGATACTTTCATTTTCGAGCATTGAATAAAATCTGTTGCTCGTATAATTGGTGGGCCAGCTAGTGGTTTCTTTTTAAATCATAGGTTATTTTGACACTGACAGTTTTTTTCCGCTCGAAATCTTGAAACATAGTCAGTATTATAACTCCGCGGAAATAAATAAGTCTCTTTACGCTTCAAGAACGTTGGGAAATATTGAAAAATTCTTTCCAAAGTGAGTGCTAACAGTGCTTACAGTGCGTTTTTTGAAAAGAAGTTTTGGCCGAAATAAAGCACCCACCGCGCCTGCTGTACGCAAGTTTGTGCAAAAACTGCGTGAGACTGGTATGCTAATGGTCAACACTCATGGTCCCCTACGTCTAACAATGCGCACATATGAGAATGTGGCTGATGCAGTAGAGAGTCTGTGGCTCAATTCACGAACATCAACTCGCCATCGATTTCAACAGCTCAACATTTCACGCACTAGCCTGAGGATAATTCTGAACAAAGATTCACGTACAAGGTTCAATTGATTCAGTAATTGAAGGCGCATGACCATTCGGTTAAACGACGTTGTGTTCCATAATTAATGGGAACGTTTGCTCTTACTTCATTTTAGTAAATTCTTAAAAAGAAACTTGTATTTGGTCCACCCTATACATAACTCCTTGCTCACTTCACTGTCTTCCGTTTATTCAAAGTCTTCACTTTGATGAAACGGAAATTTTTTTTTTTGAAAACAAATACTATGTTGCGACAAAACTTTTATGAGTGAAATATATCACACGAGAAAACTATTAGGTGAGACAAATATCATGCGAGAAAACTTTCACGCGGGAAAACTATCATGGGGAAAAAGGGGAACCATAAACCGCGTAGGATTTAATGCTCTTTTTTTTTAAGGCGCAACAGAACCCCTTGCCGCTATACATGAGGGGCACTTGCATAGAGGAAACCTCTATCTCAGTACTCAGTATGTGCATCACCCTTGCGTGGAAGCCCACATGTTCGACGTCGCCAAAAACGCTTCTAGGTGTTTAGGTTTCTTCCTTTGGCGTTACAAGACCTTTTTCACCCCTTCTGATCTGCCTGTAACCTATAAGGCATTTATTTGTCCAAAGAATTCCCATATTTGGGCAGTTGTATACCAATAACATAATTGAGTCTTTTCGATATAATATATGATAAATTACAGAAGCTTTTAAATTTCTCGAGAATATCGGATTTTTTTTTGTCTTTCATCATTTTATCGTTATTTTAATGAAGTGTTCTGCTATCAGTGTGGCTTCTAGCGCGGCCAATCAGCCAGACCAAACATTCACACTGAGGCAAATCCTGGAAAAGATCAACAAATTTCAAGTCGCGACTCACCATCTGTTTATCCACGCGTTAACACGTTGAGCACTTCATTCAACAAATCTGTTCCAACTATTCAACTGGGAATGTGGACGATATCGACATCATTGGCCGTTCCCAGCGTTCTGTAATATAGTTCCTCACGGCTTGTGAATATCAGTAGGTACTTGTTGGGCTTAAAGTAAGTGAGAACAATACCAAGTATATGCTATCAACAAACAAACAAACATCTGTCCACCGATATATGTCCACGATCGACACTTTAGTGGAGATCCGACGAAGAATTACCCTAGCAAACGGCTGTTTCTGTTAAGCGAACTCTTCATTCGTAAGACGAAGTGCACTCTCTACAAAATTCTTATTCTAATAGTCCTGTTTTACGGCACAGAGTGCTGGACTATAAGCAGAAAAAAAATTTTGACAGATATTTGATCTTGTGTGCGAGGAGGGCGAATGGAGGAGGAAATATATCAGCTGTAGGAAGATGTTGATGTAATCCAGAAAGCCAAGACACGTCGACTACATTAATTCGGCCACATTGAGCGAATGGACAACCAATGTCCAGCTAAGAGAGTCTTCAAACCCCAGTCTCTAGATTCGCGGCGACAAGGAAGACCGAACATCCGGTTCGGTCATCTGCGATGTCTTGGCCTAGATGACTGAAAGCAGGGTTCTGGGGATCGCAGAGAATAGGAAGCTGCCGTGTCTCAGGCAGATATACTTCATGGATCGGGAGCCGGTTAACTAAGTAGATAAGTCCTAGCGAAAAAGCCAGTTGCATTTCTACGCTTAAACAATTCAACCGTGATACTCGCGCTTCACGAAGTGTCAATCAGTTTATTCTTGCGCAAAACTTCCTTCGGACGTACTGTAAAATTTATCGATTATTTTTGTAGCCGCACTACACGAATGCGAAATGATTTACTGGACTCAATATTTTCCTTCCATTTTGAAATCCATGCATTCAAAATCAAGGTGCATCGTAATCTCCCCATGCATCATGCCATCATGTCAGACAGTCAAGCTGCACTAAAAGCACTAAGCTCCTACGCCATTAGTTTCAAACTTGTTTGGAAATGCGTGATAAAGCTTAATGAACTGGACAAGAATAACAGTCACACTTCATTGGGTACCAGGCCACTTTGGTGTCCAGAGCAACGAAGAGGCAGACTCCTTAGCAGAAATAGGTGCATCGACACCCCTTACAGGGCCAGAGCCCTACTGCGGGATAGGAGAAAATGTGATCAAAAATAAAATCAAAACAGAAGAGGAGGCAAAAAGATCAAAAATCTGGAAAGAACTCCCTAAGCTGAGACATGCAAAACTCCTACTCGGGGGACTACAACCGAGAGCGTTTTCTAACCTGCATTAGCTTAAGTAGAAACAACCTCAGGAAAATCACGGGGCTTCTCACAGGCCACTGCAGGTTGAGAAGACACCTCCACATCCTTGGCCTGGTAAACAACGTGACTTGCAAATTCTGCAATACTCACGAAGAGACACCTGACCACATACTGGGGAAATGTGATGCACTCGTGCATCAAAGGCATAGGTATCTGGGCAAGCACCACATAAAAGAGAGTGAATTATCATCCCTTAAAAAACTCTAAATACTTCGATTCCTAAAAGGAACAAATTTGGAGAAAGAACTGTAACGATGAGACAACCTCATCCAGTTCTAGATGGGGGACACAATAGATCTTTAGGTCGCAGTGTTTTTATACCCCAATTTATTCATTCATTCATAGTATCATGCAGAAAACTACCATACTGGAGTACTATCATGCAAGAAAATGATCATGTTATTCATATATCACGCGAGAAAACTATCATGTGAGAAAAAGATCATGCGATAAAACTTTCATGCGGGAAATCTATCATGCGAGAAAACTAACATGTGAGAAAACTATCATGCAAGAAAAAATTCATGCGAGGGAATTATCAGGCGAGAAACCTACCACGCTTGTGCCCCACAAAAATCAAAACCTAACCGGTACCATCCTTTAAAATAAAATTTCATGTTACAACCTAATAGTTGTAACAATCAACGAATCTCAGACCTGTATGATGAGCTCAATCTCAACTGATGTCATGCTAAACTTTTTGGATAACTTCAAACCAAATAAAGATAGGTAACCATGCCACATAACTTTAAAAAACTTATGAGCGCGAGATGGGGCACTTCGACCTCTTTGTGTATGTTTGTTGATATAACTGCCTACCTACGAAGCTACTTAAGAACGACGGTATTGTTGTTTTGTTTAAAACATCAGAATCATTGAACTACCAGTTTTTCCTTTCCTTTCAATCAAAAAAAAAAAAGAACACAAACATAAAGAAAACAAAACGCCCTTATCCCTCTTTGTTTCAAAACAAAACGTGTCATATTTTAGCAGTTACTTAGCGTTATATCACAATCTATTGGAGAACCTATGAAATAAAATCAAGTCGTGTTCCTTTGTTAATCAAATCTCAATAAAACCCGATCGCTTCCTCTATCGCATGTCTGTCAAGTCAATCGGACATAAATTTCAATTATAATGACGTCCAAGCTCCTAGCAAGTAGTTATCCAGCACAGCTAAAGTCAATCTCACTCGTGTCGTTCAATACCACCACCACCACCAATATACTAGCACAATTACCGCCACACCACCGTGGCACCTTGGCATGCCGCGTCGTCAACTAACTATAATATTTACCGAACCCACTTGTGCGCAGCATGTGGCCTTATTGGTCAGCCCCAGCTTTAAAATATACGCCACTACTGTTTCAATAAAAGTCAATTTTTAAATGCGTCCCCAGTCGTAAATTCTCCAATATTGTCCCTCCTCCCTGCTGTCACACAAGGACCCACTGCGGACTCTAGCTAGCTCTACATAATACCCATAACTACTTTGCGTCTCTCTCTCTTTCTCTTTAACTCTGACTAATCCGCCATAAATAAACAACTTTGTTAACAATTTTATGGTTTTATTAAACACAACATCATTATTTAAACATTTATTTTCGTTATTTCTTGAGTTTCGTGACACGCTGGGATACGTCTGTCCGTCCGTCCGATCTGACTGGATTGGATTTGTCGTTGTGGGGAGTTTTTCCAGGTTTAGTGTCTCGTTGCCTCGGTGGTCAAAATCTCAAGTAGGTATCGTAAAATGTCCAGAATGGAAATAACTGAGGATAACATTGGGCTTTATATTAGGAGAAAGAAACAAGAACAGTTAATGTGAGTGAGTGAGTGAGGTGAGGTGTGTGCTTTCTACAACTTGTATGTACAGTCTCCGGAGAAAGAAAGTTATCTTTGTTTTAATTCCAACTGAGGTACGAGAACGTTGTGTAACTTTTGAGTTTCTTGAATCTTTGCGTTCCAAAGAATGTAAAATGATTTTCAAATATTATTGATTTTGTTTTTAACCGTCTAGATCAATAAACGATCAATGCTTTAATCATGTCTACGGCCATATTAATAAAGAGCACACAAAGTTGTAATTAAAAAAATATTACCTATTTACCTTTCAAATGAACGCTTAAAACTATTACAATTACAATTTACAATCTACAATTCTGTAACGAACAGAAAACTGGATTTTGCCTACCCTTAATAGTTGGAGCACAGTGCGATCGTTTAAGGGAATTTAAAAGTAGATACAAGTATAGCTCAAAAATGTACAATTTGAAACTAAGAAGATGTTGCACATTTGCTTCTTGGATACTAAAACTGCATATGACATTGACACCGCCAATAGGCAAGGCAGGCCCTAATTTTACAAAACTATCTTCTTTGAGCATGTCAAGAAAGTCTTTGTAGATGCATTTCAATTTGATTTCATTGTTAAATGTCAGTTATCAGATGGTTTGGGAATGATAGCAGGTGTTCCTCAAGGATGAATTCTTAGTCCGCGTTTATTTCTCTTATTTATAAATAAAATCTGTCACTTTCTTTCAAGTGGATACATTTTGTTTGACATTTTTTGGGAAGTATTTTTATGTATCCACGATCTGGTTATGCTTGCGAACAACCTTTTGAGACTTAGGGTTTGTTTAGGTTCCCAAATTCAAACTTAAATTATTCTATATAAAGTCAGGTAAAAATGCAGACCGTATTAATTATATAAAGAAAAGAAGAACTAATTGGTGTAAGCCTTTCAAAGCCATAACTTGGTTCTGTCTTTGTCGGAGTTAAATTTGGACGTAGGGCAAGAGGAGTACCTATTTGCATTATGGTTAGTTCCTTAGGGTGTCATGCCGGGGACTTGGGATAGGTTTCCAATCAGGAGTAGTCTTTTGCGAAGAAGTTACATATCATCTGGAAAATTATTCCAATCTAAGCTGTTCGGACCTCCGCAGAAAATTGTAGGTTCAGGTTCTCTACGACCAATACAATTGTGTCTCTAGTTAATTTTTAATCTAAAATAACTTCAGAAACGTGATGGGTTAAGTTGGCGAAAAAATATCTACAAACATAAGAGAGCATAAACGTCAAAAAGTTCATATTTCTTACCTCTTATTAAAACTATTTAATTTACCTTAATAAACTCATATTAATTATTTAAATTACAAGTAAAATTAGAAAAATACTATTTAAGATCAGAATAAATTGAACATAATATCAATTTCATTAAATTTACACCCGAAAACATAATTTTGTGTAACCTACAAATATTTATACTAAACAACATAAAAAAAAAACTATAATGGTCTCCAAATGTCCAGCGTGTTGTGTTGCAATCTCAAGAACGAAACCTGGCGTAAGCTGTGCTGATTGTAACAATGAGTACCATTTTCAGTGTGGAAAGATAAATAAGGCTATAATCGCTGACATAAATTCAGGAGCAGTAAGGTGGAGATGCATTCAATGCCAAAACGACCCTAACCTTAATTCGTCGACCATATGCACTGGGAATAAGTCAGACACCGAATGTGAAGATTTCTCTAGTTCTCTAAAAAATATCGAGGAGGAAATTAGCAGAATAAAATCAACACAAATGTCCTTCAATAACTCCATATCAAATATTTCAACAAAATTAACGCAACTCAATAAAATTGCAACTGAAGTTTCCGAAAACAGGCGCAAAATAGAGTCACTAGAAGATGAAAATCGTGACCTTAAAGAAAAATTAATTATACAAGAGCGGCGCATAAGTAGACTGGAAAGATTAGAAACTGCAAATCAAATCATAATTAAAAATATCCCAGCAAAGGAATCAGAGAATTTAAGAGCAATATTTAACAAAATTAAATCGAATCTAAAGGACGTCCCCATCGAAGACCATGACGTCATCGAGATTTTCCGTAAACCTATGAAAAAGCCTCAAGGCAGCAACCACGATGTGAATACTATGGATAGCCCTTTGAATCGCAATACTCCAATAATTGTGAAACTAAAAAGCCAACACTCTAGAGATATTTTCCTTGCTGCAGCTAGATCAAACCCTCATATCAAAATATCGCAATTGGGTTTTAATGTTGATAATTTAGATAGTTTAATTTTAATTAATGAAGTTCTTTGTTTTTCAGACACTATATTGTACAGCCAAGCCAAAGCACATAAAGAAACACATAACTTCAAATATTTATGGACCAAACATGGAAAAATATTTATGAGGAAAGATGACGCCACTCGCATTTATAAAATTACCAACTTTTTTGATCTGAGCAAAGTAATATAGTAAGATCACTTAACACTATAACAATTCTTAATTTCGCACATTTTAATCATGAAAATTAGTATTTACTATCAAAATATCAACCGTATGAAAACAAAAACACATGAGGTCAAATTAACAATACAAAACTCAAATTTCGATTTAATATGTCTCACGGAAACGAATTTATCAAATGATATAAATAGCAGTGAAATTTTCGACTTAAATATATATAATGTTTTTCGTAAGGATCGCGATTTAGAAATATTTAATAATCTCGAATCGGGGGGTGGATGCTTGATAGCAATTAAAAAAAATATTCAAGCTACTCGGTTACTACAATTAGAAACAATGAATGAAGATCTTTGGGTAAGCCTTAACGGGAAAAATAATATGAAAACATATATATGCTGCTGTTACATAAGACCCAGATCGACAAATGAGGTATATAAGAACATGTGTGATAGTCTCTCTGAGAAATCGCATATGTTTGATTCAAACTCGTCTCTTATCTTTTTAGGTGACTTCAATTTACCTGAAATTTCATGGGAGTATGACAACTACTTTAAAGCAATGATACCTTCACAATACACTGGACTCAAAGCAGAGTCTTTGATCTTAGCAACATCTATGTGTAATCTTTTACAATACAACTCAGTTAAAAATACTGATGCCAGGTTACTAGATCTAGTGTTTTCTACTTTTTCCCATGAGACAATTTCAGTCGAAGTTTGCACTTACCCATTATCTAAAGTTGATCGTTACCACCCACCACTATTAATCAAATTTAACATGTCTCTACCAAGTTATCTACCCGAATTGAATATCATTAAAAGAAATTTTTTTAAAGCTAATTATGAAGAGATAAACTCTCAGTTAAGCAGAACCGATTGGACCTTTCTGAATAATATGAATGTAAATTCATCAGTTGAACGTTTTTACGAAGTCTTAAATGATGTAATTTTGTCTTTTGTTCCAGTAAAAAAACAACCAAATACTAAATTTCCATGTTGGTACTCGCAAACTCTTATTAATCTTTTAAAAACAAAAAACCGGTTTCACAAAAGACTGGGCAAATTTAATAGGCAAGATGATAAGATAATGTTTAAATATTTACGAAGTCAGTGTAAAAAGGAGCTAGACCAATGTTATAAGAAATATGTAGATAACATAGAAAATAACCTTAAAAATAATGCAAAGTACTTTTGGTCGTATACAAAAAAACTTAGAGCCACTAACTCAATACCTTCAATAATGACGTATAATAATGTGACCCATTCTGATTCATTGACGATATGTGAAGCGTTTTCTACGTTCTTTAAACAGAATTACTCTAATACAAATAGTGATATTTCATTGTTAAATGGTTCCAATGATGTAGATAGTTTAACCGTTGGTAGTTCA
Organism: Chrysotoxum bicinctum; assembly: GCA_911387755.1. Taxonomy (NCBI): domain Eukaryota; kingdom Metazoa; phylum Arthropoda; class Insecta; order Diptera; family Syrphidae; genus Chrysotoxum; species Chrysotoxum bicinctum. Next base: position 97,964,632 of record OU426990.1, on the reverse strand, counting down.
AATATAAGTACTAGCGCTGTAAGTTATGTAATTCAAAGATTAGATTGCAATAAAAATGCAGGTCCTGACGGCATTCCAAATGTTTTCTTTAAGAATTGTTTTGAAGCTTTAAATACACCAATTTGTACATTGATTAATAAATCACTTCAAGAAAAAAATTTCCCAGAAAAGTTAAAGGAAGCATTTGTAACACCAGTACATAAAAACGGCAGTATATCAGAAATATCCAACTATCGTCCGATCTGTATATTAAATTCTTTATCATTAATATTTGAAAAATGTATTTACAACAATTTAATAATTAAAATAAGACCTTTGATCAACCCAAAACAGCACGGGTTTGTAAGTGGAAGGTCAACGGTGTCTAACCTAGCCTCCATTACACATGATGTTGCCAATGCTTTTAATCGTACAATGCAAGTCGACGTGATCTACACAGACTTCTCAAAAGCGTTTGATAAAGTCAATCATGAGATTATTTATAGAAAAATGCAAGAAATGGGTTTCGATTTTGACATTATAATGTGGGTAAGATCCTATCTGACAAATAGATCACATAAAGTAGTTGTTAATAAATTTGAGTCGAGTGCTTTTTTTCCTCCATCTGGAGTACCGCAAGGTTCAATATTAGGCCCCATTTTATTCTTAATATATATAAATGATATAACAAATAATTTTCAATCTTCTTCATTACTATATGCAGATGATCTTAAAATTTATCGAGAAATTACGTGCATAAGGGATTGCATTCTACTTCAAAAGGATATTACAATTCTTCAAGCTTGGTGTTCCTCCAACGAACTATTTTTGAATGCGAACAAATGTAGTGTTATCTCTTTTTCACGTCAAAGACAACCAACAATGTTTAGCTACCGGATAGGTGAAACAGAATTAACCCGTGTTACTGAGCAAAAAGATCTTGGAATCGTATTTGACTCCAAGCTTTTGTTCGATGTTCACTATAACTATATTACAAAAAGAGCAGCAAGAATAATGGGTTTTATTTTTAGAACTGGAAAATTTTTTCGTAAAGCTGAGACATTTATTACACTTTTTAACTCTCTAGTTCGTAGTATTCTTGAATATGCATCGACAGTTTGGAATCCAATTGACGAAACCCATTCAAACAAAATTGAATGCATTCAAAGAAAATTCACAAGAATTTTACAATATAAGTTGTACAAGAACCACTCCGATTATAGTGTTAGGTTACAATTATTTGAAATGATGTCTTTATCTCAACGCAGAGTTTTATTAGACGAGCTATTCCTATATAAAATCATGTATGATAAAATAGATTCACCAAATTTAAAAAGCATTATTAGCATCCATTTTCCGATTCGTTTTAGTCGTCATTCTGTTGTATTTGATATACCTTTCTCAAGAACCAATTTAATTTTTAAATCACCTTTAATAAGAATTCAAAAGTACCATAATAAAATTTTCTCAACGTTTGATGTTTTGCATGTTTCTAATGATAACCCTAAATCTGTCATTTTAAGAATTGTCCGTGAATGTGGCTCATCTTTCATTTCAATTTTTTAAATTTTTTCATTTCCATTTTTTAATTTTTTTCTTGCTTTTGGTCTTGGCTTTTCCATTTATTTTGTATCTTTTTAGTATTTTTAATACTTTATTACGTAAAATTATTTCTTAATCTTTTTAAAAAAAAACTTTTATAAACTTTATATGTAATCTCTGTAATAAAACTGAATTAACTTCAAATATAGCTTGTTAAAGGTTTGTGATAGGCGTAAGTTTATTAAAAACTGTTAGCTATTTTATAATCAATATAAAAAAAAAAAAAAAAAAAAAAAAAAACATTTGAATCACGAACTCATGTCAGATACCAACCATTTTTGCAGAGATTTTCCAGCTAAAGTTATCAGTATAATTTTTAAAGCTAGAGTGGGAAACTAAAACTTTAAACCTTGGACGAAGAGCTCTTTAAAAGATCCGCTGCATATAGCGAAGACAGTGGCGGCTGCTTTTCACAAACTGTTGTATAAGGTGAATGCTATCATTCATCCGAATCATGACTTGGAAAACAGAGCTCTTCTTCGCCATTTCTACCTTCGAGATAAAATGCGGCAATGGCGATCGGAGAATTGCCAGGTTTAATTATGATCATTTGGCGAAATCAATCATCGCCGAGCAAATCGGGACCAGTTCCCTGTTAATTTCAAGGTCGAGCTCCAGCTCATCTTCGACTCATTAAAGAAAAAGAAGTAAACAAGAGCCTGAACAGATACCCAGTTCGGTTTATAGGTGGGACATGATACAATTCATGCCGCGTCTTAACTTGTCTCTGATATCCAATGGAACAAAACTAAAAAGGAGTGTACTGGTGCTTTTCTGTTTGATTTGGAGAAAGGTTTTAACACACTATGGTTAGGGGGTCTCGATCTAAAACTGACCAGACTCGGCATAAGTAAAGCACTATTATATATGCTTTATGACATGCTCGATGGTAGAAAGTTTGTTGTCAAAAGTGGCAATATACCTTCTACCGCAATCGTCGATATTAAAAGTGGTCTTTTCTATTCTATTCAGCATTTACACCAGCGATTTTATAGATAATTACATATGCCGACAATGTTATAGCGTACAGAAGAGCTTCAAAAGGTGTGGTCATCAGAATTCTTTGGTAGCGTGACTTCGACAAGATTCAGCGATATTGCGGTGACTGGAAGTTGAAAATCAACTTTCAGAAATCTCAAACGATTCTGTTTAAAACTCCGCTGTATGAAGCCTCAAAGAAAACGAGAAAGAACCGGCGCAAGCTAGTAATCTCTTGTCTCTTGTCATCTGGTTAGATCAGTATTTGTATTTCGACAGAAATATAAATGCTGCTCTAACCAGGCCTAGGAGAGCTTTTGCCCCGAGGAAACGATTGTTTTACAGTAGTAGCTTGATAACAGGGTGAAGGTGATTTGCTACATGGCCCTCATCCGGCCGATGATTGCCTATTGGTGCTCAGTGTGGTTCAATCTTGTCCCATCTCAAATGGAAAAGATTCGGGTGTTTGATATGCTGTCTTAGACGTTGCCTTGGAACACACAGACCACCAAAGTCGGTATGCAAATATTATTATTCAAACCAGGTTCTGAACAACGGAGCCAACATAAACAGAATTGATAATTTTATGAATAAGGCTGATTCGGAGTCATATTTCAAGAGCGATGTCCTCAACCGATAGCTTAATTTTTGGGGCTTACCACCCTAATGACAATTATGAGAGTAGGCGTTCAAGCGGCTTTATCCCGTCCTATGCATTCCTTTTCTTAGACAGTCGAGGGCTGGTCTAAGATAGAATACCAATTCCGCTAATCTACCACGACAGCCGCAGAACTGTGGCTCTAAGGTTTGTCTAGCTCTAAGGTAGTTATGAGTAAATGAAAAAATAAAAATTAATTATAAATGAAAATCAAGTGCGTCGGGCTCTCATGCAGAGGGTCTTGAATTTGATTCTCATCCGCTGCAAGAAAGTTTTTCAGGGGTGCTGGTCATAAGCCGTTCGGAATCGGCAGAAAATGTAGGTCCCCTCCATTTCTCTAAACACGTAGACAGGCCTCTAATTTTGTTAATGTTTTCTAGTGTCCAACAAAATTAATAAAAATTATTTTCCATAAACCTACAAAAACATTTGTATACAGTTTGTTTAGTTCTCAAATTATATAACGACTTTGGAAATTTCTTTTAAGAAAATGATTTGATTTCAGTGGTCCTCCTTGCGAAGAAGTCAAAAATCCTCTAAGAGTAAGTGCCTCTCATTTTACCCGATCGGACTTTGCCAATAAATTTTAGATTGTGCCCATTCTTGCCAAAACACGAAAGTTTGAGATTTGTAAGTCATTAAGCCCTTATTTCCCAACTCAACATTTTGTCGATTTGAAACTAAAATGAGCATTCTTCATCGAACATCGAATCCTGTTAAAATATTTTTTTTGTTTGATAATTAACGCGCACTCAGGGGATTATAACTACCCTTTAAATGTTGGTTTAACACAGTGCGAGCATTTAGGAAACAGTGGGAGGATTGAGTACGAGAAACAGATGTACAGTCGACTCCGCTTAACTGCAACCCCAAAATGCAAAAGAATCGTTGCAATTAAGCGGATTTTTCACTTAAGCGAACTTCGGATAACTGCAACCTTGTTGCACTTAAGCGAACTTCGGATAAATGCAACTCTTTTTCATTTAAGCGGAGTTGTTTTCAAATTATATTTACTTGTATGCATATTTCGTCGGCTGGATGCTATCTTGTTCAATGTCCATTTTTCAAAATGTTGGGAAATCGATTTTTAAAGTTCAAATTGAAAGTTTTTGTGTATGTAAGAAAATATTTGATTGGTATTATTTTTTTTCTGAAAGCCTTGACAATTTTGTTCATAAATCAAGCTACAGAAATTGTTTTTATTTTATTTTGAATTAGTTATAAATTAAAATCAACGAAGAAGTCATTTATATGTATGGATATTGTACAAGATAGAAATTATGCATTTTTTTTAATATACTAACAATTGTTCAATATAATACAAAAAAAGATGAAAAGCAGTTTATTGAACAAAAATGAATTGAAAAATCGTTAAAAAAGTGTCTTATTGAAACAAACAGTTCTCTGTTAATTGAAAACTAAAAGAGATAGAACAAAATGGTTTGCTCCAAATGAAAGAGCGTCCCAAAATTACGAGGACTGCATACCTAACTCGATTTCGTAAAAAATGGCCTTTTGAACAAGATAGCATCCAGCCGACGATTTGCATTTAATTCAAATTTCAGGTAAAAATACGACTGTGACGATTAGAATGACTGATGGAAGGGTAAAATGTAACTTCATATTGTAACTTCAAATGTAAAATTTTATGTGTGTTCGTTTGAAAATTTTTGGACACGTTCTAAGTTCCACTTAAGCGGAGTTATTTTAATACAAACTGTTTATTTGGGGGAAAAAATTGTTTCAAATAAAAGGAGTGTTCATTTAAACGGAGTTCCAATTAAGCGAACCTATTTATTTGGAAAAGAGTACAAAATAAATCGGTGATAGATGTATTGTTTCAGATATCCGATATTTTCAGTTAAGCGGGGTGCAGATAAGCGGAGTCGACTGTACATACATTCGTCTTAAATGTCTGGACATTGAATTGGGGAGGAAAAATAGAGTCGGTTAAGGAATTCCACATTCGTGTCGTACGGCAAAAGAAAGAATTTCTGTACTTAACTGTACGTCCGAAGCTTGGCTCAAGGGTATACTGATGAGCATTCCCAGCGGAACGAGTATTAAGGTGAATTTTTTTACGGGGGGGAATAACTTGCAATTTCACTAGATCATTGTTGAAAGAAGTAACGATAAAACAGATGGGCAAGAGACGTTTCGACGATGTTCCAACGAAACAATTGCTCTGTCAACAATCAGCCTTAAAGCTTTATTCTGGATTCTGTGTAGTAGGTTCAAAGATGTTTTTATTGCACCAGACCAGATATGAAAATTATATTCTAGTTTAGAACGTATTTAGGCCGTATAAATTGTGGCCAGATCAGAGGGGTAAAAAAAGTTTTTACATCGTCTTAGGAAACCTAAACCTTTTGCCGCATTTTTAGCAATATGTGGCCATTCGACAAATATAAAATATGGGTACATACCATCAGAAAAATTGGCTTACAAATCTCAAACTTCCGTGTTTTGTTGCAATTTTAAATATATTTTTTTAATGTGTACCTGGGCTCGAAAACATAAATAACCCGGCTTAACAAATGCTAGTCAATTATTATTAAAAAAATTGTGCTCAATTAATTTTGTGACTGAATGTTAATTTTTTAACTTGCCTTAACATTTAAACAATTTTTGCTTGTAGCCATTCTAAAATAACTAGTTACATCACTAAAGAAAAAAAAATCCTAAGAAATATTGAATAATATTCAATTTTCTTGATTATATATTATTTATACTTAAGTCCATCCTGTGAAATTTCTTTCGATAGTGACTGTCTATAATATTGTCTCACCATTTGTAATAGGTACTCCATCTTTTTTCGTTTTTGGTTTTATTGGAATATTTTATAATATGATATATATAAATTCCTTGAAGTATAATGTCGTACTAAACTATGGATTAAACTTAAAACGTAACGTTATTTCAGTGTGTGGTGGTGGTACCTGGTGATGGTGGCCTTAAATTTCTCAAAAAAAAAATGTGTCAACCCCAACAAATGATAATAATTATTGCTTAGGGATTAGAAAATTGAATTAGTCTCTTAATAGCTAAGTTTTTATGGTCAAGCTGGGTGGGTAAGGTAGCATAACGACAACTTAGAGGCTTATGAACTGTATAGGTAGGTAGTTAACCACCGAAAATGGAATTAAATGAGTATATCAAATAAATAAGGCTTTCAAGTTGTGGTATTATATTTTATTGGAATAATAATTTGGTAGTTAACTGTTATTTTATACATGAGATTTTCTTTCATTGATGTTGAACTTAGGGTTAAGAGAAAGTTTAGTCAGGGGATTCATTTGTCATACAAAAAAATCATATAAAATTTAACAACCAAGGTATTTAAATAGGGGAAATGAAAGCTATATAAACAAATTAAATTACGTCTCACAAAATGGTATTTAGAAAGAAAACGCGATCTAAATGATAAACTATCAAAATGAGTTTTTTTTTTAAACTTTCCTACACAGTCCGATTTAAAATGAAAGGTTGAAACTATTTTCCGCTGGAAATTATTAACTTTACATTCCAAAGCTTCTTTCTATAACCAAAAAGAGTGATTGTCAAATGCAAAATGTTGCCCCTTTTTATGGGAATTTTCAGTTATTATTTCATTTTTTTAAAATCCTCGTAAGTTCATAAGAAGAAAGTGAGTACTAGGCTTAAACTATAAACAGAAGAGAGAATATTGAAAATTAAACACTTTACTTTACTAGAAATGTTCCATTCAAAAGCAAGGGAAGACAGTATACACCAAGCTTCATAGGGAAACGTACGAGTATCCTACTCTACAGCATGACCTAAGGGAAGACAACCAATTTAAGGACATCTTTAGCACTGAAAGAATATCTTTCATATTTCGAGCAAGAGGCGAACTGTTACCGCTCAATTTCATACCACACCGGAACGATATGACACTAAAATGTACCGTATGTAATAGAAAGGTAAGGGAAGATGTAGAACATTTCATGGCAAGATGTCCTATTGTGATAAGGCGACAAATATGGCAAAAAAAAACTACTTGTAACAAACGGAACTTTTAATAATATTAAACAGAAATCACCGACAAAAACTATCGCAAGTTATTAAATTACCACAGGCATCTAGAAGAAAATTAACTAGAGAAGATTTTTGGCTGGCGGTTCTTAGGTCTATGCCTTAAAAAGATTTAATTTTAAATATCAAAATATTTTTGTAATTTTTTATTGATGAAGTAATAAATCCAATCTAAACTACCCTTTCGACAAAGACTTACAAAGTTTAGATAAGACTTATGTTAAGTAAGCACTACACTTTGAAAAAATAGAATAAGTAATCAGTAGTTTTTTTTTTTTTAATTAAGTTGATGAAAAACTAATTTTTTGAAAAATGTAGGCTTCAATTTCAAAAAATGGATTATAGCAATAAGATGACCTAAAGAACTCAGCAATTACAAAATAAGAAAATTAAAAATGTAAACACCGCATTATTTATAGATTTTTCGTTGTAAATTACTTATAGGACAGCCCCGTCGAAGCCGAATAAGAACAAGAACACAGTAAATATTGAGGCTTGTAAGTCACTAACGCAGTTCAAACATTTTGATATTCACAAAGGGACATGGCGATCTCCTGATCAATCAACCGTGAGCCAGATTGACCACATTGCGATCGATTCAAGGCACTTCTCCAGTATAGAGGATGTCCGCACGTTCCGAGGGATTAACATCGACTCGGACCACTACCTCAGTGTAGTCAAGGTTCGGATGCGGATATCCCAATCCAAGTCAAAACAAGAAAGTACTACGAGGAAGTTCGATGTTGGACGTTTACAATCGCAAGAGATCGCAATGTCCTTTTCCGATCGAGTTTTTAACAACCTATTAAGAACTCCTATGCCGCCAGCATCAAGTATTGAGGACCAGTGGCAACATTGCCAAGCAGCCATCAGGGATGCCGCCTCCGATGTGCTGGGTTTTACACGACCACCACGACGAAACCCCTGGTTTGACCATGAGTGACGGCAAGCACATGCAGCAAAACAAAAGGCATACAAAGCGGCGCGCGGCGCTGCGAAGACGGACTAGATCTGCTCGCGAGCAGAAGAGGAGAGAAGAACACCGGCTTCTCAGAAAGAAAAACAAGGAGCATGAGAAGCTCTTGATCGAGGAAATAGAAGGATGCCATGGCAGGAATGAGATTCGGAAGTTTTACCAAATGGTAAAAAAACATCACAAGGATACAATCCCTGAGCAGAAGCCTGCATGGAAAATCAAGGGAACATCGTAGTGGAGCCGCATTCCATGCTGAGAATATGGAAAGAACATTTCTCCAATCTTTATAACGGCGATGAAGAAGAAAATGTCGCTGCTATAGAGATAGACCATTCGACTTAGGCGACGCAGACCAACAATACCGCCCACACGACCTGGACGAAGTGAAGATAGCTATATCGAATCTCAAGTCCAACAAAGCCGCTGGAGCTGAAGGCCTCGCTGGCGAACTGTTCAAAGCGGCAGGAGATGACTTGGTGGGGAGTATGCACCAGCTCATCTGCAAAACATGGTCGGAAGAAAGCATGTCCGATGAATGGAACCTCAGCATTGTCTGTGCGATCCTCAAGAAAGGAGACCCTCTGAACTGCGCTAACTACAGAGGCATAAGTCTCCTGAACATCGCGTACAAGATCCTTTCTGCCGTATAATGGGCTTATAATGGGTGATTTTTTTTTTCAATTTTGGTTTTGGCAACATTGGTTTTGACATCTCACGTACTTTTCGTGTTTTGTGTCACTGTCAACCATGTTCAGTTTGGTCTATAATTTAACCCTGGATCATCTTACAATTTTATTATCAAAAAGCATGCTCTGTTAAGAAAGTTCATCGCACTTCTTCCATTTTCGGGCTTTTGTGACTAAATTTCGCACCAAATTTACATTGTTGGACATTAAACCACCAAATTTTGTGGATTTAGGTGTGAAGCCTTTCAAAATACAACTTTCAAACAACGCCAAGTTTTTGGTGAATGGGCTTTTGAAAAGTTGACCGAAGATATACTTTTTTTATCGAAAAATTGTGTTCAGCGACGAAGCTCATTTCTGGTTGAATAGATACGTGAATAAGCAAAACTGCCGTATTTGGAGTGAAGAGCAGCCAGAAGCATTGCAAGAGCTACCAATGCATCCAGAAAAAGTCACTGTTTGATGCGGATTATGGGCTGGCGGAATCATTGGGCCGTATTTCTTCAAAGATAATGGGAATCACAACGTTACTGCAAATGGTGAGCGTTACCGTGCGATAATAACAAACTTTTTTTGCGCAAAATGGAAGAGCTTGACTTGCATGACATGTGCTTTCAACAAGACGGTACCACACAGCACGCCTAGCAATGAACCATTTGAGATCCGAGTTCCATCGTAGATCGTGCGATTTAACGCCTCTAGACTACTTTTTGTTGGGCTATGTTAAGGCTTTTGTCTATAGCGACAAGCCCACTTCGATTGACGCACTGGAAGCCATTGAAGCATTTATTCGTGAGATATCGGCCGAAATGTTAGAAAGAGTATGCCAAAATTGGACTAAGCGGATGGACCATTTGAGGCGCAGCCACGGCCAACATTGGCATGAAATAATCTTCAAACATTAAATTATATCGACCGTACTATCGATTCAAATAAAGATTTCATGCATTTTTCTGAATTTTATGTTTTTTTTTTTAATTTCCGATAGCTCTTAAAAAATCACTCGTTACTTTCTATCTCATTGTTCTGAACAAAGGTTTTTTAATGCTGGCAAAATTATTGCATACGCTTTTCCATCTGTCCCATTCTACTGGTCTTTTTCCGAGTGGATTTTAAACAACATTTGTCGAGCATGTCCCTAAAACAGGCGAATCTTCATCTCCCTTAAATTAACGTCTATTTACACTAACGTCTCTTCTTTTCAATGTCACGGAAAAGCTGATAAATTATCACCTGGAGAAATATCTTGAAGACCGAAGGTTTCTCAATGACCGGCAGTATGGCTTTCGTAGAAAAAGGTCGATCTTAACAGTGGCACAAATCTTTACATTATTTTGGAGAAAGTCAGAATATTGCACTTGATATTTTGAAAGCATTTGATAGAGTTTGACATCAAGTTCTCTTATTGAAAATGCACAAATTAGGTACTGATCAACTCTTCTTTGTTGGATTAGAAACTACCATTCGAACAGTTGAATATAAGTAACATTGGACGATTTTCCGCCTGCATTTCATAAAATAGATACCAAAAAGGAGCTTTAAAATTTATAGCTGATAGAAATATAAGAGAAACGTTTGAATCTCTCGAACATCGCTGCAATGTTTTTTTTTTGTCTTTTATTATATTACCGTTATTTTTATAAACACTGGACTCCATATTTCACTTCCATAACGATATTCAGGCATTAAAAACCAATGTTCATCGTTATCTCTTTTTAAATCCTCCACAATTTTCCTAAAACGCTCCCACTACTGTGATCAAACATTTTAAGGGTAGTCAAAAATCTTTTAAGTGTGCGTATAAAATAAAAAAAGCCAGATAAAACTCTAAATTAGCGAGTAAAATTTTGACGATTGCCAATCCATTCAAGCTGCTTCAAATTATAGGATGTAGACTGTAAAGTAGCAAAGGTATCTATTTTCACTCCATCATATAACTAGGTATATTAGACTTAACTCATAAAGCAATAAAATTAGGAAAGAATATAGAGCCTAATCGGTTAATATGGAAAGGTTGTATAATTATTTTCCGGTCTATAACATCCGCCCGAGCGACTGCTGCGGCGGCTGGCAACGACGCACGACCATAAACAGTACTCATGCAAACAAAATGGCAGAACAAAACTCGTATACTTTAATTCTGTTTGCTTTTAAAACAAAACATTTCCTGGCAAAAAAATTTGTTTTCTTTTATTGCGGTTAAGGGTCTTTTAACAGATTTCGATTGAAGTTTATATGGTCCACCGACTAAGACACTTTGGCGTGGTGTGTAATAAAAAGTCGTACACAAAAACATAAAGAACTTGGTACCTATAGTTATTATAAAAACATTTTTGCCGTCGGAAATGAGTGTAATAAAAGTATTTTTGGAATTTTTCGTAAATATATTTTTCCTCAGTTTTATCTTCATTTATGATTTTATTACGGTTGTAATCCATCGCAGGATATTTCATTTTTATATAGTGGCGGAAAATGGTTCAAGATTCATTAAGGAAGACTGTAAAAGTTATAAAAGTAGCATTGTGAGTAGAGGATTAACATTTAGGTAAGTATGTGTAATAAAGTAATTTTACATCAGGCGGCTTCCTTTCCAGATTTGAGTTGAGGTAATAAAATAAAATACAAAAGATGCTAATTTGGTTTCAGTTGTAAATACACAAATGTAGCTAGGTAAATACCTACCTACTTACCTACAATTGAAATACTGAAGTTGAACAATTTGTTTTGTGTTTTCCTTTGTTCGGACTAATCACTGAAAAAACCACAGATTTGGCGTGTTGTTTTGAAAATGTATTTGTAGGTATAATTTTTTTTTTTTTTCATATCAAAAAACTTCAACATACTACATATAGGACATTACCTAACAAATTACACGACTCAATATAATGAATTGATGAGGAATTAAAATTTTTTAATATGCAAGCAAAAGCTTTAGTTAATAGATCATCAATTTCCGAATGTCTAATCGAGAAAAGCCGCTTTTTCTTATCATTTAAAAATACTGTCTTCACTCTCTCAAATCTAGGTTCGATTAGGTTAGGTTGACGTGGCTGTCAGCAGGAGAGCCGAGACACTAAGACCATGAGTTGATCCATTGTGAGACCACATTGAATCTTGGAGACTTTCTCACTAATCGTAAAATCAATTGGAGCGCCTTACGAAGCGAGCGAGATTGCCTATCAAAAGGATCATTGTAGTAGAAATCTCCCAAACGGAGCCTACGTCTTTGGGATAAGGCAGGACATTTACAGAGAAGGTGATGACTCGATTCCTCCTCTTCTTCGTCCATGCAGCTTCTACAGATACCGTGAGACTAAACTCCAACCCGCGTTGCGTGCTTGCCTATTAAACAGTGTCTTTTAAAAACATCTATTACGGAGCCAATGCGCGATCTTAAATATTTGGAGCGCTTCAGATCCCACATTGGCTAAATCTGTTTTAACGCCAAGCAGTTGATGATATTATTCCACCTAAGGTTTTTTCTCTAAATAGCCTCTTGATTTAGCATAAGTTGTAGAAATGGCTTGAGTCATCTTCTAGGAATGCCTAGCTCTCCTAGAAGGAATGGTTAGGTTTCTGAAAGTTTTTATCGAACTGATTCTGAGGGATGGTGTAATCGATGCTACTTGGAAGTGATCCAAATAAGTTCAGAATGATTGAGTGGCCAATGGCGAATAGTTGTGTTTCCAACCGTTTCTTTGCCGAATATATTCTACAAAAGAAGTAAAGATTTGTTCTGTGAGATGAGAGTTAACACCCAGTCGACACCAATCGGCCCAGTTTGTATTAAGATGCTTTCCTAATATGGCAATAGCAACAAAATCCGCATTGGAAGTCACTCTGGAACTCTCCGGTTGCAGATATCTCAACAGGTCATTCGCTACCGAATTACAAAGAACGGGAGATAGGGCAGCGCAGCCGCCGTGCAACGTCTCTCTACTGACAAACCTTCTTGCAGCTTTAAGTTAATAATCCTGCTAGTTAACATTTGATTAATCTATTCTCCAAGCGAACCTTCTACTTTCAGAGATGACAGTCGAGATGCGATTGCAAATGTGTCGACATTGTTAAAACGCCTTGTTTATCAACAAAGGCAACCATAATATACTCTTTATGTTGAAGGGGGTATTCGGTTCTTACCAGTGCATCAAGAACTGTTTCAACCGATTTCCGATTTCGGCTGGTTATTTGCCGTCTGCTAATTTGTATGGTTTTAAGCTTGATTGCCCAGTTCAGTTTTTTTTCTTGTAATCAAATCTTGCCGATAAATTATTATATTATTAGGCGCACTATTGTAAGTGTTATTAACAGTGTGGAGCTTCCTAATAGGAAATAAGTATCTAGAAGCATGTTGAGCCATGAGCCATCAACATTTTTCAAGCACCTAGGCATCACTGGATTTGTTGATAGGATTCTTCTTAATCTGGGAAAAAACTACAAAACATCCAAGCTCTTTCCGGCCGTTAAGCTTAACACCCTTTGTACTGAAAATCTTGGAAAAAAATTCATGTCGCAGTAAATAAAGCGAAAGTAAGGAAGTGTGTACCAAATACCATAACTAGATGGATTGGTAAAATGCATGCCACTCAGCCAGCAGAGGCAATAGCAGAATCAAATATAAAGAGAATCATCACAACAAATAGCAGTCTGGAAGGAGGGGTACTATCACCCTTGTGGTGGAGTCTAGTAGTGGATGAACTGCTAGAAAATCTCAAATTTTTAATTAAGCTTAATACAAGCCACTTATACTATATCACAATAAAAATATCTTAAGTCTAACATTAAGTACTTAAGTCAAAAAATTAATAAATTGATTAATAATAAGATAATTTGGATAAGTATCAGGAGGGGTAGCGTAGTAGGGCATGTTTAAGTGAAGTTTACTAAGGTTTAAGTCAAAGTACCGTAGTCGGTACTATGGTATTGGAGTCGAAAAAGAGTCGTATATCGAAAACGATGTTAGTTAGTATTAAAACCGATCTGTTGTAGTAAACAGGGACAGTCAATGTTACATGTTAATAACAGATGAACGAAGATAGTATCAGAAGTGTTACGGCGCGCATATAGAGATTGTAAACTTAGAAGCTTTAGACGTTCTTCATATGGAGTAAGCTTAAAAGGATCGTCCCAGCCAAGTCCACGCAAGGCAAAACGTAAAAATCTTTGTTGGACTGCTTCAAAACGATTAATTTGAACTTGATAATAAGGCGACCAGACCTGAGATGTATATTCCAAAAGTGGTCGGACAAAAGTCATGTAGAGGGATTTTGTAACATAGGGATCGGAGAACTCTTTCGACCAGCGGTTAATAAATCCAAGTGAAGAGTTAGCTTTATTTATAATGTTATCAATATGAGAGCGAAAGTTTAGTTGGGAGTCGCATAATAAACCTAAATCACGGATCGAAGTAACAATGGGAATGGGTTCGTAATTTATAAAATATTGTCTTTGAGCTAATGGAGGACGCTTACGGGTATATGTTATGGCTTGACATTTTTTAACGTTGAGTTCCAGGAGGTTTTTTTAGCACCAAATGTAGAATTTGTCCAAGTCGATTTGCAGAGATTTGGAATCTTCGGCACAAGAGATCTTTCGGCATATTCTCATGTCATCTGCGTAGATTAACAGATAAGAGTTCGAAAATATTTTTTCAACGTCAGTAGTGGTTAGAACGAAAATAAGTGGTCCTAGGTGGCTACCTTGCGGAACTCAACTCTCAAGGCATACGTAGCATCGATTTCAATGATGATTTCGTTATCCACAGAGGACTAATATCTAGGAATCATACTAGATCGTAAACTTCTCAAGAATAAAGAAGTAAAATATACCTTCGGGAAAGCCACAAAAGCCCTTATGATATGCAAGAGACTTAAAGGTAAATCCTTGGACTGCAAAAGTGCGAAGCATATATGTATCCTTACATTGATGTACACGATGATGGTAAGACCCATAATTTCCTAAGGTGCGGTGGCATGGCACAAAAGAACCGAGTTGCAAGCAACTAGGAAAGTACTGGTAAAAGTCCAAAAGCTGGCTTGTTTATGGATTACTGGAACAATGAGAACTCGCCCTAGAGTAGCGATGGAGGTTATTCTCCATCTGTCCCCATTACATGTATGTAGTAGTTAAAAGTGATAGTTAAGGGACCTAATATGAGATTTTGAAAGGAAGGTATGGAAGCGTTCGGTATATGTACAAGTCACAGGATTGTCTTTTGAATTCAGCAGTCACTAACCTTATCAACATTCTTAGGGATATGACAGAAAATAAATCAGTACATTTTTATACTGATGGATCGAAGACTGAAAGCGGAGTGGGTGGTGGAGTGTACTCCGAAGGACTAAACCTTAGTCTCTCCTTCCGCCTACCGAACTATTGTAGCGTATTCCAAGCGGAAATTCTGGCGATAAAGGAAGTACTGTCTTGGCTTAAAGAAAACGTGATATCTAGCACGGATATCCGTATCTTCTCAGATAGTCAGGCTGCTTTGAAATCCCTCGTATCCATTACAGCCCAAGACTGTCGATCGTCTCTGATGGAGATGGCCAAACAGTTTAATATTCACCTTATCTGGGTGCCGGGTCACAGGGACATTTCAGGGAACTGCAAGGCCGACGAACTCGCCAGAATTGGAACGGAAATTTCTATCTTGCCCGATAAGGTAAATATAGGTATGCCAATAGCTACAAGTAAATTTATGCTGAAACAAATCGCTCTGGAACAATCAAACACAAGATGGCTTAACACCACCACTTGTATGGCAACCAAACAAATCTGGCCTAAACTGGATTTGAAACGGTCTAAATGTCTATTGTCCCTCAGTAGATCTCAGATCAGCTCCGTAATATGTGTCATAACTGGACACTGTCTAATAGGTAGACACGCTACACGACTTGGTGTAATATCAAACGATTTTTGCAGGAGTTGCTTGGACGAGGAGGAAGAGGAAACAATCCCACACCTTCTCTGTACATGTCCTGCTCTTTCTTACAGATGCAAACTTCATCAATTTTCAAGAAGCTCTAAATGGTTTTAACTAGTAGGGAACCTTTTTCGCTCCCTATTAGTTTGTGGTATCACAATGGACCTCTACTGGTCTAAGTGTGTCAGACGCTTTAATGACAACCACCTTAACCTAACCTAACCTAACCTAGGGATAACAAAATACAATTTTGTAAATAATTATAACACGGAATTAAGTTGCAAAAAAAAAGTGAGTAAACGAATCAGAAAACTACATACTCAGAGCCAGTGCAATTAAGTGGAATACGGATGGCTCGAGAACGACAGATGGGACTGGTGCTGGAATTTCGGGGCCTAAAACCAAACTTTCTATACCAATGGCGCAATCCACTTCCACTAGCATTTTCCAGTCGGAAATCAATGTCATAGCGGAATGTGTAGATCGAACAGGTCGCAGGCCTTGGATCACGTCCAAGTTGGTGGCCAAACTACTTCTTTGGGAATACAACCAAGATCGTTTCATGAACTGTATCAACTTAAGTAGCAACAATTTACGTATAGTGACGGGACTGCTTAAGGGTCACTGTAAACTAAGAAGAAACTGGAGTGCTCTTGGCCTATAGAAAACAGCCCTACATGCAGATGCTGTAGTATACTTATGCCGAAACGCCAGAACACATAGAGCAATAATGCATCTTAGAGGAAGAGCTGTAGGGTTAGCAACTCATCTAGCTTCGGATGGAGGCACAATAGATCTTTAGGTCGCAGTGCCAACCCATCTCAATATTCATTCCTTCAAGAAACACCAACCTGCACCGTGATCTTAAAACATACATGGGGACAGAATGAGTTTGAAAGCATGCTGTGTAACGCACATTAACACCTTCCACACAACATTTACTCTAAGAGGGAAGTTGTTTTTAACCGAACGGTGCTATGAAAAATAAAAATGATGCTCCATGAGCTTGATAGGTCTTGATAATATGTCTGAGAAATACTATAACTTTCATTTTCATCGTAATCATTTATTATTTTTTTTAATTAATTTTAAAAGAAGCAGTTATTCAGATTTAGGTACATTTCTAAGCAAAAGTCAGGTACAACATGTTGAGATAAATCGTTCTCCCGTGAACCCTGAGGCATTTTAAATAATTTATATCGACGAAGTAAAGGCATCTACGTATAAAACAGGCAGACTATAAATTCTATCTTTCAAATGCAATTAAACATTTCGAGCCCCCACTCAGGAGAGCGAGCACACAAACCATTAAAATAAAATACAACTTAATGTGTTTCTAAATAAATTACACCACTTATAAGTAAAATAAATCTTCTTACCAAACAGTTAATTTAACATCGAATGCAAAAGAGTGAAAAAATACTAAAAAAAACCTGAACAATTAACTTTTAAGTGGTGTTGCAAATTACTCATTTTGGGACCAAAAACAACGTTTTAAAACAACCAAGCTCACATTAAGTTCGAGAATATAATCCATTTACCTGTGCCACACCTGAGGAGCGTCTGTCAGTTTGATACAAAACAAAACAAAAAAAAAAAAAATAATAATACTCGTTGGTCGGTCCCCACAGATCACGACCGCCTACTCGAAAAATTATAAAAAAAAAATTTCAATCCAGTAGCAGTGATTATACCGGACTGAGATTGGAACGCGAAGCCCAAAGGCAACCGACGACGCGACGCGACGTGTAGTGTATTAGTGTGTAAGCAATTTTTTGATATGAACCAATCAGCGGCCTCATAAATAGCCCAGACAGCATTCCAATCCAAGTCGATTGCCTTACCGATCCGTTTCGAATTATATAGAGGCTGGACACTCGGAGATCGTATAGCTGTCATTGTGTGACAAATTTAATTTCATGAATTTCAAATTTCGGGCTCCAACTCGAGGCAAGATCGTAAAATATTGATACGAATTAACTGGCGGATGTATAGTGTATGTATTGATGACATTTTAAGAGGTTTATCGTTGTGACAGTTTAAAAAGTGTTGATAGTGGGCTTTAATATTTATTATTATGGTGAGGATTAGGTATTAAAGAGACATGTTTTTTTGGTTAAGAACTTGTGTGACGGAAATCATTTAAACTTAATTTTGGTTTTTGTTTTAAACTTATGATAATTATCTAAGATAGTGTTAGAGTAGCGGCAAACTCGGTTTTGAAATCACTAACATTATTGACATGGCTAGACTTGGCATTGTAGCTATAAAGTATGCAAACTAAACTTGGAGTTGTCCAGCTACCAGCGGCGCTTGCCTCTCATTTGGCTAGTTTTATTTTTTAGACGGATTTATGCCGAAAAAAATATTCACCTTGCAGTTTTCAACATTTTCCATATTTTTTTGTCTGGTTCTTAGTTAGTTATAGAGAGCCTGAAAGATTAAAACATCTTACTCACATAAAACGTGACAATGTAGTAGAGGATTTTAACTTTGTTAACTACATCTTAGTGTTCGTTCAATATTTGTATCTTCTTTTCATAAGCCCTCTTCGCAAAAAGGACACTCGGTCCACTTCGTTTAGACATTTTTAGCTGATTTGTTTCTACAAACCGAAACAGCAGCGATTTCCTAAGATAATTTTTCGTCGGATCTGAACTAAGTTGTAATCCTTTGAGTTTCCTCCAAAGCTGATAAGTTCCTAAATTACACAAATTTGCTGCCGTTTCGTGATGGTATGTAAAGTGGGAAGAGGCCCACTTATGGATGAATTGGTTCTTCAATAAGCAAATAAGCAAAATTGTCGAATTTGGGACAATCACAATCCACACAAGATCCATCAAATTACAATACATCCAGGGGAAGTCACTGTTTTTTTTTTTTTTTTTTTTTTTTTTTTTGATTTTTGGCTGGTGGCATCTTCAGTCAATACTCTTCTTTGAGAACGAAGTTGGCCAGGCCATCACCTTCTACGTCGAACGCTATCAGTCGATGATAACTAATTTCTCTTGTCCCGAATTAAATTATATGGACACTGACATGCGGTTTCAACAGGATTACGTTACGTGCCGCACAGCCAGTACCACAATGCACATTTTGCACGAGCGATTTCCAACCATGGTTATCTCACGCGAAGGCGATATGAATTGGCCAAGAGACCATGCGATTGGCCCCGTTAGACTTCTTGTGGGGTGTTCTTATATGACAGGTCTACATATGCCAGTAAACAACAAGCCACCCCTGCACTAAAAGCCATTGGTCAACTGCAGCCTCATTTATGCCCAAATTTTAACGTTTCGGATGCGCGCCACTCAGCGAAGCCACTGCCAAATGATGACGAATAAAGTAATATTCTATATAATGGAATACATAGGCCTTATAATTAAATACAAAAAATTCAATGATACATAAGATGACTGTTTGTATAGGAAACGTTTAGTTTAAAAACTTTTACTTGGTCTTCGTGTTTACTAAGAAGTAAACCATTAAGATTTGCCAGTTCTTCAATCGACTCTATTACGTGACATTAGAGTCAGCTGATGATGTCGCTTCTATATCATACAGAAGCTCATTGAATTGCACACATGGTGTGTATCACAAGGCCTGCCCTATGCACTATCTGTACCTATTTTAGCTTTTTCTTAGCTATCTACGGTATCCCCCAAGGTAGCCACTTAGGTCCACAGCTATTGATTTTTTTTTTTATAAACGATATTGAATTGGACATCGAACTGTACGCTAACGATATCAAATTCTTAAAGACCACTTCTTTGACAAATGACTACATGGTTAATTTCAGCAAAATTCTCGGAACCGTTTTCGAGAAAAATATAATTTTCGAAAACAATTTTTTAACATTTGTATGGAGAGTACCCTCATTCTTGGGTAAAATAAAATTTTTTTCTTATATCTTGTAAATTATATTAAGAAATTTTTATTTATCAAGTTTTAAAAAAATCGAGCATGTAGTTTTCAAAATATTGAGTTTTCAAAAAATCAAAAAAAAAATGTTTGGAAAATTTAAATACACAATAATATCTATTGAAATCAAAAACAAAAAAAATGGTTCCAAAGGGGGACCAAAAATAACCATATTTTGCAAAAAATTTTCAGCCACTACTTAGCTCTAAAATGAAATTTATTGAATTTTTACTTGCAACTTATAGGTACTATAAGGCAAGTTATGCATTGGTAAAACAAATCGAACTCGAGATTTTGATCAAAGTTGACATTACGATGATAGCGAAGACTAAAAAAGTGGGTTTGGCAATTCTGTCTGTCTGTCGGTTCGACTACAGCCTAAACGGCTCGGCCGATTTTCTTCAAACCACAAAAGCTAAAGCTAGGTAATGGTTGAAAAAAAATTTCCGAAAAATGGATATTGAGGGTACCCCCATGGAACCATTTTTTTTGATTTTGATTTTCTCAAAAACGGTACATCCGATTTTGATAATTTTTGTTTGGTAAGACTCCCTAAAAATTTAAATAGAATTGTGTATTAAAATTGTCAAAATAATTTTTTTTGAATTTAAAAAAAAAAAATCAAAATTTTTTTTCAAAACTCAATATTTCGAAAACCCCATGCTAGATTTTTTTTTAAACTTGATAAATAAAAGTTTCTTAATATAATTTACAAGATGTGAGAAAAAAATTTTATTTTACCTAAAAAGAAAAGTACCCACCATACAAATGTTAAAAAAGTAAAAAAAAAAAAATGGTTTTCAAAAATCGTATTTTTCTCGAAAACGGCACCTAGAATTTTGATAAAATTTTTTTTCTTTCAATTAATTTTTATGATCTTTAATTTTTTAAAACAAATTTTGGCGTACCAAAATTTTTTCTTAAAAATCTTTTAAAATATTTGTATATAATAACTTTTTTTTAAGAAACCACTAAAACGACTTATAATTTAGTTCTTGAATAAATTCATAATTGCATAGCATTCTGTTTTTGTCTCTTACTAGATACTAAAAGAATTTAAAAAAATAATTTTATCCTTATGAACAGTTTTCTCTAACAACATTCGTTTTTAAAATTCCTAGTCTATTACATAGGAGCAAGTTCGTGCGACCCAGTCGTGCATTTTATTTTTTTAAATCTGTGGCAGTTTTTCAGAAAAAAAAATATTTATGAAATTTTGAAAAAAAAAAATCGTGTGGCAGGTACTATTATTCAACTTTGATCAAAATCCCGAGTTCGAGAGTTTTTACGAGTTTTTTTACGAATGTATGACTCGCCTTATAGTACCTATAAGGCGCAAGTAAAAAATGATCCATAAGGTATAAAATTGAAAGTTGAATATTTTTTGAATACACGTATTTCCAACAAGAAATCCAATATATTGATTCAAAAATATTTTATTAAATAATTTAGACTTTTACGGCTATTAACCCGTTACCATAATCAATACAAATTGACCATTCAGATGACCATATTTTTATTCTTAAACATGATTCAGCATTTGACGTCTTGAAACGATGGTCCAAGGAATTCAATAATCCTTATTTGGCCCGCTGTCTTAACATAACCTTTTTTCGGCTTCCCTGTCAAGTATGTTCTCCTTACGAATGTAATGCATAATAAAGGTACAAAATTGTACATTCCTAAGAATATTCAGAACTTACAATAACAATTCACAAATCAATTATATATGCGCAGACTTGAATGATGTGCCAATTTTACATTTCCACATTCCAGAGCGTGCCAAACCAGGACCTAGGACCTTGTGAATAAAAACAACTAAAAGCTATTTCTGAAAGAAGCTTAAGTTAGCTAAACTAAGGTATCATCATAGCAGCTAGAGTTAGACAGTTCTAGCTTTATCTTTGTTTAATGTGAATAAAAAAAAAGATTACGCTAAGCAGCTTAATACTTGTAGCTTTGTTTATTCATTCGCATGTTTCGGTATAGAAGTTTGAGCTAAAATTGTTAAATTTGAGGCCGAAAAGCAAAACAAGTGGATTTTTGTTTACCAAAAAAATATTTACCTGTGCACATCTTCTACGCTCAATTCATTGCCCTTAAAAGTAATCGGAAAGCCAATGTACATTTTCTTTTGAAAGCCGAAGCAAACTATGAGTCATCTTTTCTAATTTCTGACCGTTCTCTATAAAATTTAGCTGTGGCACGCGTACATATTCGCACGGCCATATTCGCACTAAACCTGGAGAGAAATGAACTGTTCTAGTCAGGGGTCGAGGAAAATTGATTTTCTTGAAGCTTTTACTATAATATTTTAGTATAAGCTAACTTTAGTCCCACAAATTGGAGCTTAAGCTAAAGCTACATGAATTTAAACCCTCAACCATTTCTGTGTGCAAGAATGCTGGAGACGCACAATTTTCTGACGAGTCCGAACGGCTAAGAAGAGCAACACTTTTCACGACAAGAGATAATTTGCCACTTCTTCCACATTGTGTCCAAATTTGTATTTGTTACAAATTCCCAGCTTTCGTTTTTAAACCAGAACAAAAACTGACAACCATTGTTTCTGTATGATTTATGCAAATGCATGCCAAGTCAAAGGAAACCTTTTATAAGTAGGTACTAAAAACTATTTGCTATAAAAACCACTCAGATATTGAAGTTGCGCTTAATGAGCAAAACTATTCACAGCTCTTTACTAAGCTATTTATGTATAAAACATACCTACATATATATCTCAGTCACACAATCAACAAACACTGTTACCATTTAAATGCCACCCTAAAATTAACTGAACCGTATCACTAGCCCATAAATTACGGTAGTTAAAAAAAAATTAAATAATAGGCTTCGTATTGTAGTAGGGTACTCTACCCTATGCAAAGGTGTAGTGATATTGCCAGAGCAAACGATGACGCCGACCACGATATATGGAACTTCCCTTTTCTGAAATAGTTAACTAGAAATTGTAATTGTTTCCATTATAACAGCAATTCATCACCTTTCTGTCATATGCTAATTACAACTACTCTATACCGGATGAATTTATAGGGTGGATTGAGAATATTATTATGGAAAATAGTAGTTATGCGAGTTTTAACAGCGAAATGTCATCCATTGTGTTTTGTGCGGTCGGTCTGGTGCGGTGGGTATTGGGAAAGTAATAATTATAATCGCATGACAATGGCAATGAGTTTGTGAATAAAATTAAATCCTTTTACAGTTGAAAATAAGTGAACGATGGGTTCTATTGTTTTGTCTGGATTTATGGGTTTCGAATGTGATTTGAATTTGAATTTAAATTTAATTCAAACCACGAGTGCAGCTTAGGTGCTTTTTATAACTCAAAATATAAAGAATAGTTTTCTGGACACAAAAAAATATGAGTTTTTTGTTCTATTCCTCATAAATTAGGTAGAATTTTTATTTTTTTTCTCAATTCTTGTTGAACCAGTTGGTAATCGAAATGTAGATTAAAAACGGAAAAATGATTTGGGAACACTAAGAGGATTTAAACTACCCTTAAAATGTTTGATCACAGTGCAAGCTTTTAGGAAATTTGGACAAGATTTAAAAAGAGATATCGATGCACAATGGTTTTTAATGTCTAAATATAAATATCGTAATGGGGGGGAAATATTGAGCCGGGTAAGGCATTCCACATTCGTGTAGTGTGGCTAAAGAATTTAACAGTGCATCCGAAGTTGGGTACACTTACAGACTGATGGACATCCTGAAGCGCGAGTAAATAAAAATAAATTTGGTGGTGCAACATCTCAGAGTGAACCAGGACCTAGTGACTTACAACTCTCAACCATTCCTGGGTGCGTGTTACCACGCCTACAATTTTCTGCCGATTCCGAACGGCTAATGAGCAGCACTTTCCATGACAAGAGATACTCTTGGAGAATTTGTCAATTCCTCGCAAGAGGCAGTACACCCCTGAAAAAAACTTTCTTGCAGCGGCTGAGAATCGAACTCGAGACCTTCCGCATGACGGTCCAACGCACTAACCATTATGCCAAGGGGTTCTACTGAATTGCTAGTATTACGGTTAAATTGTTTAGAGGGTGGAATGCAACTGACTTTTTAACTAAAACACTGGTTATAGAAATAACTGTAAAATAGTGAAAGACAGAAAACATTGCGGCGCTGCTCGAGAGATTCATTTTGTTCTGTTATACTTCTATCACCTATCACTTTTTTGGGTTCAATCCAAGAGATTCAAGTGAGTTATTGAGTCACCTGCCCAAATATGTATTAGAATTATGATCAAGCTTTGAACGAATAAAGGCCTTGTAGATTACAGACAGATCAGAAGGGGTGACAAATGTCTTGCAATAAAACCTAAGCACTAAGGCGCGTTTTTAGCGACGAAAACAGTTCTGTTTTATCACTGACAAGTGTTATATCTATAATAGCAGCATGGGAGATGGGTTTGGCTTTAACAACAGAAGACAGCATTGAGTTTTTGAAGCACCAAATGCTAAGAGGTTTTTGATTCACCATTTCACAATGTTATCCAGGTACGATAATACATCTTCTAAATCCACATCCGAAGAACAAGGACGTGCTTTTGAAAACGAATATAAGAAGTTGAGAGCACTGTTTTTAGTAAAACAATTTTTTTGGATTAGAAGATTCAGACAAAAGATCAATGGATTGGAAGATTCAGGCAAAAGATCATTGATGAACATGAGAAAAAGAGTGGTAGAGAAAACGGAGCCCTGTGGCATACCAGCATTTATTTTACGAATTTCAGACTTAAAACCGTCCAATACTACTTGTGGTTCAAATGGTAGTTTCTAATCCAAGGAAGGAGAGATTCATCAACTCTATTTTCCATAAGAGAGCTTGATGTCAAACTCCACAAATGCTTTTCTCCAAAACAATGTACAGATTTGTACCGCTGTTCGGTGAGATATACATATAATCAGATCACCAGTGAACTTATTGCTACGAAAGTCATACTGCAGCTTATTGAGAAGCTTTCGTTCTTCAAGATATTTCCTCAGCTGATATAATTTATGAGCGATTCCATGACTTTGGAAAGAAGGGACGTAAGTACAATTGGACGATAGTTTAGTTAGAAGGCGAAGAAGATTCGCCTTTTTTAGGGACAGGTTGGACCAATGCTGTTTTTCATTCATTCGAAAAGACACCAGTAGAATAGGACTTATTGAAAACCTTATGCATAGGTTTTGCCAGCGTTGAAGAGCACCTCTTCAGAACAATGGGAAAAATACTATTCGGGCCAACGGATTTGTGAATCTTCAGATCTTTCAGTACTCCTGCTAAAGTTAGAGTGCGAATGAAGATTTGTCCCATAAAATCGTTTACGCTCTTAAGTACAGGAGGAGTCGTGACATTTTCTGGCAGCGTCGAATTAACAAAAGATTGTGCTGAAAGCTGGGAGCTGAAGCAAGGAGTTTCATAGGAAACAAGCATTGGAACCGAAGACGAAGTAATTTTTCGTACTTTTTTTTACAAATGACCAAAATGTTATTATGTACATATCGTCGCTGTAGATAGAATACCTCGTAACCCAGAAAAAAACGATTTTTAGGTAATGATGCAATTATATTGTGAAAAAAGCTCCGGATTTAATGAAAAATATCCTGTGAACCTAAAAACTATAATTGCAGAGCCACGCGGCTATTTAACAACACGTCTCTCATTGCCTCTCATTGATTTGATAATAAGTTTTTTGTCTCTCCTGAAAAATCGACTTTTCTTGGTTACGAGGTATTCGATCTACAGCGATGATATGTATGTATATCAAGAACCCTATTTTGTTTAAGAATGTATCTTTAAAATTTCCGCCCTTTTACACTTCCGCCTTTTCAGATTTGTAGGGTTTGTTTTTTTCAGGTTAGGATAGGTTAGGTTTAGCTGGCTGCTGAGCGGAAAAAGCCAACACACCACAGGATTCCAAAGATCTCCCTTACTCGTTAAACCATTTGGAGCTAGCAATGAAGCATTTGAGACAGGAGATGTCTGAATTTCTTAGATCACTAAGATAATTATAGTAGAAGTCTCCCAAGTGGAGTCTACGTCTTTGTGCTAGGGCAGGACAAAAACATAGAAGGTGAGAGACTGACTCCTCTTCTTTTTCACCCATGCAGCTTCTGTTTTTTAATTTTAGCGATTTTTAGTTGCTTAAAGCTCAGAACACAGTTCGAGTGAAAATGAAATGTTCATACAAAACATCATGGTAAGCTCTACATTCTACAGCTTCTTTCGTTGATCAGTTGATTTTGAAATGTAAAAATTTTCCCATTTCCAATTCTTATAAAAAAAACTGTGTTGGTAGAATTGTGCGCAAATTCCAGCAAACCGGGTCTGCAGGAAATGTGGAAAACACCTCTGCATGCTGGCCCAATTCGTTCTGCGGAAAACTTTTCTGTTGTTCGCGATAGTGTGGCAGAAGAGCCGTCAACCTCGACTCGTAATCGTGCTCAACTTTTGAACTTCTCACGATTCACGAACATCACTTATGAGAATTTTGAATACAGATTTAAATTTACACGCTTGCAAGGTTCAATTGACTTCTTAGCTGAAGCTTACTGACCAATACCAGACAGTCGGTTGACCAGACAGAAGTGAATGCTGACTTTACAAAGAAAATCACCTTCAGCTAGGCATACTTTCACCTCAGTTGATTCGTTAATAAGCAGAATTACCGCATTTGGGTAAATGAAAATCCACGAGTGATTGTTGAAAAGCCGATGCATCTACAAGGAGTGACTGTTTGGTGCGGTTTATAGCCTGGCGCCGTCATCGGGCCGTACTTCTTCGAAATGATGTCGGCCAAGCAGTTACCGTGAATGGTGTTCGCTATCGCGAGATGATAACGGACTTCTTGTGGCCAGAAAGGATATGGACCTGGACGATATGTGCTTCCAACAGAATGGTGCCACTTGCCACACAGCTAACGAAACAATGGCTCTTTCAGGCGGGAAATTCAATGGCCGTGTTATATTACGTGCGTCTCGTGGCGATGGTAATTGGGCGCCACGATCATGCGATTTGACACCGTTGGACTTCTTTCTTTGGGGGTGATTAAAAGAAAAAGTGTACGTCAGTAAGCCAAAAACAATTCAAGAGGTAAAGGATGAGATAATTCGGCACATTAAGGACATTCAACCTCAATTATGTCTCAGAACCATTGAAAATATGGACCATTGGATAAAGTATGTCAACGAAGACGTGGCGAGCATTTGGCCGATATTTTGTTTAACACATAATTGTCATAATATTAAAATAATTCTCCGAAAACTTTTTGTTTTATCTACAATTACCGTCGTGCATTTTTGTTGGACCATTCTGATTTTTTCCCCGTGGACGTCCCCTTTCAAAAGATTATGGAATCTATTCATTAATCATTTCAGTTAGAGATCCTTCTAAAGTTCTATTTGACAAATTATTCGCATTCCACAGTAAAATATGTCAAAACGTGTTCTACAAGCTATAAAATTCAGTATTTATAAGTTTATGAATGTCAAAGAGCGCTTTATTCAAGATAGGGAACTCCCGAAAATATGTTCAAAAACTTTTAAAATAAATTGTATAACAATATTTGAGTTATGAGCCACAGAAAATAAAGTGTATAACAATGTTTGAGTTATGAGCCTCGAGGAGCACTCGATCAATTATGATCAAATGATTCTCGGTAATACCCGTCTTACCATTTATGCTCATCATTTTACTCTTGAGGCTAACTTCGGACTTACTGTCAAAAATAGAGGTTCTTTCTTCAGCCGCACTTTTTGGATGTGGAATACTTTGCCCTTTTCGATTTCACTCCTCATTGTAATTTGCAAGCATCGGCATTTTTTATTAAATCATCTCCACTTTACCTAAACGCCCACACTGTTAAACCATAACATTATAAGGGTAGTCACAACCCATCGAGCGTGGAAATAATAAAAAAAATTACTTAAAAGCCGCCTGATAATTGCATTCCTAAGAGGTTGGTTTTAAAAAAATAATCGTGTTTTATAACTTGCCTATGTAATGTAGGTACCCTTAAACACCACTACACACTGAGTCATTTATTTTGCCAAAGATGATGATTTGCTCTCAATTTTTTTCGTTCTCATTAGACGGTACTAATCCGTTTATAAAACACTTATGACTCATAATTCCAACTTGGCCCAAAATGAAAAGCGACACAAGAACTCAGAATTTCACGACTATGACATTTCGCATAGGTTTTCATACATACGACTATTATAATCTAGCATTCACAATACGATGACATTTTACACAACTCCCCCCAAAACAACAAAATGTCAAGATAAACTGTCAGTTGTTAGAAGACAACAAAAAAAAAAAAAAAAAAGAAAACAAAAACGAATGAAATAAAACCCAACTGACATAGTCTGAAATCTCAAACCCTGTTTATGACAGTTGTCAGGACGAATTGAAATTTTCATGTCCTTAGCAGCAGAAGAGAACATTATGCCGTCTTTCAATCTTTTACCCCAAAAGTGTTGTTGCAGTGCAAAGACAGCTGTATATGTATGTATAGACAGAGAGAGGAGGTGGGTATGTATGTTGTTCGGTTCTCCATCACATTCCACCTACCCATCAACCACCCAAGAGTGAGAAATAGCACACAGTCGCTCATAGAAATGTGCAACACACCCACCAACATCAACTATTCATCCGTGCGCTGTCCCGTCGAGCTGTCAAAAAATCAAGTACAAAACGAAAAGCACAGAGAAAAATAAAAGAAAATAGAAAAAAAAACGAAAAAAAAAAATGGAACTAAATTTTCTGTGACAGACATGATTTGCTAACAAGACACAACGATGACAGGATGTCGACTTGGAAATTGCTGGGGAGGCAAACAGCGACAGCAACAGTACTACAGCAGAAGAAAGCACAGACGAAGCGATATGGTGGCAGTTACAGTTATAGAAAGGAAGAAAAAGAATAATGATCCAACACGAAAGAAACTACACAATAATTTCCTTTTCTCCCCCTTGACAGCTGTAAGCCCCAATGAACACTGCCTCAGGGTGTTTAATATAGGGGATGTAGTATGATGGAGGTGTATACGAGTACAGTGGTAGGTGCCATTGCCAGTGCAGAAGACAATGTGCCGGAGAAAGCAACAAAAGAAAAGCTAGAAAAACTGCCATTCTCCTTTTCGCTGCGAGGGTTGAAGGTTGCGACAGCACGAACTTGAAAATTGCACACCGGAAATTCTGCCAGGGAATGGGAACAAACAGGAAAGAACTTGGCACGGACAAGCCGGCAACGCCAACCGGCAGTGCCATGGCAGGGAAGTCATATTGGAACAAACAGCTATCCTCGCCACGGTTGCCAATAGAACTAAAATCTAATAATATGCACTTAGTGAAATGAATACCTTTCACAAGCTGTTCCACACCATTTTATCATTATCAATTTTATAATACACAGGTTCTTAAAATGACGTCTCGTGAAATGAAAAATTAATACATTCCACACAATCTTTTCATGACCCTATTACCATTTTGAAATTTTGGAAACTTTTTACCAAAGGAACAAGCTGATGCCTTGTGGATAAGATTTACATAGGAATTAAAATAGATTTAGGATGTGGATATAATAAAGATGTGAAATGGAAAGTTAAAAATTTCACTGACAATTTAATATGAAAACTGCTAACAATGCTTAAAGCTGTACAAATCTACCAAATTAGTTAAACAAAACCCGACCAAGTGGTAACCTTCTCTGTACATCCTCCCCGCAATGAGACCTATTTTTTTCCTGAACTTTTCTCCAACAATCCAACTTTCATTTGCTCTGGCAATCTGTATAGAACAAAAGAGGTAGGTACATAACTACAGAGCTTTTTTTTTGTATGGCAGGAAGCAACTGTCAGCCAGTTGCCAGATTGAAGCTTCACTTCTACTGCTACTTGACGGTGATAATGACTTTTGACAGGTTAACGTTGGCGTGAAGTTGTTTTCGCGGCTTTGCTCAATTGAGCTTCGGTTGGCTTGTCTGATAATGGCTTTGCAGAGTAAGATAGGAACAGGAAGGTAAGCTAGATATAGCAAGCAAGGTGTTCAACATCATCATCGTCGTCGTCAGTGTCAGATCCAATTTCAAGTTGGGAAATTACTTTGTGGAAGAATACTTTGGGGTGGAACTGACTAAATAAAATGAACTGAAATTGAGATTATTTATTTTTTGTAACTGAGCGGGATAGAGTTAATAAGGGTTTATGAGCCAAGACAGGTATGGCAAGCAAATATAATTTTCTATTCAAGAATGCAATTATGTATGTATGTTCTGGAATGAGAATAAAGATATTAAAAAGAGGTGTACCCATCTGGGGAACGAGACCTAAATTGGCGAAGTTTTACATTTATCATCCCAGATCATTTTTATCGCAGCTATTACTTCTGCTAGATTAGATTCGATACAAACCGGTATATCAACTACCAGCCTCTTCTCAAATAGTGATGTAGGCTTTCGGTCGATTCTTCGATCCATGTTTCAGAGATATTCATCCTTATTCCGATAGTCGTTTTACTAAGACGCCAGTAAAACGACAAGGCTCTAGAAACGAAAATTGGAATTTTATTGAAACGACTATCGTTAAAATGCTTAAAAAAGTGAAGAACATAGAGAACGCTGCCGTTTTCGTATTATTTAACACCAAAATGTGGTCTCTGGAGCCTTCTCGTTTTAAAGGCATTTTATTAAAACGACTATCGGAATAAGGGTGATTGAATCCAAAAAGGTGGCAGGGTATGGCTGTGACTGCTCATGTCCCTGAGAACGAAGCAACATCAATCAGACTACGGGTCACGAAATTGGACATCACCAGAGGTACCCTACAGCGAAGTTAATGCCTGCTGACCGTCGTCCGTCGCATAGGAATTACTGTCAAGTCATCCTAATTTTCTCAACAACGAAGAGGACGATTTTGTGTCGAAAATCATCATGAGCTACGAAGCGCATTTCCACTTAAGCGGTTACGTCAATAAGCTAAATCTTCGTTCCTGGGGCACTGAAAATCTGCGTGCCATTACACCCACTCAAAGCCACTGTGTGGTGCGGCGTTCACGTTGAGGAGTGATTGGGCCGTATTTTTTTGAGGAAGCCATCGGCAACACGGTCACTGTTACTGGCGAACACTCCAGAGATATGATAAACAACTTCTTACTGCCGAAATTGGATAAGCGGGGCTTGGTGAAGATGTTGTTTCAACAAGACCATGCAACCGCACACACAGCACGAGCAACAATGGATATTGTGAAGAAAGCGTTTCCCGGTCTCCCGTTTGGGCTTGGCGATCTAGCATGACCACCAAGATCACCCGATTTAACCATCCCAGACTTCATGGTCATGGAAAATGCGAAAATGCGGGACCAAACGTGTATCGAAACTGGCAACAGCCACTTGTCGCATATCATCTTTACCACATAACAGAAAAAATTTTAAAGGTCCAAAAAAGATTTCGATCACTCAAAACATTATTTTTACTTGCGATATAGGTACTATAGGGCAAGTTCTGCACTTGGAAAAAAAATCGAACTCGAGATTTTGATCAAAGTTGACATTACGATGATAGCGAAGACGAATAAAGTGGGTCCGGCAATTCCGTCTGTCTGTCTGTCTGTCTGTCTGTCTGTCTGTATGTCTGTATGTCTGTACCTCGATCTAGAGCCTAAGCCACTGGACCTATTTTCTTCAAACTAGGTAGTTATGGGTCTTCGGTGATTCCCTAGAGGGGAAATTGAAATTTTATTTTTAGCTCTAAAACTAACGGTACCCCCATACACCCGTAATGCAAAACCGTATTTATCTCGAAAACGGCTCTAATGATTTTGATTGAAAAAATTAGGTGTGATATTATGGACAGGGACTACGTTTTGGCAAAAAAAAATTTTGGGGCAAAATGTTATTAACGGTACCTGTCATAGAACCGTTTTTTTGATTTTCGACTTTCTCATTAACGGCTCTAACGATTTTAACCAAAAATTTTCAGCAGGAGTCCCCCTAAGTTTAAAATAATATTGTATATAAAAATATTCGAAAAATTATTTGTTGGGTTTTTTTGAAAATTTTTTTTTTTTTTTTTTTTTTTGAAAAATCAATATCTTCAAAACCTATGAACGATTATTTTTGGAAATTATTTCCTAAAATCAATATTATTAAATACTTAAAATTCGCACCCAACATTTTTTTCTTGAAAAATTTTAAAGAAATTTCTTATATAAAAAATTTATTTATTTAATAATAAAACGATTTTTTAAAGTTTGTTTGCATAAATTCATACTTTCCTAGAAATCAGACGGCAATTTCATTTTAAATTCATGTTTTATATTTATAAAATGTGTCTTAAATTCCAAAGTACTTTTACATAAGAGCAAGTTCGTGCGATCCAGTCGTGCATTTTATTTTTTTTAATTTAGTAAAATAAGTAATTCAAGACAAAATTGGACGATTAATTGTGTAATTGATAATTAACACTGCACTTTATATGTTTAACCAAAACCTGGTGAAGCCAAGTGAGATGTTTCACGGTAAAGTTGATAAAAGAATGCGGTGGTGCAACAGCTCGAAGGGAACCAGGACCTAGTGACTTACAACTCTCAACCATTCTTGTGTGCGTGTTGTGTTACCAGGAATGGAAGGGACCTACAATTTTTGTGCCGATTCCAAACGGCTAATGAGCAGCTCTTTTCATGACAAAAGATACTCTTAGAGAATTTGTCAATTCCTCGCAAGAGGCAAGACGCCCCTGAAAATTTTTTTTGCAGCGGCTGAGAATCGAACCCAAAAACTTCTGCATGACAGTCCAACGCACTAACCATTATACCAAGGGGTATTACTTTTAACTTTTAAAAACCTGAAAAGTTTTTGTTATGGTTCGAATAAAAAATAAATTTACAAAAAAAAAATAATGAGCCGTTTTTAAGATATAGAATTTTACAAAACAAATGTTTTTTTTTTTTTAAATTCAAAAAAATATTTTTTTTTTTTAATTCAAAAAAAGATTTTTTTGTTTTTTTAAATTCAAAATAATATTTATTTTTTTTTTTAAATTCAAAAAAAAATATTTTTTTTAAAGTTTTGAAATGCAATGTTTTTTTAAACTTTTCAGAAGCTTCTCTATAAAAAGTTCCATTAAGATCCGTTATGCCAATGATGAGAAATTTAAAATTCGAAAAAGTCGTTCTATGGTAGGTGAAGATCGTAAACATTAATTGAAAACAAAATTTAGCAAAATTCTCGGAACCATTTTTTAACATTATTGTGGAGGTTACCATTATTTTTAGGTAAAATAAATAAATGAGGAAGTCTTGTAGATTATATTAAGATACTTTTATTTATAAAGTTTAAAAAAAAAAATCGAGCATGGGGTTTTCGAAATACTTAGTTTTCAAAAAAAATTGATTTTTTTTTAAATCCAAAAAAATTGTTTTCAAAATTTTAATACACAATAATATTGAAACTGCTGGGGAGCTTTAACGTCAAAAAAATTATCAAAATCGGTTGAACCGTTTTTGAGAAAATCAAAAACAAAAAAATGGTTGCAAGGGGGGTACCAAAAATAATCAATTTTTGGAAAAAAATTTTCAACCATTACCTAGCTATAACTAAATGAAATTTTTTAATTTTTTTTAAATCTGTGGGACAGTTTTTAAGAAAAAAAAAATATTTATAAAATTTTGAAAAAAATTCCTATCGCAGGTACCGTTATTTTTGGTCTTTAAAAAAAAAAAAAATTAAAAACGATATTCACCAAGTTTAACGATAATCAACCGATCCGTTTAGGCTTAGTCGAACAGACAGGCCGACAGACAGACAGAATTGTGAGACCCACTTTTTTCGTCTTCGCTATCATCGTAATGTCAACTTTGATCAAAATCTCGAGTTCGATTTTTTTACGAATGCATAACTTGCCTTATAGTACCTATAATTCGCAAGTAAATATGGAATAACATTTTGTGAAGCGATGAATCTAAGTTAAACTTACTTGAATCCGATTATCGGCGCTATGTCAGGAGCCCAAAGAACAAACAGTTTGACCCCAAAAATACACTATAAAGCCCGTTAAATATGGTATCGGTAATATTAAAGCGTGAGCCTGTTTCTCTTGGCATGGAGTGGGGGGCTATTTTCTGAATTCACGAAATAATGACTGCCAAATTTTATGTGAAAAATATTACAATACATTACATATTACACTACTCCGTAGATAAATGTACGAAGTAGAGACCCTTCTAGCACTGGCAACTGAGGCCATCGGCTTAGACAATACAACAGAGAGAGATAGACAGAAAGAAAGAACAACAGAAGAAACACATGTCAACAGCACACGGTTGGTATTTGAACGGTCCCCCATCCAAGTACTAACCATGCGCAAGATGCTTGATTTCGCTGATCGATGGGAAGCGATGCTTTCATCAAAGCCAAGGCCGTTGACCGGTATGTGAAAAATATAATGGAGTGTCATGTTGCAGTATGCTAAGGGGAATATGCCATTTCGATGGACCTACCATAATTTGACATAATGATCCAAAACATACATCAACTGTTTCAAAAGACTTCTTCCACACTAATGAAGTTATGTTTTGGCCAGCGAAGTTTCCGAATTTAAATCCGATAGAAAATCTATGGAAGTATGTATGTTAAGGATCGTATTGGAAAAAAATCTAAAAGCCAAGACAGTTTATGGAAGAGTCCAGGAAATACGGAAAGCAATACCAATCGAGACCTGTAGCAAATTTATTGAGTCTATGCCTCGCGGTTGCCAAGCTGTTTTAGAAAACGGTACTAAGTACATATGTATTTATAGTGAGTTAAAAAGAATATACACCGAAAATTATTACTAATTTTACAAATTTTTCGGAAAACTAAAATGATGTCCCTATAAAAATGGCCAGGAAAAAAAGGATATAATTAAACTCTTTAGTTTATATTCAAATCTGTGAATGATATTAAAATTAATTTTAGTTGTTTAATAAGCTCTTTGATATCTTGACCAAATAAATTAATAGTTTGAGAAACGTTGACACAATTTATTTGTATAAATGTGATGGAACTAGCAAGTTTACACGGTCCCTAAAAATATGACCACTACTGTAAAGAGTGGGCCAAATAACGAGTACGATTCAGAAATATGTATGAACTCTTTTTTATTTGAATCGATAGTACGGTCGATATAATTTAATATTTGAATATTATTTCATGCAAATGTTACCCGCGGCTGCGCCACAAATGGTCCATTCGCTTAGTCCAATTTAAGCATACTCTTTCTAACATTTCGACCGATATCTGACCGGCCGGTGTAGCCCCACAATAATAGTCTAGAGGCCTTAAATCGCACGATCTAGGCGGCCAATTGACCGGCCCCAAACGTGAAATAAACTGTTCACCGAACTCGCCTCTCTGAGCTGTCAAAACCAGTGTTGCCAAAAAGAAAATAGCAAACAAATCACCCATTACAAGTTTCATTTTAAAAATGCAATTGGACCTTGTAAGCGAATAATCCGAGATCTCTGTGCAGAATTCTCTTCAGGCTAGTGATTGAAATGTTGAGCTGTTGAGATCGACGGAGAGTTGATGTTCGTTTCACACTCTCGGCTACAGCAGCCACAGTCTGTTGTGCACTAGCATACCAGTCTCAAGGACAAAACTTCTTTTAAAAAACGCACTGTTTAGGCTACACAGCACTCACTTTGGAATATGTTTTCAATATTTCCCCAACTCATTTTGTTCCGCGGATGTATGATGCTGACTTTCTGTCAAGATTTCGAGCGGGAAACAGCTCTTAGTGTCAAAATAACCTACGATTTAAAAAGAAACCACTAGATGGCCCACCATGCCCGTATATGTACAATTATCAGCACGAAATAAACATTTCAAAAAATAGGTTTTCATTCATTTAAAGTTTTCTATGCACATACATATCTACACGCAAACATTTGTATTTCTGAGAAAGTTTCATGTATATTTAATTACTTAATTTTCCTCTAAGAAGGATAAGATTCTTCCCCTAAATTTTCCGAGGTTGTTTAGAAAAACTTAAAAGACAAAACTCCAAAAAACCTTGTCAACTTCAAAATTAAAACAAATCTCAAGCTATTAAGACCAATAGAATTAATGTTTTACCTCTAAACTATGGACCTATTAAATTTTATGAACGCTCAAATATATACAAAGGTGAATTAACAACTTTGATAGCGTGTCACAATAAAACCAGCAGAAAAAAAAAACAACAAACAAACATTATAAAATCTTATACAAGCAGAGACATTCAAATAAAATCCATTTAGAGATTTTAGGCACACACAACGCGCGACCCTGATTTGATTTGAAATTCCGATATTTATGACCCAAAACAAAATATCCATTATCGATTTGGTTATTTATTATTTTTCGTTCTTATATACCCGCAGCATATTAAATGCCTTTAGACAATCCACCATCAGGCAGTCACCTCATTCAAAATCAATTAAAACCATGACTACTCTGCCCCATTGATTTGTGGCCTTAAGTTGACACATTGAGGTAGAACTCTATACCTGTCAAACTAAACTATTTTCTCTCAGGCTATTTCTTCTTTTTCTTGTTCTCGTTTTTTTTTCTCTAGCCCGCACTATCTCAAGATTTATTACCCTCACAAGCTTTTAATGAACAATTTGGTGATTTATGAAGCCCATTCGGATGCTTCTCCTTTAGAAATCATTCAAAACCATTGAGAAAACAGGACAAAGAGATTGTCCAATTGTATATTTTGACAGAAAACATTAATCTCAACGCCACTTTGACTCCGTACGAGTATAACAAAACTAATAGCAGGATATGGAGGGAAAAAAAGAAACCTGACAAAAATCATCCCTTCATTGTTCAGTTCCGAAAATATTTTTGCAAATTTATTTTCGGCAAATATCCTTTCAAGGTTTCAAAAGTCTCAGGAAAATGTGAAAGATTTCATGGAATTTATGGACCAAAGAGAAGGAGCCGACAAACTCCTTCCAACAAAATAAAACAATTTTCTCTAACGGTTTTCTTCGCAAACAATATTCACCTTTCACATACAAAATTGTACACGTGAACTTCTAAACACCCTCAGAGTAGTAAAGGACAATGACAAATGAGGAGAGAAAGGACCAACAAACAATCGCACAGTGAAGTTCATAAGAGAAGAGGACGTGTAAATTCTCAATGGAAACGGACTAAACCATCCGAAAAACGACAACTACACCGACAACAACGCTGACGACGACAAAATGAGGAAATAAATGATATTAACCCAGGAAAGAAAAAGTAAGGAATCGAGCGAGGGCGGAGGTGTGTCACCCAAAGGACCCCGACCCATAACAAAAAAAAAAACACTTTATCCTTGTTTGAGGGAAAGCAAAAAAAAAAGAAACAGGATAATTAATGCGGCACTTTGACATCGCCCAGGTAAGAAGGTAATTTTCACTAAAACTGTCCCGTTTTTCTTTTTCAAAAAAAAAAAAAAATCTACGATTCACAGGGGTTGAGGAGGGTAAGCCAGTACCGTCTTTATATACAAATGGCAGGATATTTTCGTTTGGATCCTGGCTAATTGTGTTGTTTTGTGCCAATAACTGTGTGAGAGGTCAATTGAGCGGGCGATTATAGTATTTGTTTTGTGTGTTGATTGTTGAGTGGGGACAAAACCATTCAAGACGGAAAGTTGAAACGATAAACGGGAAATGTTAACAAAAGAAAAAGAAACAAGAATGACAGCCTCTGGATGATGGGTTCTTCGAAAACTTATTTTTAAAATGTTTCAAAGAAAATCTCACGTTATCGAGTTTTCAGTGAAGGACGGTTGGTGGGTGTTCATCTTGAGGTACATTTTTTCACTTTATAATGTGTAGAACTTCCATATATACAGGGTGGCACATAAGAAATGTTCTGAATAAATTATTGAATAATTTTTAGTTTACGTAGGGGAAGGTGGCCTAAAATGGCCCCCCTAAGGAAAATGTGTCATATCTCACAAAAATATGACATTTAAACTTAAATTTTATTTTATTTTCAAAGCTTAATTAATAACGCTTACATTTTTTTGCTTTACGAGTTTAAAAAGTTTCAAAAAATTTTTAAAGTATTTAATTTTCAAAAACTCTTCAAATTTCAACGATCAAAATTGTCCGGGTAAAATGGCATACTGGTATGCCTTTTACCCTTGCAAGTAAACCAACTAGGCAAGTAAACCAAAACTCATTTTCAATTTAATTCAGACTTTATTTTAAGTAAAATAAACCTAAACAATAATCAATAAAAAAAATAAAAACAACAATTCTTTTAAAACAACTTCACTTAAAACAAATTAAAGAAAAGTAGATATTATAATAATACTCAATTTATTGCAAGTACTTTTTTTGGACGGCATTTAGGGCTTTTGTTAATGCATTTATCAGTCCAGGACTGCCTCTCTGTACTTCCTTTATATTTTCTAACCATTTTCACTATACAGAAAATTAAAATGTAAGGGTAAGTATGAAATGGCACACTGTGCCATTTTAGGCGAGTGCTAAGTAGGCCATTTTGCCCATTTAGGGTTCTTTTATTTAAGTTTTAATTTCGAACACACTGAAATGTTTATATGCCAACTAATTTCAGTAGATTAATATGAAATACTAAATACTTACATTCATTTACTGTTTTCTCCAAAATTGAATGTATTTTATAATCTTTTTTGTCAACAAACTTTTTACAACATTTTATTGGTTCTACTTTTGTAGATGGCTAGAGACAGTTTGACCTGTAAAATTTCAAACAATAGCTTGAAGCTGCTAATATTTCGTTTTTGTCAGTGATGCCAGATAAACTAAAGAATTGTGTTACCAAAACCTTCTTATTCTGTTTGATTCTACAATTTCTAGCAAGGGGGCCATTTTACCGTGGTGGGCCATTTTACGCCATCTTACCCTATTTTTTTTTGCAAAATCAACTTTGAAAAACATCAGACATTTACGACGGAAAGTCTCAGCATTCAAATATTGAGAAACAAATATCATAACGAAATTTATTTCATGTTCGAAATAGTGCCGAGTGTTCGGCTTTTTAAAAGAATTGTTCCTAAAGACCACCAAACAACAAACAAACCCATACTGAGCGATGAGACCGTTTTCATCTCAACTTGATCGCATTTCAACGCAGTTCGCGTGTCGGAGAAAATTCCGAAAAGCTTTTCGGAAGAATACGTCTAAGCAAAAATCTTCAGAAACTTATAAAATCGGAGAATTTTCCGTATCCAAACGGTTACAAAAACAAAAATATGAGCAGATGTGCAGTGTATGGTGATTACTCTGATAGTAAATTTTACAAGCGTTTGTATTTTTTTCAAATTCTTCGAAAAAATGTCTCATCGTCTAATTTTGTCCACACTTTCATCGCTTGGTTTTTCTTCAGCTTTCGTTCATTGGATCAGATCGTATTAGAAGGGAAGCACTTACCAAATACTTTTTAAACGAATCGATTCTGATTCGATAAACGCAGACTCTTGTATGCCTTATGGAAGTCACCTTAGTGCACTGCTCTTTATAGTTGCTATCAGTGCTGTTGTTGCAATATTAAATTCCTGTAAATGCCAATCAATGTTTTTTTAGGGGGAAAAATCTAAAATTTTCTAACTACGTTATACTTAACTTTACGCTCCACATTGAATAAATTGAAAGTTGGGCGAAAGCAATGCTTGGTTTTATTAGTCGTTGGAGTAAGAAATTTTCGTGTAATCTGGAAACATCTGCACAACTTTTTTGATCGTCCCCACTTAAAACATGCGATCACTGCATGGTCGTGATAGTACTCTGTAGAGGCATATGAACTCAGTTACCTTCTTAAACCAATAACTAGGTAAACAAGCCGAAAGGAATGGCTTCACAAATTTCTGTGAGAGTATTTCCACAACCCCTGCTGCGGAAAGACTTCACAAAATTCTTGCTTCACTGAAAATGAAGAGCAGAGGTGCCATACAGGCAGTTTACCATTAGATGGTAACTTGGCAGAAAGAACACCTCTTCTACCAAACGGAAAGGACTGGAAAATAGCTACGACCATTTGCTCAAGTAAAGGTAGATTCGGCAATTAATACATTTCAACCCTACAAATCACCAGGTGTAGATGGATTCTTTCCACCTCTTTTGCAGAAAGGAAAAGAAGACCTTATGCCCTATCTCATTAATATATTTTGCAGTGGCATTGCCCTTGGGTGTATACCAAATCTATGGAGAACAGCTAATGTAATCTTCATTCCCAAAATAGGGAAAAAAGATACAACCCGACCATAGTCGTTCAGGCTAATAAACTTTACATCCTTTGTACTGAAAACTTTGGAAAAGGTAATTGAAACTTCATAAGATCAGAAGTTTTAATAAGTAGGCCTCTCAATCCGCCTGATTTCAACTAACAAATAAGACACAAAAGGCCTGAGATGGAAAGGAAACAGCATTAGCTGCGTTCTTAGACATAGAGGCAGCCTTCGACATAACCAGATGGGGCACTGGAAATGCAGAGGCACAAGCAGGACAAAATGTAAAAAAATGTAAATAAAAAAAAATAATCACAACAAGAAGCTGTCCTCAGCTGTCATCACTCTGGTTGTGAAATCTTGTAGTGCATGAATTGTTAGAAAATCTTACCTGCCAAGGTATATGCTGCATTGGCTGAAACGCAGAGGGAGGTCAAATATCTAAGAATTACACTAGATAGTAAACTACTCTGGAACAAACACTTAGAAGCTATAGTCGGGAAAACCAAAAAAGCCCTAATGATTTGCAACAGACTTGCAGGAAATTCATAAGGATGCAAACCGATGTACACGCTATGATGGTAAGACTCATCATTACCTATGGTGCGGTTGCACGCCACAAGAGAACCGAATTATCAAACACTCAGAAAGCCCTATAAAAAGTCCAAAGGCCGGCGTGTATTTGTGTTCCGGGAGCAATGAGAACCTGTTCTACTACAGTTATGGAGGTTGTCCTCCATCTATCCCCTCTACACGAGGCCATCAGAAGTGCGACAATGGGAGGTATCATAAGGTTTTCAAAGGAAGAAACTGGGACAGGCAAAATCATTGGTCTCAGGGAAAGAGATCTCATCAGCAGGTCTACAATTACAAACCTTCTTGGCATCCCATGATGTCATGACATGATCAAAAAATATAATTTCGAAAAAAAACTACAACAAACTAAATCCATATGAAACAAATATCATCAAGTGGTACACTGATGGATCGAGATAAAGCAAAGGGACTGGTGCAGGAATATTTGGGGCTAGAACCAAACTTTCCATGCCGATGGAGCAGTCCACCATCATCTTCCAAGGTAAACGCCATAGGAAAATGCGTAGATCGTAATCCCAAAAATAACTATCGTAACAAGAATATTGCCATCATGTCAGATAGTCCAGCGGCAATCAATTCACTAAGCTCATATACCATCGGCTCTGAGTTGGTGTGTGAGTACATAATCAGGCTAAATGAACTTGGCAAACAGAACAGGCTCACACTTTACTAGTTACCGTGGGTGTTCATGGAAACGAAAAGGCAGATTCCCTAGCAAAAAAAGGCGCATCAACCCCTTTAACAGGGCCTTAGCTCTATTGCGTAATAGGAGAAAATGTTATCAAAAACAAAAGTAAAAAAGAAGAGGAGGCAAACAGATTCAAGGACTGGAAAGAGCTCCAAAAGCTGAGGCAGGCGAAACTACTACTGGGCAATTACAACCAGCAACGTTTCGTAAACTGCATTAACTTAAGTTGAAATAACGTAAGTAGAAATAGCCTGCAGTATTTTTGTTTCAAATTTCTTAGAATCCTACACTTATTCGCACTGTCAAGTAGGAGTCAGAAACAATACCAAGATATCAAAATAAGTCGAGAGCAAAATTTGGAAACTGTCAGGTTGGCACTATACAAATAGGCTTGTCAATTTTCACACCATTATGGCACTTGAGATTTCTCGAAATAAAAATTAGACAGGTAAGACATACATATACAGATGATAATTTCTTATTTCGAATCTTGAACCCCATCTACTTCTCCTTCCTAACCTAATGCCCTTCAAACAACCAAAACCAATCAATTCAGCTCTTCTGTCACTTCTAATCTGAAGGAAATTTAAAAATTTCAATTAATTTTTTAAAATATTAATCCTGTCATCTGAAGGCGACACCAAGTACATCACTCATACCACCACACAAAAGGCGCCCCCATCAACAATATTTATATTTTTTTTGAAGCCTAAAGTATTCTTGA
The DNA here is from genome assembly GCA_911387755.1 of Chrysotoxum bicinctum. Classification (NCBI taxonomy): domain Eukaryota; kingdom Metazoa; phylum Arthropoda; class Insecta; order Diptera; family Syrphidae; genus Chrysotoxum; species Chrysotoxum bicinctum. The sequence goes on along the minus strand of OU426990.1, from coordinate 97,922,597 downwards.
TTGAAATGAAAACCATAATATCCAGCCTTATAGATCTAATAACTACCCACCTACTTGGTGTATATTTTCTTCTCCACCTCCGTAACCTAAAAGAGTCCGCTTCAGCCACCGCGTCGTCATTTATCAACTTCTGTCATGAATTATGCCTATTAATTCAGACACCCTCTGTCGTAATTTATCCTGTCATCCTACCAAAATGGAAAGAAAAGAAAAATCGATCAAAAATCACTTCCATTTCCACCATCCATCGTCGTCATCCTTGCGGGTAAAGCAAAAAAAAAAAAAGGACTTGGGAAATGCAAACGAAAACGATTTCAACACAAACACAGACCAACAACAATAACAAAAAAAAATAAGGGGGAAGAAGAAAATCAATCAATCTTCTTGTGGCAGTGTCAGGAAAGAGGAAGTGTACAAAACAGCAATTTCCTTAATCAAAATGTCCTTCTTCCTTTTCGGTGTGCAGAGCACTGGTAGTTAGTTGTTGTTGTCTTGTCGTCGATGTGTGTCATTGCACACACAAACACTATATAACCCACCTATAACAACAACTTTTCTGTGAGTTTCACCTAATTGCAAAATTTCCTCTTCTCTGTCACATCACACCAAGAGTTTTCGTCCTGATGATCGTCCGCGTTTTGAAGAGCCACCGCAGGAATACATACACGTCGGTGTAGAGGTGGCGTTGCGAGCTTTATATGCAAGTGACTTCCCGCCAAGTTAACTTGACTCCTTCTCTCTACCAATCTGCATTCAATGACAGCTCCCTCGTTCTCATAAAATTTTTCAAAATTAAAATCCTTGACTAGGTCGAACGAACTAGCTCTTTGGGTAAAATTTTCAAAAATTTTAAGCACAAATATTTGGACTTAGTTTTGTTTTTAAAGTTTTAAGAATCATTAATGGGGCTCTTCCACGTTGTGTGTTAACCTTGTAATCTTTCTATCCCATAGCAACATTGCAAATTCAGGCTTGCAGGAATATGAGCATAACCCTTTTATAGTCAGGAAGAGGGTGTATAATGAGCAGGCTAGTATTTTAAAGTTTCAAATCTATTTCAGAATTTCCCGGCAGATGAACCTTGAACAAATCAAAAGCAGCTCTTACCTTTCATAAGGGAGTAATTGATTCCGAAATATAGTACTTCGGCTTTCTGAGGCCAGAAAGTTAATTCGAGGGCCTGGTATCTTGGTCTTATTTGGAAGCAATAAATTTAGACAACTTAAAGTTGCGAAATAAAGAACAGTTATTGATGATATAAATGTTGACAATTTCAACCCACGTCCGAGAGAGTAAGGGAGAGTATTTAATATTATCTTCTCAAGAAAGCTTGTGAGATAAAAATCCATGGAGACTTTTAGAATCAAATCAGAGGGAGGGGGAAGCTGGTGGCTTAACAATACTTCTGGTAGTGGAGTCTACCTGATTGATTCTTAAAAGTTCCAAATGTCGTTATAGCAAGCACTCAATTCCCGCACCTAATTTATACAACTTGCTCATCCCCAGATCAACGGTCCGTCGTAGAAAGGAATCATGTTGCGATAGACGCCAAGCATGCCTCCATTATCTTGGAAGTCCGCTCTTTCTGTCGGCCCAAAACATAATCGCAGTAGCTCAATTACCAGTATTGCAGTATTGTACGTGACATCGGTAAGAGTCGGCTGGATCTTTGAATCATGTAGTTGGGGTATTGGACTGCGACTTGGGGTTCTATTGTGCCGCTGGAGCTTTACCTAACAGCCAACCAATTGGAAGAAAAACTGGTTCATTCACTCAGAGCATATTTCGGTCTCTATGGACGTTTGGAATAGGGGGAATTGAGAAATACACTTTTTAGTAAAATTCTACAATAATAAGAATGGCATTGGAGTAATAATAAGCTGGAGCCTTAGATTCAATTCCCAGCCATTGCCACCTTAAACAAAAAAATACTTCTTTCAAGAAAAAACAAGTCTTAACCGTTACAGCTCGGCAGAAAACTGCAGGGTCCCTAAATTTCTGCCAACAGACAATTTTAAGGCACCTAGCCCTGGTTCTCCACGATCACTGAAGCAGAAGAAAAGCCCCCGCATAATAAAAGATGATTAACAATTGATAACTGCTAACTATTGAAGCCGACCTACTCCAGGTAAACAGGTCTCAAATGTTCCTTATGGTTCACTGCTCCATGGGACCCCCAAGAAGTTGGAAAATTGGAAAAGTGAAAATGCAGCACCGCTTTCTTTGTGAATGCCCACACTAGATCAGGCTAGAAAAACAGATCTCGGGAAATTTCGTTGGAGGAATGAATGGCCGTTCGAAAATGTCATTTAAGTGCATCCTAAAATTTATCATCACCCTAACCTACTTTATTGGACAAAAAATCATCATGTACATCTCCCTGACCAACTGGAGGTAGCTCGGTTTATCCATCCGTAACCTTTCAGAAATGTCGTACTTGAATTTTTTGCGAATCCAAAACTTATCCTTACTTTACAAGAAATAAAAAGCACACGCTACCACCATCACCAGCTTAAGGTCGCTGTTGTGGTGGGAAGGGGTGATCCTCCCTCCCCCTCCCCCAAACATATTTCATTCCTGTTATTTGCTTGCTAAAAATTATTACTCTTTCGTCCATTTTTCAGCAGTATACGGTTACCCCTGACTTGGGAACCTCTGCGGTGCTTCAGTTGCCTGAGAGCTGTCATCCATCTCTTTACTACCACACTAGTGGAACTATACCACCATCGCACTGCCTCACCACCACCACCATTCCATCAACCATCACCATAAAGCGTCATCGTCGTCGTCGTTGTAGTCGTCAGGCAATCTATATGTGACTTGGAAATGCACGATAAATTTTCATGGCATCCCTTGGCGTTGCCCCCTTAACCGTCGTCATCGTCGTCCTCATCGTTGACGTAGACTCGGTTTTGACAAATGATTCCAAGGGTGAGCCATCAACATAACAAATAACGTCGACTAGCAAAATTGATTGCACGTCATTAATTTTCATTTCACAACACACGAAGCTGCCGTTAAACATCACGATTGCCTTCCATGCAACCAACAGCTACGGCAATGTAGTTATTCCTACTCGTATATCTGAGCCATAAGAACCACGTGTATCATCGTGTGTATGTGATCGTTTCGAATTGGTGGTGTATTAGTGGCGTCTAAGCCATCAGCAACAGCCACCAAACAGCAAGGAGTATAGCTAGAGCTCGAGATGGAATGGTTTTTATCGCCAATGACAAGTGGGTTTAACCGAGACACCACATTTAACAACATCAAAACTCCTTGATGGAATTTTTATATCGACGGCAAGTTTAAACTAGGATTCCAAGGCTTCAACTTCTTCAACTTCAGCTACAGAGCACTGCCGGCGGGCTGCATCCTCATCCTCATCGTCGTCGACGTCGTTGATAGATAATAAGATAGATTTAGTCAAAGACCGAGAAGGGGTTGATACAATTTTGATGCGCGCAGCAAGTGTATCTATCAACGTCAGTTAAACATGGAAACTTAACTTTCATTTCTGGATATACATACCTTCCTATCGGGGTTTGGGGATACGGAAGATATTGAAGGATATACTGAGTTGAAGAAGATGCCTTTTGAAAAGCATTTTCGATTTATCAATTTGAAGGAGATGTCTAGCCTTCCCTCATGAAGGGATATGGTAGAGATAAGATAGTGTTAGTTTAACGGTAACGAAGTTACCAATGAATAATGAAAGCCATTTGTAAATATCTGAATTTATTTAGTCCCTCTTTTTTGCGTAAGCTGTAATAGTTTTGAAGTTCACAGTGATTATGAATTGAAGAGAGTGATATTCCTTTCAACATAATTAATCCATGAATTAATTGTCAATCAATTAAAATTTTAATAATTTCAAGACTTTCTTAAAAGGCTAATAATAACCCTGCTTTAAAAGAACATAACAGAGAATTCAGAATCCTAGCAAACTTTAAAAAATTTTGTCGAAAATATTTAAGACCTGAAATTTAACTTAACGGCGCGCGGCGTTCGAAACATCATTATATCTTAAGAATTTAAAAAAGACCTGAAACCCATTACGGAGTGTTACTCGTAGGTTTTAAAAATGTTGTCAAAGTGGCGCCCAAAAATATTTCTCAATCATTTTTCGTTTTCTTCTACATAACCTAAAAGGTGACCAGGTAGCAATGATGGTTTCTCCAATTGTTATGTTTCAGCAGTTGTCAATGACATTCAGGTGTCAAGACCCATAGACAACGCTCCGAGTTCGTCAGTAAGTAAATGTTGACTGGATATTGGGATTTTGGCGAAAAAAAGATTATCTGGCTAGTGCGGTCAAGAAGATCCAACCCCACTACCCAGTACTGAAGACGTTAAGAAAGCAATCCTCATGCTTAAGAACAACAAATCCACAGGTTCGGATGGTCTACCTGCGGAACTCCTCAAGTATGATGATCAGCTCATCAACCAAGTCTGGGAAGTGGAAAGTATGCCCGACTACTAGTCAAATAGCTCCATGCCCAATCTACAAAAAAGGCGATCCTATGTCCTGCAAAAACTACAGAGGCATATCCCTGATTAATGTTGCCTACAAGATCCTATCCACCGTACTATGTGAGAATCTAAAACCTTTCTGCGACACTATGATCGGCACGTACCAGTGTGGCTTCAGGACAGGCAGATCAACGATAGACCAAATCCTCACATTGAGGCAAATCCTGGAAAAGACCAAAGATATTCAAGTCGAGACCCACCATCTTTTCATCGACTTCAAAGCGGCATATGATAGCATAAGTCGCCAAGAGCTTCTATCGATGTCGGAATTCGGGATCCCGCTACCAGCCAGCTGTGCTAGAAGCGTTCACAGCTATTGAACAGGCGAAATGCGTTGGTCTTGAAGTTAATGAGGACAAAACAAAGTATATGCTATAACCAAACAAAACCTCAGCTGTCTATCGCCTAGGACAAAACGTCACTCTTGGTAGCAGTAATTTCGAGGTAGTCAAGGAGTTCACCTACCTCGGAAAAAACATCAATCCGACGAACGACACCTTAATGGAAAACTGACGAAGAATTACCCTAGCGAACCGCTGCTACTTCGGTTTGGCTAAACAAATGGGTTCAAAGCCCCCAGGTTCGGAACGACGAGGAATACCGAACCTCCGCTATAGGGATCAGGCGGTTACAGACGCAAGAGCGCTTGGTCTCGACGACTGGGGGGAGCTCGCGAGGAATCGCAACCGATGGAAGACCGCAATATCTCAGGCAGAGATCCTCCAAGGATCGGGAGCAACGCACTAGTGCGGTTTACGACATGGCGGCATCATCAGACCTTAATTCTTTAGAAATGTCGAAAGAGACACAATTATCGTCAATGGTCCTCGGGTATATAGCGGTGTAAACTGACTTTCTGTGGCCAGAGCTTCAAATCAATCAATCCTAGCTGTGTTTCCAACAAGACGGCGCAACAGGACTAGCTGCGTCGTTAACTAAATAACTCTAAATAGCTCTTAAGCGTTAAACATGAGTAATTAAATTCGTACCAGACCGAGTTTTTTACATATCTGAAAGAGGGCTATTGAAAGAACTAAAGTCCAGATTTTTAGGAAGCCATGGCTCTGTAAAAATTCACCTTATTGCAAAATCAGAATTTTTCCATAACTTGGAAACTATTGGTTTTAGGGGAATACAGAAATGTAGTTAGACTGATAGTCTATCCCTGTGACCCAATTGGCGCTGAAGTGCACCATTTTAATACCATAACTCGTGTGAACCTGTTGATGTAATTGATATGGGAAATTCCGAACATCCAGATTGGGTTGAGTTCAAAGCTAAGAAAAGATCTAGCAGGTTTTATGGCTCTTATTGTGTGTTTGGTTTTGCACAATCATCCGGAACTCACTCAACCGGAACACCACACTTATTAAATACCATCTACACTGTTTCAAGCTAGACAGCTTGTTGACTGGTTCTGAAACAGTAGCACCGCAAACTTCCGTCAAAGCCCTCATTCAGTTAGGTCGGGATCTAAGGAATCAAGCGGAGCGCACGGCACTGAAGTAAATAAAGTTCGTCCTAGAGCTATTTCGTCGCATTGAGATAGGAGATCAAGTCCTTGATCTTCATTTACGAAAGTTCGTCAATGTCGTCAAAAAATGCTCTTCCCAATGATTGTGCTTTAAACTTGGCCTTACCAGAGGCTGTTTTCTTTTCCCGCTGGTCCCCACAGCTATAATAGTGAATGTTATGAGGAATGCCTAGCTTCGCTGCATGCTCTCCTATTAGCCAGTGTCCGGAACAGGTAGCTACGATCCTGGCTATTCTTACCTGGGTCTGCATATCAGATCAAGCGTTCGGAATTTAAAAAAAGTGGGCCAAATCTTTCTAGATATAATGCAGTTAGTTAAACTACTCCACCTTGGTTTTGTTTCGTTAAGAAAAATTGAGAGGATATTGAAGTTCATAGCTCAGAGCAGTATGACTCTTTCGGCAATTGGGTTATGAAGGCCGATCCTTGCCTTGCTCGTTTGCCCGTTCATTTCCATCAATGCCACAATGACCCGGAACCCAGATAAGAGTGACGTTGTGGCTAGTATAGAGACAAAGTTCATTCCGGCATTGCTGGACCATTTTGGAAGATGATGTACTAGAATGAATGGCTTTAACAGCCGACTGAATGTCTGTGAAAATAGCAGTATTCCGGTTCTGGTTTTGGTCTCTTTTGATTACCTGAAATTCATACTTCCCTGATAGCCAGGGGAATAAAATTTTGGACCAAATTTTTTGAAGAATTTGTCGTTCTCCAAAAAGAATTGTAAAACATAAATTTCCAACATTTCGATACATTTTTGAAGATGATGCGGTATAACAGTGCAAAGGCATAGCTCTGGAAAGTCAGCCATTATTCTGGTAGATACGAGAAACACTTTTATTGTTCAGAAGCCTCTTCGAAAAAACTATCACCGACATAGTCTTAGAAATATATGAGCCTCTGCCGGCTGAGATAATATTGAAATTATTAAATAGTATCCCCTGCCGACAATTGGAACATCACTTCAAGCTTTATAGCTTGTCATCGCTATGGTAGGTAGCAAGTTAGACAGCTTATTAGCCAATATAGAGATGTTGCGACCTTATCTGTCTATGGCTTTGTCCATATGTACATATACGTACATTCAGAAGTGGAATTCTAAAAGTCTCCATCGGTCTTAAATGTCACTTACGTTGGTACGATAATTATTGGACTTTTCCTCAACAAACGAAGAAAAAAACAACCAACAATAACGAGAAGAAAATCAATTTACCACTATTAACTGGCAAGCCTAATGTAAACACTCGTGACAGGTGATGCCAAATCAATTGCTAAATAACAGACAGGCGACCGACTCGGCCAGACCAGGCCAAACTAACAAACAACAACAAAAGACACAACACACACAGACTGTAGATAAATAGACTCACATAACTTGAACTGACTAACTTGACGGACGGACGTACGGACAGACCAATGGACGGATGAATAAATATGCCAAAAGATGAATGAATAAATTTTCTCTCCATCACAGCTCCAAATGCCAAAACAGCACAAACTAGATGCAGAACCGAAACTCCTCGCGCCCATTCGCATCGCATCCATCCATCCACATCCATCTCTGCAGCTTTCCGTTTGTCCGCTCCTGCATTGATGGACAGTCGATTACCATAGGAGGAGCGCTCGAGAAGACAGGATGGCAGTTAAGCATGCACGCGAGATTAACGATGTAAACGAGAGTGTCCATCATCGTCTTGATCATCATCATCAGTAAAAACGCTAACGCTGAGGCAGCTACACTGCTGCAATAGCCACAGTCGTTGTAGAAACATGTTTTTTTTTTTTTGTTGCTTGTGTTTGTTGGGCGACAGACTTGGGAGAAAGCACACTACTATACAACCGCAACCACAACCATGGACTAGTAGAACCGCCATCAGCTTTTGGTGGTACGCTACTACACATGATGTAACCAATTGCCTGATGCATGCAAACTTTATCTAAATGATTCCATCAGGGATCCTCCTCGTCCTCGATATACGTACATACATATACATATGTAGGTTCAAACTGACACAACAGTCAAATGAGCACGCAGTTGCAAATGGAACGCAAATTATAAATCGCATGACTTCACAAATTGGGCAGTGTGTGCTTGTGCATGCATTCCATCCTAGCCCTACACAAATTGATGGAAGGATGCGTCGAATTTGTTGTTTCGTCGGGATGTTTCTGACGAAGACGACTAAAGCAATGATGATGATGATTGTGCTGGAGGACCCTTGATTGATGTCTGTAATTTTATGCTTTCAATTTGTAATGCCAAAAAAAGTAAGCAAAACTCCTGATGGATTACTTAACAAGATGGGTGGAGAAATGAGGCGAGAAAGAGGGAGATAGAAGAGTAAATTGTATTCCAAAAATAATACAAGCGGACTCTAAGTAACAAGCCAAGAAGTGACAAGTCTTTGTGAATGGCCTAGTCAATAATACTGCTGCAGTTAAAACAAATTAAAAGGATTAAACATGGCCTGATGGCGGAATACAAAAAACTATCTAAAAGGTCAGATCTTGTGAGATCGAAAATATTGGAGTACTTGGCGTATTGGTTAGCGTGTTGGACTGTCACGCTAATATTTTATTTACTAGGATCATTATAGTAGAAATCTACCAAATGGAGCCTACGTCTTCGGAATAGAGAAGGGCAAGTAACTAAAACGTGAGGAATGGAATCTTTCTCATCTATATAGATTCTGAAAAAAATCATTTGAAAATTTAAAAATACATACAGGGTGTGCCAAATTAGACCTACCAATGCAAAACACGAATAAATTTGATATTTTTCCATATAATCGATTTTTTTTTATTCAACAACGATTGTAATGACTCAGCGCAAATATCGCCAAGATTTTAAATCAAGATCATCTCCCACAGGCTTCATGACTAGAAGTTTGGTCAACCGAAAATTAAATCGTGGGGCTCCGAAGATCCAAGGACAAAACACCAGCATTAGTTAAACCCATCCAAAAGCACCGTTTGATGCGGTGTTATGGCGTAAAAAGTTATCGGCCCATATTTTTCCGATAATGAAACGACAGGAACGTTTTTCGGCGCTTCTTACAGAACAATGATTTACAACCTAATAAGATAGAGCAACTGCGCACACTGCTAGGCAAACTATGGACCTGCTGCGTAAAATTCATGATTATTATAAAAGTTATGTGTTTAACATTGGCACAGTACCCTAACATTATAATACCCTTGAAATAAGGTCTTGATTCGATTCTCAGCCGCTGCAAACAAAATGTCAGCCGTGTACTACCTCTTGAGAGGAATTGAAAAATCCTCTAAGAAGATCTCTTGTTATGAAAAGTGCTGCTAATTAGGCGTTTGGAATCACCACAAAATCGTAAATCCCCTCCATTCCTGGTAACACGCACACAGAAATGGTTGAGTGCTGTAAGTCACTAGGTTTAGGCTCTCTACGAGCCCGTTTTAGCCTTCTATTTTATTTTAACCTTTTTGGCCAACCATGTACTTCAGCCCACGTTGTGTGCTTGTTTGCACTATCAGACAGTGTCCGGTTATGACAGGTGTCTTTTGTTGCCAAACAAGTTTTGAATTAGCGGGATGATGTATGAGGTGCTACTTGGAATTGATTTGAATTAAGTATTAACTGATTTAAGGTACTAGTACGGTCTAGAATGCCAATAAAACGCACGATTTTTGGGAATTTTTTTTTTTTCGGAAACCTTATTAAGTAATAACATATTTTTTTTTAAATAATTAATCATGCGTCAAGAGCACAAAAAAAATTTGTTTGTCTTAATTTTCGAATTTTGGCCGAATTATAGAGGGCGCCAACGTCAACTCATCAAAAAACACATTGTCCCATTGCGGACAGTTAATCTCCGGATCTACTGAACCGATTTTCAAAAAACTTGTTTCAACTTGACTGTTTTTATGTTTTCTAAGACAATTTACCACAGTTTGACCAAAAAGTTATGAACAAAAAAAAATGGCGACCCAAAAATGGGCAAAAAAAATTGCCAAAAAAAGTTTTTTTTTTCAAAGCTTGACATTTTGTTTTTTTTTTTTTTTTTATTTTACTTTTTAAACAAATTGTGGTAAATTCTCGTAATAAACCTTCCTTTAAATAACACATTTTGTTTTTTTTATTTCAGTCCAGTCAATCCTGAGATTAACTGTTCGCAATGGGACAATGTATTTTTTGATGAGTCGACGTTGGCGCCCTCTCTAATTCGGCCAAAATTCGAAACTTAAAAAATTTTTTTTTTTGTAGAATTGACGCGTGTATCTATTTATTATTTTAAAAAAATTATGTTATTACCTTATAAAGTTTCCGAGAAAAAAATTCCCAAAAATCGTGCGTTTTTTGGTTTCTAGACCGTACTAGTACCTTAAGACGAGTCACTGTGATTGCCACGATTTCTTTGATTAAAAGAAAAAGGGCGGAGGGAGTTCGGCAACCCAGCAAAGTCCTCTTTTCAAGATATAAGGATGCTTTCCTGATACGGGAGAAGTTAGGTCTTCTTCATAGAAATAAGAACAAAAATCTTTCGCGGATTAACTTAGGATCTCGCTTTGATATCGAAATTTCAATTTATTAAACCCCCAACTATCCCTTGTCAGAACCAGAATAAAGCTACTTAAATTGAAAACAATCATGTATGAAAACAAAGCTCAAAAGATTCTTTCACTTTATCAAGCTTAAAGAAAGTTTGATAGATATCATTTCACATTATCTTAGTTGAACTGAATCTCCGATGACCCCAATATAGTAAAACAAAACTACTGATTATTTAAAAAAAACTCTCTTTCTTGCTTTGGTAGATGCAAAGTCTTCAATGACGTCTTGAATCTGTTCAAATTTATGTTGAAAAACATTGTTCAATTCGAGAAAAGCATCGGAAGCAAAGTGCGTTTTATGGTGCTCATAAGTCCATCAAAGCGATTAATTCGAGAAACTATGGCTAGGTTTACCACCCTCAATCCCGTAAGACGTCGTGCTCGTCGTGCAGTGCGCCCAGAATAAACGATTGCTGATGTACAGCGTTGTGTAAAGATAATCAATTCGTCTTCGTGATCAATAACTTGTACCAGCAACTTAATGGAAAATGTCGCGTAAAGAAAATTAGACCTCAAGATTACGATATGAACACACCAGCGACATGACCGAAATCGTATTCAAACATTTATGACATATATTATCTTTCAAATAAACCCAATTTCATTTCATGGCTCAGGCCTCTAAAAAGCACCCTTTATTTGAAAAATACTTTTTACTCCAAATGAACAAAAAAGGCCTGAAACAAAAAAAAAATAAATCTCCAACTACTCCGACCTATTGTTTAGATCTATTGCATCCCTTAGCCTTTTGAAAGTTTCACAGCAAATAAATTGTATCTCCCAACCAACATGACTTCCTTGAAGGCACATTTACTCGTACTACCACTTATTTATTAGGATTTTTCTCTGGAGCTGTATGCAGCCTGGAAAAATTTTATTAAGATCATGTTATTGTAAACAAGTCTCCCACTCTCTTATCCTTTTCAAGCTTAATACACTTGTCAATCCACATTCATTGCATGGATTCAATCCACTTAAAAAAAATCTGATCCAATCCTTGCAACCTCTGGTGTCCCACAAGGGGAGCCACCTTGCCCCTTTGATTTTTATTTTTACAAACAATGATGTCAATTGCATCAAGCAATGTACATCAGTTTACGACGCACAGTGTGTTATTTTGCCAATGCAACAAAATGGGTATCATATGAAAGGTAAAATTTCCGGCAATAGAATGGCAAAAGCAAGAAAACAACTGTATTTACCATTCAACAAAATCACAAACATCAGCTTGGTTCAAGTGAAGAAAAAAGTTAAAGCTCAATGCTTTTCTTGTGTCAAGTTGATAACAGCGTGGTCAAGTGAAATATTAGTAGTGCAAATTAAATTTATTTTATTTATTTTTGGTTATATCTAAGAACTTCTCAGGGTGAGTAATTTTTTTTTGGGCACTTACAAAAAAAAAAAAATAAAAAATAATGTGTTCTTTAACTTTGTAAAGCGTTTTAAAAATGTATCCTCATGTATCCATCGTGTTATTGAGCCTAAAATCTCCGTTGGTATATTCTGTGTTAGAATTCGTTTACTTTGCTTGCTTCTGGTTGCTGAACCCATACACTTTTTTTTTTTGCAATTGACCTATGTAGCGAAAAAAAATTCAGCAATTTTTGGTGTATGGAGAACTTCATCGAAGGAGGATCGCAACAAAAAAAATTTCTAATTATATCATGCAAGAATTTGGTCTAGCGGACACAGACAATGTCCTTAAACTTATGTGAGCTCAATGAGTAGCAAAATACTGAAAAGGTGGGATGGAAGTAGGCGAAATCTGGAAAAATTAAAAAAAAAATTTTTGAATGGGTTGGCTCGAAAACTCCAAGTGAAATCGCACTTGCGGCTGAAATAAATACGAGATCAACTGATGCACCTAATTTAATGAAAGAGCTTGCAAATTGTTCCCCTCAAAAAGCCACAAAAATGAAGAAGGCAAGATTAAGCCAAGAAAAAGGGAACAAATTAATCTCACCCGAAGAAGCCCTTGTGCTCATAGTTAATACGAAAATGAGCACATTTCAGTATAAAGCTATGCGACAGCAGCTGAAAGAGCTTAATGCCAATGTTTACCCGAAATAATTTATCGAGAGAACCAGAAATAACAACTGAAATAACAGGGCTAAATATTGACTTAGTCAATCATTTTCGATTTTTACTTGAAGTGATATCAAGTGAATGTGAAATTGATTCTTGAAAGTTTGGACTTTACGCTTGCGAAACCAGGGATATATACTTTGGCATTATTCTTTGTATTATATGCCTCCAAGTATTCATAACTTGCTTATGCACTCAAAGTAAATTATTGAGGCTAGCATTTTACCACTTGGGCAGATGTCCGAAGGAGCCCAAGAAGCAAACAACAAGGAATATAGGCGTTTTCGAGAACATTTTAGTCTAAAATCTTCACTTCAAAACTCGAATCGCGATGTGATAAATAGCTTTTTACTTTTCTTGGATCCATTTCTTTCGAGCCGTAGTACAAAGCTTCGTAGAAAAAGAAGCCCACTTACAGATTCGGAAACCTCAAGTTCGGATGAAGAAGATTAATAGTTTTAATAGTGTATTTAAATAAACCAACTAATAAATCAGGAGAAAACATTTTTTTTTTTTTCTAGGCTATCCTTGAAATAAAAACAAATTTGAACTTACTATTTACATAATTACATATTTTTCAAAACAAAGCAAACAAAAAAAAACACTAAAACTTCAGTAGGTATTTTTAATGTGTTTAGACTGGTCAAATGAGAGCATTTTCAAAGTGTCGTATTTTTCCAAATGTATGAGAAATACATTTTTAAGACTCAGATAAGCTTCTAAATCTCACAAAACAACATATAGTTACATAATTTAACAGTTTTATATCAACAACACTCCATTTAAACGCTCAACGAATAAAGTTCCGCTAGATTGGCAAAATAACACTGTGCGACGATGATAGAAAAGTCTATAGTTGGATACACTACCCTTCTGACTTACAAACTTCAAAATATCCTTAAACGGTTTCCAATCTGTCGTGTCGCCTATAAAACTTTTTTGAGCTTATTGTTAGAAGTGCCAAGCTATCAACTTCTTCCGTAACAGTTTTCAACTCCCTCCTGAACGTATCATATCAACAATGAAACAGTTCCCCCGGTTGATCTCGAAGTTATATGTGATAAAAAATTGAATTTCCGATCTCACATCGATACGTCCATCAAGAAAGCTAACTAACTCTACAGTCTACAATCGGTTTTGTGAAACGATGGTCTGAAGAATATAATTAAGGTTTAACTTAGTTTCGATATCCAATAATTGAATTATAAATCCTTTTTGAAAATGCACACATCCCTTTCAACTGCCTGTTGCCTTTACTTTAATAAATAACCAAAATTAAATAATATTCCTTACTTCTTATTGTTCACTTCAAAGATTTTGTATGACTATATGTATATCGCCCCTTCTTCTTGTCAACTTATCTACTTGAGTTATTAATTGAAGAAGACTTATAAATTATCCACAACTTCGAAGTCCTCAAAATCTATTCTTTGTATCCCGGCATCAATGTCCGTTGAGAAAAAGATTCCGGAAACAACACTTACTATACTTTTTCCCTTAAAGAGGGTCAACTTTTTTTTTCGAAAGGACACTGTCATCTGTGCTTGTACAATGACACTCTTACAAAAAAAAATATATATTTTAACAGGATATGGTTGGACATCCCATGTCCAAAGGCACTACCCTTCTGACTTACAAACTTCAAAATATCCTTAAACGGTTTCCAATCTGTCGTGTCGCCTATAAAACTTTTTTGAGCTTATTGTTAGAAGTGCCAAGCTATCAACTTCTTCCGTAACAGTTTTCAACTCCCTCCTGAACGTATCATATCAACAATGAAACAGTTCCCCCGGTTGATCTCGAAGTTATATGTGATAAAAAATTGAATTTCCGATCTCACATCGATACGTCCATCAAGAAAGCTAACTAACTCTACAGTCTACAATCGGTTTTGTGAAACGATGGTCTGAAGAATTCTCTCACCCATATGTCACTATATCTCTCAATATCACATCTTGAATAACCAAGCCAAGTCTGTGTCACCTCACTCATCCCTCCGTTGGACTCGTTGAAGTAAACAGTATAAGTTGACGAAAATTTAAGAACCAATATAACCTTTTTCATAATGTCGGCCAAACTACGTGTTGTTTAGTCCTGAAAATTAAGGTTTAACTTAGTTTCGATATCCAATAATTGAATTATAAATCCTTTTTGAAAATGCACACATCCCTTTCAACTGCCTGTTGCCTTTACTTTAATAAATAACCAAAATTAAATAATATTCCTTACTTCTTATTGTTCACTTCAAAGATTTTGTATGACTATATGTATATCGCCCCTTCTTCTTGTCAACTTATCTACTTGAGTTATTAATTGAAGAAGACTTATAAATTATCCACAACTTCGAAGTCCTCAAAATCTATTCTTTGTATCCCGGCATCAATGTCCGTTGAGAAAAAGATTCCGGAAACAACACTTACTATACTTTTCTATCCTTTTTCCCTTAAAGAGGGTCAACTTTTTTTTTCGAAAGGACACTGTCATCTGTGCTTGTACAATGACACTCTTACAAAAAAAAATATATATTTTAACAGGATATGGTTGGACATCCCATGTCCAAAGGCCAAATAAACGACAATTAGTGAGGGACAATAATTGTATTATTAGAGAAGGAAATCTTATAAGTGGTTCACATATGTGTTGTTTTGTTTGCCTGTTTTCTTCCCTTAATTCCAAGGAGTCTCATTTTAAATGAAAAGGATGATAAACTGTTGAGTTGGGTGTGTCCTTGATAAATAATTTTATGAGAATATCAATAGACGAGACTATAATTAAGCCAAAGAACATATTGAAATTTCCTTAGATACGAGTATGTATCACAAGTTGGACTAACTGAAGCCGGGCAAAAGACCTTCGTAGGAAAAGAATGAGCCCGAGAATAAATATGAATCCAACCCAGAATGATTTGAAGTACATATAATTCTCGGGATGTTACGAAAAACAAATTTTTAAAAATCGCAGGAGGTAGGGGCGATTTTCGATGAAAATGGCTTAAATGGAAAAACAAATGAAGTCATTACAGTAAAAGTTTCAAATTTTAAAAAATATTTGTTTAGTGAATATTTTAATATGTATGTATGTGGAAATATTTGTTTCTATATTGCGAACAATATTTTGGAAAAAAGTTTTGTAGATGGGCAGTGGCGTAGCATGTGTTTTTGTCGCCCGTGACAGAATCAGTTTTTGCCGCCTCTAATTTTTTTTGGATTCTTCAAAGACACTTTCGTGACTTTTTCTAAAACTAAAAAAACATTTAATCTGACGGTGATGACAACAACTGTCAGAAATAGGTTAATAACAGTTTACCTACGTTCTCGATCCGCTAGGAAGACGCCAATTGTATCAGAAAAGAGTAAGAAGAAAAGAAAAGCTTTTTCTGCAGATCAGTTTAAGGTATTTAACGAAAGGGGCATACAGAGTTTCGAAAGTATTATGGGGAGTGTCGAACCGAAAGTCAATTTATTTGGTCTGGGCAATAAGTATTACGTAAGACGACCTCCTTGTAACCCCAAAACGACCATTAAGCACGGTGGCACGGAAGCATAATGTTATGGGGCTGTTTTTCCTGGCATGATGTGCGGCCATTATTTTGGATAAAGGAAACTGCGAATCAGGCGAAATATGTAAAAATATTGGAAGGCAAGATGCTGCCTTACGCCGAAGATGAAATACAGTCAGTGGCTTTGAAAGTTTCAAGAAGACAATGACCCAAAGCACACCTCGAAAAAAGCGAAAGCTTGGTTTTAAGCGAAAAAGATTTCAGTTAGTGAATGAACTAAGACCGAACGAAAACTTGTGGTCTGAGGTCAAGAATGTGCTGGCTTAAAAAAAATGTTCGAATAAGGGTTGGGATCAAAGAAGCTTGGGAAAGAGTCCCGGTGCAAAAAACTAGTGGAATACTAGTCGTGTCGTTATGAGGCTGTATTAAAAACTAAAGCACATTCAACCAAATATTAATTTAAAACTGAGTTTTGTACCGATTTCTTCTAAGTTTATGAATTTTTACATTAACATATGAATCACACTTATTATTTTTTCAAACTATAAAATAAAATTTTATTGTTTACGAAAAATTAACTATGTTTTATGTTTTTTTTATAATTATTTTAAATAATGGCATTCGATTTATAACACTGAAATAAACATATACACAAAAAAAATACTAATATTAAAATTTTTACGTATTTTTCGTTCACACCTATTATTTTTTCCATCACTGTATGATCAATTGCCCATTTTCTAATCTCCAAGCGTATAAATGACCCCGCTTATTTGAGAAATAAGTGCCGCCGGGGGCCTGTGACCCCCTGTCCCCCTATCACACACTATGCGGTGAGATAATTTTGATATGCTGCATTCAATATGGAAAAACTAGGCTTATCAGAGTGCATAGAAGTTTACTATGCATATTTAGAAGCTAATTGTATTTCTTGTATTTCCAACAAAAATTATTTAAACCCCCTCTTCGCTAAAAATTTTAAATCTTAGTCTGCCCCCTCTGTCAAGATAAGATTCATATTATTTTTTCAAGCCAAGTATTCAAAAAAAATTGCATGCTCCCACAAAATCTAACCTTACTTTCTGCATCCCCTTTGCAAACTTAAACTAACATCACTACAGTATATGACAAAGAAACAATGAACAAAAAAGCAGAGTTAAAAAACAACATTTTTTCCATAAAGAGGAGCCAAGGACACCGGATTAATAAAAATGAATAAACAAAAAATACTACCCAAAGAGAAAACATAAAAAAAAAGACCAAACAGAGAGAGATTAATGTCGACAATGAGTATTTATTTATGTGTTCGCCAGTTTGTAATGTGAAAAAGGATGCTTAATTATAATTTATGTCCTTTTTTTGTTTCCTTTGGCATAATGAAATACGTTGACTGTCGACTGAAAATGGGAGAGAAGCTGTTACATTTATATAGTAGTATGTAGGAAAATAATAGGGGAAGTATTTTATTTTATTTTAATTTTTTGAGAAAAAAAATACATAAAAAGAAAACATAAATAACCGGGAATGGACACAACATAAAAGATTGCTTACAAAGTGTTTGAAATAAATGGCAATTTATTAGCAAGTCTGGTTTTATTTTTGCAAGACAGAAAGTTATAAACCTTAAAATTAAATTAGCATGCTGTATTCGTGTATACATGTGAAGAGTACTATACTCGTATGTAGGACTTGAAATGATCAAGAAAAATATAAAAAAAAGATTAGATAGGTTTATACAAAATCTTTAATATCTTCCTGGTTTTCCCGTCACCTATGAGCTCCATTTGACAGATGTAAATTGTACGAAGTATTGTGCACAGCTGTATGTGACCAAACGTCGATGCTGAATATAAATTGTGTCGCGGCTGGATGCGGAAGTAAATTCGTTTTCATTTCAAATATCTCGACGATATCCTTCCAGCAGGAGATTTCAATCTTCTTGATTTAATATGGCCTTTTTCTAATGAAGGTAGTTTAAGAAACACATAATAGAAAAATTAATTAATCGTTGATGGATTGGATGATTACAACAGTTTTATGGTTAGAAGAACATTGCAATCATGTCAGATAGTCAAGCGGCACTAAGTTCATATACCATCGGATCTAAGTTGGTGTGGGAGTGCATAAGCAGGCTTAATGAACTTGGCAAACAAAACAGGGTCACACTTCACTGGATACCTGATCACGTGGATGCTAATGGAAACAAAGAAACACACTCTTTAGCAAAATTAGGCGCATCAACCCCTTTAACAGGGCCTGAGCCCTTTTGCAGGAGGGGAGAAAATAAAATTAAACAAGAAGATGAGGCAAGCAGGTCCAAGAATTGGAAAGAACTTCCAAAGCTGAGGCAGGCGTAACTACTACTGGGCAATTACAAACAGCAACGTTTCGAAAACTGCATTAACTGAAGTAGAAATAACCTAAGAATAATAATAGGTATCCTAACTGGACACTGCAAACTTAGAAGACACCTAGATTTACTTAGTATGGTAAGCAGTGCCACATGTAAAATCTGCAACAAAACACCGGACCACACCGAACCACATACTAGGAAGATGTTGTCCACTCAAGCACGAAAGGAAAACCCATCTGAGACATCACTAGGTGGAACAGAGTGACCTATCCTTTCTGAAGGTGCTCCAAATACTTAGATTCCTAAGAGCAATAGATTTGGAGGAAGAACTATAAGATGAGCAAGCTCATCATTTTTTTAAGTTAGGGCACAATAGATCTCTAGGTCGCAGTGCAATACCACAAATACATAATTCATTCATTCATGGTTAGAAGAAATTTGTCAATACTAACAAGAGAAAATTTGACGAATATTCATCAAGAATGAAGTACTTGGAAGAGATAAGCAACAACCCCCTTTTATTCGTAATTTGTTTTCCTCATTCTTTTAACTTTTTTTTTAATGAATATTTTGCACCACGAGATACCAATTTTCCTCAATTGAATAGCTTTACTCAAAGCTAATTGAATGATATTGTTATCAAAAGTCAACTTGTGGAAGACGTGAAAAACATTTAGAATTAATGTCCCAGTGAATATGAAGGAATTTGGCTTTTTGTTAAAAAAAAAATTATTCACATCTCTGATCGATCTAAGAACATTAGAATCATCAACATCACTTTAATAAAGCGACTTTCATAGCATTTGAAAAAAAAACTCTATTCCAATCCACAAAACGCACAATCGGGGTGACAATAGCCAAACTTTCATGCTAACCCGAAACCATTGAGGCTAGAGTTTTCAAAAATTTGTATTTCAGTTGTACTATATCCTTTCGTCTGGTTGATCAATATGGGTTTAGATACAGCAATCAATTCTTGTGTTGATTGTATTTCTGTTTAAAAAAAAAAACAATAGTTTGTAATAATAGCACAAATCAATCAATTAATAGAACAAAAAAAAACGTGAACTGGTTAAACTTCTCGCAAGCCTTGATTTTACACCCCAGCAATGCTTGACTTAATTAGTTGTTGAAGGTAGGAATGTTCATTTAATCTCTCAACAACTTCGTGTTTTACCAAATTGATCGCATTGATTCTAACCATCATAAATACATATTATGTACAAACATGTCATATGAAGTCATTTAATAAGGGACTTAAAAAGAACAGCTCCAAAAATCATATTTGTTGTTTAAATGTCATCTCGATTGACTCTTTGCACTATAGAAGTAAAAATTGGATGAAAGTTTTGTGCGATTTATTTTCCTGTGAGTATCAACAAGGGAACCACAACTCCGAGACTAACCTTTAATCTTCATTTGGAAAGAAACTTAAAAGACTCAAAAAAAAAAAAAACTTTGAGGTGCGCATGGAAAAATATTTAATGTAGAAAAGAGGTCACAAGAAATGCAAAGCGAAATTCCAACACTTGGAGGCAACTGCCCAATCAATAATGAGCTATGACAGCTAGATATGGGGTTATAAAGAACATAAAAATGTTTAAAGGCTTCAAAGACACTTTATTAAGCAACTCCTCAGACTCCCAAAGCATACTCCACATAAATGCTATATGTTGAAATGGGGCTTCCACTACTTCCGCTTTTCACATGAATACTTCATTCAAGTTGGAGATTTGAATTACGTTAACTGGTCATCTCATATATAAAAAATTAAATCATATCCTACTGAAAGGAACTACTTCCACAAAAAGATTATAGTACGCAGCAAACAAGCGTCCAATTCAAGTCTAGGAGGGATATGATGCCTCTGAACTTCAGACCCTATAAAACCGATGTAATCTACGAGAAAAATAAGAAGTCTTTCATCTAAAACTAAATGCCCAATTCTACAGGAAACTAGAGGACACCAATAGAATCAATCTTTTTTATCAATAGATAAAAGTACATAGTACACATTTTGAACGGCTCGAACTAAAATGCTCTTTCTAACTTCATATCAGATGATCTTCTATATAATCAACATATTAGCCATTAATTTTATGTTGCAAATCATTAAAATTGATATACATCGCAAACAACGAGTAAGCACCAACATTGTTAATAAAAAAATATTGATCCTCAATTCATGACCTGAAAGACTATCAATTATCAATAAACAAAATATATTTTCAACTTTCTTTATATAATAATATGAAAGTTATTTTAATATTAGTTTTATCTCATAAATCATATGTACAAATCATATCTTCATATTTTTGTAGGTACAGGGTGCATTTTATGTTTCAGGTCGATCTTACTTGGTTGCCATTTGTATGTGAATGAAATTTATCAGTTGGCACTTGACAACCGTAGAGAGTGGTGAATAACAAATTATAATTGATCATTTTATTTAAATATTGAACTATTTAATGAAACAGCCCGAAGAGAAGCAGGACCTAGCGACGTGCAACTCTCAACCATATCTGTATGCGTGTTACCAAAAATGGAGCGGACCTACAAATTTCTGCCGATTCCGAGCACCACTTTTCATAACAAGAGATACTCCTAGAGTATTTGTCAATTCCTCACAAGAGGCAGTACACCCCTGAAAACCTTTGAAAATGAGCAGTTCTTTTCATGACAAGAGATACTCTTAGAGGAGGGCGAGAAATGAACCAACTTAGGCCAGAAAATATTAATGTAACGAGGCATAGTAATGCTGAATGTCGAGGTACCTCTTATAGACGCCGTGCACAAGAGTTGGGAATGCCTCCGTCATTGCTAAAAATTCTCGGAAAATATTTGCATTTATACCCGTATAAAATTTAATTGATACAACAGTTGCAGGGAAATGACCATCAACTTGAATGAAAAGTTGCACATCAGAAAACATCTCCTCAACAATCAACCTCGTCCGTCCTGCACCACCTGCAATGTTCCACTAAATCTAGATCATTTATTAAATAGATGTATATTATCTAAAAACTACCTAAAAGATTTAAACATACTTGAAATACTTAAAAATACCTGGTATTAAATAATAAATAAATAAGAAGAAGAGGAGTCAGTTTCTCACCTTCTATGTTCTTGTCCTGCCCTAGCACAAAGACATAGACTCAACTTGGGAGACTTCTACTGTAATGATCCTAGTGATCTAAGAAATTCCGACATTCACTGTCTCAAACGCTTCATTGCTAGCTCCAAATGGTTTATCCAGTAAGGGTGATTTTTGAAATCCTTTGGCATCACACAACGTACCAAATATTGGTCTAAGTGTGTTGGCTTTTACGGTCAGCAGCCACCTTAACCTATGCTAACATTCATATGTACTCACTAAATGGATACACAAAAAGATGTTTGAAAATACAGGTGTTTTTTAGTCAGGCAACAATGTTAAAACCACCAAGTTTCTTAGTTAAAACTGAACCACTCAATTTGAAGAGCGACTTTTAACAAAAGAAAAACCTTAAAAATTAAAGAACGATTTACAGGCAAGTATATTTATGGTTCCACCCTAAATAAATTGTAACAAAAACAAATCCAGTGTGATCTGACTCAAAACACAGCTTTAAGAAATATCGAAACCACCTGAGGTTTTGGTTGAGCTAAGCTCTTTGTTGTGCTGAGCTGTTACTTGATCCTGACTATTGGTTGATTCGAGGTTAACTGAAGATAAAAAGTAAGGTTTTTTATTTAGAGAATAAGTTATCGCACCCACATTCAGTCATTAAAGACTGAGGATACCAAAAATCATGGTTTTGAATAAATACGAAAATATTTTATTCCAAACCAAGACACATCAAAATATACTGCTAATTCTTTTATAACATAAGTTGCATTTCGAAATTTTGTTCTTTAAGTTGACGCCTATTTGGGGTTAGGGCGAGATTAGCAATGCTGAATAACCTTTCAACTGCAGTACTGCTTGGAAGCGCTACGTTGTGTTCTAAGAAAATATTTTTAATTGATCCGAACTGCTTATTCTCAAAAATTGGTAATGTTGTGTCTTTACTGTAGTTAAAATGATTTAATATTTTAGCTCCAACATTTACCGTGTGAATGCCAAAAGCTCAAAATTCAGCTTAGCTCATTCAGCACAGCTCAGGTAATATTAGCTAGCTGAAGGGTTGAGCTAGCTCAAAAAATAGTTGATCCTAAGAGCTGAACTGTGAGCTGAGCGCAGCTTATTTCTGAACTTCTTTGCAATCCCGGATTCTGCATTCTCAAAAAATGATTACGTTAATGATCCTTTTTGAACAATTTTGAAAGAATGAATGGACGAAGTTTTTAGTCCAAGTCTTTCTTTTTTACCTTTATTATAAAAAATGTATTCCATACTATAAATCAGAGAGAAGTTTAGCCAGTCTAACATATCAAAAGTTGTCCTTGCCTCCTGACGGTCAACAATGAATTCTTCATTTGGATAATGAGTAACTATTGTGATGAATTCACAAATTTCAACGATCATAGCAATTTTTAACCTGGTGTTATGTAACGACCACCGGCAAAGGAAATCATTGCAACTTAATTCTGATTTTTATTTCTTATTCCAAAATTCCATCACACCAAATTCAGAATATCTAAAATTTAAAAAACAATTAACAGTAGAAAACACGAATTCGGCATTTTTGATCCCTCTTAATCAAGTCACATTTTCTCGTTTATATGACTTTTGTTTATACAAACAAAACTATTCATCATTCATTGTTACAGCTTACCGCCGCACATCACAAATAGAATGACCGGACACCTTCAAGGTAATAAATTTTATGAGCAGGTATCAAAAAAACTATAAGCATACCTAACCTCTAACCAATAATAAAAAAAGGTCCTAAGCGATTGTATAATCCTGAATTGAAATGACTAAGGATAATGGAAACATAAAATCAGAATGAACGTAATGTTAATATTTTACAGTACGCCCTCGCTTATCCCAAATGATTCTTTTGTTTACTTCGTTTAAGCATCTCCGCCTATTTCACTCTCATGCCATTACTCTGATCTTAGAAAAATAGAACTTTCTGAAATAAATATCGAATTACAATATACCTACATAGCTTCAATTAGGTCGCAGACAGAAGGTCCTAAATTCCTCAACGATGATGACTTAAAAGACCCAAAGAAAAATCAGCTTAACGCGGCTTAGGATTAATGAGATACTACTGTAGATACGTAGGTATCTTAAAAAAGCCGACAGGAGTCGACTTCGAGGCGGCAGCCATTGTTTGTCGGCATTATTTGAACTCAGTATACTCCATCATTAGACACTTAGAGCAGTTAAGAGTTTGTTTCACAATTTCATTTGCACCTTAAAAAGGATAAACATTATAAAATCTTAACGATCATCAAGTAGATATTTGTTATCTCTCGTGGCAATATAACCTTGAGCTAACAATAAAATCCGAGAAGGATATATGGCAGGACGAATACATCTATGTTTACACACATATATCTCAAGCCAACATAAAAACACTTTGCCAAGTTAATAAATCTTTAAATTGCTCGTTCTTTTGCCACACCGCGCCGCACCGCCGACGGCAGTAAACATAAAGAATATCCTAATTTGTTTACGAAAAAGTTATGTCATTCATTATCCTTGTTCGCGGCGAACAGATATGTACACTGTTTCTCGCTTCCTACCTACTCCCGAGACTGGAATACATAAATTCAAATCCACGTATGTTGCTGCTGTTGGTAGTGTTGGTAAAATGCAATAAACTATCGCCGACAAAGACAAATGCAATTTATTACACCAAATAAAAGCAGAGCGCAAGATGAAACAACCAAAGGACAACCGACAAGATCCCGTTCGAGATGCGGCAAGAATAAATCGCTCTTAGATACCATTACATTCTACTGGGGGTTCTGGTTCTGGGATCCTGAATCCTTACTATCAAATGATGGCGCATAGCATCCCCAATCCTCATTCTGAGAGCATAGTACTACAGTCATCATTTTGTGTGAGTGCCAGGCCAGGATAGGATCAAGGAGCAAACCAAGAAGGATGAACAAGAGGCGAACATGACAACGGAACGGGGGGACGAAAAAAGATAAATTGGGTAATTTTGAACCCCATGCCGTTTAAATGGTGTTGTATTATGATCCCCACCAGGACGAATCTTTCTCCTAGTATACATATATGTTTGTACGTTGTAATGTACTATCCCCATTCCACCAACCTACTCAACCCTAGTTTAGTATGAATGTGAACGCGAGAGAAATTTATTGGACATTTTAAGTTGGAATAAATGGTGGTTGGTCGTCGCTTGTCTCCCGCATGGATATCATTCGATGTCTGTGTATGCATGTTTGTATCCTGGATATAGTTCATAAATTGTACGTTTCTGGTAACAACAGACAAAAAAAAAAAAGTAGAACACCAACAAGGACGATGAGAGAATGAAATATATTGCATAAATAAATTCATATCCTCGCAGACAGTTGTTGTTTCAGTTACTTTTCATTTGATCCTAAATTGTGTTTTATTTTTTTTTTATTTTAGATGAGAAGTCAGCAGAGTACATCTAAGGAGATTTCAAATACAAAGGATGAAAGGATGTCTCTCAACTTAACAGTTTTGTATTTCCATGAAAAAGATCAAACATTATTCGTGGAAAGAGCTCAATACAATTTATTTAAAAGGTTTGATAATTAGCCAAGTTCAATACTATTTAAAATAATAAGAAGCTTCCTTACATGCGGTCTCCACTAGCGATGAATCCAGAGCATGCTTTAAAGCATGCGTTCATTATCGCAAGTAGAGACCGCCATCGCAGCTATATTTTCATCGCTTGCGATAGAAAGTATGCTCTCGTCGCATTACCATTCATCGCTTGCTTTATCGCAAGGAGAACTGTCATATTGTTCTGGCGTACCCAAATTTAATTTAACTGAGTTTGAGTTTTGCGTGCGAAGAAAGGTTTTGCTTGGGGTTTACGTTTTTCTAACAAAATTAAAAAAAAATCTGATTTGAAATTGTCCATAGAACTCATTTATATCCATTAAAATTATTCACTATACTAAAAAAGTATGCGATGAAATGCCCAGCCACAAAAATCTGACAGTTCTTCTGCTCTCTGCTTTCTGCTTTGGCTATTGCGATTGCGATGGATTTATCGCTAGTGGAGACGGCGTGTTACTACAGATCATATTGGGTAGGAATTAGGAGCAAAAGATAAGATAATCGCTCTGAAGAACCAGCTCTCCAAGAAACCTAAATAGAAGAGGTAACTGAGCTATTTATGGACAAAACAAAAGTTACAATAATAATTTTAAAAAATATGGCAATGAGTAAAACAAACAGATATAGTACCCCAGGTGGTAATCCAGATAAACTGGTAAATCCACTCTCTTCGGAGAACGGTCCTACGGATTCTGGGGTGGACCAATTATTGCTTTTAGGAAATAGACGGAGTTCAAAAACACTAAGGACTCCACCAAAAATATTACCAAGGGTTACTCCATCGAAAACCCCAACGCAAAAATCAAATGACATAGAAGTCATTAACGAAAAAGGAACCAAAACCTATGAAAAGATCGAAATAAAAGATCAGCAGTGTTCCACAAAAAACAACGAGATCCACCAAGTTGAATCCGAAAATTATTTCGATAAATGGCAAATAGAAATTTTAGCCAGAAAACAACTTGAAATCCTTGTTGAAAGTCTTCAGCAACAAGTAAAGAGACTCGAAGAAAAAGTCAGCTTGCTCGACAAAAAGTCCGTGAAAGACAACATATCAAGTCAAAAGTCACCAGTAGTGAAAAGCCCACAAAAAACTGCTAATGAGTTTCATACTGATGAGGAAGAGCTCCTCCTTGAAACTGAAGGAAACCGAAATAAACGTAAGTCCAAGAAACGAAAAGCAGAGGGTAGCCCAGAGGCTGTTCAAAAATGTCAGCAAACAGGTTCAAAATCAGTAACTGCTACAATAATGAGAACATCCAATAAAGAAATAGGAGATTTACACCAAAATAAGTCTCACGTTAAAGGTACCAGGCAAACTGCACCACCTCCAATTATGATCTCCGGATTGGCAATGTTTGGCGAGCTAAAGAGCATAGTAGAAAAATGCACGAATAAGGCATGTAAATATACATCATACAATAAAGACAATTGGAAAGTCATTGTTGAAGACGCCGATGCGTATAGATCTGTCACTGAAGAATTGAACAAAAAGAAAATTCAGTGGCACTCGTACGAAAATAAAGCTACAAGATCGATAAAAGTAGTAGCACGAGGCCTTCACCCTTCATGTGTTGCCAAAGAAATTGTCGAAGACCTTATACAAAAAGGCTTTCAAGCTCTCGATGCCAATAATCTTATTAAAAATGAGATAGTCAAAGACTCCACTGGGGTATCAACGACGAAAAAGAGATCTCTACCTTTATTTATGCTCACGTTTGAAAATAAAGAAAGTCTCGATAAGATTTACAGTATTAAATCAATCATGGGCATAGTTGTCAAAATTGAACCACTGCGAAAGTCGAAAACTGTTCCACAATGTAAGCGCTGTCAAGCCTTTGGACATACACAAAAATACTGCAATCGCGAGTTTGCTTGTGTTAAATGCGAAGGCAGGCATGCAACTAAAAACTGTCCCATGGGCAGTGAACAGAAAGCGAAATGTGTTAACTGTCAAGGCAATCATCCTGCGAGTTACAGAGGATGTCCAGTAGCAAAAAAGTTCCAAGACACAAAAAGAAAAAACAAAACTGGGAACAAGCTTAGGAACTCAACCAACACAAAACCAGTAGTTGAAAGCAAAAAAGTAACGGTTGATAACATTACTAAAAATCAACCGGCAAAAGCAATTGCACTAAGCAAAAGTGATGAAAATAAATCCTATTCCCAGATTGTAAAAAATGTGCGGAAGAATGAGGAAACTTCTATAAAAGAAATGCTGGAACTCATCCTGAAAAGGATTGACCAACAAGATTTAAACATAAAACAGCTAAGCGAAGAAGTCGCTCTTAAAAAACAATGATGGACAGAACACTTAAAATCGCAACATGGAATGCAAACGGTATTTTACAGCATGTATCAGAACTAAACATCTTCTTAGACATAGAGCATATAGACATTTGTTTGGTGTCCGAAACCCACCTCGCTATTGAACAAAGTCTTGATAATAAATTACCAAACTATACATGTTATCACGCTCCGCACCCAGCTGACAAAGCTAGGAGAGGATCGGCAATACTTATAAAAAAGTGCTTAACACACTATGAAGAACCACAGTTTACTAATGAAAACATGCAAGTAACATCAATAATTAGTATTGGTATAAAAAAAAAGAATTTAAAATAGCTATATACTGCCCTCCTAGGCGCTCTCCAACTGAAGAAGACTATGCAGAACTCCTACATTTGTTAGGACATAACTTCCTTGTTGGTGGCGACTTCAATGCTAAACACACCCAATGGAGATTTAGGCTCATAACAACAAAAGGTAAACGGCTATACCAAGCAGGCCGAAAATACAACTGTGAATTTTATTCTTCTGGTTCGCCAACATATTGGCCATCTGATACTAACAAAATACCAGACCTTATAGACTTTTTCGTAGTTAAAGGTATTAAACGAAATCATATAAGTGTCGAAGGTAATTACGATTTATCGTCAGATCATACTCCAGTAATTTTATCACTGAGCGAAGCAGACATAATAAAGGGTTTTCCAATAAGAGGTGTTATTTTGATATTCAAAGAAAAATGGCATTTTTGGAGATAAATGATCGGATGTTTGTTTCATTATAAAGAGGAAGGTATGCCGTTAATAATGGAACACAACATCAGCCAAATAGCCGCCAAGACCACGCTTACAGGACCATATCCTTTTCATGAAATTTTCCATAACCAAATCGCAAAGTGGCTGCCCTATGTCCTCGATAGCCTCACGAATTTCATCTTTGAGGTCTTGAACCGACGCTGGGCTGTTGGCGTAGACCTTATCTTTCACGTGGCCCCAAAGGAAGAAGTCGCAAGGTGTTAAATCACAAGATCTCGGTGGCCAATTGTGATCATCTCTTCGAGAGATAACACGGTCCGGAAACTTTTCCCGTAAAAGATCGATGGTTTCATTGCTTGTGTGGCACGTAGCGCCGTCTTGTTGAAAGTAAACGTTGTCCAGATCAATACCATCCAATTCAGGCCATAAAAAATCATTAATCATCTCTCGATAGCGCAATCCATCGACCGTAACTGTTGCTCCAGCCTCATTTTCGAAAAAGTAAGGTCCAATGACCCCGCGGGACCATGAACCGCACCAAACAGTCACGCGTTGAGGATGGAGAGGCTTTTCAACAATAACTCTTGGGTTTTCCGAGCCCCAGATGCGACAGTTTTGCTTGTTGACGTAGCCTCCGAGGTGGAAATGGGCCTCATCAGTCAAGATGATTTTTCGATGAAATTCCGGTTCATTTTCATGCATTTCAAGGACCCAATTTTAATAATTTCAATGCGTTGTTGAAGCGTGTATCGTTCCATTTTTATTAATAGCGTAGTTTCTACTTGTCAAATGTCAAAAAATGACAGCTTCAAAAGTGACAGCTACCGAAATAGCGGGCTATTCAAAATAGCACCTCTTATTGGAAAACCCTTTAGAAAAAAGTAATCCCAAGCTCGTGAATAACAGAACAAACTGGAACGAATTCAGAGACAAACTTGAAAGTTTTATAAACCTAATAGGGACCATACACTACGCAAACCGTTTGAGCAAACAAATGCCTTTTGTTGTTGTAAAAATATTTGTGCAAACTGTTTGAGTAGTGTGTAGCGATGTTGAGTATTTGCGCAAACGGTTTGAAGAAATTCAAAAAAATTTGAATTTTCCGTGACTGCACAAACATGTTTGAGTGGTGTGTGTTGAATTTTGCTCAAACAGATGCCAATTTTCATGAAATTAAGATTAATAAACAAGACAAACGAATTTTTTTGGGCCAAATTCTTTTTTTTTTTTTGTTTTTTTCTATTTTTTTAATAGAAATAGAGATGAAAAACGTCACGCAAACTAATATCTCCCAAACATGTTTGTGTAGTGTGTGGCGAAAATATGTTTGCTCAAACACGCGTTTGAACAAACGTGTTTGCGTAGTGTATGGGCCCTATAAGATCCCCTATGCAAACAATTGAACAAATTGATCATGAAGTAGAACAATTTATTGCTGATGTGCAGCAGGCTGCAGAAGAAAGTACTCCAACTATTTCGAACGCGAGAGAAAAAGGTATAAAATATCCTATCGAAATAAAGGAGTTGATATTGGAAAAAAGAAGAGCTAGAAGAAAATGGCAAACCACGAGATTCCCAGATGATAAGGTAGTTTTTAACCGTCTTAACAACGAATTAAAAAAAAGAATCTGAGTTTAAAAATGAGTCACTAGGTTAAGAAACGACGGATGCTTCTACTGAATACTCCTTATGGAAAGCAGCTAAGCGCCTAAAAAGACCTCAGACACAAAACCCGCCAATAAAATCTCAAGATGGTAAATGGATCGGAAACCCGAAACAAAAGGCTGATCTTTTCGCTGAACATCTCGCGAATGTTTTCAAGCCATTCCCAGCAAACACAGCTACAGATCCCTTACAGTTTGTTGACAGAAACGACGAATGTGAAATACCTTCTGTCACGCTCAAAGAAGTAAGAAGCATGTGTCAACATAAGTTGTCTAACAAAAAATCACCAGGGTACGATCTTATAACTGCTCAGGTTTTGAAAGAAATGCCTCTAATATCCTTCAAGAAACTCCAATTTATAATAAACGCATGCCTTAAACTAAGATATGTGCCACATCATTGGAAAATGGCTGAAGTCATTGTTATACCTAAACAAGGTAAGCCACCAACAGAAGTAACATCTTACAGACCAATATCGCTTATACCAATCATGGCAAAAGTTTTTGAAAAACTGCTACTGAAAAGGCTTAGCAAAATAATTGAAGAAAGAAGACTAATTCCAAGCCATCAATTTGGATTTAGAAATAAACATTCCACGATAGACCAAGTGCATCGAATTACGGATGTTGTGGAAAAGGCACTTGAAGAAAAACAAGTATGCTCTGCTTTATTCTTAGATGTTGCTCAAGCTTTTGACAAGGTTTGGCACTTGGGACTTGAGTACAAACTGCATAGGGACCTTCCCAGGCAGTACTACGAAGTACTGAAATCCTACATTACGAACCGACTCTTTAGAGTACGGTACGACCAAAATTACTCGGAACTTAAGAAAATTGAAGCCGGTGTACCACAAGGAAGTGTCCTAGGACCAACCCTGTATCTGTTATATACAAGGGATATTCCAGTGGACAACAACGCTATCATGGCGACCTTTGCTGATGATACTGCAATATTGGTGCCAGATAAATCCGTTACGAAGGCTACACAAAAATTGCAAAATGCAGTCGATAAAGTTAGTGATTGGACGCAGAAATGGCGTATCAAATTAAACGAAACAAAATCGACGCATATAAACTTTACAAACAAAAACATAAACAATGTTCCAATATTTATAAACAGTACAGAAGTACCTTACTCCAATACCGCCAAATACCTTGGAATGAATTTGGATGCAAAGCTTAAATGGAAAGAGCACATCAAAAAGAAAAGAGAAGAACTAAACTTAAAGTATAGAAAAATGTACTGGTTACTAGGAAAGAACTCAGGCCTATCTATCCAGAACAAACTAATGTTATATAAGCAAGTATTGAAACCCGTTCGGACATATGGCATCCAACTATGGGGCTGTACAAAGAAAACAAATGCTGAATCCATCCAAAAATTCCAAAGCAAGGTCCTTCGTGGAATAATAAATGCCCCTTGGTATATAAGAAATAGCGATCTACATCGTGACCTTCAAATTGAAATGGTTACAGAAGTGGTTAAGAAACACGCTGTATCACACAATCAGCGACTGCAAAGTCACACTAACTCTGAAATGGAGACCGTATTAAATGTACGAGACAATGTTCGGAGATTAAGAAGAACCAAGCCTCATGAGCTGATGGTCTAAAAGTTATGGGAAAGTGTTATTACATTAAACTTCCCCCAATGCGATTTAAAAATTAAGAAATAAAAATCATTTGTCGATCTTTCATAGATTGGTGCTGATTCACCGGTGGTTTTAGTGCGGTAAGAGTCCCACACTACTCGGTACCGATTCTTACCGAGTGTCTTTTGAAGATTTCCATCGGATAAAAAAAAAAAAAAAAAAAATATGTGGGTAATTTGAGAAATGAGATGGATCCACCCTAAACAATTTGAAGCAACACAATATTTCCTGCCTCACTTTCTTATAATTATTATAAATGAATGTGGGTACACTTTTTACAGTCTTCTTAAAGTAAAGTCGTGTGCCATCAGTCTCCATTACCTAAGTTTAGTCTTCAAAGGATCTGTTATCTTTCACTTTATGATTTTGCCCCAGAACCACCCCCTTTAGAAATTTATATGTAAATACCAGTAGGTATTCAGCCCACTCCTTTTAAGAACAAACTAGGGGGTCGAAAGCTGGAGATGCTCTTAATTCGGCCGCACGTTAAAGAAATTACTCGGGCTGGTTTTAATTTTATCGGGAGCACCGGTGAAAGGTCTTAAGCTACTACTGAAAATTGACTTTTAATCAAATCATTGTAAATCTAAGGAATAAAAAAAGATATGTATGATATATGTTTTTCGATTGTCGCGAGTAGATTTTGGCGGCCATGCTCTTTTAATGACATCTGTCGATTCTGTGGTAGGTATATTATTCAGTTACTAATGCTAAATCACCATGGCCAGTAACACGATTGAAAAGCACGTCTAAATGATAAATCTTCATTATCATAATGAGTGTTAGTTGATGCAAATTTTGCGTTACGATAAAAGTGGTGGCCCTTCAGTCGACTCTTCAACGTTTTGGGGCCAAATTTGAGAAGACCGGTTCGGTAATCAATCAGCCAATATTTGTACACTAAAGTAATGCAAGATATGTGAAAGTGTGAAATTCCTAGTGTTCAGCAGATGCCGAGGAAGTAGATTCGTCACTTTCTACAAGAACTCGCCCTTTCGCAGACTTCTACTTGGCAAATTTTGCTTCGGGACTTTGGCCTACATCCGTTCAAGATCCAACTGACCTAGAATACCAAAGTTCATGATAACGACGTTTGTTGTTTGCTAAGCTTTGGGGCATTTGGAAGTGGACCCCAATTTCGGCCGTACAATCATCTTTTTTGAATGACTGGCTGTTCTAACAAGCGAAATAGCCGTATATGAAACGACACCACCCGACATGAAGTTCATCCGCATCCTCAAAAAGTTACTGTTTAGTGTCGATTTTCGGCCAGTGGCGAAATTGGTCCGTACTTTTTCGAAAACGACGTAGATGAGGCGGTCAGCGTCCATGGAATGCTTTACAGTAATATGAAAAACAATTTCTTATTACAAAAATTGAACCATATGAACCTAGATGACATGTGGTTCCAGCGGAATGGCGCCCCGTGCCTCTCAGCGGACGCCACGATAGACATTCTGTATGAATGAACAATTTGAGGAAAAGGTAATCTCTCGCAGGCCACGTGATCTGACCGCAATACTATTTCTTGTGAAGTTTTCTGGAGTCACAGGTCTCTGCAAACAAAAAACCATCGATCGATGCCATTAAGGTGAACAAAACACAAACCATCGGTCGAATTAAGCTGGATCTATGGCACAGATTCATTGAAAATTGGACCACTCGGATTCGTACCACCATTAGATGAAGAGACAGGCATATGAACGATGACATATTCCATACATAATGGTATAAACATGGGCCTTTCAATAAAAAGAAGAATTTGATTAGTGCCTCACACAAAGCTTGTTTTTTTTTCAACATCTTTCCGGCCTTATTGAAAAACCTTTTATAGACATAAATAAATAGTAGCTATACAAACATGATACAAATATATTCACAAAAATATTTAAAAGAATTTTTGTATAAAAACAACTCACCATTGTGAAATCATCTTTTACATGTATTTCAGACCGTGGAGCTGGTTGGTATTAAGGACTCCATGTTCCATTCATTGTTAGTTGATCTCACTATAAGTTTTTTTCAAACTTCACATTAAAAACACAACTTATACAGAAATATTTAAAAAAAAATTAAATAAAATAATTAAAAGGAAAGCACTGATTGTAGGAAACAAATATTTTCTTCCCAAATTATGTGTGCTGGCAACATAAAAGGTGTTTTGTTTTCTGCAGACAATTTCAAAATGAAATGTTGATATTTATCCAATAAAATACTTAGGTTTGTACCTTTAAACATACATAATATGAACATAATAATAAATATTTATTTTATTAATTTTATGTTAAGAGAAATGAATTAGATATGTAGGTATTTAAGAAAAACCTCACCTTTTATGTTGTCACACAGCTACAATAATTGCACAATTTCAATTTTTAGAGAACGGATATGGAATTTAGCGCCCAACGCCATAGACATAACGGATATGAAGGCGCCAACGCCAACCATTTTCACTTACCACGCACACATTTACATATGTACAAATATGGTTACATTATTTAGGCGAAAGAACACTTTTATTGCTAAACCAAAGGCAAAAAACACTTTTAAATTAAACATCGCAACTAAAATGCTACTTTTTTCTAAAAAGATAAAGTTTTTCACAAAAAACTGGGACGATTTCTTGCAAAAACTGCAAATCACGTACGCATACATACACACTCTGAAATTGTGGATAATCCCGTTAGAATTTGCTTCACTTGAAGAGGAAGCCAAATTTTCTATTTTTACAAAGGGAAAATTAATAATTTCGGATTAAAAGTGGGGATAAGATTACACTGAACATTAATTTACAACAACTTTACTTTTAATTTACGAGATTTTGGGAATATTTTAATTGCCCATTTGCGATCACGACACGTTAAATTTAACGAATGAACTCCACCTTCACCAATAACCTTCAGCAAAAAAAAGTGAATGACCCGCTTTTAATTTTTCTTGCACAAATACACAAGAACAATGGCAGTGGGTTGGAGGAGATGTGTGTGCGTGTGATTCAAATAGCGTAAGTGCAATAAAAAGCTCAAGAGATGGGTTTACATTTTTGAGTATATTACGATGCATTCTGAATGTCGACCGGTGTATGTCTATTGGTTTTTCGTAATGTTGCATGTTTTTGGATTTCAAAGGCTTTCGGCTTAAATTAGACAGTTCATCAATCGATTATCTATCTATACTTGCTTAGACTAAATGGATGTATAATAAGAAAAGGTTAATAATTTTTGATTGGAAGTCGTATTTGGATTCATCGATGATGAAAGAAGTACCTATATAAATCCGACAGAAATATTTAACATACATTTTAGCAAAACTATACTCACCATTGCAAAAGCCAACTTTCATATTTCAGACCGTAGGCGTAGGGCTGGCTGGTAATCCTAATTTCATTTTCCATTTATTGACGGTTGAACTTAATTCTCAACATAGATTCACGCACTTCACTCAAAAACACAATTTAAAAAAAAAATACTAACACAATATAAAAAAGAAGGATAGCAACGATTGTTAATTTATATATTTTTTTTTAATTTTGGGATTTTGATAAGCGAATTTTTATCTTACGAAATTCTACGTGTGCCGGCAACACAAAAGGGGATTTCATTTGACTTAAATGATTTCTGCAGTCACAACAATGAATTTCAAAGGAGGAAAATATTTAGGTACATTATAGGCTCAACTTTCCTTTAAGGTAGCACGAATTTCCACACGCGGATAGTTTTATTCGATAGATTAGCACTTTTAAATAACAAATATCACAATTTTAAAGTGAGGAAACATTTATAACTATTTTTAATTAATTTTTAAAGTTTCACTTTTTCATACAAATTGAACACAATAATAGCTGCGATGCACATGAAAAACTTTTTTTTTGCTTTATTTTGACGTTTTTCCTCTCTTTCTTTGGTTCAGTGATTTTATACGCGCTGTTTTTTTGGGATATTCTTGAAATTTATTGTACTTGTATTGAAATTATGAAGTACAAAAGAAACTTTGCGGGCACCCAACCTCGCACCTACCCCAAATCCTATAGTGAGCCCAAGCAGGGGGGTTGCAGGGGGGCAGCATGCCCCCCCATACATATCTCACTGTTTATGCGCCATAATGCTGGATGCTAGCACTGATGCATTTATGTAAGTATGTAAGCAAAAAACAAAAAGGAGTCTTAGTAATTTTCAATTTTCTCAAGAACTAAAAGACATAAAATCATTCGGTTTTTTGTGTTCGATTCAGAATAGATAGTAAAATTGAATACATAAACCAATTAAGCACTTTAATTTACAATTTCGCCAAAAAAATTGAGTCAAACAAAAAGTGAGGTTAAAACCGAAAAGAAAATATTTTTTTTTAGGATTTAGGGGGGTTTCCTCACTCTAATATTTTAACCCTGTTCTATTGAGACCCATACCTAACTGTAAAAAAAAAATCAACACTATACTCGTGCTACCTTAAAGGAAAGTCGCCCCTTTTATTATTTTGTGTCTGGAGAAATCAGTTACGACATAAAACACCCTATATTTTTCTGTTTCCGAACAACTGCATTAACGAATTGCAATACATACACCGAGAACTTTAAATAAGGGGAAAACGAAATTTAATTTACTTTCGACGCCATTGAACAACAGGTGACGGATATGACGGTGCAAGAAATACCCAATTTTAACGGAACTTTATTGACATGGATATATTCTTGAGGCAAATGCTTTTATATTACTAATTTGTATTACTAATTAAAAAAGACGAAACACACTTTCACGAAACTTTACTGCTGCCTTTTCACAAAAAAAAACACAATTTCTTGGAAAAATTGCAAATGGCCGACATAGAAACACACACACGCACTCTATTTGAGAAAGGGTAGGTAATCGCATTAGAATTTGCTTTAAGGAAGCAAAAATTCTAAATTAATAAAGGGTAAGCTATTGATTTCGGATCAAAAGAATAGATAAACATACGCATTGAATATTAATTTACATTTTTACTTTTTAAACCGCGAAATTTAGGGAGAATTTATATTAATTATTAGCGATCACGCCACACTTTGCCTGCACTGACCGAACACTGAAGAGGAAGACTGAACTGAACGAAAATGCCTATACACTTCTTGCACTCATGTCATGACTGGGTCGGTGAAGATTCGTGAGGTTCTGCAAAGTGCAATAAAAAGCTCAGGTGCTGGGCTTACACTTTTCAGTATATCATCTTACCGATTCATTTAGTTAGTCGGTTTCTATTGGGTTTTCGAACAGTTTTTTTTTTTTTTAGATTGAATTCATTTAAAGGTTGCAATTAGGTCTATTCGCCGTGATCTTTTATTCTCGTATTTTGTTCTTCTGCTATGAATTTCCATACAATTTAGTCAACAAATCTTTTATGAATTATAGGTATTCGGCATGATAAAATCTGTTATAAAATCTGCTAAGAAATATGTTAATTACTGTCATACGTTCGAGCTCAGAAAAAATCTTTTACGAATTGCATTTTTGCTATTCAGCATGTCAAAATCTGCTATGAAATCTGTTAAAAATCATAAAAGAATAAAAAACAAACATCTTTGAGTTTTATTAAGGGTATTCATGTAACGAGATAATTTTCCGCTTTGTAGAAAGATATAACTTTCCGCAGCATGTTTTCATGAACACCCCCTAAGAAATACTTGCGTAAATGTGGGAAATATTTTGTGAAATGTCAAATTAAAAGTCAGAATCCATACTTCTTTAGTTTACGAGGTTTATTTCTGCACTTTCCGCAGCAAATTTGTGGGATAATTTTATGCGATTTGCAGAAACTTTTTCCCATACAAATTTTGACAGCTCGTTTCTGCGGAGATAAAATTATCTGGTTTACGAGGTTTACGAGGGTTTTCCGCGCTTACATGAATACCCCTATTATAAGATATGTAGTATATAGGTATACTAGGTAAAAATGAATATTTATCTTGTATTTCATCAACGAAATGTTCTTAAAAGGAGACAAATTTAAGAAAATATCTTAAAACACATATCTTATGCAAATAAGAATAGTAATACCATGGTTTATTCCCTGACACATACAGTGGATCAAAAAAGAAATCGGACATACAAGTTTCTTCTCTTTAAATCACAAAATAAAATTGATGAAGGTTTGAAAATAGCGTACATCTGCATTTATACATAGTTTTTACTATAAACTCTGGATATTTAGCAAAAATTACAGTTTTATTAACAAATTGTCATCGAAATTTAATTTAAAAGAAAATAATCACAAATTTAATATCAAAAAAGAAATCGGACACTGTGGTATACTCATTTTTTTTTTGTTTTTAACGGGACAAATATAACACTTTTAGGTTCTTAAAAAAAAAGTAGGTGGTAAAATCGTATTCCATGTTAAAGATACAGATAGTGTGTAGAAAAGTTACTTTTTTGTTCATCACCCATTTTTATTACGTAAGATGAAATATAAATATTTAACTAAGTCACAGCTGATTAAAATAGCAGATTTTAATTCAGTTTGATCATAGATTTAGTTTTCGAAGGTGCTAACTACTTCTACTCAACTTTTAAATTTAGTTTTTATATTAGTAAATAGTCGTACTGGTGAAAATATGCGACTTTCTGCAGATTTGATAAAATTATCTTACGAATTTGATGCCGAAAGAGAAGAAATAAACATGATTGGGACTTTTAATTTGACATTTCACAAAAGCGCTAAGTTGTTTAAAGTAATTTCTTCATACAATTTTAAAAACTTTCTTTTTTTCGCTTGTTCTTGCCATCTTTAAATCAACAGAATCACTTTTTAAGTTAAAGTATCGTATGAAATATACATTTTTGATAAACAGTTTTTATGAGTTTACTTCGACGTTTGGCGAACAGCTAAATATTTCCCACTTTTAAGAAAGTATTTTTTAGGGGGGTTTCATGCAAATACTCGTATATTGCGAAAAGTTATATCTTTCTGCAAAGCGGAAAATTATCTCGTTGCATGAATAGCCTTTATATTTTGGATTATTTTTTTCCGAACGAACTAAATTGTAGCAAACACAAACGAAATTAAATCAAATAAAAATGCTGCCGGGTTTTACTTTTGACATTTCTGTATTCTTCTTGAGTGGATTCTGACTTGAAATGGAGAAGCGACATTTCTTTCTCAGAATCGTCGGAAGAGTAATTTTCGAAAGGAAAATGACATAAGAGTGGACATATGGCATGTGAGCGCGTTGCCACTTTGAAAAAATTGCGTCATTTAAAAAAATTCTTAATATAAAATTATAAATCCAAAGTTTATCGATTTAAACAATACTAACCCCCAGTTTCACAGTGAGAGTTTAAACTTAAGTTCTGCTGAACCTGAACTGGAGTTTAAATTTGGAGTTCAACTCGTCCGGTTTCACAGTCTTATCTGAACTTCATTTTTTTAAACGTAGTTTAAGTAAATTGTTTTCTCTTTCTATCTGAATCAAAGAAAAAACAATCAAGGAAAGTTTGCTTTGTTTCAGTTGTGACCTGTGACAGAAAACAAAAATTAAAATGTTTGAAGGGGTTATCGAACTTAGATTTAAACGGCAGAATAGTGTCGTTTAACTTGAACTACAGAATGAACTCTGTTCAAGGACTGTGAAACCAAATTTATTGTTGAACTGAAGTTTAAACCAAAAGTTGGGTTTAAACTTTAAGTGTGAAACTGGGGGTAAGAATTTTTTTCAAAACAGGTATAGAAACTAAAACTAAAAAATCTTAAATTAATCATTTGAGGTCACTATTTGTAAATTTAAAGTTTTTAAAGAAGTGTATAGGAATCCTGTGGCGAGTTTATTGATATCCAACAACCTTTCTCAACATTACTCATTTCCTTGCAAAGAATAACATTTTTAAGATATTTGACTCTAAATTTACTGTGGATTTAGTTAGTTAATTAGAGACACGTAAGTTATACAAAACTTAGAAGCAGTACAAATAAAACAACAGAGGTTTTGTAATGACTGAAAGCATCGAACTAATTTCTTTTGTCCTTTGGGCTTTTTGGAGAATTCACATCAAATTAGCTGACGTTTAAAGAAAATGTGCATCCGTTTTTTGTGGATTTACTTATTATAACAGTTTGAGAGTAGAAATTTTGAAATGATGTGCATTGGATTTATGTTTTGCGGAAAATGCAGTAGTTCTGCTCTAATTGCAGCAAAATTGATACCGCTGTTGAAGATTTGGTTTATTCACCTTATTTATTTTTTATTTATTATTACATATGTATGTCAACAATAGACTTTTTATAAAATGTTACTTATAAGATGATTTCTGCAGAAGTTGTGAGTTCAAAGTTCCTCTAAACTCCTGAAATCACATCGAGGCTCAGCCACGCTAACACAAAATAAACCATCACTAGCACATCTGTTTTGCGACAATCGCAAAAAACGTACAGATAATCGTTTCTTATAGTAACTGC
This sequence comes from Chrysotoxum bicinctum, assembly GCA_911387755.1. Lineage (NCBI taxonomy): Eukaryota > Metazoa > Arthropoda > Insecta > Diptera > Syrphidae > Chrysotoxum > Chrysotoxum bicinctum. The sequence continues at coordinate 97,882,501 of OU426990.1, read as the reverse complement.
AACAAAAACGATTTTCAATAAAAAAAAACACATAAAATTCAATTGGTATACATGGATCGGCCATTTTGTAATGAGCAAAAAACAAACTTTGATTCGATAGCTCAAAAATATTTGGACGTTTGCATAAAAACTATCGATAACAAAGTATTTTTTGGCATTTGAATTAGTTGTTATGATGTGCGAGTTACTTAGCCCAATCATCGTTTTTTGCTCAATTTCCTTGGGAAAGACATCTATTATTACCACCTATTAGTTTGACAGAATCCAACTGAAAGATTGGAAATTGTCATTATGCGTGTCTAATTTAAATTGATCGAGATGTTTTGATTTTTTATGTCAAGCTCTTAAGATTAATTTAATTTAAACATCTAAATCTTAAGCTAACCTTTTATAGCGTCATCATTCCAACGTTGAATGTTTAATAGACAAAATTAAATATAGGGTCGAATGAATAATAATCCAGTCGTTTGAAGACAGTGAACGCAAAAGAATTTTATTCGGTTCTATGTTAGCTAAACTGAATACTAATAGATACCTTAAATTAATTTAAACCAACGTAACAGATAAATAAAGTGTTAAAACACACATTTTTTTGGCTCCGAGACAAAAAGATTTATCGCCAATCAATTTTGTGTTTCGTTTCTTTCTCACGCCGAATAATTATCCAAGCCTATTTAAAATACGATTCATATACCCCTTCAATTATATACCAATTTAAGCTGTGCCCATCTTAATTTAACACCAATTTTGCTATTCAATCCATGATCCCTAAAACCAGACACTACACATATGTATGTATACGTAGGTACCTTTAAGGGCACATTTCGTCGGCAAACATGAAAAATCTCTTCTGTCAAAGATACAATCATGCATTCACTCAACCATTCACAACACATCAATTCCGAAATTGACAAATTGAATGCATCTGGGTGGGTGTGTAGTGTAGGTGTAAATAAAACACAAAAATCCATTAAATCCTTCGGGAACCCAAAGAAAAAAAAAACAAAAAAACGCGTTCGACAGAAGTTAAACCGTCTTCGCCATCGTCGTCATTATCATCATCGTCAGCAGCCATCTTTGTCTGCTTCAGCGATTTCCTCCACTTTGGCTTTGTGTCATTTTGGGCTACTGTACGTGCATCGCACCCATCATCACCGTGAAAAAAAGTTATTAAAGGTACCTTTATCATTTCACCGACTTTTAACACCGACGAACATTGACGGCGACGACGACTGAGACGACGACGATGTAGACATGCTCAAGTGGTATTCTGTCTGTCCGTCTGTTAATGTCTTCCTAATCAAATTAGAACCCAAACGCAAAATTACAAAAAAAAAAAAAAAACACTTCGAAGAAAAAGTGTGGATGTGAAATGAAAAAGATCAAACGTTGCGCCATTGATTTTAGGTGTCTGCTTTACTACACATTCTGACATCTTTAAGTGGAAATGACGTCCCATTACAGCCTGTTGGCCAGTGATGGCGGCAATGGCAGCGGGGCAGTTCAAACTTGACAAGTTGAAGCAGGGCCGGAGTAAAGTCATCACCCACAAGTTAATAAACAACGCGGGAGGGCCACTGGACTTTTGACAAATATCGGTAATTTCTTGAGCTATGTAATGTATGTAATTTTTAGAGCTATGGCAGTGTAAATAAGCAAAAAATGTATTCTACGTGTGAATGTCTCGTTCACAAGATGCAAGTTGTTTATTCGCAGACTGTAAAGTTGCGAGTTTGTTCTTGGGGTATTGCCACTTGTTTTAAAAAATGTGTATACTTTAAATGAGTAGAAATGTTTCATTAACAAAAGGGGCCAACTTGGATCAAGTCCATTTTTAATATAAATAATTCGTATTAAGTGTTTTTGAGCTGTCAAAAGAGTTCTAAAACTATTACAATAACATCCGCCCCAGCTGGCAATACCACATTGTATCTTTGACTGTGCCAGGCAGTAAAATACTAAAATTAATACCTTTTTTCGAGCAAAATTGCTTAATGAGATACATTTTGCGAGAAACCAACATCATATACGATTTCAACGTCCTTATACGAGTATGTTGCTTCCAATTTATGTTTGAATCAATTCAAAACCCTAAATATTTAGACTGGTTCAATTTTACAGCAACTATTGAAGCATTAAATACGAGAATTGAAATTTCTTTTACCACACTTGTGAATGGGTAGACTATATTATTTGCAGTAATGAGAATGAAAGTACAGGTTCTAATCAGGGAGATTATTGCCAGATATTTTGAGAGCCACCAGTTTAGTTTTTTGCTTATAATAAGTTTAAACCACGTTCCAAAATTTTCTAGGTCTTCTTCAATTTTAGATATTCAGTCAAAGTGTTGGTAGATTAAAGCTTTAAGCCTAGTACGCAGATCGGGAAAAATTTTGTCTCCCATACATTTTTTTCCTGGGACAAATTTTGTCTCGGATATTTTTCCGAGCAGTACGCAGTTCGCGCGCAAAATTCATACTATTGTGAATTGCTCTACAAAATGTCTCCACTAAATTTTGCCAGGAAAAAGAATGATACAAGCATTATTTTGCGGGACAAATTTTGACAGCCACCGTATTTCAGAAAGTGATTTTTGTCAATTCTGATTTTATGTAGAAGGTGCTGATGCTTCTCTTGAGAGCATCGAGAGGAGATTCCAAAAAGATATGAACGACTTTTGTAAGACAACCTGTTCCAGAGATACACTAAAAAACACATTAAATTAGATTTTATCTCTCCAAACTCAAACTTTTGCGCGAGAGTTGGAAACGTTTTGTAGAGATTAAAATTGTAGAGATAAAATTTGTCTTGTCCCGATCTGCGTACTAGGCTTTATAGTCAGCAAATACAGAAGATGAGCCAATAAATTTCAATTTAAATACTGAATTTACGTAAATGAAGAAAAATAATGGACCAAGTGCAGAGCCCTGTGGAACACCTTGGGAATTGCTAAAGGTACCATTAGGCTAGGCGCGCACATTCAATTTTTAGTTTCGCAACTGCTTGGTTCGACCAACTAAAAAGTTTGTTTTTTGACACAAACTAAACGATTGCCTAAAATAAGTTCGCCATTTAGTGCAACATATAATTTTATGCACCTGCGCGGACATTCAACCAAATAATTCATCTGTTTTCTATAAGCAGCAACTAAAAATTGAATGTGCGCGCCTAGCCTTAACAACAACTTCTTGTTCCTTTTCTCTGAAGTGGGATTGAACCGATTTAAACGTATTACCTCTAAAACCTTCCTCAAATAATTATTCAAGTTCTCTACGATTTGAAACATATTTTCTATTTTTACTAAAAAATAGTTTTTAGAACTTTTATAAAATATTTTCTTAATTCCTTAAGTTTTAAGGCTAATCGGTTAAAAAAATGACAATTCTATATTAAGACATTATTAATAGTGTAATATTTTTTTGCTAGGTTCGTTAAATAAAACTTATTACTCTTTCTAATATTTCTTCTTTATTTTTACTTTCCAAATCACAACAATAAATCTCAACTTATAATCAACTCTAATACTTTATTCAAATTAAAATCACACTTGTTTTACACAATCCAATAAGCAGAGTTTTGCACACTTGCGTAATCAAAAATCAACTGTGTCTCGCTCACCGTGAACACTCCCTCATATACTCAAATTAGTTGTTCTCGAAAGTTCTTGTCTTGGAATGTTCTAGATGTTTGGAATAAGGGGAAATACATTTGACATTGGAAAAGAGCTTTTTGTTTCTTCCATAAATTAGATATGCAATATTCTAACAGATGGCGCTGTAGTAGTATAAAGCTCTGTTCACAACAATAGTATCATTTTTATGGTTTTTGGCTTTTAAATGTATAGTACAATTTTCAAATCTTAAAAGTGTTTAAAAAAAATGGACATATAAAAACTTACTTTTAAAAAAACACCGATTAGATTTCTGTTCAAGCATAAATTCACACTTGTTAAAAATAAATTCACATAGAACCTTTTAAGATTCATGAGCTGTTATTGACAGTCCGGCCGTGACTAGGAGCTATTTGGTGTTGTTGTTGGGACGTCATTTATATCTGCGGAACCTCCCGCAGCCGGCTGGCGGCAATGTCATTTCCATATTATTATGTTTGGCCGTAAAATGCGTTTCGTTTCACATTTCAAATTAGAGGTCTTTAGCGCTTTTTTTTGCTTCTCATCTCCGCTTGCTCTACCACCTCCTTATGCTGTCTTTTATGCGGAGGTGACTTGGCAGGGAACTGTCATTTATGCACTTTGGCAGGTCGTTCATTAAAAAAAACTCATCGTAGTCGGTAATGGTGGAAACCGAACACAACAAAATTATAGGTATACACTGAAAGCAAACATCGCATTTGAATCCGTGTTAAAAAGATCCGTGTGTCATCTTCTTCTGCTCCTTCCTCTGGAAGAAAAAAAAAATACGAAAAATATAAAGATATATGTACCTAAAATAAAGAGAAAAAAAAGTTTTCAAGTGCACAACGTGAAGGACCTAACCAAACCGACAGGACCCGAACCCTATCCGACAACAGGTTAAGAACAAGGGCAACAAGGCCGAAACGAGTGTGTAATGAAACCATTTGCCACTTTGGCATTTAATATCCACCGCGACAGCTGTTGGACAGGTTAAATGGGCGGCTCTCTATCCTGCGCGGCGATGGGTTCTACTTTTATTCTTTTTATTTTTTTAATTTTTAACTGAAACGAAAAGCTGAAAGCAGTGTGGCAAGTAAAGGAGGAATTCTCGAGGACTCTCAGTAAATTCCCTGCATGTTATTTGAGTTCCAGAAGAATTTCTTCTTTTTGTTATTAACATTTTAATTTGAGAGACTCTCGACATGAAGTACGGCAAACAGTGTGCGATGTGCGTTTGGTTGGAGATAAGACGTGTGATGGCTTAATTCAAGGTGAGCAGAGAGGGCGTAACATGATTGTAAGAACTCGAGGAAAACATACTCGAGTGCTTCTTTAGATCTTGTATGTTAAGAATGTTGTCTGAACTGATATGTTGCACAGGCATCTGTAGGTACCTACACTTACATAAGACCCTGAGGACATAATTAAAGGGCTGAGGGCATTAATGTCGAATTATTTTTTTATTCTCCTTCTTCTTGTTGTGTGTTTAAAATTCGCTCATTATATTTATTCTTAACTTGATACTAATTCATACATTGTAAGGTCATATTTTACTTATAATACTTCTTTATGTACATCCATTTATAGAAACGTTCATAGGTCTTAACGACAAGGGTTTTGAACTTAAAAAGATGTTTTCTTAATAAAAAAAAGTCGATTGCAAATAGTTGACAATGATGATGATTTATTGTTAGCGTTTAGATGGTGTTCCACAGGCTTGCATTCTAGGGTCTATCTTATTTTTGGAAATATTCAATAGATCTATTTATTTAATACACTCGTGTTGTTTGTAGCGGCACACACAATCTGACGTTTAATTCAAGTAAAAATCAGAATTGACATCCATCTGACGTTTTACAAGCTACAAGGTGGTTGCGTTCTTTATGTAGAGATCAGGATTTCAGCTGGTTGCGTTCTTTATGTAGACTTCAGGAGTTGCGTTTAACACGTGTATACCCAACCCATATATATGTTTTGGTGATGTTACCACCTTAAAATAGCTCAAAAGGAAAAAGAAATTTATTTACTTACTATTTCACACGTGACAGTAAGGATTTTTGAGTTTTGTTTTCCCAAACGGAAGTAGCAGCCTTTTCCTAGTATAATTTTTCGTAAGATTTCCGCTTGGGCATTTCTCTTCACTTTGAAGTAGATGGACTCCTTTATTCCTTCAGAAAGAAAAATATATCATGTGCGAAAACTTTCATTTAAGAAAACTATAATGTGTGAGAGAAATAAAAGGGTTTCCAATAGGGATGGGTAGTTACTTAATTTGAATAAAACAAGCTATGAGTGAGATATCAACAATATATTTTCATTTCAGTGTTAATGCCAATGTGCATGAAATTTAATATCGTTTAAATGGGCAAACGGTTTCGCTGGGTGACGCGCATCCGAGAGGTCTAATTTTTTATGATTTCGACGTATATATAAGTTGGAATGGAACTTGAGCGATGGCACAGGTTATGTTGACTTTAAGGACAATGGTCGTTTGGGCTTATTGGCATGTAGTCATGTGTCTTATGAAAACCCCAGAAGAAAAAGTCTAATTGTACGATCTCGGTGGATAATTCACGTAGCCTTTACTTAAGGCAACCATTTCTTCGAAACACTCGTCCGTTTATTGTGCCATCCATCACTGCGTGACACTTAGTACTTCCCTGTTGGAAACACATGCCAATCTATCCATATCATTCAATTTGGGCCAAAAGAAATTGGTAGCGCTCCCATTTGAAGGTGACGGCAATATCATCATCATTTTCAAAGATGTACGAACCGATGATGACGCCGTCGGTCCACAATCCACACCAAATAGTGACTTTCTACGGATGTATCAAAAATGGGTCGCTGTTACTTGCAATGGTGATTGCTCTGATGAAAAATAAAAAAAAAAAACAGACAAATTACATCTGATTAAGCAACATGGCCGACATGAACTGTCAAAATCTAGCCTTTTATTATTGGAATATGTCATGCAAAACAGTGGACTAATAGCATTTTCGTTTGGTAATCCGGCCAAAAGTGCTCTACGACTTAAGGAGTGTAAAAATTGGAAAAGGGGCTACTGTGGATGCAGAGTCATCCTAAGCTTCACTGACATAAACATTCAAACGGACAGTATTCACATCCAAGGGAGACTTGGATGGAAAACCGGGTCCTAAACACAAATCATGTGTCGGTCTTTAACATCAGATGGTTCCAAAACGGAGTCTGAGATTTTATGCATCTTCTCAGACAACACTCCCAAAAAATAGATCATGATAGCTACCAAACGTTTGCAGTGTTTTGCAAACGCAAATACTTGCAGTTTTCGAGGCAGCAAAATTTATTTCCACATGTGAACTGTCGAGCAAGAACATTGATATCTTCATAGATAGCTAGGAGGCAATCGGAGCCTTTTCGTCAATTGCCACGAAGTCAAAACTGGTTCGTCGTTACAGTAGTGAATTAAGATTGCTCGGTGGGAGATTGCACGGGCTGGTTCCCGGGACACCGTGACATTTATGGAGATGAAATAGCTGATGAACTTCCCAAAAACGGTTCATAATTTGAACCGAGCCAAATTGTACCCTGATTACTAATGCCATTGGAGCAGGAAAAGTGTAGAATTCACACAAGTTTCCTCAATTGACACCTATCGGGTTTTTAAGGAATCTTTGGCCAGATATATCAAGGTAAAAAACAGAGTATCTACTGAAGCTCAGCAGACCTCAATCGTCTCTCTTGGCTGGAATCTTTAAGAGTGACAACTCAATGGGAACCGACATGAGCAGAAGGGGCATCAGCACTTATACATAGGGTGTCAGGACCTAGAGGACTCAAATCACTTCCTTTATGAATGTCCCAGGCTACCCAGAATTATAAAAGATGCCCTCGGAGAATAATTTTTCGACGAATTGGGTGACATCTTATTTTGACACTTAAAACTTAATTTCATTCAGAAATCAGGGTGGTTCAGGGAGACACCCCATACCGAAGCTTTCACTAAACCCTTTCTGGACGCAAGATCTTTTTTCACTGCCCGTTTAAGTTCAGATGGTTGTAAGATAATTGGAAGACGTGTAGATATGTATCTTCTACTGACAGATTTGACATTATTGTAAGATCTGACATCGTCTGTTCTTAGCCCTTTAAAACCCAAATGACATTTTTTCCCGGCTTGAAAACTGACTGGAAAACTAGGCCTTATTATCTCTAAAACGTTAAAGCCATACGATAAAAATCATTCCATCATAATAAGCCAATTCAACCAAATCGTCCTACATATCTATGCATATTTTTCGCCCCTTATCCCTTAGTCTAACAATGATAATTAACTGTTGCACGCAACTTCCCCTATTATACCATCTCAGAGTAGAATGACAAATGCCATAAATATTAAACCATTTCAAGTTTCTCTATACCAACGCCATTCCCCGACATTATTCCTGCTGAGAAGCAAATTTATCATTGGTTGGTTGATGGTTCGTCGTCGTCATCGCGGTCGGTCGTTCGAGAGAGGATTATACAATTTGTTAAGGACGATGAAAATAAATGCATACCATAATTCAAATCCTGTTGCCTGCTCCTGCTCTGCTGTCGTTCGGTCACTGTTATTATCCTTATTATTACCATTGCTAATAAATTTTCCAATTTCATTCTTTCTTCTTTTTTTTTATTTACCTACGTAATCTCTCCCTTGGTAGTCTCGGAATAATATAAGTGCAATGGCAACTGGCAAAGGCTGGTTGGTGTGGCGGCGGAAATTTATTACGCGGCGTGGAAATTGAAAATTACGATGACTTTACATCTTCTCCTTTATAGAAAAAAAAAAGAGAAAAATTATATTCATATTTTTATAAATGTATTTTTTTATGACCATAAAAATGACGCGAGAAATATTTTTTTTTATTTTGTCCCGTCTCTGGAAATAAACATAAATTTCACGTCCCGTCTTTATAATAATGTGTCCTGCTGTGCTGACCCATTTACACCATTGATAGGTAGATTTGATGGGTAATCTCAGTTGGCAGCAGTGGAGGGTAAATTATATTATTGAATGTCCGATTTATCAAAAGAAAAACCTCCCCTTGGGTTCTAAGTATACGGATGGGTTTGGGTTATGGGTTTATAGTTATACCTACTCGTGAAATCAAGAAAAGTCAATTAAAAAGGGAAAGTAAAATTTTCCACGTCATCAAACAACATCTCTGGCTCGTTTACCTACTTCGTTAGTTTTTGTTTTTTGTGTGTAAAGAAATTTGTTATACGAAGTTAGCTAGCCGGACTGTGTCCGTCAGCGCTACAAGGTCGTAAATTATATTTTATGAAGGATAGAAGTGAAATTATTACACCGCCAGAGTATTTCAAAACTCAGACTCATAAATTTCACCCTCTTTTCATCTGGCACTTGTCTGTGGCGGAACAGGACGCTAGCTAGCTAGCCAGAAGCTAAAACCATTGTACTGCCCCTATATACACCTACCCTTGTTCGTCGTTGATTCATCTGTCTAAAATGAAAAGTCTTAATAAATTGTTTTCCATTCTTTTCCGTATGCAGTGCATCAGGCGAAATTGTAAAAGAATACTGCAAGTTTGTTGCGTCCGCTTTTGAAAGAAATTTAATTTGCTTGTAGTTTGCATAGTGAAGCAAAGTATTTAGAAATGCTTTTGAATGATGATATATTTTTTCAAAACTATAAAAATCAATAGGAATTAGAAAGGAGAATTCAATTCAATTCAATTTTGAAAGACGTTTTTCGTGATTTCTTTTACATTTCAAATTTCGGTTTTTTTTTTTTAAATGCTACCATTTCTGACTTTTTGATCTCCTGTTTTGTAGGTACTAACGTTTTCTGTTTCTTATTCCTTTAACTATGTACCTATAAACATTTCCTTTCAAGTGTTATTGGTGCTAAATGCACCTCTCTTTTCAAAAACGCTTTGAAGCTGCAACCTTCGATAAATTGAGATTTCTAAGGGAAGTTGTTAATCGATTTGGGTCATTTTCAGACAAGCTATAGCTGTGCTGGTACAAATTCGGTCCTTTTTCTGAGAGGGAAACTGCTGATGAGTGAGATAGTGAGTGACCTCCAAGCATTTTATCAAACTAAGTATGTTCCAAGGTTATGTTTATTTATTTATTTATTTATTATTAACATAACTAAATTGCAAGTTTTACAAAAAATTTACAAAATTTCTAACAAAGGTTTGTAATAAGATTTTTAAACAATTTCATTGAAAAAATGTTGATTTAAATTGACATGAATTTATTATTGTTTTATCAAACAAATTGTTATATTTATGATTGTAGAAATTAAATAATTTAAACATTTTATTTAATGGAGAAAATTTCTCATAATTGGTACGATAGTTTGAAATATGTATAATCTCCGGTATGTTCCTCAAATTTCTTTTAGGAATATTAAAGTTAATACGGGACAGAAGGTGCAAACAGTCTATGTTACCGTTAATTAATTTTACAATGAAAACAAAACATAAATAGGAACGTCTGTTTTCGAGACTGGGTATATCAATTAGTCGAAGTCTGTTGTTATAAAGTGGGAGATCATAAGGATTATCCCATCCTAGTCCCCTGAGAGCAAACCTAATAAATCTTTTTTGCACCTGTTCTAGTCTATTTTTATGACATTCATAATGAGGTGACCAAACCTGACAAGCGTATTCTAGAATGGGGCGAACAAAAGATATAAAAAGCTGCTTTGTCACGAAAGGGTCTGAAAATTGTTTCGACTCTCTTTTTATCCAACCAAGAATGGAATTAGCTTTGTTTGAAATGGAGTTTATATGTTGAATGAATTCGAGTTTGCGATCAAATGTGACGCCAAGAATAGATATAACTGTTTCACGGGATATTGATATGCCATTAAACAAATAGTTCAACGAAATAAAAGAAAACTTTCTTGTAAAACACATATTTTTACACTTATCGATATTAAGAAACAAACAATTACGAGTACACCAGTCAAAAAACGAGTTAAGATCACATTGCAATTGAACCGCTGAGAATAAAAAGGAAAACATTCCACAAAAATGGGAAATTGAAGTAATGATGCAAAAGCGTAGCTATTTTTATAGCGGTGCGCGATGCATCTCGACGAAGGGTAGACAACTCTACAAAGCGGGTACTGAATGTAACGTCGAATTTTTCTCTTCAGGAAAACCAACGTATTGGCCAACCGATTCAGCAAAAACTCCCGACCTTGTCGACTTTTTCATTGCAAGAGGAATTAACAGAAAATATGTGAAAGTAGATGATAACGTCGATTTTTCTACGGATCACTCGGCCGTAATCCTAACAATAAGCAGTAACGTAATCGAAAAAGAAAAGCCCCTGTCTTTAACAAATAATAACACAAATTGGGACAAATTTAAAGAAGATTGCGAAAACAGTATTATACTGAACGTCTCCCTGCAAACTCCGTTTGAGTTAGAAGATGAAACCGACAAATTTATAAATATTATCCAAAAAGCAGCTTGGGATAATACACCGGTCTGTAGTAAAAAGTCAAGGCAATACGAAGAAAAAATTCCAGCAGATATAAAAGAATTGATTCGCGAAAAACGAAAAGCTCGAAAAACATGGCAGCACTCACGTGCTCCTCAGCATAAATGTGTAGTCAACTTTTTAACAAACAAAATCAAAAACTTGTTACGAGATTTTAAAAACAGAAAGAATTCTTCCTATCTTGAAAGCCTCACAGCAGACAAAAAAACGAATTATTCTCTTTGGAAGACGTTAAAAGGTATTAAAAAGCCTCAAAAAATGTCGGCACCGATTCGAAAAAATAATTCTGAATGGGCAAAAACTGATCAGGAAAAGGCGGATTTATTTGCTGAGTACCTCGAGGAAACGTTCAAACCATTCGATGGTCAAGAGTTTCCGACAAATGAAGGAGAGTTTCAACCAAGGCCGGACAGTTTATCTATAAGAAACATCACTTTGACTGAACTTGTCCAGGAAATAAAACGGCAGAAAAATAATAAAGCTCCTGGTTACGACCTTATTAACAGTCGTGTCCTCAAAGAGTTGCCTAAAAAAGCAATGGTTAAGCTTTTACAGCTCATTAACGCTGCCTTAAGACTTGCGTACGTACCTTCGCAGTGGAAAGTCGCCGAAGTTATAATGATCCCCAAACCGGGTAAGCCACCGAATGAGAAAAAATCGTACAGACCAATTTCTCTCTTGCCTACAACATCTAAAATATTTGAAAAATTGCTTCTTAAACGACTGTTACCATTCATTGCAGATAAACGTTTAATTCCCGAACACCAATTCGGTTTCCGGAAAAAACACTCGACAATCGATCAGGTTTTTCGGATAACTTGTGAAATTGAAAAAGCATTTGAAGAAAAGAAGATTTGCTCAACTGCATTTCTTGATGTTTCCCAAGCTTTCGACAAAGTCTGGCATGACGGGCTTAGATATAAATTAAAAGTCTTTCCAGAGCAAATATATAACCTTCTTGAATCGTACCTAGAAAATAGAATCTTTCGAGTTAAGCAAGGAACGGAGTATTCTGAGTTTAAGGAAATTAACGCTGGCGTGCCCCAGGGTAGCGTCCTTGGACCGATTCTATTTGTTCTTTATACTCGCGATATACCCCAAACAGAAGGTACAACTTTAGCCACTTTTGCAGATGATACAGCCGTACTCGCAATATCAGATTCAATAGAAACGGCGACCTCTAAACTTCAAATGGCATTAAATAGCATTTCAGATTGGACAAGGAAATGGCGAATTGAACTTAACGAAGCGAAATCCACGCACATAAATTTTACGTATAAAAACGTAAACACCTTACCCATCTATATTAATTCCATGCAAATTCCATATACAAATGAAGCAAAGTATCTAGGTATGACTCTAGACGCGAAACTTAAATGGAAGGCTCATGTTAAAAAGAAACGCGATGAACTCGAAAATAAACTCCGCGAATTGACATGGCTTATTGGAAGATATTCCAATCTAAGCGTGTATAACAAGCTGCTTATTTATAAGCAAGTACTGAAACCAGTTTGGACGTACGGTATACAACTTTGGGGTTGTACCAACGAAAGAAATATACAAATTTTACAAACATACCAAAACAAAGTACTTAAGACAATAGTTAATGCTCCATGGTATGTAAGAAATAGCAACTTACATAGAGACTTAAATATAGAAAGTGTAGAAAACGAAATTAAAAAATTTGCCACAGAACTAAGATCACGACTTAGAGATCATAGAAACAACGAAATCCGACAATCGCTTAGCGAGACGAACGTTTTTCGGCGATTGCACCGAACAAGACCTCTTGATCTAGCGCAACGAAATTAATTTCTCCACTCGAATCTTGTGGAACTTTCAGGTCCTCCCGTTGGGGAGCTTCCTGACAAAATGCGAACGAAACTGCTGCCAAAACTACTTGTTAAGCTCGACTTAGTTGTAGTATCTCTATAGAAGATAAGGGAGGTGTTTTTTTAGTCAGTAAAAATCTGACACTACTATAAGCATCGGGCTTATAGTGTCTTCCTGAAGATTTCTCACCTTCCTACGCAAAAAAAAAAAAAAAAAAAAAAAAAAAATTTTATAGCGCACATTTTAAGCCTAAAAACGAAAAAATTCCGTGTAAACCTACTTTTTAAATGCGATTATAAAATATCATTGAGTGGAAAAAGGAAAAGATTCCAGGAATATTTTCCTTTTTCCTTTCCTTTTTGGGGTAAAATGTTATTAACGGTACCTGTCATAGAACCGTTTTTTTGATTGTTTGCCTTTCTCATCAACGGCTTTAACGATTTTAACCAAAAATTTTCAGCAGGAGGCCCCTAAAGTTTAAAATAATATTGTATATAAAAATATTCGAAAAAAATTGTTTTGGAATTAAAAATAAAAAATTCCAAGTTTTTTTTTGAAAAACCAATATCTTTAAAACGTGTGAAAGATTATTTTTTGAAACTATTTCTAACATCTATACTACTAAATACTTAAAATTTGGCACCCCAGATTTTGTTCTCGAAAAATTTTAAGAAAATTTGTTATATAAAAAATTACTTTAATATTAAAAGGATTAATCAGACGGCAATTCCATACATTTGAACATTTTTATCTCATTAAATCCATGTTTTATATTTATAAAATGTATTTTAAATTCCAAAGTACTTTAACATAAAAGCGAGTTCGTGCGATCCAGTCGTGCATTATATTTCTGTTTATTTTTATTCCCTTGAATTATTATTAAAATATTGTTTTAGTTTTCATTTTGCAGAATTATTTTATATTAAAGAAATAAAATGTTTTGAACCCATTATTTATATTATTTGAATAAAAAAACTTAATTTAAAATAATTTATTTGATTTTTTTTTTCAATTAGTGGAAAAAGGAAAACATTCCACTCACTTTAACAGGAGTTACTAAGCCAGAGCTTAAAGTTTTTAATTTCAATTGTTTTGTATGTTACTCTTCTTTACTAGCTTTACATTTGTCCTTCAGAATGTTTTGAAGAATAACTTTCAGTTTCAGAAATAAACAGTTTTCTTCGATTTCCCAAAAACTATGATTAGTGGAATGTTTTCCTTTTTCTTCTCAGCGGATCAATTGTTCACAGTCACGAGTACTTGAAATAGTTTTAAAGATTGTTACTTCGTCGGCGTAAATGAGGCACTTAGAGTATTTTAACACCGATGGTAAGTCGTTTATAAATAAAATAAAAAGGATAGGGCCTAAATGACTACCCTGTGAAATTCCTCAGTTGATTTTAAACTTATTTGATTCGCAACCGTTAAATAGCACTGAATAAGATCTGTCTAATAAATAAGATTGAAGCCATTTTACAAAATTTTCGCTAAAACCTAATTTTCTTAACTTAAAAAGCAAAACACGATGTGATAGCTTGTCAACAGCTTTACTGAAATCAGTGAATACACAATCTACTTGTTTACTGTTTTTAAATGACTCAATACAATTTTCAACTAATTCTATTAGGAAAGTAACAGTAGAGCGTCCTTTTATAAAACCATGCTGATTAGGAACAATGAATGACTTAACATAAAAACATAAAGTTTAGGAATCACAGATAATTTGGCAACAGGCCTGTAGTCTTTCACTTCGTCTTTTTTCCCTTTTTTATGTAGAGGGATAATGAATGAAATTTTCCAAATAGATGGGAATGAACATGTTGACATTGAAAGATTAAATAGAATAGACAAAGGTAATGACAAGTGACGTACACAGTTTTTCAAAATAGTAGAGGGTATACCATCAGGACCTGGTATACAGCTGTCGTCAAGGTTAGATATAAACTTTACAATATTGTCGATATCAATGTTAAAGTTCACATCAGTCAAGTAAGTTAGTAAAAGATTTCAAATGGTCAAAGCTTTGAGCCATTTCGTCAGATATATAACAGATTGAGGAATCACAGTTAAATGTATCACAGTTTGAAGTATCACAGTTGAAGGCACTTTGAAAGAAGTCAGAAAAAAGTTGCGTTATAACCCGTGGGTCATGACTTGAAATGTCATTTAACTTGAGAACAGACGGGTAAGGACAAGATTTTCTTTTGTTGTTAATAAAATTCCAAAAACACTTTGGATTCATTTTTAGATCTCTTTGCACCTTCTGAATGTAATTAAGATACTTTAAACTAGATATTCTATTGAAAATATCCCTCGATTCACAATACATATTAAAATTGGTTTCTGTTGGGTATAGTTTAAAAGTAGACCATAACTTATTTCTTCGATTTCTCAGAGTTTTTGTTTCACTATCGTACCAAACTGGCACAAAAGATCTTGTTTTTACAATCGCGATGGGAACAGATTTAAGAAAACAATCAAACAATACATTGTAAAATTTAAACACCATTAAGCTAACATTCAAACAATTATTCAAACAAGACCAATCAACTTGTGATAACAAAGAATTAAGTTTTATAAAATCAGTCTTTTTAAAATTGAAAGAGTAAAAGTTTTTTGAGCATATTTAAAGACATAAGTCAACATTTAACCAGCTGTTATACGAGTGTTAGGCTTGTTTGTCTGATTGACTTCACAAGAGCCTTTGACAAGGCGGCTATAAGATTCTTTGTTGAAATATAGAAAAGCTATTTCATTTTTAAAATAGTGAAGAAAGCGCAAGTTTTTTTAGGATACAATTTTAAAACGAGCTTTTGTGAAGCCTCTGAAGCACGCAAAATAGTTAAGAAGAATCAAAGATCAATACTTAGGCCTATATTATTTTTCATGCGAATGACATCAGTTTACACTCCTCGATATATAGTTCGATACATTAAGTTAGGTTAATGGGCTGACAGTTGATCTTGTTACCGTTACACCTAGATCAATTTAGATCCGTTGTGTTACCTTAGGGATTGTGACTCCCATGTTATGAAACCAATGATAAATCCTTGTCATTCAAGCCCGTTAGGGCTTGAGTTTCAGTAAGCTATAGCCTGAAATATCGGAGGGTATTTCTAAGTCATTAAAGAAATGTCTGTTGTCACATAATCAGCTGGTTAAACAGAGGTAGACACCGTTTAATGGCCTGATCCTTTCCTTTACCTCCACTTTAGAAATTATTCCTCTACCAGGCCCCTAGGAGCATGTTGCTCCTTGCAACGTCTGGTAGATGAGTTTTTAAGGTCAGTGGTTGCGGTATGTGTCCGTTTGTTTGGTCAGGATTGCTAAATTAGTCGAAGGGGCTGTCTCTTCCACAAAAGGACTTTACCAATCTTAGGGGGAGGTGGCCGCATTAACTCACTGACGCTCGTGAGCACTGTATGAGTTGCAGTCGCTAGTGTATAGGCGAGGTACTTATTTTACGTTTGCTGCTGCTCTTACAAGAAACACTTGTATTGTTCAGTCTTGTTATATCATGGTCGTCGATACTTTTGATGTCTTTTGGCTTTGATTGGAGGCGATTTCCAATCTCGTGGTCGGCTGGTTGATAGAGCTTAGAAATTGTCAAGCCATTTTGTAGCTTAAATACATTTCCACAGGTTTTTGCTTGAAATGTCAGATGTCAAATGTCTCCAAGGCGTTGAAGAAGTGTTTCCCTAGGAACCTGTTTCTCAGATAATATAGACACAGTTAATGAGGAGTATCCTTCTCGTCGCCGCAGCCTCTGCATAAGTCGCCCATAATCAGTTTTATCTACTTCTTGTGGTAACCCAGTTGTTTACGTCCGGTGATGATGCTCACGAGAAGGCAATAGTTTCCTGGTTATAAAACAAGTATTAAGTGAGCTCCATCTCTTGTTTTTTGTAGCTAGAACTCAGTTACTTATATTTAAAATTACAAGATGTGACATAAACTTTTGTGTGTTTCCTGATTAAGATCAAGTATTAACCCTATTCTTGCCAGCTCATTAGCTCTTATCCCATAATCTGTTTTATCTACTTCTTGTGGTAACCCAGTTGTTTACGTCCGGTGATGATGCTCACGAGAAGGCAATAGTTTCCTGGTTATAAAACAAGTATTAAGTGAGCTCCATATCTTGTTTTTTGTAGCTAGAACTCAGTTACTTACTCGTATATTTAAAATTACAAGATGTGACATAAACTTTTGTGTGTTTCCTGATTAAGATCAAGTGTTAACCCTATTCTTGCCAGATCGTTAGCTCTTTCATTTCCTAAGACACCACTGTGACCAGGAAACTAACAGAGCCTTATGTTCTGCTGTGTAATTCCTGACCAAACAGGCACTCAGGCGCTTCCTGATGCGAATCTATTGCTACTAAATCCGATTGAGTCGGCTGTAAGCTAGATATCCAATAAATCACAACTCCTAATTAATATCCCTGACGTATTTTTATCTGGAATAAAGCTTAAAACTTTACCTACGGCTTAAGACCTCTACAATGTAATCGGTAATCGGAATATGATTACAGTAATTATGTTGCAATAAAATGCTAGTCATGGATTACTACAAGATTTACTCCTACTTAAACTAGACAAAAATAAGTGTAATATATAGAGTTCGTCTCCGTGGTCGTTTAGCTCGAATCGAATTTGAACTCATCAAGACTATTCTTTTATTTATTAGGTCTTGGAACTTTTTGTTCAAAAATATAAGAACACTCGCGAACACCAATTACTTTTCTCCTTCATTTCCCAATCCAACTTTAAACTCGTGATTTTCTTTTCCCGTAAAAAAATTATTATCTTATATGCATTACTCAATATTGGAATTTTACTTAAAGTTTTTATTGAATCTAGCTTAATTATTTTACTTGCTAATCTATATCTACTACTTACTTACTTAACTCCCGATTAATGAAACGTCATGACCTGAAACATGACGACTTCCAATCCTTAACGATCCCGAACAGGCTGCTTCCATTTATCTACATCAAGCCCTCTGGTGGAGGCGTGTAGTCAAATGGACTAAACTCAGGTCTCTCATTTCATCTTCATTATAGCTTTAAAGAATATATGATATCAAAAACGAATATCCACATCTTTTCAGACAGCCAAGCTCATACTCAATCTCTGGATTCTTCCCCACAAAAACTTTAGCAATCTTAAACCGCAAATCGCCTCTCGTTGAGATGACCAAGCAGTTCAGCAGCTGGGTGACGGTCCATATGACATTCCAAGAAACCAAGACCAAGATAAAAGAGGAACAGCAATTCCTTTTTTAACAGATAGGGCAGGTATTCATATATTCATCCCTACATATGCTGAAGCAAAATGCTAGAGTGTACAAAGCTTAGGTGGAACAATATTACCACAAACGCTCAGAGTGTTTGATAACTTTAAGCAGATTACATAATCTTCGTAATAAGTGTCATAACCGGCCACTGTCTAATAAAATTAGGCACACCACACGACTAGAGGTCTACTCAAAAGATTTCTGGGGAAGCTGTATGGATAAAGAGGAGGGGACAACAATTCCTGAGTCCTGACCTTCTATGTTCATATCCTGCTCTATCCCTAAAAGGTAGACTCCACTTGGAAGACTTCTTCGGAACGATCCGGGAGATGAAACTAATAATCAAATAAGTAGTCTAACATGCTTCATAAGGACGTTGAAATGGTTTAACGAGTAGGAAAAATCTTTTTTAGATCCATGTGGTTTCAAAACGGGCCAACATTTGGTTTATCTGTTCTCCGCCTACAAACACTTGTACCTAATCTAACCTATAAGCTATACATACAACTCATAGAGATTCCGGTTTCAACTTCTTTTCCATTTGCCCTGCTCACACACAGAACCAAATATACATCGTTCTTTTTTTTTAACAGTATCAGCTCTCACTTTCTGCTTAAAGTTCAACACTCTGTGGCGGCGCCATCTATAAAGCAGGTCTAATAATACAAGAGTTTTGTAGAGCGTGTACATCGTTTTACACGTGAAGACTTTTTAAGCTATTTTGTTTGCCGAACTGAATTACCAGCGGCTTCCTTGGCAATTCTTCATCGAATCTCCACTAAGGTGTCATTCGTTAACCTAATATTAATTACAAAGTAGATTAAGTCCTTTACTACTTCGAAGTTGTTGCTATCAGTAGTGACGTCAGTGGAGAGATGTTTGTTCAAAGCATGTACTTTGTCTTGTCTTTGTTTACTTCAATACCAACAAGTTTCGCCTATTTTTAAAACGCTTTTACGAAACATTGAGGAAGGTCGATGTTGTCGGTATACTTGGACAGATTTGTTATTATGTCCGCGGTGTTAACGACTGACCACCATGAAGGAGATTGAAGAAAAGATCGCGCATGAGAAGTATTATAAGGCTAGTCGCGCTCTGGCAACTGTGATCGAAATCAAATAGTTTAATCACCAGTTGAAAGAGAACCGCGCACTGGCAACTCTTTACTCACGCTCACACTCTTTTCTCTCTTGCGCTTATAGAAAACAGCTCAACTGTTGCGAAGGCAATCGTTTAGTTTGTGTCAAAACACAAACTTTTTAGTTGCTCGAATCGAGTTGCTCTAAGTGCGCGGTGTACCATATAGGCCCTATGTTGAATGTGCGCGCCTGACCAAAATGTTAAATGTACCACTCCTAGTTTTAAACAATAAAACAGGGGCCAAATTACCGCATCAGTTTTCAAGTAATACGTGATTGAATTATGTGAGTTTGACATTACAGCTTACGTCATCGAGCAATCGATTACACTGATTTGACATTTTCATTCGATCAGTGATGGGACTTACTCAGTCGGTCACTGAAGCGGTAATTTGACCCCTGAATTAAAATTAATTGATTTAGTATTACTGACCGACTGTATGATTATAAAAACTAAACATAAACTATAAAAGCAATAAATAAGTAGAAAGTTTTGATTATTTAAATGCATAATATATTATACAAATCAGCTTTGCATATGCGGGACAGCTTCTCATAAAAACTGAAACAGAAAACATCCGATCCATTTCAGAGGTTCCTAAATTATTAAGTAGTTATATGGATGTGTACCGACATTATTTATATTTAACTGCAAATCGTGTTCTTAAAGCTCATGCAAACATAAATCAAAGCTTAATTGACCATGAAATTAATTTCCACCATCAAAGGAAACTAATTTTGTTCGACAGCCTGACTCGTTGATCGCTCCTCGCTCCTCATCCGCACACCACTTCTATCTAATTGTATTAACCAAAAGCAACGCAACGGCTGGCTGACATATAAAATATGTTTCGTTGTTGTTGGATTCCTTGTTTTTCTTCATGACCGAACATAAAAATGTTGTATACTCTACTCAGTCGTTATTTTTTCTCGAGTTTGCTATAATATTTCTCGGTTCCTCATTGCCTTCCCCTCAAAAATACATATCTGTGTATGAATAAGAAAAATCCAAAAAGAAAAATGGACCTAATGTGCCCCCTTAATATGTGTTTATGGGTTCGTTATGACAGCAAAATTAGCTACGCTCACATCTGCACATAGATAAATTATCCAGAAACCCATCCTGGAAAAAAACAACAGCAACAACGATCTAAAGCATTCATAGTTCATACGCAGAGCTAAGCAAACCTAGGTCTTGGCATTATAGCGAGAGCGTCGAGTGTGTGGAATCTAAACGGAGTGAAGAAAAATTATAGATATTATATCTTATTTTTATAGCCTCACCGCCTCGATATGATTTTCCACCGTTTTATGAGAAGTCATAACTTTTTTCTGGCATGAAACAGCTTATCCGAATAGGGGAAGAGAGTGAGTGTAGGCAACATAGCTAACAACGGCGGCAAGATGTTAGCTTCATACAAGCTGTAGAAAAATAATTTAGATATATTGCCCCCGTACAGACATACATACTTGTACCGAGCAGGACTTACGAGTGCCTGATGGAAATGCCAGAGTATACAGATAATTCCAATTTTGGATTCGTGTTTTGTGATTTATGGGATTAGATAGGCGATGAATGAGGTATTTTTCCCCGAAAATCCACAACTTTCATTTATGAAAATCAATCAAAGTTGTCTGAATTAATGTGGATGCTGAAAATTCAAGGTGGACAGGTGGATCTATTTTCCGTTCTGATTTATGTGACTTAGACGAATAAAGTGAGGGCTTGATATTTTGAAGTGGCACCCATGTATCAAGCCATACGTTTATGTTAGGTTTGTTCCCATGAATCAATAAAGAAAAATAGAAGAGAGAAAGTTTGATAGAGCTTTCGTTAGAATAAAGTTCGAGTGAAAATAAAATTTTTATGTGAAATTGCGGCAAAGCGAAATATGTAGAATATGACTTAAGTTTCCACACATACTTTCTTAAAAGAAAATCTAGTTGAATAGCCAATGAAAGAATTTTTCACATTTCTTCACTTCGTGGTGATCGAAATTGAAAATATGGTTTGTGGAATGCATTCATTTTCTTGGCATTAGGTACCTAATTTTTTTCAAAACTAATTCTTACCACAATGCCTCAATTTGTCCCATATTGAGTGGTGCCCTCAAATTTTCAAAGACCTAGAAATGGTGTGAAGCGTATTGTGGAACCTATTCATTTGCAGTTTCTTAACAAGTGAGTATTTAATTGGCTTGGTTCCAAATATGGGAATTCAAAAATTCAACTATCTTAGATCGAAAATATGAATATGTTCTACAGCTATTCAATAAAAGACGCGTGCATTTTTCTTTTTAGAGCATGCGCTCACAAGGAATCAAAAAATAAATTAGTGCGAAATTTTTAAGTTCCACGATTTCCTTAGTTTTTATTAAAACTAAAATCTTGAAAAATTTATTTCTTAATCTGTGAAAGTTTGACACATTTTTGTCATGAACTAAATATTTCTTATCAATATAAAATTGTGAATGAAATTTCTTGATTTTCAAACCGATTGTATTTCATTTAGAAATAAACTATGACTTAAAGTTGAATTAAAAATTAAAGTAGTGAAATGTACCAAAACTTATTCAGCGAAATATACATAGGTTAATTGATGAGCAACTTAACCTATATACTTTTGCATAAGAAACAGTTCTGATTGTGAGTCCTCTTGCGAATTTTTCTTTATTGTCGCATGCTCTAAACTTTCAAATATGTAATGAATAATATTGTGGAACGTATGAATTTATTGAAAATTATTTGATATTTCTTTCCAGTAAATTAAGGACGCCATTTATATTTCCCTTACAAATTAAAAGATATTTGAATTACTTTTATAAAAATTAAATAACTTATTTCGATGATAATTTTAAATTTACTAAGCAAAAATTACAATAATTATTTTATAACAATTAAATCTAATATCAACCTATTATATTACATAATTACGACGACAAGAATACAGTGCAAAATAAATTATAACTAAAAAAAAAGCTGCTAACATCTAGTGAAATGAAAAACAACTATACGGTCTTTTACTTCAATATTTGGAATTTCAAGCATTGTTCCTTAAGGATAAAAAATGTCTCATTTTGGATAGAAATGTTTGACATATCACATTTGACAATCAATGAGGTTTCTATTGAAAATACAATCTGGGGATTTTAAAGTTAAAAATTTTACAGTTGGGAATTTCTATGAACATTTCATTTTTACTTGATCCAAACTCTACTATGTAGGCTTAACATTATTCAACTTGCATTTTCAAATGATTTTATAAAAATAGTTCTTACCTTACTAGTATTCACTTGAAATGAATGAAATGAAAAAACAAATGCGTTCCACAATTTTAAGAACCAAATTTTCAATGTTAAGCCTAGTACTCACCTAGCGTGAAATGAAAAATAAATACGTTCCAAATTACACTCGTAGAATAAAAATGAAAATAGAATAAACTTTTCCACGTGAATTTTTGATACTCACCTGAAATACTGAATACTCATATTTTTACTCGTACTTTCATTAAGTAAACTCTCGAGAGCAGTATCAAAAAATTCGTTATCCATTTCTTATTTCAGTTTATAAATTTCCAATCTTTTATTTTGAAACAAAATATTTAAATTAACTGACAAATATCAGTTTTCCACGCTGGCTTAAACTTTTTCTTGAGAAATGAAAATTTGGCGTGGAAAAAGTTGTGGAACATAATTGTTTTTCCAATCCACATTTTGGTACTCACCTCTCGTTGGAGATTTCAAGCGAGTGAACCACATTTATATGAAATTTTCATTTTCACTTGAACTGAGTACTAGGCTTTAGATTTGTGAATCAAATAATTCTGTTGCCAAATAGAACCTTTGGTATGCAAACTGAAAAATTTTACACACACAGTTCCACAGTACAGTATTTTCACTGCAAACCATGAGATTACATAATGTCGTGAAAAATAGTGTCTGAGGAAGATTGTGGATTGTATAATTTTTTGTTTTTAAGGGAGACGAATACGTTAAATTTTAGTCTTGTATACAATTCAAATGAAATTTAAAAATATGTGTGTACCTATACAGAACAAGAAGTCTGAAAGTGATAACTTGAGAGTATTTAGAACCATTTTTTAAATGAAATTGTCTTATTTATAATTCGTTATACTAAGAATATATTAAAGACCGAACTTGACCAAGTAATTGCGGATGCCAGAGCATTTGGCAGAGGTTTAAAAGAACCTTGCCTCAAACAAATATTCCTCATGGATCGTAAAACAAAAAATTGGAACGCATTGGAACGAGAATTATATTTAGATGGACAAAATTGGGCTCGTGTACAAAAAAAAAATGAAGGTTATAATAAAACTTTACACTACGATGATTAAGAACCTGAATAAGGTGATTTTTGTCATACTGTCGGTCAACAGACCGGCACACTTTAGGTCTTGATGTTTTTTGTATGGGAAAGTCTGTATGTCCACTATACATCAAGATAGAGATTTATATAGATCATTTCTTTGTGATTTCCTACAACATAAATCCAAATTTTTGTTTTCGCTAATCTGGAACCGGCGTATATACAAATTTTATTTATATTTTAATTTTTTTTCGAAAATGGCTCTACGATTTACCTATGCTTGATATTTTCTACATTGTCATATTAAAACTGTGTTTTTTCTTTACGAAAAAATCAACATAACAGAAGTACAAATTTTAAATTATTTGAAAAAATTCATGCGCTTCTGGCTAAACTTAATTTGCTTAACAGTTCTTTTTAATTAAACGTATATAATATTGCATTCCAGAATTTACAACGAAAATACAACAAATTTCTTAGTACTTTTGATGTTTTTACACTTTCCCGTTACAATGAGATAAAAGTTACGAATAACCTAATATTTTATACCTTCAATGGTTGCTTGTGTGATCCAGTTGTGTGTATTCAATTTTTCCAAATTCTAGGAGTTAAACTTAAAAATTTGACGCCCGGGAAGGGAATACCCTTGGAATATTTTTGTTTGCTCAAAATGCGTACGAAAAGTTTTCTTTAAACACCTTTAAATGACTACTACTACGATTTTCAATTTTATCAATTGATAAAAAATAATGAAAATCGATATTAAACAACCCAATTGATACAAGTTTTGATCATTGATATTAATACATATACATACTTTGTCAATTAAAAGAAAATTGATAATTATTAATCAAATTTTAATATTTAACTATACTCAATTGATAATTGGCAAACGAAATGACGATCCAACTTTTCTGTTTTCACCAACGAAGATCGCATCTACATATGTAAGTACTGACCTCTTGCCAAATGAAAAATTAATGAATTTCCTTAATCTCAAAATTGACATTTACATTAAATTTTTGAACAAGAAAAAAGTTAATGGTGGGTAAAAATGATTAAAATTTGACAGTCAATTGGCTTTGTTTTAAGAAAGAACCTGCGGAATTGCATAAAATTAAATTTGCCCCGTATAAACATCTTATTTTCACTCGAACTGAGTAGGCAAGTGCCTATTGTAGTTATAATTTCAAAGTACTCATAAAAGTTCACCTTACTGGGTCTTAAGATTCTCCAAGTAGATCATTAATCCGCAATAAATTTCAAAGTGTTTAACAATTTTCTCATAAACTAACAACAGTAAAAAGAAATCCCGTCATAATTTTTATTACATCAGGCATAAAAACAAAATACCTAACTAGGTACTTACAATGAATTCAAAGAAAGACTTTATAGCTGGGTCATAAAAATCATATTTCACATACAGTCAAAAGAATAATATACCATTTTTTTTTGTTTTGTTATTTATGATGCGTGCTCAAATTTCGTCCTTAAAATTCCATATCCATATACCTACAAGTAACAAAACATACCATAATGGCTGACAATATCTTTATTAATGACTGTCAACTGTTCGGTAAGATAACATCTTTCCTCTCAACAGACTTTCATAAAACGAAAGACAAAAAAAAAAGCAAACACACATAAATATCTCCCAAGGACATTAAGCATCATCCAGTAATATTTATATAGGTACCATCACACCATCAGAGAGACACACGCATGTTGTGTTCGAGAATATTCAGTTCAGCATCCTGAATCTGAACAAAACAATAGAAAAAACGCGTCACGTTTCTTCCAAAAACATTTTTTTTGTTATTTTGTGTTGCTTATTCTTCTTCTGCTGCTGTAGCTATTTACCTTTCTTCCATCTTCCATTGTTTGTATTGTTATTTTTACCAGGAGATTTATGGATGCAGTTGCAAAAAAAAAAAAGATTCCCTAACCACCCAACGGCGTTATTGGGATCATCTTTTAACAACATCGAACAATTTTGCTTTCCCGCAAGGACAATAAAATTAGTTGAATGGGCGAGGATAATTGTTTTGTGTCTCGGTGTGTGTGTTTGTCGGTAGGCATACCATACAGACGAAATTCGAAATGGATGGAAAATATAACCAACAAACCAAAGTCGTGACTTTCTTCGAAAAGATAAAAACGAAATTAACTCCAAAGGGATAATAAAAATGAACCAAAGAAGTGCGTTTTTTTTCGTTTTGAAGTGTCAACGTTTTAGGACTTTCACTATCTAGATCGACAAAAGTAATGTCCTCTCACTTAGCAGTCAGCTCACATGTTTGTTTTAGTTGAAATAACGATTTAAGACGCAGATACGTAGGACTGAATTTAATTTTGTTTTCAAATTAGTATTTCAATAAAAACAATTATACACTCTGCGTC
Organism: Chrysotoxum bicinctum; assembly: GCA_911387755.1. Classification (NCBI taxonomy): domain Eukaryota; kingdom Metazoa; phylum Arthropoda; class Insecta; order Diptera; family Syrphidae; genus Chrysotoxum; species Chrysotoxum bicinctum. The sequence continues at coordinate 97,856,367 of OU426990.1, read as the reverse complement.
ATTTGATTAATGTAAGTTTATTTTTTGACAATTTTTTTAACAAAATCTTGGAACTTTCCTTCATGATATTAATTCTGACGTAATAATGAATATGGTGGGAATTTTACACTTTATGAATACGGATAATATTTCTCAGATCTTAATCCCCTTTTCAATTTTGGAGCATGATTGACTACAAGTTCAGAAAGCATGCTTTGCTTAGAAAACCTTGTGCAAAATTGTCAGATCTATCAATGTGTGATAATGAGCTGCCAATGATCTGAAAAACTACCTTACAATACGGGATGGTCGGTTAACATACGGTTGTCACATTTTGCCCCAAAGTCTGACAATTTTATCATCAGGAGTTTGGCCCGACAATGAATTTTCTGACAACGTTGTGGGGTTAAAACTGTCAGCTCACACGGTTCCAGTACTTGTTTATTAAAAATTGATCGATCCGTTGGGAGGTATTGTCAGACAAACTTAAACTTTTTTTCATCGTATTCACTAGAGAGGAGTGTGGGCAGTATATATTCTGACACAACTAATATCCTACAAATTGTGTCGTGTCTCGATTTAAGCTTTAGAATGTATTCATTTGATGATATATATTGGAGTGTGAAAAAGTCAACTTATGTCATTTCTCTGAAATTCTTTATGTCGGTTAAAAAAAAATGCATCAATCGATTGACTTTGAGTGTTTATTTTGCTTAAGCATAAACACAATGAATTCAACCTTTAACCAACTTATCAATCCCGCAGTCTATCTACGCAAATACTTTTCAGAAGGACTTTAAATCATATAACCAAGTTACCAGACATTCTTCTTGGAATTCGAAAAGCCTATTCATATAATGAAGTTTATTTGGGCCCTAAGAATTTTATTTTTGTTTTCAAATATTCAAATTATTCATCTAACCACAGAAGGAGGATAAAGTGTATTAAGTAAATCATAGCCCTAAAAATAATCCTATCCTTAAAACAACTTCAATTTCGGGATTAGCCAAATAGGTTTTTGCAGGACTTGCTGAAATTTGTTTTTTAATGGATTATCTGGGAAATTATCTGAATCTTTGCGGTCTAAGGCGGGAGTTTGAAGAACAAAGAAGGGAACACATTATTCATATGAAAAGGTTAATTTGCGGAAAAAGGTATTTATGGGTTTATTTGCTGCCTTATGGATTTATTTTGTATTTTCTTTTTTTTTCTGTTAAACAAATTTAAATGGATTACACGCAGTTGGTAAGATTTATAATGTGTTCCTTGGCAGCCGAAAAATTAATACAATGGCTTACAATCTTAATGAGCGATTTAGTTATAAGTAGAAAGGGAAGATGTTTTTGAATTTCAATCTATGAAGTATGGTGAAAACAATAACGATCTGGATAATCCAAATGTTAGCTTGAGACAATAAGACGTCAAAATTCTTATTTTGAATACATATCAAAAATACCATATAATCACTTGAAAGTCCTAATTCCTAATCCATGCTTTGAAATAGTGAAGAATAAAGGCAAGCTAAGTTCGGATAAAGAGCTATTACTTTTTTGTTCCTGTATAAGATGTATAGACGGGTTAGTCTTTCCTTTATAGTTATTTCAAAGCATTATTAATACCATGTTCAGCTGCGAGATTTGTGACTTCTTAAAAACTATGACTTTGTTTACTTAGATTTGAGCTGTTGGAAGCTTAAAAGGTATTAATATTTTAATAATGTCTGCAAATTAGGTAAGAAAAATTTCATTTATAATTTCAGATTCTTTGTTTCTACTATAATTGCCTTTTATTAAAAAAAAAATGCATGACCGTTGAATTTTTAAGTCAAATTTTTAAAATAAATTTGTGGGGAACGAGTTTGTAGAGAAGCTGAGTGCTACAATTTTCTCCCAAATTCGAACGAATATGAGAATCACTTTTCATGACAAGAGATACTCTTGCAAGATTCGTCGTTTCTTCACAAGAGGCAATACCCTTGAAAAAAAGTATTTTTTAGCTTTAAGGTGGGGAAACGACCCCAAACCTTCGTCTTGATAGTTCAACGCCCTAACCAAGTCAACATCAGAGAAGATGTTGAGATTAAAAAGCTGGCACAAAGTCAGGCTCATGTTTTCCATTGTTATTCCTATGAAAATTGACTTGTAAGATCAAATCTTCACAGGGTAGTGGGATCCTCTGCGGCTAATTATTCCAATATAAGCTTACAAATCAGGAGCATCAATATGGCATTTAATAAAATGGTATAAATATATATTAAATGGTTTACTATAACATCTTTGATATATCGAATTTGGAACTGCAGAAGCTGGATCCGATATTCGTATGGTGAGAGATTTATAAGAATCAGTCCAAGGAAGACTTTTCAAAGCAAATCCAATCAATTTGTTTTGTAATGATTCAAATTCAAGAAGACTTTTATAAATTTAGTGGAAGGGAGTCTATTTTTGTGAGGCATTCTCACGACAGAGTCAGTAGAATATTACAATTTTATTAGGAAAGAGCAAAATATGGATTTTTAGATACTTCATTTGTCCATATTGCTTTGAAAAGCCAGACATGTAGCTCGATTTATTTACAGTGTTAAAACAGTTAAAGGACATCTCTATTTATGACCAAACATAAATGGCTCAACATAAAGACTACACACCACTGATATCCAGTTTTTTCTACTCGGTTCTATTCCACAATTCGTTGTTTGATATGGTTTGTGGCTAGAAGATCTTCAAAATGTACCACAGACATCGGTTAACGAAAGCCTGAAACCTGCTCGAAATGTAAGCAGAGCACTTTCATATTTTACAGGCGTATAACAGCACAGGTTTTACATTGGATTTGAAGAGTTTCAACTTGGTGAGTAGTGATATTTTACAAGTCTTCCACACAGGAGAGAACACATCGGGCCTTACTTATTCTGATTTTACATCCAGGTCCACATCCACCATCAATTGCTAGACAACTAGCCGCCTCTTAGGCCTCAGCCACGCACTGAGCGACGAGCGACTGAGCGATTGAGCGACGTCGCTCTGTCGCTTAAAACAATGACAAGTCGCTCAGGGTGTACGTGGCCACCTCCATACAATTTCATGTGTTTTAATTTTTTTGCGTCGCTCAGCGACTCGTCGCTCAATCGCTCAGTCGCTCGTCGCTCAGTGCGTGGCCGAAGCCTAAGGCGTGAACTCTATCCTTTCGCGAATTATAGTTGGTATCAACTTCGGGTAAGACGATTCATATCCTTGATAAATGTGTTCAGTGAATTCTAAATTAGAGCTAAGGTTTCATAAGAACAATTATAAGAACCTCACTAGAACTAATACTTACATAAATACAATATAATGTATAGTTACGAAATAACAGAAGGCCATGTTCTTTGTAGCTATAGCATTCATTTGTATGAAACCACCTGTTTTTTTTAAGCATTTTGGACCACTGTAACAATAGCATAAACGTACAAATTAAATTATGGTAGAGGAACCGCCTGTACCTTTCAAGCAATATACAGATTGTGGAAATATGTAAACGTTTAATCAGTTGAAAAGGGGCGGACAGAATTCGTGTTCACTTGTTAATGTACAGAATACAGATAATAGAAAACTTCATCCAAACCAATCAAATAATGAAGAGAAAATAGGTAGAATAGTTCAACTTAAAATTAAATTACAAACCGGTAAGAATCTTTACCTATTCTACTTTGATTAGCCGCCATTTAAATTTAAAAAAAAAAAAAAAAAAAACTTTTTAAAAATTTATATTTTGCTTATCGTAAGACCTGTTGAATATATTACGGTTGAATCAATATTCGATGAAAATATAGGAAAATTAATAAAATACGGATGTAATGGTTGGAAAGGCAATAAAAAAGCTTGAAAGAGGCGGAAATTTAGCTGTCATTTTCACCAATACAGAACTCCCAACTTTCTATAAAATATTTCATCAATTATTTTGATTTCCTAGAAACTAAAACTCACATTGCCGCCATACTTTATACAAAAGTGAAACCAAATGCACAATTTAGTACTATAGTTATCTATTTCTATTTATTAAATGCAACAATAAATATGGGCATAATCTTATAACTATCATTTCTTTATTAGCATAAATAGTAACTTAACAATCTTTCTCACTAAATGTTGAAAATGGCAACTTCTAATTTGTATTTTAAACGAAATAAATCTTCAAATTGATAGAAGAAAATGACATTAAAAATATATGAGTTTTACATAAATACCAATTTGTTTTCTTATTTCAAATCAAATAAAAGATTAAGCAAAGAGAGAAATAATAAATCTTTTATTTTAAAGATGTTTTATTGTTGTTTATTTGCATTTAAATAAAAGTTGTATAGTGACAAACATGTCTAACAGAAAAAAGAAAATCCGGTTAACCCACAAAATATCAAAATGAAAATAATATAATTCCGTTGTATATTTAAATGAACATAATTTAATACCAAAAAAAATTTTATAGGTTAACCAACCAACCATGTTCACCCATTCCAAAAAAAAAAACTAAAATAAAATAACATCAAAACCATAATAATCAACCACTACCGCCACAATTCTCTGGTTAATTTGCATTTTACCACAAAATCGATTTGCCTAGGAATATCTACTTCCTCTCTCTCTACCCTTATATTTAAATGAACATAAAAAAACATAAACACACTAATCGTTGTATCATCACCTGTGTTCGCCCACTTAATTTTAATTTCATTAAGTTAAAAAGCCATAGATACTCGACGAACACAACATATCCACCAGGCAGCCGCGACAACGATGGTGGTGGCAGTGGCGGTAAACCTATACAATCCACCAAAAAATTAACATCAAAAACCAATCAACAATTTCCAACAAAAATGCAAAATGAAATAAAAAAAAATAAACTGAAAATGTGCCTCATTAATTCATCGTTGCATTTCCCCCGCGCACGCCTTTTTAGTTCCACATAATTAACAGAGTTCAATTTCAAATCAAATGTTTTTCTTCATCATAACTACTATATCTCGACCCCAGACACAAATCCAGAACCACTAATTGTTGTGTGTACCAGACCCAACCCCCCAAAATAAATAAAAAAAAAATAATTCCAACAAACCACCAACACCACCTCATAAACAAATTAATTTTTTTTTTTTTCACAAAAATTTATTTTACAGCAAATTATCAGGTTAAAAATGAATACCTATTACCTACCAACTAAAAAATATGAAATTGAGAGTTTGGTATCTATGAGATACAATTGGCAACACTGCGCCGGTCCACTGTGATTGGTGATTAAATCGAAGCACTGGAGGGGATGATAGTACTCCCGAAAGAGATGACCTTATCACATTTCGCTTTAATGAAGAGAGTCGTTCTCAATATGAGGATTTTAATGAAATTCTCTAGAAATTCGTGAAACACATCTTTGCCGTGTTACCCCCACTTCGAGCGCATGGCACTTGATTGGATAAAAAGACGCCATGTTGGAATTTTCAGGTTATTCACACTCTCTCTCTCTCTTTTTCCGGAGTTGAATTTTTTCTCACTCATACAAATAATGTTGAAAGAGAGATGTGTGTCTTTTTTGTTGTTGTTGGTATTATTCTGGTTTGGGTTTCCCTCTTTGATTTCAGATACTTAGATACTCAGATACTTTTCAGACGAGCTAAAGACTAGTTGAGGTTGCTATTCTAGAATCAGTTCGAGTGCGACTTTCTTTGCGTTAAGACTTGTTTTTCGGAAGCCCAAAATACGTTCATTGGAAACCGTGTCAAATCTTGAAAATATATATAAAAAAACAAAACAAATTTCCCATAAAGAAAATAAAAAGATACAAAAAGAAAATTGCCGGTTCGGTAAAAAACTAAACTAAAACCAAGTGATTTAAGTGATATAAATAAAAGAGTGAATATCTACACTGAGAAAAAAAAATCAGAAAAACTTTGTGACTTGTGGAAAAAAAAGGATAACATCTCACTTCCCTTACTTATACCCTTTGGATTATTATTATTCAGCATACTTTAAACCTAAAGGATTACTATCTTATACTCTTCATCTTTTCAAATTACTTTCTAAACAACAATAACAAAAATATGGTTGTATTAGAAGGTGGCGGTGGTGTTGTTACCATCGGCAACAATCAATATCTTCAACCGGATTACCTATCACCATTACCAAATACGGTTAGTTTGAAGATTATTTTTTTGTAGATACTTTTAAAGTACTTGAGATAAAAGTGAAAAAAAAAATACTTTTTATTTGATTATTGTTGAGTTGTTGTCAAAGATTTTTTTTTTTAAAGGATGGTTTCGAAGATAAGAGATAAATATCAGTAGATAAGGGGAGATATAGATTTTCGTGTAGATTCTTTTTTATTGTCTTAGAAGTTGATTTTTTTAAACTGCAATAAATGAAAGATTTATTTAAAAAACATGCTTGAAATAGAAAGATACATTTTTGAATGAAGTTTTTTTTGTCTGGGACGATTTTCTCATAATCAGAATATCTCTATAGATCTTCCATAAACTAATTTAGACAGAAAAGATATTTTGCGAAAAAAAAGTAGTTCTGATTTCATCAATCTACTTAGATAGATAGATAGATATATGATGAAATTTAAACAGAAAGCTAGTTTTTTGCATTTAGAATGTTCAAAAATTATTTCAACAATTTTATAAAAATTCGAATTTGTCTATAAAGAAATAAATAATCTTACAGAAATTATTTCTTTGAATCTATACTTACGTGTATATTCAAATACAGTTAGATTTAGATAGGCTGTAGGGTACATTGTCCAAGTTCGCGCTATTACGGACTTAAAAATATAGATAGACTTGTACTTGTTTGTTGACCTTATATTTGTAAGAATTAAAGTACAAAATAAAGAGCTACGTTTTCAAAAATTGAATAAATAACTCCTACTTGAGACTTAGTGCGAATTAAAAATGCTATTGCATCTTAACTTATAAATTTTAAAGCTAATGTTCAGAAGGTATAATATAGAAATAATAAAAACTGTCTTCAGTACGTTAAGTTAAAATTGTTCTTGTTTTAAAATTTCTAGAAGGACAATACATTTTAAATAAATTAATAAAAATAAAGCAATACATATTCCACTTTTTCGTTCTAACTATTAAGTTAAATTAATATTAAAATTGAAATATTTTTACCAAGAATAGAAACTTTGATCAAATAAATACCTAAATTTACCGACGGCAACTAGTTAATTATTGAAATTCCGACGGCGATTATCAAAAAAGAAGAATTCTTTATCATAAAATAAAATTTTATTTTATTTTATCATTTTTGAACAAAAAAAAAATGTTTCAAAAACTAGAAGTGACTTTTTCATACTTGAAGAACTTTGGAACGAACCTACTGAATCGATTATGATTTGGTTCATTTCTTTTCTGTTAAAATACTTCCGAGAATTCTTAGACTTAGTCAGGACTTAAAGGCACAGTCGAAGTAATTGGTACTTAAGTGACCAATTTGGGAGACTTAAATGTCATCTTTAACGTGTCCACAGTGAAACTGACCCAAAGAACCTTCTGACTAAAAATGATAAATAATAAAAGCTTTATCTATTAGCACCTGTTAGATTTAAGAACTTTAAAATGTAGCCTGCGGATTGCAATGCACCTCTTATAAGTAATAGAATAATAAGAAGAAGAGGAAAGATATTCGTATTTTGTTACAATTTAAGATTTTTCGAAAATCATTCAAAGTATTATTTTTAGATTATCTAATACAATTTTCCAAAGAAGTTGCCTTAATAGTTTGACATGTTCACTATTCAAAACGTCACTTAACGAAGCCTTAACGATGCCTAAGTTACACAACTTCTTAGAAAAAAATAAAAGGGTATGAATCATTAACATTTTGAATTTAAATAGTGTTCTAAAAACTGCCTAAAGTTAAACAAAGCTTATAAATAAATACGGTTGTAGGATTAAAGACATACTTTTTTTCAATTATATGAACAATGTTTGTATACTGTAAATTCTTTCCACAAACGTTAAGATCGCATTTGCGTACATCTCTCCTCTCTCAAAAGACCAGAAATAAAAACCTCTTAAGCAAAAACTCAAACTAACTAAAGCTTGACTTACACAACAGTTAGATCACCATATTTCTAGCATTTTGTCATTTTCACTGTCATAAATTACGGTTATGCCAATGAAGGACTAAAATATGCCAGAAATAATGTAATTTTTGTCAGTTGTGTTAATCCCGAATTTATATCTCTATCTATACTCAAACCCAAAAAAAACCCTTTAAACAAAATTCTTAATTTTCCTCTTTTTCATTTCCAGATGGATTCAAAAAAATCCCCTCTTGCACTTTTGGCTCAGACTTGCAGCCAAATCGGAGCCGATTCAAATGCTGTCAAACCAATTTTAGGCATTGATAAAAAAAAGAATGGTGGCGGTAATCATAATGATTCATCTTCATCCTCTTCGTCGTCTTCGTCTTCATCATCATCTTCAACATCGAAATCACCATCACAAGTGAAAACACCTAAGTCGAGTACACCTCAAGCAGCATCGACTGAGATTAAGTTAGCTTTCAAGCCATACGAAGCGAATGTTTTGAATCACCAACACATGACAAAGTCTGAGGATCATTCGCAGCAGCATCAACAGCAACAAATGCAGCATCAACAACAGCAAATGCAACAACAACAACAACGTCCAAGTTCAAAGAGCTCAAGTTCAAGTGATTGTGGTGGTGGTGGTCGAGTTCCATCTCGCAACAAGTCCAATTGCAGTCCTGAAATAAGTGTAACTAGGACCTCTGACGAACATCACATCAATGGCAAATCAACGCCAAACGGTGATAATCGCAAGACTGTGTCTCCTTCGGGTTCTTCGCAGCGTGGAGCAAGCCCCATTGTCCGGTCCGGAATGGAGGTCCTTCATGGACACCCTTCGGCTTATAAGACGAGCGCTGGGCCTTACGGACCCTTGAACCCCTTGTCGGCGCTTTGCTGCCCTCCAGGGATGGAGCAACATGCCAATCCCGCTTTCCGTCCACCATTTGGTGGTGGATACGCTGCCCATCATCATGCAGCTATGTTGGCCGCAGCAGCTGCTAATGGATATCCAGGTGGTCAGGGCAATCCAAATCCGTATATCAGCTATCAGAGGATAAAGACACCATCGGGAGGCGAAGCCATTGTTCCGGTTTGCAAAGATCCCTATTGTCCGGGATGTCCCTACTCCCAACACACTCAACAAATGTTAATGGGTGCCCCGTGTCCAAGTGGCTGCACACAGTGTGAACACCAGAAATACGGTCTGGCGATGGCTGCCTCAATGGCTGGATCTTTGCCACCAGGCCATCCGTACTCAGCTGCCGCTGCTGCTGCAGCTGCTTCTGCCGCCCAAATGCGTTCTTCGCCATACGTCTGCAGCTGGATCGCCGGCGATTCATATTGCGGCAAGCGTTTCAACACATCCGACGAACTATTCTCGCACTTGCGTACCCACACCGGCAACCTGTCCGATCCAGCTGCTGCCGCCGCAGCCTTAGCGCAATCCCAGACCCAATCACTGCTCAGCTCACTGTTTCCTCCGTCGGCACTACAACGTGGTTACCCCAATGCTCCACTGAGTCCAATGTCTGCCGCTGCCGCCGCAGCTGCCGCAGCACGTTACCATCCGTACGCGAAACCAGGCTCCCTCCCCTCACCATTCGGAGGCGGTGGTGGTTTCAATCCAGCAGCGGCTGCTGCTGCTCTAGGTCCCTACTATTCCCCATATGCCATGTACGGCCAGCGAATTGGATCAGCCACGGTGCACCAATAATTGTGTGGCAATCCGCCAACAAGCCCATCACCTCTAAACTGGATACCAAAAACAAGAGATGAACCGGAAACTTAGAGCATCTTGCTTCCGACTTTCAAGCTGGAAGTTTCACCTGTGATAATTAAAAAAAAGAACAGAATGTTTTTTTTTGAAAAAATATAAAAAAAAAATCCGCAGAAAAAGCGATTTTAATTAATCTAAATCATTAATTTGATTTGATTTTTATTATGTTATTTTTTATTAAATAATTTCTACTCCGCCAAAGGATATAAAACAAAAGAAGAAAAAAAAACAACAAAAAAACATGAATTACAAATTATTTGAAACTAAAAATAGTTCTTTAAAATTTTGTTTGTTTTTTATTTTTTAAGTTTAAGTTTCTTTATATAAAAGAATTAATGTAAATAAAAAAAGACTTGATAAAGTGTAAACAGATATAAATATATAAAATGGAAATATAATCTTAAATAAAAAAAAATTGCTGTATCATAAAAGTAATATAAAAGAATTGCATTGTTTCAATAAAAAAAATTAAGAGAATTGCTTTTATTAAAAAATAAATAAACTATTATAATGAATTAGATTTTAAGAATTTAAATTTCGAATTTGAAAGTAAAAAACAAAAATAATAATAAACAAGAAAATAAAATGAAAAATATTATTAAAAGAAAATATAAACTGACATCTTTTTATTTAATGAAATTATTTGACCGTTTATCATCCACTCTGATGGCGATAAAAACTTAAATTTCTATTTTCATAAGAGATGAATTGGAAGAACCATGTTTAGGTGTTTTTTAACGAACTGGTATTTGCGTGTACAAAAGCTTAAAAATGACTAATTCTCTTCGAAAACTTCTTAAAATTGAGCTTACACTTTTAATAGAAGATTACAATTTCAACCTGCATTTTCTTAAGAACCAACAAAAAATTGAAAATAGTACCGCTATTATTGATGATCATTTGGACTCTTTTTCCTACCTTAACGATCGGCTTTGCGATAAAGTCAGGAGATAAGTTCTGTCACACTTTTATCGGATGTTTTATAAGAGAGTGTGTGTGTTTAAGAAAAACCAAAAAAAAAAAGAAGTCTGGAACGATCAAATTTGCGGATCTTGCAGGCCAGTGAAAATAACCAAAAACCGAAACAATAAGCAACCTATGTAGAAACGTATCTTCCAAAATGTTTATTATACGACCAACTGTTTGTGCGGTTGCACCTTCCGGTTAGAATAACCTACCTCCAGTCACAATCTACTAATTTGCGGCAGTAAAAACTTGTTGGTCATGGTATTGCTTCACTCACCATCCACAGTACAAATGTTAACCATGACGCATAATTTAGTGACTTTGAGTGGATTAAATGGCCCTTGGTGAAAGGTATTGGATTCTCAAAGTCCCCGAAGTTCAAATGTTGTTTGTTTACGTATCCGTTCAGAAGGAAATACATAGGTCGTGTCGCTTGATAATAATGATGAATTTCGGCCTAAATTTTCCCTCTGCGTCTTTGAGATTCAGGATTGTGCAGGAGTTAAGCATGAGCGTAGCTTAACCACGATCGACGACCAGTTTGTTTTTCACCAAAATGCGCTATAGAGACGAAAATATAATGGTCGAAAATATACATGAGTGTCGTCGACTAGTCGACGTCGACGATTCAACCGCGACATCCTTAGCCACAACGGCGATGGTATGCCAACGACTCTTTTTTTCATGCAGTCTCTTAAGGACAAGCGGCTGAAAACCTTAATGTTTGGCCAGTTTGGTTTAGAATGGCCGGGAAATCTTGCCCAAAATTCACGTTGAACCGACATCTAAGTATTTCGTGAACCTTGAGTGTGGCGTTAAAACTTTCAACTGAAGTACAGAATTCCAAATCAAGTACTTACATTCAGTGGCGGCTGTACCTTAAGTGCGCTCGTGCGCTGAACCACCAATTCAAAAGATTTAAAAATTACAAAATATTACTGCATCTTTATTTTTAGATTCCCATATTAATATTTATTTTTTAAACATACAAGAACACAAACAAGTAAAATTTCCGAATATTGAGGAAACAATGTAAGCGCTTTGCTTTACTATTCAGACTTACTTTCCCTGCAAGTAAAAATTCTCGTGCGCTTCGGCGAGCGCACGAGGACTGCTAATATAACTTGTATGAGTTACAAGCAAGTATCCCTGACGCGTGAGACAAAAGATATTTCATTGAAATATATCGAGAAATTAGCCTGCTCTCGTGCAGCGCACGAGAACCGAAGATTAACTACAGCAACCGATGTTTGACTAGAATGCGCTGCGCCTGCGAATATGTAATGTTGTTTCGCTCTATCCGTGACTGGTTAAATAGTGTAGGTTTGTAGGAGTTAGGTTAGTAATTGTTTTTTATTTTGGTTTTTGTTCGATTCTGTACTGTGTACAGTGTGTGGTGTGGGATAAAATTAATAGTGATTAGGTATATTAAAGACAGTAATAAATCTTTTTAAGATAAAGTTACCTGAATTCACGATTTGACGAATTTAAGTGAAAAAATAAAAAACATGATTCCTTGCTAAATGTAATAAGTGTGTCAGTTTTATACATGGTCGAAATTCTTCGAGCAATTATACAAAATAATAAAAAATCGACATATATATGTAAATTGTTGTTTTTTTGCGATTTTTAATCTTAATACCTACTTAGTGAGCAAGTAAAGTGCACCACCTGTTCAACAACCCACCAGCCGCCACTGCTTACATTATACCCAGTTCACAACAAAAGGTGGGTCAAAGCTCCAACCCAGATGCAACAGAGAATTGTTCCTCGTTCGTTTATTTCCATTTTGTAGGTATGATCGGCTAAACTTGCAACATCCGATTCAACTGAAGCCAATCTAGATTGTTTAATTACATTTTCAGAAGGACTAGATCGAATTCATTTCCAGCGCAAGTAAGAAGAAATATCGGCACTCCAACCTTTAAAAAAACAATTCAATTCTAAATCTATAAATTTAAGACATCATCTTATGTCGTAAATACTTAAATACATATATAAATTCATTATTACTTTTGTATATATTATTATCTATCATTTAATTAATAATATAAATCAACAATTAATTTATTCATTTAAAGTTTTCGAATATATTAAAGTAGTTATTGTTCAATATGAAAGCTTCACCTAAAAAAGATATTGTATCTTAAAGTGTAGCTAAACATGAATTTAATAAATAAATAAAAATAAATAAAATAAACTAGTATAAATGTAGTACCCCTTGGCATAATGGTTAGTGCGTTGGACTGTAATGCAGAAAGTCTTGGGTTCGATTCTGAGCCACTGCAAAAAAGTTTTCAGGGATGTACTGCCTCTTGCAAGGAATTGATAAATCCTCTAAAAGTATCTCTTGTTATAATTGTTACGTTTTGCTCTTCGAGGTTTTTCTACTGATAATGAAGTTTCTCTTAACTATGATAAGAGACGCCAGTTATTAGGCCTAGAATCTTTGGAACGGAGACGAGAAGAGTTTAGTATCATGTTTGTTCGAGACATTTTATGCTCAAAAATTGATTGTCCATATCTTTTAAATAAAATGAATGTATATGCTCCTGAAAGTTCATTACGAGAACGACCGTTTCTATTTGAAATTTCTCATGTTACCTCGTTCGGTAAAAAAGAACCTCTTTCAAGATGCTCTAGTGTCTTTAATTCATTCTACAGTACTACTTCCAAGATCTTTTGAGAAAAGTAATTAAGTTTTTAAACTGCTACTTGTTAGAATATTCAAAATAGAACGGAGAAGCAAATATTTATTAACACAAATCCTTAAGATCCTTATAACTTAAATATTGATTTTCACTATCTTGACTATACTGCAAAAATTTAGAAATTCATATAATCTGCAAAGTAAATTGGCGCAAAATTTCAAACAGCTTTACTATTAAGATATTAGTATGATATCCTACTTAACAATCGGCTAACTTTTAAGTAACTCTTTTTTAACAAGTATCATGCTAGGACCATTTTTGTAATAAATCGCTTCTGAACACACCTAAAGTAATGATAGTTCAGGCAAAAAACTAAGTAAACAGACCTGGGGCCAATTTGTGATTGAGTGAGTCCCATCAGTGATCGAATGAAAATGTCAAATTAGTGTAATCGTTTGCTCGATGACGTAAGCGGTAATGCCAAACTCACATAATTCAGTCACGTTACTCGAAAACTGATGCGGTAATTTGGCCCCTGTTTTGATGTTTGTAAATGTCAGAGTCATTTGAAGTGAGCACGATACCAAAAAAATAAAATAGGTATTTTATGATTTCAACTTTAATAAAATTGTAGAGAAAATGTGAATCTACATATATTCGATTAAAATTTGCAAAATCGTCGTTTTAACCTAGTTTCATACTAAAACAGCTTTAGCAATTACAATTTTGCCCCTTTGTAACTAAAAATTTAAATCTAATTCAGTTCAACCGAATGATACACAAATTATTATAATAAATATGTGACCACAACTTTGTAAAGAAATTTTCAATTAAGTAGGTTTTTAAAAATTTCGAAAATTCCCTCAATAAATTTGCTAAATGATATTTTCTCCTACACATACTCTTACATTATATTTGTATGTGTTTGTTTTTTATTTATTTCATTATTTCTCTTTTGGTTGTTTTTAATTATTTCAAAAATTTTATTTTATTCAAAATTAATTGCCATCATCATTTTCGTCATGCTCAACATTCCAGCCTTAATGAATCTTTAAATTGTTCTGCAGAATTACCAAACGAATTATTAGGTCGTAATTCATTTTGAAAATGTCGTTGTCGTTATTCTTGTTGAAGCCACTCACAAAATAAAAAATAAATATCTTCAACATGCACAAATAACTTCCTCTTTCTCTGTATGGGTTCGTCCGACTGCTCTTCAAAATAATATGACATCGAAACACTGATAAAATAAAATACAAAATTATTTAGAACTAGAAAAATAAATTAAAAAAAAAAAAACGGTATAAATTATGATTAAATTGGAATTCAACGAAAGAGTTAAAGAGTGCCAGTGATAGGGTTCAGTGAGAGGAGCGTATAATTAAAGAGGAAAACTTCAACCGAAATACCATAAACCAAGCGCGGCATGCAATAAATAAATAAAAATCTGACACAATCGCATTTCACATTTTTCTTGATTTACAACGATTCGCCGAGTGTTTTGACATTTGTAGCTTTTTCAAGTATGTTTTTTGTTTGTGTTTTATTAATGCGTCTTGCCCACCAACCCCAATGGCCCCCACAATATGGCAAGCTCTGCGATGACATTATGATAATGATAACAATCAGGGACACACTGACTCACTGCAAAAATGAAGTTCGCATAGAACAAAGGGGGCCGCCATAGCATAGTGCCCGTCATGACTTTTTTATATCACACAGCCACAAGCCTCTAAGGAAAATTTAAGATTTTCTTAAACAAATCAACAATACTCATTAGTGTTTGAATTGAATTATTAACAAAAAAACAAAAGGGGGCACATAGCAGGCGCTTCCAATGGTCAATGCGGCACTGGCAATAAATGTACATTTAGGTTTGTATATTTTGTATAAGGTGAATTGTTTATTTTCGTAGACCTAAGAAGGAAGCTGTCGAGGACAGCCTCCAGCTGCTGATGACAAGCGATGACATCCTCAGCACGTAACTACACGTGATTTTGATGTGATGATGAGATGACTATTATGATGATGACGCTTTGTCTAGCAGCAGAGGTCTATAATGTATAATAAGTGACAGAATTTTCTGATGTTTTAGCTCAAAACTTGTCGTTGGCGGCGCGGGACTTTGAAGCCTACAGGACAAGTATCATGTAAGTATACTAATCCGTTGTATCGTTGAATATGTGGGGGGTTTGTTTATAGTTTTGTGTTGTCGTGGTGAAGAATAAATATTTGCATAAATGAAGGTGATTATGATTATATAGGGATGACTTTATCATATTATTTCATTTGCGACAGTTATGATGAAAAAGTTGGGATGAAAAAAGATTTTTTCAACGATGTAAAATTAACACTCAATATAATCGAGAAGTGTTGAAATAATTTTACAAACACTTGAATTTTAAAATATTTTATTCTCTATCGATCAACATCTATTCGTAAGTTTTTGAGATCTGAACATCAAATCTAAAGTTATGGGCTCCAAACGGAAGCATATGGAACGTCTTGCATGAAATAACAGAACTCTCCACTCGTCGTTTGACAAAGACCAAGCTGCCAATTTTTTTGACTTTTGTCCGGTTTTCTAAACTGGTCTTACGATTTATGGTGTGACTTCACCATGGCCTCCGTTAGTCCTTTATTCCACATCAAAAATTCGTACATATATATGTATATTCAATTCAGGAAACATTTTTCTTCGTTCTTAATATATGAAACATAAATAGGAACTTTTGTTATACCTACAGAACGTAACGATATATATATCATTTAGACCAATTACCCCATCTAGACTATTCAAACTACCAATTTTCACCCACAGCTAGAACACCATAAACCATCCAGATAAGCTATACCATAGGTCCAATAAAACATCTAGACAATCTAGACCATTTAGAACTATCTTGACCATGTACGTATATTAGCCATACCATCTAGAAGCGATGCTTGTCTAGACCAAATATAACATCAAGAGCATGGAGATCAACAAGAGGATCTAGACACCCTAGAACATCTAGACAAGATAGACGATCGTCTAGACTTTCTGTACCACCAATATTATCTATAGGTGGGAAAATTGAAAATGCGACCACGAACATGTCTCAGTGACCCAATTAACCCTTTAGTGTGCCATTTTAACACCATAAACTCGTTTGACCTGTAGATTAAATGGTATGTCATTCCAAGAGCTGTCAAAGTTGGTCTCATAATCACATCGTATTGCTGAGACGAAGGATCAAGGCTTTGATCTGCAGTTCAAATTGTTCGTTAAGGTCGTCAAGGAATACCTTTTTAAATGGTTGAGCTATAACTTTGGGCGGAGGAGGAAATTTGCACAGGAAATGAAATGAATCAGTAAGAAGAGTTGTGCGCAGGTCTCGAATCATAATGTTATCCTCCCATCCCCGATGAAAATATAAATTTTAAATATCTACTGAGGCCTAAAGTATGAGTGCAGTCGTCATTGTTTGTCGAAAACATGTCAACTCGGATCAAGTTTGTAATATTGCTGAGTCCTTATGGTTTGGCAAGTCAGCAAACCGATTGTTTTAGTCTTACCACCGTGAAAGGTACTAGATATTTAATATATAAATCAAGATTATCTAGAGACTATCTAGACTTTCTGAGCTATCAAGATTATCCGGACTATTTAGACAATATAGAGACTTTAAACTGTTATATAAACTTATAAACTCTTAACTCTTATCGGCTTTACCGTGTCAAGGCCAAAGATCTTATATCAGCAATCTGATCGGTATATCGTCACGATATACTAAATAGTATATAACCTCGAAGACTTTACAGAAATTGGCCCATCATGAGTCACTATTACCTCGCAAAGTAAAACCGGTGCTGACTGGTGGGGCTTACTGATTGAGGGAGCGGGCCATCATGGTCTGTAACCATCATAGTTAGTAAGACCATTTATCTCCGTAAATAGTAGTTGTTAAATTCGGTATTTCCTTTTAACTCCTCTCCAACCTTCCTAAACGCTCGCACTGTACTACAACATTTTAAGGTTAGTCATAATCCCTTTAGTGAACGCAAAATATAAAATAAAATACGTGGAAGCATTTCCAAAAAAATAAAACAACAGATCGAGCACGTTCCCTCTGCAAATTAGAGATTTAAAACAAATTGGTGGCATTTTAATCGATTTCAAAAATCAGTCGAATTGCCCAAGTCCATAAATAAGTCTTAAAGTCAATTCAAGGATCTGACAGTTAAAAAAAGAGAAAAGAAACAAAATATGCAAAAATTGATATGCACAAGCCAATTAAATTGAATATGCAGAATAATGAATATCAGATCATCACCATCGTTATAGTCAACAAAACAGTTCGTGCTAAAATGTATTCACAATTAATTGGCCATCAGACTAATCTCTACTTCTTATTAGCATGATCTAATAAATTAACGACAGAAAAACTAGAAAGCAACAAAAAATAAAATAAATTAAAATAAAAGCTTATTCAAATTGCAAAAGCTTATAAAATCTACCTATTAATTAATATTAAAACACTCACAGCTTGACACCGACTCAATTAAACTCAATTTACACTTTTTGACTAAACTGATTTCTTGTCAAAGTGTAATCGAATAACATACGACCAGTATTATACAATGCCTACACCACTGGTCAGGTCAAAATAATTTATTATTATTTTCGACATTTCAAAAAAAAAAATAGAAAATAATAAAAAATTCAAACATCTTAAGAGAGTTGGCATTCCTATTCCTAGTAGAAATAGGCGATTTGACAAATGGAAATCTGATTAAATTTTTACGACGATTGTGGTTGAGGTTAACACGATTTCCAACGTAATTATTGTAATTTTATTTGTGAGAAACATGGGTGTGGTGTGGGTTTCATTTTGGCTGGGTTAGGAATTATGTATGAAGTTGTGAGTATGAGTAGTTTGAACGGTGTGCGGCGATTTAAATCGCAATTACCCGAAGCCAACAGACCATAACGGTAACTGAGTAGTCTTGTTATTATTGTTCAGACTTAACTCACCTTAATGTTGATAGCTCGTTAACGACACAAATTTAAAGGGCGTTGTCAAAATTCTGTCAAATATTAAAAAAAATATTAAACTAGCGGCTCAATAAATCATTTAATCGCAATCTGATTGCACATTTGATATGATCGGTAATGAGTGCTTAGAATGCTTAAGATATGTCGTTTGAAAGGTGAACACTCTAGCAATTTTTTTTTTTTTTAATTGACAGGAATGTTGATTAGCTAGTTGAGTATACTTAACAGTCCGGTTTGATCACTGTGTTACACATTCACTTTCGTATTCCAGTACTCACCTACGGAAATGACAAGACAAGACATTTAATTTCAAAT
Source organism: Chrysotoxum bicinctum (assembly GCA_911387755.1). Classification (NCBI taxonomy): domain Eukaryota; kingdom Metazoa; phylum Arthropoda; class Insecta; order Diptera; family Syrphidae; genus Chrysotoxum; species Chrysotoxum bicinctum. Next base: position 97,837,568 of record OU426990.1, on the reverse strand, counting down.
CTTTTTTCACGTCATATTTGTAAATTTCACACCATGTGAAAAAAAGAGATGAATTCAATACTGATTCAAAATAGACTTTGTATTATAGAAAAATCCTCCATATACAGGGTGGTCTAAATACAACTTTCTTCTTAAAAATGTAATAAAATGAACAAAATAAAAAATTTTCCATGATTAGTAAGAGCAGAAATTCCCACTAAGTGGCTGTTTCGGCTGGCTTCGCAGTAGCGCAGTCTGTCATTCCAATTTTCCAAAACCTTGTTGATGGTTTCGGGCTGTAGCTCACTGATTTCAATTCAATCAATTTTGTTTTATTGAACATACTTTTTACAATTTGGCTTAGAACTAATAAGATACTATGTACATATGTATGAAAGTTTACATTCGTTGGCTCATAGGGGGCCTAACTAAACTATATACAGTGACTTAAGTTTAATTATTTTTATATAAAATTTACATGACGAAAAAAATTTAATTTTAAAGGTCGGTTGACTGTATTGTCCTCAGGGTTTTTATTCCCGGTTGTCAGTGGCGATTGTAGTGGGTTGTGGGCAGGGATGGCGATAGCCGCGGTGGTAGGCTTACCCAATGTCAGCGTAAAACGAACTTCCTCGTTGTCTACGATTACGTTGTCATCCAGAGTTTCCATCACACTGAGGTACCTCGGTTCAGGATGCCGTTTTTCTGTGGTCATACTTCTCATAAGCTGATTCGGGTAGTCGATGATGTTCCCCATTAGCTTCTTCGTTGAATGAACTAGATATTTGTCCAGTGGGATTAAATTCGCTTCTGTGTAGAGATACTCGTTCCTGTAGTTTTTCTGTCGTTGACGATCGAAGTAGAGTCCAGTGCAGATCCTCAGTATCTTCCTTTCGATTAGTTGAAGTTCCTTCATAGCTGTCTTCAAGATGGAAAACCAGACTGGGAAGGAATAGCTGATCACTGGTGGCAGGAGCTGCTTGTAGATTAATATCTTTGTCGGTTGGCTAAGACCTGATCTTCTTTTGAGCAATGGGTGCAAACGGCTGAAGACCCAGCTGGCCCTTTTCAGAACATTTCTTGAGTGCAGGTTAAACCTTAGCAACTCGTTGAAGTGCACTCCCAGGTACTTGAAATTTGGCTTTGCTACTATGGAGGATCCGTCAGGAAGTTTTGGGACCAGATTTCTGCAAATTGTTGCGGTACGAGGGCCTCTACCAGTCGAAGGTCTCCTGAAGCAGACAAGTTCCGATTTGGAAGTGTTGATTCGGATGCCCCATTTTTGGTAGAATTGGAAGAGTCTGTTAATGTGGGTTTCTACTTTTTGGTCAGCGGATAGTGGTGACACTGATGTGGCGTAGGTGAGTGAGTCATCAGCATACAGAAGGTTCTCGCATCCAGTTGGTGAAGGTTGGTCTGAAGTCATCAAGTTGTAGAGGAATGGGCCTAGTTTTGAGCCTTGGGCGACTCCAGCTCCGATGGTCCTCATGTTTGACTTGCAGTTATCTACTTGAACGAAAAATTTCCTGAAAGATAGGAAAGAAAAGAGAATTTTTATTATTGGCGGAGGTACTTGCATAAGATGAAGTTTGTAGATTAGGCCGTCTATCCACACGCTATCAAATGCTTTCTGGACATCCAGAAAGCATCCCACGGTGACACGACTATTGTTGAGGGCTGTGGTGATATCATGGTGGAATTTTACCAGTGGATGCAAGGTTGAGTGTTTTTCTCGAAAGCCGAATTGCATGTCAGGGATGATTAAATTTTCACAGCAGAATTTCTTCAGTCTTCGTAAGATTAATTCTTCCAGTAATTTGTTGATGTTGTTGAGAAGTGATATTGCCCTGTAGTTGGAAAGTAAGTTGGAAGCACCTTTCTGTAGCTCACCGATTTCTTGGATGATATTGGCCTTAAGTGCTTGAATTGTTTCCGGATTGTTGGCATAGCATCGGCCCTTCACAGTTCCCAACAAAAAAAGTCCAAAGGGGCCAAATCACAGCTCAGAGCTGGCCAATTGATAACTTTAAGAACGTTGATAACACGTTTTTTTTGCGCAGAAGATTGACTGTGGTATGGGATGTGTTGCATCGATGGCGTGCCATCCTGCATGAACCAGAGTTCGTATTCATGTATTCAATTTCAGTAAGAAAAAATCGGTTAACATGGCTCTTTAATGCCCACCGTTTACCGAAACGTTGTTCCCAGCATCATTTTGGAAGAAAAATTGTCCAATAATGCCACCGGTCCGGAATTCGCACCAAACTGTCACTCTCTGTGGACGAATTGTCTCTGGAGAACAATGTGCGGGTTTTCCTATTCCCAGATGCGGCAATTTTGTTTGTTAAGATAATTTTTCGCCCAAAATCGTTGTCCAATTCAAGTCGCTCTAAGGCCCAAAGCGTGAAGCGGATGGTCGTGAGTTTTCAATTGTTGAGTCAATTGAACCTTGTAAGCGAATAATCCTAGTTATTTGTTAAGAATTCTCCTCAGGCTATAGTGCGTGAAATGTTGAGCTGTGGAGATCAATGGCGAGTTGATGTTCGTGGATTGGGTCTCACACTCTCGTAGATATGTATATACTATACAGAATTTTCCCATCCAGTAATGTCAAAAGTCCAAACATAATATTAAACACTATACATTCAATCAATAAAATATAAATTATACAATTGCATTTTATTTAAAAGTTATTGAAACAAAACTTCAACTTTTGGAACATAAGACGCACATGGTAGATGAATAGCTGTTTTTATTTTTTGTATTTTTGTACATACCCTTAATTAAAATTTTCAGTATTTAAGTATGTGTTCAAACTTCGGTTGCACGATCAAGTATAGAGATTAATTCTTTATCCGTACCACAGGAATGTGAAATGCCTTGCCAGGCTCTGTTTTTCCTCCTTTTAAATCGTTCCCCATTTTCATGAAGCTCAAACTGTGTTAATCATCTTAAGGTAAATCTGAATCCCTTTAATAGAAGGGCATTTTAAAAAAATGGTGAATGTAAATTACAAAATTTTGCATAAAATTTTATTTTCACCTGAATTGTGTTTGCTTTCGGCTTTTGTTAAAACTTTGTATAGAATTTCAAACCTTTCAAATAAAAAATAAAACATCTGTTGAACTTGAAAAATCAATTATTGTCATAATTTTTTAAGGGGTACAGATTAGATTGTTTTCAATTTTAAAGAATAAAATATATCATGGAAAAAGCTGATGAAGAAGAGCTGCAACTTTTCTTGCTAACAATTTTGTTTGAAAATTTAATTTTCATTCGACAACAATGAAATACAATTAAATATACTAAAAAAAATACTACCTCAATCAAGTAACACGGAGTGTATCATTCCTACCTGCTAGTATCACAAACTAATGCGACCCGGCAACGCAGGCACAATCAATCAAACTAATATTAATAACTTTAACGTTCACGAATTGAAATTCATTTTCAATAAGCAATTGAGGTCTAGCTAAAACCATCACTCTACACCAAACCCCTCCCCAACCTCGGGCACCCCTCAATCACTCTGTCATAAACTGCGTTTGGCAGAGATCCTCTATAAAACCCATTATACGAATTACCAACATAGAATATAGAAAGCCAGGGGCATATGGTTGCCCACTCAAATGGAGATTTACTTTCCAATGCCAGAGAGTTTATCGTTGCTCCTTTGATTATGATGTATCGATATCGATTACAACTTTGATAAATTGATTGCTGAATGATAAATAATATATTTATTTTCGTAACTATATCTACTTGGGCTCATATTGATGGAATGATGAATTACGGTAAATTATTTGTATGAAGTTTGAAATGTGGTGTTGTGTGAATTATAGTTAAATGTAGACGCTCATATCAAATATTCCATGAAGATCATATTTCATGAAGAAAAAAAAAATTATTTGATAATAAAGCAAATTAACATATTATTTAATTTTTGTTTGTGTTTACTTTATTTTTATAAATTGAATAGTATTTATGTGATTGATAGATATAATTTCTAATAAAATAGGGTAAATCACATCCTTATTGTCAGTTGAACAATATACACTAAATTGACAACTCTAATTTCGACTCAATCTCAGTCCTTTTGCTAGCTCACTAGATAAAGCCAATTTGCTTCTAGAACAGTTTGCGGTTAACTCAACGCTGCCAGAGAGTGTTATGCCTCCTCCTGTACTTGATAACACAAACGTACTCGTACAGTTACGAGAGTTCTCAAAGATCTTGAAATACACAAACACGCTATCCTGGATAGTATCCCTCCACTGCGTAAGCTTTTCCATCTTTTCACTCTACACGCACTTTCCGAGTGGATGGTAAACAGCATTTGTTCACCCAGTTTCTAAGCAAGGCGAATTCCCCTCAAAATATCGTTCAATTGCACTTACGTCCCTTCCTTCCAAGGCCAAGAAAATCCGAATAGGTAATTATCAGCTTAAGAAGCATCGTGAAGAACGAAAACTTAATGACCGGCAGTACGGCTTTCGTAGCAAAAGCCCTGTACGCTTGAACAACGTTGCTAAATATTGAAAACTTATTTCCAAAGTGAGTGCTGTGTAGCCCAAACAGTGCGTTTTTTTGAAAAAAAAAAGTTTTGGCCAAAATGAAGCAACCAAAAAAGTGCAAAAAGTTCTTTGGACTGGTATGCTAGTGGACAAAACACATGGTCCCCTTCAACGTACGGTATGCCACAATCGATCTTTTCCGCACCACATTCCCAAATCGTGTTACCAGTCGTCTTGGTGATGTTAATTGCCCGCCTCAGAGCTGCAATTTGACCCATTTGGATTTTTTTTTGACGAACCGTCAAGGACCGATGTTTTGTCAACAATCCCGAAACGATTCAAGCAATAAAGGATACCGTGAGCGATAGCTCGAAACCATCAAGGTCTTGGAAAATTAAAGTGACAGAATGCGCTACTGCGAAGCCAGCCGTGGCAGCCACTTGAACGACGTTGTATTCCATAATTAATGGGAATATTTGCTCCTACTAATAAAGCCATATAATAGTACATGGAATTTAATTTCTATATTATTGCATTTTTAAAAAGAAACTTGTATTTAGCCCCACCCTTTATACGAGCATATGCTCACTTCTTTTAAAGAAAGAATGTGTAATGTAATAAATATTATGGAGTGTTTTACTATATGCCATCAATGGGAGAACATACCCTATACTCGTATGTATCTAACTAGAAGTCAATGAGTGTATTCAAATAAGTTGTGTTTTAGATCAAAATCTATTTATCAATTAAAAGAGACAACGAATAGATTATTATATTTGATTGATCATGTTTAATCAATGTTATTTTACTTCTAGCAACAAAATTGTAACCAATTTGAAATGGCAGACGCGACGATAGGAAGGTAAAATCAAATAATAAATCAATAAGTTATCAGATTTAGTGAAGCTATTAAAAAAAATTAACATACGAGTATATTTATCACACACAGTGTTATAAGCAAAACTCGAATTTGCGTCATAATATTATACTTTTAAGTTTATTGTTCCAATGAAATTGGTAATAAAATTATGTCAAGTTATTTTTATGGGGTTGTTTATTTTGCGATCGATTAATTTAAAATCAATTCGATTGCAAAAGTCTGGTGACATTAAATTTAAGACGAAGTATGACGGATATTGATATTGGTATATGTATGTACATACATATGTACATATAATAGTAAGCTCATGTGGCAGAATCCGTAAAGATGTTCGATAGAATTTGAATTAGCACAGGGTGTTTCTTGCAGTGTCTGGGAATCGAACAAATCCCTTCTAAATGACAAGCCAACTTCTTTCAATAACTCAGATTTTTTAATAAGATGTTTTAGACTCATCATTTTAAGAAATAACAAAACAACCAATTTGCTTTTGAATAAGTTATGGTATCTGTTAGAAAAGTATTCGTCATTATATGTCAAGTTGAACTAGAGCTGAAACTATTAGTTGTATGCTGGTTGAGTGGCACTAGAGTTAGGGACCAGTTAAAGCTATCATTGAAAACCATCATTGAAACACAAATCAGTAGAACGGTGGAATATTTGTTGACAAGTCGGTTAAAGCAATCAATAATTTCGCTGTCATTGAAAAGATCTGTCATTGAAAAAATCTGTCCCTCGGATGCTCGCTAAATTACAAATACTGAATACTGAATAGCTTTTTGAGGTTATAGTTGATCATTGAAAAAAAAACTGACACATGAGAATAGAATAGAATCGAACACAATTCATTGGAACGATTGTGTTCCACTTTGTTGGAACGAAAATCAGCTGTTCATTGAAAACGATTTTCATCATTGAAAAATTAAAAGGAGTTTTATGAGAAATATTTAACATATTTGTTTATTTCTATTTGCAAAAGTAAAATACTTAATTGATTAGCTTCATTTGTATACCAAAATCGTTATGCAAGATTTAAACGGCGAACAGAATTTCCCTCACAAGACTGGCAACATAATTAACAAATCAATTCGGAATGGCACGAAATCAAATATCGGTGCTCCGAAGATACTGGTAATGTGTCTGAAAAAAATCAGCAATATTATTCTTTCTTACATTTTTCATGATTTGAAAAATTTCTGTCAAATTTTCACAATTTGAAATCAAAAGCCGTAGTTAAGCGAAACTTGGAGGAAATTTCATGTACCACGGCGCCTTTATAATGTCAATCTGACCCTGGGGTCCACTAAGTTTTTTTTTTTTTTTTTTTTTATAATCTACCCGCGCTCAAGGGATTATGATTACCCTTTAAATGTTTCAACACAGCGCGGCGCGGGCGTGAAGTTAATGAAGAGAAAAAAGGATAGGAAAGATGTGTGGCACGATGTTCTGAGACTGTTGGTGGTTGTCTCAGATATTTTTATCTCCAGGGATGGCGGCTGAGCTAAAGCGGAGAAATGCCGTGTCTTATTTCTATGTCGCTTATAATTCACATTATTTTATTTGTGTTCATCTTGTTGGGCATATCTACTAGTTTAACTCAATTACATGTTGTTAGTGTTATGCCTGAACAACATGCAATGACAGGCGAGCACACAACCATCGTGGGACCTTATTCGGAATTCCCCCCCCCCCCCCACCAAAATGAACTTTTTTTTTACGAATCGATAAAAAAGTGTTTGCTGTTGATAAAAAACATCAAATTATGGAGGAGAAACACTTTTTTATGGTAAAAAAGTGAAGTATAAGCGGACCACCCCCAGTACTGTTGGCCCTTATTCAGAATTCCCCCCCCCCACCAAAATGAACTTTTTTTTTAACGAATCGATAAAAGAGTGTTTGTTGTTGATAAAAAACATCAAATTATGCAGAAGAAACACTCTTTTATGGTAAAAAAGTGAAGTAAAAGCGGACCACCCACAGTACTATCTATAACTAAAACTACTTTTGTATGGGATATTTGCTTTTGTTGCTTGCTTACGCATAACGGCGGCGTTTAAACAGTGATATATGTATGGGGGGGCATGCTGCCCCCCTGCAACCCCCCTGCTTGGGCACACTATACGATTTGGGGTAGGTACGAGGTTGGGTGTATGCAAATTTTCTTTTGCATTCACAGAATCTGGATTTAAAGAAACTTTGAATTTACCCTATGGCCTATATTAATTTTTTTATACTTCACTTTTTTACCATAAAAAAGTGTTTCTCCACCATAATTTGATGTTTTTTATCAACAGCACACTTTTTTTTATCGATTCATTAAAAAAAAAGTGCATTTTGGTGGGGGGGGCAATTCCGAATAAGGACCCCATCGTGCCACGGCCACCCCCAATTTGTGAAGTGAACTCTGTTATCGAGACAAAACGTATCACATCTTAGAACTTTCAAATGGTTAAGCGGCCTTAAAAGAATCTGAAATTGAATTTCAATTCCACAATAATTTTTCTTTTGAAGTGACCGTCCAGATAGATATAAAGAGTTTTCTTGCCAATCTATTATCAAAATATCAATCACGACTTGGAGTTAACAGAGACATTAAGCCGATTAATTACCAAACACCTACTTATCTTCACAGAAAAAAGATTAAACCCAAATAACACAATATCTACTTCCGCCAATATATCAACACAATTAAAAAAAAAAACCCACTCGCTGAATATCTTATCGCTTTGCCACACCATTAATAAACAAATCAACAACTCAATCTATTATGCGCCAAACGAAATACAAAAAAGAAAAAAAATTGACATATCCATGTTTAAGGTGCCAAGAATCTGATCTGACAACACACTGAAAAGATAAATCGATTTCTTTGCCTCTATGCACTTCAAACTGCCACAGCCATCTCTCTATAAATCCATCCAGGAGGCAAACCCTGTATGCAACACTCAACACACTCATTACCATTAAAAAATACCACCCGCAGTCACAGAGAGTGAAGACAAAAAAATAATGAAATTAAAACACACACCCCTCCCTCTGCCTTCTAGCCATCTACATACATCTCTGATGATGCAAGTTATAATATTTATCTTGAAACCTCTATGTGTATAGATACCCTACCTATAGAATTCTAGCCAGCATTCACAATGCACCATGAAGTCTCATGTTGTCATCGCAGTTGTTGATATATCATTACACACAGTAAAATGCGTTAAGTGCAACAGCTCATAGAATTCCTGCACAACATACAGAATGAAAAATTATCAGAAAATCGCTTTCTACGAACCGTGACTCTGAAAAATGAAAGAGGCATCCCTTATTCGTAACAATGAATGGTGTCTTGTTCAATTTTGAGCGATAAATTCTTCCTTAAAACAGCTGATGTCATAGGTAATTAACGGTTTTGTCGTAAATTATAAGACTTGATGATGACAAGTCATGCGTATCTAAGGATAGGAGCGAAGTCATGGTAATTCAGTGCGTGAAACATCACATCATCGTCGGATTCAGAGTTCCCACTTTATACGGATACAATGTCTAAATTGTTTTGATTCTAAATACACATATTACTTCTTTAGTGGGAGGGAGTCACATAAAACAAAATTTTTACAAAATAAATATTTATTGATACAGCAGATTATGCAACATAGTTATGATTTTTCTCATTATGTTTTGAGTTGAAAAACAGGAATAAAATCTACCCGCTTGGCGCATTACGATCGGACAATTAGCCCATACAAATCCAAACAAATTATAGGCAAACTTTTATTTAAATTTGAAGAGACTGGCTCTGTGACAGACGTCTTAAGATCCATCCATGATCGATATTCACGCTTACAAAAAAATATGGCTACCATTAGTAAAAGTGTTCTTCGCCCCAAATCAAACTTATCCCGTGTGGTGTGTTGTGACTGTGCAGTGTGCACACTAATCAGGCTTGCTGTTTTGCAAACTGTCATTAGTTGATTTCACTCACTTTTGAATACAATTATTTATCTTTCTCAGAGCATTACCTTCTCTCTGTCAAATAAAGAAGAAAATATCAGTGGCACAATGTGGTATGGCGCAATTTTAACTCGAGGGATTTCGCCATAACACACCGTTCCGCAGCACACCACATCTTACAAATATGATTCTACGCATATGAAATACACGGGTGCGATATCGCCATACCACCGCACAATATACCGCACGAGATAAGTGTGGTTCTGACTTAAGTCACTAAAACATTTCCTTTTGTGCGTGTTATTCGTAGGAATGGCGAGGACCTAAAATTTTCAGTCGATTCCGAAGGTTTTAATTATTATTAAATATATTTATTAAAAGATTTTTTGTTTCAAAGGAGTAAAATACTTGTGCAGTGGCAACTTGCGGGACTTTTGCTTTTCTTCATTGAATCAATTTGTACGTAAGTTAGGTTCGGTTAGGAACGAAAAAATAAAAACTGACACAACAGCAGTGTGCAACATGAAAATATGTGGCACTTAGTGCGGGTATTTTTGACAATACGGGATCACTCATCAGCACTGACTCTGACACAATGACTGTTTGCATGTACAAGAACACGACAAAATTTATGTCTTCCTTTCTGAGATGATGATGACGATGGGGACCTTAGGGAGTCACTGTGTGCAGATTATGTTGCTATACTGATGTCTCTGAATTTGACGTTCGAAAAGTAACATCATGTCTAAGTTTGTGTGTCATATGTCATAGACTTTTCATTTTATTTTTTATGTTCACTTTATAGATGCACGGTGGCTAGAAGATGCAATTAGTGATTCGAAATGTATGGAATGACAGCGTGTCAACTCTTTGAATTTAGACAGATAAAACATTAGTGTCAGTTGAGTTGAATGTAATGTTTCTACTTATAGATAGGCATAGGATAGAATATAAAGTGAAAATTTATGTTGAGTTTCAAAAGGGGGATAAATATGTAACATTCAGAATTAAAGTGATGGGATTAAAAAATGAAACGTTTTATTTTCGAATTGCCAGATTTGTCACGATCTGACTTTTTTTGAAACATCTTTTTTTAGTAAAAAAACAATGGATAAACTTCGACTAAATATAAAATTCCCATCTGTCGATGCCAATCTCACAGCACCAAACTTACATTTCGTAGACAGGTAAGAATATAAAAATGTAGGTTAAAAGCTAAATCGTTTTTCAGACGATATGATATGTTTCATTTCTATTTGGCGTTCGCTCAGCGAACTTTGATTAACTCACTAGAGTAAAGACTGCGGAGAGATGACTCCTTTTCAATAGAAGAAAAGTTAACTTTCATTAAAAATCGTTGCGTTTAAAAGCATCCATGCAATTGAAAGGAAGCCGAAAGAGAATCAAAGATTAAAAATCGCTTTCGTGTGAAAGCAGTCTTTGACATCAAACCATATTTGTCAAACATATTTGAGAATATGAATATGAACACCCCTAATGCGAAACATTTGGAACGAAAACTTAACTTTTATCTGTGATGACGGTAAATGAGAATACCCATCGAGCCCTACGTTTGTCAATTTTTGAACGAAAGCTTTGTAGAGATTTTCGATCCAGGTTTTCCGTTATTTGAGTTAAGAGCTCGATTTGGAGTTGAGTTGAAATGGTGAACTTCAAACTCGCTTCAACACCTCATATAAACGTACTATTTATGACCTTGTCAATTTACAATCCAGAAGCGTTCGCAATGTGTGCAAACTCTTCTGCAAATGTTCAATTGAGATTCAGAATGGCAATATGGAATATAATTTCAGAATCGTAACCAGGGGCCGAATTACCGCTTCAGTGACGAGTGAGTGAGTCCCATCAGTGATGGAATGAAAATGTCAAAATGGAGTAATTTATTGCCCGATAACGTAAGCGGTAATCCCAAACTCACATAATTCAGTCACGTATTACTCGATAACTGATGCGGTAATTTGGCCTCAGACTTACCATCCCTGATTAGGAAGCCTTTATAAATAGCCAATCGAAAAGGCTACATTCCCCAAAAATCTATCTGAACCTAGCTAATTTGTATATATTATTTGTTATTAGCTACTTGGTTTTTCAACTTAAATTTATTCGGACTTGCAAGAATATAAGACGTGTTTTATAACATATATCTCACACAAGATAAAATGGCATCATTTGGTTTTAAAAATAGATACAATAGCCGTGTTTTTTTGAAAAGTTATCCGTAGTACAGTAGGATTTTATATGAATAACAAATACAACATCCGCAGTAGGATCACTACCGATAAAAGGAGAAGTGAAATCCTGCTGCGGATAGAGATTTGAAGTTTATTCGAGTATCGGCAATGATCCTACTGCGGATGTTGTATTTGTTTTTCATATAAAATCCTACTGTACTACGGATAACTTTTCCAAAAAACACGGCTAATTTGTAGAGCAGGAGCACTTAACTTAACAAATACAATGAATTCATACTACACGAAAAATATCAATCTCCAACTATGAGTGTCATAAGATAGCCCTGCAGTTGCCATTTATGTACCTCTACGAGAATAGTATTTCTCCGCTCAAGCTGAATGTATTAATTCGAAAAGATTGAAACTTCCAGAACACCAATGGAAACTGAAATGAGAGTTCGATTCATCGATTCTTCAGTGTAATCCTATCACTCGTGTATCTCGAGCTTTTTATTGCAGTTCACCAAACAGCAACCATTTAACGATCCACACCCAATTCTGTTTGTGTGTGTGTGTGTTAGTTGGTTCGTTGGTTCCAAAAAAGTTCGTTAAGTGGACATGTTGAAAGGTAAAGTGCAAAGTGGATTAACGTAGAATAATTCTTGGTCAAAATGATTTTTTCTTGTATGCTTCAATCGACAAGAAAAATATTCATAAAATTCTTAATTTCATTTTTAAATTGTAAGTTTACACTCAGAGTACATTTTGCCCTTAATATCTTTTGATAATTTTCTAATTAATTTTCTCTTTTTCATGCAGAAAAAATCTAACGGGACAATGTCGTATCGATTTCACAGTGGGTACGCGTTCGGGTCGTGTAACTACGCAAAAATGGTAAGCGTTTGTTATAGAATATTCTTTTTTTCCTCAAATAGAAATACAAAGTTCAATTTAAAGTTCTAAAATGTAATTTTGTGTTCAAATGTGTTTGTTTTTAGTGTCAATCAAAAAAAATCATTCATATCCTTAAATTAATTAAATATTTAAATAAAATATGTGTGTTCTCGGTTCGTTGTGGCTTTTAGTGAATTGTAATTGAATGTGGGTACGAGTATAGTTGATAATTTATCAACCATCCCATGGATGAAATTAAATGATGATTCCCAGCTCTACACTTCCATACATACAAAGCTGACTTTCCAGTGGTGAGTTCTTTTTATAAAAATTTGTGAAAAATATTTGTTCGTAGTACATGATAAATACTTATTCATTAAATTTGTACCTACATACATTAATTTAACATTATATTTTAGTATTTTATTTGTAAGTTTAGTAATAAGTTCGGGTTTTATCGAGTAATGATATTGTAACATCGCATATCTATGTACTTCCTGTTCCTAACAAAATAGGGATTCCGTTGATTTCAGCAAAAACGTTTTGGGTGTTTGTATCCAATTGCATTCAACGCTCACAATTCTAAGACTAATAACTTTCTTAATGAATCACAAAACTGTACTAAGAACTTAAACCCATTATGGAAATTTATAGATATTTTTGTTTCTGTCCTAAATTGTTTAGGTAGAACTGGCGGCCACTGGCAGCCTAGACCTGTAGTCCAATTAGCTCTGCAGTACGCTGATTTGATGCGAAACTTTAATTGTATACCTAATTCTCATTATTGATTGAAACCAACTATCATTCTAGATAGATAAGAAATTGTTGATGATCTGAAATTTTCTATAAGTGTCTATCTAAATTCAATTTGAAAATAACATTTTATGAAGTTTGTTCAATTAACTCAACATTTTTTCCAATTGGAATGCTATTATAGAAATACCAACATATGTACATACATACATAAATACATCCATATGTAGGAGAATTTGTATTATACCTAGAAAACCTATTATGAACTAAACAAAGTTTATTTAATGAATGAATATTACAAAAAGTAAAGTAAATTAGATTATTAAGTATATTAGCAAAGATTGCTCAGATCGGAAAATGAATGTGAAGTGCGAGTGCGAGTGTAAACGAACATAAGATATTTAACAGTTGGTCCTGTTCATGTGGGTGGGCTTGTTAGAATTCTTGAGGACCTACTGTTCGGATCTTCTTTGGCTCAGGTTACAACAGTTCTCCCACGCTTAAAGTCTTCGAATGTTTTAAAGTGAAGTAACATAATCTTTAAAATATGATGGCTTCCTTCGTTCCCGTGCTGATCTTCTAGGTTCAAAACCACCTTCCTCTGAGCTTGGTTGCGAGTTGCTTGATGTATGTTGAAAATTTGCTGCATCAGTTGCTTCTTGTGGTCTCATAGCCGTTGCGACCCGAGAGCCTGGTGAATCTTCTGCTATTGATTGATGCAAGTACATTAGTGGATAATCGAAATTGTTTTTGTTGTTGACATCTGACTGATTTCTACGGATTTCAATTTTTTGTTGTATTTCACTTTTGCGGAGTTGATCGATATGTCTTTTGAAAATATGTCCATCATCAAGTTTTATAAGGTAATGTAGTTTTCCAAACTTTTGAATTATTGAACCAAATTTCCATACGTTTTTATTTTGAATATAGCATCTTACTTGTACACGATCTCCCACGCTTAGTTGTCGAGTTTTGATTTGATTTGCTTTATTTTTATCATGTTTAATTGGTCGAACAGCATCAAGTTGAATTCGTATGTTTCGATGAAGGTACATTTCTGCAGGTGTTTTATTACTGGATAGGGGGGTTGCTCTGTAACGAAAAAGTATTTCACGCACTTTTGTATGCATTGGTATCGGCTCATTTTCCATTGCTTTTAATCGCTTTTTCAAAGTTTGTACATTTCGTTCGGCCAACCCATTGGTAGCTGGATGACCCGGAGCTATCAGTTTTTGAAATATTCCATTTTTCTTACAGTATGTTCTAAATTCATCACTTATGAAAATTGATGCGTTATCCGAGACTATGGTATTAGGATAACCATGAAATGAGAAAATATCTGATAAAAGTTCGATTGTTGAAGTAGAGTTTGGGTCCTTGTTGCATATTTTAATTTCAGCCCATCTGGATTTTGCATCGATGACAATCAGGAAAAAATAGTTTTGAAAAGGTCCCGCATAATCTATGTGGATACGTTCCCAATTCTCTTCAGGTTCATTCCAAGGATGAATTGGAACCTTCGCCGGATTTGATTTGATTTGGGCACATGATTCACATGCTCTTGCAATACGCTCGATGTCCTTGTCGATGCCTTTCCAGTAAATGTAACGTCGAGCTAACTGCTTCATTTTTGTTATGCCTACGTGAGTCAAATGAAGTTCTTGCAAGGCTAATTTTTGTAGACTCTCTGGAATGATGACTCGCTGGCCCTTGAATAATATACCACTGTCTAATGTATATTCATATGCAACATCGGAATTTGTTTGGATTTGTTTTTTAATTTCGGATAACTTTATGTCGGAGTTGGTAGCTTTTTGGATTACGTCGTATGTTAAAGTGTCTGTTGAAATTTCATTTATTGTTGACATGAAAATTAAATTTATTTCATTGTTGATTGCCATATCATTGGAAAAGTTTAATGGTTTGATCGGACATCTTGAAAGACAGTCAGCATCTAAATTTTCATCGCCTTTTTTGAATTCTACTTCGTAGTTAAAAGCGGAAAGAAAAGCTGCGTATCGAAGTAAACGAGCTGATGTCATAGACGGCAATTTTGAATTTTGATGAAAAATCCTTACTAGTGGACGATTATCTGTTTTTAATGTAAACTGTCTGCCAAATAAATAATTGAAGTAATGATTGACTGCATAAACGATGGCAAGTGCTTCACGATCAAGCTGTGAGTAATTTTGTTCCGATTTTGTTAATGATCTTGAAGTGTAAGCGACAGGTCTTTCATTGCCATCAATGATGTGTGATAATACACCAGCGATTCCTACGGGACTTGCATCACAAGTAAGTACAAGTGGTAGGCTTGGATCATAAGGCATCAAAGTACGGTCGCTAGCTAATTCACTTTTTAATTTCTTGAAAGCAGATTCACAAGCTGATGTCCATCTATATTTCGAATTCTTTTGAAGTAATTGTCGAAGCGGGTACGTTATTGAAGAATTGTTTGGAATAAATTTGGCATAGTAGGTGACCATACCTAGGAAACGTCTCAATTCATCTGCATTTGAAGGTTTCGGCATATCTATAACTGCCTTTACTTTGTCTTGATTTTTTGAAATTTTGTTGAATTCTATGGTGTACCCCAAGTATTCGATTTTTTCTTGAAAAAATGCGCATTTGCTCTTGTTTATATGAAGGTCATATTTTTGCAGTCTTTGAAGACATTTTTCAAGATTGTCCTGGCATTCTGTTCTCGTACTTCCATAAACTATTATGTCGTCGAAATACGACAAAGTTTTCGGTAAATCTTGCAGAATTTGGTCGATAATACGGTTGAATTCGCTCGGTGCAGTTTTAATTCCAAATGATAACCGGTTCATACGATACGTCCCACGATGTGTTGATATTGTTTGAATGCGGCTACTTTCATCATCAACGGAGACGTGCAAATAAGCCTTGTATAAATCTATTTTACAGAAGAATTTGGAGTTTCGAAGGCTGCTGAGTATTTCATCGATTCGGCGTATGGGGTAATTCGCATTGACAAGACGATCGTTCACACCGACTTTGTAGTCTACGCACAATCGCACATTGCCATCAGGTTTAGGAATTATCACTAAAGGTGATCCCCAATCACTAGTTGCAACTTTGGTTATAATATTTTGTGATTCCAAAATATCCAATTCCTTGTTGACTTTTTCACGAAGGGCAAAAGGTATATCTCTCTCTTTATAGAAAACTGGATTTGCGTTTTTTCGAAGTGTTAAAGATACTTTTAAATTTGGAATACAACCAACCTCCTCTTCAAAAATATTTGGGTATTTTCCAATAATATTTTCGATGGGTTGAACCGACTTAATTGAATTTTTATTTGAACTGTCTTGTTCAATATCGATGTCTTGTAGATTTATTTTCAAATGTCTAATCCATAAGCGTCCCAATAACGCTTCGTATTCATCGGGCACGACGTATAGCTCTTCTTCTGACAATTTTCCTTGATATTCCACATTCACGTTCACCTTACCATCAGGAAGAAAAACATTTCCGGTGTACGAACGAAATGCTATATTTGACTTTTGTAATTTGCCTGGAATATTTAGCTCACGGAATTTATCACGCGGAATAAAGCTGTACCCAGCACCTGAATCTACTTCAAATCTAGTATTTTTACCTTCGATGTTTACATATATATAATATTTTTCGAGATCTTTGAAGTCTTTATGTTGATGTTTGAAAATGTCGACTATTTGATTAACACCATATTCTCTTTCATCTTCATGTCGAAGATATTCAGGCGAGACTACATTCGCTGAGCTTGAATTATTTAAAAGCGTTCGAATACATACTTTTCTAACGTGACCGGATTTCTTACAAGCAGTACATTTGAGTTGATTTTGTTTCGTTTTGCAGTCTTTTGCGATATGATTGTCGCGACCACAACGTAGACACAGGTTTTGAATTCCTAGTTTTTCATAATCGATTTTGTTTTTAAAAGTGGTTTGACGAATTCTCGTATTATTGTAGTCTGGCTTTGGTTGATTAGGTTTTTGATTATTAACATTTCTGGATTTCGAATTTTTAAGTTTTGAAATTTTATGTATTTCTTCGAATTTATCGACTTTAGCTTTTGAGAATTCCTTGCTATCACTTTTCGATGCTTCTAAAGCGATTGCCTTCTTTGTGATCTCGTCAAATTTTACAACATCTGATTGAAGAATTTTCTCTCGTATTGAATTGTCTCGTATCCCACGTACAAATTGGGCACGTAAAAATGTATCGGCAATTGAATTGCCGCAAGTGCAAGTAAATTCACAATCTGCGATATTACGTCGAAGTGATGCGATATATTCAGCAATGGACTGGCTTTCTGTTTGATATGTGGACAGAAACTGATGTTGAGACACGACAACATTTCTCTTCGGGCACAAATGCGTTTCAAAGATTTCCATTAATTCGTCAAATTTAAGTTGCGATGGAATTTTAGGAGACACTAAGGCTGCGAGCATATTATAGTTTGAAGCTCCGATTGAATTAAGAAGAATTTGAGCACTTAGTTCCTTATCTCTTGCAATTTGTTTCATTTCTAGAAAATTTGTGAAACGTTGTCGATAATATTGGAAAGTTTCTTTTTGCGGATCGAAATTTTCGAAGGGTTGAATTAGAGCTGGATTAATTTTCGATGTATCTGGAATTGCTGTAGATGAATCCTTAGGCAAAATTTGTTTGAAAATTTGCATGAATTCCTTGAATTGCTTGTCGTCCATTTTGAATTGATGATTACCTCGAAATAAAAATGCTAGAAGATTCTTCGCAACAAATTTTTTTTTTTTTTTTTTTACCTCGTCGCCAATTATTATGAACTAAACAAAGTTTATTTAATGAATGAATATTACAAAAAGTAAAGTAAATTAGATTATTAAGTATATTAGCAAAGATTGCTCAGATCGGAAAATGAATGTGAAGTGCGAGTGCGAGTGTAAACGAACATAAGATATTTAACAGTTGGTCCTGTTCATGTGGGTGGGCTTGTTAGAGTTCTTGAGGACCTACTGTTCGGATCTTCTTTGGCTCAGGTTACAACAAAACCTTAATATTGAAAATATGCCAATCCCAGGATAAAATCTTCCAACCTTTAATGATGATAACTTGTAATCTGTTGGATGTACCTATCTTTGGATATACCTACCTACTTATTAATTTTAATTATGTTTGTTATGTGTTAACGTGACCTGGAGATTTATTGTGCCTCCACTTAAAAATGAATGAGCTCGCTCATCCTACAGTACCTTCTCCAAATCTATTAGTCTTAGTAATCTTAGAATTTGGGGCACCTTCAGAGAGGATAGGTCACTCTCGTCCACCTGGTAATGTCCCATATGGTTTTTGCTTTGGTGCATGAGTGGACAACATCTTCCTAGTAGGTATGTTGTTCGGTGTTTCCTCATGCATGTTGCAGAATATACATGTGGGAGTTCTTTCCAATTCCTGGATCTGTTTGCCTCCTCTTCTTGTTTAATTTTGTCTTTGATACATTTTCTCCTAATCGGCAATAGGGCTGAGGCCCTGTTAAAGGGGTTGATGCGCCTATTTTTGCTAGGGAGTACCCAGAGGTACACAGTGAAGTGTGACCCTGTTCTGTTTGCCAAGTTCATTTAGCCTGCTTATGCACTACCACATCAACTTAGAGCCGATGGTATATGAACTTAGTGCCTTGAGTGCCGCTTGAATATCTGACTACGATAATTCTTTTCGAGATCTCGATCTACGCATTATGGCGTTTACCTCCGCTTGGAAGATGCTGGTGGACTGCCCCATTGGAATGGAAAGTTTGGTTCTTGGCCCAAAGATTTTTGTACCATTCCCTTCGCTTGTTTTCGATCCATCGGTGTACCACTTGATGGAATTTATTTCGAGGGTGTAGTTTGTTTCTTCTCCTACCCAATCTTTTTTGTTGCTTAGATCTGTAAAAAGTCTTTTTTTCTTTCGAAATTATGTTTTTTGATCATACCATCTCTTAGCATGTCAAGAAGGTTTTGTTACTGTGAACCCACTGATTAAGTCCTTTTATCTGAGACCAATGATTTTGCCTGTCCCAGTTCCTTCCTTTAAGAATCTCATGATCCCATTACCGCACTTCTGATGACAGGGTAGATTCTCATTGCTACCGTAATACAGATACACACGAGCCTTTGGACTTTTTCTACGGTTTTCCTAGTTGTTAATAATTCAGTTTTTGTGTGTCATGCAACCGCACCATAAGTAATGATGGGTCTTACCATCATAGTGTACATCAACCTGAGGATGTTCGGCTTACACCCCCATGACTTATCTACAAGTTTTTTGCATTTCTAGGGCCTAACATTTCCATCTGGTTATGGTTATGTGTACTCATTTCCTAACAAGAGCGTTGCCTACAGCCTCGAGGAATGTGTTGTCGAAAGCTCCCTCTATGTGTAAGAACGCAGCTAATGCTGTATCCTTTACATACATCAAGGCTTTTTGTACCTTATTTGTTAGTTCAAACAGGGCGGTCTCTGTTGATCTGCCCGCACTATATACGTATTGTCGCTGATTGAGAGGCCTACTTATTCACCCTTATTCCAGTAGTCGTTTTAATAAAACGCCTTTAAAACGAGAAGGCTCCAGAGACCACATTTTGGTGTTTAAATAATACGAAAAGGGCAGCGTTCTCTATGTTCTTCACTTTCCTAAGCATTATAACGATAGTCGTTTCAATAAAATTCCAATTTTCGTTTCTAGAGCCTTGTCGTTTTACTGGCGTTTTAGTAAAACGACTATCGGAATAAAAGTGATTAACACTTCTGATCTTATGAAGTTGTCAATCAATTCGATATTGCCGCTTCTAAAAATGTAGTTGAAACAAAATCTTAACTTTTCATTTCATACAGAATGAATCTATTGCTTTTTCGGCATTTCTTAATATTTACGTAGAAGTCTTGAGCTGTAGAGATATAGTCTCTCTTTCTTAATGCTGTTTCTACAACTCCGAAATCTCTGTCATTTGGAAAAAATGAATGCCTGTGACCTGATTTGTGGTCAATAACTTAATGCGAGCTTTATATTTCGGTTTTGCCCGATATAAATGTCACCGTAAGCTATGATGTGATCTTGAATTGCAAGATTCTGAATATTTTTTTTTTTGCAACAAGAAACTACCACTTCCGCACCCCTAGATCATACAGTTTCATCCCATGCATACATATAAACTTTGTTGTCGTGAAGGTCATGAAAGCTCTCATTAAGCACATACATATTCCGCTTATAGTAAGCTACAGAAACCAATAATCTGTTCTGCTATTTTGGCATTTTTGACGATTTCTAAATAACATAGATGGATGTTATGTTCTTCCATCATATTAAGCGAATCTTTATGTTCGATTCTCAGGAGTGAAATCTTCCAAGAGTATTTCTTGTCATGTCAGAGGGTCTCTAGGTCCGATTCTCAGGGGTGAAATCCTCTAAGAGTATCTTTTGTCAAGAATAGTTCGTAGGTTTAAGCTCTCTACGAGCCCTAATGGCTTACAATAATTTTTTAAAGCTGAATTTTCATATACAAAGTTGCTAGGTACTTGTACAATGAACTTTAGCATGACCGTGTTTACCGGTTTTGAAAGTCGTCATTTCTACTATTTTGCAAGGATGGCCCTTAAACTTGAAATATCCGTTTTTACACCGAACACTGCCATCGTTGGGAAACTTAAATTTGACCAACAACCCCTTGTAAGTTTTTTGGTGTATTGATAGTGAACTCCGTATTTTGCTATTTTCTAAAGATTTATAGAAATTATTTATTGTAATCGATTTGTATAGTATAAGAAGGTGTAAATTAAAATGGCAGCAGGAAAGACGCTTAATAAGCAATTTTCCATAAATTTGATTGATGTCTAATGGTGACGAAAAATTCCTTACCCCATATTTGACGAATTGTGGATTTACAAGTTCTATTTTGATATTTTTCTGATTTTAAAAAATCTTAAATTTTAAATGATGATGGAATATTTTAATGCAGATTCTTAGGGTTGAGTGCAGATTTTTGTCTGTATCAGCTTATAAGTTTTGATTGTGTGTAGGTATTATTTGGGGTTTTTCAATAGACCATAAGCAGACTTTGATGTACCGGAGGTTACTGTATACATACTGCCTTTACAGGGTTAAAATACTTGAATGCAATGTATAGTCTAGTATAATATAGTTACACATTTGGATTGCTATAGGAATTAGTGTAATTCATTTGTTATTAACATCTTCGATTATCGTTCTTTTGCAGTTTTGGTTATCTTCAATTTAGGATTGAATTTTTGTTCTGGGAATAAAAACAATGGGGGCTATCTTGAATAAAATTTCCCTCTGAATTCTTCCCAACTTTCAAAATTGTCAGCTTGAACTTTGGCTCTCATCGCCAGCTTACAATGGCTTACAATGAACAGTACAAGTATTGTCGTTTCCAATTTTCGAAGATGGGAAAAATTCCGAGTTAAATTTTGTTCACGATAGTCCCCAATGCTTATGATTTTTGACAAGCAAATGGGATTGCATAATAGGTATATGATATTTTTATGAGTAATTACCAATTATTAAAAAATATTCACGACTTCATGGCACGAACTTGCTCTTGTGGTAGAAGGCTTCATATTAATTGAAGTTATAAAGTAACAAAATTAATCAATTAATGAGATAAACAGACAAAATCTAAAGATATACCTATTTTACCAAAATCATTAATTCTCATTAAATATGGGATGGAAATAGATTTTCGATTTTAAGTCATCGCGATTTGACTTAATACTGAAGTACTAAGGTAATAAGAAGTCTGAAACTTAATCAAACACGAAATTCAAACTTGCGTCTTAGATCGAGTCTTACAGTTGGAGTAGGTAAGTGACACCGATAAGTCTTGAACGCAAAGCTTCAATGTAAGGTATCTAGTTATCGATTTTAAAATAAAATGAAAGGCAATCTCAAACCAAAGCCAAAAGAAAAGAAGTTCCTCCTTAACTCTTAGCACGTGTCTCCCATCAGCGAAAGCTTATTCAAAAGAATATACATTTTATGAAGAACTAAAATACAAACTTTCGCATTTGCAATAATCGTTGGGTGGTTAAAATTTCAATTTAATATACAATTTATACTTCCCATTTCAAATTTTAATCAAAATCACCATTGTGGTTGAATAAATTATTATTCAATAAACAACCACCACTCGATATCAATGTGACTGAGTTGGTGTAGCAATTTTTTTTTTTATTTTGAGAACGCGACTCACTTCAAATTCGATGACATACGAATTAACAAAAGACATGACATTGATTCGATTATCCAATAAATATCTTGTTTAATTGTTATGGCTCACTAATGCTAATACACTATTCAACAATTTTTCTTTTTTTATTATTATTATTCCTGACTCTAATCCACTTATCTTTTCGACAGATCTCTTAACAAAATCTTCACTGTTGGCATTTGTGTAGGTATTTTGTATAGGAGCAGACCTACTCGAAACTCGAAACGAAGACGCGTTTAAATCGCAAAATGCTGTCTGTGAAATATAATTCAATTGATTTCGAATATCGCCACTGAAGTACAATATATTAACAATTTTATGTGGCATCTTATTCTTAAGTTTACTAAAGCAAAACAAAACAAAACAACAAAATATAAAATAATAAAAATTAAATTAGGAAAGACCGCGTTCAATAAATTTGAGATTTTTTTTGTATTCACCACGGTAGGAATAGGTTGGGAGGAGGCCTTAACTTTTTCAAATTTCTTGTCATTTTTTGTTTGTTTAATGGGGCAATCATCATATCTGTTCGGATTATAACATGATTTGTACGAAATTTACAAATTATGTAGCAGTTTCGATTGATAAATCGTACCTTTCACCCAAAAATTCAAATGTGCGTACAAAACAAGGGTAAAGCTTTCCTAATTTATGAGTTTCGATGGCGATATTCTTCTTCCTTCTATTGTCGGTGAAAATCTTCAAACTACACAATTCGGCACAAAGTATTGTGAGACTCTTACCGTACCAAAACCATCGGGATCAGAACCAATCTATGAAAGATCGACTAATGATTTTTCTTTTTAATTTTAAAATCACTTTAGGGGAAGTGTAAAGTTTCAACACTTTCATATAGCTTTTAGACCATCAGCTCATGAGGCTTGGTTCTTCTAAGTCTCCGAACATTATCTCTTACATTTAAGACGGTTTCCATCTCGGAGTGAGTATGACTTCGCAGTCGGTGATTGTGTGATACAGCGTGTTTTTAACCACTTTTGTAACCATTTAGTTTTGAAGGCCACGATGTTGACCGCTATTTCTTAAGTACATAGGGGCATTTATTATTTCACCAAGGACTTTGTTTTGGAATTTTTGGACGGGTTCAGCATTTACATTATCTTGTTCTGGATAGATAGTCCAAACTTCTGTACATTTTTCTGTACTTTAAGTTCAGATCTTTTCTTCCCATTTCAGTTTTGCATCAAAACTCATTCCAAGGTATTTGGTAAGGTATTGGCGTAAGGTATGTATAGCTTAAATCTTTTTGTTTTTAAAGCTTATATGTGTCCATTTCGATTCGGTTAATTTGATACGCAATCCTATAACTTTATTGACTACATTTTGCAATTTTGTCTGTGGCTTTTTAAACAGATTTATCAGACACCAATATCGCAATATCGTCAGCAAAAGTGGCCATGATACCGTTGACATTCACTGGAATATCCCTAGTATATAACAAATACAGGGTTGGTCCTTGGAGACTTCCTTGGGGTAGACCGGTTTTAATTTTCTTTAGTTCCGAGTAATTTTGGTCGTACCGTACTCTAAAGAGCTGGTTTGTTATGTAGGATTTTAGTATTTCGCAGTACTACCAGGAAGGGAAGGTCCCTATGCAGTTTGTACTCAAGTCCCAAATGCCAAACCTTATCAAAGCTCTGAGAAACAGCTAAGAATAGAGCTGAACATACTTGTTTTTCTTCAAGTGATTTTTCTACAACATCCGAAATTCGATGCACTTCGTTTATCGTGGAATTTTTAATTTTTAAATCCAAAATGATGGGTCGGGATTAGTCTTCTTTGTTCTATCAATTTGCTAAGTCTTTTCAGAAGTAGTTTCTCGAAAATGTTGCCTCGATTGTTATAAGTGTATTAGGTCTGTAAGATGTTATTTCGGCTGGTGGCTTACCTTGCTTAGGTATAACAATGACTTCTGTAATTGTCCAATGATGTGGTACATATCTAAGCTTAAGGTATGCGTTTATTATAAATTTTAGTTTTTTGAAGGCTATTGAAAGCATTTCTTTCAAAACTTGAGCAGTTATTAGATCGTACCCTGGTGATTTTTTGTTATATAACTTATGTTGACACTTGCTTCTTACTTCTTTAAAAGTCATCTTAAGCTGTATTTGCTGAATATGGCTCAAAGACTTTCGCAAGATGTTCAATAAAGATGTCAGCCTTCTGTTATGGGTTTCCAATTCACATTCCACCTTGAGATTTTATTAGCGCTTGGCTGCTTTCCATAAGCAGATCTAACGATATATCGAATTACCTTCGACACTTATATGATTTAGTTTTAAGCCTTTAGATACTAAAAAGTCAATAAGGTATGGTATTTTCATCGTTTCCCTTTTGTCGGTATGAGCCTAGATCCTCATTGGTGTATTAAGCATTTAAGTCGCCACCAACAAGGAAGTAATGCCCTAGCAAATGTAGGAGTTCTCCATATTCTTCTTCAATTGGAGAGTGCTGTTGAAAGTTGACAACGAAGAGTGGCACTAATCTAAGACTTCTTGGGTTCGTGTGCAATAAAACTTTTTGGAGAAGCACAATATTAACAGCTAAAATTTGATGAATAAATACAATGTCAGCTACTTTTTGACGTATGTACATATACATATATCAAGGGGTTGCTGCATGTCTATATAATGCTTAAGGCGATCTTTATAAGATGGAAGGTTAACTACCTTTTATATCATGGAGCCCAAGTTAGATACTTTGTTTGCCGCGTAGACAATCCGTTCCTGATGATCAGGCTATACTGACACCTTGAGTTGCGCGAAAGGGAATATGGAAGCATACATGGATGCGAACGCGCGGTAGCAGTTTCTCTAGTCCGGGTTTTTTTTTTTTTTGGGTAGGAAACCTACATGAAATAAATTAATATGATAATATAAAATACAATGCATAAATAAAATTTAATGAAGAAATAAACGAATATAAATTACGATTAAAAATTTAAAAGACAAAAAAAAGTTGTCATTTGTGTCATTAAGACGAGGAGTGTTTTAATTCCATCGAACAGCCGCATATTATCACACCACTAGAGGCCAAATGGTAGCGCTCGTTATAAGCTTCAAAAATTATTATTCGTCGGGAAACAAAACGACATCGAATAAAAACCGAAAAAAATACTGTTTTTGTGATCTTAGAACAACAGAATGAAATTTATTAGAGTCATTGTCGATGGACATCGCCAACCATAAATTATCATTTAAACAAAAAAAGAAAAGATTTCTTTTCTACATATATTAAATAAACTTTTGAGCAAGGGGTTCTCACACACTCGACGGAAGTGCCGGACGCCCTCTTGAAATAATTGTTAGTGTCAGTGTGCCATCAGTTTGTCATTAGTCATTTGTCCGAATGGTGTTTTAATTGGACGAGACAGACAAAAATTATTTTTAAATTTATTTTCATTTTTTTTTGAATAGATAGAAACTAATAGATAAAGCAAAATTGTTTATTAAATATTTGTTCAAACAGACAGTGTTGTAAGAATGGAGCTAACCATGCGAAAAGTGTCTCATGTTTTCAATTCGTAACGCCTGAAGACATCTTTAATAAGTTCGTTCACATACGTGTATCAGAAACCTGTCTCATACGAGTATATGTTTAAGTACATTCTGATTGGGGCCAATTGCCAAATATTCCACCGACTAAGTGGATACTCAGTCTCGATTTGACTTTTCTAGTTGAAGAAAGACGTATTTTGACAAAGCAAAAAAGAAAAAGGTTACCTTTGTTGATATCAGTCATGCATCTTGATCTTATCAATTTACGCAGTACGTCATATTCAATACAATAAAAGCAGATGCCTGGCAAAAGTCTGAATTTTAATTATTTTTATTTGCTGAGGCAGTAGTACCCTTTGCATAATGGTTAGTGCGTTGGACTGTAATGCGGAGGGTCTCGAGTTCGATTCTCAGTCGCTGCAAGAAAGTTTTTTTCAGGGGTGTACTGCCTCTTGCGAGGAATTGACAAATCCTCCAAGAGTATCTCTTGTCATGGAAAGTGCTGCTCATTAGCCGTTCGGAACCGGCAGAAAATTGTAGGTCCCCTCTGTTCCTGGTAACACGCACACAGGAATGGTTGAGAGTTGTAAGTCACTAGGTCCTGGTTCACTTCGAGCTGTTGCACCACCAAATTTATTTATTTATTTACATAATAAAATCCAATCACTTTAATCTAGCTTAAAAACTAGGAAACTTGTAATTTTCATTTGGGTGAATAGGAGAATGGTTTAGAAGATGGAGTTTTTAATTAGAACTATAGACAATTAAATCAAACAGTTAATTTATTTGTTAAGGAATATTTATCTTGCTTGATAGGAATGTAGAATCATGTATGTATGTGATTTTGTTGGTTAGGACACTGTACTTGACAGAAGTTTTTAAAAAGGGCATGCAGAAATGTTAAATAGTGAGATCGGGAGATAGAGATCGTAGAATTTCTTAGATTGAAAAATCTAACTTTTTTCATCGAATAAATTACTAAAAATATCACTGTTATTAATCACTTATATATCAACTCACTCTACGCGTCCACGGTACCAATTAGTTTTTATCATTGAAAATTCAATATACCGGAGTTTATTACTCTGATTCTTCACACTCGTGAAATCGAACATTTGGCCGCCGTTTTTGATTTTAGATTTAATTAAATATTTTAGTTTCTCGTAACCCAAACAAAAATTTTGCAGCATAAAAAGTGTGGATAGTTAATTTTTATATTTAAAAACGCTTATTTCTCCATTTTAAATAAACGTCAGAGATAGATGAGAACACGTTTGTTGAAAGTTTCAAGTCTTTTGTCCATCGCTTTCTGTCTGTCTAACTGCAGTACCAGACAAAATAAAGTACGCACCGTTGGAATTTGCATATTTGTCCAACAACGTTACAGAAAAAACTGATAAACTACATCTGAAACAGTCGAGAATTTGTTGATTCATCTTACCATTTATGTATGTATATGACAACAATAATTAATAATTAATGAAAGTTAGGACGACAACAATTTAAGTAAGAAGAGTTTAATTTTTGTTTGTATGTACTTGACAAAGTAAAGTACGCAGGTGACGAAATGAAGTAATTTTACGATGGAATTTGTTTTTAGTACTTTGTGGGACCGCCTTTTACTTGAATAACAGCTTGTTAACGCCGCGCCGGGGTATACTTTCCATGAAGTAGTGGATTTGTTCCTGATCGATTTTATCCCAAGTCTCGCATAAGGCATCAAACAATTTGTCCTTTCACGTTTTGGTCAAAAAAGACCACAGATTTTCAATATGATTTAAAACTGGGTGATTGGTCGCGACCAATCGATGTTTTCGGAGCCGTATGCTTCCGGTCGGTCATTGTCTTGTTGGAAAATAAATTTATCTTCCAGACCAACCTTCAACAGAGACTCTTCATTTAGTTTATCAATGTAAACATCTGCAGTCATTGTGTCATTGATTTGAACCAGATTTACCATTCCCGAAAATGTAAAACATCCTCATACAATCACACTGCCTTCTCCTCGCTTAACTGTTTTTTGCCATTTTTTTTTAAGCAGCTGTTCTCCGGGCTTTTGCAAACCACTCGATCACTTTTTATGACCAAATAAGTCGAACTTATTCTCGTCACTCCAAATTACCTTTCTCCAAAATGCAATCGGCTTTTCGACGTATTTTTTTTTTACAAATTCGAGATGTTTGATTTTGTTTGCCTTTCGAATCAAAAGGCGTCCCTGTGCAAAACTTTTTTGTAAGTCTGCTTCTCTAAGTCTCCGACGAACAGTGGTTTAACAGAAATGTTTAATCCAGTATTCGAAGCTTCGTTGAGTTAAAATTGAGGCGTTAGCATTGAGATAAATATGTAAGCATTGTTGCTTTTTACGACATACGAGTATTTTGAAGTTTATTTTTACCCTATTTTAGTGGTGGAAGTGCTAACTTCTCTGTGAAGTAAGATTAATTTTTTTTTGTTTCACCACAAATTAACGACAATTTATTCAATTATTATGAAGATATCCTCAAATTTTGAAGTGGTAACACTAACTTGAGGGTAATTCAGTACTGGATGAAATCTCTTTCGTTTCAAGCTTGTGTTTCACCAAGAAGTTAGACTAAAATTGACTTAAATGTACTAAATAATTTTTCCTAGCCCCAAACATTTAAAATTAAATACGTAAACCGTATGTAAATGACACTCTCTATCTCTACACTCTTTACAATTATCTATTTTATGCGCCTCCAAGATTTTGTTTCAAATGCATGGGCTTATGAGAAATTTAGTCTATTTAAAAAAAAAAAACATTTTTATTTTATTAATATTTTTCTTTGATAAAATTAAAAAAGTTACATGCGAAAAAAGTTAAAACATTTAAATTTTTGAAAATTTAACGAATTACTTAGGAACAATTTGTTGGGATTTGAATTGTTATTTTTGTGGTCTCATAATTAAAAAAAGATAATAATATTTTTTTAATTATCAATAATTGTTTTTTTTTTAGCAAAGCACCGAGTCAAGTGAGCGCCCTACTTTTATTCTGTCAATCAATGCATACTCTATAACCACGGAATAAAATGGCCGAACAGATGAAGTAAAAAGCTGAGCGCAGCCAAGTTTGTTCCTTTTTTCATGTAATTGACGGTCTTCAGATGTCAATGCAGTGCACAAGTGTGTATCCGAATTAAATTGAATGGCTCCGATCATACTCTGATCAGAACTTACTCGCTTCGCTTTGGCTCTGCTCACTTTATAAAGACTTGCAATTCCTTTTTCAGTTTGTTATCTACAAAAGATATCCGAAAGTTACTCAATTATCCGATCTCTTCGCCAGTGGCTCTTGTGTGTCATCTGACTGATTAGCTTAATTCCTTTAAAATTTCTCTCTTGAAACATTTTTCCCTCGCACTGTCCAGCCCTTTTGAAAATAAATAAAATCAATTTATCGACGAATTCAGTCCTGCTCCTGATTATCTCCTTTTTATATTTCTAAAAAATGCTCCTCCACCTTTTCTTCGCACAAAAATGTTGAGCTTATCCTTATCTCAAGCAGAATATCCGAAGATATGAAAAAGCTCCTTTTTTAATTCGAAAACTGGTTGAATTTGTGTCCTGTGCATCTTCGTTTGAATTTGTGTGCGTTAAAATATCCCTTACAAAACGGAACATATATACATTTTGCCTGCTGCTTTATTCGTCCTTCGCAACCCACCGAAGTATACCAACTCGCAGTTGATGAAATCGATTTCCTAGTCGAAGTCGCAGATCCCCTAGATGATTTAATAACTTCAACCTACCACAACTGCGATGAGATCCATCATCTTTTGTGCCTGTAAATTCCTATTCTGAAAAGGAGCTCCAACTCACCGATCTTTGTTTTGAGTTAAGTCTCTTCCAAATTATTAGCATTACGGACAACTTAGGTAGACAGATGGACATAATTTTTTCATCAGATGCCAGTAATTCCATTGTTTCCTTAAGCCCTCATAATACTCTTCTCTCAACCACTTTCATCTTCCTCTTTTCCTTCGTTTCTGTCAACGACTCAATATTGTATAAAAATTCTTTCTTTTTCAATTTCCGGAACGCATATTTCGTTTATCTTAATAATATTATTAAAAACAATAAAAATTCAATTAATGCCACCTCGGAAATTTTCTACATGTCTACCTACCCTTAACTGCCTCGTTCAGTCTGTTCCCTACGCACGTAAAAATGCCTCCTCTACCCCTACCTGGTATAAACTATGGAGAACTTTCCTGAAATCCAGAACAGCTTTTGACTTGTCAAACTATCAAGAAGCTCAACGCCGCTTCTCTGCTCTATGCGAATTTCTGTACCTTGGATACATTAACAGAATGCAAGATTGACTGATCTCTGATCTTAGACGCTTCTAACGTCAAACGTAACATATGGCTTTCCCTCAACTCTTAAATTCTTGGACAAGACATCTTCAGACCCTAAAATTAACACAAACCTTTTTGCCTCCTTCTTTTAGCAAACCGTACAGAGGAAGGATTCTTTCATTTTTCCCATTCATAAAAAAGGAGCAAAGAACTATATTGCCAAATACTGGCTCATAGCCAAGCTTTCTTCTATTCCTAAGCTTTGTTAATATATTGTGTACGACTCTCTTTCATCACAAATCTATCTTCTCACCACAAGAGCATGTTTTTTAAAAGGTAGATCTACCACTACTAACATTACGGAATTCGTTTCAGAGACTAAATGCATTAGAAAAAGAAAATGAAGTGGACGTGGATCACCACAGATTTTAGTAAAGCCTTTGATAAAATATGTCATGAAATTATTTACCTTAAGCTTAAAGTCATCGGTTTTCCAACCTTTTTTATCTCTTGGCTCAAATTATACCTAGAGAACCCTGCTACATCAGGTGTTCCTCAAGGGAGTCACCTTGTACCTTTGATTTTTTTCTTAAGTATAAGTTATTAATGTAATTAATGACTCAAATATCTCTATTTATGCTGATGATATGAAAATAATTAAAGTCATTTCTTCGCTTTCTGACTCGACTCAAAATGATCTTAATATATTCCAAACCTGGTGTGACAAGAATTTCTTAGAACCAAATGGTTGCCCATAACTTTCTCTCGTAAACGACTACCCCTACCCACCAGAACATATTACTTTCACGATGATGCTATTCCATCTGTTTGTTCCTTCGAGACTTGGGAATTATTGGCGATAGCCATTCAAACTTTCGTGCCCATTTTGATTATATAATTTACAAGGCTTATTCTTCACTCGGCTTCATAAAACGTTGGTCTAAGAAATTTTCGAACTCATGTCCCTTTACATATCATTTGTTGGACCCCACCTTGAATATGCTAGTCAAGTTCGGTCATCATAGCAGAACTCTCCTTCTCAAATGCATTGATGCTGTGTAACGCAGATTTCTCCGATTTGCTCTCCGTGGCCTTCATTGGTCTGATAATCTTATCTAACCTCTTTATGAAGATCAATTAAAATTGACCAATCTGCAATCCGTTCAAAAACTCCGTGAATTTGCTGACATTTTTTTTGTTCGCCAGCTCCTGGCTGGGGCTATTGATTCGTCCTTTCTTGCTCATCACCGCTCAAACTACGGCCTTTTTGAACCAATCTCAAGCATGTTGCTTTTAGCTAATACTTTGACTTCTACAGGGTGTCCCAAAATATTAGTTCTTCCTCACTCCGAAACTTTCTTTGCAATTCGTCATTATCCTGAGCCCCTCCTTTTTGTATTCATTTATTTTTAAGATAATATTTTAGGTTTTTTATGTAAAAACAAACCGGTGAGTAAGCCTATTATGGGCCCGAATCAATAATAAAAATAATTCAACACTTGTCGTTAATTGAATGTTCAAGGAATTCTAAAACACTTACGCCTTTTTTAAATATGCCTGTCAAAAGTGTTCCCCTTATGCTATGTAATAAAATAATCTTTTGATCCTACTTCCCTTTCAAAACTGCATTCAACTATAATCAACTTAAATTCGCTTGAGAAATATTTTAATATCATTTCCATTATTCGACTTCTTTTTGATTCCCTTAACCACACTCAGCTTTACCCTCTATCTTTATCAAAACTAACAGACGTAGTATAGTTTCTTCACTCCACCCACACGCTGTACCCTAATTGCTTCAGCGAACATACATAATCTCTCGTAGGTACTCGTGGAGTGTTAATATGAACAATAATTGTTTCGACTTCAACCTCAGTACAACTTGTTCAATACTGCGTCTTCTGAATCATCCTTCTAAAACCATGTCTTAGCTTTTAGTGTCTTACTTTTTTAGATCTACCCCTTTTTTTGTCACCACCCAAAATTTATTTAAATTGAATTTTCATCAAAGTCCAAAGGATAGATTCTTGAGTTACTATATTGACCACAAGTATTTCTTAAAATTTTTCTATATCTATATTATGTGGAAGGTCACGTCGCGTCGTCTAAGACGTGCTATTTCTTAGACGATCTACTCGCCCTCTTTTACCTCTTTTTACTATTGGTAAATCCGATTCACTTAAAATATTTTTTAAATTGTTTAACATGTTTCACAAAATTCCCCTCCCAGCACAAAATTTAAGGGAAACTGTTCGTTCAATAATTCGTCGAAACCGATAGATGGCGCCTATCAAAGTTGTAACAATATACACGAACGAAAAGTAATTATCGCGAGGTTTTTAATTAGAA
This sequence comes from Chrysotoxum bicinctum, assembly GCA_911387755.1. Taxonomy (NCBI): domain Eukaryota; kingdom Metazoa; phylum Arthropoda; class Insecta; order Diptera; family Syrphidae; genus Chrysotoxum; species Chrysotoxum bicinctum. The sequence goes on along the minus strand of OU426990.1, from coordinate 97,804,972 downwards.
ATTTCGACTCAACACAAACTAGTTGATAAATGACAAAGAATTTTCTACAAACTGCTTGAAAGCTATCCCTATCTAAATTAATTTTTCAAAACGAATGTACAACTTGGCGACTTGTAAAACTTAAAACTCATGTGCGTAATCCTGGCCTTAGCAAAAGTAAGAAAACTTTGTTACTCAACCGAGTTTTTGCAAACTATCAAAAGCAAAAAGACTGCAGATTGAATTTCTTTGTTGGCAAGAAGACAAATTTTACAATTAAAAGTGCAATTGAATTCGCCTAATTTGCGTTGCAATAACATTACTCATCACTGCAACAAACTCGATGGCGGCAGCCAGCAGTGAGTGCTTGCCTTAACACAACATGCAAACACATTAATTTCAAAAGGCCAATGCGCACAATTGTGTGTCAAAACATGGTTCACAGAAAAAGACATTAAACAACTGTCAAGTCATAAATTAAGTTAACCGCAAGTAAGTTAGCTATATGAAGTTACAGGACAAGGGGCTAAAAGTATAGCTAGCTGGTTGGGTAGGTAGGTAGGTATAACCACTGCAGACACATGGTATTTTTTTTTGAAATATATTTTTCATTCGCTGCCGCGTTAAAAGTCGACTTGGGAATTTTTCATGCCGCAATATATCCATATCCACCCCACGATACGAGGCATGCAACAATATATATGAGTTTCAGACGTTGAGCCACACGGTAGCCGAAACAACAAAAAATGTTTGTATTCCTACACAAATATGGTCAAAATTTAGTTTTTGGTCAAAAGTGAGTAGGTACACGTATCTACAGTAGTCAGAGAGTTCAACGACGAATTTATAACTCAAGACCGATAGTCTGATACCACGCGCGCAAATATAGCTCTGCGCCATGCTTTGCTCGCGAAACAAAAACAGAAAAAATAACAGAAAGCACCTAGTAGGTATGCCATAAATCGTCGCAAAATAACAAACTTATCACACAGCTCCGGAATTGATTTGTAGCTGTGGTAGACCACCGCCATGGTCCAGAAGCCCCCCCCGTTCTCCCTTTATAACGGCAGCCCAGATCTACACAGCCATATTCAAGTCAGGCCAGGCCAGTCCAGACAGTCATGCCACTGCTTGCTGTTGCTATTGCTATTGCTGCTACCATTCTGCGCGAATGGCCAATTGTGGAAAATAATAAATTTTATTAAGTACCCAATTATTATCGCGGACATTTTGGAAATTTATGATTTCCTCGCAGAAACAATTTTTTAACGACCTCTCTGTCTTTCCATGCTTAGCTTGTTTTTGTTTTTTTTTTTTTTTTCATTTTCGTTTTTATTTATATTTTTTTTTATTCAAACTAAATTGAGCTTAATAAACATTTTATTATTGTTTTTTTTTTTTTTATTTTCTTTTAATATATAAATAAAAGTTCTGTCATTTTTGGTAAACTTTATGAAGCTTAGAAACGGAATCTCAAATAGGAGGTCATAAAACTTATTTAATGTTCATGTGGTGGGATTTTATTCTTATTTTTTAAAGTGGGCCATCTGCCCTATTAATTATTACAAGATGTAAATGGCCCTTTATGAAACTGATACCCTGCTAACCGATATCATTATAAGACTGAAAACGATCGGTAGGAACGAGAAATTGTGAGAGCATGGCGGTCGTTGCGTTGTCGTTGGCGCCACCACAATTTCATGTATGACATTTAATGTGATAGCTTAGCGATAGTGTGTTTGGATTTATTGGAAAAGGGCTTTGTGTTTATGGTTACCACTTGGGTCGGGGATTTCTTGCAAGGTTTCCGGATTTTTTGAAGCTTTGGTTGGTTGGTAGATTTTTTTTTTGTCAAAATTCAGTGGAAATGAGTTTTGGGCTACGGAATGCTGACTTTTTTGTTGCATTTCCATGTTTATTTGTGAAAAGTCCAATCGGTTTACCGAATGACAGATGAACTGTTGTTGAGTCGGTGTTTGAGTGCACATTTTGTCGTTTTCAACACCATATACTCATATACTCCTGTCGTGGGTTGCTCCCCTCGTAAGTGAAATAGTGTATTGAATTATCTTTTAATCTTCTCTTTTAAAATTTTCAGTAGAAAGATTTGTTTTGTTTAAAAGGTAACCATGTTTGTATTGCGCCATATCTAAAAATAAAATAAATAAAATATATTTTGTTTGTTTAGGCTGGATGCATGCTGCATAATTTAACATATTGGAATAGATTACAGCAGTAGGAAACTATTGATTGAGTAGAAATCTATATCTTTAGTTTAGAAAGTGATTTGTTAAGTTTGGGCTTTGATAGAAAATACTAATAAAATACCATATTCAGGTGATTCACTTTAAAAATGAAAATTTATACTTTATAGTTTTGCTTTTGATTTTGTCCACGTGTGCACTTTCGAGCGGATTTGATTACTCACCAATTATGTATAAATGTGAAAATTACAGGAATCACATTCGAAAAAATTTCTGTTTAGTAACACACAACGAAAATGAGTTGTAAGATTTTTATCGAACAAGTTTTTGAGACTTAAATATCCATTTGATCAACCTTTGATTATCTACTATTAAAAATATTTACACAATGGGGGCATATTAGAAAAATAGCGAAATGATTGAATTTCTGAATAATAAAAGGAAGGTTGAATATTTACCAGTTTTGGTTCAAACCAGACAAATCAATTGGCGAATCACGCAAATCAACTTGTGAGCCAGACAAATCAGAAAAATCAACAGGCGAACCAGTCAATTTAACGGACAAATGCGGCACATTAATTGACGATGCTGACAAATCAACTGACGATCCGTTAAATCCACTAACACCAGGCAAATCAACTAGCGAAGCAGGCAAATCATCTGGTGAAAGTGAGAAATCAATAGCTAAATCCGACAAAATCGCGAACGAATCAGGTTAATTAACTGGGGATCTAAGCAATTAATTTGAAGAATCAGGCCACTGTACTGGCGAACCAGGTCAATTTACTGACAGAATCAACAAACGAATCGAGACAAATCAACTAACGAAAAAAGCAAATAATCTGCTGAATCAGACAAATTAGACTGGCGAATCAGGAAAATCAAAAAAATAAGGTAATTCCCACAAATCAAGCAAATTATTTGTTGAATCCGGCAAATCAACTTCCAGACAAATCAACAGGTAAGCCAGACTAATCAGAGGATTCAACAGGACAGGACAAATCCGGCACATCAATTGACGATATTGACAAATTAACTACCGAATCAGGTAAATCAACAGAGGCAAATCAACTAGCGAACCAGGCAAATTTTCTGGTGAAATTCAGAAATCAACTGGCGAACTAGGAAAATCAATGAGAGATTTCGGATAATCGATTGATGAAACCGGCAGGTCAACTGTAGAAACAGGCAAATCAGCTGGTGAACCAGGATCGTCAACTGACAAAATCACGCAAATCAACTGGTGGTGGTGAAAGACCAAACTGGTTAACTAGGGAAATCAAGTGACATACCCGGAGAATCATTTGTCGTATCAGACAAATCAACTGGCGCACCGGGAAAACTAACGGACGAGAATGCCAAATCAATAGTAAAATCTGACAAATTGACGAACGAATGAGGCAAATCAGCTGGGGATCTTTGAAATTAATCTGACGAATCTGGTAACTAGACATGCGAACCAGGAAAATCATAAATAGCGAACAGGCATGTTATTAATGAACGAATCAAGAACAATCAACTGACGAAAAAGGCAAATAATTTGATGAGTCAAACAGGTAGACTGGCGAAACAGGCAAATCAACAGCTGAATGTGAGAAGTCAACTGGCGAACTAGAAAAATCATTGATATATTTCTGAAAACTTATTGACGAAACCGGGAAATCAACTGTCAAATCAGCCAGGAAAATTGGGTCCTATCGTGAATAAAATTTCCCTGGGAATTGTTCCCAACTTTCAAAATTGTGATCTCGAATAATGTCGAAAGTTTCTCTTGGAATTTATTGATATTGGGAATTAAGTTTCGTAGTGACTTTGGCTCTCATTTAGAAAGGCCAGTAGCCAGCTTACAATGAACAGTGCAGAAGTATTGACCTTTCCAATTTTCGAAGATAGGGAAAATTCCGAGGGAAATTTTGTTCACGATAGCCCCCATGACGAACATGCCAAATCAAAAGCAAAATTCGACAAATTGGCGAACTAATCATGCGGATCAACTAGCGAACTAGGCCATTAAAGTGACGATTCAGAATCCATGAAGCGCATGAAATTGGTAGCGTAGGTAATTTACCTTAAGTTTTGGGAACAAAACGCATATGTTATGGTGGATCGTGAGATTGCGTAAGACTGAATACTTTTTCTTTTTCTTTCTTGAAAAAATAAAAAAACACATTGGATTTTAGTATGAAATAAATAAATAAATAAATAAATAGAAGTTTAGTGTTTTCGGCCGATTAGGGCCAGTAGGTTAGTTTTTGTCCAGCTTTAAAATAATTGTTTGAATTGAAAATAGAGAAATCATTTAAAACAATCGTGAGAACGTAAAGTTTTGTACTAATTGCATGCTTCATCGGAACATCTAGCCAGGAATGGTTCTTGAGAGAAACATTCTTCAAGAAGGATATTTAATTCGCATATTCTGAATTATTTCCAAGAGACTCAAATAAGTTATAAGAGAATCTATTCGGATATGAGAATTAAAGTCAAGCTTTAGATGAATGTTGCTTGAACATTAATGTCATGTCAAAAAGTGTAATAAATTTCTTGCATTTCGGAAGGAAAACTTGACGCTTTTTTGTTTTTTAGTGACGTCGAATATGTATTCATTTCCTAAAACGAAACATTTGTGACGAAACAGCAGTAGCAGTGGATATACATTCTTTGAGTTTCAGACAAATGTATTATTTGAGGTCCTAACAAGAAATTTCATATCTTATAGCGAATGCGTTAAGAGAGATTTATGCTAAACTCTACCAAACTTTTTATGGGGAATAACCTTACTTCCTACAAACCAACTTAATCAAAAATTGATTTAATTTTTTTGTTGAAATAAATCATCATATCACCTGTTAGATTCAAAGGTAGATTATGAAAAGCGTAATTACGAATTAGGAAGCATTTATTCTTCAAGATTTTTCTCAAGGTTATATTTCATTTTATTTGGTTTATGATTTTGGAAAGAAGTATCGGAAGTGTAAATGGCGGATAAATTTTAGAGGAAGAAGGTTCGACTTTAAGGAACGGCTCTACGGACAAATATCTATTATTTACCATATACTCGAAAAATTATCAATAGAGTTTAGGGACTAGCTTACGTAGAAAAAAAGCACCTTTTCATAAATCGTTGGATTAGCATCCGATTGGAGAATTTGTATATCTTAAGAGTATTCTGGGAAATCCTTGTCTGCGATAGAACTCCTTCTGACAGTGTCGCTTTTTCAGGAAACTGATTTATGGCAAAGACTGCCTGGGAAGAAATCTCGTTAGACCTCTCCATGTAAAAAAAGAGTACCGTTCAAAAATTTCATATTTTGTTCCAGCATCGTTGACAAGATAATTCAATAAGATTGACATAGCTTGAAATATCGGCTTTTTCCACTCCAAGTATATTTCTTAACCATAGTATTTCGATTCCTTTTCAGTCGATCGACACAAAACGTTCATCGCTGTTTTTATCAAGCATCTGATATAATTATTGGTTTTAAAACTCCACTTGAAGCTCATTGTTGTTTTCGCTAGAGGCAGATCCTCAACAGTCCAAACTTGACGTTCACGTTCTTGTGCTCTTATTGCAATGAAATATTAAGGCCGGTATTCACCGAGCGCTCATAACTTAAGAAGCTCATAAACGTATTCACCAAGCAATATTAGTGAAGATCTACGAGCGCTCTTAAAAGTTAGGAGTGGTCCCGACCACTCCTAACTTACGAGCGCTCTCTTCGAAAATTTGTTCGCTTGTGCGTGTGCCACGCACGCATTTGACTCGAATCCATGTGAGCAATGCCAAGTAGAAGAGTATCCATTTGCTGTCAAGACCAACATTACACAACATTTCACAGTTTGGGTATGCCTGAACAAGAGAGAGTGGCTCTCATTTTCGAACTTCGAAAAACACTTGCGAGTGGTTGGTGAATACCGCACAGATATTTCAAGTTAAGAGCCTCGTAAAGTTAAGAGCCGTTTAGGAGCGCTCGGTGAATACGAACCTAAGAGTTTTTCGATTGTGGGAAGGATGCAACTTTTGATTATAACGATCGCTTTCACAGATCCTGGAAGAATCGATTAGTTTAGATTTTCATGCCCCTTCATTGGTCAGTTCAACCTTGGACCTTTTATTCTCCATTCAAAATCTTTGATGAAGTACTTCAACCAAGGCCGATATTAAAAAACTTTTACAACTGATCTTTGCAAGACAAGACGCAACGTCATCAATACCTAATGGGTTTGAATGATCTCCCAACATTTGTCTTCTTTTTTTCCTTCTGCATATTCAAGCTCGATACGTTGTAATGCCACTGCAAGCAATTAAGCACTCATTACTTTTATCAAAACTTATACACAAAATTTTAAAAGCAGTCAAAAACTTCACAAACAAAATAGTTCTATATTTTTCAACTGAGAAGTGACAGATGACAGGTGTTTTCAATTTCACTTAAAGTGATTTCGAAAGTATAAAAGCGAGTGAAATGAAGAAAACTGAAAACAATTTCACTTGATTTGGAAATTTGTTTTCATTTCAATTTTACCGCATTTTTGGAACCTGGCTTATTCTATTCAAACTAGCTTAAACCTATCTTCTTAAGATGAATTTCTTCTAACCTGAAAAACCGTGTCTATATCGTCCTATTCAGATCTACCTTATCTGATGATTTCTTAGTTACATCCGAGTGCTCACAAGGCGGCCACTGATGACCTCCTCTTTTTAATTCTTACTATTAGCGATATTGAAATGGTCCTCAGATATTTCCATATCTCACTCTTAGCAGACAACCAAATTCTTTTACTCTACTTCTCTTCTTCAAATATGATACGAGATTTTCTCTATCTGGTGCCTAAAAAATTTCTTAGACCTAAATTTTACCAAATACCATTCAATCAATTTTTTCACAAAAAATGCATCCAACTTCCTCTCCCTTCATTATCTACCCATAGCCACCTCTGGGTCAATTTGCGACCTTGATGTTTTATGTGATAAATCGAGTTCGAGATAAGAGGAATGCATTGACCAATTACACGAGGTCTCACGGTCTTGCTCGCAAAGGCAAAAGCTGAAACGATATTCCAATTGGTCATTTCTTGAATAAGCCTGTCAAGTATGGTCCCTTTATCAACAAATTAATATAGCCAGAGTCGTTTCCTACGTTCTGCCCTTTGTGGTCTGTCTTGAAATAAACCTTTGATTCTTCCTCCGTTCAGAGACAAACTTCTATTAATTAACTTGAATACGCTCGAAGGACGAAGAGCAACAAGCTACATTATATTCTTCGTTCATCGACTACTCTACTACAACTCTTCTTGCTGCACAAGAATTCAATTTCTTTCAACACTAATTCCCTTCTATCTGCTCATCCGCCGTACCTATTACGACTTCTACGAACCTATTCCGCGCATGATTCCGAGAATTATTTGTAACATTAAATGTTTCGACCTGAAACTCTATTAGTCTAAAATACCTTCTTAATATCTGCTTAATCATTTTCTTAATCATCCTTCAAATTCACTCCAATGCTAGGTATAAGAGCTATCTTTAAGTTAGATGAAGAATTTGCTTGTATTAAGCCTAATAAATGGTGATGTTGTCCCCACATAAATTAAAAATAAAATTGATCCTTTGACCCAGATGTGAGAATAAGATCGAGTTTTTCACCGGTAAACAGTTCAAATGCAGTCTTCAAGATTGCTGCTGGGTTATCTTTTCTGTAAATTCTTAGATGGTGTAGCCTTAACGGCTTCTTCCAAAAATCGGTGTTGAAGTTTAAAATATAGTATTTTACCTTATTTTAAGATCTTTAAGCCGCGGTAGAGGCCCAAAAGTTATGTCCAAATTAAAAAGCAAGTACATATTCAGAATCTACTCGTTAATACGCAACTATTGATCCATCTTTCGATAAAAAATTCGATAAAAATTCTTCATACAACGACGGGACAGCCTAGTGCGCATTCGACTGTATTGAAGTTTTTCTTCTCTCCAACACTTATCAGATCCCAAAACCCGTATGGTATCGAAGCCTCGTCTTCCAAAAAATTTAATTTCCTATAACCGCTGACCTTTCAAATTTGACAGTATTACGAAAAAGAACTACACCATAGTGTTCATTTAGTTACCGAGAAACTTTTTAAACCTTCATTTTATGTATATATTCATTATTAAGTCATTGATGTTTTGGGTTTGGAATTTGCATTTGTTTTCTGAAGTATTTTATTTAAAAAGTCAAATTGCGATTCAAGTTCAAGTTGTGTATGATGTGACATTTGAATGATGAGTATTATTTTGATATGTGTCAATTTTCTGCAATCGTAATTGTATTAAAAATAGAAATTCAACGAGGTTTATTACCCCTCAAAAATTTTCAAAACAAAATATTCAACAACAACAAGAACAAAAATTAAACACAAAATGACGACTCAAAAAATATTTTTCGCAAAATTCCTATAATTCTTCTTATTTCTCCTTTGACAGCTAATCAATCATATTTAGCCACTTGACATTTGATATATTTCAAATAAAATCGCAAAAAGTAGATTTCCCATTTAAACAATCCACTTTCCTTGAATTGATGAGTAGCTTCAAGGCCAGAAATTTTAAAATGAATTAAAAAAAAAAAAAATACAAATCGAACAAAAATGAAATGAAAAATATTCGCCCAATCTGATGAAACGTTGCGCCTCAGCCGCCAGCAATCTACGTCCGCTAATTAATAGCGTTTGACACACATCAATATGTCAAGACGGTGTCTGCCTGTCATTTATAATAAATTTGAAGTGAGTTCTGAAAAACAAAAAAAAAAAATAAAATAAAAACGAAACAAAGAAGAACCGATTTTGTTTTTGTAAATATTTTTAAATCGAGTTCGAGGTAAGAGGAATGCATTGACCAATTACACGAGGTCTCACGTTCTTGCTCTAAAAGGCACAACAATTTTCGTGAGATAAGCAAAGAAGGGCAAATACAACACTGAGAAAACACTGTGTAATCCACATCGTATATGCATGATCTTCGTTAGTCCTAGTCTAGTAATTTTGAAGATTAAAAACCACAAAACTGGAGCGAGGGACAAGTTCGCTTTCGGAAAAGAGCAGAGACAAAGTTATTTCATATCACATAATTTACTAAATTGTCACTGGTCTTTGAAAAGGCTATTAATATTGACAGAGGGCAAAAGTAGCTGATACAAAAAAGAAAGAAACAGAAGGTGGTGATATCTCCCAGTTTCTATTAGACCAGGCGCGCACATTCAATTTTTAGTTTCGCAACTGTTTGGTTTCTAAAATGAAACATATGGGATTATATAACACGCCGCGCACATAGAGCAAATCGATTCGAGCAACTAAAAAGTTTGTGTTTTGGCACAAACTAAACGATTGTCTAAAATGAATTTGCTTTTTTGTGTTACACATAATTATATTCACCTGCGCGGACATTCAACTAAATAGTTGAGCTGTTTTCTATAAGAAAAGTGTGAGCGTGAGTGAAGAGTTGCCAGTGCGCGGTGCTCTTTCAACTGGTGATTGAACTATTTGTTTTCGATCACAGTTACCAGTGTGCGCCTAGCCATAATTTTCTGGTTGTAAGACAGGAATCGAGAGAGTTCCATCTCTTGTTTGCTACTGCTAGAATTTTACTCTTGATGACCTGTTTAAGGTTACAGGGTGGGACTTGAACTGTGGAGTCTGCTTGATAAGGATCAAGTGTTGATCCTATTCTTGCCAGCTCGTCAGCGCTTCATTTCCTGGGACAGCACTGTGACCAGGAACCCAGCAGAGTCTAATGTTGTGCTGTATACCAAGAACCCAAAGCTCTTCGCGATAGCAAGTTACAAGCTTCGATTTGATTTCAATTGCATAAATCGCATATATAGGTGATATCAGCTTGTGGTATTGCCATCATTGAAGCTTGTCTAGCAGCTTTCGTCGTGCCAGGACCTCAGCTTGAAAGACACTGCTGTAATCAGGAAGTCTGAATGAGCAGGATAGTCCTGCACCAACACCAGTTTCCATCTTCGAACCGTCGGCGTCGGTATATATAGATATCATCGATTCGCAGGTAGATTGCTCGTTGATTTGCCAGTCCTCTCTGCTAGGAAAAGCGGTCTTGAACGGCTTGAAAAATCTAAGCGGAGTGTTATGTAGTCAGAACATACTCTATTTCTCGTGTACTTCTGTAGAATCTGCGCATGACCAGTTACAAGTTTGGCTAAGTCGAAGTGCGCTATTGGTTGCCAAGACTTCAATTTAAAAATCTAGATTTTGGTAGGGTAAAAAGTTATAAGGGAGTTAAATCAATTAAAGCACCGTAAAGTAACTCGGATAAATCTACGCTGAACAGTTTCAATTCGTTGATTTTTTTCGGGTGACAATTTTCAAGAGACACTTGTTAATATTCGGTATCAAGTAGTGTATGATTCTTGTCGCATGAAAAACACAGGAATCAGGGCAAATATATGAAAGATCGAAAAATGATTTTTGTTTTTAATTTAAAATCACTAAGGGGATTTTTAAACTTTTAATACTTTCCTATAGCTTTTAGACCATCAGCTCATGAGGCTTGGTTCTTCTAAGTCTCCGAACATTGTCTCTAACATGTAAGTTGGTTTCCATCTCGGAGTTGGTATGACTTTACAGCCGCTGATTGTGTGATACATCGTGTTTTTAACCACTTATGTAACCATTTCTTTTTTAAGGTCACGCTATTTCTTATGTACCAAGGGGCATTTATTATACATCCCCATAGCTGAATACCATAAGTCCAAAATGGTTTCAGCGCTTGCTTATATATTGCTTGTTCTAGATAGTTCTGTCCTGCTCCAAGTAACCAGTGCTTTAAGTTCAATTCAACTCTTTTCTTTTTGATGTGATCTTTCCATTTTAGCTTTGCATCCAAGGTCATTTGAAGGTATTTGGCAGTATTGGCGTATTTAGTTTTTGGTTGTAAAGTTTATATGTGTCGATTTTGTTTCGTTTAATTTGGTATGTCATCGTTTCGTCTGATCCCTATTGATCGGTTGCATCGGTTTTCTGAAGCCTTCTTAACGATATATTAGGCACCAATATTGCAGTATCGTCAGCAATGGTGGCCATGATAGCGTTGATTTCCACTGGAATATCTCTTGTATATAAACAGAGTTGGTCCTAGGACACTTCCTTGGGGTACACCAGTAATTTTGGCCGTACCGTACTCGTAAAGAGTCTGTGTGTAACGTAGGATTTCAGTATTTCGTAGTACTGCCTGGGAAGGTCCCTATGCAGTTTGTATTCAAGTCCCTAATGCCAAAACCTCATCAAAGCTCTGAGCAACATCCTAGATTAGAGCTGAACATACTTGATTTTCTATAAGTGCTTTTTCTACAACATCCGTAATTCCATGCACTTTGTCTATCGTGGAATGTTTATTTCTAAATCTTAACTGATGGCTCGGGATTTTTTTGCTAAGTCTTTTCAGGAGCAGTTTCTCGAAAACCTCATAATTGGTATAAGCGTTATAAGACTGTAAGATGTTGCTTCGGTTGGTGGCTTACCTTGCTTAGGTATAACAATGACTTTTGCAATTTTGCAATTATGTGGCACATACCCGTATCTAAGCTTAAGGAATGCGTTTATTATAAATTTTGAGTTTTTTGAAGGCTATTGAAGGCATTTCCTTAAAAACCTGAGCAGTTGTTAGATCGTACCCTGGTGATTTTTTGTTACACATGATTCTTACTTCTATAAGAAAGTTTAATTAAAAGTTAAAAGTTAAGCCAGTGCTGATACACATTTGTGCCCGTTTTACTGCATTTTTCATGACTTTCCGGTGATAACTGTTCGCAATCCTGTCCCTTAAAGGCTGAGATTGTCTGACGCGTGTTGGCATAAACCCCTGACTTTAAGTACTCCAAAGAAAGAAGTATGGGATGGTTAAATGGAGCGATCTGGCTGGCCTTGCCAAATCGCCAAAACTGGAGATTACTTGACCATGAAACGCTTCCTTCACAATATCCATTGTGTGTGCGGTTGCACCGTTTTGTTGAAACTACATCTTCACCAAGACCCGCTCATCTAATTCCGGCAGAGTGAAGTAGTTTATCATGGCCCTTTATAGTTCGTCAGTAACAGTACTGTATTGCCGATGGTGTCCTCAAAACAATACGGCCCAATCACTCCTCCCGAGTGAACGCCGCATCACACAGTGACCTTAAGTGGATGTAATGGTAATTCACGCGTATTTTCAGTGCCCCAGAAATGACGTAACTGCTTAAGTGGAAATGCGGCTCGTCGCTCATGATGATTTTCGACACAAAATCGTCCTCTTCGTCGTTGAGATTGCGAATGGCTTGACAGTAATTCAGCAAGCATTAACTGAAGAACTGTTTCCACTTTGAACGAGAACATGTGTTCACTTTCACTAAAAATCGTTGTAGGGTCCGCCTGATGATGTCCAATTGCGTGTCCCGTCATGTGGTTAATGTTTCTTCGTTCTCAGTGACATCGGCAGCCACAGTCGCGATATTCTCGGTGAATGGCGATCGCGCTCTATACTTTCTCGCACTCCAGGAGAAAATAACTCCCTGAAATAGCTCGAGTAAAGAGCCATCAGATATTCAGGGACCGCCGCGCCGCCGCACTGTGGTCCAAAATGACTTTTTTCGTTGCAAAAATCATAACTTTTGAACACGTGAAGCTATCGCAACAATTTTTTTTTTTCCCTTAAAGGTAATTTCCAAGGCTATATAAATTGTGAATTTTAAGAAAATTACTTTACAGGGTGTTTCAGAATAATTGGTTGATGTAAGATTTTCTTAGAAAAAGGAGTTAACAGAATAAAGTCTGAAAGTAAACCTTTTAAAAACAGTCCTAAATTTTTAAAACTTGGTAAAAAAAAAGTTTTTGACTATTCAAGTGAATTCATAACAACAGTGGATGCTTAAAGTTAACGCACCAATTTCAAAAATATTTTTTAAGGAGTATTATAAAACAGTATTTTTTCATGTTGTGGGGCATCAGTTTATTCTATAAACTGTTTGACTGATATATTTTATATGAAACAGTGTAGGAAAAAAGTAAACGGACGAAAAAATAAAATAAAATAGAATATAAAATTTATATTAACAAAATAAAATAGAATACATTATAAGTTTTTGTTTATAATTAACTACTATAGATCTAATTTTTAGAAAAAAATTCATCGGCATCGTTATCATTTTCAACAATTAATAGACCTATTAGTTCTGGGCAGTAACTCTTTTTCAGCTCTTTTTTTGATCTAACGTGTCTTAAAGATGAAACAAGTGGATCTAGCATATTAAAGAAATCTTCATTTTGTCGTTTCCGTGAGACTTTGCATGTATTTGAGTATCGATATCGCTTGTAGTCTTTATACCTTGATTCCTGTGCTTCTTCTGAAAGCTCCCCAATTGGCAAAATTTGATGTCTTATAAGTTCGCCTCCATGGTCCAAAATTTTGTGCAGAGTTGGTGTCAGGAGTTTGTAGCTGTATTTGGCTTTTAAAAGGTTTTGGTATACTCGTTGAATTTATCTACATTAATAGATTCTTTAGATGACAGCGCATTTAAAATAACTTGCAGTTTCTTTATAAGATCCTTGTCTACTCGGGTTATAGCTGACGTAACTTTTGGATTTTCAAAAAATCTTCGTGAAATGTTTCCATCATTTGTGTTACCGAATCCTTGTTTTGGCGTATCAATGATTAACCCGAGTTGTTCCCTAAATTCCTTTTGAATATCCGCTTTTCTTCTTCTTTCGGCATCCTTCTTGTCGGTTGTCTCATCTTCTTGGTATAGTCCATAAGCTAGTTTAAGAACGAACTCCATACATCTTATTCTAGCGTGATCCTGATTGACTAGGCTATTTAAAATCCTCTTTGCTGTATGGTCCAGCAAATCTTGCAGATTTACTTCAACAGAAGTTTCTGTTACTATCAAATTTGATAGAGTTGCTTGTATTTTAGCTTCCATTAAAAAATTGTAGCTCGGAAACACATCAACGTTATGGCTTCTTAATGATTTTCTCATCAAATTATATTTTTCTTTAGAAAGCCCCATATCCAAGAACAAGGCTAGCGCAGTGGGACCATCGTATTTTATTGGATCCCTTTGAGGTGTGGGAATACTCTCCTTTATCCGTTGGACTCGCAATGGGCTTGCATTAAAAACTGCTTTTGTGATATCCGCTTTTATCTTTTCGTGTTCCTTTTTATATTTTATACTCAGAGCTGTGGAAACATTTTCAGTCGAAATATGGCCCTTAGTTTCCAATAGATTCTTCCTTTTGGTATATACTGAACATGTATCTAAGAATTTCGAAGGCCTTCCTCTTGATGTACTTGGCACGTCACTGTATTCAATTTCATTACATTGGATTGTAAATGTTCCATTCAAAAATTCTTCATATTTTGAGAGAAATCTTGTTTTAACTTTAAAACAGTCAATCCATTTTTTTTTTAAATGATGCGTATAATCTTTGGAGTTTCTTTTTCGTTTCATCGTTGTCACTTATATGTATCTTCGTATTGGTTTTGGATCAGAATTACAAATTCTTCAGAATTCGAAACATTGATAAATGTTCAAAAATTGTTCTGTTTGAAATATTCATATTGGTATTTAATTTGCAAACTCCACTCGTCAGTAAAGCCTCTTGAAAACTAACAACATATATCCATTGTCCATAATGTATATACACAAGGATTATTTAACCTGTGAAATTTAAACTTAACAATATGGGGTATCGGAAGAAAATTATTATTCCTACCTGTTTTATTAGATCATAAAATAATAATCCAAAATTAAATAATTCTTTTAACTTTGTATACGGAGTAGGCAATAAAGCTATTAATCCTTTTCTTTTGGCAAGTTAATCTATCCTTAGGTACTATTAGAATAAGATCAATAAATATTTACAATAATTTAAGTTAAGGGGAATTTATTCAAAGAGGGTCGTTAAAGTGGGCGGATTAAAAAATTTAATGTTCAATAAAGTAATCAATAGTTTGTGTACAATATTTTATATTTTTTTTAATAATAATTGGCATTTGTATAAAAAGGGGCGTAGAAGTGGGCGGTTTTTTTGTTAGAATCAAGATAGTAATAAAACGATTTTTAATAAAAAAAAAATTTCACGTTCTCGACTATTTTAATTAATAAAATAATTGAAATTTTCCATAAGGGAATTTGCTTTTAAGACCAAAAGGTCATCACTGGGAACACGACTTTTTTTAAACAAATTACAATTTCTCTGAAGGTTGCAAATAGTTGCAGCTACATTTTTGCATATGGTTTAAGAAATAGTTAGGTCAATCAATCATGGTCAATTTTTCGCGCGAACTCGCGAGTATTTTTTTGTAGCTCTATTCAAACCGAAAAAATCTGCTAAAAAAGGGTGTTTTTTGTTTTATTTATTAAAAATACTAAATATTTTTGGTTATTTTTTTTAGTTAAAATTTTGATTTACGGACAAATAATACAACTAGAATACACTATAGAAAATTAATATTTTACATTTAATATGCCAAAATTTCAAATAGGAAAACAAAGAAGTTAGTTTTTTCTGTTTTTTTTTTTTAAATCTAGAACGAAATTGACCAACTTTGAAAAGCTCTATAAGTCAAAATAGTTAGCGGAAAATTTTTTTGTTTGCTGTTTTTAAAGCTCCGTTTATATTTCTATTAGAAATAAAAAACAAAACTTTAAAAATAAAACATCGAAATTAGTATTTTTGCCACGAAATTTTCCTTTTTGGACCACAGTGCGCCGCCCAGATGGCTTTCACCATCCCCCCAGTCAGTCGGTCTAATCCCGGTGACTTCCTCGATCTAAGCCTAGCTATGACACAGCCAATCTCACCCTCCTCCACAACGGGCACTGCATCAAGTAAATCCACAGGTGGACTCATCGAATGCTCGCTCCTCGGGAAAAAGGTCTTCATCAGGGCAGTTATGCAATCCTTGCACGATGTGAGTACACGACCTCCATCGTGGATGGTCCCTACCTTGTAGGAGACAGTCCTAAAAGTAATTTTACCAGCAAGAAAAGTCTATGGTTCAAAAGAAAAGAAAAATATCCTACGAACCCTATGTCGGATTTTAGCAGCAATTTATTTTTTTTATATCTCCGAATGAAATAAAATAAGTACAAATCAATTTTAAAGTTGAAACAAAAAAAAAGAAGTTCTAATGCTTCAAACCAAACTGGACAATGTCGTAAGCCATATTGCAAAACATAAAAATACAACATCAACAGTGGTAAATTACGACGCGTTAAGATCTGGGAACTTGTGCTTAAAGAATTAAGTTTCAGCAAGTAATGCAATTAGCATTGACCACCTTCGTTTTCTGAGCTGTCCCATACAAGTTAAGTGCGCATTTCCGTTTTTTCTCCATTCCACGGAATTCCATCGAAAAACGCGATCTGTGAAAAAGTCCTCATGGTTTCGGCCTTTTACATTTTAGTCGTCGGTCCATAAAGTCACGTTTCTCTACTCCCAGGGTTCTTTTTAATAATTGTACCAAAAGGTAGTTAATCTTAAAAGAAATCAAGAGTAATCACAAAAAACTAAAAGTGAAAAACGAAAAAACGAATACGCGAATATAAAAATTTTGCATAAAAGTTCGGTTTCAACCAATATTTCTTCGACCCGGCATGGCGAAGACATAAAAATAAGTTCAGCCAGTTTTGACGAAGAATCTGCAAGAATTTAGGAGTTCTGAACACGATAATTGCATATATGTAAGTAAGATTGCAAATTCCAGTAAGAAAAGATTGTTATAAACAAAATTATTCGTTTGCCCACATAGCATTTCGTGTTAAAATAATCCATGGTGCGTAGCATTTGGTCCGACGACACTCCGCCCATAAAGAAGATCCTAGTCCGACGAACCGGCATAGAGTTCAAGGGTCTAGCATTCAGAAACCGATACGAGAGTATTGGATTCGCAACCTTTCTGTCCTGGAATTCACAATCAAAAATAAAAGTGGCGGATTCGTGGATCCAGGAAAAAGTGTCACACGTGGGCAAATGCTCGACCAGGACTCGCCTAAGACGAGGTAAATCCGAGGCATTCTTGAAGATCCTGATAAAAAAAGTGATAACCGATCTGATACAACTGGAGTGGGTACAAGCACCTAAACCAATTCTTCGGGCCATCAATTGGCACCAGTGCGTGGCGTAGGGAAAGCAATTCCTCATAAGAATTCAACATAAGGATGGTCAGTCATCAATTGATTCCTAGAAGTGTAAAGAAAAAGAAAGTTTAAAGAAAAGAAAGTCAAGCCCAAACAAAAATTAAACAAGAACTGAAATATAGTTTTAGAAATGTAAAAGCAAAGTGATAAGAGGAAAATTTCGCGTTGAAAAAACAAAAAAGTGAAGTCCATTAGTGTGTCCATTTACCTAGAAAAAAAAAATAAGGAATTTAGAGTAAGCAAGGAAAGTTAGAATTGAAGGAAAATTATCAATTGAAAGAAAATTCAAAGCTGTAAATGAGAATAAAAGAAAAGTAAAATAGGATAAAGAAGCTGTAAAGTAAGTGAGATTGAGAGAAAACAAAGAAATAAAATTAAAGCTAGAAAACAAAATACATATACATATGTACATATGTACATATATGATGTAAAAATTATAAACAAATTTATACTGACAGCGATCTAATTTGATATGTGATGATAGTTAGTTGAGAATCAAACTAAATTTGGAAAGACGTGAAACAAATAATTGAAGTTGACGTTTTATTTAAACCAGGCATACTTGATACAAAAAAAAAGAAAAGATATATAAAAAAAAAGGACTGAGTGCGGTGTAGAAACAGAAGTGAAACTATCAATATCTATTTGAGGCATTGAGTAGGATTTTGAAGTAAGAATAGGTACATATACATAAGCTTATTTTAAGAATAATAGATTAGGATTTGATTATAGTAGGATATATACATATATATTATAAGGAAAAGATATTGTAACATCCCATCCATCGCGAGTGCTTTCTAAAATTAATATTTCTATTGGTGTTGGAATCAAAGTGTTAAAAAGATATCAACGTTTTCCATTCATATTAAACTGATCGTGGCAACAGGTCTAAAATTATATTATCTTTATCAACATTCAACATTCCCATTCACCAGGTCACATCATGCTGTGCACAACATGGAGGATCCCTGGTAAGTGATTATTTTTCTTTACATGTTGAATACATTTTTTTTTCTATATTATATACTATATTATATATTATATATCATATAATATATATATTTTGAACTATATCTTTAAATGAGTAAATAAAAAAAAAGAAAAAACCAAAGAAGCCGAAATAACTAAAAGGGAAGATTATTAAAGTAAATTATTACGTACATAGCTTTAATACAAAAAAAAGGGTTCGATTTCTAAATTCGGATTTTGTGTTAATATGAAAAGAAAAAGGATGATGTTTATGAAAACAGAACTTATCAGGCTATAACGAAATTTAAAGAATCTTTAATTATTTTAATGAATAAATACTTTTCGTAATATAACTTTAAATATATCCGATGAATGGTGATGCGGGAGCAAAAAGGTTTAGTGTAAAATAATTTTAAGTAAGGAATATTCAATAAAAATAATATGAATTATAAAAAGAGAAATAAGAATTTGTTTTCCGTGATATTTTCATTATTCCGTTTCCAGTTGAGAATATTGTTCGTCGTTGGGTTAAATAAGTTTCAGTCTTCTATATAAAGGAGTCTATTTTTTTTGTTTCTCGTTTTTTTTTTAGACGAGGGATAGCAACTTTTTAAAGTTTGGTTTCGGAACATACTAAATTATTATGATGTTCTAAGAGTTTTAGTTTTGGGGAAGTGGAAGAAAAGAAGGAGAGATGAGGCGGGCGTTTAAATAAGTCCATAGGGGAGGTCAACGACTTTCCCCTTTTCAGATGAGGGCTGTTGTAGTAGTTTAATTGAGCACCAGAACAACAGCATTGGAGTGTTCCCAAATGTTTTTGAGAATACTGAAAGGGAGGGTAAAGACTGCTCAGAGGCACGACCATCTATGTCCTCAGTTCAGTAAAAGTACAGTGAAAATGAGATATACATCGGTAACGAAATTTCGGGTCCTGCCACTTAAGGAGATGGAAGTAAATATTGGTCGAACATCATCTTAGACTTAGGCCTGTAAAAAAAAAAAGTAACACCGTCCTTCGCGAATAACAAGAACCCCCCCCATCGACGAGCTTTGCATGGTGATTATCAGGCCTTCGGTTATTGACGCAAAAGGACAGACCTTTCGACTTCTGCCTGGACGGGCCGATGAGTCTGTAGGCATCGGTCCTAAAGGTAGAGGATGTCGTCAGGGGAGAACTTGGGGGACAAGAGCAGGGTGTCGGAAAATCAAGTCAGTACTTTAGGGGATCTTTTCTGATCTTAACTGAAAGTGAACTCGGTTCGTTTGGTGCGTGGATATAGTTTACGAGATTCGCTCTGTCCTCAAGGAGGTGAATAAGGGAAGAAAAATGATTATGTTAAGAACCCCCTAAATATAAAACGTTACAGATGGCGCCCAACGTGGGGCCCGAAATTTTGTTACCGATCCATTTTTTTTGCTCCGAAGAAAAAATATAAAAATTTTTTTTTGAAATTTTTTTTTGGTGAGATTTTGTTTTGTATGGTTAGAAGTTTCGCTTCCTAGTGAAGATTACTAGCGACCTGTCGAGTAGCCTGGATTGTCCAAGGAATCAGTTATTTTTACCGAATTTCTTGTTGCAATGTGGTAAATTGGCACGTCCAGCACTGAACTGGTTAGTGTTAGTCAGTGTCCGCACCTGAACGAACTTATTTCGAGTTGCTGATCGCGCTGAGCACTAAGTTTTGAGGAAAGATTTTCTTGTATTTTTTTTTGGATTAGACTTCTGTCCGGTATATTAGTGAATCGAATTCCTGATCTACGTCTGTTGCTGGAGTATTTAACCAAATAAATGAACGAAAATATTACTTCAACCATACTTCTTGAACATCTTGATGAAAGAGTCTTGTTAAAGGAAACTTTTTCACACAGTAAACTCCAGACGATATCCGATAAGCTAAGACTTGGTATCTGGCTTAGGACAGCTGTATCCTATGGAGATTGAAAATTTTCCTGTTGACAGCATTCATCGTCATTAGACAACAATTCAGAGTTGGAGCTATACATACACATGTACACATACTTAATAATTTTCTTGCTCAATTTCTTTTGTGAAAGAAAGGAATTGACAGTCAATTTTAATTATATATTTTTTTTTTTTGAAGCACGCCTCTTCCTACTTTGATTCCACTTCCTAAAACCGCATATGAAAAGTAAAAATAGTTTTTATTGATAATTTGGTATAAGTTAGTTAGTTGATCTTTCAATTTTTTTTGGAGTAACATTTTTTTTTGAGAATTTAGAAAAGTAAATAATAATTTTTGGTTACTTGTAGGAGTACAGATTTTTTTGTTAAGTTGATATAATTTTAGCATTTAATATCTAGTTATAGATGTAAACTTTAAGTAATATCACAAAAGAACTTTTATATAGAAATAAGTAAGGCATAATTTCATATATAAATGAAAGTATATAAATAATTTCCTAATTACTTTTGAGTTAAATAAATATTCAAAAATTTTTGAAATAATCTATCTTAATGGCTGGAAGAGGTAGAAGTCGGTCCGAAACTCTTAGGAGTGCCCATAAATCGCATAGTCGACGTAACAGTAGGCAAATAACACCTCCACCGAACAATAATATGACAGATCAAGTAGATACAGAGACAGTGGCTGCTGGAGCAAGTACTAGTGCTGCAGCCTGTGGTAAAAATAGTTCGAATGAAGTTAATAGTAGTAGTCGTTTAAGATCTCCAAGTCCTAGGGATGGCGATGCATCCAAGGACGCCGAACATTTTGAAACATATGTGCAGGAGGTAGTAACTGCAACAGTTGGTCTTAAACGAACTGAGGATCGACGTTTTATACGTGAAGAACTGGAAAGAACACAGGCACAGTTATTAGAACACGTGAGAGTCATAGTTAGGGAAACCCTTTCAAATATCACACCGGCCCCTCCACCGAATACTCAGGCAGCTCGGAGTTTATATAATGCGACTACCCCAGTAGAGCGACCGCCTGATTATCTCTCACAGAGACATAACCTAGCTGATCCCATTTCAAATGCTCGTCCAACTAATGAACCCTGCATTCATCCGATAGATATGGCTCGTGGGTCGAACGTTGATAATTTTTTGGCTCAGTTGAGCAACTTAAACCTGAATGGCTCTCCACCATCTGCCAATCAAACCAATTCAGGTCCCTCACATTCGTCTTCGGTATCACGTTTCCCCCACTATCACAAGTGGGGCATCAGATTTGACAATAGTAATATGTCTATAGATGACTTTCTCTTCCGCCTTGAGAGAGTGAAAGACAGTTACCATGTAACTTGGGAGGAAGTTGTTTTAAATTTTCACCACTTCGTTAGCGGTCGCGTAGAGACGTGGTACTGGATGTTCTTAAAGAATAATCCGAGGGCTTCTTGGCTTACTTTAAGATTAGCCCTTATCGAACAATACCGTTCTTTGGAGACAGACTCGGAACTATCACGTAAAATGTCTGACCGCAAACAGTTACCAAATGAAACTTTCGACGACTTTTACGACGACTTGATAAAGTTCAATTCCAGACTTCGAATACCAAAACCTGTTAAAGAAATAATTGAACTCATTAAACAGAACGTACGGCGCAGAATGGGAGAACTATTAGTGACGTTTAGTACACATAGCCTGTCCGAAATGGTCTATGTGTGTAGAACGATCGAGAAGTTCTTGACAGGTAGCGAACCCGCCAAAGCAAAGTATCAATCCACTATCCCAATCCAACAGCCGCGACGATTTGTTAACGAATTAGAACCTTCAACGGATGTAAACAGTTATACTAACAGCTATGCAACACCAGCGTTAATAGAGGCCTACCATAGGGAAGCCAATACTCTCAAATGCTGGAATTGCAACGTAGAAGGACACACTTTTCGAGAATGCGACAATCCTAAACGGAATTTGTTTTGTTACAAATGTGGTCGTCAGAATGTGATTTCTCCTAACTGTGACAAATGTGCGGGAAACCGAACATCGAGCAATCCTGTGACCGGGGGGAAGTGCTCGAGGTCAGAGAACCCGGAAAATTAATAGAACCCGAACCTGATTTATCTAAAATCACCTTGCTACGACATTCACCAGAAGAGATAATCAAGAGAGAAGAACTTCGTAATAATCCTGAGAAGTCCAGAGACGGTAAGCTCACTTACCCTATAAAATCCATTCATGAACGTATTAAAGAGTATTATGATGCTAGAAAAAGGATAGTGACTTTCGCCACGACATCCGAAAAAGTAAAAAAATTAAGAAATAAAATGAAAAGAAAGAAAGAATTACACAGGTCGGTGGCTGCTACCATCCTTCATTGTTCAGGAGAGGATCCTCGCCCTTATGTCACGGTAGAGATCTTTGGAAAAAAACTACTCGGACTACTCGACTCTGGTGCGAGCGTAAGCTGCCTGGGAGTTGGTTCCCTGGATTTTCTGAAAGAAAATCATATTCAGTATACAAAATTCTCTTCTTTTATCGCTACTGCAGACGGTCAAAAACAGACAATAGTAGGAATGGTTACAACGCAAATCCGGTACAGAGATAAAGTCAAAGTTATGGATTTGTTCATTGTACCATCTCTGTCCCAACAATTATATCTCGGTGTGGACTTCTGGAGGATTTTTCAGCTAGCTCCCCACATCATATCTGAGATTTCATTGAACACTCAAATAGTGAAAAAGTCTGAGAGTGCTATCGAGTGCGACCTTAACGGTCAAGAGCGTGAAAAACTTCGAGAGACCATCTCAAAATTTCCCTCTTTTACAACGAAAGGCCTGGGAAAGACCCATCTTCTAGAACACTTTATTGATACGGGAGAGGCGCAGCCAGTAAAGCAACGTCATTATCCCATATCTCCAGCGATACAAGCCCTAGTGTATGAGGAATTGGACCGCATGCTTGCTTTGGGGGTCATCGAAGAAAGTTCAAGCGCGTGGAGTTCTCCGGTCGTGTTAGTACGTAAACCGGGAAAGAACCGCCTGTGCTTGGACTTTCGTAAGGTGAACCAAGTTACAAAGAAGAATGCGAGCCCAATTGCTCATATAGAGGGATTGTTAGCACGCCTTTCAGAGACACACTTCAGTTCAAGTGTGGATCTGAAAGATGCGTACTGGCAGATACCGCTGGAGCAAAGTTCACGGGAGAAGACGGCTTTCACTGTCCCTGGTAGACCGCTTTACCAGTTTAAGGTGATGCCATTCGGCCTTTCTAACGCTGCACAGACTCTGACGTACCTGATGAATAAAGTGGTTCCTTCTGAGCTGCGAGATCAAGTTTTTGTTTATTTAGACGATTTACTCGTAATATCGAGAAACTTCGAGGAACATATCCGAATTCTGCAGATAATAGGGAAAAAGTTGCTTGAAGCGGGCTTGACGATAAACGTCGAAAAGTCAAAGTTCTGCTTCAAGGAACTCCAGTACCTCGGCTACGTGGTAGGTCAGGGTTGCTTAAAACCTGATCCTGCAAAAGTTGCCGCAATTCTCGAATTTCCAATACCAAAAACTATCAGACAAGTCAGAAGATTTCTCGGAATGGCGGGGTGGTACCGCAGATTTGTGAACAATTTTTCAACCCTTGCTGCTCCTATAACCGACTCTTTAAAAAAAGGAAAAAAGTTTGATTTCGGTAAAGAAGCTGAGAAAGCTTTTGAAGCTATCAAAACTGCTCTTACTTCGGATCCCGTTCTAACAAACCCTGATTTCTCAAAAGAATTTATAATTTTGTGTGATGCGTCAGCGACAGGCATAGGGTGTGTCTTGTGCCAAAAAGACGAAAGCGGAAACGAAAGACCGATTTACTATTTCTCACAGAAATTAAATTCAGCTCAACGTAATTATTCGGTTACCGAGCGAGAATGCTTAGCAGCTGTGAGGGGAATTCAGAAATTCAGACCTTATGTAGAAGGCTATCGATTTACCGTAGTGACAGACCATTCAAGTTTAAAGTGGCTGATGAGCTTGCGAGATCCAACGGGGAGATTAGCGCGCTGGAGTCTCAAACTGCAAGGATTCGATTTTGGGATCGAGCACCGGAAGGGTACCTTGAATGTAGTGCCTGATGCCTTATCGCGTGTTTATGAGGTAGATGCTCTGCATTCAATGGTATGTCCACCGGAATCGATGTCAATGAATCCCGCCGATGTTCTTTATATTGATTTGGAGGATCCGAGTTTCAAGTCCGGAGAATATCTCCAAATCATTCAGCATATCGGACAAAATAAAGACCAGCTTCCTGACCTTCAAGTTTCGGACGGTTTCGTTTACAAGAAGGTCAGGCATTGCACAGGAAATCCACTCCAAGATGACTTGGCATGGAAATTGTGGGTTCCAGCTGCGCTGACAAACCGTTTGGTTTCGCTGGCTCATTGTCCACCCAGAGCTTCCCACGGCGGTATTGTCAAAACTCTGTACAAACTACGACAGCAATTCTTCTGGCCTAATATGGCTACTCACGTTAAGCTTTTCCTTGAAAACTGCGAAGTATGCAAAACTACTAAAGCCTCCAACACTATTTTGAGAGCAGAAATGGGAAAAGCTTTCTCTGTTGATAGACCTTTCCAACACCTATACGTTGATTTTTTGGGGCCTTACCCCCGATCTAAAAACGGAAACACCCAAATAGTAATCGTTTTGGATCAATTGACAAAGTTTGTCCTCATAAAACCACTTAGAAAAGCGAACGCCCTATCAGTCATAAAGTTTTTACAGGAAGATGTATTCTTCATTTTCGGAGTCCCCGAGAGCATCCTCTCGGATAATGGAACTCAATTCACCGGTCAAGAATTTAATAAAATGATACAAACCTTCGGAATCAAGCACTACAGAACGGCTGTATATTCTCCTCAGGCAAATGCCAGCGAGCGAGTCAATCGTTCTATTCTCGCTGCTATTCGAGCGTATATAGACCCTAAACAAACATCTTGGGACCTTCACTTAGCTTCAATAGGTAGTGCGTTACGTTCAACGGTCCATTCCGCAATAGGTATGTCTCCTTATGAAGCCCTTTTTGGGCAACGTATTATCGAGCACGGGGCGGATTACAAGTTACTTCGAGAACTAGGAGGACTGAATCATTCTGAAATAGACTGGCTGCCCAAAACAGCAAAAATGAATGTTTTACATACTTACTTAAAGTCTGCGTTAGAACGTACCCACGAAGCATATGAAAAAACATACAATTTGAGAAGCCGGATAGTATCGTTTAACGTAGGAGATACCTTGTACAAGCGTAACTTTGTTTTGAGCAACGCGTCCAAGCATCTGAACGCAAAGCTCTGCCCAAAATTTGTTCAGGTTACTGTTTCCAAAATAGTTGGCAACAATTTATATGAGGTAAGAGATAGGAAAGGTCACAAAACTATCGCACATTCAAAGGATTTAAAAACATAAAAGGTGTAGTAATAAAGCAAAATTTGAAACATTAAAGAATTAGCCCGGCTTATTCAGCTGTACATGAGACTCTTCCTTATACATTGAAAAAAAAAATATGTCTCTTTCATATCCTTTTTGTACAGAAAATCTGCAACAAAAAGAATATGCTGTGTAGGAGACAGTCCTAAAAGTAATTTTACCAGCAAGAAAAGTCTATGGTTCAAAAGAAAAGAAAAATATCCTACGAACCCTATGTCGGATTTTAGCAGCAATTTATTTTTTTTATATCTCCGAATGAAATAAAATAAGTACAAATCAATTTTAAAGTTGAAACAAAAAAAAAAGAAGTTCTAATGCTTCAAACCAAACTGGACAATGTCGTAAGCCATATTGCAAAACATAAAAATACAACATCAACAGTGGTAAATTACGACGCGTTAAGATCTGGGAACTTGTGCTTAAAGAATTAAGTTTCAGCAAGTAATGCAATTAGCATTGACCACCTTCGTTTTCTGAGCTGTCCCATACAAGTTAAGTGCGCATTTCCGTTTTTTCTCCATTCCACGGAATTCCATCGAAAAACGCGATCTGTGAAAAAGTCCTCATGGTTTCGGCCTTTTACATTTTAGTCGTCGGTCCATAAAGTCACGTTTCTCTACTCCCAGGGTTCTTTTTAATAATTGTACCAAAAGGTAGTTAATCTTAAAAGAAATCAAGAGTAATCACAAAAAACTAAAAGTGAAAAACGAAAAAACGAATACGCGAATATAAAAATTTTGCATAAAAGTTCGGTTTCAACCAATATTTCTTCGACCCGGCATGGCGAAGACATAAAAATAAGTTCAGCCAGTTTTGACGAAGAATCTGCAAGAATTTAGGAGTTCTGAACACGATAATTGCATATATGTAAGTAAGATTGCAAATTCCAGTAAGAAAAGATTGTTATAAACAAAATTATTCGTTTGCCCACATAGCATTTCGTGTTAAAATAATCCATGGTGCGTAGCATTTGGTCCGACGACACTCCGCCCATAAAGAAGATCCTAGTCCGACGAACCGGCATAGAGTTCAAGGGTCTAGCATTCAGAAACCGATACGAGAGTATTGGATTCGCAACCTTTCTGTCCTGGAATTCACAATCAAAAATAAAAGTGGCGGATTCGTGGATCCAGGAAAAAGTGTCACACGTGGGCAAATGCTCGACCAGGACTCGCCTAAGACGAGGTAAATCCGAGGCATTCTTGAAGATCCTGATAAAAAAAGTGATAACCGATCTGATACAACTGGAGTGGGTACAAGCACCTAAACCAATTCTTCGGGCCATCAATTGGCACCAGTGCGTGGCGTAGGGAAAGCAATTCCTCATAAGAATTCAACATAAGGATGGTCAGTCATCAATTGATTCCTAGAAGTGTAAAGAAAAAGAAAGTTTAAAGAAAAGAAAGTCAAGCCCAAACAAAAATTAAACAAGAACTGAAATATAGTTTTAGAAATGTAAAAGCAAAGTGATAAGAGGAAAATTTCGCGTTGAAAAAACAAAAAAGTGAAGTCCATTAGTGTGTCCATTTACCTAGAAAAAAAAAATAAGGAATTTAGAGTAAGCAAGGAAAGTTAGAATTGAAGGAAAATTATCAATTGAAAGAAAATTCAAAGCTGTAAATGAGAATAAAAGAAAAGTAAAATAGGATAAAGAAGCTGTAAAGTAAGTGAGATTGAGAGAAAACAAAGAAATAAAATTAAAGCTAGAAAACAAAATACATATACATATGTACATATGTACATATATGATGTAAAAATTATAAACAAATTTATACTGACAGCGATCTAATTTGATATGTGATGATAGTTAGTTGAGAATCAAACTAAATTTGGAAAGACGTGAAACAAATAATTGAAGTTGACGTTTTATTTAAACCAGGCATACTTGATACAAAAAAAAAGAAAAGATATATAAAAAAAAAGGACTGAGTGCGGTGTAGAAACAGAAGTGAAACTATCAATATCTATTTGAGGCATTGAGTAGGATTTTGAAGTAAGAATAGGTACATATACATAAGCTTATTTTAAGAATAATAGATTAGGATTTGATTATAGTAGGATATATACATATATATTATAAGGAAAAGATATTGTAACATCCCATCCATCGCGAGTGCTTTCTAAAATTAATATTTCTATTGGTGTTGGAATCAAAGTGTTAAAAAGATATCAACGTTTTCCATTCATATTAAACTGATCGTGGCAACAGGTCTAAAATTATATTATCTTTATCAACATTCAACATTCCCATTCACCAGGTCACATCATGCTGTGCACAACATGGAGGATCCCTGGTAAGTGATTATTTTTCTTTACATGTTGAATACATTTTTTTTTCTATATTATATACTATATTATATATTATATATCATATAATATATATATTTTGAACTATATCTTTAAATGAGTAAATAAAAAAAAAGAAAAAACCAAAGAAGCCGAAATAACTAAAAGGGAAGATTATTAAAGTAAATTATTACGTACATAGCTTTAATACAAAAAAAAGGGTTCGATTTCTAAATTCGGATTTTGTGTTAATATGAAAAGAAAAAGGATGATGTTTATGAAAACAGAACTTATCAGGCTATAACGAAATTTAAAGAATCTTTAATTATTTTAATGAATAAATACTTTTCGTAATATAACTTTAAATATATCCGATGAATGGTGATGCGGGAGCAAAAAGGTTTAGTGTAAAATAATTTTAAGTAAGGAATATTCAATAAAAATAATATGAATTATAAAAAGAGAAATAAGAATTTGTTTTCCGTGATATTTTCATTATTCCGTTTCCAGTTGAGAATATTGTTCGTCGTTGGGTTAAATAAGTTTCAGTCTTCTATATAAAGGAGTCTATTTTTTTTGTTTCTCGTTTTTTTTTTAGACGAGGGATAGCAACTTTTTAAAGTTTGGTTTCGGAACATACTAAATTATTATGATGTTCTAAGAGTTTTAGTTTTGGGGAAGTGGAAGAAAAGAAGGAGAGATGAGGCGGGCGTTTAAATAAGTCCATAGGGGAGGTCAACGACTTTCCCCTTTTCAGATGAGGGCTGTTGTAGTAGTTTAATTGAGCACCAGAACAACAGCATTGGAGTGTTCCCAAATGTTTTTGAGAATACTGAAAGGGAGGGTAAAGACTGCTCAGAGGCACGACCATCTATGTCCTCAGTTCAGTAAAAGTACAGTGAAAATGAGATATACATCGGTAACGAAATTTCGGGTCCTGCCACTTAAGGAGATGGAAGTAAATATTGGTCGAACATCATCTTAGACTTAGGCCTGTAAAAAAAAAAAGTAACACCGTCCTTCGCGAATAACAAGAACCCCCCCCATCGACGAGCTTTGCATGGTGATTATCAGGCCTTCGGTTATTGACGCAAAAGGACAGACCTTTCGACTTCTGCCTGGACGGGCCGATGAGTCTGTAGGCATCGGTCCTAAAGGTAGAGGATGTCGTCAGGGGAGAACTTGGGGGACAAGAGCAGGGTGTCGGAAAATCAAGTCAGTACTTTAGGGGATCTTTTCTGATCTTAACTGAAAGTGAACTCGGTTCGTTTGGTGCGTGGATATAGTTTACGAGATTCGCTCTGTCCTCAAGGAGGTGAATAAGGGAAGAAAAATGATTATGTTAAGAACCCCCTAAATATAAAACGTTACAACCTCCAAAGATTTCCTACCCCGACAAACACGGTATAACTGACCCCAAGGGTCATTACGATGTTCATCAGTGAATGATCTCCAGTCCTCATTTTTGCAGCGGGCAAGCATTCCCTTGTATTCGGCCAAACCCTGCCTGTAAGCAAGTCTTGCCCGACCCAAGTCCGCCAGCCCACCACGTCTGCAAGTTTGGAACCGCTTACGCAAATTCCGAACCTACAAACGCTTTGCACTAAGTGCAGGTGTCCACCACTTCATTCTTCACCATACGGCTCCTCTGGAAGAGTTGGTCGTTGACCTCCCACACTGATTCGTTCAACATGGCTACCCTGTCATCGAGACCCTGTGGTTTCAGTCTGTTCGAGTCGAGTTTCTAAGCGCTGGATTGTTTGCCCAGTTGGCTCGACACGATTAGGAAATCGATGCCGAAATTCCCGCTGTGCTAATACCACCGACCGATTATGGGTCAAAAATCGACACAATTATTCCAGCGCTCCATTGCTTGTCTGTTTGTATACTGCAGCTGTCTAGTTCACCAATGTCAAATATGATTGACGTATGACGCCATTTGCAAAAATTATAGCATCTTCCTATAAGGTGGTTCTGTAAATTTTTAGTTTTTTTTTTTTAATATCTGACGGTAAAGTTAAAACAATGAAGGATTTCTAGTTTTAAAATTTGAGTTGTCCATAAAATACCATCAGTCTTTTATTCCTGACTCTCGGAAGGTTCCAAAAGTACCCTCGAACTATTCGATTGATAGATTCACCTTATCTTTTTCTCTTTCAACCGAAACAATTTGGTAAACACATGTTGACACCTTTTGTACTCGATTTGCAGCCCAAGACTCGTTCTAATGTCAATTTTGATTTTGAAATCTCCTGCTGATTTTTTTTTTAAATCCAAAACATGCCCTTACATCCTAAGTTGAAAATATACTTCAAATCACAAATTTGATAAGAAAGTGATATTCGATTATTTGCTGAAGCCTGCCTTAGAAATAAACGAAAGCAATTATGCTGATTTTTGTCAAAGTCAACTTCAAGTTTCGTCAATGATAGTGGTTGGGAGCCCCCTTCCGGGCTGAAACTGTCAATTTTTGTTTGTGTTTTTTTTTTGTCTGGTTTCCCGTATACGATTATATCGGACACCGTAAGGCAATTAGTTTATTTTGCTTGCAACTGATAGGAATAATAAATCATCGCCACATCGTTGTCGATGCAAAGTCAAGCCACCGGGCTTCTCCGCTTCGTTCCAGGTTCCTTTTTTTCTCTTCATATATTATTCACTTATCCTGTCCTGTCTTTTGTTGTGGATTTGGGTTTGAGTCTGGGCTAGGGCTGTGTGTCTATATACAACTTCTGCTTCATCCACTTACTCGATGATGCTGATGCATTGTGCGGTGTGTTGTGTTATTTATGATTTAAACATTTATATAATTTATTTTTTTTGTATTCTCATTTTCAAAGAAAAATTTTGCCTGTCATCGAATGTGGAGAGGAGTGCTGTTTACTGGTAGTTGCCTCGACTTTTGTTCGAGTGTAGGTATATCTCTGACTACAGAACTGGGACAGAGAAGAGAGCTCTCTGGTGTTGATGTGGTGTGGTGGTGCTGCAGAGAGTGGGGTATCTTTTGTATGCGAGCATGTCCAAATGTGATTTATTATACTTTGATAACCCCCCAACAATAATTACTGATATAATTTATGACTTTCAGTTTTTATATTTATTATTCTACTTTAAAACGGGATGGATTTATGAGGGAATAAAATATTATATGGGTATAGTTAAACATACATAACTCGATGAGAAATATCACTCTCTATGACTCTATAGCCCCATGGTTTCTATATTATCGCAGCCTATAGCTAAACGAGGTTGCAAATTGAAAAATAAATCTTCCATAAGTGTTTGGTTTGAACAAAGTCAATATTTTGGCTCGTATGTTATTTGTCATTTGCTTAGATCTATCTTACTTTATAACAACAACCCAGCCGGGTAGAAGACGTTCTATTTAAGTTGAGTGTAATTGCTTATCGTAAGTGACAGGAAATTGAAATGCGAGATGACAAGGTGTGTAAATGCTAGTTTACTCAGGTTAAATGTTATAATTAGCGTTATTAAGTGTGGCAAACAAGAAAGACAGGTTGAGATAATTTGTATCTTAGAGTATGGTGGATTAAAATGACTTGTATAACAACATGTTGGGGTTTATCCACCTCAGGACTTTTTATAACACTTTGTAACTTGAAAGTCTGTTAGAAATTCACAGGAAATGAAAGGTAAGAGTTGGTATTTTAAAAAATAGCCATAAAATTAACCGATGTGTGTCTCACCACCCCCGGCGAAGATATGAAATACATGATGTCGCTTAATAGAACTTAGGTAAAACGAATTTTTAAAAATCGAAGTCGAGAATTTGATTAATGTTGACATTGCGATGATACAGAACATGAAATAAGTGAGTCCCTCACTTGTGCCTATATGTCTACCTTCACCTACAGGTATTGAATTTATTTTTGCTCCAATATTTAAAGTACCTGTCATACAGCGATTATAGAAATTTGTATTTAGTTCGAAAACGGCTTTAACGATTTTGGTACGATCTACATTTCAATAAGATTTTGATGATGACATACATTGTATGTTTTTCTTTAATTTCACCGGGTACCCAATGTATATTTTCGAATCTTTATACAAACTATCAGATCCAGGAACGAGAGTGCGAGTTTGTCTACCCATAAATATTTGAGTTGGTGTCAAGAAAGAATTTTGTATGGGAGTATTTCTATACTCTAGTGAGGCAAGCCATAGGCTACTTTTGGATTCATATGACTTTCTAACTAAATTTTTCGCAATTTGCACACACTTTTCATTTTAGATTTAGGATATTTTGGGTTACTGGTTATAATTTCTAAATCCATTTTCTTACAAAATTCCGAAAATTCAAAAGAATGGAATGGCATGTTATCGGCAACGATTTGTCTCGGTATTCCGTATATAGAAAATACTACTTCTAACTTTCCTATAATTGCTTTAGCGGTTTTATTGGTTAGAGGTATAAAATCAATATACTTTGAGAAAAAATCACCTATTATAAGATATGATTTTGAATTGTACTCCATAATATCCATACCAATTTTTGATATGGACAATCTGGTAACTGATGATTTAATAAAGATTCTTTTATGTTACTTGATCTATATTTATGAAGTATTACATTTTCCGACTAAACTTTCAATTTCTTGGTTTAAACTTGGCCAATATACTAGCGAACGAGTCCTTGATTTTGTTTTTTCTATTCCTAAATGCGCCAAGTGAATTTTGTCAAGAAATGAATTTCTCAAAACCTTAGGAACAAATATTCTTCGATCAAAACAAACTAAACCGTCATCCAAGAAAAGATTTTATTTATAATTCCAAAAATACTTCAATTTGTCTGGAAGTTTACTTTTATTTAAATACTATTATAAAATAAAAACACGCATTATATTGAGCTTTCAATTTTTTCTTTAAAAACAAAATTCTTTATTTTTAATGAGTCAAACTTTTGAATGCATTTCGGGTAGTTTACCACCCATCATCAGCAACACGACTAAATATAAATTGTCTTTGTCTATATTTTACATTAGCAATCAATATATAGATATCACCATCGTGACCGTATTCATCAACGGCATCGGCAGCAGCAGCAGCAACAATAGCAACAACATCATCATCGGCAGCAGTAGCAGCAGCAATAGCAACAACATCATCATAGAGAACGAAGGTAAAGCGCGGGCGTTAACTGGGCCCGTATTACGAATTACGATTATCGTTCAAAATCCATCGTTATCGTTACGTTGCGATTACGTTTTACGATACTCGTTTTTTTTAAACGATAATCGTTTTATCTTACGACTGCTTTCGGCACTCGTATTTCATTGCTTTGACACATGACTTTTGTAGCAGCTGCAACATATTTATTACGTTTGGTGTTTGAGTTTGGTTTTTCTGGTTGATAAATAAAAATGTAAGTAAAATAAAATAATACATAAATAAAAGTGTTGAATAAAAGTTTAATGATAGGCCATCAACACAAACGACACAAATAAATGCACTTGTTGCTTTTATGGAAAAGTATCCAGACATTGCTAAAAACTAAATGCCAAACAGCCAAGCAAAAGCCAAGTCCAAAATTTTGTGGAACAATTTGTCAACAAAACTCAATTCACTTGGCCCTCCAGAAAAGACCGTCGATGGATGGAAAAATGTAAGTTCTTTATAGTTAGATTAATCTTTTTAATGCATCCTTAATTTTGCTTTTCTTGATATCAAGGTATGGAAAGATTATAAGTTATGAAGAGCAGCACAAATATTTGTTATTTGGATTGCGCGTTCTGGTGGTGGTAGATCTGATGCATCCCTCAGTAATCTCCTTGAAATTGAATTGTTCCGGTTTTCCGAATCTTCGGAAAAAAATCAAATCACAAAAATCACAATGGAAAAACATTTTACTTAAATTTAGAAATCAATTGCACTTTCTTCACTTTTTTAATTTAGTTGTACTATTTTTGACAGAAATATTGAAAGAATGAAGTTGGATGCGCTTAAAAATAATAGATTTTTTGATTTTATCTGGCAATATTTTGATGCATCCATTATCGTAAACCATAATCGGTCTGTGTCATGACTATCGTTTTCTAGGGTATCGTTTTTTTGCCTTTCGTTTCGTAATTTGTAATACGGGCCCTGGTGAAAGATCATTTTTTGCACAAGCAGTGCGAGACCAACAAGCATTTGGAGTGTGTAATGTCAACGTAGAAAGAACAAATCAGACTGTATGTTGCCTTTGTCCAAGTTCAAAGCGGTGTTATCTTTGTATATATACATACTTTCATATGCATCTAGTTTTCTTTCGTCTTTAACGCACTTTACAAGTTTTATCTCACTTGTAGATAATGGAAAGTGTTGTTGCTCCAGTACATGTGATGCGAATGCAGATTTTTTTGGTTCGTTGTTGGTAACATATTGTTTGTGTTCGCCGTATCTCTTTCTAATTGGACGTTTGGTTTGCCCATAATATTTTCTGTTGCAAACTCCACAAGAGATCTGGTAAATCCCAGCTTTGTCCAATGAATTTGTTTTATCCTTTGGTGTAATAAGGTGATTTTTCAATTTGAAAGGGTTGGAGAACACAATTTGCATATCATGTCTACGAAAGATTGTTTTAGACCATTTGTTATGTTTGGTGCGAAAGTAATTGAAACACGCTTAAGATCAGTTTTTTTGTCTATTTTTCTGTTTTGGTCAAACAGTGTTGATTGGTTTATGTTTTTTTGTTTTTGTGCATGTTTCCGAATTATGTTAGAGATGATTTTTTCGCTGTAACCATTTATTTTAGCTGCTTTTAGTATGTATTTGTACTCTTTGATATAGTTTGGCAATGGTAGAGGTAAACTCACCAAACGATGAGCGAGTGAGTGAAAAGCTGCTAATTTGTGTTGGATTGGTGCATATGAATCGCTAGGGATATATCGGAGAGTGCTTGTTGGTTTGTGGTGAACGGCAATTTCGATTTTGTTTTTGTTCCTTTTTAAATTAAGGTCCAAAAAGTTCAGATTATTTTCACTCTCAACTTCACAAGTAAAATTGATTTGGGAATATTCTTCATTTAACATCTTCAACGTTGTATTAAGATCACTCTTTTTGATCACTGTAAAGATGTCGTCTACATAACGATGCCAAATTCTTGGTAACATATTCCTCGATTTCAGATCCGTTTCAAATTTTGACATAAAAACTTCTGCTATTAATGGGGACAATGGATTTCCCATGCTAGTGCCAGAATCTATCTTGAAAAAACGGTCCCTGAACACAAAATAGTTGGTATCCATACACATTTCCGCTGCTCGCATGTAGATATTTAGTTCGTTGTCCATTATGTTTTGGTTTGACAAATGGGTTCTTAGCGCTGAGAGTGCTTCTTTTATTGGGATGGACGGAAAAAGCGCTTCAACGTCAAACGAAACTAAAATCTCTTCATCGTCCAATGAAATTTCATTTATTAAATGAGCAAATTCAATTGAATTTTTCACTGCGCAGCTTTCGAACGGTGGAAACTTTTTTATTTCACCAACTAACCATCGTGCAATTTTTGTGCATGGTGCTAATAAAAGAGCAACAATTTGTCTCATGTTATCACCTGGCTTGTGTATCTTTGGAAGACAGTACAATTTTGGCACTTCTGGATTTGATACGAGGAGACGCCACTTAAAACGTTCCCCAAAAACACTACTGATTTCCTTGCGAACATTATTAGCTGATATGGTCATTTTGTTAAGTGGGGATTTTTTAACTTCTTTATAATTGTTTTCTTTAATAAGTTTCCAAACTCTTCTCTCGTATTCGGAGGTGTTACTTTTATGTTCCGGACATCCATTATGCAACAATATTTGCAAGTCTTTTAAAACATCGTCCTCATCTGTTTTTTGTTTATGTATATATTTCTCTTTTTCAGTACTTATATTTATAGTGTGAATTACCTCATGAAGGCCATTAATTTCGTTTTTATTAAATTTGAGAGAGCTGCGAATCCGAGACAATAGATCAGAGAGAACCATTTGCTTTCCAGGCAAATATTTAAAATTTAAAGAATATTTTTCTAATTTAAGCTTCATTCGCTGTAGCCTTGGAGATGGAATTTTACTATATTCTTTTTTAATTATTCCTAATAGTGGTTTATGATCGGTTACTACATTAATTTTTCTGCCGTATATTAAGAAATGCCATTTATTGCATGCAAACACGAAACTCTCTTTCAATGTTCGATGTCAAACGGTTCATTTTGACCTTAGTTCCTCGTGTGGAAGACAAAAATTTCATATACCTGTACAAAATTTTTTGAATTCATCAACTACAGTTTAAGCTTCGTTCGGTCTCCAACATCAGGCTTCAGCAATTTTGCCAATTTTCTGCTTAATTGCCTGAGCTCAGGTTAAGCTCATTAGTTTTGTTTACGAAGTCTATATTCTCGGAAATATATGTATCTGTGGTGTTTGGTACAAACATGTTAAGTCTATAAAATAATTTGCGTTATTACGTTCACTTTACATGGAGCTATGGCTGAAACGGGTTGACTGATTTTCTTCAAATTTGGAAAACTTGAAAATATTCTTTGAAAAATTATGTTCCACATTTTAAGAAAATCGGTTTACCCGTTTAGGTTCGAGCTCGATATTAATGGAATGTAAGGATGCAAATTATTTTATGGAGTTATCATGTTTCTACCAAACACCATAGATATACAAGTCGTACGTTTTTTGGAGGGCGGCCACGAGGCTTAGGTAGCTTTAATTAATTATCCCATATTTCCCATGTTCTAATCTTGTATGCTATTTTTGTTTCTGATACATTTTTTCAGGTTTCTAATCCAATTGTTCTTGCAGCTTTTAAGGAACAGGGTAAGGAAATAAAGATTTTGAAAGGTAGTCACATAAATAAAGGAAATGAAGATTTTCTAAAAATAAAGTCCTTAACAAAGTTTCTGGCATTATTAGTAATAATACCTGCTAACATGGGTCAGGGGTACCTAATCAAAGGAACCCTTTTCTTAAATCCCCGATAAATGATGCAAAAATTGGAGATAGACCTTTGCTGTTAAACGATTTTGTTCTTAGAATATACTCAAGAATAATTTCCCAAAATATCCTTGACGTATTAGGGAATATTCTGTATATAAGATGTTCCTAGTGTGCCGCGCGTTTTAATAGCGTTGCAATCACCTATGTAAATACAAAAAAATGTATGTTTTAAAGGTACTCTTTCTTGTGATTAAGGCAAATCCGATAAGAAAATTTCTTTTTGTTAAAAGTGCTTCACATTTTAGCCGTCCCGCCAGGAAAACGGATACAGGAATGGTTGAGATGAGAGTTGTAAGTCACTAGACCCTGGTTCTCTACAAGCTATTGCGTCTCACATTCATTTAATATTTTTGTGTAGGATGTCCAGCAGCATCTTCTAGATTTTAAGGTGACCGTTCTCTTAAAAAACTAATTTAACCCGATAACCTCCTAAATTGTAAATTTTAATCAAGTCGACTGATTTTTTGGACGAGACCTATTTTGCAGGGTTTAAGTTGGGTTTATTCGAATTTCAGAGGAGGCATTGCGATTTCACTGATGATAAAGAGAGAGGAAAAGAAAAATTTTTCAAGGATGCAACCAAGGGATTGTCTTCAAATGCACATCATAATTCCTTACAGATTTAGGGATAGATATTCGAACTTTATCAGCGGAATCCGTTGTAGAAACCGTATGCTTCTATTCTTTTCTTATCGCATACATAATTCTAGTTCTCGCGACTCATTTTTTTTTTTTTTTTAGAAAAACCTGTTACCTTTTAAATTATGGTGGTCGTATCTCAAGTTTATCTTCGAATTTCACTAATGCCACACAATTTTATAATCTGGATTACCATAAAATATAAGGTAAGTCAAACTAAGTTGTTCATGTCATTAAAACAAAATTTTAACACCAAAATATTTGACTTCTATGACGCACGACGCACACTGTTTAGTTGATTTATTTTTTATTTATAAAATGATATACAAGTCTCCCCTAAAAAAAGAAACAACAAACGTTTGTTTAAAAACTAAAAGATTTAATTACAAAAGACAGCCAAGTTTTTGAGAGGCCACTGAATTATCGTAAACCATTGTGTATTATAATAATTCTGAACCTATAATTCCAGAAAGATTAAAAAAAGGTTCTCAATTTAATATGTCACCCATTTATTTTGATTGTTTGCAATTTTGTTACTCCTATATTTGAACTATGATAACTATACCTACTAATAAAGATGATTCGAGAGATAAGTTCTGTTTCTTGTGAAAGTCCTGGGGTCATAAAGTTTATTACAAAATTTATTGTTTCATACAAAATTTGGCATTTAATTTATAACATACTTTTTAGGGTGTTGTGTTTTGTAATGACGACTTGACGAATCTCATTAAGTAAATATACTCAACCTTAGGTAAATAGATTTAATTGCACCAAAGAAATGTCAGATAAATTTATGTTCTTAGCAGATGGTCTTTGTATAAGAAGCTGTGATTTATAACAGCTTAACTTCGCCTATTCACGGAAAAACAAAGTACGAGTAGACAATATATTTTTTGTGTTATAAATAATTTAATTCTCAGTTGATATTTGACATTTTATTAAATTTAATCATTTTAATCATCCTTTTATTTTTATATGGATGTTATTTCCTTTACTTCATATAAAATTTGACACTTTTAATTGTTTTTTCTTCTTGCGAATTAAATAATTTCTAAAGAAGAAAAAAAAAACACATCAATTCAATACTAATAATCAAGAAACAGCTCTGAGGATTTGAAGGTTTCCACATGCCCAAGTTGTATGTTTTTTACTCTTGCAAAAAGTCGCGTTTTCTGATACTAATTTAAACGAATATAATATAAGTATTTTCACAATCTATTAAATTTTGAAAGTTTTACAAATACTTTTTATAAGAATGGTGGTTTTGAAACTCTTCCTCGATCTGCAGCTTAAGCTACTGGAGTTATTTTCTTAAAACTCAGTACATAAGGGTCTTTGATGATTCCCTAGAGAGGTAATTGAATTTTTTTTAGCTCCAAAAGTAACGGTATGGGGGGTATACACCCGTAATGCAAAATCGTATTTAGGCATGAACTACATTGAATGAATGAATGAATAAATGAATGAATGAACCGTTTATTTGATTTTTGAATTTCTCATCAACGGCTCTAACGGTTTTAACTAAAATTTTTATACAGGAGCTCTTTTGAAAAAATATGGTCCATAATGGTCTACAACATTTTTCGAAAAAATAGTTTTTGGATTTGAATATCTTCAAAACGTTTTTTTCAAATCATGTCCTTGAATCTATACTACTAAATACTTAAAATTTTCATTCCAAATTTCGTTCTTGAAAAATTTAAAAAAAATTTCTTATACACAAAATTACTTTAATAATAAAACGATTTTTGAGCTTTGTTTGCATTAATTCATACTTTTATGAAAATCAGACGGCAATTTCATGCATTTGAACATGTTTATCTCATTATATACATATATTATTTATATTTATTTATACAAACATTTTAAATTCCAAAGTACTTTTACATAAGACCAAGTTCGTGCGATCCAGTCGTACATTTTATTTATTCTTTATTTTTATTGTTTAGTTTTGCCAAAATAACATTCTGAATGTCGCTTTTCATCTCAAGTTTTTTTAACTCGTTAAATTTTTCCCTAAATGGCAAAAGACTTTTGAAAAATTTCATATTTTAAACTATCTATGCTTATTTTCTCCATGGACTAACTTCGTCGCTCAGCGATCGACTGAAAAATTAAAACAGATTTGATTGCAGAGCGACGTCGCTCTGTCGCTTGAAAAAATCACAAGTCAATCAAGGTTTACGTGGCCACCTCCAAACAATTTCATGTGTTTTAATTTTTTTACGTCGCTCAGCGACTCGTCGCTCAATCGCTCAGTCGCTCGTGGCTCAGGGCGTGGCCGTAGCCTAAGAAGTAAAAAGCTCAAATTAAAAAAAAAATGTCCTTCCTTATCAAGTTTAAGAGCCAATATTTAAAAAAGTCGCAAAAATTCGCAATACCTTTTGACTGTTTCTGATTAGGGAAAAAAGAAATCAAAATTTTAAGACTTTTATATTCATTACTCTGAGACTCAAATTGACTTAACTTTTACATTATTAAAGATAATTTTTTACTTGCGACTTATAGGTACTATAAGGCAAGTTATGCATTCGTAAAAAAAATCGAACTCGAGATTTTGATCAAAGTTGACATTACGATGATAGCGAAGACCAAAAAAGTGGGTCTCGCAATTCTGTCTGTCTGTCTGTCTGTCGGTTCGACTACAGCCTAAACGGCTCGGCCGATTTTCTTCAAACTTGGTAGTATGGGTTTTAATTTTTTCCCCCCGGACGTTTTTTTCTGTTTTTTTTTTAAGACCAAAATAAACGGTACCTGCCATACGATTTTTTCGAAATTTTATAAATATTTTTTTTTCTCAAAAACTGTCGCACAGAATTTTTAAAAAAAAATTTGAAAAATTTCATTTGGTTAAAACTAGCTAATGGTTGAAAAAAATTTTACAAAAAATTGCTATTTTTGGTAGCCCCCCTGGGTTCATTTTTTTTTGTTTTTGATTTTCTCGAAAACGGTACAGCTGATTTTTTATGTCAAAGCTCCTCCACAGTTTGAATATTATTACATATCCAAAATTTCAATTTTTAATTTTTTGGAATTTAAAAAAAAAAAATTCAAAATTTTTTTTTGGAAACTCAATATTTCGAAAACCCCATGCTCGATTTTTTTCAAACTTGACAAATAAAAGTTTCTAAACATAATCTACAAGATTTAAGAAAAAAAAATTGTTTTATCTAAAACTAACGGTACCTTCCATACAAATTTTAAAAAATGGTTTTCGAAAATCCTAATTTTCTCGAAAACGATTCCGAGAATTTTGCTAAAATATTTTTTCTTTTGGTAAATCTTTACGATGTATAATTTAATAAAACAAAATTTTAAATCTAGATATTACTGACTGTACCTACCATAGAACGATTTTTTTCGAATTTTGAATTTCTCATTATCGACATAACGGATTTTAATGAAATTTTTTATAAAGAAGCTCCTAAATAGTTTAAAAAACATTGCATTTAAAAACTTAAGAAAAAATATTTTTTTTTTCAATTTTTAGAAAAAAAGTCATTTTTTTTTTTTTTTGAAAAATTCGATATCTCAAGAACGGCTTAGTATTTTTTTGGAAATTAGACTTTTATTCGTACAATAATAAAAACTTAAGGTTGGCGTACCAAATTTTTTTCTTAAAAATGTTTTAAAAATTTCTTACATAAAAGCTTATTTTTTTAAGGAACCACTACAACGACTTAAAATTTTTGTTCCTGCGTAAATTCATATTTGCATAGCATTCTGTTCTTATCTCTTACTACTAAAAGAATTTAAAAAAAATCATTTTATCCTTATGAACAGTTTTCTCTAATAACATTCGTTTTTAAAATTCCTAGTCTATTACATAGGAGAAAGTTCGTGCGACCCAGTCGTGCATTTTATTTTGTATTGATTCCAATACTGGCTTCAAAATTAACTATACACTTAAAATATTAAAAAAAAACAATAATCCTCAATTTAACATACCACTAGCAAAAGAATCCATGTTTAATTATTTTAGAAAACACAAAAAAAACAACCTCTACCTATTTACAGACAAAACTTGCTACTGTCTGCTACTGGAGTCACAAGAAACTTTAAAAAGTCTAAAGCTTTCAAAACTTCATGTTTTGACATGGCGAAAGTGCTTAACAAGTGTTAAGAGTTTGTTGATCGAATGTTTTCCAGCATGTCCCGATAGCGGTCACCAGTAACTGTTACAGCATTCCCTATAGCATCCTCAAACTCGAAATCGAAAAATTTGCACAAAACTTTGAGGACAAAGAGTTCAAGTCATTTACTGCCTCTTGCGCGGAATTGAGAAATCCTCCACGAGAATCTCTTATCAACATACATAACATCCAATCATAACGAATTTTTATATTTATTTAAGACTATTTCATGAAGTTAATAAATAATTGAGTTAGTCTTATTGTAACTAAGTTACACAGTTTTTCCCCTGGCACCCAACCCAACGGAACAAGGTGGCTTCCAC
The DNA here is from genome assembly GCA_911387755.1 of Chrysotoxum bicinctum. Taxonomy (NCBI): domain Eukaryota; kingdom Metazoa; phylum Arthropoda; class Insecta; order Diptera; family Syrphidae; genus Chrysotoxum; species Chrysotoxum bicinctum. Next base: position 97,762,896 of record OU426990.1, on the reverse strand, counting down.
CATACATTGCATTCAACGAAGACATAAAAACCGGCCGTGATAATCGACATGAATAAAATTGTCATATACCACAAGTGTTTCTGCATTCTTACAATTCACATCTACTTTTACCTCAAAATTTGCTACGGAAAGGTGAAATTTGTATAGGCATTCATATCATTTTCGTGTAAAAAAAGGAACAAGTACGAAGAAACATACTGCTGGTGGGCGGTGCTTTAGTTTCGGATGGGCCGAGGACTCTTTCTCAACCCTATTTGTGGCTTAGTTTTGGATTTTAAGGTATAGACCGCTTTAAAATTTCGTTAATACCTGATACATAGTTCCAGCACTACCTATATTATAACCATATATCTCAACCTTATTTGTGCTTCAGCTTCTGAAAGAGCTGAGGGCTCTATCAGAATTTAAATGTACTTTGACTTCTGCTGGGACTATGGGCTCTCCCATTTTATTTCTATTTTCGTTTCGGTTAGGGCTACAGATCATGTCAAACTAATTGTCCCTAATTTTCGACTTAGGTCGTGAACTCTATCATATTTAGTCTTAGCGTGTAAGTTAGTTATAAATAGAAAACTGGGGCCAAATTACCGCGTCAGTTATCGAGAATTATGTGAGTTTGGCATTACCGCTTACTCCAATTTGACATTTTCATTCGATCACTGATGGGACTCACTCACTCGTCACTGAAGCGGTAATTCGGCCCCTGTTTTTTAAATTTAATGAAATGTAGTGTTATATTATTTTAAGTAAATTATTGTGAGATTGAAATGTTCTGAATGGTTCATAAAACCATGCTGAAGAGTAATATGCACCCGAGACCATAGTGCATCTTTAAGTAAGGAATTCGTCAAGCCTTTCCTAGATTGGCTATACGAGTAAATTTTTGTACTCCCACAACTTATACAAAATAGAAGAAATTGTCGAATGAATATTTCTGATTGTTGGGTATTTGAAGGCTAATAGTATTGACAGGAGCTCGACTCAGCTTATTCAATCATGACAACATCTAAGGTTGTCAATAAAACTCCAGCAGGATTCAAACTTCAGCTGCGTATTGAGTTGTTTTAATGTGTAGCTGCATAAAAGATTCTCTATAAAAAAAAAGCACATTCTAAAAACAAATATTTCCTACTTTGTTTGCCTTAACACAACGGCACGGAGCGACAATCTTGTCAAAAAAGTACCACTCTTTGCACAAGCATTATTTGAAGTGTCCTGTCATTCATTTGGCATTTAAACGATGTCAGCAGATTGCATCCCCTTCTAATGACACTCATGTGTCATGACAGCTAATATACCAGTTCAACCACACATTATAGTCCATTTCATTGGGTTTTATTTTTTTTTTTTGCTGTAGGTAGTTGTATTCTATGTTATATCAACCCCATGTCGAGAAAATAGAATAAGGACAAATAAATTTAAAAATAAAAAAAACGAGAGAAAAGGTAGAAAACAAGACATGTACATAAAAATGTCAGCATCCTGTTTAAAACAGAGTTGACATTCACATGAAAATGAAATGGGAAGGATGAATGGTTATGTGACACCTTCCTGTCAACCACTTGAGGACAATTAGACTTGAACTGAAAGGCCATAAAATAGGCATTCATGCAATATGATAGAGAGAGGGATAGAGAGAGAAGGCGAGGTCAAGAGAGAGATGGACAGAGTGTTGGTTTTACAATATTGCATAAAAGTACCACTATAATGTTATAAATATGGTGACCAACAGTTTGTTTTTGCTGTTCTTAATTAACTAAAAAAAAAGAAATCATTGTTATAGAAAATTTTCGTCAATATGGAACTTTATTATTTGATGCAAGAGAAGAAAATTGTCGAGATCCAGAATTGATTAATTTCATTTTCTGTCTCTTCACTGTGAAAATTCGAATTAAAAAATTTTACTCAAAAGATGTCAGATTGAAAATTGTGGTTATCATATTTTAATTCATAATTATGATACCGACAAAACTGTAATAAGTCCGTTGAAATGTTACACTAATATTGCACCAGGTATTTTTTCAAAAGTATAAAAGTAAAAGTAAACAAGAATTAGGAAGAAGTATCGGGAAAATGTTGGGGATATAAGAATTGGATGTTTTCTACTTAAAAGATTTGATAGATTTGTCTAACATTTTTAATTTTTTACGGAAAAAGTATTCACAATTTTCCACAATTTAAAAAAAATAGTTTTATTTCATGCGATTGAAATTTAATAAATGCATTGAAGACGTGGAATTTAAAAACTATGTTTTGAAAAATGTTTATGATTTTTTTGGTGAATTTCTATTTCAAAAATTAACCATTTAAGCATTTGGAAGGACTGGATGTTTGGCTTTAAAGTAGATATGTATGTTTTGACAGTACAAGCGTGGTAATTTTTTTTTACATTTGTTTTTTAATATTTTTTTACTATTTTAGGTAAATTTCTTAGATAATTGCCCCTTTACGGATAAATAGACCTTCATCGATAGATTTATTTTTATTTTATGGACCCAAACTTCACGTTCTTATGCAAAAAACACTATTACAGAAATAAAATAATATAAATAACACAACAATGAATCATTTCTTACTGCTTCGGCTCTTGAAATCAACGGTGTTAGGTAATAACCTTTATTCACATTTTTAAATAATTTTAAAGATAAAAACTTTTCGCATACCATACAAACTGTCATGTACTTGGATTCAAAAATTCGGATAGAATTTTTGCGAAAGTCTAAAAACTAATCGACCTCATTAGCAGAAACAAACGGTTAACTCTTGAGAATCGTAGTGCGATTTTCAATACCAAATGAAGTATTAAGTCGTTTGGTATAACGGTTTTTGCCATTCTTTTTTTCCAAATCAAATTTAGCAGCTGCTAGGAAAAGCTCATTATATCTACTTAAAAAAAAAAATGTGTGTATAAGTGGGTCCTATTTATATTTATTTTAACAATTAATAACTATAGACCATATAAGTCTCTTTTTTATACAAAAAGCTGTAGCCTCGCAAAAAAATTGAAGCTCTGTATTTCGAAAACGACTAGCACGGTTTCGACGATTTTTATAATAAAAATGTTTGTATACTGAAATAAGTACTGTGCTTACCTGTAGATGCTGGTTTAGTAGAACCCGTTGCGAAAACAACGTGAGCAAAAAATAATAAAAATATTTTAGGCGTAACATCTCGTGGACAACTCTCATCCATTTCTGTGTGCGTGATATCATTTATTAGGAATAGAGGAGACATACCTTAAACTTTTTGCAGAGTTCGAAGCCTAATATAAAGAAGCACTTTTCTTTTCGCAAGAGCCAGTATATACTCGAAAAAATTCTGTTTTTAGGGGGGTGAGAATCGAACTTAAACTCTGGCAGCCTTATTTATTAGATTTCACTAATACTCGGCCCAACCTCGGAATACTCGTAGCTAAACCAAGCCGAAGCACTTACTTTGGGTTTACGCCCGCCACGTCCAAAAAATCCTTATTTATAAAATAATTTCATAGTCGTTTTAGCTACACCTTTCTAATGTCAAATATACTATTGATAAAATCACCAATCTACACTGAACCAAATTTGGTAGTCATATTGAAGAAAAAATAGGTAAAATTGAAGAAAGGGTGATCAATATACGGTCAATGAAACCTATCCGTTGTTTTGAAGAAAATTTTGTTATATTCAAGAAATATTGTCATTTTGAAGAAATGCATAAAATTTTTCGTTATGGTGTTAAATCCACAAAATTTTGTGAAATTGATTAAATTTCATCCTTCTTTCTTGAAATTTAGTTAATAATTAGTAGGTATCCTTTATGAAAATTTCCTCAAAAAATGATTTTTTTTTAAACTGGTTTTATTTTTTTTTCTTGCTTTAAGTTGATATATGTACATACATATGTGCATAGTAAAAAAAAACTTTTAATACAAATTTGTCTTTTCGAATAATTGCTCCATCAAAAATTAACAAATTGTTTTCGTAGATATGACAAAATTTCATTCGTTTGAATAAAATACTAAATCATTCATCATTTGAAGAACATTATTAATTTTGAATATTCAGTCTTCAATATGAAGAAAAATACTATGAAAAATTGTTGATTTGAATAATTGATTCTTCAAAAATTAACAAAATATTTTCTTCAATATCACCTACGCGATTTGGTTCAGTGTATTACTCTGGTTATTATAAACGTAAGCAAACCCCAGCTGATTTCCAGTATTATGCATTTTATTATAATTTGTGTGCATATTGGAAATTTAATACATTTAAAATTGGATAAATTTAAAATTGGATTGTATAAAGTTCAAATCCAATAAATTAATGTGTCAATCACATTGAATCCCCAATACCGTACAGCTGCCATCACTTGCAAATCAATTGCCCTCTTTTACTTGCGACTTATAGGTACTATAAGGCAAGTTATGCATTCGTAAAAAATCGATCTCGAGATTTTGATCAAAGTTGACATTACGATGATATCGAAGACTAAAAAAGTGGGTCTCGCAATTCTGTCTGTCTGTCTTTTCGACTACAGCTTAAACGGCTCGGCCGATTTTCTTTAAACTTGGTAGATATCATATTTAATTTTTTCCCAGACACGTTTTTTCTTTTTTTTTTTAAGACCAAAAATAACGGTACATGCCATACGATTTTTTTTCGAAATCTTATAAATATTTTTTTTTCTCAAAAACCCAAAAAAAATTATCAAAATTCATTTAGTTAAAGCTAGGTAATGGTTATGGTTGAAAAATAATATTAAAATAATATTAAAATAATAATAATAATTTCACATATATTAATTTTTCTTATATTAACTTTTACTATTAATCATAGGCTTTGTAGCCCACTGTAAAAGATTTCTTGAAATAAATAAATAAATAAAATAAATAAATAAAAATTTTCATTTTTTTATTTTTTGGATTTTTATAATAAATTTTTTTTTTGGAAACTCGATATTTCGAAAACCCCACGTTCGATTTTTTTAAACTTGATAAATCAAAGATTTTAATACTCGTATAATCTACAATATTTGAGAAAAAAAATTTAGTTTTACCTAAAAATAACTGTACCCCACATACAAATGTTAAAAAATGATTTTCGAAAATCGTATTTTTCTCGAAAACTGTTGGGAGAATTTTGATAAAATTTGTTTTCTTTAGTTTAATTTTCACGATCTATAATAATTCAATAAAAAAAATTGAAAATAAGATATTACAGCTTGTAGGTACCTACCATAGAACCTCTAATAACGGATCTTAATGAAATTTTTTATAGAAAAGCTTCTAAAACGTTTGAAAAACATTGCATTTCAAAACTTAAAAAAAATATTTTTTGAATTTTTGAAAAAAAAAAAAAAAAAAAAAAATCTTATTTTATTCGTTTAATAATAAAAACTGAGTTGGCGTAGCAAAATTTGTTTGTTTTAAAAATTTTGTGTATAAAATCTTATTTTTTTAAGAAACCACTACAAAGACTTATAATTTTTGTTCTGGCATAAACCAATATTTTCTTGAATCACATGGCATCCTATTTTTACCTCCAACTACTAAAGAAGTTGTTTTAGTTATTTAAAAAATGAATTTTATGCTTATTGACAGTTTTTCTCTTCTTTTGAGAAACAGCAAATTTTAAAATTTTTTATAATTTAAATTATATTCGAAGGCAGATCATTTACATTTACTTCCTTGATAATTCTGACTGAAGTATTGCTTTGCGTTTTCGCAACATTGGCTTAAAGTGGTAGCATTAAAATCTACAAAAAAATCTATATTTTGAACGGATTTATTCATCTCTGCCGATCGTAAATATTACGATGTTGATATAAGGTATACCCATTTCCGGCGGCTAAGAAGAAAATTGAAAAAAATCAAGTATCTGGAAAATTCAAGTTGCGTTTTCACAACGTTCGCCGAAAGAGGTGTAAAAATTCTTTAAATGGTGATTTCTTCTTACATGGAATCGCAATATATTTGAATACTTTCATGAAAAATCGCGAAACTCTTTGAATACGGGCATTTTTAGTACTACAGATCAACCATCTGTAATTTTTGAAATATCTCGAGTACGAGCATCATGAGAATATGAACATGATATAAGGAATTTTTAGTATTATCATTTAGGTAACCATACAACAGAGGTAGTAGTCGGTGTGGCTGAAAACCAGGTGGCAGGATTAATACTGAATTCCTATCACTTACTTACTTTCCCGTACTCCATATTTTCCCATCTGCGCTATTGTTCAACATTAAATTTTGATATCATCAAAAATGGAAATATGGTCACCATAATTTCACTTCATAACACAGTCATGTAGATATAGGACTTTAGGATTTGCTTTGTTGCTTTCTAAATGTGTACCTTCGTCATTGTGCTTGATGTTTTTTTTTTTTTTTTTTTTTTTTTTGTCAAAAGCCTGTGTTAATGTTCACTTTGTTAAAATCCTTATCAAAGTAGATGTCCTTTTTTTTTAACTGCAAAGCATCGGATTTTGTGTTCTTTTCAATTTACGTCAGAAACAGAATTTTTAAAAAAGGGTATACGACCAACGTTCGATTGAATTTGCAATGAATTTTAAAAATACGAGTAGTTTGGTTCAAGTTTTGTTTCCATCTGAATAAACTGACCTCAATTTTATCTCATAGTAAATAAATGATTCTGGATTTAACTATAGTTTGCTGCAGTTTGAGTATTGTAAGAACTAAGGGAAAGAAAATTTTTTTTGGCGAAATTCTAGGAGTCCTTTTCGAGAAAAAATAAGATTTTCGAAATTCATTTCTTAGCATTTGTATGGTGGGTAGTGTTATTTTTAGATGAAATATATATTTTTTTCTCATATCATGTAAAAGAGGGCCCAATACAAGTTTCTTTTTAAAAATGCAATGAAATGCACTAAATTAAATGTTGTCTATGTATTATGGCTTAATTATTAAGGTCAAACATGCCCATTAATTATGGAACACAACGTGGTCGTTCAAGTGGCTGCCTCGGCTGGCTTCGCAGTAGCACATTCTGTCACTCTAATTTTCCAAGACCTTGTTGATAGTGTCGGGCTGTAGCTCACGGATTGCTTGGATGATATTGGCCTTAAGTGAATCGTTTCCGGATTGTTGGCATAACATCGGTCCTTCACGGTTCCCAACAAAAAAAAGTCCTTTCAAATCGATTTGGGAGTTTGGTGCGTAAAAGATCGTTTGTGGCATGGCGCGCTATCTTGCATGAACTAGAGGTCGTCCAAATCCGTGTCTTCAATTTCAGTAAAAAAGGCAGGTTAACATTGCTCTGCATGGCCCACCGTTGATCGAAACGTTGTTCCCAGCCTCATTTTCGAAGAAAAATGATCCAAAGATGCCACCACTCCACAATCTGCACCAAACTGTCACTCTCTGTGTATGCATTGGCTTCTGGACAATAATGTGCGGGTTTTCCGAGCCCCAGATGCGGCAATTTTGTTTGTTGTGGCCGTCGAAATGAAAATGACCCTCGTCAGGAAAGATGATTTTTCGTCCAAAATCGTTGTCCAATTCAATCTGCTCTAAAGCCCAAACAGCCAAGCGACAACAAAGTGGATATTCGTGCGCCTTCAATTTCTGAGTGAATTGTACCTTGTAAGCGAATAATCCGAGATCTTTGTGCAGAATTCTCCTGAGGCTGTTGAGCTGTTGAGATCGATGCCGAGTTGATGGTCGTGAATTGAGTCTCACACTATTGGCTAGAGCAGCCACATATTCGTCTGTGCACACCGTACGACGACTGGGACCATGAGTGTTGTCCACAAGCATACCAGTCTCACGAACTTTTTGCACAAACTTGCGTATAGCAGACGCTGCACAGAACTCACTTTGGAAACAAATTTTCAATATTTCCCAACGTTGTTCAAGCGTATAGCCACTCATTTCGTTCGGCGGGGATATGATTTGACTTTCTTTCAAGATTTCGAAGCGGGTAACAGTGTAACAGTGTTGCTATTATGAAAGTATGCAACAAAAATAAAAAGGCGTCGAAAAACAAAACTCATTCGAGTTTACATCTTCATTAAGTTAAGAAGGGTCTAAGTGAAACAAGAACAACTTCGAGTTAGATGCAAGCAAGTTCAAAGGTTGAAGAAAAAGCCATTTCCTTAGACCCAACCCGATCTACACTCTTCTTAAGACTATTGTTCAACTCATTGAATATTGCCTTCATTGAACCGCGAACAATGAGGATCCTAAAAGATTGAAAATCGATGTCCAAAAGTCATTGGAATATCGACTCTGACCGTAGTTTTTGTATTTAAAAAAAAATGCTATACATGACAAGCCTTAACTTAAGATCGTGAATAAACTCATTAATTTAAGGAGCTAATTTTTATGTTCAAGTTCAAGTTTTTTCAAACGCCTTAATTTACGAGTATTCGTCTACCTACTTAACAAGATTCCTTTAATGGACGGTATCCTGTGTCCCACAATGAATCAACCCGCACAAGTATGTACGAGTATATATCTATCCATTAATTTAATTCCATTGTGAGTAGGTTGATAATAACTTAATTTATGGCCTAAACCCAGGAGTTTAATTGTTATTTCTTAGTTTTCTGTTTATTTTATTTTTGTTGAAAATTTATAACATCGCTGTCGGTGGGACAGTAGGAAAAATCACCATACTGAATTTCTCCAAATGAGCGTTCTGTGATGTCCTCTTCTATACTCATCGAATGGCCCCGATAATATTAATAGCTCCACCACACACAGGCACTCACAGGTTACAAATAGTTGGGCTCTATTACAATGAGAGTGCCAATGAGGATGACGCTGCTGTGTAGAAACCTTTTTGTTCCACATCATCTCCCCTGTTCCCAAGCCAGCGAGTGAGTGACTTTGGAAAGACGTTCTCTGGTGCGGCTGCTGTCCCAGCGCGCCATACTCCATGACATTAATGGTCTGTTGATACATAATCGCTGCCATATTAAATGGAATTTTATTGATCGGCAACTCGGCGGGATAGAACCGGGAATCCCGCTTAGATGAGGTTTTCTTTTTAAAGCGGTTTATTGATCGCATTAAATATGTCCCGATAATTAAGTCATAAATTAGATTTCGGATGGCAGCCAGCAAGCAGGTAAATAAAAAGGTAAGCTTTGCGTTTTAATATGTCGTCTGTAATCGAATGTCATAATTTTTTCTCGAACGGAGGATGGGGAGAGATCGAGAAACTGTGCACACACCTTAATTAATTGGATATGTTAATGGTACGCTTAGATTTCATGCTTGATGTTGATGTTAAAAAAACAAAACATTCAGGAAATGAAATATGTGAAAAGTCAGTAATTAAGGGACATTTATGACTTAAAGCATAGACAACAATTATTTACGATATAGTAATTTTCTACCAGGGGTTGCTTTTAGCTGTGGACAGTTAATTAAAGCAATTAGATAGATTGACAGACAGTGACACGGCAAATTAAATCTTCATTATGATCATGCTCGTTGTTTTCCTGTATTCGTAAATGTTTACAACAAATGTCACACGTTGAGGCAGATTTATGTACCTAGATATGCAAATGCTACCAGCAACAAATTCAGAGCACTTTAATATGACTTACTGTGGAAGATTCGGAATGTACACAGTCATATTAAGAAACTCAACGGAACACGCCTATATATATAAAAATCTCACTGAAATTTAGAAAAACTCTACAAAAAATATTCTGAACTCGTTCTTAAGATGTTTTTTTGGGGGACTTAAGGAGGTTCTGTTTACCCTGCAAATGGTGAAAATAACGGAAGTCAGGAAAATAGATAACAATTTATTTAACGGTGCAAATCAGTTTTGAAGAATTATTTAAAATAAATAGATTCTGGTAATGTATTCCACATCTGAAGCTGCATTCAAGTTATAGAAGAGAAGAGTTAATATCTAGGCGAGTTTGTAGACCAGCGGACCATAAAAGGTCATTTATATTTTACTGATTTGAGTGACAAAATCGACCGGGTCAAATGGAAAGAATCAGTTGTTGCCCTAGACTCTTGCCCTAGACTCTATCAGGAAAAGGATGTAGGGTTATATTTTTTTATTTGTGATAGAATTTCGCACGACTTTTTCCTCTGCACTGGACATTCTGTTCCATCTTACGTATCTTGTTTTTTCGGGAAACAAGCCGCTGCCAATACAGCAATTCTTCTGAAAGCATCTTTTCTTCACAGTGGATCTTGTCCATTCCATAAGTCTGAGCTCATTCCGATCTCTTCCAAGTAATATCGATTATACCATCCCTCAGCTACAGTTTTATACCATCCCTTCCAGATCTATCCGGGAAGACAGGTGTATACTCAGACACTCTTTTAATCATCCAAGTCACTGCACTTTGTTCCAGACGGAACTTTTGGCCATGTAAGAAGTCCTATCTATAAGCTTAAAGAAAACGTAATATAAATTACAGATATTCGGAACCTCTCCAACAACCAAGCAGCCATTAAATCGCGGATTCTATTTCTACAATTTTAATAACAGCAAAGTACGAGGGCGGTCCTATAATTACTTAGCCTACGAAAGAAAAACAAAATTTTTGGAAAAGTGGCGAATATTTTTTTCAACACGGTCTTCTTTTAGCTCGATTCACTTGATCCAGCGATGTTCCAACTTCTTTAAACCATTCAAAAAGTATGTTTTCTCGAGGTCTGCAAAGTAGGCCTACGTGGCGGCGATGATCTCCTCATTCGACTCAAATTTCTACCCGGTGAGTGATTTTTTTCAAGCTTCCAACCAAAAAAAAAAGTCGCACGGGGCCAAATTTGGAGAATGCGGTTCGTAGTACAATTCGACCAATTTGGCCGTGGCGACGGCGCACAGTGGGGCCAAGGCGGACAAAACTCGATTTTGCAAAAGTGCTGATTTCGATTAGCTGATTCATGTTTCTCACAGTAAATTAGCCAGAGAATCTGGGTACACTAAGGATTTGGGCCAAAACTGAAGTCTTAACACGTAAAAAGGCGCTCAAAGTCAAAATATTTGAAATAGTGTGGGAATTTGATTTGACTTTCCTAGGGTGTTACGTCTATTCGGGATGAACTAAAAATGGGATTGTTTTTTGTTTGCTTATTTGGGATGCCTAATAATACAATACAGCGGTCAAACTCAGCAAAAAAAATTTGAGTGAATTACGGCAGCACAAAATAAGACTCAGTCCGCAGTAATGGAAAGTTGTAGTCATATAAAAAAAGCTCCACGTTCCTCTGCTCTGAGATAGCTAATTTCCCGATGTAGACATGTCCAAGTTTACATTCAAACAAAATTTAGCTGCAAATACCTGCAAATCCGCACAGTGAGCAGGTTTAAAGTTACGAAATCTTGCAAAAAAGTCTTTTTTTTTTTCACTTCTGTGTCCTAAAAAGGAATATTTGTATTGTATTTGTACAATCTTTAGTCAATAATTAGGAAAAATTTACAATATTTACTTACAGCTTGCAATATATGGTATGATAACAATATTAAATAAATTAGTGTTTTTTAAATTTTTGTTTAAACAGAGTTAAATGTCGCATCAGTAAGAATTAGGTGTAACATGGGAGAACTTGTATACATTTTTTAATGACTTAGAATAAATATTAATATAAATTAAAATCTTTTTCTTTTTTTTTTACATTCATATAGTTCTATTTTGTAACGTACTCCTTCTTATCAAAAACCTCTTTTTCAAAATTGAGAAAAATGTCTTAACCATGTTGTGCGTTGTTTTTTGGTTCTGCTTTGAAGTTTGCTCATTATTTGATGCAAGTTTCAGTAGTGAACACTTAACATAAAACGTGTTGCTGGTTGTTGCTGTTGCTGTTTGACTATGCGTTTGTAAATTAACACTTGTTCTTGTCGGCTTTTAATGGTTACATTATTTTTATGATTTACCACCACATAAAATAAGAACAGCATCGCTTCTTTCCATTATATATATATCATAAAAACACTGAACGTCTGAACCGATAGATACGTAATGGTTGCATTTATCAAGCATTTTATTTGGTTCTTTTCGCGAAAATATATTTTTCTAATTACTCAAAATTTAGCCTACCAACTTTGGAATTTAGACAAAGTTTTGTGTGGGCGTGTCAGTGGGTGGAAATAGTTTGTTGTCATTTCTTAAACTATCCCTTATAATATTTGAAAATATTATTTAAATCAGTTGTGTGGTTCCGATTTTATCGCAATAACAAAACATGTCTACATACAAAACAAGTACAAGAAATTTAAAAAAAGATTAAAAACCGCCCAAAAAGAGGGTGTGTAAAATGTCAATGGCCAACTTCCTTAAAAAAAAAACACCATCTTGAACCTTTACTTGGCACAAAACATGGATTTTTATCAATTTCGACGATTTTTTTGTTAGTGGGCGTGGCAGTGGGTGGAAATTTTTTGTGAAGCTTTCTTTCCAAAACTACTTTTATTTCTGAAAATTTCATCCAAATTGGTTAAGTGGTTCGGTTTTTATGGACTTTTGTCCGCTCTCCCATACAAGTCGCCCCACTGTGCGGCGCGGCGGAGGTGTGAACCGATGCTTGTTGTCCGGAGTGAGCACACATGGCATCCATCCCGCCTACTGGTTCAGCTATCTTGCGCACCTTGAGTCGGCAGTCTGCAAATACGAGATCGTGGATTTTTGACACGTTATCCTCCGTGGTAGCCATTTTCGGGGCACCTGGGCGGGGCTCATTAAAAACCGATGTGCGACCACGTTGAAGCTCGTTATACGAAGGAGAAGAGTCACCGTACACAGCATCCAAGCGCGATTTCCCTTCCAAAAACAATAGTCGAATCACCGACCGATATTCACCCCTATCACAGAGTCCCTCGTAACAAGTCCCCGAAAATTTTGTTACGCTACGAATACGAATAAATTTACATCATAGGCCCCGAACGAAATCAAAAAAGCATTTTCCTAATTTCGGAGTTTCAAAATCAGTTGATTTGCGTCAAAATGTGAAAAAATAAATAAAGTAAGTAAGTAAGAGAATTTACCAGAACATCTTTTGCGATACTGGTACCATCGGGCGGTGAGGCTAAGTATTTATCGGACCGCCAAGCACGCAACGTGGCTTGGTGTCTTATGAGGCTTGGTTCTTTTAATTCTGCAAACATTGTCTCGTATAATTTCTATTTGAAGGTCACGATGTACATAGATCACCATTTCTTATGTACCAAGAACCATTTAGGTACTATTCCTTGTTTTGAAATTTCTGAATGGGATCAGCATTTGTTTTCTTTGTACAACTCCATAGTTGGATATCATCCGATCAAAGGTTTTCAGTAGATTTACTTAATAAATTTGTCCTCTGAAGAGAAATCCAGTGCCTGCAGTTAACGATGTGTTAAGCTTTATAAATACCGTACGAGCGATATTTTATTTATTTACTTATCATCATCAAGCAGATGCGAAATCCTTTATATCAACGATCATTTTCAATTTTATACCTTCAATAGTATACAAGAAATTTACAAGGGAAAAGCTACGAAGAAAAGATCAGAAATTAGAAGCAACTGGTTTGATGTATGCCCGCCAGCTAAATAGTCCAGCTCTTTCTGGAGTAAAATACTCGTACAATCGTTACGAGATTGGATACAGTTAAGTTAATTTAAACCATCCACAAACAAAGATATCATTAATCAGAACCAAGAAAAGAAGTATACCCAAGTGCCTTTCCTGTGGTACACCAGAAGACACGGTGATGGGATCAAACAGTAAATCATTAATACGAAAATACTGAGTACGACCAACTATTTATTTATTTATTTATTTATTACAATTCGTTAAATGCTAACGTGAACAGTTCTTATAAATGAATGCTTAAAAACTACTTAACATTAAAATTTAAACCAAACTACTATAAAACAATGTCTTAAATTTGAGATTTTTAAAGTTGTCATATGGTGAACTTATAAGGATTTAAACCATTTCAACATATTCGAATGGAAATCTAGCGCATAAAGTTTCTTAATCAATAGTGCGTGGTTTACCCTATCAAATGTTTTGGAAAAATCTATAAATATGGAATCACATTGGTAGCCACTTTAAAGGTGCTTAGTAAGTTCTTTACCAATATTGAAAGATTTTTAGTTGTCGTTCTGCCAGAAACAAGAATATGTTAAAATAAGTTCCTTAACAAAAAAGTTAACTATTCATAAACTAATTTTTCAAATAGTTCAGGAATCAAAGAATGTTAACTGATGGGAGATTAATTATTTACGACTTGATTTGCTCCTGATTTATGTATATGAAAAGTAAAAGAGACCTTAAGATGAACGAGGATACTTGATCAGCGATCAGGACAGTGATAAGGCATCTGAAGCTTCTCAAACAAAATTTGGTGTCAGAAGGATGTTCCTTGAGCTTCCTACTTTTCGCCATATTTATATACATATGATATTACACTCTACCTACCATTAGGGATCGACCAAAGCATCAAAGCACTTATATTTGCGGATGACGTTGTTCAGGTAGCCAATTCACATGAAACACTACAAACGGATGATAATACGGCTCGAAGAGTATTGCACCTTATGGAACTTGAATGTAAATCTTGACAGGTCAAAAGCGATGGATTAAAAAAAAAGACTCAGGAAGAATCAGTAGAAATGAGCAGTGGACTTTCAGTGGCCAACGAATAGAAATGGTTAAAGAATAAAAGTACCTCAAGATTTATTTTACGCAAAACGTAAGCAGGGAGAGACACTTGCATGAGAAATTAACCAATGCCAAAACGTCTATCAGCACTTCTTCGAAAGGTTCTTTTGCAAACAAACACGTAGCACACAGCAATAAATTTTAAGTGTTCGAAGCGGTATCAGAGTCAATTTTATTGTCCGGGTGCCAAATAATATGACACAGTGGATAAGTTAGTTATTAAGATACTTCATAAAACCGATTTTCCATTTCCGGCCTTGCACACCAGACTAATGTAGTTATGTTGGTAACGAGACTATCGCGGCTTTTTACCAAGACTATCAAGCTATATACAAGTGGGCTTCATTATAAAAGCGATGAACATGGCAAACTAAAGACTGCCAAAGCAAGCTGCACTCAAGACAATTAGGAGTAATAATGGTTGGAAGTGGCTAGAGTACGTGAAATATAACTAGAACACCACCGACTCTGGAAACCAATTACCTATGATATGATTGAGAAAGTGGATTTACAGCGTAGCAAAATTTTTTTTGGATTAATCTGTACACGTAAAGTTTTTTGGAGAATAACCCTTCTTGAATGAAAACGGTATCCAACAAGTTTCCATGATGCTTAAGCTGCGAGTAGAACCGACTGGAAAAAAGTAGAAGAGATGTTACAAAGTAACAATCGTTGTTAGATCACTGGAAGTGGTCTCCAAGTATTGCATGCTGTTAGGAATGCAATTGGAACATTTCTTACCCTTGATAAAACTCCAAAAATGTTATCTATTTGGCTTTAGATTAGATTCTTTACAATAAAGAAAGTCTTTTTTCAAAAACCTTCGCCGTGCTGAATTATAACCATTTGTATAATAGGTTAGGTTAGGAGGGGCGTACACAACCCAGAGGCTGTTGCGTACACGGGGGCCTATTGGTCCATTGTGATCCCTTATTAATAAAAGCAGAGATGCTCCTAACTAATGTCTTGTGTAGGCTGGTTCATTTGCTAACCAGCCTGTGCTTACAATAAATGTTCTCATATTTGCCATTGAGACCTGCGTCAGATCGTCCAGTTCCCCAACAAACCTGTTTCCAAAGTAACGGAGGCGTTTTGTTTGGAGGTTCGGACAGTCGAAGAGCAGGTGTTTAAAGGTTTTAATATCCTCGACGACGCACGTTATGAAAGCTCCTACAGAAATCGGGTGCAAATGCACCCATTATAGTGGCCATTGTACCAATGGCGCAGTGACCCGTTAGTATACCTATCAGGATTCTAATGTTCTTTTTTCCTTTTCATTAATTTTAGGCCATACATTATAGAGATGACGCAGTCGTCTCTGGAGAACCAAGAGTTATTGCTTTGCTCGTTCGCTATTAGGTCTATTTTCCTTTTAATCACGCCAATCGGGATTTTTGGTCCCATATTTAAATGGCTACTGCTGTTTTTATTTGATTCTGACCCTTTCCCTGCCAGTTCATCTGCTATTTCATTCCCTTCTATATTACTATGTCCAGGAACCCAACAGAGCTTGACTTGGTTAGTGTTACAAATATTGTTCAGCATGTCTCGGCATTTTGTTACTGTCTTGGATCTTATAGTCTTAATGACAGCTTGGCTGTCCACGAAGAATGTGATCTCCGACGAGTTTAGTTTTTTCGTGCGTACCAATTCTGCCGCCTTTTCAATAGCGTAGATCTCAGCTTGAAAGACACTACACTCATCTGGGAGTTTGAATGATTCTTTAATATTGAGAGCTTCACAGAAAACCCCAGCACCTGTTCCTTCTTCCATTTTTGACCCATCGGTGTAGAAGGAGATACCTTGTTCACTAATTAGTGAGTTGGGTTCGCATCCATGCTTTCGGGTATTGTAATAGAGAAGTGTTTGTTGAAATCTTTTCTGTGTGGTAAGTAGTCAGTCGTCACATTAAGCCAGGCCACTGTGTCATACCTTTGCAGGATGGACAATGACCATAAGGACTGGAAGATTTAAAATAATTTCCAGCCCCGCCTGTGGCGTAGAACCCTGTGAACCCGTTATTCCTAAACAGGCTAGTCTCTGTACCTTATTCAGGTTTTGAGATAGTTACTTTTTTCTACAGCCTTCCACCACACGATCGACCCATAGGTAAGTAATTTGACGAACTATCGCCATGTACATCCACTGGATGACCTGCGGTCGCATGCCCCGCCGTTTACCGAAGGTTATTTTGCATGTGCAGAGACCGTATAGTGCTTTTTCATTCTTTCCTCTGTGTTACGTTTCCATGTTAGCTTGGAATCTATGATTACTACAAGATATTTAGCCTCGTTGGAAAGTTTCAGAGGAATGCCCTTAAGTTTTGGAGCGGTAATGTCCTCCAATTTCCTTTTCTTCGTAAACAGGACTAGTTCAGTTTTGGAAGGGTTAACCCCGAGACCGTTTTGTGCTGCCCAAGAAGATAGTTCTTTAAGTGATGATTCCATAATACCATATCTTTGATGGTGGTAAGACATTTACCCGATATCAAAATTACTATGTCGTTCCCATAGCATAGGCTAATATTTTAATGCCCTGATTCCTAAGTCTTGTAAGAATTTTGTTAACAACAAGTATCCAAAGTAGAGATGGGATTACTCCTCCTTGTGGAGTGCCTCTTGTAACTGCTTTCTCTACAATAATATTCCCAAGTTGTAAGTTAATAATTCTGCCATTGAGCATGTTATGAATCCAGTCTACAGTGGCAGGTTCAACTCCAACTTCTTCCAGAGCATATAATAGTCAATCAACTGTCTAATTTCCCATTTACATTGCATTCTTGAAAATATTTACACATTTAAACGCTTCCAAAAATATTAACATGTTGATAATGGGACTCCCTGTACAGAAGAACTGTTCTACACTACATTAACTCATTTCTTAACAGACATCCACATGCGCTTCCGTCAATCACAGACCTCTTCACATTTTTCTCATATCCTCCGCCTGCCATGATTACACAATTGTGCTCATGAATATTTACAAAACACAAAAAAAACTGTCATATTCATAAAACGAGAACGAGCTATCACAGCTAATTGTCACATAAAAACTTCACAGCATTATTCATTTCGCATGTCAATGCCCATAAATACAATTATATTTCATATCAGAACTCCCCTATATTTTTCGAATTCACATCATAATTTATACAGTTTCGTATGACATCCCAACCCAAGTCCCGTTCGGACCGGGCCGACGCGACGAACATGCTTTCCATTTCAACAACTGTCACGATTCATATTTATTTTGTCGTTTCGCTCCGCATGGTACACTCTGACAAATATGTCGAAACGCATTAACATCGCATTCGAGCATTCGGGGCCAATTTCGAAGACAAAATACTCGTGTTTTGTAAAGTGTCACATTAAATATACTCACTCTGAATTTATGCTACGTACAAAATATAAAAAAATAAAAAATAAATCTACGAAACGAACGACCGACAGAGAAGTGACTCTAGTCAGCCAGCAGCTCAGCGAAGCGTTCCCAATCCGAAAGGAAGCGAGAAAACATCAAGAAAAGCGCTCGCTCGAGAAATCATGCATGGACCCTCTCCACTCCATGCACTGTCGCAATCGGGCTGGAAGATTGGGACCAGAGAAAGTACTCAAATTATATATAGCCGTCCATTTCGGTCGTGTTTGCTGTATGTGTCCCGCTGTACCTACTGTGGCCTGACATGACATCCTCGATCTGATCTCTCTCTCGAGAGACGTCAAAATAATTTCGGTCAAATATTCCCCGGCAATGGTTTTTTGTTCAGTGAATCCACTTTGAGAAGTCCACTTTTCTCGTTTCCCTTCCTTTGCGCTTTGCCATAGCCCTCAAAAGCAATTTGACACCATCGAAGAAGGATACTCGCTCAGTGGGAACGACGTGTAAGTCAATGGGAATTACTCCAGCTGTGGGTATGGGCGACAGGGATCGAAAATTGTCATGTCAGTTATGTCATATCGTGTTAATCAAACGGAATTAGCTTGAACTTTGAGCACTCGTCTGTGTCCCAGGGTTCAATTGATCCTTTTATTTTTTCTTCGTTAGCTGTGTGTATGCTTCATGTTTCGTCCTTATTGTCTTATGACAAGGACGAGGGTTGTTTTTTTTTGTTTCTGTTGCCAAAAAAGGAAAAAAATTGCCGAGAAATTTCAAAGAAAATTTTGCTGATTCACATTAGCAGATATGGTGCACTTGTATGCATCTGAGGCATCGCATCGGCATCATCCTCTGGGACTGGGACTGGGACTGGTACTGGGACTACAGCAATGCGATAGAATCGACTTCATCTTCATCATCGTTGGGCTTGCACCACGGGCGACACGTTCTCGTTCTCAGAGTGAGCTCTGCATGGGGTTCGCCTTCATTTCAGCTCTGAAGGAGAAATTCCAAGAGCACTTCCAATACCATTTACCACTTACACACCATCGACTAAGACGACGACGACGATGATGACTCGTCGGCCTTGTTGCTGCAAGACGCAGCACTTAGTACGGTTTGTCCATGACAGATAGTTTATTATAAGGATTATGTCGTTATTTGTTAGCAACAACTGTCAAAAAAGTAATTGGCAAATTTAAAAGAGTGGATAGAGTAGTATTGCTGTAGGAGGAGACATTTTGCAATTCTTGACAGGAAGAAACATTTACAGTTGTTGGAAGAAAACGAGTCAGTGAGTTAAATTAAATGTTTTGCAGTTGGGATTGTGTGAGGAAAACTAAGTCTGTGTCAGGGAGAGTTTCAGTTTTTTCGGTGTTATGTGGGAAAGAAGTGACAGTTGGCGTCAACTGTCAACCTTAATTTTTGAAAAATCTGCTTCTAAAATTCTTTAAAGTTGGACAAAAAGGCGCTAAAGTGGAAACTTATAATAGTTGCATGCTTTTTCTATTGAATTTTCGGACTGTTTCACTCCTTAATTCAATCGAATATGAACTCATCATCCAAATTTAGGTTAAATGAAAATGCTCAAATTTCGTATAGCGAACGAAAATCGCGCGATTTCTTGTTCGACTAAGTAATCAGTGTCACGGAATGATCTTCTCAATTTTTGAAGTATGTGACCCGGTCTATTAAAAGGTGGTTTATGACTCAAAAACAAAATTTCGATAAATCGGCTGTTAAAGCTAAACAATGCATTTCGTCAGTTTCTCGGTAGTTGTTCTTCTTCCTTCCCATTGCCCAGTGTCGTTTTCAAAGCCACCAAGTGAGATGCAGTGTTGCTTTTGCTCCAAATATTATGTTAGTTAATTGCTTCACATTGCTACTTTCGGATTTTCGTATCGGTAATACTGAAGTGCGCTTGAGAATGTTATCAGCTATCATCACTATCGAGCCGGCTTTTTTCGTTATCCCGTTGGTGTAATTGTTTCTGTTGGTCAAGTTAGGACTTTTTGGTTTTCACCATGTGAAAAAGCGTCTCAAAAACTATCCTAACCAAAAAAAAGTGAAAAATAATTTTTTGAGTCATAAGCCACCTTTTCATAGGCCGAGTCACATATATTCATAATCACGCACAAAAGTCGCACGATTTTGTGTTCAATTGATAAATCATTGTGGAAGATCCGTTTTAGTTTTTAAAAATCTGATTAAATAATCGCAGATGAAAATTTACTTTAAAAATATTTAATCTACCACGCACTATAAATGTACACTTTTTGTGTTTAATCATTTTAAGAGCAGTGAAAGTTCATAAAGCTAATAAATTACATTGCAAAAAATCGTGCGATTATATTATTATTGTCGCAGAAAGACCCTTTTAAATTTTGACCAAAAATTAAATAGTCATTCCTAGGATTAATTCTTTTGAATTTTGAAATATCTGAGTGAACAATTTTAAATGAAAATGGTGGCGTTTTTTTTTTTTTTTTTTTTACAAAAAATCGCGCGATTTTTTTTACTCTTGAAATGACCGTTCAAAATAGAAAAGGATCACTATGCGACCATAATTTACTAATCGTACAAAACTATTGCGCGATTTTTGTCAAAAGCATCAATATTTTTTTATTATTATTATTATTATAACTTTATTGAAATCTAAAATAAATTACATTACAATAATTAACAAATAAAGCGTTAGCTACCAGGACTTTTCGCTATTTGATATTTAAAATATTATTAAATTAAGTTTTCTAGTTTAAGTTTTAAAGCCTAGAAAAGCATCAATATTCAAATCGCAGGATTGCTTTGTATGAGTATCAGATTTTTTTTTTAATTAAACATGATCGTCCTGCGACAGTCAAGAGTATTTTTTTAGATAGACACATCATCAACTGACACACAAATGACATGTAAGGAAATACTGTCAACAGGATCTTGATTTATTCCAACACAAGGATTGCCTCCTCCCTCAGAAAGTGTTCGTTTAGTTTAAGGGAGTTAGAAATAAAATACAGAAAAACCTACAGATTTTAAAACATGTTAGAATTTACACTATTTTGTTTGCAATTTGATGGAATTTTAAATTTGCTTTTTTTCATTTCTTAAATTCGCAGTTCTCATTTTTTTTTGAGTAGCAGAAATTTAAAGTTATGAAGAATTTAACGATATCTGCATTTCCGATTACTACTTAACATGGAAGCAACTACTTTAATTCTCCGTTTCAAGCCAGGTACTCATGGATCCGCGATGGATTTATCGTTAAACAGTTTCCGTCGCTATTTGTCGCTTCAAATCTGGAAGTGGAGGTTCGAAAATTCTCTTAATTGGAACTTTATCATCCATTTGCTTTATGAGATCTAGGGAACTTAGTGACTTCATTTGATTTTCGGGCTACATTCACATCGTGGTAAACCTGATATAGTTGGGGGTTGTTTCTTATCCTTCGTGCACCCCATCTCCGCACACACTATATATCAACCTGATTGATTTAAACAAAATAAAATAAAATGCATGACTGGGTCGCACGAACTAGCTCCTATGTAATAGACTAGGAATTTAAAAATGAATGTTACTAGAGAAAACTGTTCATAAGGATACATTTTATTTTTTAAACTCTTTCAGTAGTAAGAGATTGAAACAGAATGTTATGCAAATATGAATTTATGCAAAAACAAAAATTATAAGTCGTTGTAGTGGTTTCTTAAAAAAATACGATTTTATATAAACAATTTTTAAAACATTTTTAAGAAAAAAATTTTGGTACGCCAATTTAAAGTTTTATTATTGTTCGAATAAAAGTTAAATTTACAAACAAAAAATATTTAGCCGTTTTTGAAATATTGAATTTTCAAAAAAAAAAAAAAAAAAAATATATAGATTTTTTTTTCAAATAAAAAAAAAAAATATTTTTCTTAAAGTTTTGAAATGCAATGTTTTTTAAACTTTTTGGAAGCATCTCTGTAAGAAATTTCATTAAGATCCGTCTTGTCATTAATGAGAAATTCAAAATTCGAGAAAATGGTTCTAAGGTAATATCTTAATTTAAAAATTTTTCTTAATAAATTAAAGATCATAAAAATTAATTGAAAAAAAAAATTTATCAAAATTCTAGGTGCCGTTTTCGAGAAAAATACGATTTTTGAAAACCTTTTTTTAATTTTTTTTTTACATTTGTATGGTGGGTGCAGATTATATTAAGATCTAGCATGGGGTTTTCGAAATATTGAGTTTTAAAAAAAAAAAATTCGAAGTTTTTTTTTAAAAATCCAATTTTTTTTTAATTTGAATACACAATTCTATTTAAATTTTTGGGGAGATTTAGCAAAAAACAAAAAAAATGGTTCCATGAGGGAGGGGTACCCTCAATAACCATTTTTTGCAAATTTTTTTTCAACTTTAACTTTAACTAAATGAAGTTTTTTTCTATTTTTTTTTTTCTTAAAAAAAGTGTGGGGGGAAAAAATTAAAAATGATATCTACGAGTACCAAGTTTAAAGAAAATCGGCCGAGCCGCTTAGGCTGTAGTCGAACAGACAGACAGAATTGCGAGACCCACTTTTTTAGTCTTCGATATCATCGTAATGTCAACTTTGATCAAAACCACGAGTTCGATTTTTTTACGGAATGCATAACTTGCTTTATAGTACATATAAGTCGCAAGTAAAAAACTTGTACTACCTAGCAAGAAGATTGTAGATAGAAACAGAACACTAGCCTTAGTTCACTTATTCGCGGTTTGATTTTGGCAAAATGTCTATGTATCTCTTTAAATTTTGTTTCTTTTAAACGTTGTCGTTGGTTCATTTCAGTGAATAAGTCGTGCTATGGAACGATGATGGGGGATTTTTTATTCAGTCTAATGTGCAGCTCTGGTTGCCATTCGTCCCTTACAGGGGTGTAAAACCAAATTCTTTGGCTTTTGACTCTTTTTGAAATTAAATGAAAACAAAGATGAAATCAGATATTCTTCCCTATGGAACTCATTATATTAAAAAAAAAAAAACGGACAAAAGGTTGCCATGCAATTGGGCAATTTAAACCTTAAATATTATTTGGGACATAGAGCAACAACAAATCATTGCCAACGATCTGTCGGCAGTGATTTGTTGCATATTTGAACCGTAGTGGCCATGTTTCCCCCCGCAATTAACTCTGCAGATATTCATAATATTGTTCACGGTCTTTCAAGCGAGCTTTTAAATGATTGTTTTGGAATCTTATTAACTTATTAACTCGCTCCCTCTGTGTGTTACTAATCTAGTGCTATTTTCGGTGTCTTGTTTCTGTATCAAAAACCTTTTGACTCATTCTATACTCCTCACTTGCTGATTGGATTAAATTTTCGCCAAGAATATATCGCAGACAACGATTAGTAAGTCCGTATTTTTTTAAGGTTCTTATAAGCCAAGTAGAAGACTCAGCACTATTTATTGGACTTGTTGAATTATTAATTCAAAATAGATTTGTTTGGCCTTTTTAACTGATGAGACCATGTGACATCGCCGGGAGGAAACGCCAATTTTTGTGGACTAAAAGAATTGAACAGTAATGGTTAGAGTGTTGTATCATTATGTAGAGGGTGTTGGGTTCGATTTTCTTGCCAGAAAGTGACCCACCCTACAAGAGTATAACTTGTCATGAAAAGTGGAATTGTTTAGAATTGGCGGAAAATTTAAGGTCCCTTCCATTTGATAATGGTTGAGAGTTGTAAGTAACAAATGGTCCCTAAAATATTTTTTTTTACCACCTAATACAAAGCTTCAGGTTAATTTGTTGATGTGGTCGCTGGACGATCGACAACTGAGAAATCCTACTTTTGGGTCTATCTTTGATTCTATGTCTATCCGGCCAAGAATGGCAATGGCTCTTACTGATCCCACTTCACACTCTTGATCAAAACAGAAGGCAAATCCTGCTGTTGATGATATGGTAAAAAGAAATGGCACCCACTGGTAGTCTAGCCCTGTGACCCAATTGGCGCTTAAGTGCACCATTTTGATACCACAACTCGTGTGAACCTGTGGATGGAATTGATATGGAAAATTGTAGAGTCATCCAGGTTGGATTCAGTTCAAAAAGCAAAAAGGATCTAGAAGGTTTTTATGTATCATATTTTGTCTTTGCTTTTGTTTAATCATCCGGTCTTTAGATCACTCACTCAACCGCACCATCATACTCATCCGACATCATCTACACTGTGCCAACCTAGGCAGCTTGTTGACTCGTGCTGAAACAGCAGCCAATCCGATTTAGTGATCTTCTGGCCCCCCGCTTCGTAAGCTTCCATCAAAGACTTCAGTCCGCTATCTCGGGATCTAAGGAATCAAATGGTGGGCACGGCACAGAAGTATCCGAAGTTCGTCCTGGAGCCATTTCGGCGCGTTGAGAAAAGGGACAAAAGTCTTTGATCTTCATTTCCGAAATTTCGCCAATGTCGTAAAAAAGTGCCGTTCCTAATGATTGTGCTCTAAATTTGGCCAGAGCAGAGCATTTGCAGAGAAATGGAGGACTGATTCCTTAACTTACCCGCTGCACAGTGGATCGAATGCATACATTTAGACGTGAAAAATTCTAATCTTCTTGGAAAATATCTGTTTCCATCTATAATGTTCATAAATGTATAGAAAAATAATATAATTTTGCAAAAAAATAAGCTGGTAGTCTTTTCGCGACAAAAAAATATTTGAATTTTTTTAGAAATATTTTAATATAAAAAAGAAAGAACCATAAATATGGTTACAATTTAAAGCAAATCAATAAATATTTAAATAAAAAAAATTCTATGTTTGTACTTAAATATTATAGTATAAAAAAGTAAATATAAAATGAAAATAGAGATTTCTTCTAATCTGAGTTCGAAATCTGACTTTCGGAGTCAGAGTCGTTTTCAGACGGTGAATCATTTTGGCTGCATGTCGTAGATGTTTCTGGCAATACAGGTGAGGGGCTTGGTTGTGGCTCAATCAAAAAATGTGTAACTTCGGAAGACAAGGATTTAAATTTTGTTTGTCGGCCCTTTCTTAAAGAATTTATAAATGGGTCTGATGTTATGAGAAGCATATTAAGCAAGTCCCTGTTTGTGCTGACTCTTGATATTTTTCTGGTGTTTGACAGGCGAAAGCGTCTGCATTCTTTATTTCGGGCCTCCTGGGCCTCCTCTGACAATTGACCAATTGGAACAATAAATCTTTTCATTACTTCAATGGAATGGCATAATATTTTATGAACACTTACAGGCATAGAGTACCAGCCATATAATTGTAAGTAAATTGTTTTAGTTTCTAAAAGATATGTTTAAAAAAGTAAAAAATTGATGCTATGGCCTGAGGATATGCAACTCAATATAACGTAAAACCGATTTATGAGATCTGCATCAATACCAGTTATACGACCACTTATTTGATGGTTTTTTGAAAAAACGTCTAGCGGTATTTCCGTCGTTCGTATTGCCAAATCCTGGTTTCGGTCTGTCAACAATCAGCCCCATTTCAGACTTAAAAAGCTCTTGAATATTTTTTTTTCGTGCTTCCACAAGAACTTTTTCATCTTTTTGTCTTATGGCCCACTTCTTAACATCTAGCCTGTAGGATATGTGTAAAAAACATTCGAAAGCTTTTATCCATGCATGCAAAGTGGATAGACCGTACTCATAAAATTCTGGTTTTGGTTTGTTGTCAATTACAATTTTGTTCATTTCACCTGGTTTAGCTCCACAGATGTAGCAAGTTTGGCTAGATCTATTTGATGTTAAATAGTTTGCCAATTTACCATCGATCATTGTTAAAACAAACTTGAATTTTACGGTGATGTTTTTTGATGCGACTTTAACTTGAAGATCTTGCAGATTGTCTATTTCATTTCGGATTTTTTCAAGTTCTGTTACACACAATTCTTCAGTTTCTTTTGCGAATACAAATTTAAAAGGTCGGCACAAGCGAGTAGAAGAAGGGTGGGGGTTTTGCCAAATTATTTGATTAAGGTTATCGGCTGTCGTAAGCTGTATGGGAACAAACGACATAACGAATAAAAATTCATCTGTGCTGTTCTGTTTTTGAAAATTTTGCTTATATTGGCTATGCCCTGAACTTCCATCTCCCCCCCATTTAAAGAAGAGATTAAGTACAGCTCCATCGGGAACAGCTTGAGATATATTCTCTTCTGAAACTGCTAGAAGGCGTCGAGTTGTGTGGTTAATTATACCCTTTACATCAATAGCTGCACTTAGTTCGTCCACATGTATTGCTTCTTCAGGAGGAAAACACTCTTTCTTTGCCTTACCCAGGCTATAAATAGATGGGCATAAGTGGTGACCTCTTTCAATGGCTTGCTTTCGCAAAATTTTGTAAGTGTTTCTTGTTAATTTAGTGTCGACATATAATGCAAGAGCTTCGTTTGCACTATATGAGCTTAACGACTTTAAATGCTCCTGAGATTTCTGAAATTGCTTTGCTTTTTCTGGATATTCTAGTACAAGTGTTGTTACCTCTTTTATAATATCTGCGCCAATTCGGTTACCGCTCTTTCAAGTGGCCATTTGAGCAGCATAATGCAATTCCATTGGAGACTCATTTTCTACAAGGTGACGCACTTTGGAACGCTTTGAGTACTCTCCGCAGGCCCCAAAACTTTTTTTTGGCCTTCCAGACATTAAATGGCTGGTTGAGTTTTCGTTAGGGTTGTAACTTTCAGTTTCTTTTGTATTTTTTAAGTCTTTAAAAATTTCGAACTCCTCCAGCCAATTTTTATATTTTAGAGTAAACCGTTCCCTGCGATTTCCAGCTGACTTCCATTTTAAATCAAAATTGGCTGATTTTGAACTGATGATTCTCTTAAGTTTAGCAGTATTTAAATAGTTTCTTGGTTCTGATGAATTAAACTTGTTCGAAATATATTCTAGCACCAAACTTCAAAAAATTCCTTCCTTGGGACGCAGAAATCTTTTCCTAAAAAGTGGAAAAAAGGGGTTTGCAAATCTTTGCAAAGTTTTTCACATATATTTCCAGAAAATAGACGTTCACAGCTATCCAAAACACATAATTTAGTTGTAAAGCAACCCTAGGCACATATTTAGATTTTCCAAAGCAAACATGGTAGACACAAATGTTGTTTGTTCTTTGAATAACACAATTTTTGTATTCAACAAACAAACATTAAGACAATTTCAACACAGAATTATAAAAGTAAATACCTTCAAAAACATCTGCCATTTTTTTTTTTTTAATTTCACTTAAAATTGTAATTCTTACAATAATTTTCCTAAAAAACTTAAACGCACCAGATCAAAAAACGACTTTTCAGTTTCAAGTTTAGAGGTCGGTTATTCTATGATAAACTGGCTTAAACAAGAAAAAAAAAGTGTTTTCAGACTTAACAGTTATCCGTTATAGATAAGAAATAGATTTTTTTGCAATTTTAGTCATTGACTTTTTCACGTCTAATTATATGGAGTCGATCCACTGTGCGCTGGTCTCCACAGCTATGACAGTTAGTCTTTCGGCAATTGAATTATGAAGGCCAGCTCAATTCCATTTATGCCATAATGACCCGGAACCCAGATAAGAGTATCATTTTGGTTAGTATGGAGGCTAGCAAGATCATTTCGGCATTGCTTGACCAATTTAGAGGATGATGTGCTAGAATTAATTGCCTTAAAATCCGCCTGACTGTCTGGGGTAATAGTCGTATTCCTGTTTGGATCTTGTTTGAGTACCTTGCATGCTTCCCTGATGTCCAGTAGTTCAGTTCATAGCCATATTTAAAGCCTCAGAAAAGATTCCTGAGACCCTGCCGGCCGTGCCAACGCCAGCAGTTTTTTTGTACCTTCTTCAGTTTATCGATGTTATATGCATTGGTAAGCGCGGGGCACCATACAATCGAACCATACGTAAGAATCGGTCGCACCACGGTTTTGCATGTCCACAAAATCATCTTAGATTGAAGACCCCCATTTTTTGCAAACAAAAATTTTAATTTTTTGCCGACTATATTGAATAAATCAATTGAAAGCTCTTTGTGAACTTTAGTCCAAATGCGTTTCGCTGTAAATCTTATTTGTGTTGATAACCAACTACTTACACATATATTGCGTCTTAGAAGGGTATGACAGCATCTACCTGATAAGCACAACTGTCGTGCCTGGGCGAAACGCCTTTGGGCTATGCAGAGGTCACAAAAAGCTTTCAACCAAAGGTTGTACTAGAGGTATAGAAAGCTATGCAAGCCTTCTTAACCCTTTTTTAAATATTCAGTTTCCAGTTCAACTTAGGGTCTAGAATAACACCTAGATATTTTGCACTAGAAGAAAGCAAAAGTGTTTGGTCGTTTAGTAGAGGTCGGGGTAGAGAGAAGGGGTGTAGCTTAGTTTTGGTAGTCAATAGCATCAGTTCAGTTTTGCTTTGGGTAACAATTAGTCCACAAATCGTAGTCCAGTTACTAACTTTTATTAAAGCCATTTCTGGTTAAATTTTCCTAAAGCTAGTAGTGGTCTAAGGTCATCTGCATACGCAACCGCCCCTTACGCCACACTTTTGCAACTTAACGATAATTTTATTCATGACCAAAAGTCAAAGAAGAGAGACAGAAGAGACAGAAGTCCGCCCTGGAGTGTTCTTCTACTAAAGTACCTAGAATCCTTCTGACACTGTGTAGTCTTTGATGTAGTCTTGTACAACAAAGCGAGAATATATTCATTAAATTGAATAGTTTTCTAAATTGTAGGCCGTTTCTGTGGACTTAACCTTAAGGAATGCGTGCTGAGAGTTTTAAAAAAGACATAATTTGACATAATTTCACCATGTCAATGCTAAAGGCAGATGTTGCTGGTGCAATGGATCAGAAACAATACATCAATAATTTCCTTAATAACACGAACACACTACGCACAAATAGTGATGGTGGGTTTTATGCATTTGTGAACGTTTGACGAAAGTGACCCTGCCTATATAAGCATTTTCTATTTCTATCTTAGTTTAAAAATGATTGCAAATTTTTATTTCTGCGTTCAAGGGGCGAATTATTACATGAAATCATATTTGCAATCAGACAAACAATACCTATTGCTCAAATATTGACAAAGTTTCCTTTACACTATTGCAAATTGAACAGAACTAGTTAAAATTTTAAGCCTGGAATTCGAACTCAAGCTTCATATAAAAGTGAAAACTCCTAAATCGTTTTCATGAAATTGCTTTCGAAGTGTCGTGATTGTCCATCATATCTGCAACGATGCGTTTCTGAATCAACACTGTATTTCAAATACTAAACCAATTTCTCACTATGTATACTTAGCAACAAACAAGCAAACCTATAGAGAGGTTTCCAAAAGGTTCTTATCAATTGACAAATCGAATACACCCTAAAAAAACCATTGTCCTTATTTGTAAGAGACAAACTATCTCCCAGTTCTGACAGACAAAATTGACTGACAACTGCCTGTGTTGCTTACTGAAGACAGGCGATGCCAGCTCCTGTTTCCACTTGCTTTCTACCTCTTCCATTTATCTACCCGTTTAGCTGTCAGTCATTGTCATAGCTGGTAGTCTTCGTGTTTGTCTTCAGCTACTCTGATTATTATTATTTTTATTTTCAACTTTTCTTTGTTTTGTTGTTGTAATTTTTGCTCTATTGAGTTCTTTTCGCTGGTCCCATTATTTTTTCTCAATCTATAATTTTTTTTTAATATTCGTGATGGTGGAAAGAACCAGCAGCAGCAGCGAGAACACACAACATCAAGATAAGTAACAAAAAAAAAATAATAATGATATGTCGTGCGATAATGTACGTTTTGTTCTTTCTGACAGCTTTCAGCGGGGTAGCTGTCATTTGAGTTTCCTTCGTGCTTCGGGGTTTCACTTGGTGTTATATTCCTTATTTTGTTTTTTTTTTTTGCTTTCCAAATCATTCTATGCTTTTGTGTAACTTCCTTGAAACACATATTCTCACTTTGGGAATCCTTTTGGCATGTTCTTCTCGTTTTTTTTTTATTGTGATGTAAAAAAAATCATCTCCCTGTAAAAGACAATCCATCTTATTCTGTCTCCTTGGAGCTCTACACATTCAAGCGAATATAAAAATAATAATAATAAAAAAAAAAACAGAAAACGAAATAACGTGTCAACTTTCAGTGTAGTTGTCACTCAATTTTTTTTTTTGAATAATCGAGCACACGAAATACCCGCCGCGCTGTTTCTTTCAACAAACAGGAAACAGGGTGGAAAGAACGTTTTATACCCGAGTGCGGAATAAACCAGAATTACCGGGAGGCGTGGATTGTAGGCGTCAAAAATTATTCAAGACGGGATTCATTTCCGAATGAAATTCCGACAGCGAAGACGACGAGGACATGATGACATATCAAGAGCGTTGTCATATCAAAAGACTGTCACACACTCCCATATGCACAAGGAATTGATGTGGTGAACAAAAAAATAAATGACAAAAGGACATTCACGCGGCAAAATCTGTCAACGATTCGTTTGAAAATTTTGAATGAGATTAAGTGCATCGCTGGGTCGCACGTATGTACTTGGTCTTTATAAAGCTCTTCGAATTAAGGTGACTTCTGAAATTATAAAAAATAATGGTTCTTTGGAAATGTTTGACAAACTTGAAAAAAAAACTGTCAATACTTAACAAAAATTTGGGCAAACCAAGTTTTTCAATTTATTTACAGTAGATGAAAAGCTTAATAACAGATTTGAAGGTATGAGTACGAGCTCCACTATAGGCAGAATTCTCTCCCATACAAGTTTTCCTCATGTTCGGACTGAGTTGAAAATTGCAGATTCCCTCCCTTCCTAGGAAATCACATAGGAAAGTGTGAGAGTTGTAACATACTAGGTCCTGATTTTCTACGACTTGTTGCCCTTGAAATTTAAGTTACAGTTAATTATTGAGACAATGACAATTAGCTAGACGATTGCTTGTTGCTTGGTAAATAGATACAGTTAAAGTCAGGGAATAATTATCGTGACTTTGAGTCGGAGAAAAATATGTCGCATTCAATCCCCATTTTATCTGTCCGTTTTTGTTCCTTTCCTGTCGGCCACTTGTTGGTTGGAAAATTTATTACCCGTCACTTGCGTAAATTAAATGTGAGCCATAATTTTTGCCAATTAGTTTCGTGGTAGAAAATTAAAGGACATGTTATACATTCGTAAAAAAAATTGTTTTTGAAACTTCGTACGAACTACGTAGCTTCAGGCAATAAACAAGATTATTTAAAATTATTTGAATGAAAGTGTATAGGCCGGAGTTATTCAGGCCCATGACTCGTTAAGTATTTTTATTTTAATTGAAAAACTTTTGTCCTCAACTAAAAACCGAACCTACATATCCTTAAGTACCAACCCCATCGCCGCACCGAAGCCAGGTGATCAGCTGCATCCCAGTGTAGGTTTTATTGTTTATCAATTGCATTGGACCGTCTATTTTTTACTTGCGACTTATAGGTACTATAAGGCAAGTTATGTATTCGTAAAAAAATCGAACTCGAGATTTTGATCAAAGTTGACATTACGATGATAGCAAAGACTAAAAAAGTGGGTCTCGCAATTCTGTCTGTCTGTCTGTCGGTTCGACTACAGCCTAAACGGCTCGGGCGATTTTTTTCAAAGTTGGTAGATATCATTTTTAATTCTCCCCCCCACACGTTTTTTTCTTTTTTTTTAAGACTAAAAATAACGGTACCTACCATAAGATTTTTTTTTCGAAATTTTGTAAATATTTTTTTTTCTCAAAAACTGTTCGACAGATTTAAAAAAAAAGATACAAACAAATTTCATTTGGCTAAAGCTAGGTACTAGTTGAAAAAAATTTTCCGGGAAATGGTTATTGAGGGTACCCCCCAAAGAACCATTTTTTTGTCTTTGATTTTCTCAAAACTCAATATTTCGAAAACCTTATGCTAGATTTTTTTTTAAACTTAAAAACTAAAAGTTTCTCGACATAATCTGAAAGTTGTATGAAAAAAAGTTTTATTTTACCTAAAAATAAAGGTACCCACCATACAAATGTTAAAAAATGGTTTTCAAAAATCGTATTTTTCTCGAAAACGGCGTCCTTTTCTTAACGACAATAGATCAGACAAAGTTAATTTTGTATTTAAAAATTATTTTTTTTTTAAATTCACTCAGTTTGTTTATTTTTTGTTAATTACATTTAGTATTCTTTTTAAGGAAACAAAAATATTTAATTTTAGAAAATGAACTGGGCTTTAATAATAAGTGAAAAAAATTAATACTCATTAACGTGTTTTTTTGAATAAATTGATATCAAAGTGAAAAAACTACTTAAAAAACGAAAAAATTGGGTTTGATGCAAAATTGCAGAGAAACGGTTGTCCGCAGAAAAAAAAGTCTTTGGACAAACTAAAACTGTAATAAATTCTTGATTGGTTATAAAAAAAATCTTACGAATCGGACGCAGTTTGGCAAAGATAAATCCAGTTAAGGGAAAAGAGAGCAAAAATCATAAAAACCGTTATAACTCGAAAACGGGACGAAAACGACCTCTTAAGTTTTTTGACTTAAAATGACCTCAGGAATCCATGGTTTTCATTTGGGGCGGTGACTGTGGGACACCCTGTATATATATGGTGGGTCAAAAGTGACTTTCAAATTTAAAGTGATAATAACTTTTATAGATTTAATTTTTTATTAATAATTTATTTAAGATTCACAAAGTATGATTTATGGAGATTTTTTTGGGCTAAGTATGGAATATAATGTCTCTCAAATGAGCTTCATGATCACAGAGACCGGACTCTTTCTAGGAGGTTTTCCATAACACTTAGTAGGACATCTGGGCTTACCACCTGTATTCCAGCACTAATGTTCTCCTTCAGCTGCGGGATAGTGGTGGGTTTATTAACGTACACATGACCCTTCAAATAACCCCACAGAAAAAAGTCTGGTGCAATCAATTCCGGAGAAGATGGGGGTCAATTAAATCTTGAATCCCTTAGGATAGGGTTTCCAGACCATCTCTTTTAAAGAGAACATGTTCTCTTTTTTGACTCCGATCTTTCTTATTCTTTCTTTTTTCATCAAATACTTTTTTTTACTCTTTTTTATTTGTGTACTCTTTTTTGTCTCTTTTTTCCAAAATATTAATCTGACTCACTTTTCATTTATATACTTTTGTATAAGTCTCCTAAAATGAAGCATTAGCCGTGTTTTTTTTTGGAAAAGTTATCCGTAGTACAGTAGGATTTTATATGAATAACAAATACAACATCCGCAGTAGGGTCACTGCCGATAAAAGGAGAAGTGAAATCCTGCTGCGGATAGAGATTTGACGTTTATTCGAGTATCGCCAGTGATCATACTGCGGATGTTGTATTTGTTATTCATATAAAATCCTACTGTACTACGGATAACTTTTCCAAAAAAAACACGGCTATCAACACACTGAAGTACGCACCTATCCATTCGGGAGCATCGCCGAACCCTGTTTCGAACATTTAACATGCATGAATACGAACAATCCGATTTAATGTCATGTGTTTCCCTTAACAAGATGTTAAAATAAACTAACTATTAGTAACTAAACTGCTGCTATTTGTGTACCTACCTTACTTTTATAGGTAAATATATAGTTTTTTAAAATGAAGTTTTGATCATATCTTTTATTTGAACGACACTGCTGTGCGCGGAGGAGGGGGGAGATGGGGGGGGGGGGGGTAAGCGGTCTAACAGTAGATGATTGGAGTTTCGAAAATGTCCTCTTTTTTTTCAAACACCATATGGACACCCTACCTTAGGAGCACTATTGTGGCGCGAGCAGTGTGCGCAGTAGCTCCATCTTGCTGAAACCACATCTCAGGACTATCAGCAATCTCTGGCCTCAAAAAATGTTAGATCATAGCACGATATCTTTCACCCTTTATGGGTACAGTACTATTGGCGAAATCGTCTTCAAAGAAGAACGGCCAGCGGCCCAATAATTTTTTTCTGAAGTTACACCACACCAGACAGTGCACTTAAGTGAATGCAATTCCCGCGGATAGATCAACCTTGGTTTCTCAGTACCCAATATATGGCAATTTCGTTTATTATTGAATCCATTTAAGTGGAATTGAGCTTCATCACTCATTATGAGATGATGAATAAAATCATTTTGCTGCCTTGCCATTTCTTGTAAACGAAGTGCTTAAACAACACGTTCTTGAGAATCTCGTGGCTTTAATTCTTGCCCAAATTGGATTTTGTATGGAAACAGCAGCAATTCGGTTATAAGAACTCTTCGCAATGAACTGCGGGACACACCAGATCGCCTTCGCGTCGATGTTTCTGGACTCTCCATAACACTTGCAAGAATGCGTTCAACATTCGCTTCAGTTCGGGCAGTGCGAGGTCTTCCAGCTGTGAAAACCCGAGTCTAGCCCGAAACTGAAAAGCAGTCCCCACAGAATATTTTTTCGACGAATTAGGCGACATCTCTGTCCTAAAATGTCTGTCCTAAAATGCATTCAGAATTCAGGATGGTTCAGAGAGAGAGCTGTCCAATACTTAAGCTCCCTTTAATCTACTCCGTCCTCTTCCGCAGACCTAACTTATCTACATCCTGGTGAGCGCAATGGATCCACTGAGATCCGACTGAGATGGTTCGACTTGCTTTATCATCCCTTCTAACATAGCCTAACCTATTACAGTCCAACGCACTTAAATTCTGCCAAGGTATATAAAAATTCAATTTTACAATTCTATCTCTCTAAGTCTAAGAACAGTTAATTTGTTCGAGGTACAGGGTGCATGTTTATTTGAGACGATTTATTTAGATTAAGAGCTCTCATCTCGCCAACCCTTTTACAACACCAGAAATGTTTATAGATATGATAAATGTTTCTTTCGATAGGTCAGTTT
This sequence comes from Chrysotoxum bicinctum, assembly GCA_911387755.1. Classification (NCBI taxonomy): domain Eukaryota; kingdom Metazoa; phylum Arthropoda; class Insecta; order Diptera; family Syrphidae; genus Chrysotoxum; species Chrysotoxum bicinctum. The sequence continues at coordinate 97,728,031 of OU426990.1, read as the reverse complement.
TTGATTTATGACATTTTATAAATTTGTATTGACTCAATGGATTTGAAGCAAAATTAAGAATCAAGAGGGGTTCTTGAACGCCTAAGAAATTTTAAAAATGTCAAAATGATGAACATGGCTTTTGCCTATTTCAGGGTTATTAAAGCAAATCCCTAATTTCCATTTTTTAGAGAAACAAAAAAAATTTCCAAACTTAAAAAAATCGGACAAAAGTCCAAAAGTATCCAAAATTTTGTGAAGGGGAACATTTTTTAAAATGGTTTAAAGGGAGTAAATTCAGTTTTTGTTTGTAAATATCTTGATTAAAAGTAATTGTCAATTTTTTCCTTTTCACCACACAAAACAAAGTATATACGGAACTTTTTATACGATATGCTTTAGGTGTCAAGACAAGGTTCTGCTACACCAAAGCCTAGCGTTGGCGGAATTTTTACAAAGTCAAAGTCTCATGTTTCATCGAGAAGTTGAAGAATTCAGCCAACTCTAAATTCTTCACCTGAATTTGGGAACATACATATACACGACACCGTTAGACATGTTGGATTGTACCATATTTCCATAGATTCATAAAATTCATGAAATCGTGAAGCAATTACATGTGACCCAGTCGTGACTTTAAATTCCCATTACTGTTGAACACTGAGAAGGAGGAGGCAAATGGCATGCATGTTTAACATTGATACTTTGCGCTTGCGGTCCTGCAAAGATTAATTAATAAGTTCCATTCGGTGCAACGAGTTCTTAAAATTTGCCTCTAGTGCAGACATCGGACATTTATCACAATACTCATTGTCGTCATTGACGCACCGCACAGTCGCTACCGCTTTGTAACAGTCTATTCCACTGCTGGTTATGATGCTGGTGTTGGTGCTTGGTGATTGTGGGAAACGATACAAATTGCATTCTGTGGCGGCCACATTATGTTTTCCAATTGGATATTGTATAGATATCGATTGCACTCGTGGCAGTATTGGGTCGGACCACTTTGCAATGCCAATTGACAGAATGTTGTTGCACAGATGGCGTTGATAGGCGTTTAAAATGGAGAAAATGTGTTAGGTGCTGTCGGCGCAACGTTGTAAAAATGTCTTGAGGTGGCGAGAGCACTGGTCTTATGAGGTATGTTTTCGATTTAAGTTAAATCAATTGCCTTGGCACGTTAAATGATAAATTTACAATTATTGCACTGAATTTGGCTCAAAAGACTCTGTGAGTTGAGAACTCATTTTGGTCTTGGAATTTTGCTACCTACAATTTCCATGAAAGGAAACTGGAGGAGTGACTTTTTAAAAGGGGACATTTTTAGTAATTTACCTGAAAAATAAAAAATGTCTGATTGTTTCAATTTGTGTTAAAATTCAACTTTAAAATGGGCAGTTGGGCAGCAGAGTATAAAGTGAAAAATATATATTTATCCCCTTTTGAAAGGTCAGTCCTCATTTCACACTTGTAAGACTTGATCATAACCTTTGAGTTACAATTTCAAATCAGTAACAATTCAAATGGAATACTATATCTACACTGCGAGTTAAATGAATATCTCGCTTTACGCAGACCAACAGCAGAAAACCCGTCGAAGCATCCTTTCTTAGGGTTTTCACAGTCCTTATCTCAAGTTTAATTAAAATCTCTACTTGCCCTACATAATCGTTTCAGATTCCCAAAAGAAAGAAGAAAAAAAAATAATTTTTATCATTAATGCCAGACAACTGAACAAAAAAAGTCTTTTTCAACATGAATCCTTGCGCAGGATGTTGTGCCATCCTATGTGAATGTTTATGTCTGCTCTAGCTACCTGCCCGCTTCGTCAAGTGATGTGAGAATAAATTCATTGTGGTCTGTCAACATGAGCAGCAATATATCCTTTTGTGTGGTTTTATAATTCGAACAAAAGGAACTTAGGTAATCCTTGCGAAAATCCACTCGAGCATCAGCGGATGCAAAGGTGTGTGTTGATAGCTGAAATTAGTTTCACCAGGATTGAACAAAGAGTAAATCAAAAAAAAGAAAAAAACTCGATATACCACCGGATAGAGAGAGATCTTATCTTTGGCAATTTCTCTGAACTGTGATGGTTCTGTCAGATCCTTTTAGAACAGAACTACATACACTACACTACAATTCACTTGATTGACATCATTCAGTAATTTGATGGATTAGATAACTGAGATGAACACAGGGAGCAGCTGCGTTTGATGTTTAATCTGACGTATATCGTTGAAGTTGTCATGTTTCACGTTCTGTCGGCGTTTTTTTTTTTTTTGTTTGACTCGTTTTCGACTTGATTGCAAAGATACGGCTTGTCACTTGTGTTTATAGACCATAAGTGACTTTTATTTTGGGTTAAATTTAAGCACTCGGGTGCGTTGGAAGATTATTCTATGTCTTTGAGGCTAGGCAATCTTGTATGATTTAATTTTATTAAAAAAAAGATACTTTTATTTAATAAAATGACAGATGTGGGATGATTCCAAGCTGGACTTGAGTCAGCTTTCTCCTACTTGGTCTATAGCTAGCTGCTTCCTATTGGAATTGCCACATCAGCAAAATCCTTCATTTCCTACTGCGCCTCACCAAATCCCAAACAGTAATGCTCCACTCCGCTATATGACCCAGCCGGTCGGTCCTTAACTTTTGCTATTTCCACGATAAGTCGTCCTTTTGTAAATAGTTTTCCATATAGGGATTTCTGAACTTTGACAGGTGATTGCGGCCATATTGTTGAAGCCAAATCTGTCAAATTGGCTGTTATACATATATTGAGTTTTGCCCAATCAACATGGAGAGTTATAGCGTTGAACAACATTTTCAAATGATTAAATTGGGTTTTCCGTTTCGCTTCTCTCGAAAATCCTATTCAGTGACGAGAACAATTTCAGGGTGGCAATTTGAAACGACCGCAATGAACACGAGATGCACCAAATTACAAGCCAGAAAAAGTCACTGTTTGGTGTAGATTTTGGCTGGCAGTATCATCGGTCCATAACTCTTTAAGAACAAGGATTACCAGGTCATCGCCGTCGTTCGATCTTAACCAATTTTTTGTGGCAGGGATTGGAGCTGTTCGAGCAATGTAAAGACTTCCATTATAGTTCTACATATATCTATTATGAATAATACGCAAGAGACCAAGAACGGGTGAGTTATAGGAGCAACTTCCCAGATGTGGGAGTTGGCATCATCGAAGAAAACCTAAACACTTAGCTGAATTTTTGACAACGTCGAATATGTGAACATTCCAAAGAATGTGGTCTGTGTAATACATACCGAGTTTTGAAAGTTTTTTGGCTTCCTCGATACAAATTTTGGATGGTGGATTTCGCTTTAAAGACTGGAGACAGCATTGAGTGTTTGCAGCATTAAATTCTAACGATTTCTGATTTATCGGCATAGACCTCTGACTTAAGAAAACCCCACGGGAAGAAGTCTAACGGGGTCAAATCGCACGATCTCGGTGGCCAATTCACATCGTCTCCGCGTGACAGGACTAGTTAGAACAGTTCGGAAATCACTCGTGCAAAATGTCCATTGTGGTACGTCTGTGCGACGTTCTGGTGAAACCACATATCTTCGGTGTCCATTTCATCCAATTTGTGCCAAAAAAATTGGTAATCATCGACCAATAGCACTCACAGTTGACACTGATTTCCTGGCCAACGTCGTTCTCAAAGAAGTATGGACCGATGATGATGGCCGCATTTGGCCTGGTGGCATTTGGTGGAACTGGCGTGGATTGTGATCGCGCCAAATTCTACAATTATTCTTGTTGACGAACCTATATTCATTCTGAAATTGGCTTCGTCCTTGAATATGATTTTTCGACTGCTCAACTGCTCAGAAGATGAACGCTGTAACTCTCAATGTTGATTTGGCAAGACAGACTAAATAAATGAGAGCCCATTTGGCAGATGTAGCTTGAACAATATGGGCTTAATAACGAGTATCTGTCGAAGTCTGGAAAACCCTTTGTATCATAATATTATAATAGGAAATATGTATTCTCCTTGCACCGATTGATCCTCAAATTTGCCGGTTATTTGTCCACTTATCACCTCGTTGAAGTGTTTTTGGCTGTGTTAAATGGTGCGTTCGGGAACAGTGATTTTCAGATTTTCCTCTCCGTTTTTACCTTTTTGGTTCTATAGTGTGTAACCGATCAGGTTTGTCTACCGATTTCATCCCTCTTGTAAGTGTCTTTTAATTTTTCTGAGCTCATGAATATCAATATTGAGATATTACCCGCATCCAGAGCTAGATGAGTTGCTAACCCTACAGTTCTTCCTCGAATTTTATCCCTTTGAGGAATTTGATTTATTGGAGTACCTTCTTACTTACTTACTTTACTTTACTTTAGATGGCGCTCACAGTCCAGGGTGGACTACGGCCTCAACCAACAAGCCACTCCAGCTAGCTCGGTCCCTAGCTAGCTGCCTCCAGTTACGCACTCCAAGTTGGTTGAGGTCGCTCTCCACTTGTGCGCGCCACCTGGGATGTATTCGAAGATTCGACGGGCTGGTGCGTCGGTGTCCATACGCTCCAGGTGTCCCAGCCATCTCAGCCGTTGTATTTTCAGCTTTTTGACTAGGTCAACGTCGCTGTAAAGCCCGTATAGCTCGTTGTTGAACCTTCTCCTCCATACTCCATCGATACAGACTGGACCGAATATCAAACGAAGAACTTTTCTTTCAAAGCACCTAAGCAGATTTTCATCCGTTTTAGATTGGAGTACCTTCAAAGAGAATAAATCAATCTCTTCTGTTGGTGGCGCCCCAGGTATTTTGTTTCTTCAATCAATAAGCTCCAGAATCTGCATGTGAATACTTAAGTGTCTTCTTAGTTTACAGTGACCCGTGAGGAGTCCCATTACTATTCGTAGATTGTTCCTACTTAAGATGATCAAGTTCTTGAAACGATCTTAGTTATAGTTGCCAAGAATTAGTTTGGTTTGCCTCAGTCTTGGGAGTTCTTTTTCAGTTTTTGTATCTTTTGGCCTCGTCCTTTATTTTGATTTCGTTTTTAATCCTATTTTCTCCTATTCCGCAGTAGGACTCTGGTCGCATTAGGCTTCGGCCAAGCACTGAGCGACGAGCGACTGAGCGATTGAGCGAAATTGTATGGAGGTGGCCACGTATACCCTGAGCGACTTGTCATTGTTTTAAGCGACAGAGCGACGTCGCTCAATCGCTTAATTACTCACCCTTTCCCTGTAATTTGCCGGACCCAATAACTACATGTAATAGGGATAGATGAAGAATACCCTCCATCGTTGCACAAGCTCTCATTGCTCCTATAATGCATAAACCAGCGAGTTCTTGGACTTTTCCTGGTGCTTTCCTAATTGTTTGTAACTCTGTTATTTTGTGCCATGCATCCGCATAATAGGTAATGATTGGTCTTACCATCATGGTGTACATCCACCTAAGGATATAAGGTTTGCACCCTTATGATTTACCTGCAAGTCTCTTGCATATCATAAGAGTTTTTGTGTCTTTTCCGATGGTATATTCTTCTTGAATGCACAGAAAGTAAAGTGTGGTCTTTGACCAGTTCCATTTTGCTCACTTCCCTAACTTCTTGGCCTTCTGTCTAAAAGCCGAAAGTTGCTTGAACCAAATTACCTCCTGTAGAACGTTGACACTCATCATCAAACCAGTCTTTCTGATCTCTGTGACTTCCGCTTAAAATGGCCTCAGTGCTACTAATGAAAAGATTCTGGAAAGGAAGGGTTCCTGTTTCAACTTCTCATCAGATAGTTAGTACTCGTTGCCTAAAGTAGACGTGTTGATTCGAAACAGATCGGACAATGATCCGTAATTTCAATCCAACCAGAAACTGAACGGAATTCGTGTTGGGCCATCGTTTCGGTTTCTACGTTTGAATTGCCCACCAGCCTCCAATAATGGTGATGTTCCATCAACAGATAGTCCGTCTTGTCTTCCAGTCTCTCAAGTCAATAAGGTAATTTTAGTAAAATCTTTAAGAAATATAAAATGAATTCAGCTTGTGGCGCCTTATAGCCTAATTTATCTCAGCTATTGTGTGAAGTCAACGTCAACATTATACATAGATGGGCCGCGTTCGCCATGTGGCATGTCCTTTTGTTTTATTTTCTCCATAAATCCTCCCGAATGCCAATAACTCAGCAAAATAAAATCTCAAATCGAATTAAAACCGAAACCCCAAGACACTACCTATATCTACCTACCTACAGGATTAAAAAAAAATAGTTATGATTTGTTTCACCTAATAAATCATCAGATTTGTGGTTATTTATTGCATGTGTATTGAAAGCGTTTGCCCGAATGCCACGTCGCGTTTCTTGCTCGTTTTTTTTTTTTTTGTTTTTCCTCTGCATTTTGTTCTTCGACGAAGAGCAGATATGTCTTTGTTCGAAAGGGAGCTTTGTGCCGATTGTTGCCAGAATCAAAACTCTGCCGCCACTGCTCGGCTCATTACCATGAGAAAAAGTCAAGAAATCCAAAGGCACCGAGGAGGCAACAAACCTACAAAAAAAAAATAATAAAACCACAATAGTTTTAGTGTCGTTGTAAATCATTTTCGCGAAATACTTGAAAAAGAAGGAAAAACACAACAATACGATTTCCTTGACTCCTTCATAGTGAGCTTCCAAAATCGAAGGATTTGTATGAGTTACAGTGGTTTAAGTGGTATGGAGCGATGATCTAAAATCAATAAAATTTTTAATATTTTACTACAATACAATAGTTGTCAGAGAAACCAATCATAGAAATATCCACTTCCGACACGTCCATTTTTACATCACATCACCTCACTGAATTAATTGTTGGTCGAAAAATAAGTTGCGTAATTCCAAAGACTAGAAAAAGTTTAAAACTCGCTTGAATGATATTTTAACGGCTCCCACTTCTGATAGGCAATTCAAACTTCTCAACAATAGCTTACCATATCCCAGAATTTGTAGGCAACTCACCATCGTATGCTTCAACTACGCCCACTTCTTGAAGGCGTTTTTGATGAAAATGTGGTTTGTTAGGTATTTTCAACTGTTGTTTAACAAAGTTTTATTCAGCTAAAAGAATTCGTTTTGATATCTAAAAATCACTGATGAGATGTTTGAATTCCGTGCACTATAAACTCAAAAAAAAGAACATGATTTTTTTGTTCACAACTGGTCCACTGTGCGCGGTACAGTGGCAATTTTAATTTTCAATATCTATGTATGTTCTGTTCACATAAATATTTTTCTGTGAAGCCTGAACTTGGACTCCACAACTATAAGCCAAGCACAACAAGGAATCATGATGAGGATTTATGACTCCTTATTAGCCGTGAAGCAAAAATCGTGCTGTTGCATTTCCACTGGTGGTAATCATTGTGGAATTAAGTGGAATTGGGGGTCAGATGATGCAGCTTCGACACGTCTCTCGTCGAGGATTCTCATTGTTTGTACACTTTAATTGGAATTCCTTTTCAAACAGCGAACTAAAAAGTGAACAAAACGCAAGAACTATAATTCACATATAGTCATTTGTGCACAGGAAGAATCCTTCATATGCCAGAGTAGAGTATCCTTTAGTTTTTTTTTTCTATGCTGTTTGCATTTCCAACCGACAACAGCATCTCAAATTACCAGGACAAATCGAGAACAGTTTCACAATGTTCCAGGCGTCGTCATTTGTACGTTTCAGTTATGTCACTATCCGTATATGTCTGCTGCCACATGCACCACGCCTACAACACAGCGCAGCACAGCTCTGTCTTGTGTATAAATAGTGTAGACTGCTGTGTGGAGATGATACTATACCAGAGGGCCAGGGCAACCTTGTCCAGATGTACTCGTCGTATGTTATATTGAGGAAGGTATACGCTGGACACAACATATCGAATGGAAAGAGAGTATCATGTTGCTGACATAAATGGACAGCGGACAGTACTCGTGTTCATATCCTGGGTCGATTTCTTCTTCTTCTGCTGGTGCTGCTGCTACTTCCATATAGTTCGTTCCTTTTCGACATGCAACATGCTCTGCCACATGATAATGGTAAATTTTATGACATCTCATTTTGATTTATCGTCTATCGGTATTTATAGCTTCAATGCATCTTCTCAACTTTGATGTCCTCTAGAATTGCTATGAAAGGTTAATTTCACAAGCTTTGTAGTTGAAGGTGAATTCTGTGCGTGTATATTTTCTTCACAATATGCTTAATTGTTTTCAAATAACATTCGAACATTTTAGTTTGTTGCCTATTTGGTGATAACATCCTATAGCGTCGCATAATGGAGGCAACTGGCTAGAAACTGAGCTGGCTGGAGAAGCTGTTTGGTCGAGTACCTTCGAACCTTAACTTTAAGGAAGTGAGTTGGTTGGTGCATGAAGTGTCTTTTCTAACCACTAGAACGTCACCGCCATCTTCGATTTTTTATAAATCCTGGGTTAAGCCACTAAAATGAACGTTCTCTATTATTGTTGTATTCGTTTTCTCCATGATGGAGAACATTTCTAGTCCAGAAATACCTGCACTTTAAAACACAGGCTCTTAGAGTAAAAAAAACCGTTTTTGACCTCCCTGGACATTTCCTCAAGCCCGAATTTTACGGTTGAATTGCTCAACGGGAGGCTTAGAACTGGCTGTTTCACTAGAATATTGTTCGTAAAAATAACGCTAAAATACTGACATACCAAAAACATTGTGGCGGTTCTGGAGAGATAAAAATGTTTCCGTTTTAGTTCCATCACCTAGCTCTTTATTAGATTCTTGCCAGGATATTCAAGTAGGTTATTGGAGCACTTGTCAAAATATGGGACTTATGCTTAGGCTTTATATTACAGCAAGATCAGAAGGAGTGAATTTCTTCCATCATTGCACGAAACCTAAACACTTAGCAGCGTTTTCGGCGATGTGTAGGAGTGGGGCACTCCAGCATTTGTTTTATGATTATTAGACTTGAAAACGTCCAATACAGCTTGTATAGAGCTGTTCCAAAGGTAATTTCTAATCCAACAAAGAGATTCCTCAGTACAAAATGCACTTATTTTCGATAGGAGATCTTGATGCCAAACTCTATAAAATGCTTTTAAAATATCAAGTCAAAAAATCTTACTTTCTCCAAAACGATGTGAATATTTGAGCCACTGTTCGGTGAGATGAACCATCAGTTCACCAGTGGACATATTGCTACAAAAGCCATATTGCCGCTAGTTGAGAAGTTTTCATTCTTCGGGATATTTCTTGAGCTGATAATTTATCTGTTCTTCCATAAGTAACCTTGAACAGAAGAGACGTAAGTGCAATTGGATGATAGTTAGAGGCTGTACAAGTACTGTTTGTCGTCCACTCAGAAACAGATCAGAATAATGGGAAAGATAGTTTTGCTAGTGTTGAAGAACACCTCTTCAGAACAATCCAGTCCCGCGGATTTAGGTCTATCGAAGATCATTCAGTGCGCTTGCAACTGCAACTGGTGTTGGTTCAGGAATCTTCTCTGCGACTTTGGATACATCAAGGTCGTTCAGACTAGTTTTTTTCGAGCTGAATTACTCGCTATCAGGGAAGGATGAAGAAATAAAGTCCAAACTAGAACCCGAAAATGGCTGATAAAGCCATTAATTCTAGTACATCATCCTCGAAATCGGTCCAGCAATGCTGCAATGAACTTGCCAGCCTCAATATTAACCATAAGGTCACTCTTATCTGGGTTTCAGGTCAATGTGGTATTGATGGAAATGGACGAGCGAACGATCTGGCAAGACAAGGATCAGCTTCGTAACTCACTTGCCGAAAGAGTCAACATTCCGCTTGGAGTTATGAAGGGCAATATTCTCTCAAATTTAGTAAGCGAATCAAACCGTAGGAAGATTTGGCCCACCTATAATATGTAAATCCCAAACACTTGATCTGATATGCAGATCCAGGCAAGTCATAGTCGTAGCTACCTGTAGCATGCAGCGAAGCTCAGCATTCCTCACGACACTCAATGTCATAGCTGTGGAGACCAGTGGGAAAAGGAAACAGTCCTCTGCAATTGCCCTGCTCTAGACAAATTTAGAGCACAATCATTAGGAAGGGCAGTTTTTGACGACATTGAAGAACTTTCGGAAATGCAGATCAAAAACTTGATCTCGTTTCTCAACGCTACGAAATGGCTCTAAGACGAACTTAGGTTAGTTCTGTGCCGTGCCCTTTGTTTGACTCCTTAGGTTTCGAGCTATCGGACTGAGGGCCTTCACGGAGGTTTATGGTGCTGGGACTGGATGATCACTCAATCGGGTTGGCTACTGTTTTAGCACCAGTCAACAAGCTGTCTAGCTTGACACATTGTAGATGGGTGTCGTATGAATGTGGTGGTCCGGTTGAGTAAGTTATCCAATTTCCGGATGCAAAAGCAAACACACATCAAACAGACATCAAGACCTACTAGATCCTTTCATATTTTTGTACTTAATCCAAAGGGATGACTCCGTGAGAATGTCCACAATATTTCCCATATCGATTCCATTCACAGATTCAATCGAGTTATGGTATCAAAATGGCGCACTTCAGCGCTAAGTGAGCCACAGGGATATACTTTCAGTGGTCGTCATTTTTTACATAACCCACCTACCTAATCCAGGTTGCCTGTTCTGGCTTTGCAATCTGTTCCTACTGCATACTTGGCCGACAAAAATCTATCTCCAAAATATGAAGCAACTCCTGCTTAATGAAGTTCGAATTAGCTGATGCTTAGTTTTTCAAAAACCGATTTCTTAAGCAGATTGCTTGATTTGTGTATTATTTGAAAATTTAAAGATTAATTTTCAAAGAATGTAATTTTTGAAAAGTCCTCGATTTTCTGGAAATTTTTCAAAAATTTTATAAAGTTGTATATGTACTAGTTTTCTTCTAGTCTTTTCTAAAAAAAATTAATCTGTACTAACAGCCATTAACAGCCATTTCCTTAACTACACAGGTACATAGATATGTACGTGCCACAGGTATCACTGAAAAGCAATACATTTGGGTGATTCTACAAACAATGGAATAAAATGATACAAATTTCGGCACGACATTTTTGGAAGCCAAAAGTCGTAAGAATTGTTCTAGTTAATTCTTAGAACGTATATTTGCGTTGTTGAAAGCGGCCAGTAAAAAAAATTAAAAATGACGATTTTAAGGACATTTTTTGAAAAAGGATGTTCAGGGGACTGAGTTTTTTTTAAGGGGACTGAATAAATCTTTAGTTTTTTTTGTATTTTCTCTTGGGTACACACTGAAATATAGAAATTTAATTTAATTAGCCTTCATAAACATACAAATTCATGGTTAATACATAATAACTTAGCATTTTATTCAAAAAAAGATAATATATTATAATAATTTTTTTTTCTACTTAGAATCAATTTAAAATAAATTATATTCTTTTTAAAAATTTTAAAAATATTTCGTAATGAAGTCCGAAGTTCAACATAACTTAAAAATTCTCAGGTTTCTGAATAAAATATCATTTATTTATTTATTAGCCAGGGGACTGAGACCAGGGGACTGAGGTTTTTCATGGTTTTTGCGCAAAAACGATATTAAGGTTTTACTTAAAAAATCAAAAAAATATATAAAATATTACAGTTTTATCAAACCTATACTATACTGCTAAAAAAGATGCCTACTTACATACAAATTTGTTTCGTAAAAACTCACCAGAGGACTGATAAACTAAACGGACAATCCACGACTTCATGCACAAATGTCTTTTTCACAATACTAACAAAAGAAACAGAATCGAGTTGCACCACGATTTTATTGTAAGGAGACTTGGTTCTTCAAATTGTCAGTGCCGGAAATCTGATCGACATCCTAGTTATTGATATTTTCGACTGTTTCAATATGCCAGGGGACTGATACAAAAAGCGGGGGACAAAGTTTAATTAAGTTTTTTTGTAATAAAATCAATTACTAAAAAATATTTATCTATTTCGTAGCAAAGATGTATTATTTGCCGTAACTTTGGTGGGATTCATTTTAGTATGAGACCTGAAATAAGAGAACGGTAATAATTTTTCTTTGCGAAAACGCACTGGGGACACGTCAGGGGACTGAGAATCGGACACTTTGAAGAATTTTTTGAGCAATATAAAATAAGGTCACCCTAATAATATTGTTAGGCCAGGTAGATATCAGCCAGATTTAATTTTATAAAAAAAAATCAGATTAAATAATTGAACGGATTTCAAAATATTTCTGGGGCCGCCGAAAATTCCATCGTTTGTAGAATCACCCATTTATCGATTATATCCACATAAGAGCAAACAATTGTTCTGGTGAAATAAACCTATTTGTTAGATTCTTGCCACTTTCGGAGTCATCATCATCAGCAGCAATGCGCCGGCCGCACCGTACACTTATCATGCCGATGCTGACGCTGTCCCGAGAGTATCTCTGTAGGAAGAACATATTATTATTACAATTGAACTCCTGGAAAAGATGTGGATGTGGAATGAAGAGTCGTGTCTCATGTCATGTCAACGTTGAGGCAGCCTTCAACATGTTGACCAACTGCTGGTAACTGGCGATGGCGTTTGGAGCGGGTGCTCGCCGCCCCATCTGAAGATGAAAGGACAAGCGTTCGTTTGGCAGGCTTCTTCTTCTATAAGACAGATTGTGTATGAGTGTGTTTGCGTGTGTGTGTGTATGGACAGGACTATAAAAGATGGCTAGACCATCATTTATCTTCTTTGATGGATGACATGTCTCTCGTTGTGGATGATGAATCTCTACACTGGCCAAAGGGCTGCCATTGACAACAACGAAGGATTGTCAGTTATGGAGCTGACCGAATGGAACGCTAAATCATTTACTCTGTCCAAGTCTCAATGTGAGACTGTATCTCCAGGTGACTTTAATGAAAATTAATGATGACATTGGCCAACGAATTAGTGACTTGGTGGTGAGGGATGACAGCGAAAGAAAAAAAAAAAACATAAAACGTAGGTAATCAGGGGTCGATGTTGGCTTACATCTGTGTGTATCTGCTCAGGGGTGCTTCGCTAACGAAATGATGGATTGCGGCGTGGGCTACTTTTAGGATTTTTAGTAGTTTCGTCTCTGTTTTCTATGCGTGTGATGTGTGTTAACGAGCATGAACTGGCGGCAATGTGTTTAATTTTCATTAAGAACTGACAAAACAAATGAGAAACATGCGGCAAAGTCATCAATCATTTTGTAATTTTTCTTCGTCTTCGGTTTCAAGGATAAACCGGAGTTAACGGCGATTTTCTGTATATAGAAATGCGTGAGTGTTGAAAGTTTCGCAAAATTTATCTGCAATATTCCATACTACTTCTCTGGAAAAAATGTTATAAGCTCGGGATTTGATAAGCAATTAGCATGTCACGATGATGATAGAGTGGTGATGGTGACATCTTTGACATCTTTAGGGAAACCTCTTGATAATAGGTGGCTATGAGCTTCAAGAATAAGGATGTGGGAGTTTATTTAAATATCTGTGACAAGCTTTGATTCAAGTACCAAGATGAGGAGTGGTTAGAAATCCCAAGAAAAAAAAACAGTAAATCTCCAAAAAATTTGAAAATATAAAAAAAGGGACAAATTACAATTTGTGTATTTTGATTTTTAGGAAAAATGATTTTTGGGAGGAGGATTTAAGTTATATGATTTTTCGAGAGCATGACATTTCGGAAGATCAGTTCGAGGCCCCTTGAAGCATTTTCCTTACTTGTCGAAGTAGTTATTAGTAATCTTATATTAAACAGTGATTTTTAAACCGTCTTAATTTCAACTCGAGTTACGAGAAATGCCATCCAGTTGAGTTTGAGTTGAGTTGACTAACATAATTCGGTCGATTTTGAAATAGAATAAAAAAAAGATGGGTGTGCTGTATTAACGAATTTCTTTCTTAATTTAAAAGACATCATTAAATTGCTCGCCGTGGTGTCCGAAAGGTCCAAGTTCCAATAACTCTGGTCGCATTGAACTTGAGCCATGGTAATTGGTCTACAGAAAAAAGTTTAACGGGGTCAAATTGCACGTTTTTGGTGGCCAATTTACGTCATCTCCGCGAGAGATAACCCTTCTCTTAAATCGTTGTTGCAGATTGTCCATTGTGACGTTAGCTGTGTGGCACGTATGTAGTTCCGTTCCCCTTGAATCACGCATATATTGTCAAAAGAAATTGCCTATTGATTTCAAGCACTCGCTGTTGAAGGTGATGGAGGCCACCATCATTCGCTGTCGAAAAAGTACGGAGCAAAATGCTGCGCATCTAAAGTCCGCACCAACCAGTAACTTTTTGTGAATGCATAGCTACACCTGGCGAACTTTATGACGCCGTCAAATAAGTATAAGAAAACGAAGCTGAATACATTTATTTATTAATTTTTGAAATAATGCTTGATAATTTTGCCATTTAAATTTCATTACTTAATTTCATTTCAATTTCAATAATATTGTACCTAATAATTTTCTTAAATTGCCAAACATTTTTTCATCACCCTATTATATTTCCTATGTCGGTTTTTTGTATTAGCATCGGATTAACTAGTGATTTTTGTTTTATTGAATATTTTTGTCATCTTCAATGCATAGGCATACCTATGTACTGCTTGTCGAGACCGTTGTAATGAGGAAAAACAATTGCGGTAATCGTCAATACATTGCATTGGTGACGTGTTTAGATTACTGGTTTTCGGCAAGCGGAACATATGGATTAGCATGACTATGCAAGGTTAAAATCAAGTCACTTTTGTAGCAACCACCAAACCAGCCGGACATAGGAATTATTAGTCGTGATAATTACTTGTTTAATGAATTTTGTTTATCTTGTCTTGATATGAATTGAATCTATAAAATTAAAGATATAATATTATAACGTTTATGAAAAGTTTGTTTTTTCATTGCTTTAATTTTCAATCATTCATAATCATTAACCTTTTGGAAGTATAGAATCGTTTGTTTCGTCGGGCTGGTGCGAAGCTGTTTGTCCAAGTCTACCAGCCATCTCAGTTGTAGTATTTTTTACCAAAAATCCAAAATCGCTTGTACAGCCTGTAGTTAAATATTCTTCTAAACAATCATTCGATTTATGTACACCATAAGTTTATTTCTTTAAAAACCGTCCAGAGAGTTTTCATAAGATCTTTTCAAGTTCCATTCTCCTGTTTCATACAATGAGGCTAGAATGATTAATTTTAAGGTCGCATTAGCTTTTTTTGAAAGAGACGATTACTATACTGGTGTTATTCAGTTGCACTGAAATACTGAATACTTTTCCAGGAGACGACTCAGGAAGTGGAAGAGGATGTTATTGATTACTAACCGTACGAGCTAGTTTAAGATCGAGCTGACTGATTTGCTTTGCTGGATGAGAAAGAGGTTCTTTCAGGACTTTTAAGTGTTGAGTCAACTCAATTAGATTATTGGAAATCCCTCAAGTTATATTGATCCACCGAAACTTTTTGTCCCAGCCAACGACATTAATAGT
This sequence comes from Chrysotoxum bicinctum, assembly GCA_911387755.1. Lineage (NCBI taxonomy): Eukaryota > Metazoa > Arthropoda > Insecta > Diptera > Syrphidae > Chrysotoxum > Chrysotoxum bicinctum. The sequence continues at coordinate 97,712,575 of OU426990.1, read as the reverse complement.
GTGATATCAATTTATATTTCGTCTTAACCTCATTAAGAAGTTAACAAAATTTTTATCTCTTGCTGCTTTGAGCAGCCAATAAAATATTTTCCCTAAACCTTAGAACTACTCGTACAATAAAAAAAAAACATCAATACATATGAACAAGGTGATCCCATACAAATTAACAACATTCAATCGCTTTATTAAGTAATTCTTACGACATAAAAAAAAAACTATTAATCATCAATTCAAGCCAAAAAACTCCAACAGAACTTCAGCCATTCCAAATAGGGAACATCGACAGGATGTGGCTAATTTATCTTTTTTTTTTGAACCAACAGAAGGAGAAACAAAAAACAATTTTAAATAAAATATAAAGCTACGCAATAGCTTAATCATTTTTCATTATTGGCAATAAATTAAGTGCAATGTCTTTTGAAAAAATACAAACCTAAAAAAGAAAAAGAATATTAAATAAATAAATTACCCGAATGAACGGTCCGTACAGCACACAAATCATGCAAAAAAAAATAAAATATTGAACAGAAATTGTTTGTTCTTTTTAAACGACTCCATAAACAATCAAATCGGTTATGTGTAGGAAAATAGACACTTCATAGGTGACTGAGGTTGCCAGACCTCTTCTTTTCATTTTGTGTTTGTCAAAGAATTAAATTGACAGCCTAGTGTTTAATAAATAATCTTTGCGTACCTATGTTAAATCTACTTTTAAAAGTGGTTATATTCGGTAAGCGAATTTCACCAGTTTATAGCAATCAGCAGCGATGGGAGTCTATATTAATTAATATTAATCTTTTACATAAGAGCAAGTTCGTGTTACCCAGTGATGCATTTTATTTTTGTTGGAAACAATGAAATTGATTCGGTAGGTTTCGAAACAATAAGTATTTAATGCAAATATTTTAGTCAATAACCTAAAAACACATTCTTTCGCTGGGAAAAACCAGTGTTATTCGGTGCATGTGTACCAAACAATTTTTTGAGCTTATCGAATCTAGGTAGTTAGAGAAAATTTTTTCCATAGCCAACATTTATTTACCCGAGTGGATATTATCGTTGCCTCTTTCTTTTTTTTTTTAAATTTTGGAATCTGTGAACTTATTGGCATTAATAACGATGATGATGATAATAACGATGACATATTTGACAAGTGAATAGACAAAGAAAGTAATAATATTCAGAAAAAATTCTAAACGAAAATAGATATCACGAAATCATAACCTAACCAATATTAGAAATAGATACTTGATATTGTATTCGTCTCGCGAAAAATCGTCTGTATTCTCAAAGCACGAGGATGAATATATTGCATTTCGATCATTACAAACCAGTAGTCCTTTATTAAATCCCGTCCAGTGCGTATGACCAAAATGAAGAAGACTGTAGACCCACTTCAAAAATATTGATACCCTTAGGTTTTGAAGATTTTAGTGAAGTAAATAAGAATTTTGAGCAACCCGTGCAGCAATCCAATCCAATTCCAAATCGACTATTTTTTAATCGATGCGTAGCACCTCTCCAACATCTGAAACGTGCGTAAGTAACGAAAAGGAAACGAGGAAAAATTAAGGAGCTGTGTAGACGACATGGATAGAAATTGAGAACGTTCGAGATGAAAAAATTCAACGTAGGACGTTTGTCAGAATCTACAGAAACACCTGACCTCTCCACTTCGTTTTTACCAACTATAGACGCCAGGAATCACTAGTACAGTACAGTACAACAGTATTGCGAGGTTATCGAAGAGTTAGCCTCCACCTCAGAAAGCTAGCAGCATCAACAAGTGCAAATGTAGATTCTAAAATGATACATCAAAAATTAAGAGCAGCGAAAAAGGATAACCAATTGACTGTTGATTTTTAACCGAGATGCATGCTTTCCATACGAAAAAGTGAAGGTAACCTAATCACTTGGTGAAGCAGTATTTCCACAGCTCCTAGATGTAGATCGAGTGATAAATACAGAATTTAACACACTACCAGCAAATGAGGACCCACTGTAGAAGTTGTATATAAAAAACGAGATGGTGTTGCGGTCTTTCGAAAGAAATCCTAGAAGGAAATCTAGAAAAAGCTACAATTGTAACGTATATGAATTGCACCAATAACTGGATGAAGTCCAAAAAGTCAAAATCCCTTGGCTGTTATACATTAAGCCTATGGTTAGCAATGCTGGAGTGAAGAGAGTCTTCGATTTCCAGCCCCTCGGTTGGAAGGCTAAGACATATCGGATATCAGAGCAATTATTCTGGTTGATTTGAAGCAGTGTGATAATGATATTAGTAGATGGAAAAAGACCTCGGGAACCTATTTAAGTAAACAATCAAATAAGTACTTCGAACACAAGTTCAACCCCATTCAACAAATCATCCGTTCATAACACAAAATCCCACAACTGAAAGAAAATGGCATACATCACGAAAAGGGTGAACTAACGTCCAACGGTTATTTAAAACTTACTCGCCATTACGAATTCGAAATCAATATTTTTTTCAAGCAATCGATTGGTAGTACACCGTGGCATAAATGGACATGCAGAAGGTCTTGGGGTTCGATTCTTAACCGCTGCAAAAAAGTTTTTTTTTCAGGAGTGTACTTCTTTTCGAGGAACTGACAAATCCTTCAAGACTACCTCTTGTCATAAAGAGTGCTGCTCATTAGCCGTTCGGAATCGGCAGAAAATTGTAGGTCCCCTACATTCCTGGTAACACTCACACAGGAATGGTTGAGAGTTATTAATCGCTAGGTTCTGGTTCTCTTTGAGCTGTTGCACCACCAAATTTATTTATATATAGATTGGTAGCCCCCAAGAGCCAACTTCCCGTTTCTCAGATACAGTGAAGTTGATCAGCCATTTGTATAATATACGAGTACATTGAATTTTTAGTATAAAAGCGTTAAACCATAATGAGAGTTACCAATACCAATGTGGAACACTTCGACAAACTCGAAATCAGTTCGACAATCTCAAAAAAACTTTCAAAATTTCGAAATCACTTCATTTGAAGATGGAAGATCTCAGCTGTCCATTGCAAATAATGATAAGATAAGTATGCCTTGGAAGCCATTTTCAACTTGCTCTATACACTAAGTTTCGTCTCAAAAAAAGCTACAACGTTTTAATAAAAAAATAGGACAGATGTCCAAAAAAACGTTTTTCATCATACTGTTTGTCGATCTGTTTGCCTGTGCGTCCAGGTTTACCGTGTAAATCGCAATGGAGCGAGTCTTAAAAATGGTTAGGATTTGCCGCAAATTTGGGACAGAGCATTTTCATGTGATAGAGAAGGGATTCGAATTTTCGATGCGTTCGTCTAGAAACGGAAACTTTATCTTAATGTTTTTTTTTGACAATGGATTAAACGTCATTAAAACATTACTTCAAAGTCTAGCCACGTTATGACTTTGAAACACAATAGTGTCAAAGATGAATTTTCTTTCATGTTTTTTTTCACGTATTTTCCGGCCATTAAAATGTCGAGTATCCGTAACGTTTGGGGATACCCGTAATATTTCTTATATTTGACTTAAACATTTAAGACATTAAAACGGAACGTTCTATCAAGTTCAGAGACAATTAAAACTAAGAATCATCGGAAGTAAGCAGCTAGCTGATGGAATATTACCAGTCGTGCTGACACGATGAACTCAAATTTGAGAATAGTGGACAGACAATGTTTTGGGACTTTTCAGTATAAACCCAACCATTGCCATATTTGTTATTATCGCTATTTATGTGGTCTATATTTACCTCTAAAAGCTAGTGTAGTCTATCATTTTCATAAATCACACGGTTTATCCAATTATGTCGGGTGTCTGATAACTGATAATATTGTTACCCACTAATTTGGGTTTCGTCGCATTGCTGGAAAATTTACGGAGAAGGCTAATTGTGGAGATGGGTGTTATTAGGGTAAAATCAAAACTATAAACCTACAAACATGAGTATTGGTCGCTTTGCTAGAGGATCTAGGTTCTAGGGTAATTGTTAAGAAGGGGTTTCCCGGATAAATCAAGAGCAGTTGTCGGTAGGAATAGAGGGACCTACGCTTTTCTGCGGATTCCGAACGGATAATGAGGTTGCTTCTCATGACAAGATATACTCTTGGGGGATTTGTCACTTCTAAAAGACATTTTTGTTAGGAGACAGTCCAACGCATTAATTTCCAATATGCCAAGGGGTATTACGTTGTACGATTAGATACAATTTTTCTATTTATCAAACTAACACAAATCATTTTGTTATGCTTAGAGAAAATTCGAAACCAAAACTGGAAACCAATGTATTAAAAAAATATATCAAATGGCCACCCTAATCGTACCCAAATAGCTGCCTCTGGCTGCGGCATTTCGTCCTTCGACTTTGTCATATCTTTTCTTTTCCACATTGATTTAGCACTGCAATTGTGTGTCCTTATAGATTTCTGTGTATGTTCCCCTTTAAACCAATTCCATAATTTACATTTACTTTCTTGCAAAGAATAGAATATTTTTTTTTCTTGTTCGGTTTCCTTTTTAGATAGGTTACCCTGACAATATCCTGTTTATTGAGATTTGATTTAATGTTATTGTTTCTTAATAAAATAAGTAAAAAAAAAATCAAGATGGAACCAGGACAGTCAACCCCTTGGCCATGTGTGTAATTTTTCACTCCCCGTTTGTTGCTTAGACCCACCCGACTACAGTTTTCATATATTATTATTATATTTTATCAATGATCCTTGAAATCCTTTTCTCGATTGTGCTATATATGATCAACCGTCTCCGCCTCCCATTGCTCTTTGAGTGAAACGGAAGTGAACAAACAGGAAAGGAGGTGGACATGATTCAGAATAGAAGACCCAGGCAGGGTTGTAAATAATATTTTTTTTTCTTTCCATTGTGTGGTGATGGTTATATCCTTGGAAGCATCCTTTGAAAATTTATTGTTTATGAAGAGGAGTTCTTCTTGCTTAGTTGTCGCTTTTGCAGGTTCTCATGTTGGCAGTTGGCATGTCCCTTGTTTTTCTGTTGATATTTATACATTTGCAATTGCGAAATTGGATCGGATTAAAGTACCCTGTTAAGGGTACTGTTGCTGTTGGACTAAGGGCAGATAAGAGATGTGAAAATGGTGTGTACACATGAGCATTTGGGTGTTGTTTGTCATAATATATGTGCGATGACAGGATAATTCGTAATGTTCCTTTTTCTTTTCTTTTTTTTTTTTTTGCCCACTTAGTGTGGAAAAGGGGATGGCAATGCACTGTTTTGCTCATGAAATCTTGTTTATTTTAAATTCACTCGTTGTCGTATTATCTGATTTCAATTATCCTGATGCGTAAAAGGTCACAGAAGAGACCCTTTTTTGTTGCATCAAATATCTGAGAGACGACGAGACCGACACGACTTGAAAGTATATAATTATTATACGAGTATTGTCGTCGTCCTTTGAAATGTTTTCGTTTGATTGTGAGATTTTAAAAAGAGATTAAAGGAGTTAATGTAAAACTAACATTTTCAAGGGCGTACTTAAGATACCCATTAGCTATGCAATGACGACGTGGACGACTAGCGGAAATGATGAAAGTGTGATCCATGGGAACGACGACACTTGATCCTGATTTAATCTTGAATAATTAGAGTTAAGGATATTGTATATATTTGTTTTGTATCTATGGAGACCCTTGTGAAGGGGAAAATGTTGTATAAATTATAAACTTAGCGGAAGAACGACGACGTAAATCCTTTGTTATTATTTATCTCCCCGGTAGTTGTCATAAGAAGTATGAGATTTCTGCTCATCCTTATGATATTCAGAGAGCTTTTCTTATATTCCCCTTTTCCGACGCGACGATAGGATATCGGGTTAAAAAATTCGACCTTATTTATGCAGCGAGAGGATTTAATTCAATATGATTCTTTGATCAAATATATTTTCAAATGACTGCGTTTTTGATTTAAGCCCCCAACTTAAAGTGTCTCATGTATACATAGTTACTTATCCTTAAGATGTCTTCATATAGCTGTTTTTAAAAAAACAGTCTTATCTAATGAATGCTTTCTCTATCAAGAAGCCAACTAGCTCGCTTTATGCCGCTTTGGTTCTCCAAATTGTCAGAGTCAAGTGTTGATTTATTTCAAGATCAGTCAAGCAAACTTGATCGCCACTTTTAACGATCAAAGGTACTGATAAAATCTTTCCAGGGTAAATGCGTGTACATGTTGAAATATTTGCAGCTATTGCTAACATTTTTAGCAAACATTTTGCAGCCGATGTTAAGACTATTATTTTTAGAAGACTAGAGTTGGAAAATGGCGGTTTCTATTGAAGAAATAAATTAATTTAATTTACGTTGACCGCTCGCACTGTACACTGTTGTCAGCTTTATCGCGCGGTTTTTTAGTCGCAAAAATAGAACACATGAGTTTGAATGAGAATGAACGCACTTGATACCAACAAATTGTGACGATTTAAAGGTCGCAATTTGTTTCATTTTTCTTGCAATGCGATTGTCGTAAGCTTAAATGAAACAAATGTACTCAAATGGATATGCTCACACTTGCGATTTAAATTACTAAGACTTAAAAATCGTAGTCGCAGAGAGAAATGGGCATGAACGCACTTGCGATTTTTAATCCACGATTTCTTAGCCGCAAGGAATTAGACACATGGCGTTAAATGTGAATGCACGCACATGCGACTTAAAAATCGTAGCGATTATAAAAATGAAACAAGTTCTATTTTTTCAAGTGATTTTTTTGTCGCTACTTATTTGTAGCAAATGCGTGCATTCACATAAAAAGTAGTGTGTTTTATTTTTTGCGATTAAATAATCGCGCTCAAAAAACCCACAAGTGCGTGCATGACAATAATTTGTAGCGACTAAGACTTTTTAATCATCATCATCATCGGCTCGACAACCGGTTTCCGGTCCTGGCCTCTTTCAACAAGTCTCTCCACCTATCCCAGTCTCTAGCCGACGCCATCCAGTTGCGCACCCCAAGGCTTCGGGCGTCCTGGTCTACGCCATCTCTCCAGCGCAAGCATGGTCTACCACGCTGTCGTCTACCATAGAATGTACCACAAAGAACTTTCCGAGCAGGTTCCTCTTCGCTCATGCGAGCTAGGTGCCCTACCCACCGGAGTCTACCGAGCTTAATTTTTGTCACGATATCTGCTTCAAGGTAGAATGCGTACAATTCATGATTGTACCGTCTCCGGAATCGTCCTTCCTCACATATGGGGCCAACAATTCTCCTTAAGACATTCCTCTCGAACGCAGCTAAGAGGGCGGAGTGCCTTTTGCTATAAGCACCCAGGTCTCTGATCCATATGTGAGTACTGGCAGGACCATGGTCCTGTACAGCAGCAGTTTTGAAGTTATGGTGAGATTTCTGGATTTGAAGAGCTTTGACTATAGTAGGCTCTGTTGGATTTGAGAAGCCGCCCGCGTATTTCTTCTTCTATATTGATATCGGCTGCTACTATTGACCCAAGGTATTTAAAAGATTGGACCACTTCAAATTCGTGCTCCGCTGCCTTGATTGTTTGACCAACTGTTCCTCTCGCATTCGACGCCACCATGTACTTTGTTTTACCTTCACTAATGTGCAGCCCCAGATTTTGTGCCGCCTGCTCGATCTGGATGAAGGAATCGTGTAAAGCTTGTTCGGTTCTTCCGATGATATCGATGTCGTCTGCGTAAGCCAGTAACTGGCTGGACCTGTTGACGATGGTCCCTCTTGTTGCCGTGCCAGAGTCACGGATTGCTTTCTCGAACGCCAGGTTGAAGAGGAGGCAGGCCAAACCGTCCCCTTGTCGGAGTCCATTAAAGATGTTGATTGGTCTGGCTATTTTTACTTGGCTTGTTACGTTGGTCATGGTCAACCTACATAGTCGTGTCAATTTATTTGGGATGCCGAATTCTCTTATGGCTTTGTAAAGTTCTACCCTGGCTATGCTATCATAGGCGGCCTTAAAGTCTATAAACAGATGGTATGTAGGGATGTTAAATTCTAGACATTTTTCCATCGCCTGCCTAAGGGTAAATATCTGATCAGTTGTTGATTTGCCTGGAATGAAACCACACTGATATTGTCCGATGATGGTTTTAGCGTATGGGGTTATAAGTTCTTGTAGGATAGAGGAGAGTATCTTATAGGCGGTACTCAACAACGTGATACCTCTATAATTGCTGCACGTTGTGACGTCTCCCTTCTTATGTATGGGGCATATTAAACTTTTTCGCCAGTCTTCTGGCATTTCTTCCTGCTCCCATACGTGCACTATAATATCATGAATTGCTTGACGTAAGGCTGGCCCGCCGTGATGGAATAATTCGGCTGGTATGCCATCGGCTCCCGGGGCTTTGTTCTGTTTAAGCCGGCCTATAGCCTTCTCAACCTCTTCTATGCTTGGTGGCGGCAACATAGGGTATTCTTCTTGAAGTAGTGGAGCCTCCACTTCTGCAGTGAGCTGACCATTTAGCAATTCATTAAAGTACACTTCCCATCGCTCCAGTATGCTTTCAGGATCGGTGATCAGATTTCCCTATCCGTCCTTGCAGTATGTGCAGCGTGGTGTGTACTGCGTCATGTTTCGGACGGATTGGTAGAACTTCCGCGCCTGGTGCGGACCTCGCTCTCGGCTGTTTTCTATTTCACAGAGTAGGTTCTTCTCCCAGGCTGATTTTTTTTTGTCTGTGAAGCCGTTTTTCTGTTCTTCTGAGCTCTTTATATTCCTCTTCGCGTGCCCGCGTTCTATGAGATTGTTGCATTGCTCGGTACGCAACATTCTTACGTTCAGTCGCTAGCTTGCATTCATCATCAAATCAGTCGTTCCGATTTTTACGACTGCTGCCTAAGATGGAGTTGTCAGTACTAATGATAGTATTTTTAAGACGTGTCCACTTCTATATGATATGATTTATAATTTAACAAAAAAATAAACTGAAATTAAGACATTACTAACCTAACCTAACCTACCATGTATTTAAATGTATTTTTTTTATACAGAAAAGCCCCTCAAATTTAAATAACCCTGCATACCAAAACCTTAAAAAAATTTCTATATTTTTAATAAAGATATATACTTTTTTTTTAATTATAATTTTGTAGTAACTCAAAATGGGTCCAAAATTTTCTTTTTAAATTTGATTCTCATTCGCGCAATAATATCTAATGGCCTTCCATTTTTTTTCTTAAAAATGATTAAAAATGTACCTAACTAAATGTTTTTCAAAGAGTAAATAGTCTACGAAAACCGCTTAGAAGAACAATCAAAAATTTGCCTCATGTTTGTGTCACCTCATAACTAATTAGGTGAAAGACGGACACATTTTTATACAAAAAAAACAACAATGCAACAACTCTAGTGCATTTGTTGAAGGATACCGTTGTCACCATTTTAAAATAATTTGACATTATGAACAAGCATTAACGACAATGACAACCTTCCCTCATGTGTTTATACCTCCATTCTTATAATTTATACAATTGTATATTTATGACTACCTTCGCTCACAACACATAGATACCAATCTAGAAAACCTATCATACCCCATAAGCATAACCCCGACATTGCTTCAGTCAACATCAGCTTTACAACGCAAGTGTCAAAAATATCTTCCAAAATTGATTTCGAAATATCCCTCCAGGATATCAGCATTATACGAGTATGTATGTGATTATATGAAGGAACGCCGACATTGACGCCTGTTTATGTGTCGCATATACTCGTACTTGCATTATTGTGCCACAAATCTCACTATTTCACTGCTCCAATTTTGCAGTATAAAAGCAAATCCCACTTGAGTGACACTTTTGGCTTGGAATGCAGATTGGGCTTCGGGTATAGAATATTGTGAGCTCTAACACACACAGTATGTGCGAAATCAAAAAGGAGGAAAAAAAATTGAAAAATCCATTGTCAAGTTGTCAACTTTACATCTATTCACATGCTGTTCACAACATATACACACCGACGTACAAACATATCAACGCCAACGACGATGACGGCATCAGACATTATGACAGTCGTCTCTGTACCAGACAACAAAATCCCAATACAAAGTACAAAGTAAGCAATTTCATTTGCATGGCCACCCATATTCCTGGTGCTGTCATCCCGTGCTGCCCCCGATTCCCTTTAGTGTTCTACATAATAGATGTTGTGCACCCTCTACACTGTGAGAAAAAAAAAACAACAACCAAGGATATGCGCATATTTCTCTCGGTGTAAATGAGTTTTATGTGTTAAAGGAGCAGAGTCCTTGTGTAGCTGTATACTGAGCAGAGTTTACTCCTCAAATCCAACACCCGACAGCGACACCGACACCCGACTCCATCCCTGGATTCACACGGCAGCGGTACATTCATTTCTTTTGACTTGACATTGCTGTCAACATGCCAAGAGGGTTGAAGTCTACTCTAGGACGTCGTATGCAAATGTCAATTTGCATTCCAAACATACATACAGGCACACACATGCAATATATATGGAGATATGGGAGCGGGGAGAGAGAGAGAGGGACCATATGCCCCCTGCATTCAACGGGAGACACATTTTTTCGCTACCGATTTCCAATGAGAATGACGCTGCAGGGACAGGAGACATAAAAGACAGGAGACAGCAGGATGGTGTGTGAGAATGGCAGCGCACTTAGGTGGCAGCTAGATGACACCATGATTTTTCCACATGAGTGCATGCAATCACCCGATATACCAACGAAATGTGCACTGTGTGTGTGTCAGTTTGAGTATGCATGTGCATTTTGTGTCAAGTCAACTGCTGGAAGTACCACGGCAGCCATAGTGATGGCTATGGTGGACAGCAACAGCAAATGCAATTTGTGCTGCTCCACCTTCGGTTAACATAACGATGACACAATGATGTGGGGCGAACAGTAGCAGCAGCAGCGACAGTGTCAGACATCCACCGACTATGGTGTCAGATTGTGTTAGTGTGCTGTCACTTTGACAGTTTGTTTCTGCTTCTCATTTATTCTCGTTTTATTTCTATACTCCATCACAATCCACACTACTGTACTCATACTTTTGTTCGTTTTTTTATCCAGTTGTCGGAGTCATTTTCGTCTTTTATTTGAACCAAAATTAGATTTGATTTCTGTCAACTGTCAGTCGTGTCACTTAGATGTCACATGAAGAGAAATCATTCATTGTCATGGTGACATTTTCATTTGTTTGCCTGCCGCCTTCTCACACCTTGATGGATGTGTGTACAGAGTACACCATGGTAATGTGTTGACACAGGGACTGATAATGGCAGTGTTTCCAATCATTTATGCATCTGTCCGTCAAGTGTGTCATTCATGTGTGCTTTGTTACCTACTCTCTTTCTCTCGCTCTCTCTCTGGTTGTGCTGTGGCAACTCGAGAACGAGAACGAGGGGGCCATAAATTGTGATGCAATGACCTAATGCCAATCGGCTCCATGGTCGTCGTTGTAGTTGTAGTCGTCGTCGGTCGTCTTGGGCCAGAATTTTGACGTGATCATAAATATCAACAACGGTGCGACACACCCAGCAAAACACATACTGCACACACACCCCATAATTCAATCCTCAGATGAGGTTTTTATCTAACGTCAGGACGTTCACGTTGGGGTTTTTATTTATGGCCTTCAATTTGAAAGTTCACTCCTTTTTCTTCTCAGTTCGATGCGGTGCGGTGCGGTTCGGTTTTGGAGTGTGAGACTTTGCTTATTTATGGCACACACCAAAGAAGTTCTCCTATAAAAGGGAGTTCTACTAAACATCTATGTGTAGTGTATGTAGATTGGCTTCAGGTCTCTGATGTCGTTCCTCCTCACCAACATCGAAATGGATATCAGTCTTCGTTTTGATATTTATTTTTGCAATTCCTGATGGATTGTGGGTGAATGCTGGATATCATAAGGTTTCATATGATGTCGTCTATAAACAGAAGCTCTTGTTTTATTTTTCTTGCGAAAATGAGTAATGACTTCTGCAGAATAAAGTGCCATAATAATTCACTTCATATTTAATCAAATCAAATAAATTGATGTTTGGACCTTTTTGTCAAGATTTTTTTTTTTTAATTAAATACAATGGTGTCTTTTTCCATTAGAAATGTATCAGTTGTCAGTTGATCTTGAACCAAAGAAAGATAATGGGATTCCATAATGAATTCTTTTGATGAATTTAGCTGTTTCTAAAGTCCATACCTCCTACAAGTATAAAAAGTTCATAAGTGAATAAGATTTGAAAAATTTATATCATACAAAATAGTTGCGTTTTTGAACCTTAAACTTATATTTAGTTGCATGCTCCTTGTTGGAAATTAGAGTTGCACAGCGACATTGCATGGAACTGATCAAATCTTTAAACCTTTCTACGGGTATCGGCATCCACTAACATGTATGTATTACTTCCCAAAGGGATTGTTATCTCTATTTACAACTTACAACATATTTGTTTTGTATCGCATCAAAGGTTCTCAATAGGGTTGACGTCTGAAGACTGTGCGGGCGATTCCCTAACCCACTGCTTCGCAAGGTTAATAGTATGTTTTGGGTCATTATCCTGCTGAAAGACCCATTTAATTGTTATTTCATTTCATACCCAGCAAATGGCAGCTGGGTCTTCCATAATTTTAACATAAACTTGCTAATCTAGGATACAACTGTCTATATGTACATCCTATAAGGTGTGTTTCGCACGTCAGGTTGGTCGAGGTCGTCTCCCACTTGTGTGCGCCACCTTAGTCTTCCTCTACTGCGCCGACCCTCGGGGTTGGATTCAAAGACTTTCTGGGCCTGAGCATTCGGGTCCATTCGCTGTACATGGCCCAGCCACATCAGTCGTTCGACTTTGATTCGTTTGACTAGGTCAGTTTCGCTGTACAGCTTGTTCATGGTTATATCCACTCCGTCTATGTAAACGGGACCAAAGATCACACGAAGAATTTTCCTCTCGAAGCATCCTAAAGCGTTCTCATCCACTTTCGACAAAGTCCATGTTTCTGCACCATAGACAAGGAGCGGGATGATGAGAGTTTTATAGAGGGACACTTTAGTTGCACGAGAGAGGACTTTGCTACTTAATTGCCTTCTTAGTTCAAAGAAGCAACGATTGACAAGGGTTATTCTCCGTTTGATTTCAGCACTGGTGTTATTGTCTGAATTTATAGCGGCGCGGCGCCTAGCTGTCTATAATGCCGTTCTGTCCAATGCGTCGGTGTTGTGTGTCTATTCTTGATGACACTATATACTTGGTCTTGCCCCCATTTGCAGCTAAATCCATCTTCTTCGCTTCCGTCTCAATGCTCACAAATGCGCCACTGACGTCACGCTTTGTTCTTCCAATAATGTCAATGTCGTCGGCGTATCCGGGTAATTGGATGGACTTTTCAGAGATTGTGCATCTTGTGTTGAGTTTTGCACTATTTTTTCAAGAATTATGTTGAAAAAGTCACATGAAAGAGCATCACCTTGTCTAAAACCTTTTTTGCATCGGTGAGATCTTTTCCGGCCGTGATGAAGCACCGTGCGTTCTCCATCGCCATCCTGCACAAACCAAACGGACAAGTTTGTAAGGGATGCCAAAACTATAGCTCGTTCCTATAGATGCTATCGTACGCGGCTTTGAAATCGACAAAAAGGTGGTAGGTGTCGATTTGTAGCTCCTGGTTTTCTCCAAGATCTGCCGTAATGTGAATATTTGATCGATGGTGGACTTTCCTGGTCTAAAGCTGCAAAAGGCTTCAGACGTTCACATAATACGGTAGAAAGGATCTTGTGCGCGATGTTCACGAGACTTATGCCTCTGTAGTTGGCGCAGTTCAGAGGGTCTCCTTTCTTGAGGATCGGACATGCTTTCTTCCGACCATATTTTTCAGATGAGCTGGTGCATACTCCCAACCAAGTCATCGTCTGCCGCTGTGAACAGTTCAGCAGCGAGGCCGTCAGCTCCAGCAGCTTTGTTGGACTTGAGATTCGATATAGCTATCTTCACTTCGTCCAGGTCCATGACCGCTGTTTTGTTGGTCTGCGTCGCCTAAGTCAATGGTACTATCTCTATAGCAGAGATATTTTCTTCTTTGGAGAAATGCTGTTTCCATATTCTCAGCATGGACTGCGGTTCTACTACGATGTTCCCTTGATTATCCATGCAGGCCTCGGTTCGGGGTTTGTATCCTTGGGATGTTTTATGTTACCTTTTGGTAAAGCTTCCGAACCTCATTCCTGCTATGGCATCCCTCTATTTCCTCGATCAAGCGCTCTTTTTTTTCTGAGAAGCCGGTGGTCTTCTCTCCTCTTATGCTCATAGAACAGTATACATTTGAAAATTGTTTCCTAATTACATCTATGTTTATTTGCATATTATGATCGAGTAGTTCTAATACCTCGTATCCTAGAACAGTCGAATTTTCGGAAGTTACAAAAAACCATAATTAGTGCTTCTCCTGTCTTACTTTGTTTTATCGCTTCTTCTATAAACAGTGCTCTAATGAAGTAACCATTTTCATTTATCCCTTGAAACAATTTCGCCGTAACACTCGTCTTACTAAGAATGCCCATCAGTTTACCCTTCAGCCTAATTTCGGGCGTACTGTAAAATACAGAGATTCATTCTTTAGCGGTACTACTAGAATTTGAAATACTATACCTCACTCGATTTTCCCCCTCATTGTGATGTACAAGCATTTAAAACCAATGTGCATCGGCATCTCCTTTATTTATAACATTTTAAATGTATTTATAACCCCTTGAGTGTGTGCTAATTATAAATTTAAAAAAAATCGTTAAATTTTAAAGTAATTTTTTATATAAGAACTTTGCTTAAAATTTTTCAAGAACAAAATTTGGGATACCAATTTTAAGTATTAAGTAATATCGATTTTGGGAAATAATTTCCAAAAATAATTGAAGATATTATTTTTCAAAAAAAACAATTTTTTTTTTTTAAAAACCCAAAAAATATTTTTGCGAATATTTTTATATACAATATTATTTTAAACTTAAGGGGGCTCCTGCTTAAAAAATTTGTATAAAATCGTCAGAGCCGTTGATGAGAAATTCGATAATCAAAAAAAAAAAACGTACTATGACTGGTACCAGTAATAACATTTTATCCCAATTTTTTTGACCAATATGTATGTAGTCCGTGACCATAATAGTACGTCTATGCATTTTTAGTTTTATCAAAATCGTTAGAGCCGTTTTTTTTACAGGTCAACGAAGGTTTCTGTCCAAAATCAGATTTTCAAATTCTGCAGATCTTCAACAAACTGATCTTGAGTTTCCTTTCAAATCCGCTCTAAAAAGTGCTGTGAATCGAAAATAATAAATTCACTTGGAACGTAGAAGCTTGAAAAACAATGTGAAAAGTTGCCGATTCGCCGGGAGCAATATTTTCCAGATTTCACTATCTTCACGATAGTTTCTTCGTTTTATAATATACTTACTTTTCATTCACTTTCAAAATTCACTTCAAAATTTTGATTGAGAAACTTGTTTCTTCTACCTATGTAGGAGTCTTCAAAAAAAATAAAAATAAATAAAAATGCGCAGTGAACCAAAACATTTATTGTAAATTTTGAATGCAGCTTACAGTTTTTTTTGGTGCAAATGCAATCAAGAACGCGTCAAAAATATCTATTACAACACTTAAGCAAACAAAATTTCCTTCAGTTAACATACAATATTTGTATTTGAAGAAAAACACGACCGAAGATCAAGCAAACATTTAGCAATCCATTTGGACTTCTTAAATTCTATCTACCCATTCCTCCACTTCTGAAGACAAAGTTCCCCAACGAAAACCACACTATTGATGAAAAGAGCCACAACCATTGCGATCCAAATCAACTGGAAATCTTCCACTTTTATCGGTTGTATTTCCGTCTTCCTCCCCAAGTCCGTCAGTTTAACTTTTCCAATTTTGACTAATTCAAAGAAAACTCTCTTTTTCCAGAAGTCGAAAAGTCCCGATGAATGTGTTTCCAAGATTACAAAATTCATAATTCTTCGATAGATAGAATTCTCATTAATCGGAAAAGAATGAACAATCATTCTGTACAAGCACAATTCTTTGGGCAAACGAAACAGTGGTCGACTAAATAGATTTTGTTGATTTTTATAAATATTCCACATATCAGTTGATGAAGTGAATTGCGAAGTTTTATAAATTTTATATAATCGTTTTCGATGCGAAAGAAAGAGAATTTTGACCTGGCTTCGGGTACGTACTTATAAAACAAGTCCAATTCAATTTTGTGTACCACGATTTCCAAATTCGATAAATGAATATCCTCGAATGATTTCAGATGTTTTTCACTTGGTGGAGATGTTCGATTGGTTTGGAGAAATGCATCGTACGAAGTGACCAATAGTATTCCGAACATAAACATCAACAAATAGATCAGTCTTAGGCTGAAAGAAGCATTCGGTAACTCTCTGAAGGACTGTCCAATTAATCCACGTAAGCATTTGTCATTGAAGAAGTAGTTGATTGGCTAGGTTTTTTTTCCTGCCAAGAAGGTAGCTGCTTCGAGTAATGCTGAGAACATCACTAGCGCCGCAATTGTTATGAACAAAGTTTGGCCCTGAAATATTCTGGTAAATATTTTAAAAATGGGTATGGTGGGCTCCACTGGAATCATAATACACCAATCGACATATTCTAGAGGCAGTGTAAAAAATTCTATTGGAAATGTGGGATATTTAGCGCCGGAAGATATTTCAGCTGTTCCATTGGACACAAATTGGTATAGTTCGTGTGATGTTAGGGATAAATTAATATTAGAAGTGTTAAACTTAGCATTGCGTTTCTTTGCCAGTGCTTCGAAGTAGTGTCCATACGGCCCGTGGAGATTGTTTTCGCCGTTCGCATTCTGTGAAATGATGATTCCTGGTTCGTATCCTCCGAACAATATTGGTAGGGTTATCCCGTTCAAGTGAAATTATGATTCCTGGTTCGTATCCTCCGAACAGTATTGGTAGGGTTATCCCGTTCAAGTCCCGCATGCGATTAGGGAAATATCCATCTTTCGGCTGAGTTTCATTATTCCAGATGGTTTCTTCAATAACTCTTATACTTTCAATGCGATAGCTATAGAAGGTCGAAGAAATGTGAAAATCTCGAAAAACAGCCATTACATTTATCATGCCCTTCTTCCAACAAAAGTCAAAGAGATACTCCAACACTTGGACATTTTTTGAAGGACTATTTAGAAGAAAAATCATATTAGCAAACCGAAAATGATGAAGATATTCCGACAGTCGCTCAAGAAATACACCCCTCGGATCAAATTCCACTAAAGTCAGAAGATTCTCATGAAATTGTCCCTTCAAATAGAACGAAGCTATGTCGGTGGCTAGAATGATGGGAATATTAAGAGAAGTTGAAATGTCTTTTATCAATTGGTCGTCGATATAGTTCGAAAATATTGTCTGGGAGGTTTTCATAATGAACACATTTTCGTATTGCTGGATTTTGTGAATTTCCTCAAGAAAACTTAGCACTTTAGTGTTAAATTGTGATTCCTTGTATAATAATTGCATTGCATCGGCAGTTTTAATCACTCCGAAAAGAAAGCCAATGGTATTAGTCATTATTAAGTAACGGATACAATTGTTAACTAGGCAAATAACTTTCATATTTCTTCGAATACAAAAATAATTTCTCACAAGAACAGCGAAAGACACAAATATTAATAAAATTTCTCAGGAAGAGAACCTTAGGATAACTCTATTTGAACACTCTTCTATTAAAATCAATTGACACACGGAAATTTCTTCCAAATATTGTCAAAAATTATACAAAAATCAACAATTACTAAAATTACTTCAATCATTTCAATTAACATAATTTGAACAAATTAACTGAAGTCTATTGGTTGGATATACAAGTACAGCAAGATTTCTACAAAAAATGGAGACGTTTATCTGCGTTGATTAAATCTCCGTCCAATTCGGTAATCAGCAATTTTATATATTCATATTTGGCCCAAACTTACAAGTCCTTGCCACCCCCATCATACCTTAAAGATGAAATAAGTGAAGGTTCTTACTGTATATAATACAGGGTGAGGCAACATAACTTTCTTTTTTGAATGGAAATCGTTCATACTGTGATGGCCGAAGCTGGGTGGGATTGGTCTTATTTCGCCTGGCTTAGTTTAAAATTTGTTTTCCTTCCCGTTCGTGATCATGCGTTGGAACAGTAAAGCTTTTAGATTTCCGAAGCTTTTTAGTAAACGGCTCATTCTGGCCGTATTCAGTTCCATGGAAGGGAATACATAAAAGTGGTATGGTTCTATCTAAAATGACGTTGGCTTACGTTGCATTAAATTTTTACTTGCGACTTATAGGAACTATAAGGCAAGTTATGTATTCGTAAACATTACGATGGTAGCGAAGACTAAAAAAGTGAGTCTCGCAATTCTTTCTGTCTGTCTGTCTGTTCGACTACAGCCTAAACGGCTCAGCCGACTTTCGTTAAACTTGGTAGATATCGCTTTGAATTTTTCCCCCCACACGTTTTTTTCTTTTTTTTTAAGACTTAAAACAACGGTACCTGTCATACGATTTTTTTTTCGAAATTTTATAAATATTATTTTTTCTCAAAGTTAAGGTTGAAAAAATTTTTCTAAAAAATTGTTATTTTGGTAGACCCCTTGGATCAATTTTTTTTTGTTTCTGATTTTCTCGAAAACAGTGCAACCGATTTTAATCATTTTTTTATGCTGAAGCTCCTCTAAAGTTTGAATACTATTACGTATTCAAATTTTCATTTTTTTTTTTATTTTTAATTTTTTTTTTTGAAACTCAATATTTCGATTACTTAATAAAAAGAAGTTTTCTTAATTTATTAATTTTAATCTACAAGTTTTGAGAAAAAAAAAATTGTTTTATCTAAAAATAAAGATACCCACCATACAAATGTTCAAAAATGGTTTTCGAAAATCGTATTTTTCTCGAAATCGGGTCCGAGAATTTTGATAAAATTTTGTTCCATTCGCTTTTTACGATTTATAATTTAATAAAAAAAATTTGAAATTAAGATATTACTGGGTACTTAGGTACAACCATAGCACCATTTTTTCGATGCCACCAGTCAAGAGCTGGTCGCACAGTGGTCAAAATCAAGAATCTAGGTGGACAAACGCTGAAAAAAGAATACATTTAATTTGAATCGTAATCACTATCAGAAATAAAAGGACTTGAACTCGAATCATCTAAATCCGAAATATCTTCATCTGTTTCTAAAGTCTCTTCAGGATTTTTAAGTAGGCTAATCACTCCAGGAGAAAGTGTAGTGGCTCTCGAAAAAAGCTTATAATTGGATTGGTTGTTATAAGGATCATGGGGAACAAATCTTCCATAGTGTTGGCCCTGCAGTATTGTCTTGTATGATGTTTCTTGCTTCTTGAGCTTCCTCTGTGAGGTGACTAGTGCATGCTTGATTACTTTAGATACATGAATCAGTATCTTTTGGACGCTTGCGGGCATATAGTACCAGGGATACAAGGTCAGAAACGAAACTGCAGTTTTCCGACAATAAGCAGCAAATTTTTCAGTATTCATATTAAAACCACTTGAAATTGCACTCAAAATTATTTCAAGTGATGATATTAGATCGACACTTATTCCAGTTATTTCAGATGATTTTGACTGATTCTTTGAGCCGTGTTACCGTCGTTCCACTTCCTGGTTTTGGAGTATTCACCAGCAACCCTAGCTGAGATCGAATTTCTCTTTTTTCCGTTCGTTTATTAACCGGTTTTCATCCTCATTAGTTGTTTTCCATTTTTGTACCTATAGGCAGCTTGTAGGAAATATGCAAGCATCATTCAAAAAATCGAATCCATGCGTGGAGGGTTGATAGATCAAAGCTATATTTAGCTTCATTCGCTGACTTCTGTGTTCAGGTATCAGGAACCAATTTGTTCATTTCTTTTGGAGTTGCCTTGCAGATGATACATTTTTGTGAAGAACTGTCAGTAGGAGCAGAGCACACTTTTCCATCAACAATTGTCAAAAGTAATTTTTGGAAAATTCTTATTTTCTTTCCAGAAGTAACTATTTCAGTTGGAACTAAATTGTTGATTTGAGTCCGAGTCTTTGAGCTTTTTTGAAATCTCAGCAGTTTCTTTTTCGAATGAAATTTCAATTGGTCTGCAATATAAATATCGTGTGGATGCTGGCCTGGGTTGGATCAAAAATCTACATTAGTCGTTTGTTCAGTAAGTTTTAGAGGTACGATGGAAGCCGCAAACAAATCACTGTCGGTTTTTCTAAAATCTGCAGACTTTTGTTTGTATAGGCTCTGACCAGAGCTGCTTTCAAATCCCCATTTAAATATCATTTCAAGATCAGAGTCACAACATATTTCAACTGGAAACAAGCTTACAATTCGCTGAATTGAGTGGTTCAACAAAGCCTGTAATTCTACGTTGGCTGAATTTTCTGTTATGACAATGTTTTCTGGATAACATTGCTTTTTGGCAATGCATACAATAAAAAGGAGGATAGATTTCTGGTCTGCGTTTCTTTTCTTGCTTTCTTATTAGCTCATATGAATTTTTGCTCAATTTTGCATCCAAAGTCAATGCAAGCGCCTCTTCTGCTGAATAAGCTCTGTTGATAATACTGCTAATATGTTCACGAAAGTTAAGTTGACAGTCGCAAATAACAGCTAGGTCACGAATGAAAGTTGGAAGTTGGATGGAAATTGGTTGATTTATTAATCAGGTATTGACGATGTGGCAGCAGGAGCGTCCACTTACGAGAATAAGTAATAGCTTGATATTTGCTTACATTAAGCTCAAGAAAGTTAAGTAAAGAAGTTATTAAGATCTACTTGTTGCGTAGTACCCCTTGGCATAATGGTTAGTGTGTTGTCATGCGGAAGGTCTCGAGTTCGATTCTCAGCCGCTGCATAAAGGTTCTTAAGGGGCGTACTTCCTCTTGCGAGGAATTGGCAAATCCTCTAAGAGTATATCTCTTGTCATGGAAAGTGTTGCTCATTAGCCTTTTGGAATCGACAGAAAATTGTAGGTCCCCTTCGTTCCTGGTAACACGCACACAGGAATGGTTGACATATTGTAAGTCACTATTTCCTGGATCACTTCAAGCTGTTACACCACCAAATTTATTTAATTTACTTGTAGCGATTGCGTACCTAAAACGGATAATATTTGTTTTGAGATGCGCATATCATCAAGGTAGATCTCAAGGTCAGATCCTGTAAGAATAAGTTCAACATCATTGATAGTTAATAGGAAAATTAGGGGCCCTAGGTGACTTCCTTGCGGGACACCAAATTTGAACATATAGGGTTGGAAGTGCATGACCTGACAATTAATTTATTCTGACGACTGTTGAGAAAGGATTGCATCCAGGATACAAAGAGGGAAGGACACCCGCATGCTTTAAGTTTTAAAACAATAATGTCATGGGAGATTTTGACAAATGCATTGCTGAAATCCGTTGCAATCGCATCGACTTCATGGTCAGATTCCAGAGCACATACAATTTTGGAAACAAATTCTATAAGATTTGTGATCGTTGATCTACCTTTAAGAAAGCCATGTTGTTTCGGAGAAAATAGTTGTTCACAATGAAAAAGTATAGTGACGTGAATTGTACTTTAAAAAACTTTTGGTTTGGTAATGGTCCTATAGTTAGTTAAATCATTCTTACATACTTTTTTATGTACAGGGATGGTGGACGAGACCTGCCATTGTATAGGAAACATACCTCAAGAGATAGATCTTTGAAAAAGATGAGAGGTTGGACAAGTTTAGAGACACATTTAAGAACAATAGAAGGAATCCAATCGAGGCCAGAAATAAAGTCATCCTTGAGCAAACAGATTTTGTTTACTACAGAAGAATATGATATGTTAGTAGACGATAAGGATGTTTGACTGCAGTTGGTCATATAATTGAAGTAGTTTTCTACATCTATGTACATCAGTGTTATTAGAAACAATTGTTTGACTAAATAAATCAGCAAAAAGGTTGGAAATAATATTTGGATCTGTTGATGAGGAACTCAGGTATTTCAATGTGTTTCCTTAGAAGTGAAGTATTTCTTTTAATTAACACAAACTCATTTCACATTAACTCCCTACCAATATTTATCATTTTAATCTTCTACTACGTTAACAACCCCATAATAATTATCTTGTCTCCTTTCAAACCTAAAACCCAATTCAATATACATACAAGTGAAAATTAAAAAAAAAAAAAAAACATCAAATATTTACTTGCCATCCAGCCAGCCAACCCAATAACTTACCAAACTTTACAAAGTTCAAGAAGACAAATCTAAGTCCTTGTGTCAAAGTCTTCAATTATTCAGTGCTGATTTAAATTCACCGCTTTGCCACTTTGCCACCACATAGCTGTGTCATGTCAACATAAAACTAAGGCGGAAAAGAAACGAGTAACCATAGTCTATGGTATCTATAGCAGCGAGTGCCACCTAGTAAGTCGTTTTTGTCGCCATTGCCATCGTCAACTCCAGCTCCAGCTCCAAGTCCACCTCCAACTCAACCTTCAACCCCAACAAAGGATGAAGGGTGCAAAAAAGTCAAGATAAAGAGCAGGAAAATAAATCTAACCTCTAGCGCAATTTATCAAAGGAACCTTTCAAGGTGTTTTCCGATTTAACATTCTTCCTAGACACTTTCTCGACGCGGCTCCTTGAAGGAATTCCCTCCCTTGTTCTTTCATATTGGAAAAGGGACAATGTATAGCCCAGCAAACTGGTGGAAGACACAACTTGAAGAGTCTATATAGAGTTTGGTGTAAAGCTGTTATCTCCTACATAGATACGCCTGATGATAATAAACGACTTTTCTTTCCATGTTTATATCCCCTTGCTAGAGGTAAGGTTTTTCACATCGCAAGCCATTAGGGTGGTAGGGGACGAAACGAAAAGACTTGCTGACTGGTGCAGTTTGAGGTAAGGAAAACGTGCTCGAGACAACCCGGAGAGAAATGAAATAATTCGCAAAAGACTTTCGACTAGAGCCAATGTATGTGACCCCCAAGCACCCCTATTTGGGATCCCAGCCAGACACGGGGCCATAAATTTTCTCTCAACAACAACAGAACTTAACCCGCAATGAAATTTCCGATAAGAAGATTGTTCGGTTCGGTTATTAGACAGAATCTGACGGCATAATAAATTTTAACAATGCAGGATATTTACAGGGATTTTTTTTTGCACCCCCATCATAAGCTTGGGAACCAGCAGAATTTCGAAGTGAGCGGGCGTATAATGGGGGAGGACACTTGGTAGCAAAGCAACCCCTTGAAGCGATTTATTGTTTTCACCAAAAAGATTTATCGAGTGAAATTCATTTGATGAGAGATGGCTTTAGTGATGGTGGATCATGAAATGTGAGAAAGAGAAAGAGAGGGAGATAATAGAAAAAGCAAAAAAAACAAAATCGAGTGGGATGTTAAGATGGAATGACAAGGCATGCTTCGTAGATGTAGGAAGTAAGTTGAGAACTGTCATGTTGTCGGAAGGGAATGCTTATATGGCTTACATAAACATATGTCAGTTGAAGAGTATTCTCTGGCGAGAAAGTCTTGAATCTTTGGAGTTGAAAAGGCACTTTAGATATTTCTGTCACTTTTAATTGAGATGTTCTTGTAACTGAATATTACTATTTTATAGAAAGTGATGGGGTTAATGTACAAATTAGATTTTGAGAAAAGTGTTTGCAGCAGGTTGCAGTTGGCAATGGCTTCTTCGAGCAGTCTTTTAGCACAGTTTTCGATTGAGCTTGTCGTCTCGGCACCATAATACCCTCTTGATAACGAAATAATTTGATATAAACTTAGTTGTATTCCTCAGCGCGGCGTTTCAATTAATCTTGACAATTTTCTCCTTAAAGGACTTCTTCAAGAATATCAATGAACAAAGCTCTAGAGAAGTTTCTTTTTCCAAGATATGCGTCATAAAAACGAGTTTCCCATAATAGAAAGTCTCCACGAATCTTCCCTTAGATCTGCTATTTAAATCCTTCTTCCGACCAATAATTAATTGTTCACGTTAAGATAAGTTTGTGTGGTAGGAAAAGGCATTTCCTTAAAAGTATTCTTGATAGTTTTATTCTTAGGGCACATAAAACAATACTACTTACTTACCCGGCTCCCAATCCATGGAGGGTCTCTGCCTGAGATATTGTGGTCTTCCATCGGTTGCGATCCCCCGCTCCCTCCCTCCAGTAGTTGAGACCAAGCGCTCTTGCGTCTGTAACCGCCTGATCCCTGTAGCGGAGGTTCGGTATTTCTCGTCATCTTGAACCTGGGGGCTGGGATTCGAAGATTTTCTTGGCTCGAGCGTTGTTGTCCATTCGCCCGATGTGACCGAGCCAGTGTAGTCGAAGTGTTTTGGCTCTTTAAACTACATCCACATCTTGGTACAGGTCGTATAATTCACGATTGAATCTTCTCCTCCATTCGCCCTCTTCGCATATAGGACCATATAGTTCCTTCGAAGAATTTTTCTCTCGAAATTGCCCAGTATCAATTTCCCTTTTTTACTTATTGTCCAGCCCTACTCTACGGCGGCGGCGTAAAATTAGGGTTTTTTAAATGGTGCACTTAGTCTTTCTAGAAAGGTGTTTTGAACCCATTTGTTTGACCAAACCGAAGTAGCAGCGGTTCGCTAGAGTAATTCTTCGTCTGATTTCCTCGAAATTACTGCTACCAACAGTGACGTTTTGTCCTAGACGATGAACAGCTGAGGCTTTATTTGTTGATAGAATATACTATGTTTTGTCCTAATTAACTTCAAGACCAACTCGTTTCGCCTGTTCATCAAAAGCTGTGAACGCTTCTAGCAGAGGTCGCTTGGAGCGGCCGATGATGTCGATGTCGTCCGCCAAGCAACCAAGCAGTTCGGAAGACCTGTTGAAGATAGTGGCTACCAGGTTAACACCACTCTTGCACACTATCTGCTGTAGGACTAGGTTGAAGAAATCACATGATAGCGCATCTCCTTGTTTGAACCCTGTGCACGTCTGGAATAGCTGGGATGAGGTGTTACCCATTTGCACGTTGCATCGTGTATTTTGTAACGTCATGCGGCGTAGCTCGATCAGTTTTTTCGGGATCCCGAGTTCCGAGATCGCCAATAGAAGTTCTTGGCGATTTATGCTATCATATTCGGCTTTGAAATCAATGAAAAGATGGTGGGTCTCGACTTGAAATTCCTTGGTCTTTTCCAGGATTTGCTTCAATGTGAGTATTTGGTCTATCGTTGATCTGCCTGGCCTGAAGCCACACTGGTACGTGCCGATCATAATGTTGCAGAAAGGTTTTAAACGCTCACATAGTACGGTGGATAGGATCTTGTAGGCAACATTAAGGAGGGATATGCCTCTGTAGTTTTTGCAGGACATAGGATCGCCGTTTTTGTAGATTGGGCATATGGAGATATTTGACCAGTCGCCGGGCATACTTTCCTCCTGCCAAACTTGGTTGATGAGCTGATGCATGCACCCTATCAAAACATCTCCTTCATACTTGAAGAGTTTCGCAGGTAGACCATTCGAGCCTGCGGATTTTTTGTTCTTCTTCTTACTGGGACTGGATCTTCATTGACTGGTCTTATGCTCCTTTGCTCTCCTGTGTCTTCCTCTAAATAATGCTCATTAAGCAGCTGCTGTACATGCTGCTTAAACCCGTCTACAATTCCCTAGGTTCCCTTCACTTTTTCTAAGAGCTTGCTTGCCTGTCCTATAACCTGATGCCACTTGCTTGGCTGTTTTGTACATAGAACCGGCGGGTGTTGGTGGCGGTACTAGAGAGATACCTCGAGATATTTGAGCTGAGAAGCTGCGCATGCTCTTTTCCGTCCAAATTGTCAACAATTTTCAAGTCTAGTAGCAGTTTTATTTTGGAATATGAGAATCTCTTTGTCTTGATATATCTCGGTGTTTTTAACTAATCGGGAATTCTAGTGTTTTTCAAGCTGAATAACTGGCCATCAGGGAAGTATGCAAGTTACTTAAACAAAGTCCAAAGCAGAACCGAAATACGGCTAATATAACAAAAAGTCAGGTGGTTGTCAAAGCCCTTAATTCTAGTATACCATCCTCCAAATCCGTCCAGCAGTTCCGAAATGAACTTGTGAACTTGGACAGAATCAGCCTCTCATGGCTCACTTGTGGAAAGAGTCAAAATTCCTTTCGGAGCTATTAAGGGCAATATTCTCTCAATCAAGGAATCAAACCGTAGGTGCAACAGGTTAACCAACTGCATTATATCTTGAAAGATTTGGTCTACCTATAGTAAATCCCGATCGCTTGATCTGATATGCAAAACTAGAAAAGCCAGATTTGTTGCTACCTTTAGCAGACACTGGCCAATAGGTGTGCATGCAGCTGAGATGGACATTCCTCGCAACACTCGCTGTCGTAGCTTTGGGGACCAGTAGGAAAAAGATACATTCATTCATTTCCCCTGAAAATGTCCTGCTCTGGACAAATTTAGGGCACAATCATTCCGAAGTGCATTTTTTGACAACGCGAAGAAATGGCTCTAGGCCGGATTTCGGTTACCTATGAGACGTTCCCCCGTGACCACTCGATCGGATGAGCGCCTGCTTCAGCACCAACCAACAAGTTGTTCCTAGCTTGGCACAGTGTAGATGGTTTCGGATGCAAGTGCTGGTCCGGTTGAGTGAGTGATGCTGATTGCTGATGATTCCTCTTAATGAAACACACGTCTTAGCGCAGCAATAAGCCCAATTCGAATCTACTACATCTTTTCTTTTAAAATCAATCAAACAGGAAGAATCCGTGCGTCCACAGTTCCCCATATTCATATGGTATCAATACTGTGCACTTCATGACAAATGGCCAATGGTCGCCTCTTTTACCTACCTACCTATGCGAATATCGTTGTTGATGCATTAAACATTATAATTGTTCCGCTCTCCAATCAACCAATCCCATAAGTTCTCTTTCGACACATTAAAAGAACTACTAATAAAACCTAGTCAGAAACGTTCAGTTCTCGAAACGTATGTATGTTCTCGTATGTTCGCGAAAGATATCTTAAATCGTTCGAACTTGTATTCCATTCGTTATTTGCGATCTTTATGATCGGATTTGTGATCAAATTGCCAAATATCATAATTCAATCTTTGTACATTGCCATTCAGTATTTCGTATCTTAAAAAGGATAATATATTGCAATTTTGAAAGAAAAACAAATTAATTTTAAATTATCCGGCAAATAGCTTTTAACGAATCGATTATAATTAAAACAACGATGAAGAACCCACGCCACTGACAATGACAACTGACTCGTTCAAAATAATCCGCACCATTAAACACCCAATTTAAATCCGCCATCAACATTTTATTAACGGTCATAAATTTACCGCCGGTCACAAAAATAAAACAACGAAACTTGAATTTATGTCCCGTCGTGCCGAGACCGCAAATGGCCGACTGACAGTCAGCTGTTAGCAACATATATTATATCTCTCTTTCGCTCTGGCTGTCGAACAAAACTGCTTGTCGCTTAAGCACACAATTTACACAGCCCAAGCGTCAAGATCGGTCAGCGGGCGACAAATCGTGCACCCAAAACGCACAAACACAACACAGCGAGACAGCGAAACAGCGAGGCTGCATAAATTTCTTCATAATGCGGAATAAATGTCACAAAGTTGACAGTTAGCCTGACTGGCTGCCGTTGGTTTGCCGAGTGTTTGTGTTTTGTCACTGACACACTGATGGCAATAAGGCGGCCAAGCCTGAAAATTAAAACAACTAATAAATTAGCCGTGCGATTATGGCTAACACCTTGTCGTCTCTTGCCCCTTACCATGGCCATGTGGTGGTCGAGTAGCGACAGCGAGTATGTGGTGTGGATGCAAATTGAAAGCAAAATCTCGACGCGTCTAATAAATAAGCTGGTCACAGCGATATGGCGGCCGGCGGCGGCAGCGATACAACCACAACAAGAGGAGACCTCGGGGCTAAGCTCCTTCGGACGCTCCGTTACCATGCCGCACCGCAACAGCGCTATTTCTGAAGTGAAAGCGCAACCAAATGAAACCACAGCGCAATAATGATCACCATGGTCGTTGGCGTTGTCATCCACATCATCGTAAAATGCAGCGAATTAATTTCAGTTCATTAAGTTTGTTAAATTATTATAATGTCATTTGTTATTTCGGATAATTTAATTTCACTCAAATGGACGCCAAAGAGCAGAACTGTCACTTAAAGAAAACGACTGCGAAGATAAGTTTCTGTCAGTTTTAAGTATTTATGATGGGTGTTGCGGTGTGGTGGTAGTGCAATCAGAGAACGGCTTCTACGAAGAGTATTTAAATTTCTGAGAACCATAAAAATATTAAAAAAACAAAATAATTCGGCAAAGCATATATTTTCAAAGATTTACCAAAGGCTTGATTTTTTGAGCTGCGTTGTGATTTTGCCGTGGTATATATTTCCGCTGGAGCGCCATTTTCTTAGACTGAGATCCTAAATATACTCGTCCTATTTAAATGGAACCTTCTTCAATCTAGATTGTAACTTTGACCTTAAATACTTCTGCCCGGGCGCCACTTAAAATTATAAATTAGGTAGGGCAACAGTTTGTGAACAACGAGAGAGAACTTAGTGCTTATAATCTATCAACCTTATCTGTATTTGTTGTCGACAGGATTGGAGGAGACCTAAAATTTTTGCGTCAAGTCCGAACAGCTAAGATGAGAAAAAGACCTGTTCCAGAGATACTCTTGGCGAATTTGTCATTTTCTTGCAAGCTGTAAAAGGTGTCTCTAAAAAAAATGTGCTTAGTTCGTATCGGCTTGAAGTTGATCAGAAGACCTTCAGTATGTCATTTCAGCACACTATTCATTCGGGTTACTACCCGGGCGCCACTTATTATTAAAAACCGATAGGTGAAAAATCTGCGCCTATCAGTTGTAACTGATTTCTTGATTCTTTCGCGAAAAGGCAACAAAATTTTGTTTTACATTTCTTGGGTTGACTTTCAGACTTACAGAGATGAGGTTACTTTCGTTTCAAGGTAGTTCTGTAATCAATCATTATTTTGCGAG
Source organism: Chrysotoxum bicinctum (assembly GCA_911387755.1). Classification (NCBI taxonomy): domain Eukaryota; kingdom Metazoa; phylum Arthropoda; class Insecta; order Diptera; family Syrphidae; genus Chrysotoxum; species Chrysotoxum bicinctum. Next base: position 97,683,497 of record OU426990.1, on the reverse strand, counting down.
AGAAAATTTGGTAAGTGATGGTGTTGATGAGTTTGAGCTTGCATATTAGGCCAAACATTTTCCAACAGTGAAATCCCTCCTTCATTGCAAGGTGTGACTTTAACACTTAACAACTTAATTTAGAGTGTAAATTGTTTAGAAGATCAGACTGCAGGAAATTGGCGAAGAATCGATGCTCAAATAAATTCTCTTCCTGCTCAGGAGTATTGGAGTTCGCACCAGGCTGTTGACAATATTTAAAAAAATTTTTAGGTAAGCTTCTGTTAAACAAAAAAGCTCAACGTGGCTAAGTGTTTGGGCTGGAAATGTTCAAAACTCAGTAAGATATCTTTTTTTCTATATAAACCTCTTCAGAAAGATGAAACATTCTAGACTAAAAGCCCACAGCAATTTTTGGGTGTGATTGATAACAAAAAATAATAAGCTTAATAAGATAGGCCTTTTATAGTTATTTACAAATGTGAAAGCCTTGCATACTCTAGTGGGCGCAATAGTGCATTATAGTGCATTAAGTATGCATTTCTTTCCAAGTCCAAATAATTGTGATAAAAACTTTGCCAAAATGTAGAGTTAAGCCCCCTGATTGAAAATATCGAGGTCCAAGACGTTTTACAGACAGCCTTCTGCCTGCCAGACGCGATAAGAATAGGCAACTTCTTGCACTAAGAAGGCCACTTTCAAAACGTCATGGACCTCAATATTTGCAATCAGGGCACTTAGCTATTCATTTTGAAGTTATGGCAAATTTTTTTTCCAATTTTTTAGAATAAGGAAAGAACTGCATACTTGATGCACTATAATGCACTATTGCGCCCACAAGAGTATGCAAGACGTTCACATTTGTAAATAACTACTAAAGGCCTAACTAATTATGCTAATTATTTTTTGTTATCAATCACACCCAAAAATTGCTGTGGGCTCTCGGTCTATTCTGGTCATGTTACATTGCTTGGTGGTTGTAAAACTGTATCAGTTTCAATTCTGGCAGTTGAAAAACTCCCCGATCACTATAATGAACTCTTGAATTCTTTGACCAATTCACATTTGTATCTCTAACTCTTATCCCTATGTATGCTAAATAGGGCAGATGCCATAAGAAAGTTGTATTCAACAGTAATCGAGGAAAAATATAAGTTCGCAGTGATTTTGAGTATTTTTCATATTAATTCATTTTTTAATAGACTTTTCCAAGAAGAAAAATAACCCAGAATTGTTGTCAAAACTCATGCAAAAAATAGGGTGATTTTAAGCTTCCAAATAACTAGAGGGGCATATCGTTCTTATATTGCTCCAAAATTATATTTACCCATCTTCTAATAGTTCGCCTTGTTCAGGATCACTTTGGTTAAGTTTGCGCAATTTTTTAATAACAGAATGTTTCGGATTTTTCTCGAATTGAGAATGCAATAGGGCGTATCGATTCGCCTCGGGAATCCGATGACTGCGTTCTTAAGAAATGTCTAAGGTCAACCATTTTCTCATGACGCTGGTATGGTATGTTAAACTAATAATAATTTTTCCTCAATCCGTGGTTCTATTTCATCAACAACAGATTTTCGTAGACTTTCTTGGGTTAGTCCTATCTATAGGTTTCATGGTGCATTTCCTTTTGATCCAAACCAACACTACTACAATATTCACCTAATGAGATTTTGGTTTCAGGAGACTTGGAATATTCATAAGGCAGAAGTTTGGCTATTTCCTTTCTTTCTGTTTGGTCTTGACTTGACATACATAGGTATATACCCTTGACTATACACTCTGTCAGGATTAGGCCATAATCTTGTAGAACGATGAATATATTCCTGGTTGATTAGAGGCACACTTTTATATAGAACGCAATACCCGATTCGTCAGAACTGTGCTGATTTTTTTTTTTTATCAAAATTAAAGTAACTCTCGGCTTAGGTTCAAATGAATGTCCTTAGAGTCAATGAAGGCCTTAAAGAATCTCAGCCAATTAGGAATAGATTCTCCGTTTTTGATTTAATTAAAGTTTTTCTTGTAAGCTTACACAGTTCTGGTTATTCTTCGGAGAAATACAGAAGGGCTCGTATGCTTTAAGGTACACCCGTCTTGTAATGCAAAACAAATCTTGGGGCATCAGATCTATTTCCGATGATTCTATTTCTATATAACTGCGTATGTCGGGCCAATGTTCAATCTTTTTTTTTTTTTGATGAAGCATCTTCTTCATCTCCCGGCATATACGCTGACGCCACGACTAAGTTGCCTTCCTTGGATTCAACGCTGATTGCCACTTTATCCCTGTTGATGTACCTAGTTAAAAAGAAAGCGTTAATTGATTTTTGGCTAAATTACAACTTTTAATATCACCTTCTGACGTGGAGTGGAAAAGGTTGTAGTTTTTTGACATCAACCTTCGTACCTGGTTCTTACGAATCCACGGCTTTCTGAGACCTGTAGAGCATTAAGTCGTGCGTTGCTGCCTTAGCATGCTGCAAATTAATCTGCACCACCAGCAGCTTTTAACTCCCCTTTACCTTCATGCCTCTTTACCTTTACGGTTCCGAAACCATATCTCAACACTTTCTCTTTCAGGAGGAGCTCAGATCTCTTGTCAATTACGAACACGAGGCCCTTACCTTCCCCGTTAAGACTCTTCCTGGAATTCAGGAGCTTCCATTCTAATATGGGGAACTCCTTATTCTGTTTTGCCATCATAATGGATGAGTCCTCGTGCGTGGCAGGAGGAGTAATCCATATCTTAACCTGCTGGCGAAGTGGTAGAGCCGTGAAGAACCCGAGAGATGCACCCTCCCACAGTTCACCAATATTGTCGATTGTGTGAGTGAGGAACTCCAGGGATTTCTGGTCTCCACAGCAAACCACTTTTACTCCTTTCCGCTAACCAGCTCCATCAAAGGTGTAGTCGTCAGAACTATCATCTGCAGATGTCGCCATCATGGCTTTAAGAATTTCATTCTCCACCAGTAACCAATTCTTAGCAGTGATTTTCCCATCCGGATCCTCTCGACTAATAATGGTCACCTGCAGATCGATCGGGGTGTTGTCAAAGCTGTTGGTTTTAAGCTTTTTAGAATCATCAGTTTTGGCTGTCTCCTCCGATCTTGCCCTCTTGGACGAAACTGACTTTGTGCCAGAAGAGTTGCCTACCTTTGCTTTCTCGTTTCCTTTCAGGTTCGATGTAGCGATGGTTTGCTGTTTCTTGCTGGAAGCCGACATATTCGTATCTGAGCCGGTACGAGCTGTAGAGTTGATGTTTGCCTGTTCTCGGCTTATCTTTTTAGGGATAGACTTAGCAGCAATTACTCTTTCGCTGTCCGGTTTTTTGTCGCTCTGTTGCTGGAAGGAAAAGCAATGGGTACAGTGGCAGCCTTTGCCAACTGACTTTCATAGTTCTTTACCAATTTTCTATTTTTTTTTTAAGGGCCCTGTCTCTTGAACTTGCCTCAAAGCTTTGAGCGGTGCAGTAGACTTCAGCGTAGTCTATTCTTGACTCGAGTCTTCCAGCAACTCGTACTCGGTTCAAATATCTATAGAAGGAGGTCTGTTCGAGGTCTCCCTACAGTCAATAGCAGGAAGAAGAGCCGCTGTAATGTTGTGTTGTCTAGTTAAGGCGGTTTTGTTTACTTTGTTTTGTCACAGGCGACTTAGCCTCTTGCGAAGCCAAGCCCTCGCCGACAGCCGTGACTTCTGCCGACACTTGTGTGTATATCCCCACTCGATTTTCATTTTTTAGTAAACTTTTTTCCATAGTTTTTTTTAATTTGTTTGAACATCCCTGATCTTTGGTGGTTTCACTTAGTTGTAGGCCCTTGCAGCTGGATTGCTGAAGGGTCAAACGTAAGCCCCTTCGCCACCGTCAAGGCAGAAACCGGAGCAATCTCTCTTGAAAAATTTCTAAAAAAAAATGTTCGAATATATTGCCAAAATCCACACAAAACTTGAAAAATTGTTGATCCATTCAAACGCCACCTACCGGTAAACTCCTCCATTATTTCAAAAATCTAAAAAGACATTCTGCCGGAGTAAATTTGCTTTGTATATACATTTCAAAAATAAAGTCCAAACATTATACCAAAATTGAGAGCCCCCTATCAACAAAGGTTTAGCCACAAGTAAGACAAAAAAGCAATTAAAAAAAAGCAACAAATAAAATTATGTTGTTGTTTAACTGTAATCCTTGCTGTCATACGAAAATAAACATGAATGATGAAATGAACACATTTGAACTGGTTGATACAAATACCCAAGTCATGGCACAACGACAGGACACACAAAAATTCCCTGACAGCCTCGAAGAGGACTGACAGCTAAAGACAGCTGAAAGTGCTATTGCTTAAGTGGATTGTTGTTTTATTTACGTTTTTTTTTTGTATTATTTATCTCTCAGTTTCGCGCGGCTTGTTTTGTTTTTGGTGGTGCTAATGATCTCGGCACGCAAAATATATTGCGAATATGCATGATGGTTGGTCTTGGCTGGCAGGTTTTGGGTGTGAGAGAGCAAGATGCAAAAGAACTCCCCTTCATTGGGCCGCCGATGACAAACATCCGGCAAAGGCACGTAAAACTGCCATTAAATACTCGCGCTCTTAATGAATTTATTTGACAATTTAAAACCACATTCGAATTTGTAAGCACATTACGGTGTGTCATTAATTTGACGTTTGTTATTTCACTCGTTTATTTTTGTCTGGCTCTGGGGTTCTCTTCATTAAACATCACACATGCATATACACATTTACATTTATTTTGTTTGGCTAAAAAGGTGGTCTTGTGTTGACAAATGCGTTGGTACGGGGCTGTGCGCGGGGATGGAAACTACATCAAAATTGACATGACTGAATGGTGTGTATATTTAATATAGTCACAGACTGAAGTGCAATCTATATCTCGCTTATTTATTTAGTTTTGGGTACAAAATGGCTGATGTCTCGTGCTTCTGTTTATTTTAGAAATATCAAACTCACCATTCACGATGGCCGACCTCATTTTCGAAGAAGATGACGCCGCCGCCAGCCCATAAACCGCACCAAACAGTCACTCTTTGTGGATGCATCGGCTTTTCAACAATCACTCGTGGATTCTCATTTGCCCAAATGCGGCAATTCTGCTGCTTAACGAATCCACTGAGGTGGAAGCGTACGATTTTCTTTGTAAAGTCACCATTCACTTCTGTCTGTTTAACCAACCCTTCGGCGTATTAACGACGCTTGAAATGGTCAGTAGGCTTCAGCTCTTGAGTCAATTGAACCTTGTAAGCGTGTAAATTCAAATCTTTATTCAAGATTCGCATCAGTGATGTTCGTGAGATGTTCAATAGTTGGAAACGATGTCGAGTCTAGGTTGACGGCTCTTCTGCCACATTATCGCGAACAACAGCAATGTTTTCCGCAGAACGACAGGTGTTTTCACATTTCCTACAGACCCGGTTTTCTGAAATTTGCGCACAATTCTACCGATTGTGGACACATTTAGGCGATTATGCTGACCAAAAAAATCACGAAGTGCACGAAATGCACTTTGATTTGAACGCCCATTTTCGTAAAAGGCTTCACCAATCTTAACGCCTTTTTCAATTGTCTACCTCTCCATGGTTTAATTTTTTAAACACTGAAACAAAGAAATGTCAAATTGAGTTGTTCAAAAAACTTGACGTTAAGGTGTGACTAACAATCAACATCATGCATTATGGTTGGACCACCCTTTTTAAGTTTTACCAATTGACCAAAAGCTCTCAACATTGACTGCTAATCAGCCTTTGGACACAACTTATGCACACGAAATTGTGCCGTCAACCCCACAAGCCTTGCGAAGCAAAGGGCCAACCAACTAGATGACATCTCCATTTCCACTTCAATTTGTCTGTCAGCTCTTGTTGAGTTCAATTTCTTTTGAAATAATATGAAAGGAGGATGGGTTCTCTGAGCTTTCCAAATGAATATAAACGCCTGTTTTTCGTTTTAGCGACGTTTCTAAAAAAAAATTAAAGTAAAAATACCATTCCAAATATTATATTCGTTCATAATAATACTCGTATATCGTCTCTTTGAAGTGATGATGCCAGGGGAGAAAAACAATGACAATTGAATTTGCCCCAAATTGACATGACAGTTTGTTAATCATATAATTAATAAAATATGGAGTCGACAGCATATTTGGAATTGTTTATGCTTTGAGGATTGAAATTCATTGACAGCATTTGGTTCTTCAAAGAGAAAATATTTGGATGTGAACAAATATTTAACACCTTCACCTTTGGGATTGGAGAATTTTCTAGTAAAAAATTGGGCATTTTTGTTCGATAAACATAGGTTTTTGTGTGGCCTTGTTTGTTTAACACTGCAAGTTAAAGACTTAAGTCACAATGATAGCTTACAAGGTTTGAACTAGGAAGTAAAGTGAGACATCGAATTCCAGCCCAAGGTTAACTGAAAGGAAAAACAATAAGGACACAATCTCGTTTGGAAATGAGCAGGCATCGGTAGGAATCATATATTGCAGCCCAAGTCTATGACAAAAGGAACACAGTGAGCCTGTTAACCTCAGAAAAGCACCATTTCTGTGTGGTTGCTGTCGTCGTCGGAAGAAATTGAGAGGACTTACTTTTTTCCGTGGAGTCCGAACGAGAACAACTTTTTTTTAGGAGGATTTGTCAATTATTAGCAAAAGGCAGAATTTTTTTTAGTTTTATAAACCTAAAATTCACAAAAAATACCTTTCCAACCTAGATATTTTACTCGTAAATGTGGTTTTTGAAACGTATTCTTCTAAGTTTCATGAGGGTAAGATATTTTTTTTTATTTATATGCTCTATTTTAAATGTAACGTGCAGATATACATTCATATCAATAAACTGGATCCAGATCTCAATCTATCCGGATAGTGTCGGATCTCAATTGTCCAATTTAATTATTCGGATTTTCGATACTCCGGATAGTTGGGATACCAGATCCTGCATCCGGGACATTTTTCGGATATCCGAAACATCTGGTTATGGTTACTTTGAAACACTACCAAATACCTTGGTGTTAACTTCAATAACATGATGAAGTTCAACGTGAATTAAATCGACACAGCAACTTTCAAGCGCAAAAACTTGTGCTTTCATCTGGTTTACAGACAGAACGGACTTAGCAAGAAATGAATCTTCTCATTTACAAAAAGTTGATCAGGTCCGTTCTTACGGACGTCCGTTAGGTTTTCCATATCTCCTTCACCAATGGAGAAGAGCATGGAAAATTTAGAGGGTGTGCATAGGGCCGTATCGCAACTTCTTCACAGGTAAGTGTTTACCAAAGTTGATTTACGAGACAACAGGTGAAGTGTCCATTCACCAGTATGCCTTAGAAGTTACCAGCAGAATAATGAAGAACCTTGAGAGACATCCAAACTGAAAGGTACATCAAGTACTCCAGAATGAAAATCTACTTAGTCATAGATCTGAACCCTAGAACGTTCTTTAAAGTATTTTCTTGTGAATTAAGAACATGTTGATAGCGTATATTTCCTCTGCTTCCTCTCAGGGTTTTTATACCCTCATCGTCGTTAAGTGATATTATTCCTTCATCTCAAATAGTTCTCTTGCGATAGGCTCTCACGAGTGGGTTGATATGGTTTTTCAGGTTACTCGTTATTTTTTTTGCACCTTTGACCATGAATTTGTCCGATAGTGTGATTCTTGATTCCGCATGGAGCCTTGGGTTGGCGAAGTGGTTTTGTCGTTTTCGGTTCAAGTGGACTCCTTTGATGAGTTTATTCAGCTAATGGTATCCCCGCTATTATTCTGAAGAGGTGTTCTTCCACGCTAGCAAAACCCCTGCGTAAGTTTATCCATCTTTCCTAGAGCAGTTGGAAAACAGCATTTGTTCAGCAAATTCCGAAAAAAGGCGACTCTTCTAACGCCCCTTTTTTTCCAAGGTCATGGAAACGCTGATTATCAGCTTAAGTAGTAGTAATAATTTATTTATTCATTTCATACTTAAAAACTATATTATAAAAGCTTATATGATAGAAATAGATATAGAATAATAGTATTCATTCTGGAACTATGGAAGTTAGTGTTGAATGAAACATCAAAAGCTTAATTTATAATTCAAATAATATTTGATGTGGGGTGACAATCAGTGTTTACATAGTAATGATATAATAAAGAAAAAAAAAAGAAAAAATTGAAAAAATGTTTTCAGCAATTCAAAGAAATAATGAATACATATTTATATACGTAGAAGTTCAAAAAGGTCTACATTAATAATTTAAAATGAAAAAAGCTTAAAATTTTAGATAAAACATTCAATGTAATTGTAATGCAGAGTGAATAACCAGTCTTTGACTTTTTTATTGAAAGAAGAAAAACTAAAAGTCTCTCTGACACATATAGGCAATTTATTAAAAAGATAAGGAGCTGTGTATGTATAAAAATGTGTAAAGTGAGTTTTATGAGCAAGTGGAACATTAACTAATCTCAAATTATTTATTCGTAAATTATACATTTGAGAATTCCTACTCGGAATGTTACCGCTTTGTTTGAAAAACTCTCTTAGAACTTTAAAAACGTATAAATGTCTCATTGGAAGAATTCGCAAATCTTTAAATAAAGGCAAACTTTCAGTTAACCGATTCTTTTTGTAAATTATTCTAATTAAGTGCTTTTGAGCTATCAGTAAGGGTCTAAGAGAATTAGCATACGAACCACCCCAACAAGTGATCCCATATTGCAACTTTGAATGATCAAGCCCATAGTAAATTCGAGTTAGGACTTTTCGAGAGCAAAACTCTTTTAAGAAAAATCTTGAAGAACGAAAGCTTCTTAATGACCGGCAGTATGGCTTTCGTAGCAATAGGTCCACCGGTGATTTGATGGTTTATCTAACCGAACAGTGGAACAAATCTTTACATGGTTTCGGAGAAAGTAAGATTATTGCACTTGATATTTCAAAGGCATGTGATAAAGTCTGGCACCTTGCTCTTTTATCGAAAATGCGTGCTTTCGGTGTCGTCGAATCCCTTCTTCTTTGGATTAGAAATTTTCTACAAGTTGTATTGGACGGTTTTAAGTCTGAAACCCACAATATAAATGCTGGTGTGACCCCAAGGCTCCGTATTGTCCCCGACTCTCTTCCTTTTATAAATGATCTCCTGTCTACAACTACTAATCCAATTAATTGTTTCGCTGACGATAGTACTCTCAGCTTTTCATATTCGTTTTCTGACTCACATCCTTCTCCTTTAGATGTGGAACTGCAACGACAAAATATAAGAAGCTCATTAAATCACGACCTAAACAGCATTGTGCAATGGGGAATAAGAAACCGTGTCGAATTTAATGCTTCGAAAACCCAATGCTGTCTTATATCGTTAAAGCGTGATATACCCCCTTGCCACTATCTATGAGTGGCACTTGCATCAATGAAACTGAACATCTTGATATTCTCGGTATGTTCATCACGAACCACCTCTTGTGGAACGATCACATAAGCGATGTTGCCAAAAATGCCGTAAGATGTTTGGGTTTTCTGAGACGGTGCAAGAAATTTGTCTCTCCTTCTGATCTGGTTACAATCTATAAAACCTATATATGTACGTCCAAAACTTGAGTATAACTCCCATCTATGGGCTGGTGCTTCAGTAACTTACTTAAGTCTCTTGGACAGTATTCAAAGAAGAGCTTTTAAAATGATTGGTGACAATAACATCATTCGCTCATTTACGTCACTCCAACATCGTCGTAATGTTTTTTGCCTCACGCTTTTTTACCGTTATTTTAACGGACTTTGCTCTAGTGAAATAGCCAGTTGCATTTCTCCCCTTAAACAATTCAACCGTAATACTCGCACTTCTAGGAATGCCCATCAGTTTACACTCGAGCCCAACTTCGGTCGTACTGTGAAGTACAGAGATTCGTTTTTTAGCCGTACTACGCGAATGTGGAATTCCTTACCACGCTCTGTCTTTCCTAATCATTTCAAAGTTCAAGAATTTAAAACCAATGTACACCGACACCTCCTTTCCAGCCCCTCCCTTTTTTCTTAATGCTCATACTGTGTCTATGGCATATTAAGGGTATAAAATTATAAAAAAATATAATATATAATTATTATAAACTAAAATGTCAATACCAATGTCTATCTGCTACACCTAAAAAATTATTGAGGTTTGTTGCAAAGGTTTCTGTTGATGGAGTCTTTTGATATCTGGGCTGTTGTATTTAATTTGCTCCTCGCTTATTTTTTTGTATCTATTTCAAGAATCGTCTGATCCAATTTGATGAGAGCATCCGATGATTCCTGGTTTTCATTTCTGGTAAGGGTCCCGTACGGGTAATTCTAGAATTGAGGAATGATATTGATGGGGTCAAAAAATCTAGAAAGAGGAACCAGGCAGAAAAGTGTTCTTGGAAATGTTAACTTTGGCTGAAAGACCACTTTAAATGATTGGTCATCACATTTTTCATCCAAAGAGTTCACCAGAGTGCTTGCATATTGATATAAGGGGGTATCTTAACATAGTGGGTATAGAGCATTGAAACCGACTCAAAATGAAACCATAGATGTCCTAGCTACTGAAACTAAAGAGATCGTGAATAATATCAGTTCTGTCAATTTCTGCATTTTCGCTTTTAACATTTTCTGTTAACACACACCCTGTGTCTGTGTCGAATGTGTACCAAAATTAATACATTTATTTTGAATGATGATAACAATTTCGCCGAATTGCTTAGTATCCTATTAGTTTTATGAGTTTATTATGCATATGGTTCAACAACATAACAGCTTCTAGATAATGACTTGCAACTCAACAACACCTGTGTGCATTTTATGTTAAGATGAAACAGAATTTTCACAGCAAGACATACTCTTGAAGGATTTGTCACTTTCTCACAAGAGGCAGTACCCCTGAAGATAACTGTTTTTGTTTTATGTGACATCGACTTGGAATCGATCCCAGATCTTCTTCGGCGCGTGAAAGTCCAAAGCACAAACCATTATGTCACTGGTTTACCTTTCCCTTGGTCGGTGGGCGATGTGCCATTTGTAAGACTTCTTTACAGACCTTTAAGCCCATTAGTATACCATTCTTATCCCAATAAATATCCTTTTACCCTCCCTAAACATCTTTCCTTACTACAGGCTGCATCCCTAGTGAAGTGCAGATTGGACTATTAATCTATGTTTTTTTGTGAAATTATTGTTCACACTCAGTATGAACCAAAAATGCATATACGATTAACACAGCGTAGAGGGTACCATACAAGTGTACATAATCGGACTCTCCTTTCAAAAAGTAAGATTTCAGAAGTCCCATTCGAAGCTCAGGTTCCATATACCTTACACTGTAGTTTAGTGAAGTCTTCTATTTTAGGCTATACTTAAGTGCAACCTGCTATTTCTCACTCTATCTCAGAATTTAATTTATTGACGTTTACTACGAATATGTCACAAATTATTTTAGTGACGACTACTATCTGAGACGGTAATTAAGTGGCATTTGCTCTCTTAAGCTATCTTATTTAGAGACGTCTGCTATCTCGGGTTGTAATTAAGTGACGTTTGTTATCTCAGACAGTGATTAATTCCTGTGTGTAATTTCCTTTCTTAAGCACACATTTCGTGGTTAAGAGATTACCAACAGATGGGTTGAGTTTCCTAGAAATGAAAAAAGAAGCACTGAGTAACTTAGGAATGAACAAGAAAGTTGGCTAATTTCCCTATTAACATTTTACCTTTCTCATTTGACAATAAAAAAGTTGAACCAGAAACTCGTCATATAAGACTTTTCGTATTAATTAAAACCTAGTTGCCAACCATAGATTTCGGGATTTTCGTTTCATTTAAAGTGACAGCTGTCAGTTGATCTGCCAATATTTTCTTTTGAAACGGAAGACGTTTGAATAAATATGTTACACAATAGGTTTGTCTGTTGCAGTGAACTTAAATCCTAATATTTTTTATTCAACTAATTAGTAGAACAGAATTAAAAAGAACAAACGAATAAGCAGAACTAACGAATGAATAAAACTAACGAATACAAACAGTAATACTGTCAAAAAAATAAATATTACTCTTATAACACATGTAGCTTGTTTCAATAAATTTTGGATATAACTTAGAAAACATGGAATCAAAGGGCTAAAATTCACAGTCAATGGTCAAATCGGTCACCTGAACTAATCGTTATCATATTAATGTAATCAATATCTACCTTTACAAAGACCATAGAGCCGTCTCCTCCGGCACGCAATGGTCAGATATGTGTATACCTTATTTTTATTGTATGAATCAATTAATAACACAAGCTTTATAGCCTACTTGGGAGCCATTCATGTCCCTAATGGTCTGCTGATTCCAAGTCCAGCGACTTCACCTTGCGCCTAATTGTCATGAGGGGTCTCCTTATGGCCACTTCAAACGAATTTTATTACGGCCATTTCTCAAATCGGGGAAATCCTGTGAAAAATGCCCACAAAATAAAAATAATAATTACCCCATCATCTTCGCATCTGAACCTAAATGGGACAATTTATCATTTTAATTATTACATTTGTCTCAGGCATCCACACACAGAGAGCCGGGGTATCCATTCCGTGGTGGTTACTCTAGATAATCATCCATCAGAGATATCTTGGCGGCCCTGTCTGGCGCGCTGGCCTATGTTGTTTTGTGTGCGCCTTCGTGGTCGTCATCTCTAAGAATGCCTGTGCACCCTTCCGTGTCCATTCCGCGACAACATCGGCGACGTGGACGTGGACATAGACATGGACGTGGCTCTGACTAGCTGTTGCTTGGTTTGCTACTAAAATCGCCTCACTGGGTTCACAGGGGCTATGGCTTTGGTGCTCTGCAAATGAATCGCCTTAATGACCACTGACAATTGGTCATTTGTTTTGCGGTCGTTTTGAGTAATCGTCCATCGTCAAGACTGCCAGAGTGTGTGGAATGGGATAAGGTTAGCTTGTAGCTTGAAGCCCGAGCCCGCGATTGCAACGCGCACTCAGACGACAGATGGGCAACAGAGCGTTACATAAATTTCCGCAATGTCGGCCATTAGTCACGATTCTCGAATTATTCGAATATAAGAATTCAAATTTTGAATTATTCATAACAGCCGCCGCTGCCGCTGCCGCCGATATATGTGTTGCCGTTGTTGTTTTTGCTTTGCTGTCGTGCCTTGCCGAATGTCATGAGCCGTAGCCGTGCAGTGTGTGCAATGTTGTGAGCTGTGGTTATTATGGCATGTCGTATGCGGTATGGTGTCTGTGTGAGTGCGCCATCGCATCGCCATCGCCAGTGAGCGATTGAGTCAACAGAAGACGACGCGACCGTGGACGACAGTGAAGTGATTAAGAAAAATTGTAACAAAGTGTTTACACATGCTGCTGTGCACATAATTGGAGCGTTTCTTTTGTTTGTTTGTACATAAATGTGTGTTCTCTGTGCCAGCCCCCGGGAATTTTCAGACATTTTTGACTTTGAGTGCTCTCAGAATGGAAAATAAAAATGATTAATTAGTTTTGTGTTGTTGAAATGATTGAACTGTTTTTCTTTTTCTTTTTGTATTATTTGACTGATGTGATGTTTTGCTTGGGTTAAGAAAAATAAAAATAATTTTGACAGCTTCCGGTTGAAGTGTGTTATTGAATATGACATGTCAAACATGAGATACAACAGCACTGAAATAGAAGGCAATGATCGTAAAGTGCTAAGTTGAAAGACAAGCTTTTGTTTGGTTGCATCCCCCACACAAATTGGGACACAAGAGTTACAGCTAAATTTTAGCTGTCATCTGGAATGCATCTCGACGTTGACAATTGTCTGATGCTTGAAATTTGGCGTGTAAACCGAGAAATATCAATGGCTTAAAGGTATTTTCCTGCTTTGAAATGAACTGGCAGACTTCGTAGATTGGATATAACTTCAGTTTCCATACTAACGATTTGTGTAAATCCAAAAAAAATAAAAGTTAGTTTTTAAGAGAAACGATTCCTCTTGAGAGGGTACACATTTTTGCCTAACTTTTTTTTTTATAATTCACACGCTCTCAAGGGTTTATTGTGTGACCCTTATAATGTTCAACATTAACATAACTCAAACAAGGAGAAATTAGGGGTGGGGGTGGGGGAGAAAGAGGTGTCGTTGAATATTAGTCTTGAATGTCTTTGCAAATTAAAATGGGAAGGGAAAACCATGCTGGGAAAATTATTCCATAATCGTGTTGTGCGACGAAAAAAACGAATCTCTGTATTTTATGGTACCTCTATCTGGGCTCGTACTTGGGATTTTCTTTGCAAGAAATGTATATGAAAATAGATTCGTAGCAAAATATCATGAGATAAATAATGAAAGCGTAGTACCCCTTGGCATAATGGTTGCGTTGGACTGTCATGGGGAAGGTCTCGAGTTCGATTCTCAGCCGCTGCAAGAAAGTTTTTTTCAGGGGTGTACTGTACTGCCTCTTGCAATGAACTGACAAATCCTCCAAGAGTATCTCTTGTCTTGGAAAGTGCTGCTCATTAGCCGTTCGGAATCGGCAGAAAATTGTAGGTCCCCATCGTTCCTGGTAACACGCACACAGGAATGGTTGAGAGTTGTAAGTCACTAGGTCCTGGTTCACTTCAAACTGTTGCACCACCAAATTTAATTTAATTTAAATAATGAAAGCCCACCATCGTATCGTGCGCTTCATTATACATGAAATGCGGAATACTGCGAGGTTGTCAAAATTTGCGTTCTTGTATTTGCAGGCTGACATTTTTTACAGAATGTTTTGCTCACTCGTCAAAATTTTGCAGACATTGTTGCTAAGTTTTTGTATTGTCTTATAAATCATAAGGTTGGAATATATGTTTCTTATTTCAGGCAAAACGATTTTACTATTCGAAACGTTTTAATAAGAATTGGAGCTCGACTGCACGTGGGAAAACCCTTGAAATATTGTTATATTCCCAATACCATTTATTTACTTTTCAAGAACTCATCCTACTCTATTCTACCCAGTTTCAAAATGCACTTGCCAATCAAACAGATGTGTTAGATTCTTGATCCCTTCACTATAGCTTACTTCTCCAAAATCTAAGGCTTCTGTGGTTTTTTTTTTTAACTTCTGCACAAAATAATATTTGTCGGATAGAAAGTAGCTCATCTAAGACCTGAATAATAAATCCTATTCATTTGTCTACATTAATTAAAGTTCCGCAAGGATTAATACTAGGTCCCCTTTCATTCGTAATTTCTATAAATGATTTTCTTTATATCGTATAATACTCATCAATACCTATAGCTGATGTACAACTATGTTTAAGTAGCTAAATTGATATTCGGAAAGAATGGTCTTTTGGTTTAACGTGGAAACCTGCCGATTACCGGCTCTACCCCACGGGAGGCCTACCACCATCGGAGTCAGATTGGGTCCTGACCATTAACCCCGACATAGCCGAAGCCATCTCAGTCGCAAAGTTGTCACATGTTTCAGGCATGAAAGGGAACACACCTCCTGCTTAGGAGGCGAGGTCTATCTAACACCTCTTGAATCCAGGCACGCCTGGAATTACCTCATAGATAGTCTGAGAAAGAGAGCAGGCATGCGACAGCTGCACCTCACTATCCGAAGATAGAATAGGAGAGCCAGAAGACGTACGCTATAGCCCTCAGACTCCTGGGCACTATCTCCCGTGGAACCAGAATATAGCTTCCGGTCGAGCTTCGCCACCATTATGGTCACTTACAGAGAGTTCCTGCAAAACTCGGGGCCTGTCAACCCCAGATATACACACACCCAGCTATAGTCGAGGTAGAAACCACAACCAAGAATGTGCACCCCCCTGGTGAGTTGTTACACATTCCTTAGCGGATTCCTACCTTAAGGACACCGTCCTGATATTCGGAAAGATTTGTACATCCATTAAAGAAAGATTTAGAAGCAGTCAACTTTTGGGCTGCTAAAATCTGCTTGCTACTAAATCCAATCGAATCCGCCTATTTAGGCGTATACAAATCTAAACTTGATTTTAATAGATTTCCATTAGTTTACCTCGCAGACTCTATTCTTAAGTATATCGAAAAAGGCAAGAATATTAGCAATTAGTTCAATGGGACTTACATAATTCAATCGGTTATTGGCAAGGTATAGGATCACGTAATGAATTTCCGCACTCTGTTTCTTCCGACTGCCTGCCTTCGTGCAAAGTTTCCAGTTTTCGCACTGTGTTAGGTCTCCATTTTTAGGGAGCTTGACTGTCATTCCCTTTTTCCATTCATTCGGAAATCCTTCGGAGACCCAAGCTTTCTTTATGAGTGGATGCAGGAATTTCGCTCGATGTCGTTGGCGCCGCTTGTAGAAGCTCTGCAGGAATGCCATTAAGTCCTACTGCTTTGTTGGTCTTCAGTGCTTTGATTGCGTTGCGGATCTCATCTCTACTGGGTGTGCAGTGCGGATTCGGGAATTTGTTGTTCCTGTCGGCTCAGCAGGTATCAGTTGCGCATTGCTGTCGGTAACTCAGTTTAATACCGACGCAAAATGTTCCTTCCACCTTCTCAGCTGATTTTCATCCGAACTAAGTAGCGAGCCGTCTGAGTCTTTTACGAGGTGTTGTTTGGAACTGCGAGCACCAACCAGTTCCTTTGTAATGCTATAGACGGTTCGACTGTCGCATCTGTTAGCAGCATCTTCTGCTTATTGGGCGGTACAGGGATTCTAGCTCTCTTTTTTCTACTCCAGTTGCAGCTGCAATACAGGGCCTTGAGTTTTTGCCGTTCGCCAATCCGTATCCAGGTTTCTTCAGAAAGCCAAGCGTTATTGTTTTTCCTCGCTCGGCCGACTATTCTTTCAGCTGATATAAGAACATTTTTCACAGCATTCCAGTGGTTTTCAATGGATTCAGGTTCCGTGCTGCTGCTGATTGTCATCATTCCGTGTGAAAGGTGGTCTCTCAATTGGCGTGTTGAGAGATCCTTTAGTCTGTCGATGTTGAACGTGGGTAAGCGGGTTATGCCGTTGGATCTCCGAGCTTGAGCTGTACGAAGTCTTACAGTAGCTACCATAAAGTGGTGGTCTCGAGCAAGTTCCATATAGGCTCCTCTTTTATTTCGAATATCCAGTAGACTGCTTCTAAAGCGCCGGCTAATCGCGTGCGGTCAATGACAAGTCCGTTAGTATTGAAAAAGTCAATGAACCGCTCACCGTTATCATTGCAGTTCCCAACTCCATGGTTTCCCATCACATGTTTGAGTCCATCGTTGTTGCTGCCAACTTTAGCATTCAAATCTCCTGTAACCATACCGCGCGGTGTGTTGTGGTAAGCGGCTCCTAGCCGACTGTAGATGCATTCTTTCTCCTCATCGGATGCGAGCTCCGTTAGGGGCGTAACACTGTGACACTGTTGACGGGACGTACTCTTGTCCGGAATCGTGCCTTTATTATTCTTTCTCCAAGAGGCTCCCATAAAATCAGACTACCGACAGCTGTTTTTGTTAGCAGCAGCCCAACCCCAGCTTCACGTGTTGTGATGCTTTTTCTTCGTGGCTGAGGTAAAACTCGTCGGTATCCAGGGTTCTTCCCAAAGAAGCAACAAACTTGGGTTTGGAGGGTCTAAAGCTCCGAATGAAATAATGTTTTTAATACTCCAAAACTTTCAATTACTTTATTTGGCTTCGTATTTTTAACACGGTATTTCATATACTTTTATTAACAATATTTCTTTTCTTAAAATAAATAACACGGTACTTCATATACTACAGTATTCATAAGCTTAAATAAATAACACGGTATTTCATATAATGTGTCCCTAGCACACAACCTAGGGAAATAAACGGGTGGAACTCTAAAAAAGAGAACCTGTCCAGTGAGCTACCTTGAAGAGGAGATCAGAGGAAAGAAACGGTCGGGAACCTTATCGGAAGCCCTGTGTCCCTAGCACGCAACCTAGGGAAATAAACGGGTGGAACTCTAACGAGAGAACCTGTCCAGTGAGCTTCCTTGAAGAGGAACCCAAAGGAAATAAACGGTCGAGAATTCTTATAGAAAACTCTTGTCCCTAGCACGCAACCTAGGGAAATAAACGGGTGGAACTCTATAAAGAGAACCTGTCCAATGAGCTGCCTTGAAGAGGAGATCAAAGGAAAGAAACGGATTCGGGAACCTTATCGGAAGCCCTGTGTCCCTAGCACGCAACCTAGGGAAATAAACGGGTGGAACTCTAACAAGAGATCCTGTCCAATGAGCTTCCTTGAAGAGGAACCCAAAGGAAATAAACGGTCGAGAATTCTTATAGAAAACTCTTGTCCCTAGCATGCAACCTAGGGAAATAAACGGGTGGAACTCTATAAAGAGAACCTGTCCAATGAGCTGCCTTGAAGAGGAGATCAAAGGAAAGAAACGGATTCGGGAACCTTATCGGAAGCCCTGTGTCCCTAGCACGCAACCTAGGGAAATAAACGGGTGGAACTCTAAAGAGAGAACCTGTCCAGTGAGCTTCCTTGAAGAGGAACCCAAAGGAAATAAACGGTCGAGAATTCTTATAGAAAACTCTTGTCCCTAGCACGCAACCTAGGGAAATAAACGGGTGGAACTCTATAAAAAGAACCTGTCCAATGAGCTGCCTTGAAGAGGAGATCAAAGGAAAGAAACGGGTTGGTTTAGTAACTAGTAATACTCTTAATAATAATAATAATAAATATTCCCCCCTCTAACTAATGCTCCTAATAATCCTTAAACTTGTCCTACTCTATCTAATAAAACCCTACTATTTTACAAAAAAAATTTAGATTAGCTTCACCAATGTGGCAATGCCTATCTGTCACCGAAACGCCTTATACAAGGTTTTTGTTTGCGGCCCGATCTAAAATTCTCTATACTCTAGATTGGTATCCAACACCGGACGAGAATAAAAGACAATTTTGCCATTTTCCCAACGACCACTTATCAAATCTACGGCTAGGAGTCAGTGTGAATTACAAGAAACGAACTACGAAATTCTATGCGTGTGAAAATGGATGTTGATCACATGACTCCAGATACACACTGAATGTGCAATATGATTGCTTAATAATGCGGTGTGCAGGTGTCGTAGCGTTTTGCTCGGTAATATGATTAGGGGTCGTTGATGTCGCAGCATTTTGCTCGGTAATGTGATTAAATTGTTTAATAATTGTAACGCTTCGTTACAGTCCCCCCTTACTTTACTAGACGAGAACCCTCTCGGCTAAACTACTTAATTATATATATTTTTTTTTTTTTTTGTATTTTTTTTTTTTTTTTTTTTTTTTTTTTTTTTTGTATTGTTTTTTTTTTTTTTTTTGTTTTTTTTTTCCAATAATCGGAACTTAAATATATTCATTACACACTAAAAAAAAAGGTTTATAAAACTGGAATCTTATAATATAATGACTTCTTCTGCTTCTGTGGTCTTCATCATATCGGCGGGTACGGTATCGGTTTGCTTAAATTTATGCATCGTTTTCGGCTAAGTTGCGAGTTGCACAATGGCTTCTTGGCGTTAAAACAGGGTGTGGCCATGTTGGAAGCTTTGGCATATGCGGCGGTTGGCGTAAGTTCCATGACTGTTAATCTGACGTCTGAAAACATCTTCGGTTTGTTTCGAATCCTGGGTGGCGAAGTATTTTCTGGCCGGAGGATTGGATTTGCCCACTTCTTTTCAGCTTCGGGGCGGCGGCGGCGGCGTCTTACTTCAGCCATTCGTGGTATAATTGATTGAGGAGGCTTCGATTCTGGTCGGACGGTGGCGGTTGTCACTTTTGAGGGCATTGTCTTATGACGTTTGCATGGTGCGTAGCTTTTTATACGTTTACCCGTATACTGGTCTTCAGTGGTGGATGGTTGCTGTCTGGTGCGAACTGATGACCTGCCACGTTCTGGGAATTCTTCCTTAATTTCCTTCAGTATTTTGTGGGTACAGGTAGGTGCTTTATGCGTACTACTTGCTGCGATCGAATCATTTACCATTGATGATGTGTGTACGTTGAAGGTCGGCGGCGGCGGACTGGTAATCTGGCGGTCGGCTTGACATTCTTTTAAATTTTTTCTTTCCTTGATTCGTTTTCCTTCAACAAATAGTTGTATTCCTACCTTGCCTAGTGTATCCATTCCCAAAATTACATGTTCACTTAATCCTGGTAAGTATGACACTTCCTCGGTGACGGGTGTCTCGCCTATATAGAAAGTCACTGTATAGTGTTCTGATGTGAGGACTGGTTTTCCATTAGCCATATGGATGGTCTTATGGTACTCCCGCATAGGCGTCTTCAATAGCCGGAATTTATATCTTAAAACGTCTCCTACAAACGTCTTCGTAGATCCGGTATCGACTAAGGCTTGGTACATCTGGTCGTTCAATTTAATTGGAACGAAAAATTGGGGATCTAATGCTGGGGGAGTATTTACAACGGCAACGGGGGCTTGGTGGCAATGGCAATCTTTTGATAAAATTCCATCTTGGCCACAATAAGAGCAAAATAATCGGTACGGTCGGCGGCAATTTTGTCTTCGGTGTCCTCGTTGCTTGCAGTTCCAACAATGTGTGGATCGGTCGTACGGCGGCGGTGTGGTAATTGCTAGTGCTCTGGGCGCTGAGCCATTAGGTTGGGGTACCCTACTTATCGGAACGGAATGATTCTGAGCAGGTGCAGGGCGATATCCTCGTTCGTCGATTCTGATCGCTTCGAATTCCTCTGCTTGTGTCATCAACTCCTCTAGCGTTTCGAAGTCTCTTCGTCGTACATAGTATCGATATTCTGGTCGTAGGTTCTCGTATATTCTATCGATGGAGTCGGCGGCGGTAATGCGAGGATGCCGGCGAATCAGGTACTGTACTGCCATAATAAAGTCCTTCGCTCGTTCTCGGGGGCCTTGGCGCTTCCTGAAGATTTCGTCCTCGAGACGGAATACGTACCGGGCTGGCAAAAAGTGTTGTATGAACAACCGGCGGAATTCTGCCCAGGATGATAAGCTTTCTCTCTTAATGCGTAACCATTCCAGCGCGGTTCCCCGGAATATCTCTGGCAATGATCTGAGTATGTCGTTCGGGGGTATGTTGTAGCAACTGGTTAGTTCTTCTATCCTCTCAAGAAATTCTAAGGGATTTCCATTGGAATCATACCTTAAGCCCCATTTACGGACTGTGTTCATCACTTCGGCTTCGTAACTTAAAGTGAGGTAGGCAAAAGTCTGCGGGCGAATTTCTGGTTTAGGCGGCGGTATTGGTTTGGTGGCTAATCTCGGCAGTGTCTCTTCGTGGCTTGCTGTTGGCGGCTTAATGGGAGTCATCGCTTTATCAGCAGGATCTATGTCATTCCTGGCTTCTACGGTGCTTTCCCATTCCTCGCAGAGGTTCTGGGTTGATCTATGCGTTCGGAGCTCCTTAAGATGCTGGCTTAGCCTTTTGCGAAGGGTTTGCATATTGCCACTCGTTTCCAACTTTCTCGTTGATAATACTTCAATTAGTTCGGGTTTCTTCAGGAAATATATGAATCCGAGATTTTTGTACGGATTATATTCGCTCGTTTCTGCTTCATCTAAGTCGGTCATGTTGAAGCTGGGTACTGCTGAGTTAGGAGATGCGGAGCTGAGTGGGCGGCGGATCGGTTATACGGTGGAACTTTTCGAAGGGTCGCAGGTAAATCGGAGGTCGGAGTACGGATAAATTTTTCAACGGCTAATCGGAGTAAAACGGCGGTCGGTATTGCCTTGAAAAATTTCGGGTCGGTCGGAGTGCGGTTGATCCTTCAAAATGTCCCTGCTCGGGCGCCAATTTGTGATGCTTTTTCTTCGTGGCTGAGGTAAAACTCGTCGGTATCCAGGGTTCTTCCCAAAGAAGCAACAAACTTGGGTTTGGAGGGTCTAAAGCTCCGAATGAAATAATGTTTTTAATACTCCAAAACTTTCAATTACTTTATTTGGCTTCGTATTTTTAACACGGTATTTCATATACTTTTATTAACAATATTTCTTTTCTTAAAATAAATAACACGGTACTTCATATACTACAGTATTCATAAGCTTAAATAAATAACACGGTATTTCATATAATGTGTCCCTAGCACACAACCTAGGGAAATAAACGGGTGGAACTCTAAAAAAGAGAACCTGTCCAGTGAGCTACCTTGAAGAGGAGATCAGAGGAAAGAAACGGTCGGGAACCTTATCGGAAGCCCTGTGTCCCTAGCACGCAACCTAGGGAAATAAACGGGTGGAACTCTAACGAGAGAACCTGTCCAGTGAGCTTCCTTGAAGAGGAACCCAAAGGAAATAAACGGTCGAGAATTCTTATAGAAAACTCTTGTCCCTAGCACGCAACCTAGGGAAATAAACGGGTGGAACTCTATAAAGAGAACCTGTCCAATGAGCTGCCTTGAAGAGGAGATCAAAGGAAAGAAACGGATTCGGGAACCTTATCGGAAGCCCTGTGTCCCTAGCACGCAACCTAGGGAAATAAACGGGTGGAACTCTAACAAGAGATCCTGTCCAATGAGCTTCCTTGAAGAGGAACCCAAAGGAAATAAACGGTCGAGAATTCTTATAGAAAACTCTTGTCCCTAGCATGCAACCTAGGGAAATAAACGGGTGGAACTCTATAAAGAGAACCTGTCCAATGAGCTGCCTTGAAGAGGAGATCAAAGGAAAGAAACGGATTCGGGAACCTTATCGGAAGCCCTGTGTCCCTAGCACGCAACCTAGGGAAATAAACGGGTGGAACTCTAAAGAGAGAACCTGTCCAGTGAGCTTCCTTGAAGAGGAACCCAAAGGAAATAAACGGTCGAGAATTCTTATAGAAAACTCTTGTCCCTAGCACGCAACCTAGGGAAATAAACGGGTGGAACTCTATAAAAAGAACCTGTCCAATGAGCTGCCTTGAAGAGGAGATCAAAGGAAAGAAACGGATTCGGGAACCTTATCGGAAGCCCTGTGTCCCTAGCACGCAACCTAGGGAAATAAACGGGTGGAACTCTAATGAGAGAACCTGTCCAGTGAGCTTCCTTGAAGAGGAACCCAAAGGAAATAAACGGTCGAGAATTCTTATAGAAAACTCTTGTCCCTAGTATGCAACCTAGGGAAATAAACGGGTGGAACTCTATAAAGAGAACCTGTCCAATGAGCTGCCTTGAAGAGGAGATCAAAGGAAAGAAACGGGTTGGTTTAGTAACTAGTAATACTCTTAATAATAATAATAATAAATATTCCCCCCTCTAACTAATGCTCCTAATAATCCTTAAACTTGTCCTACTCTATCTAATAAAACCCTACTATTTTACAAAAAAAATTTAGATTAGCTTCACCAATGTGGCAATGCCTATCTGTCACCGAAACGCCTTATAAAAGGTTTTTGTTTGCGGCCCGATCTAAAATTCTCTATACTCTAGATTGGTATCCAACACCGGACGAGAATAAAAGACAATTTTGCCATTTTCCCAACGACCACTTATCAAATCTACGGCTAGGAGTCAGTGTGAATTACAAGAAACGAACTACGAAATTCTATGCGTGTGAAAATGGATGTTGATCACATGACTCCAGATACACACTGAATGTGCAATATGATTGCTTAATAATGCGGTGTGCAGGTGTCGTAGCGTTTTGCTCGGTAATATGATTAGGGGTCGTTGATGTCGCAGCATTTTGCTCGGTAATGTGATTAAATTGTTTAATAATTGTAACGCTTCGTTACAGTGTGCGCTTCCTGGAGCTTTTCCGGAGTAGAGCAGTACAGTGTTACGCGATGGTGACTTGAACTTGCTTGAGCCCATTAAACGTATTTTGCTAAGGCCTAAGATGACCAGCCTGTACCGCATGAATTGCTTCTCTAGTTGGAGGAATCTGGCGTTGTAGCGACCTTCATTGCCATCATCCAGGAGTGCCCTCACATTCCAGAAACCAATCGTTGTTCTTATTCGATAGCCAAAAGTCGTCAACATAATTATCATTAGTTATCCGAGGCATTGTTTCCGTTTCGGTAGCAAGATGGTTTTCAGTTACGGAGAGTGCTAGCCACCGTAACCTATCCTAACGAGTTAGGAGAGATTTTCAAAAAAAGCTCAAAATCCTTCCGTGAGACTGGAACACGAATATAATTCTAATGCATATTCTATCGATGAAGGTAAGTTTTTTTTTATCACAAATTTAATTCAAGTCGGTCGACCTTAACATGTGTCAGCTACCAAATCGGGTGCAGTAGGGTTTGTTTTTTGATTTTGTTGTTTTTGTTGACAATTTGACATCTATGTTAGTCGCCAAGCAGCGAAACACATTTGCAAGCCCAAATGTCCATTAGCTGTCTCGCCTATATATTTTATATAAATTGTTATATGCCCAAAAGGCTGTAAAAACGATGTGTCGTCGCAACATTGTGACACATTTAAACTCATGTAGCGCAACAACAGCTGCGCTGCTATGAAATAATGCAATTGGCCGTAACAAATTAGCGTTTTGGTCCACTTGGGTCAGTTCTCTCTGACTGAGTTAAGTTTGTGTTGCTCATTCACATTTTGCACATAAAACTTCAGAATACTTTGTTGCATTTTGAGTCTGTGGTATGCCGCGTGTCAAATACTAATTAAAGTTTTTTTTTTTCATATTTAAATTTAATGACCGAAACGGAGAACATTAACGCTACATTGTTGTCGTATTTGTTGCTTACACTTTTGTAAGCACTGTGATAATAATATGGCTCTGTATGTTTGGAACTAAATTAGCTGTGAAGTCCTCCAAATAAGCATAAAAAAGGATTTGTTTTAGAAGATTTGAAATTTACGAAATAATAGGACATTTCGAATTTGTTACAAAAAAATGGGAGTTGCATTAAAGAATCGCAGAAAATGTTCCTTAAGTTACATACTCGTATCACCAAGTTTAAGTACACTGAAACGGCAGAAAACAGCATGAAGAGTCTTATGTTAAAATATTTGGGTACAGTGTTGAAATTCGTAGAGGACTTGAAAGGAGATACCGATGAACACTGGATTCGAATGTCTGAATATACATAGCTGGGAGAAAAAAATATTCAGCCGAGTATATCCTTCCGCATTCGTGTAGTGCCTCAAAAGAAAGAATCTCTTATTTTGAGTATTGAGACGGAAGCTCCAAAGATGTGTTACCGTGTCAATGAGGGCAAATGCCATTTTAATTCTGTTTATCATCAAGAAAACAAACCAAGGTTGACACAGTAGGGGCCAAACCTTCGATTTTGAAGAAAACCTCAGTGTTTTCATTCTTTTTCAATATTTAATCGGTGAATTTAATGATGCCGTCTGTCTTATGACGAAAATTAAAGTGAAGTTATATGAATATTTTTTGTTTTTAGAAATTCAATAAGTTCACGGGAAGACTAATAGGAGTATTAAAACGATTATATATAGCTTAAACTTATTTAATGTCTACAAACCTTGCGGATGCTGGCGATTAAATTCCCCAGCAAAGCAAAATGGAATTTTTTTTTTTCAAAAACTGTCTTAAAATTTTGTTTAAGAAAAACCTAACAGATCGCACGAACTTGCTCTTATGCAAAAGACCAAACATTTCAAAAATAAATTGTGCTAAGGGGCTATAAACATGATACCATGTGATTTTTTAATCGGTTCCACCGTTTTTGAGAAAATCCAAAACAAAAAAAAAAAAAAAATGGTTGTAGGGAGTACCATTGATAACCATTTTTCGGATTTTTTTTTTAACCATTAAATAACTTCAAATAAATGATATTTTGTGATTTTTTTTTCAAACCTTGAACAGTTTCAGTACCCCTTGGCATAATGGTTAGTGCGTTGGACTGTCATGCGGAAGGTCTCGAGTTTGATTCTCAGTATCTCTTGTCATGGAAAGTGCTGCTCATTAGCGGTTCGGAATCGGCAGAAAATTGTAGGTCCCCTCCATTCCTGGTAACACGCGCACAGGAATGGTTGAGAGTTGTAAGTCACTAGGTCCTGATTCACTCCGAGCCGTTGGACCACCAAATTTATTTTTTATATGAACAGTTTATTAGAAAAAAAAATATTTTATAAAATTTCGAAAAAAGAAATTGGATGGCATGTACCGTTATATTTGGTCTAAAAAAAAGAAGAAAAATCTGTGGAAGGAAATTTTAAAATGCTATTTAACAAGTTTTAAAAAAATCGGTCTAACCGTTTAGACATTTGTCTAACAGACAGACAGACAGAATTGCCAGCCCCAATTTTTTCGTCTTCTCTATCATCGTAATGCTAAGTCTGATCAAAATCTAGAGTTCGATTTTTTTACGAATGCATAACTTGCCATATACTCGTAGTACCTATAGGTCGCAAGTAAATAGAGGTTGGCAATTTCAAAATAATGTTTTGGGTTACATCGCTCTATTGGTTTTGGTTAAAGTCTTACACAACTCAGTCAAAATTGATATAACAATACATATGTACACTCCGCTTCAACTGAATACGCACACATTTTTATAAGGTATACTGTTCATTTTTTTTCAAACTTTGGGCCTTAATGTATCATTTGATGATGCTTACTGTTTGCTTGTGATGTTAAGAAAACGTATCAGAAAAAATTATTCAAAAATTACCGTTATTTTATCTCTCGCTCTCTTGCAAAGCGTTCCATGTGGAAAAATGCAGATTTTTTTTGCGTCAACTGAATAGGTACACGATCATTATCGGTCATTATCTTCATTGTTAATGAGAGTTTTGAGATGATTGACACATTTAATCAAAATTTGAAGTGTTTCAAATTAAATTTAGCGGTTTAATTGAAATTAAAAAAAAAATGGGTAGATCAAAAGCTTTAAATAGTGTCGAAAGAGCTAAACCCGATTTGTTAAAAGAACAAGGACTAACTGGTCGTGCTAAAGCTACCAAAAATACACACAAGTTTTAGTGTTGTTTATTCCCACCTAAGAAATAAAAGTTTATAAGGGAAAAACATGAAAGGAAGTAAAAAAACGGCAACAACTGCAATTGATCGAAGAGCAATTTTAAGATGTGTTTCTGATTCGTGTGAATTTGCGGTAAAATTTAAACAAAAACCCGGTGTATCTGCAAGCGTTTCAACACGTCGTTTTTTCTGATGAGAAAAAGTTCAAATTTTATGGCTCTGATAGTTGTAATTATTATTTCGACGATGTGAGGAAAGAAGAACGATTTTTAGCGTGGCATCATAGTCGAGAAGGTCGAGTTATGGTATGGGGTTCAGTAAACTACTATGAGACTGTTGAGCTGGAAGTTCAAAAGTCAAAAATATCTGCATTTACCCACAAAGGAATCTTGAAAAGAAATTTTCCTAAATTTGCGGATATTTAAGGACCCATTAACTGGACTTTCCAGCAGGATAACGCCCCCATCCACACCGCACGCATTGTCCAAAATTGGATATAGGACCAGAATGTGGAATTGCTTCAATGGGCGCCGCGGCGTACTCTCCCGACCTGAACCTTATAGAAAATGTATGGGGATGGTTGGTACGAAAAGTATATGAGTCTGGCCATCAGCTTGAGGGCAGAGAATCCCTAAATGCAGCCATTAAATTAGCCCGGAGTTAAATTTTGCTGAACTGCTTAAAGAGCATGCGGGACCGAATTCATGAAGTAATTACCAATAAAGGTGTCAGTACCCACTACTAGAAATAACCAATAAACAAATATTTAAAGGAAAAACTTGTTTTATTTCATTCCGTTAGCTTTTATTTCCAATTTTGATTGTTGTACCTATTCAGTTGACGCAAAAAAATTCTGCATTTTTCGATATGGAACGCTTTGTAACAGAGCGAGAGGAAAAATAGCGGTACTTTTTGAATTATTCTTTCTGATTTGTTTTCTCAACATTACAAGCAAACAGTAAGCATCATCAAATGATATATTAAGGCCCAAAGTTTGAAAAAAATGAACAACATACCTTAAAAAAACTTTGTGCGTATTCAGTTGAAGCGGAGTGTATATAACATTTTTGCAACCAAAGCCGAATCAATCAGATTAAAAAGAGGAATATATTTTTTTAAAACTTATTTTATTTAAGTAAATAAAACACCGTAAAATATGCTCTCTTGGGATACGATACCTGGGATTTTGTATAATTCACACGGTCTCAAGCATTGTTCTGAAGCCTTCGATTTTCTAGATATTTCTTGAGCTGATGCCTGAGCTGTGATTCCATGACATCGGAAAGAATAGTTTTGTTTAGGAACAAGCTGGATAAATGGTGTTTCTCGTCTTGTAGGGAAGATAGATCCACGAACTGCTAGAACGATGGAAAAGCTTACCCAATTGTTGGGTATACCATCAGAGCTAGCAGACGGCTGTTGAAACTTTACAAATGCATTTTCCCATTTAATTATTTACGTTCTCAAGTACAGTAAGGGTTTGGTTGTAAGAGCGGAAATATACTTCTCTTAAGCGGATAGCTTCGTTACAGCTTTTATCGAGCCAAAACTTTTCGTTAGGTTTTATACCTACTCTTAATTTTGTTAGTACGCATACCAAGAAAAATCACTTCTGTGGTCATATCAACGTAATTATCGAAAAAACATAGTAGCCAGTTGGCTTTGGCGTATTGCCAAACGGTCCTAGTGGGATGTTTCTCTCTTATTTGGATGGATGGGACACGAAAAATTAGATGATATTTCACATATTGTTCGAAGTGCCAAATGAAGATCTTATTTTAATGATATACTTAGGAGGCTGCGAGGTAAGAATCAAGTGGAGAGTGTGGCGACAAGTATGTGAGCGGGCTGATGTACAAGCTGGGTAAAGTGGTACATCTCAGCATAGATCTCAGCATATGTATCTCCCTTCGGGGGTTGTCCGACATATTGATGTCGTCCCCAATAACGACTTCAATGAGAGGGTACAGGGAAACTATTCAGGAAATGGAACCTGACAGCATATCAAATTCATTCCCAATTCAACTTTTAAGACCTGTATTTAACAGAATGTGCGTCCACATAAAAACAATATTTT
The DNA here is from genome assembly GCA_911387755.1 of Chrysotoxum bicinctum. Classification (NCBI taxonomy): domain Eukaryota; kingdom Metazoa; phylum Arthropoda; class Insecta; order Diptera; family Syrphidae; genus Chrysotoxum; species Chrysotoxum bicinctum. The sequence goes on along the minus strand of OU426990.1, from coordinate 97,654,588 downwards.
CTGAACCCACGAAGACTGGAAATCTCAACACAAAATCACTTAACATTTCCAAAATTAACTCTGGCGATCAACGTATAATAAGTGTATTTGTAAATGATTTAATTTCTTAACAGTTAATGTTATGTCCAAACTTGACGAGATCTTTTTTGTCACTTTTTTATAAATTAGTTTTTTTTTTTTTTCTTAAACTCGCCGCTTTCGAGACATTGAGCCTAATCTATTTTGATGAACTTTGACACCTTATACATTACATAGGTCGTCGAATATTTTAGGACTATTTTCTGGTTATAAGTTACATCAATACCAACGTGTATACCAAAAATTAGGTTGTTATAAATTTGACCGTTTCTTTGCAATTGTGGTCATTCGTATTAGGCCTTACCTTAATGTAATTTTCGAAAATTTTGACTTACTGTTTGGCATACAAAACTTAAAACAAAATTTTCAAAACTTCAATATGATAAACAACTTAAGTGAAAGCTGGGCGGTTCCGAGGGGACTTAAAACCGTCAGAATTTCGCTGTACCCTAATCAGTGTGGCTGACGTACAACAAGCTTTAGTTGCAAGCTAATTAGATTTATTTGTCTGAATATTTGTTATATTTTAAAATGTATCACTTCGGAAAAAAGTATCGTTAATTAATTTCCATAATTCGACACGACCTTTATTATTTTTAAAAGGAATTTCTAATATTTTCATTAATAATACTGGTGTTATCACATAAAAGCTCATTTATGTTTGGTGTCAAATGCAATTGATTTGTTAAACTAATTAAAAGTTCGAAACACCTTTTAGAAAACAATGTTTCACGTCTAATTAGTTTTTAGGTTTTATAAGCACAACACCAAAAATGCTGTTACATTCCATTCTCAAAACCTAATAGCTAATTATTGTGTGTGAAAATTCAAAAAGGGAAATCATTTTCTAATTAGTGACATAAATTAATACACTTATCTGTCATAACAACGCATATTATCAAATACACTCTCGTTGGAATTCACAGTTTGACACATTTCTGATTTATTTCAACCAACCAGTAAATTAATTGTTCACATCTTTCGTTCGTTGGGAATGTTTTTTTTATTTTTTTTAATTTTATTTGTATGTTCATATTCATTGATAATAATTTATGGGACTGTCAAAACTGCCATCACAATTTATGAGATGTCAAACCAAAAATGGTTCGTTAAATGAGCGATCAAAGAAAATTAACAACCAAAACGAGTCGGGCCGGGGAATTTATTCATAGAGTATCTGTGTATAGCCACTTTATTCACAATAAGAAATGTGGATGCAACAGATCGGCTGCAGCGCTTTGCCCCATCAAAAAACATAATTTACCGCCATTAGTGAAACACTCCCATGCTTAGCGTGCTCGATTGTCAACTATCAAATAAATTGTCGCCCTCCCTGTCCCGCTGGTACGGTTGTGGCCACCCACTTGCGAAGTCTTTGCGCGATACAGTGTGATGCAATAAAAAATATCTTTGGAGGAAAAGACATAGACAACCATTAACGTTAATCTACCTACGGAGAGCAGATCCGGCGGCCATTACATAGAAAACACAATATCTTCCCTCCCTCCTGGTGCTCCTTATTTCTGCTGTCACTATCACACACTGGGCTGGAGATGATTACTCGACGACCCATGGGAAGGGAACATTGTAGTTCAAGTAGATTGCCACTGGTGGAGCTGTTGCTAGTGGTGTGGTGGTGCTCCTATTAACTAATGACTCTTGTCAAATAATAAATTTACCAAAATCCATTTCGTGTATACACAACGCGACAAAACAAGCAGGAAATCCACACACAGTGTCAAGTTAAGAGTGAGAGCTCGTTGCTGCTGCTACAAACTCCCAGAGATATGGATGTGGAGAAAAACGCAGAACACCCTCGTCTTTGCACCGAGCTTGCCGCTAGGCAATTTGTCTTTCCGAGAGCCAACACATTCACATTAACTTAAAATGCTGATTGCACCGCGGCGGCGGCGGCGATTGCATCCTTCTGCCATAAATTTCCCTTTCATTCCACATGCCACAAGAACTAACACCGGCATCACAGTATCCTTCTTTTTCTATAACACTGCTGCTTGCTAAAAAAAAGAACAGGTCCGTGGTTAGTTCTTGGGAAGGTGAACAAAAAATCTTTGAAAATAATTAAGGCAAAATGTAGAGAATTGTTTGCCAGCAGCTTTAGTTTCTCCCGATTCGATCACTGAAACTATCAATTAGTTGCAGGAAACTTTTTCATATTAAAATCCTGGTTGAATTCTTAAGATTCAATTTGTAGCTACTGATTCAAGTGAATACTATGGCAATTTGCTGCCACTTTCCATATCAATCTCGAACTAGAACACACAATGTCTTAAAGTTATTTTAAGGTGTGTTTACACGACGAGACATTTTGGTAATTAGTAAGCGATTTTTTTTGTTACTCCCAATTATGATGAAAATTATATGAGACAAATCGTTGCCAGTAACTATTTCGCTCATCAAACTGCAGCAGAAAGACAACATTTTTTGTGGAAATTATTTTGGGATGTGTTTATACGATGAGATAAGATAATTCAAAAACTAGTTCTCAGCTTCTATTTGTTGCTCCTGATACGAGTGTATGTGATATTGGAGTTTTCTTTGTTGACACTTATTCTAATTTACAAAACTAGAAAAGGAACAACAAATTGTCCGTTGAAAAAATAAATTTGAAAATACCATTTTGAGATGCGTTTACACGATGAGACATTTTACAATCAACATTGTTTTTGAAAAAGAAAATCGAAAAGTATTGGAAAATTCCCCCCTTATACGGACCTGTCCTCTAATATCGCTTCTTTGAATGTGACTTTGTGTACCACTTGACAACGCAGCTTCTTTCATGATATGACTTTATGGCAAGAAGAGCGAACGGCACGAAATAAAGATTTTTTCCTTTGATCTCGTACCGCGCCTCCAAATCTCTCTTCTATCATCTACGAGTAAGTATTTAGATTTGGGCCCAAAGTGGAACAGCATGTAGAATGAGCTCATAAATTTCAAAGATACACACAATAGTGATGGCGATGGCGGTCGGTGGCAAGGAACTGGGGCACAGCACAGCACATTGGCGGGAAGAACATGCCTCATGTAGAATTGTATACTGACTGCCCTTTGATATCGAATGGGTCTCCTGCTGCTGTTGCTGCTGCTGCTGCCGTTGTTGTTGCAGCTACGTTGCGTTTGCACGATCGTGGGGATTATGATGGAGTCGAAAATAAATAAATTTGTTTACGCGTGATGAAAAGCATCTCGTAATCGGGATATTTTTCTTAAGCGCTCCAGAGCGCTCACTGCTGTGCACCATTAATTTGTCAAACGAGCAAAAGATATGCAATGCTTCATTGTAAGCTCTTCTCCCTCTCTTAAGCCCAGCAATATACAACAGCAGGACTATAAATGTAAATAATGACAGTCGGATGGCATACGCGGTGGGTCTAAATTAAGTGCGGTGCGATAAATGGCTTCGTGACGCGAATGATGATTGCGGTGATGAGTAAGTCAGTGTATTTGATGTTGCACATTAAATAAGGCTATCATCAGATATAAATGAGATGACAGGAAATATCTGAATAAACAACTCAACGAAAAAGGGTTGAAATGATTTAAAGTTTTGTTCACACTTACGTAGAAAATTCTTGGGAAAATGAAAAATGTGTGTCAGAATAAAATTTTCTTTAAAAAAAATGTAAAAGTAAAATTGTCAAACTAAGATTTTATTTCAGGGGAAAACAAAATATTCATGGAAGAGTCCTAGTGAAATTTAAAACATTGTGGAATGTAAAAATTCTACAGCTTGAAAAAGAATTTATTCACAAGCGTCAAAGTTTTCACCTGTAATTTACTTTTTGCCCCTTGAAATTACAAATACGACAAAAAAAGAATACTTGGATGTATTGTTAGTAGTAAAATATGTATTTAGTGAGTAAGTATGTTCCACAAACTTTTTCACGTCAGATTTTGGATTTTACAGTCACTTGTGAAATTTGGTGTTGTGGAATGTAATTTTTTAAATTTCCTTCTGATGGCTTAAGGCAACCTTTTCCATCGTATTGTCATTTTGCTAATTGAGACAGATAAAAAAAAATTGTGGAACGTATCAATTTCGTATATTCTTCAATCTCTTACTGATCGTTATGTTAAAATTGCTCGAGGGAAAAAGCATGAGGAGTGTTGAAAAACTTGCATTTTGGTAATCGATCCATTTTCTTTTAAAACTGAAAATATTACCATTTCACTCGTCAGACAAGATGCAGTGAAGAGTGTTTTCATTGTTTTCAAATATTTCTACAATTAAAGATTTTTTGTTTTCGAAATCTAGATTTTATTTCAGAGCCTACGATCCTAATAAACAAATTTGAGAAAGCGTGGAAAAATTTGATTTATTTGTTCATCAAAACGTTTTGGTCTAAAATTCAATCTAAAAATGTAAATTAAAAATTTTCGCGCAGTTTGTTTTAACGAAAAATTTATTTGCAAGGCATAAATTTAAAAAAAGGTAATTGTCCCAATATTCCATGGCATGACTTCCATTTCGCAGCTTAAATTTTTTGTTGAAAAAAGAAGCTGTAAAATTTGTGGAAAGTTAAGTTTTGATATTTACCCAAGGACTTGAAGAACGGTTAATTACACGAAAATTTAAAACTCAGATGACCGTACGAAATTAAATTTCAAATTTTCACATTGATAAAGAAAAATTAATGTTGGGCGCCACTCCAAATTCAAGTTGTTCGAAAAGACGTATTTCTCCTAAAAGAACACCAATAGTTAAATTAAATTATGAATAGTTACAAAAAAAAAATACATAATCCCACGTTGGGCGCCAGTTTGGGCGAATGCTTGCTCTGAAAGAATAATGCAAATAGTATAAGAGATTTCAATCATATGTGGAACGATCATATAACAGAACTAAAGTATACTTATAACAGAGCTGTAAAAGAATGCAATCATTTGGTATTTCATCGCGAAAAGTCCCATTCATTTAACTGAATTTTGGGAATGCATTAACATTGCTTAATGCAATACTTTAACTTCGAAAACAAATTCCCAGTTAATTTTGAAGTCTTTTGTAAAAAAATCATTTAGAGCAGTTAAAAGACTTAAAGTCAAAAGAATGCATTACTTTTTACTGCTTGCATTCTTGTAAGTCTTTTAAAAGTCTTTTACATTCTTTGCATTCATTAAGTCTTTTGATTGCATTCAATGTAATGCAGTCATTTGAATGCTTTGAAGTCTTTTTACTGCTTGAAGTCTTTCTACTGCTTGAAGTCTAAAGACTACTTTTTATGAATGTATTGTGCAGAAGGTGTGATCATAGGCTAAAACATATAAGGTGGCTTCTAAAAAAAGACGTTTGTGTAGGTGTTCTTAGTTCGGGCAGGAGAAACACTTTTTCAAAAAAAAAAACTAACTCAAATATAAACTAAATTATTATTAAAAACAACGTGCAACATTAGCCTTCCTTTGTTGTATATTTTTTTTAAATTTCTGAATTGTATGCTTTCACTTCTTTTTGAATTAAGTTGATTGAATGAAAACTCTTATTTTTTCTTATGGTATAGAAAAATTGCGGAAATGTGGTTTTAACGTTTTTATTCAAATAATGAGAAGTACATGTTTGTGTAAATTGAATTGAAATGGCTGAGTTCGTTCAAACTTAATTTGATAGGTTTTTATTTAAATTTTCCTAACGGTAGCTATCATAATATACTCGTAGCAGCCCAATCAATTAATGCTAACTTCTTTGGTTTTTGAGAAAAAAATCATAAGGTCATAAGGGATAGAAATGATTTCCATTGAACTTTGTATGCAATATATAGAGGAAAGCGCAAGAAAACAGAATTTAATTAACAGTAAGCATGCATAAAACAAATATAGTACTGATGTTTTTTTTTTTTCCTGAAATGGTCTTAACTTGGGAGAAAATGATTTCATGAAACGAAATTTTGTTTTTGAAATTATGTAGGTACTTAGTATTTTATTAAATGGTTCATTTTATTAAATGGTTCAATAAATAAAATTAGTATTAAGATAAAACAAATTGCTTTTGGTGTACAAAAGACCTTATTTTTTTTTTCAATTTCTCTATATATCATGGGTTTGTTTTGGAAGGAATAGCGTAAAAAAATTAGACCGCGTCGATCATACAAAATACTTTTTAAAGAAAAGAATTAATGGTTACTTTATGGAATGCGTTTATTCATTTTCAGAGCCAGTACGCGGATTTTAATTAAACAATAATTTAAATAAAAGAAACTCATAAGTAAATGGCGATTTTGAATAATTTTTGTTTTAAATGTTATATGTTATGTTTATTTTGTAATATCAAGTTAAGCTGATTTTGGATTTTTTTAAGATTTTTGTTATCTAATGATAAAGAAATGATTATTTTTTTTTTTTTTTTTACATTATGACTTGATTTATTCTAGTCAGTTTTTGTATGTTTCATGATATGAATTTGTATAGTTATTTTGTTTTATTTCTTTTATGACTTTGAAAATAGTTTGTTATTTTATTCATTTGTTTTATTTGGAAAAATGTTTTTAATTTTTGATTTGAAATATAAAATTTCGGTTAACAAACCTTCAAATTGAATAATTGTTCATGTGCTTTTTAAGGGAAAGGTGAACATTTATAACTATTAAGGGTGAGTAGTTGCTTGCAGATCATTACAGACAATGTAATATTTGTTTTTGTTTGTTGAGCCCTGAAGTCACCCTCGGGTCCCTTGTAAATGGGGTTTTTCAAGAACTTATATTAAGATCTGGGGACACCATGAAGTGGCCATTTAGTGGATTTATGTTTTTAGCTGGGTTACGTTGAGTTAACGAGTAAGTTGAAAAACATTAATTATTTTATGCGAAAAAAGAAATATAACCAAACAATCAAAAATACAAACTTAATAAAAAAAAAAATAAAAAAAAGGAGAAACATCGCCCCTAGAGAAACGTATATTCTACATTGGGTCATATTTATTTTATTTCTAAAAAAATTATTGCGGTCTATATCCTCTCCTAAAAATATTGTTGTCTTAAAAGTTTTAAAACTCACTAAAATAAAATATAACGAGATACAATTTAAAAAAAGTAACGGACATCGCCCCTAGGAAAATTTGCGCCCAACATTTTGGCGTTTAAAATATTCCAATATCTTTGATACTTATCGAGATCTGCTATCCTAAATGAAAACATAAATTTCGATGCAGCGATCTTCAGCTTCATGTTTATTAATGTAATTTTTTGTATCTTTTTTTTTTAATATAATTTATTTGATAAAAATAAATTTCGTAAATATATATGTATAAATGGATTTTTTTTTAAATTTTGATAGACTTTGTATTTGTGAGGCTAACTACGAGTACAATATGAATTTAATAATCAAAAGAGCAAAGTAAATGCTAGTCGTAAGGAACCTGATGATAAACTATATAGATATACTTAAAGCACTCAAAAGACTTCAAGCAATAAAAAGATTTCAAGCAGTAAAAAGACTTCAAAGCATTCAAATGACTGCATTACATTGAATGCAATCAAAAGACTTAATGAATGCAAAGAATGTAAAAGACTTTTAAAAGACTTACAAGAATGCGAGCAGTAAAAAGTAATGCATTCTTTTGACTTTAAGTCTTTTAACTGCTCTAAATGATTTTTTTACAAAAGACTTCAAAATTAACTGTGATTTTTTTTTCGAAGTTAAGTACTGACATGAAGTCAAATTATTCAAAATGTAAGTCTTTTCAATCATTTAACTGCAATACAAAAATGATTGCATTTTTTACAGCTCTGACTTATAAAAACGCAAATTTTATTATTATAAACTCTGATTTAATTATTCAAAGCATTGTGTCTGAAAAGCTGATTTCTGTGATCTAAAGATGCTCTATACTCAGATTGTACTCACGTCACACATTAAAAATGCGATAATAGCTGTCAAATTTGCAATTCATATCTGTCATGTCAATATAAAATTTTGACATGTGTGTGTACTCAATTTTTAAGCACAGCCCACATGTTTTTGTCGGACCAAAAGTGATGCCAATTGACGCAGAGCAAATTAAAAAAAAAAAATAATAAGAAAGAAAAACACATCATCAACCTTTTCGGGTCAAGCGTCAAGCGAGGCGGACATCATTTGAATGCAAACACCATCATAGCACTGACAGCACTCTCAAGCCTTCTCCACATATCACTGTCGTCTACTTGTGCAGGAATAATGTCAGTGGAGTGCTTTTTTGTGAACTTGGTTATGAAGCCGTCTATTATGGGGCTCTTGAAAGTTTGCTGAGTGGTTGTGTATGATGTTGCTTTCAAAAGTGATCACTATCATCATCAACGTCGTCAGCGTCAGCATCGTCGCTGTCGTTGTCATTTTCTTCTCTCCCGTCTCGGTAAGAGACAATCAGCTCACTTAAGTGCACTGCGGTTTAAGTTGTCAGATCTTTATGACTTTACACACATGGTGTTCGGTATGAATTTGAGGATGCGGGCTTGAAGGGACGGATCTCTTAATCAGTGTTTACGACTGCGCGCCGATTGAGTTGAGAGAGTTGAACCCTTGTCATTTGTTAATATTGCTATAAATTTGATTGTTGAGTCCAGCGAGAGATATAAGAGTCGCACGGTGTTTGACAGTAATGACAATTTGAACAAAACACGAGAACACAGTACTCATTTGAAATGCTCCCTCTAATGGCCCTCGTCACTTTACGTCAAAATAAATGAAGAAAAGTGACATTTTAATCAATGTGAATGCGTTCGCTTTATGTGTTTTTTTTTTTTTCATTTTATAAATTATTTCAATGACCGTTCAATGGAGCTGTCTCATGAAAGTGGACACGGGCAAACGGTTCGTTTATCTGTATCTCTGTACATGCAGGGAGCTTATAGTATCTATAGAGTTGAGCAGACACATTTGTCATTTTAAATTGGTCCACAGTTTTCTATTATTATTCACTTCATTCGTTTTGTTGAGGTTTATATAGTGATTTAAAAATAAAGGAATAATAACAATAAATTGTGACAATTTTATTGTTTTTCATTTTGGTGGTGACATGTGAATTTATTGCAGTCATTTTATAAATATCAAGAGAATTGACACATTGTATTATTTATTAGTTACGAAAATAATGAAAACAGCTCTGATAAAGTCATGTGAACTTTGTTTATTAATTAAATTAAATGATTTCAAGACGTAATTTATTCGAAATAAATACAAAAAAAATCTGCAAAAGAAAGATTTTAACTAACTTGATTATCACATTCATGAAAGAATATTTCCTTTATAATTTGGAACAAACTGATTAAACATATTGAATTTCAGAGAACCATAACACCCAAACAGATCACTGCTTGTTTCAGGCAAAATAAAAAAAATTAGCTCTGCACTCAATTTCATCAACTTGTGTTGAAATATAGGCTAACACTTGGCGAAAGATCTCCAGGTTGGGAAAAATTATTGAATCTTCTATCCTCGATTAACATTAAACCGGCTTTTCCCACAATTCTACTTTAAAAAATTCTCTTTGCGATAGCAAAATCAAAGCTTAAACTATTATTTATTTGAGAAACATTGTTTAAAAAATCACCCGTAAAGAATTTAATAGCACTAGCATAGCTATAAACTTTCAGATCTGTATCTAAAAGATTTAGTGAACATTTTAAGGGTTCTGCACATATTCATCTGGACCTGCTCAACACATACCAAACACTAGACAAAACTGTCCTTTGGTCGAGGTTTCTCTTTTGCACTGCTGACATGCTGGACAAGCACTAGTGCTTAAATATTCGGCCCTAGCGAGGTATCCGTTGGGAGCGGAAAATTCTCCGATTTTATACGATTCGGAGGATTTTTGCATCGAGGTATTCTTCCGAACAGCTGTTCGGAATTTTTCTCCGACATTATTTTAACGCACCCGCTGAACTGCGTTGAAATGCGATCAAGTGCTTTATTTGTTAAATTTCTGACAGCTAAATGCAAGTGTTTTCCCGATTTCGTTCGACACAAATTCTTCGCGGAAAAAATTGCGCCAACGCATTTGTTGCACAAAGTATGCGTTGCGGACAATTTTCCGTTCCGAACGGATACCTAGTTAGGGCCGATTTTAAATATCCAAATTGATTGAATTGATAATAGCCCACTTCTGAATTAAAATTGTTGTACATGATTTAATGTATCGTTTAATTTTCATATACAAATAATTTAACCTTTTAATTTATTTTTACGTACAAATGTATGGTTGTATTAAAAAAAAAGTTGAATAGAACACTTTTATTCACTACTGTAATGTTAAAACCTTTGTAATTGTTTGATGCTTTTAAAAAATTCAGTGCTCTGATGATCCTCATTAAGATGAAACGCATAAGCCTATTGAAATTTTTCAATAATTTTTTTTATGATTTCTGGAAAAACAAGTGTTTTTATGTATTTTTAATATGCCAAATTTAAGCGTTGGGCGCCATTTTATTTCTGTCTTTTTTCGAAAAAAAAAAAATTCTTGTAAATATAAAATGTGCCCTTTAAAAACACCATCAACACTGACATAGTCCTATGTTCAAATCACATTCTGTCTTTTATTTGTTAGTAAGAATGCAAAAGATTCATCTAACCAAACGTTGGGCGCCAGTTTCTTCAACTTTATTTTCGGAATAAAAATAGTGTTTTGAAACTTAAACCTTTACTGATAGAACGAAGCAGTCAGAATGGAATGGAAAGGAATAGAAATAGAATTTTAGCAATAAAGTCTGTGACATTACTGCTCTTACGATGGGAGGCAATATTTTCATTTTTTCAAAATGACTGAAAAATCAAGTTTCCCTTTTTCACAATTGCAGAAGGTAAAATTGGAGCGAACAAACCTTGTTGTTGTCTACTGACATTTTCAGCGGCCATCCATGCAATAAATTGCCACTTTAATTGAATTCGTTACTGTCCACATATTGTTACTCGTAAGCTAGATCGTAAAAGAAATTTCATAGATACATATGAGAGAAAAATATGTTCTGTGAAATAGAAAAAACCAAAGAACAAGCTCACATTTTGTTCCGAAGTTCTAATTATTATTTCGCTGCAGTACGGAAAACAGTGTGGGGACTCTGATCGCCGATCTTTAAAGGGTTCAGTAACTTACCGAAGAATTTTGATCTTTATCAATTCAACTGGAAAACCTAATGAATGCTGCCTTGACTAATCGACGAGAAAGTGCTGTCGTTTGAGACTCAATAATGCCCTGAGAGCCCTTGACTAATTAAAGGTAATGCCTCATACAAAAACAGCAAGCTGCACCATTCAATTCAAAACTGGGCGATTTTACTACTCGAAGAACTGTCAGTAGACGTACGGCGCAAGGCGGTGTCCTCTCTCCTCTCTGGAACCTAGTAGTAAACGAACTACTTAGAATTCTAGAAAGGGAAAGGTACAGGGTGATTGCCTATGCGGACGATGTTGCTATAGCCATGTCTGGTAAGCATCCTAACACACTGAAGGAACTCCTACAAAGTGCTTTAAAAAAAAGCTTACTACCTGGGCAGATCAATGTGGACACGGTCAACCCCCACAAAACTGAACTTGTCCTATTTACCAAGGAATATAAAATCGCACACATAGTCCCTCCCTATACCAAAGGTATAACGCTTAACGTCTTATTTTGCACAAGAAATTAAGCTGGAAACCCAATATCCAATAGCCAATAGTCAATAGCCTGATTAATCATCGGTGGAGCTCTCCGCTCAACTCCCTCCGCTGCGCTTGATGTTCTGTTTCATTTCATACCGTTAGATATCTTTAGCAAACAATCGGCCGCTAGCACAGACATTTGGCTTAAAGCCTCCTTGTAATGGATCAATAACGATATTGGCCACTCCACTATACTGAACTCGTTCAGATCCCTATCTAGTAACGTCGATTACACCACCCTCATCCAAAATTTAATCAAAACTTTCAAGTGTCCATCCCTTCCAGGTCTACCTGGGAAAATGACTCACTAGGCGTTTTTCTTTTTTAGTTCAGAACAGAGCCTGAGTTGTCAAAAAATAAATTGTGTTTCTTTTTTAGTTCAGAGCGTTCAGAGCTTCGTAAATGTGTTTCTTTTTTCGTTCTGAGCATGTTCTGAGCGTGTTCAGAGTGCGCTCTAAAAGCTCAGAATAAAATAACTGAGCAGACAGAGTACAATAAGGGTATTCATAACGAGATAATTTTCCGCTTTGTAGAAAGATATAACTTTCCGCAGCATGTTTTCATGAACACCCCCTAAGAAATACTTGCGTAAATGTGGGAAATATTTTGTGAAATGTCAAATTAAAAGTCAGAATATATACTTCTTTACGAGGTTTATTTCTGCACTTTCCGCAGCAAATTTGTGAGATAATTTTATGCGATTTGCAGAAACTTTTTCCCATACAAATTTTGACAGCTCGTTTCTGCTGAGATAAAATTATCTGGTTTACGAGGTTTACGAGGGTTTTCCGGGCTTACATGAATACCCTTAATGCTTAACACAGGCATTTGACAGATGGAAATTAAAAAAAAAATGTCGACAGCTAAGTGTTCAGGTGTGTTTCAAAAAATTCTCAGAGCGCTCAGAGCACGCTTGGTTCAGAGGATGTTCGGAACATGCTCGACATGCTCGGACTCTGTTCAGAGCTCTATACTGAACTAAAAAAGAAAAACGCCTACTGTTGGTAGACGAAGCGATTCATTTTTACACAGATGAATCTAAAACATATGACGGGTCCGGTGGAGGCGTATACTCCGAAAGATTAAATCTTTGCCTATCTTTTCGTCTTCCAAATCACTGTAGCGTGTTCCAGGCAGAACTTCTAGCAATAAAAGAAGTCCTCTCCTGGCTCAAAGAAAACGTGATATCAACTACTGATATACGCATCTTCTCAGACAGTCAAGCTGCCATAAAGTCATTGGACTCTGTCTGCATTAACTCACTAACAGCCCAAAATTGTCGACCATCTCTGGTTTAGATGTCAAAACAGTTTAACATTCACCTTATATGGGTGCCGGGGCATAGAGACATTCCAGGTAATTGTAAAGCCGGCGAACTTGCAAAAAATGGAACAATCTTACCTTTGGTGGATAGCAAATCTAACATCGGTATACCCCTAGTTACTTGTAAACTTATGCTAAAGCATGATGCCATAAAGAAAGCTAACCATAGATGGACCACCACCCCAACTTGCCAGTCTACGAAACTAAACGCTCAAAACAACTAATTTCTATTGGTAGATTGCATATTAGCTCTGTTATAGGTGTCCTTACTGTACAACGCCTAATAGGAAGACATGCTTTCCGTCTTGGAGTACCTGCAAATGATTTTGGCAGAAGCTGCATGAATGAAGAATGAGGAGGAGTCAGTTTCTCACCTTCTATGTTTTTGTCCTGCCCTAGCGCAAAGACGTAGACTTCACTTGGGAGACTTCTACTATAACGATCCTAGCGATCTAAGAAATTCCGACATTCATTGTGTCAAACGCTTCATTGTTAGCACCAAATGGTTTAACGAGTAAGGGTGATTTTTGGAATCCTGTGGTATCACAACGGACCAAGTATTGCTCTAAGTGTGTTTGGCTTTTCCGGTCAGCAGCCACCTTAACCTAACCTAACCATTCAGCAATTACAAGAATAAACCCATTGATAATCCCTTTAAGTAGTTAATCCATCATCCTGCAGTATCCTAAATCAACAACTGATAGAATTGATGGGCACCAGTTTTTCAAGTTACATAAAAGGACTTTATGTTATGCAAACGCCGAAAAATAATAAAGATAGAATTCGAATTATTAGAATGCCAAATATATTAAAACAATAATGATGGTGCACTGCACATTATTGTTTTAATTTATAACCCAAAAGGAGAATGGCATAATACTGGGAAGCATGAATACAGTATTATACCGACTGGAGATTGGGATGTTGTGGAAAGAGTTGTTAAAGGTGGCTAGGATTTCAATTTAAGTGACAATGATAATTTTTGTATTGGAGGCTTACAAGTCCTTGATATATTTATTAAACAAAACGCATCACATTCCAGAAAAAAAAAAAAAAAAACAATTTATTTCAAAAATCAACCAACCTTACCACGCTCTGTCTTTCCAAGTCATTGCTGTGTTCAAGAATTCAAAACCAATGTACACCGACACCTCCTTTCTAACCCCTCCTCCTTTTCCTAATGCTCACACTGTGTCACTGGCATATTAAGTGTATAAAAAAACCTGTGAGTCTGCGCTAATTATAAAAAAAAATCGATAACAATGCTCTTTTTGCAAAAATCATAACTTACGTTGGGCGCCAATTTGAAACATTATACTTAAAAAATAATGTTTGCCTAATAACAGGCTGGACTATTTGTGGGAAACTTGTGGTATAATTTTGTCTACTAAATTTGTTCTTATATGTTTTTTCTGTTGGTGATATTCCGTACCAAGTAGTGTCCGAGACTCTTATCACATGAAAACCACCGGGATCAGAATCAATCTTTTGAAAGATTGACAAATGATTTTTTTTAATACTTTTCCATAGCTTTTAGAACGTCAGCTTGATTCTTCTAATGTCTTCTACTAAGTAAAAAAAATTTCAAGATACTGACCCAAATATTATACGCGACTTGTTTGTCATTCATACATTTTCAGTTTAAATGTTCCCTTACCATGCATTTTGATGTTGAGACTAAAGTCCTTAAATTCATAGAATAAATTTTTTTTTCAAAAATGCGGAGGAAACCATTTGTACAAATTTGCTTGAAATAGGGAGAAAGTATCATTTTTTTTTATAATTTGTCCATACTCATGGGGTTATGACTATTCTTATAATGTTATGATGTAACACAGTGCGAGCGTTTATGAAAAGAATAGAAGATTTAATAGGAGATGTCGATGTCACATTGCTTTGAAAACTTGTGGGGGCAAATTATGTTGTTGGTAAACACATTCAACTGGTTCCTTAAAAACAAACTGGCATACATTTTTTTCGATTCAAAATAGCTTCTTTTGGCCTTTAAGTCCACAAAAATTTGCGTTTCGGTCCGGACTCATCAGTTGACTGTGAGGGCCTTGTCAATTTTTTTTAAAATTCAGTTCATCTTAAATCGATTTTTGACAAAAATCCAATGTGAACTACATACGTAACATACATACATATATCCAACCAAGATTAAAATTCTAATCATTAATGCTGGAAGATTTTGCTAATGGCCATTTCTTACTAATTAACTTCTACTTGTTCCAAACGGCTTGAAATTTTGGAATTTCACTTAAAATCCAAACGTTGGGCGCCAGTTTTTAAATTTCTCATTATTTGCTGCAATGGAAAATTATCTTACAACAAATTTGTTGATGTGCAATCAGAGTTTCAATTTAAAGTAACAAAAACTTTAATCACTCAACCAGCATTCTATTTAATTGCTGACACCCTTTTTGGATACCCAAAGGTATTACTCAATAATAATAAAAAAAAGAAAAATATAACTATCCAACTTGTCAAATCTTAAAGACCCGAATGACAACAAATCAGCACCAGCACCCTCAATTAATATAAAATAAACCAAAGAAAAAAAAAAAAACATTGAATCAACACGAAACAATGTGCTTTGTACATTAATTTTAATGAATTGTAATTGCCTGTAGATTGTTTAGAAATGATTTCAATTTCATTTTGACAGTATCACCGAACACGATCGACAGCATGTTCACATGTCAGTAATTCTCCATAATTGTGTGTTCGGTGTTCAATTTGTGTGTGTTTCTCAGTGCTGTCTACACTAAATTTGCTGACTTGCTTGCTTGCTGGCTTACTTAACCCTCCTTGTGACACATGGTGTGTCATAAATTTACAAATTAAAAGTTGTTTAATCAGAGAGTGACAATCAGCAATCACCAATCAACACACCCCAATTCAGTACCGATCCGAAAAAAAAAGCATTAAGACAATTGAAACAAAGTGTTTGTTTCGGTGCAATACTATACACCAACTTCTGTCTACCAATTGAACAGTCTTGTGTCAAACAAGGTTATAAATCAAAAATAAGTTGTTCAACGTTTTTTTTCTGTTCGTTATTTTATGTAGCATCAATGATGCTTTGATGATGATGATGATGACTATGACAGTCAAAGTTGTAAATTAATAAAAATCAATTGAGCTGATAGTGAAATTGAGTCTTTATAACGTCAGAAGTAAAAGAAAAATAAAACTATGCGGGCTTAGTGGTGTGGCCAATGTAGTTAGTTTTTGCTCTATTTCATTTTTTCATAAATTGTGATTATTTTGTTCTCAATGGTTTTCCAGGTTTGAATAATTATCATGCATATATAACTACCTTTTGTCAAAACCCAATAAAATCCATTATATACTCGTAAATCACCATAGCAGAGGGTATCTTGGCAATTTTTCCCATGATACTAGCCTGCAGGCTCCTTGTAATGCTGACATAAACGTGGAATTTGCTAAAAAAAAAATCGAAAAGGTCACAGAGAAAGCGCGCTGGTCACTCCGAATTGCCCGCTTTGGAGATGAGGTGTTCTGCGAATTTTTCCCTTAAAGCTGCCATCCTGTTAAAATCATATGTCACCTTGGCCATTTGATTAAGCTGTTGCTTCATCCATTAATTTCCTTATTGAAGATGATTCAACCAGATCAAAGCTCTTTACTGGCCTCGACCTTAGGGGCCATTAGGTTCGTAAGATTACTGCTTTGATATATAAATTTTTGAAGTAAAACTTCTTTTCCGGCGTTGAGGGTAACAAATTTTCTATGTAGCTGTCAGTGACATGTCAAAAGGACACGCTATCAGCGACATGCTTTTAGAATACAAAATGTTTGTACGCTTTAAGGGTAGAATCTTATGGAGGCTGAGGGAAAAAAGTTTTACTTCTACTGCGCGTACGTCAGTACACAACCATTTTTTATATAACCCACATATCAATTAGCATAGGCAAAGATTATGCCCGTACCAAAAAATTTAACAGGTAGTGCTACAGAGTTCCAGACAATAAAGGTTTTTGAAAAAACTATTTTGAAGCAGGTTCAAAAATATCTAGCGAACAACAACCTGTTAGGCAGGGTTGCAAAAGCTTAAGTCACTTTTTAGCTTAAGCTAGGCTTTAATTCACAAGCTAGTGGGTAACTTATGAATTAAGAAAAATGTAATCCAGCAGCTAGTTACTGACTTATAAATTAAAAAAAATCAATTCATAAGTAAGTTGGTGACTTGTGAATTAAGAAAACTTAAATCATAAGCTTCTTAGAGACTTATGAATTAAAAAAAATTAATTCATAAGCTAATGGATAAATTCTGTTTAAAAAATTATTAATTGGAAAATTTATAAGCTAGCATGATAATCTTATGATATACAAAAGCTTGAAATCTACTTCCGTTAATAATTAAATAATTATGTAGCCAAAACAAGCTTAAACATTTCCAATTTACCACCTAGCTTATGAATTAATTTTTTTTAAATTCATAAGTCACTAACTAACTTATGAATTGTTTTTTTTTTTAATTCAAAAATCATCTACAGACGTATGACTTATGGATTTTTTAATTTAAAAATTTGCAACCCTGCTGTTAGGTAACCTAAACCTAAACGCAGCTCCAAATCCGTGTAACTTTTTGACACTGATGAAATAAGAATGGCAATGGACACAGGTCATATTATACTGTCAACGCTGTTAGATTATTTAAAGTCTGTTAAGACCGTGTTAACCATGTAGAATGCTGCGAAATCTCTTTGTGTCCTTATAGACGTCTTAATTAGTTCTTACGTACCTCATCGGAAGGCAGCAATATGTGGTGGCAAATGGAAACTCGTCTACTTTTCTGTTTAAGGTGGAGTGCCATAGGGATCTATTTTTGGGCCAATTCTCTTCTCACTTTACATAAATGAGATACCACAAGTTGCTTAACATTCTTTGATTCATCTTTACGCTGATAATTTGCAGCTCTTGATAAATAGACCTTTCAGGGAAAAAATTGTTACCGAAGCTTAACTTTAATGAATTAGGATTTGCTCCTCATTTCACAGTAGTCTAGAAAGAACGCTCTCAAATCAACAACCCTCTGATTTCCACTGAAACTTGACTACGAAACTATTGAGTATGTTGGCACTGCTAAAAACCTACGAATCCTATTCAATCGTTTTCTCATTTGGGACGACCAACCATCTTAATAGTGCCATTGTTAAAGTCTAGGTATTGTAGTTTCCGCCTTCTTGAAGCTACTCGAAATTTCTTTCCGACAAAAACTAAACTGCAGATTTAAATTTTTATAAAGTAATTTAATGTAAAGGCCTGCAAAACTTTATAAGATTCGTTTTCTACCTTGTAAGCGATTTTTTGAAATAAATAAGGATATTTGAGTATTTGAGCTCAGAAGGTAGTGGGTATTGCGTGATTGAAACTCGCACTTCTTCAATATTCTCAAGTGATGTCTAATGCGCTGAGGGACTCCAGATCACTCTTTTTTTACTATTCATGGTTTTTCTGAACTTATAGCAATTAATTTTTGGTCTGGAACAGGACCCAACAGATGTACAGTGAGATGGTTTCGAAAGGCTCTCGCGATCACACAATTTCCGTTCGAAAATCAGGCCTCGCCCGATCTTCACTATTCCAACTGTCCTCACTATTGTAGAAGGTGGAACAAAACAAAACCCAGAATCTGCTGATATTGTTTTCACTCTCGAGGTTTTCAATTTCCTTTCAATTGTCCTCAAGAGGTTGAGGCCCCTTTATGCCAATCTTTATTCCGCTCGCAATTATTGTTACGTCTCACCTTTACTGCTGTGCAAACAGGATCGGAGAATGATCATAACCTTGCTTACCTTCGATAGATCTTTCAGTTGTGCAGCTAGGAACACCGAACTCCTTGCTGGGAAGATTTTAAAACTTGCTGGTAAAACCTTACCAGCTGGAAACACCTTTCTCCTTGCTTAGCACTCGTTGCTCTGAACAAGTTTTTGAAGACTTTCTTCAATGAAAATGTCTTCATATACAATCGGGATTATTCACTCGAAAATATTTTCGAAGTCCTGAAACATGAGGGTAAACGGTTACTATGCCAAAAGAAAGAGGCACAAGTATCTCATCTCAAATTTAATGGTGTATGCGCCAGCCTAGTTAAGCCTAAAAGAGGAGCCCTGTGAAGAAACTTTTCTAATGGATCATATCTCGAATGTTTCACTAAAAAACCCTAAAATTTATTTAGAATTGAGAATGGTTCTGGATTACATCCTAAGGAGCGCAATAAACCAATTGATATCCGAACAAAGTGGAGAGACTTTGTCCTTCTAACCTTCGCTATGGTGCAAAAACAAACTTGGGGTAAAGTCTGCTTGCTGCCTTAGAAGCTTGGAACTCATCCTATGAATTATTCAAATGATGATATTTCTAATAAGTTTCACAAACAAAAAAAAAACTAACGAACCGTGAAACAGACAGCTATTGCAGTTAATAAGCTCACTTTTCTTTGGTACCTTAAAATCCATATAATAGGTTTCTTTTTTCAGACCCCCTGTATTAAAAGGAGTAATATATTAGTTATTGTGGCGGGATCTGCCATCTAATTCAGATGTCTTGTTGTTTTGGATGCTTGGAATTAAGGACAGCTATAACAGTTGAAGATTCCTGCAATTCCTATGCCTATGTAACTCTATCCTCAGTTACAGTTCTAGTGTTCTAACCCCATACAGGACAAAATGATTGGTGCTTTATTGTTGGATGACAAATCCTTTTGGAATTCACCACAGTTATATGTATATCAAACATTTCCCGACCTGTTGGACACACTGGTTAAAACAGATCCATTACAACCTCCTCCTAAACATCTTCAAATCTCATTCAATTAAAATTGAGGATGATCGTAGCCTTGATATTGAGAATAATGTCATCGAACAACTCGAAATTATCGCTGGAAACATAGAAATAAATTTCAATCAGGACGAAGGTCGATATTCTATTGCGGAATAAATTCCAATACCAGAACACAGCACACCAACTCATATTCCCACTCGACAAACAAATTGTGATAAATCGACGCGATAGTAAATTAGATTGGAACTAACTGCTGTTGCTGCCGCTGAGTGGCGGAAAGACTCTTGGTTTTTTATAGCGATGTCAGCAAATGAAAATCCCACAAATCAATTTATAGTTAAGGACTTTGCAATGACGATGAAGGACCAAGTCACCAGCCATACGAGTACAGCCATTAAAATGAATTTCTCGTTGGCTGGTCGTTCGTTGGCGTAGTGTGATGGTACAAGAGCGTTGGTGGGCTATACTATACTACTATGTAAAAGAATCCACCCGCGAGGAAAAAAAAAGCTAAAACGATGGACATAAATTCTTTTATCAGTATGTGGAAGACATTAACGCTGATAGAGAGAACATTTGGTATGAGTTTATGGCTTTTTTTTGGGTGCGAATAGAGGGCGGATGAGGAAGAGGATAATGGTGAATAGAGTCGTTTATCTGGGTTGATTTTTTTTTGTTCGTTTTCGCTTGGCGTCTTCTGGGTATCCTTTTTCGAACATTCCTTCGATTTAATTTAACGACATACTAGCTATGCAGAGGCACTCGTTATTGAAGATTTTAAATGCTTGAGATCTGTTTTATGTGAAGATTTGTTATACCAAAGGAACTCTTAATCCTTTTTTAGAAAGGATAGGGATAAATTTGGTGAGAGATTTTTAAAACTAGATACAATAATTGTGTTCTAATCTTTCGAACTGGTTTTAAAAACCCTTAAGGGGCAAGCTTCTTTTCATTTCCTTCGAACTCGGTCTAAAGTCATTAATATTGAGTTTAAGGAGCTGTCGTTTTTGCTTTCAACATGCTGAGGACTACTTCTTTCGTAATTAATATTTTAATATATTCCAAATTGATTTTAGTTTGGTCGTTTTTAATCTCAGAACTATATATTTATATCAAAATTATTTTTTGGAGAAATTGCAATGTTCCTAAACCTCCCAATTTCAGGGCTCCAATTTATCGAAGTTTCATATCCAGTTGAGGTGTAAGTCAGAGTTGTAAATCTTAACAATTTGGAGAAAAAAATCAAGTTATAGTTTTTCGATTAAAATCCAATTTTAGGGGTTAGAAATTTATTTAAAAAAATTGGGGCTTCGGATTTGATTTCTGGAAAAATTCCAAATAAGAATCGCCAACACATGATTTACATAAATTTTCCAAATAGTGAAGGTTTCGTATTTTCAAATTTTAGTGAAAGTGACTATGAATGAGATGTCATTGAATTTTTTCAATTTATTAAGACGGTCCATGTATGTCATTATGTTTGGAATATAACATTAAAATGTGCGCCTGGGTAGCGCGCATCTGCCACTTCCAATATTAAATAACTCATGTCGAATTTGACCAATGGTATTTCAGGGCATTGGTGGTTTGTGGTAAATTGGCATAAGCCTTATGAAAGCCCCACTTGGTCGAATCAATTTTGTAAAAGTAGGCTTTGGCTGTCAAACTAGATGACATCCTAGGCCTGCTTCCAAATTGGCTATTGGTTGGAAATGAGCAGTGCTTTCAGGGATTTTTATGTTAAGCTCCTTCTTGGCTGGTGCACTTTAACTCTAACCAATCCCCGAGAAATTGAAAACTGGTCTTACTGACTTGCTGTTTTAAACTCATTATAGATTTGAAGAATGATTTTAAGCACACACAAGAGGTGAGAATCTAGATAATGAGGATTATTGATGGAATTAAATATTATAGCTGTAAAGTGTTCTGCATCACTCAATAGAGCATCACTCAATAGAGCCTTCATTTATCCAACATATAACGAGCTTATAAGTTGAAAGTGGTTTTGAAATATCGAAGGATCACTTGAGAACACAATAAATGCTAAGATCCCAGGCCTTTTAAACCCTAAATAATTCATTAAAAGGATCATTGCAAGACCGACTAAGAAAGGCAAGGTGTAGGGAACAACGGTAAATACAGAGAGCTGTATGTTAATAAAACCAGGTTTTGTGTTAATGATGTGAAACTGTCGAAATCTAGTCGAATAAGAAGGCAGCAGTCACGTGTCGAAGAAATTGTTAGTTTTAAAAGCTTGGTATTGTTGAGTGAGTTATGTTTGATATCCATTTCAATATGCTAAACATAAAAAGAAGAGAGCCTAAATGGTTGCCTTGAGGGACCCCGGAAGAAGCTAAGCAATTACTGGAAAAAGAAGATTTGAAATGAATGAATATCCTAATCGCGGTTTCCTAGATAAGAACATATCCATTTCAAGGAGATAAGTTCAAAACCGAGCGAGGGTTAGCAGCTTAAAAAGTATAAGTCAAATATAGGCCTTATTAAAATTCTCTAAGGCTGATATGGTAAAGGATCGAAATTTAGCAGAGTCAGTGATTGTAGACCTACTCTTTTGGGATATAAAATTATTGCAGGAAGACAAGTTTTATGCAAATCCTAAGAAGATAGAGCTTTAGGAGAATTCTGTAGTTTGTACAGGAGAAATGTGATATAATGACAACAAGTTTAAAAAAAAAGTACGAACTGTTGTAGTCTCGATAAAGGATAGGCGAAGACTGGAGCTCCTAGATCTAGTTTTCTGTCTTCATATATATAAATTTGTGAGACCACTAGCTTGGGAAAGGTTTGATTCAGCTAGGCGATACATTGTTTGACAAAGGTGGGACCGGAAGCAGTATAATATGATGCAGAAAATCTAAAAGAAGCACACAGGGTTGTTATGCATTTATATTAATAACTAGTTCATAGGCAAAATATAGAAACATACAAGGAGAGTTTGTAGGACGCGTCGAAAGCAAAATCGTCAGAAGATTAATTGAGATCATGATCATCTTGCGAAGATGGAATTTCAATTCAATTTAGGAGCTATTTGTCGAAGAATAAAGCCTGAGACTGTTGCAAAATTAAGTGACTATGAGGGCGAACACCTCTCACTCTCAGATTTAATGCAATTCTTTGAAGGTCCCAGTAATTATCAAAAAAAAAGAAAATTTTCTTAAATTTCGATAAAGAAAAAAATCTTATGAAAAAAATGGTTTAAAAAAATAAGAAAAAACGTTCAGGTCCAATAATTAAAAAAACACTCTACCAAGTTTAAAACAAAATGGGCCACGTGCTTTAGGCTATTGTCGTATAGACAGGATTTCGAGACCCAATTTCTCTTCCCTAATTATTCAACCTCATCTACGGAATAGGTACGGTTTTTTAATGATAATGTAATTGCTCAGCTGTTAAACAGATATGTTATAGTAAAAACTATTCAAAATAAGTCGGACAATCCTAATTAGTTTACCCAAGAAATACGTATATTACTACAGCAGCGAGATCAAGCCTACAAGTCTTCTTCTCTCCCTACCACTACCAAGGAACATTCTTGGTCCAGTACTTTTTTCGCCTTACGTCAATGATATTCCCTCCCTCATTGATAACTGCTTGTTACATATGTATGCTGAAGATGTACAAATGTACGAGTACCTCGGCTGCGGTCTTGGTCTTTGCCACGTGAATGAAGACCTCGAAAAACTGACCCTTTGGGCTAAGACTAATGGCCTGGCTTTAAATCCATCAAAATCTAAGTGCTTGGTTATAGTCTTCGACTAACTTCTCTCTGAAACGGTTGTAGATTGTTTCCTAAAATGTCTAAAATTTGTACAAATTGTAAACTAGCCATTAAACCTTCTAAAGCTTCTAAATCGGTGGAGTGTGGTTTCTAGTGCTGTCGTCATTTTCACAAAAGTTGTGTTGAATTATCTTCAACAACATTATCAAGACTACGTAGGTAACGACAGGGTATCACATTTTTCGAATTGTTTACTTAACATGCCACTCGAGAAATACTTCCAGTTTCGCTCCTTATCCTTGCACAACCCAAGCACCCAATCTTCTTCAGAGAATTACTAGGTCCTCTTCAGCCAGGTCTTACCAACTGACCAACGCAACGCTTAGATTGATCAAAATCTCGAGTTTGGGTTTTTATGACATAACTTGCTAACCTAACCTAACCTATGTATGTATTTATCGCACGTAAAAAACTGTATTAGATAAGAATGTGATATCGATCTGAAATCCAGTCACTTACATTCTTCACTAAATAAAAATAAATCAAATTAAAAATACATGTGGCTGTCACAAAACATCAAAATAAAGTCAAAATAATGTTAAAAAGAAGAAAAACAAATTTTGTGCAGTTTAATGTTCGTAAATACATGTAATTCAACATTATGAGCAGCGTTTCAAATGTCGCTATTTGGTGGAAGTACTTTCTCGTTATCCATCTACAACTCCCAACTCCTTGACCATGAGTAAGTGTCATTCTGGTGCTGAGAAAGTAATAGTTATAAATTAAACAAACATTAAATTTGCATAAACAAAAATGTCCTAAATACATTTTTGTAAGTGGAAAGTCCTGTTGTAGAAAACATTCAAAAAGCTTATTCACAGGGAAGTTATACACATTTACGAGTTGAACGAGACAACAACCGGCTGCTCTAGCACACACAATTAAACACATACGCAAACACACTCTCGCAAGATTCAAGAGTAATTTATAACCCATATGCGGCATGGTAATTTGTTAAGTACAGTTAAAATAATTGCTCGTATTTATAATTTAAACATTCATGTGGCAATTTATTGCATACGAACCAACAAGCAAAATGGCCCCGTTGAACTAACTAACTAACTAACTAACTGACTGTGTACGAGCAGCGAGTAGTGAAGTGTGTAGAGAGATATAAATGCTGTAAATGCTTGCAACGACTCCGACGGTAGGTACAGGTAACTTTGCAGAATGAATTATTCTGCGCATAGGAGCCAGGAGGATTGTGGATTCGAAGGGGACGGTGGTGGAAAGAAGGATAAAAGATCCTTTTCCTAACGAGGTGGAAAGTTGTTAATAAGTGGTTTGTGCTTCCATAATCTCTATGAAATTTAACTTAAACCGGTGAGATGATGATGAAGGGGTTACTAATTTTTACTTAGATTACTGCACACGGAGTGTGTTCAAATCATACATATTTAGAGTTTCCATGTTTATTGTAATTCTTTGATGGAAATGGTATTATTAAATTTGTTTTCGGATCGAAATAGATCAATAAATAATCAATTGCCTTCACCAGGATCTAAGTGATCAAAAAAAAAAAAATGGAGAAGGTACGTAGAGTGGAAATAAGTGCCGGTGCAGGGAAATAAGTCCACGGGAACTAAGTGCACTGAGGGACTCAGTTCGCACTTATCTGGATGATTTTCAGGCTGCTCCTTAATGGCTGGATCGAGCCGGAAAAGTATTCTTCTAAGGCTGTTTTCCAGGCCTAAGTTGCCTGGGACATACCAAAAGAAGTGAGATGTTCTGATACCAAATCCACTCATGTTGGTGCCCATTGATTTGTGACTTGTTAGGATTCCAAATCAGTCGATCGACTTAGCCCTGATAGTAGCCCTCAAGTAGTCTGTTTTTTTTTTTAAGGATTATCCCATAGGTTTCTCGCAATGTTGGAAGTGTCCATTATTGATCATCTGTCGTACGGCTTTGTGGAACATTTTAATTACACTTCATTATTTTCCGTTACCCTTTACCCTTTGGTTGTTTGAGTAGGTACACCAATTATGTATTTCTTTAATGCATAGCCAACTTAAAACCTTGAACCACGGAATCCAATTGAGGCTCAGTCCTTTGTTTGACTTGATCAAAAGAGAAATACAAACCCCTTTCTGCAGTTATTTTTTCCATTATGGTCTTCATGT
Organism: Chrysotoxum bicinctum; assembly: GCA_911387755.1. NCBI lineage: Eukaryota > Metazoa > Arthropoda > Insecta > Diptera > Syrphidae > Chrysotoxum > Chrysotoxum bicinctum. Next base: position 97,628,827 of record OU426990.1, on the reverse strand, counting down.
TCTCGATCGCGTTTCCGATTTCTTTGATCAATCTATCAAAACATCTGTCTTAACACCCAACAGCGTGCCGCCTCTCTATATTACTCACGAAAAGATGTGTTAATTGCATCTATCACAACACTCACTTGCGTATATTATATCGTCAGCCGATTGTACAATAAAACTACATCTTTCACTTCCGTTGCATTGGCTTGGTGATTACTTGATAAATCAGCTGAGTAAAACTTGTCCATGCCGCTGCACACCATACCGCCAGCCGTACACATCAGAGCAGAGGGTGGTAATTAATTCAATCATTACCACCAACGCTCTGACTGATGTGTGCATAGGAAACCTACATGCGAACCATCCAGGATTCGTTCGAGAAGCACATTAACACACAAAGTTGCATGCATCGAATCAAATGAAATGCAGTGCAGTAATTATCGTTTATACTGTACAACATCAATCCATCTGTCAGTTTGTTCATTCGGTTCTGAGGAGCGAGAGAGTATTTGCTCTCAGGCTCAAGCCAATCCATCACTCTGACAACAACCGCTCTCTTCTCGTTAGTCGCTCCGCGCTGCATGTTGAAACTCTGATGGAACCTGTGTGCTTCTTTGCCAAGTCATTCACATCGCATCCATTACACTGCAACGAATACGAATCTGACAATAAACCATTTGGAACTTCTCCGCCCACTGCACCCCCTCGTCCATGTGGATATACGCACACAGTCATCACTGCACCGCACCACAACGGCACAGCAGCAATATCTAACTTGACGATAGCTTAAGCACCGGCAATACATCGCACTGATAAATTGATGGCCATCCATAAAGCAGTCAGAGCCTGTCGGCCGCCATGTTCCATAAATAAATAAACTCAGTCAGTAATTCACGAAGTTGCACTGTTCCACCTTCCGCTGCTACGGCTTCTCTCCACTCGCCATTAACCTATCCCTTATATTATATCCACCTCAGGGACCTTGCATCTCAATCTGTGTTGTTGATGGCAGACCAGGTCCAGATCCAGGACGTCGTATATATCGTTTGACTCTTCCGTTTGTGTATATTATCTGTTTATGTACTCGTACATTCATAGCTTTGCCTAGAGTGATAGTGGAGTTTCGTTCAGCTACATCAGCGTTCGGACAAACCAATTGCCAAACTGACAGTTTCTTCAATGCAATATGTGACCAAAAGATATGGAGACAAACGTTTCGGGATTCTTGCCATCAAAAAGAAGACAGGATAGGTCAAGATGTGATGACGTGAGAAATAATTAAATTAAGACTTTTTAAGCAAGGCAAAGACGGTACTCTTTCTTTCTTTTTAAGTTCAAAGCGTTTAGAGTTGAGAGCTTCAAAATTTGCTCAGAATAAAATAGCTTAATACTTAAATATGGCGAATGAGAATGGTACGTCTGGTTCGGTGCTGAAAATACAATTTAAAAATAATGGCGCGAAATTTTAAACAGCCTTTTTTTAAGGCATTAGTATGATACTACTTAAAACTTTTCTATCTTTAAATTAGTTTAGTAACTCATTCTTAATTTTAAACATTTTCTAATTAGTATCGTACTAAAAGAATTTTCTTAATAAATTGCTTCTGAACACCTAAAACAATGACATTTCGTGTAAAAAAGTAAGTACATGAATCTTTTTTGATGTTTGCCAATGCCAAAGAATCATAGCTAGCACGATACTAAAAAATAAAGTAGGCATTCGATGATTTTAACTTTAATAAAAGGATAGTGCATTCTCTTTGATAGTATGATGCTATATTCTATTAAAATTTGAAAATTCGTTGTTTTAACCTAGTATCATACTAAAACAGCTTTAGCATCGTTCAATTAAAATTTTGCGCCAATGTCACGAATATTCTTTTCGAGATTTATCTTTATTTCAGGATTTAAATGGTAGAAAAATATGATTAATTTTAAAAATAAATTCGTGTGCGCAAGTGTGTTTCAAAAATATTTTAGAGCGATCAAAGCGCGTTCGGTATGGAGAACGTTCGAGTCTACTCTATAAAATAGAAGTCTACTCTAAATAACATTCTTTTTCTTATTTAAAGGTGTCTACCTAAAACCCAAAAAATCGTAAAAAGACTTCCAACATGACAGTCCAATGCACTTACCATTTTGCAAAGAGGTACTTCATGTTTTAAAACGCGCTGTCCGAAAGGTAAATTCTAGTCCAACGAAGAAAAGACTCTTCGATAAAGAGCTTTGTGCCAAGCTTTCTTTGTTTCTTCAAAATGATGTAAGGATAAGGATTGGTTGTACTTTTCGGTGAGATATGGCATCAGATCACCAATAGTCCTATTGCTACGAAAGCTGTTCTGCTGGTAACCTTCTAACAGCCATAGTCGTAGCAAGAATTCTTTACTAAAAGAACTTAGTTTATTGAAACTCATGTTGATAGGACTTTTCAGGATTGCCAAAATATTTAATGCTCGGATTAAAATAAAATCATCCTGTATAGCGAAGCTCTGGTTCCCTTGAATATATGCGATTCCCACCAATTGTTCAATACGCGCCTAGGTATACCAGAAAACTTTCCAACATTGCTGGCTCTACCATAATGGTAAAGGGGTTGCTTCTCATGCCATATAGTGTATATCAAATATTCGAAAGAAATAGACCTATAGATCAGTATAGGTACTATAGGACAAGTTCTGCATTTGAAAAATAAATCGAACTCGACATGTTGATCAAAGTTCACATTACGATTATAGCAAAGACGAAAAAAGTGGGTCCGGAAATTCCGTCTGTATACAGTCTAAACCACTGGAGCTATTTTCTTCAAACTCGGAACTTAAGGGTCTTCGGTGATTCCCTAGAGGAGAAATTGAAATTTTTTTCTCAGCTCCAAAACTAACGGCACCCCCCATACACCCGTAATGTGCTATTATGGTCATGGACTCCATTTTGGTCAAACAAAATTTTAGGAAAAAATTTAATTTAGGGTACCTGTCATAGAACCGTTTTTTTAATTTTTTTTTTTTTTATTTTTTTTTTATTTTTTTTTATTTTTTTTTATTTTTTTTTATTTTTTTTTATTTTTTTTTTTATTTTTGTTTTTATTTATTTTTATATTTTTTTTTTTATTTTTGTTTTTATTTCTTTTTATATTTTTTTTTTTATTTTTGTTTTTATTTCTTTTTATATTTTTTTTTTATTTTTTTTTTTATTTCTTTTTATATTTTTTTTTATTTTTGACTCTCATTAACGGCCCTAACGATTTTAATTAATTTTTTTGATAATATTGTGTATAATAATATTCGCAAAAATATTTTTTGGGTTGAAAAATCAATGTCTGCAAAACGTGTGAAAGATTAATTTTTGAAATTATTTCCTAAAGTCTATACTACTAAATACTTAAAATTGGCATCCCAAATTTTGTTCTTGAAAAATTTTAAAGAAATTTCTTACATAAAAAATTACTTTAATAATAAAATGATTTTTGAGCTTTGTTTGCAGAAATAAACACTTTTCTGGCAATTTCATGCATTTGAGCATTTTTATCTCATTAAATCCATGTTTCATAAAAGGTTTAACTTATAAAAATAAATAAAGTCCATTTTTACTAAGTAATTCCAAAAATTACTGAAACTAAGATGGGCAATTGAATAACATTTTCTACTTCCGATATATGGTAGGTACTCGTACAATAACTTGCCATTATGCTTAATTTTTTTTTTTTTGTAATACATTAAGCATGGCAGGTACCCATGAAAATTTTAATTTTTCAAAAAGTGTTCCACAGATTAACAAAAAAATTCTTTTAGTAAAAGCTAGCTATTGGCCGAAACAATTCCAAAACATGGTTATATATATTTATGATACCTCATAACACCATTTTGTTTTCGATTTTCTCAAAAACGGTACTAGTAATTTTTGTCAATTTATTTATCCTACAGCTTCCTAAATGTTTGAATAGTATGGTTTATTCAATTTTTCGAATATTTTTTTCTTGTTTTGTAAAACTCAATAATTGGAAATCTAAATTTTTGTTGAATATATTTTTTTGATAGTTAACAGTTTTTTTTTTTTACAATTTTGATAACAGGTATTCTTTCTCTTAATTTAATACTTTTTTTCTGACTTGTGAAGCAATTTTTTTTTTTGAAGATTCGATAACTGAAAAAAGGGCCAATATTTTTCCTTTTGAAATTCAAAATTAGTTTCTTCAATATTAAAAACTTTAAGTTGGCGTACCTACTAACATTTTTCTTAAAAATGTCTTAAAAATTTTATGTAAATGTCTGGTAGATGTTAAAATGGAATAAAAGAATGTGTGTGTGAGGCACTAAAAAAAATCTTAATTTTTTTTTTTGAAAAGCCCATGTATGCATATGTCATTATGTATGGAATATCACATCGTTCAAATGACCGCCTTGGCTTCTTACGGTGGCACAGATCCGAGTGGTCCAATTTTCAATGCCTCTTTCGCATGTATCCGGCTGAATTTAAGAGATGACCTCTGTTACGCTCACCGTAAAAGCATCGGTCGATTGTGGCTTATTCGCATAGACCTGTGACTTCAAGAATCCCCTAATTCAAGTAACCTCTGCGATGGATTACCTAACCCCCAAATAGTTCATACATAATGTCCACAGAGGCGTTCGCTGTGTTGTACTTAGCGCCGTCCTGCTGGAAACACATGTCCATAAGGTTCAGTTTGGGCCATAAGAAATCGATTAACATCATTCTGTATTGCCCGCCAATGACGACGTCTCCAATATCCCGAAATCCAAACCAAACGCTAACTTTTTAAAGATGCATTGTCGCCTGGTGAACCTCGTGTGAGTTGGTGTCGTCCCATATACGGCAATTTGGTTACTTAACACAGCCTGTCATCAAAAAATGAGCCTCGTCACTATAGATGATTTTTCGGCCACAATTGGGATCCTCTTCCAAACGCTCCTAAGACCAGTCAGCGAACAAACGCATTGTCTATGATCATGAATTTTGGGCTCTTGGGTCAGTACGAGTGTAGACTTAATCCCCTCCCCGACGCAAAATTCGGCAAGATGAAGTCTGAAGTCTGAAAGGCAGAGTTCTTGTGATTGGCGAGGAATCGACTGACTCGAGTTATGCTGTACGCTTTCACGGACCGGGTCGATGTTCTCGGCTGATCCTGCGTTCCTTTGATGTACGAATGTTGGCTGATTTATTACACAACCGGTCGTCTCAAATTTGGCCACTAAACGTTGAAAAGACGACTCTGAAGGGCCATCGTAAAATAGGCGAAACGTTAACACTAACGAACACTCATTTTGATAATAAAGTGTTATCAGTTGACGTGCTGCTCAATCGGTTTACTTGCAATGGTTATTGGACATCAATAACTGACTAGTATGCAAGGGATTTGACAGATATTACCAAAACAACATGGCCGCAAAAATCTACCTGCGCCAATTAAAAATCCTTTTATAAACTGTAACAGCGAATTAAGATTGTTGTTCTTGCATAATTGCATCACGATGATATTCTGTTCTTAGCTCCAACAACTAAAAGAGTTGTTTTAGCCAGTTAATTTTGGGCTTATGATCATTTATCTCTTGTAACAGCAATTTTTAAAATTCAAAATCTATTACATAACAGCAAGTTCAAGCTACACTCGTGCATTTTATTTATAAAGATATCGTTTTAAAATTTTTCAAAAAACAAAAAAAATTATATCTAAAATGGAGATGGCTTTCATTTCTTGAATTGGCTCCACCTTAACTTTTGACTGATGGGCATATTTTTTCGTTATTTCTTACACAAAAAGTTGGTGTGAGTATAGTAACCATACTCCAAAATTATCGGTTCTTATACCTTACATATTCTCTATAATGTTTGTGCAAGTGTTTTTGATCACGATAAATTTATAAATGTTTTTAGTATTTTCTTCGGTGTTAGTATTCATAAAAGGTTTAAACAAAGCTAGACTTTTGAGTTTATTTGAATTTAAATGGCATTTTCACTCAACTGGCTCGTTGGTCTAGGGGTATGATTTCCGCTTAGGGTGCGGGAGGTCCCGGGTTCAAATCCCGGACGAGCCCAAGAATTCTTTTTTGACAAAAGTCTTCAAATGATGCTGTACTTTTTCGATAAAATAAAACCTCATTATTTCTGTCTCAATGAAGGTGTATCAAACGTATAAACGATATCCTTGGCTTTGTTCACGAAAAAAAAACGGGTAAAACCTCTCATGTCACCTGATTAAAATTCATCATAATTTGTTTTTTAATTCTTGCTACAAATACTTTAATCTCGATGAAAATATGTTCAGATGAGGATGCCTATAAGGCTCAGTTCCTACGAAATCTTCATGAACTTTTTTGCGTCGTTCCGAAATTGGGTCTTAGTTCGGTTCAAAGAGTGTCTACGATTTGATTCATTTTCAGGTGAAGAATTTCCAGTTATTCCAGGGAATTCGAAATTTCTTTTTCGATTTTATCGAAACCAGTAGCTTGTATGGAATATTTTTAAACCTTCGCCGTCCTTTGGTGTTTCTTATATCTTGTTAGCTTTCAAGATGGTTGGAGCTACTGGATAGTTCAACTAACAGATCGTGCTTACTCACTCCTTAAATTATTTTTAACTTAATTTGATGAATCCTCATTGAAATAGATTCACTTTTAAATTCCTCTCGAATTGAGTCACTCTGCAATGTAAGACTCCCTAATTCCATTGTTCATATTCTATTCCTTTCATTATTATTAACCCTTAAGACAGAATAGGTATAACAAACCCAAGTTCTATATAAATTCACAATTCACTTTGTAATCCTATCCAAACTATATCCCAGCACATTTCAAAATCATTACTCATTCTTGGACTGATTGCGGTGCGGTTTGTCCATAATCCCTTTTGTCTCCTCTTACTATAGCTAGTTCATCATGAAACTATAATGTAGGGTATATGTACTGACTTCATTTGTCATTTCTAGACAAACCCAACCAAACAACAATTCGTTGGCCCTTGGTTCGTGTGTCTGTTGGTTTGTTTGCAACTTGTAATCATAGTCCAAACACTATTCCATCATTTGCTACTTAATCTCCCAGCTGTCATAAAACCATTAGTCATCATAAGTCAAACAAATGTTGACACCCAATGGGTAGCCTTATGCTTCAACTTGTACTGTACGTACATAAATACATCTTAGTCTTTATAGTTTCAATTTGAATTGTGTGAGTGTGTTTTTGAATGAGTATTGTGTGTCAGCTGTCCGTGTCCTCTTACCATTTACGACAAAGCGGGCCATTTTTTTGTATAGCCACTGATACAGTGGGACGATTTAGCATACAAAATCGAAATAATTCTTCTCACAAAGTTGGAAATATGAAATGTTAATATTTTGCAATATATTTTTTATGAGTCTAAAGCCCTTCAAGTTCCTTGATGGAATGCCCACTTATTGAATTTAAAGGTAAATGAAAAGGAAATATATAAGATCGACATTGTTCTTTGTAAACCTAGTTTATCTTTAAACAGCCTTTAAAACACCGATTTATTAAATATTTGCATTACTGATTTAAAATAAATGGCTTTCAGTGCAAATGAATTGGCGTTTAACCCTGGTGAATTCACTTGATCTCATTAGTTGACTAGTGAGTTTTCTCTTAATTTGACTTTTTTTTAATTAGTTTTGTAATCTTACATGAAATGTTTGACGAAAATTTAATGTGAACTATATCCAAGAAGATTAACAGTTTTCATCATTAAAGCTGTGTTTTCGCCCGGAGCAAAGTGTTGTTTCTATAAGAATGTTTTTCTTTATTACTGCCGTAGACCAGTCTAAGTTAGACATTGCTGAATAAGTTGTCTAATCTATGAATCAAGTTGCGTTTAGTTTCATTTCATACATCAAAAAGACTCTTTCTAAGTAAATGTAGGGATTATACCAATCTGATGAATCAAAAAGCTTTTTTTTTATATTTAATATATTCTGCCCCACTGTATCCTAATGAAGTATACTATTGCTACTAGCATTATTTCCTAATAAAAATTGATTGATGCTTGATGAAATAGGTATGCACTGAGGTAGTTAAGTCCGAATTTCTAACTTCAACCACCAAATACAGTAATCATTTAATCAACCGAGAAAACTAACTTACATCGACAGTTGGGGATTTTCGATTAGTTAAAACAATTCACTTTTTATGGGCTCCTTTGTTTGAAATGTTAAAAAATGGTGTGGTAAATTTATATTTCGATTCATTGTTTTCTGGTACTAAAGGGTGTGAAATTGTAAGTTCATCATTTTGGATCGAAGTGACTGCAATCTTGAAAATTGAAAAATATAGTCAGATTTGCTTTAAGTTTCCAGCGAAAAAGTGAGTGCCTAGATTTAGAAGTCATTTTTTATTTACGCTTTCAGCGATCTATTCATTTCGAACAAAATGTAAGTTACGTTCAGAACCCTTGGCAAGGTTTTTCACAAAAAAATAGGCCTCTTGTTTGCATCGCTTAGACCTCCCGTTTTATAAAAAGAAAAACAATTTTTTTTCAAGCATCTTCCTTGGATGTTGAATTCTTCGTGGGTCCAGCCAAACTCATTGTACTAGTTATTGGCAAATATATAGAGTGCATAAATGATTTCAAAAATCTGTTTTTTCATGTTTTTACTTTAACAAAAAAACTGAAAACTTGGACCAAAGTAAGTTCCTAAAAGTATTGAGGGCGAAAAGTTTACTAAGAATCGAAAATAAAAAAAAAGTTGTAACTGCTTATAATTAGAAAACCAGAACCTGGTGACTTGCTACTCTTAACCATTCCTGTGTCCGTATTGTTTTGTTTTGATGAAGGGAAAGGACCTACAATTTTCTGCAAATTCCGAACGGCTCAGATGTGCAGCATTTTTTATACCCACAGATAATCTTGGAGGATTTGTAACTTCCTCGCAAAAGGCAGTACCTACGAAAATTTCTATTCTTGTTTTTAGGTGGCAGCGACTGGAAATCGAGCCCAGGGGTTGAATCGCTTAAGGCGGTTGACTGTCACTGTTTTGATAGTCAGTCTTTATTATCAAACTTTTATTTTTTCAGCTTAAAGTGATTGCTAAAAATTTACGATTGCTTACCAGCACTTACCCAAGTTTGTGAAAATTGCTGAAAATTTGAAATTAGCAAACAGACATAAATGTCATTTCGATCAGCTGTTGTCCTGACGGTAAATCAAGCAACTGCAAATCAAACACAAACGCTTTGTTCAGTCCAAAATTTTTCAAGAATCTGAAATACTCGTATATAATTTATATGTTGCAAATATCTTATTAATGAATTTGTATAGAAAGTCTTATAGGTACAGAATATTTGCTTGATTCCTTAAGGAGGGAAATACAATTAAGAGCCCAATATCAAGCATTTTTTAATATTTTTTTTTAACTCTAAAATTTTTATTTAAAATTGACTAATCTTGACCTGACTTTTACAACATATTAAAGCTACAAATTCATATTTTTATTTATTTTTTCCATGGAAACATGTCAGATTTATAGGGCTTCGAAAACATTAGGGTCGAAGGTGAGGCCTGGATCTGCGTGCATTCTGGAGGCCACAATTTTTGTCTGCCATAGTCCTGGAAAAAATCAAATATTATGTGATGATATACATAATTTTTATTTGAACTAAAAAAAATTAAGAAAAATGAAGAAATTAAAAATTATCACTGATTTATCAAAAATGTCGAAAGATCGATGAAAAATTCGCGCCTTTTTTGCATGAATTTTTACATTTTTTAAAGTCCAATCACAATTTTTTTTAGTTCAAATAGCTGCTAATGATATAAAGAAAGAAGCCTCCAAAGTAGAGCAATATCGGTTGAGAACTTTTTGAGTTATCGTGCACGCAAATTTCAAAAATGCTGTTTGGAGAAAAAGCGTTCAAAGTTTTAATTTTTAAAAATGATGTTTACCTACTAATCGGTTTTCGACGCGAATTTATATTATGCAAATACACATGTATATTTACATATATAAAACCCGTGTAGATAGAAATTGAAAAAAAAAAATACAATATAAAACGGATTCCCTCGTCGATTTTTCAAAAATACTTGTTGCGCGCTTCTTCACGTCTTCAAAATACGTTAAAAAAAAAAGATGGAGTTCGAATTTGAAATTCAGAGTTAGACCATCGTATTCTCCATAAAATTTACGATTTTTTTAGACAAACAAAAGAAATCGATTTTTGGATTTTTCTAATTGTATTTCCCCCCTTAAGTTGATTCTCAGAAATCATCCCTTTTGTAGTCATTTCTCGTTTTGTTCGCCTCATTGCATTGAAGTATATATTTCTGTTCACTTATTTTTTTTATATCTTTTTTACTCTTTTAATTTGTAGTGGAGCTGAAGCTCACCCAACTTATCTTTCCCAAAAAAAAAAAAATTCTTACGTCGTTGTGCTTGAATGGCACTTGCACTTTCATCGAAGAAACCGAAAAGCTCTAAGTACTTGGTATGTGTGTCAACGAAGATCTTCGTCGGAATGATCACATTCTCGAGACCGTCAAAAATGTTGCCAAATGCTTAGGATTTCTACATCGATGTAGAAGATTTTTCACCCCTTCTGATCTGGCTACTCTTTAAAAGGCGTTTAGGTATACGTTTAAGACTCGAATATATGTAACTCACATCTTTTGGCAGGTGGAGCACAAAATCTCCAACTCTTTTTGTATAGAATTCGGAACAGAGCGTTAAAACTGATAGGAAACAGAGCTATCATGAATTAATTCCCATCTTTTGAACACCGTCGGAATGTTCAAGCAATGCTTAATCGATGAAGCCAGTTGCATTCCTCCCCTTTATCAATTTACCCGTGATAACCGCTTTGCTAGGAATGCACATCAGTTAACTCTCGAGCCTAATTTTGGTCGTACCCTCAAATATAGAGTTTCGTTTTTTAGTCACACCCCAATGTTCATCTACACCTCCTTTCTCTTCCCCTCTCATTTCCCCATCGCCGTGCTGTGTTGAACATTATAAGGGCTCTTAAGATACCCTTGAGCGCGTGTTATTTATAACTCAAAAGGGTCTTCCGAGTTTTTTTGATTGTGCTTATACATATGTTCTTCAAAACCCGATCTTTCTAGCATTTTTGGTCAATCCTTTTCCAAAGGGGCAAACCATTTCTCATAAGACTGCTGTCAATCATGTAACCTTATGTAATAAGACTAAAAATAATATAATCTTGTACAATAGAAGCTTAGATGCTCTGGTTAGTTTTCTGTATTTGAAAAGATCTGAACTACTACTACTACAGTCAATCATTCTAAGATCCTTAAATTCCACGAAAGAGGCCCTTTAACAACTAAGTTTAGCCCTGGACATTTGAATATAGTTGACTTCGTCAACTTTATCATGTTCGCAGTTACTGTTATTATTATGTTTTACGGCAATTTTATTAGTCGTTGGGTTGTTAAACTTAAAGTAAACTATCCAGCAATTACAACGAAACGACAAGTTATTTTGGCCGCCCCAGTAAACAGTGATTAATTGACTTATGGACTAAATGTGGCGTCGCGCGCCATAAAACGAGGTTGCCATCAACCAAACCACCACCATCATCACCACAACCTAACCTTCACCAACCGCGGACTGTGTTAATAAATCGTTTTCTTTAAAAAATGACAAACCGAGTTGAGAATGGCTTAGACATGGCAAACAGTCTTGCTGCTCATTAGATTCATAAACTTTCTACTACGATTTGTAATGCGCTTATAGCAATACCTATTCATATAACCACTAACCATTGGACATGGACATGTGTTGCACTAAATCACTTCAGTTTTTTTTTTTCTAATTCTTGGCGGTAAAACTTGTAAGAAAATACAAGAAAAAAAAATACAAGAAAAAAAAATACAAGAAAAAAATAAAAGTCGGTTATTGAAAAATTAATATCACTGTGACAGGTGACATAGATAGTTTATTTTACAAATTGACATATTTGGTACACAAACCAAACATTTAATGTGATTTAATGGCGCGAAGTCGACACAAGCGGATTTCAAATAAAACCTAAAAGGCATTGAAATTGTTGATCTGAACTGACAAGACTATAGTCTAAGCCGTTGTGACACCTACTCGTATTCTTACAGTGGGGGAGTCAGTGAACAAAAAATAACACTGAAGAATTTTCGCACTCGTGAACTCACTCACTGAACGCTGGCACTTCGTCATATATCTATTGAAAGGGGTTAAAAACAAGAAATAAGCCGATGGTCTGAGTTACCAGTGCTTCCAGTGTCTCTACTTCGTAGATTTATCTACGGAGTAGTGGAATATGTAATGTAATGTAAAAACAAGAGTAGTTGTAGGGCCACCTCTAAGCTAAGGTTAGTTGCTTTGGCTATACTAACTGCAAAACCAAAATGACCGATCTTTCATAGAATTATCCTGATATTCCCAAGTGGTTTTCGTGTGAAGAATTAAGAATTCCACCTACAAAAAAAAAAAATAACCGTCACGAATAAAAGAATGGCATGTATTGGAATCACTGGGGCAATCCTCCACAGTGGGTCTCAAAGCTATTCTTAACTTAAAACCCCTAGATATATTTATACAAGAAATGGAAGTGCACTTCGGTTTAGCCAAACTGATAGCTGGAGACATATTGCCATAGGTCATGCGCAGATTGTACAGAAATACATGGGAAATAGGGTATGTATTGACTACACAACACCCCTTAAGCCTTTTACAAGCCGTTCAAGACCGCCTTTCTCAGCAGACAGGACTGGCAAATCAACAAGCCACTAACCTGCGAATCGATGATAGCAATATATACCGAGACGGTTTCAAGATAGATATTGGTGTTGGTGCAGTGTTCTGTTCTTGGACTAGCTAGCTCATTCAGACTTTATGATTGTCTTTCAAGCTAAGCTCCTAGTAGTGACGAAAGCTGCTAGACAAGTCTTAATGATGGCAATACCACAAGCTGATATCATCTGTTTCCTTGACAATTACTGACAATCTAAATAATATAATACATATATGTATATTTAACGTTTTATTCATGGAATTGAGGTTTTGGATTGGAAGTTTTGCACAACTTGTTATTCAGTTTTCATGCATGAAAATTTCATTCGACATTATTGTCGACTTACAACCGAAACAAAGGGACCATTCTCTCGAATATACATATACTCGTATGTTCGGCTTGGGATTCATTTCAATTTCCATTACCAAAAGCATATATGAACCCTCAACGTTTTAAATTTACAACATCTCAAGTCATAATAATTATCTTAAAAACAATATCCAATAACCCACTCCGTTTCAAAACCAGATTCAATCATAAATTCTCTTCTCTTCAACCAGTAAATTGCTTCAACTTGACTCAAAATTCCTTCCATTCCAGTTTAATTATTTCCAAGGGTAAATCCTTTCTACGAAACATACAATACTCGTTTATATGATTAAACCTCAAAACACATCAACGCATTCGCAGAGCTCTCCGAAAGAGAATTTAGGATTACTCTTGGCGTATAATTTCTCGCCTAAACGCATCATCAACATCGGCCTATAATTTTACATTTACCCCCGTCTCGGCAGCAACACTTGAATAACGAACGCCTCAAGGCGTCTAGCGGGTTGTAAATCACTTCTTTGAAAATCCCATTAATCCCCATTTAAGTTATAGCTGTCCCCAGTTAGTAGAACATAAAGTGGCTCTGTGCCACCATTGCCATCGTGCTATAAAATACTCGTAAGATGCTGTGCCTTTCTTATTCTCGTTTTAGGATGGGTAATGATTAAATGCTGAGGCGCAGATAACAGCAGAGCAGAAGCATCGGCCCTTTTTAGAAAAGATATAAAGTATGTACCCCCCGTCGTCATCAATGTCGAATTAACTAGAATCAGCGATTTCGTAATTACTCGGGATCATAACTTTTGACTTTTATTGTCGCACCAAACATCGTTTTTATAGAAACCCTCCTACAAAGCAGAGGCATAGAGCTACGACGACGACGAACAAATAATAAAACCCCTTCTGTGATGACAAGTGCTGGCCGGATTTTGGGTTCTAAAAAAGCCACTTAAGGCATATAATAAAATAAAAATTACATTAATAAAATAAACAGGCCAACAAACAAACATGGCAGTGCTAAAGGGGTTTTCCATTCCGGGTTTCCATTTCATTAAAAAAAAAATCAGCCCACAATCGGAACAGTTGTCATAAAACTTCAAAACTGTTTCATTGTTTTTCAAGAAATGCACAGAGTTACTGTGTTACTCATGGTATTGACGATGACTACGACAACGTGGACGACCGACGACGAAGACGTAGGGGCGTTGAAGTGGGATCGGTTCAGTTCGAAGTACAGTGACAGAGGGCTGGCGATAAAGAGGGTTGAATCACAAGAACACAAATCCTGGCATTAAGCGTTGGTAATAAAAATTATTTTATGACTTTTATATGCCCTATACTCAGCTCGATGTGAGTTTGTGTGTAAAGCTTATACGAAATAAATTGTATAATGTATATTGTAATGGAAGGGTAATAAAACGCAACTTGCCGCAATAAACATTGCTACATTGCTCACATCCGCATTTATTATACAGATATTGAAACTGGAAGGGGCCAAGAGAGGGTTGACAGGGCAAAATTAATAGGCATGTTACACATGCTACTCTCACTTGTTCGGATTCGGAAGGCAATTGCAGAAGAAGCAGCCAAAAGGGTTATGATATGGGTACTTTGTGCCTACTACCTACTCTTCTCGTGCTTTATGGAAAAACGAGGATTTATTTAATTCCTTTAAGTGGAAAAACGGGAAATATTTTACCGCTTATAAGGACTTATGTCAATTGAGATATATTGAGCATTGTTAAATGGTATTATTTTTTTGACAGAAATGTTTACAAGGGGAGAGTGCGAGTACTAGCTACTCAGGGAGGTTTTAAAATAAATTTTAATCTGACATTTGGAGGGAAAACTGGGAGGGCAACTAAGTTAAACACGTCAAATATATGGAGATTGATTTAATTTTTTTTGTTTCTTTTTAATAAAAAGCGTTACATAAAAGGGGTATTTTTGTCTATCAGATGGTGCTCATTTGAACCCACTGCACTTAAATCACAAACAAATATTTCCTCAAATACAAAAACACAATTCAAATGGAAATACAAAAAATCTGTGGAAAGTATCCAGATAGAAGCTTAAATTTAAAATTCCACAAAATGTAGACATTTAAAAAAAAAAAAATTCTCGACTCGAAACGTTCTATCAAAAAATTTATTAAAATGTTGACACTTTCTCACGTTTTTTTTTTTTTTGAAAAAAAGAGAAAGGGAAAGTTTTGTATTAATTTTAAAATGTGGCTTGTGGATCGTATTGATTATCACTCTTTTTAGGGAAGACCTCAAGTATCAATTTTTTTAGTTTTGTAGTCTAAAATGTCTGAAATGTTTTAAATATGGGGTTAAGGAATTTGTGGAACTTATTGATTCCTTCAAGAAATACTTTAACTATAGTCCTGAGCTTGATTGATCAAAAAAATTTTATTTAATTTTGATTGCTTCGGTCCACGAATTATGTAAAAAAATATTCTACCAAATAAGTTTTTAAATATGGCGTGAAAGAGTTTGTGGAACGTAATGCTTATTTCTTCCACTGATTCCCTTAGTTGTTTATCTTTTAATCAAACAATTTTATTTGTTATTTAGATTGTTGGGGTTTAGGTTTTATATGAGTTTTGTACAAAGTGAAATTCGGCGTGAATGAGTTTGTGGAACGTATTGATTATGTCTGAGAAAAGAGTTAAGCTATATATCTGGACTATATTCATCAATCAGTTTCTATGACAATCATATTTTAACCTTCTACATCAACAAATTGTCGTTGTTAATTCAGAACTTTAGCCTGCGGAGCAAAATCGCTGCTTAAATGAAAATATCGAAGTTTTTCAATTTTCATAAAGATTTGCCCAAGTACACATTTGGTTAAGTTATTTCGAGAAAATATTGTAGACATTTTTTGTTTTGCCCGTAACTAAAGCATAGACCTATTCCAAAAATTTAAATGTCGCTTGCAAAAGTTTGTGAATCATATTGATTTCTTCTCAATGAATTTTATACTTATGAGCTCCCTAGCAAAACATCTATGTGAATTTATAACTTTTCGTTCCACACAAAACAATATGAAAACTACTTCCCGCATATGTTTTAGATAAAAATAAAAAAAAAATCTTTATTTTGAGTTTTCAACGAAAACAGAGTTTTTCAACAAAAACAGAGTTTTTCAACAAAAACAGAGATTTTCAACAAAAACAGAGTTTTTCAACAAAAACGGAGTTTTTCAACAAAAACAGAGTTTTTCAACAAAAACGGAGTTTTTCAACAAAAACGGAGTTTTTCAACAAAAACGGAGTTTTTCAACAAAAACGGAGTTTTTCAACAAAAACGGAGTTTTTCAACAAAAACAGAGTTTTTCAACAAAAACTAAGTTTTTCAACAAAAACTAGGTTTTTCAACAAAAACTTAGTTTTTCAACAAAAACTTAGTTTTTTAACAAAAACAGAGCTTTTCAACAAAAACAGAGTTTTTCACCAAATAAAAATTTGAATGCTTTCACTTGCACTCAACTTTTCAATTGATTGGATGATGAAATTGATACATTGTCAACAAAAAGTTCTACAAATTCCTTTAAAAAAAATTTCACTGACAAAAATATAAGCATTTTAAAAATTTTCAATTTCACGTTCTACAAATTATATTTTTAAATTTCAAAGTTCTGTATAATCACGCATCTAGATAGTAAAATTAAATTTTTCTTGAGTATGTCGATTTTGAAATTAAAAATTTTGCCGCAAGGAAATTATTCCCCACAGAGTTGACTACTACTTAGCTTTAAAAAATTAAAGAAATTTCATTGTTTCTAATGCATTCATAAATTCCAGGCGGGTTAAAGTGCTAATATTTATCATTGTAAATAAAGCACAAGAGGAAACATAACTCAATGAGTTTCTTGTGCCTAAATACAAAGTTGTGTGGCCTATCAAGGTGACCATTCTAAACCCTCATAATACATAACAACGTTCTCTTAGGATTAAAATTAAAAAAAAAAAAAAAAAAATACAGCCGTTGCTGTGAAATTTGTTCACAGCTTCATTATCTAAACACACTTAACCAATTGACAAAATTTTAATACTTGTTTTCTCTGATTTTACGTTTAACCATGATTTACAAGCTTTTTTGTCATTTTCCTTTGTCGCCGAGTTGGAATAAGGCTTAAGATGGATTGTGGAACGTAGGTATTGATTTATTGTCCTTCTCGGAAGGTAAATACTAAATTATGTAGCTTGAACTATAAAGCACAATAGAATAATTGGCAGATGTCAAACTTTTTCATGAGTTTTCTATTCTTGTGACATCATGATGCGAATTTGAAAGAACTCTGGTGAAAAGATCGTGGAACTTTTTTTTTTCATTTCATTCAAAGGGAATATTAGACTTAAACAGCACCACTTAAAAAAAGGCAATCTAATCTTCATTAATCCATGTTTTTTTTTGATAACTCACCTCCCGAAATATGGTCACCCCACGTTTGCCGCTCTGGTACTTTATCGCATAGTTCTCCACAGGGATAATAATTATTGTTAAACTACAAGCAAGTGCAATGTATCAAGCAAAACGCACAAATGCACGGTTTATCTATTCCCGTCTAGGAAATGCACAAACCCTCACACATGCGGACGGGCACACTGCATTTTCCAATAGCACACACCATCGCAACAAAGCCAAACTATACATAAAACCACTCGGCAACAACTCATACCCTCTGTTCTACACACAGGCAACATATCGCTTTAAGTGCGACCATAAAATGATTTAATTAACACATAAATCAAAGAGCCGATCTGAAATTGTAATTTACTTTTAATTCCAGTGCAGTATACGTCGTCGGAGTCGGAGTCGTAGTCGACGTCGGTCGTCGTCCACAAATACAGGCGTACACCACTCTATCCCGATCCGCTCCCCTGTGTGCAATGTGTTCTCCTTTTTGGGCAATAATTCGAAATGATTTACGGCCTCGAGTAAGGGGCCTCGGTTGCGGACGTTGACGGTAGTCGGTAGTGCAGCTTGAACTTAAGCAAATGCATTGTGCGATATACAGGGTGCTCCTCTCTGTGTCCATTTCCACATGGAGTACAATTGAGTTGATCATCGGGTTTTATTGTAGTCGCAGCCAGACCAAGCAGTGTGCTGCTGCTTCTGCAGCCATTGCCGCTCCGCGCACCATAATGGTTTCCAACGGTGGCGGTCGTTGGTGTGGTGATGCGTTTTATTGTTCGGCCATAGTGTGAGACTGGCTTTATTAATTTAAATCGTTTTTATAGGACAAAATTAATTAGAGACACAATAAACTGTGTGATGTAGTAAATTTAATTGTTTCTTTATTTTACGAGAAAAAAATAACAGGGTGATTGCTTGGGAAGGTATAGACATTTGTGTCTTAACATGGCTATAGGCTAAAAGGAATGTCTTTTATTTAATAATAATACATAAGTCGCAAAACGTTGCCGATAAATCCAGTCCATAAAAACAAATAGAAAGATGAAAAAAAATGCGTAAGAGGCTACGAACTTTTAATGAAGTTCATTTGCGGGGTAGCAATATTTGTAAATGAGAATTTAAAAAGCAAATTTATGTTTTCTTCTGATGCAGGTCCGTGGAATATCTATTACTTGATCTTTTAGGGGCAATATTCTGTCTCAATAGAAACACTGATCTTTTACCGCTTTACATGCTCTTAGAAGAGGTCTCACTGAGTTGTCTTCTATATAATATTATGAAGTCCGTTTTAGTCTTATACAAAATATGCGTACTTTTAATTTGCTCTCTGTTAACAATAGTACGCCAACTTCTGGAGTGAACCAACGCTATTTGACTTGTATGTTGTAACATTAATAAAGTAGCTTTATATGATCAGCTTTCTGCATCTAGTTTCTCAAGGCATGATATGATTTTTCTAAATCTAGAGTTCAATTTTGATCATACGAACCGTATGATCGAATATTGTGATTTTTAAAACATTAACTTTTAGTTTTAGAAGATGTTAGACGAACTAATTGGGACAGTGTCTATTTTGTACCCACAGCGAATGGCCAGCTACAGTTCCTTACAAATAAAATAAGTACTATGTAACGTATGTTCACCTTAGAACTAAAATCATAAAACCAAAAAATAACCGTGGTTTGCTCACAATATACGTTAACTAATGCGTCAACGTCAACGGTAACGTATGGAAGCGTTACCGTGTAAATGAGTTCCGGCGGCTGTGTTGCTACTTTGTTATAAAGTAGTATCCAAAACAGCTTAACACATTTTTATATAGTCGCCAGTTATATAATCATTTACGTAACAAAGGCATAGCTAAGTCAAGCTCCCAACGATTTTCAGATATTGATGCTAATACTTTGAACAAATCGGTGGTCTCCACGAATTCAAAGTAGCTCTAATACTAATACCGCAATACCTTTTCCGGATTAGGATAATCATATTGGTTTTGGTTTTGAAGCGGTCGACAGCGCTGATGTTTTAGAGAGTATTCTTTCCATAAAATCCCAAGCCATAGGGTCGATACCTTAACAACATGATCGCTTAACCTATTTTTCTGTTTTCGATTTTGTTATGAATTCATACTTGTTGCTTATTTTCTTTCTTCCACATTCCTCTGGATTTTCCTATGTGGTCACCCCCATATTATGAAATTGGAAGTTCCCTGGCTCTACAAAAACCTTTTTTGTACGGATCATCTAGCAAAGCCGGTTCACCTATTTCGGAAGTGTATGAAATAGGTGTTGCGGCTATACCGTAATCTTTCCACTAATTTTGAGTTGTGGGCAGATCATGGTATTTCCTTCAATGACTCCTTTTTGAGTACATCAATGCCAAAGATGCTATTATCCGGGATGTATTCCCCCTTGGCTAGTAAATTGAGTTTTTGAAGGATTAAAATCTTATCAGTTTCTTGTTCCCCATTTGACAATGCTATCCAGATCAGAATTTATTGAGCTTATCATAATTTGCCGTTCTAAATTATCATCCGAAGAACAAGAACGTGCGTCTGGAAAGGAATATGAGAAGCTGGGAGTACTCTCGTCAGCAAAACAATTAAGCGGAGTAGAAGTTTCAGACAAAAGATCGTTGAAAAAGAGTGTCGCAGACAACACCTAGCCCTGTGGCACACCAGTATTTATTTTATTAACTTCAGTCTTAAAACCGTTCAAGGTACACGTTTTTGATAAGAGAGCTTGATGCCAGACTTTATCAAATGCTTTGGAAATATCAAGTGCAATAATAATATTACTTTCTCCAAAACGATGTAAAGATTTGTTCCACTTTTCGATGAGATATATCTACGATGAAATCACAAGTGGACCTATTGCTAAGAAAGCCATACTGCCGGTCATTGAGAAGCTTTCGTTCATTAAGATATTTATTAGGGTTTTTATGACCTTGGAAAAAAGGGAAGTAAGTACAATTAGACCATAGTTAGAGGGGGGAAGAAAATTCTCTTTTTCTTGTGAGCTGACATAAGGAGTGTCATTTCAAACGAGTGTTGGAACCGAAAACGAAGTAGTATTGCATTCATTTTTTACGAATGGCCAAAAATGTTTACTACCTTTCGGACATTTGTAGTATTTTCTGTCTTAATTGTTGGTCCTTCAAAAATTTGCTTCATCGAATATGATCGTTACGGGTTTTTCTTACAACAGCAGTAGGGCTGGCTTTTTTAAAACATCGGAAACTTACTTCTCTAACTCTTATAACCTCCTTACAGTTCGAATTAAATCATGGATTGTGTCTTGATTTGATAAATTTTTCCCTTTTCGGGATAAACTTTCTCATTCCGAAAAGAATGAAATTTATCACATCTCGACCGGAATTCAATTCAATTTTGTTTTATTGAACATACTATTTCGTCGTCGTTCTATGAAAACTCCCTAAGTCAATTAAAAAAAATGTAATTGAATTTTTATTTAATTTATTCCGTATAAACCATTTGCAAAAAATTTTATTGCATAATGGCTACGCCAAACCCATTTTACAATTGAAGCCCAAGATCGTGCTATTCTGATATAATTTTTGGATTTTTATATTAATTTCCAACTTTAAATGCAAATATCTCAAAACACAAAAAATTGACTTAGGGAGTTTTCATAGAACAACGACGATTTACAATTTGGCTTACAACTAATAAGATACCACATATGTATAAAAAATTACATTTGTTGGCTCATAGGGGGCCTAACTTTATACAGTAACTTAAGTTTAATTTATTTTTATATAAAATTAACATGAAAAAAATTAAATTTAAAAGGTCGGTTGACTATATTGTCCTCAGGGTGTTCATGCCCGGTGATCAGTGGTGTTTTTGTGGGTTGTGGGCAGGGATGGCGTTTTAGCCGCGGTGGTAGGCTGACCCAATATCACCGTAGAACGAGACTACTTCCTCGTTGTCCATGGTTACTTTGTCATCCAGAGTTTCCATCACACTGAGGCACCTCGGTTCGGGATGTCGTTGTTCTGTGGTCATCCTTCTCATAAGCTAATTCGGGTGGTCGATGATTTTCTCTATTAGTTTCTTCGTTGAATGAATGAATTTGTCCAGTGGGATTAAATTCGTTTCTGTGTAGAGATACTCGTTCCTGTAGTGTTTCTGTCGTTGACAGTCGAAGTAGAGTCCAGTTCCTTTCGAATAGTTGAAGTTCCTTCATAGCTGTCTTCGAGATGGAAAATCATGCTGGGAAGGAATAGCTGATCACTGGTCGCAGGACCTGCTTGTAAATTAATATCTTTGTCGGGTGGCTAAGACCTGAGCAATGGGTGCAAACGGCTGAAGGCCCAGGTGGCCTTTTTCAGAACAATTCTTGAGTGCAGGTTAAACCTTAGTAACTCGCTGAAGTGCACTCCCAGATACTTGACATTTCGCTTTGCCAGTATGGTGGATCCGTCAGGGAGTCTCAGGACCAGATGTCTGCAAATTGTTGCGGTGCGAATGTCTCTACCAGTTGAAGGTCTCCTCAAGCAGACAAGCTCCGATTTGGAAGTGTTGATTCAGATGCCCCATTTCTGGTAAACTGGAAGAGTCTGTTTCTACTTTCCGGACAGTGATTAGTGGTGACATTGATGTGGCAGTGCATCTGCACTGGAGTCCACGACACTATCGAGGAAGCATATTGACCAGTTAAAGCTCTTGAAGAAATTATTGAGACTGTTCCTGTTGGCTGTATCGTATTGCCAAACGGTTCTCTTGGGAATTATTTCTCTTACTGGGTTCTATTGACTTGAGAAGTTTGCAGATATGACACAATAGTCTGATTTGCCTAGTGGTGATTGCACACATATAGTGTATTTGTCGGTGTCAGAGGTAAGGAACAAATCTAGAGAGTTGGCTATCTGACCTGCAACATCATGAATTCCAGTAGGCTCGTGAACGGTCTGAGTCAAATTGTTCAACTCAGAAATAATCTCGACATACCTCCCTTCGGGTGTTGTCTGACCAGAATAGCTCAGTCAGAATTGTGAACATTGATATTTAAATATTTTCCAGCGTTGGTCCCCAAGGAAAAGATTAAAATAGTGTAGAACTACATTACATTACATTACATTACATTTTTACACTACTCCGTAGATAAATCTACGAAGTAGAGACACTGAAAAGCACTGGCGACTGAGGCCATCGGCTTTAGACAATACAACAGAGAGAGACGCACAGATGGAAAGAACAACAGAACTGAAGATATGTAGGTTTTAGAGTGAGCACCTGTCAGTTAAGACTTAATCTCACTACTTGGCCTACCAAGCACTATCAGGTTCAATGAACGGCTATTGAACAAAGCCCCCAAGACATAGTCCCAGTTTCATTTTATCATGGAAGAAAGGTTTCAACTCCTTTCCAGCAGGGGCCAGATCTTGATTCCTCGACAAAGCAACTCGACATTGCTACCCATCAATATCTCGTATAATCCGTCTCGGAATTCAAGCCAGCTTCTATACTGTTCCAAATTTGCACTGTGTAGGCAGTACCACCCTTGGTCCGTGTTTTTCCATTTAACTATTGTTGGTAACAACAGCCAACCGCGTGACTTGGTTGGTATAAGCACAGCCACCTCGTGCTCTCTTTACAGAGGGCCTACCCAATTTGTAATGAGACCAAGGTTTTTACTCCCTGGGGGCTCTAATTAGCGGGGCAATTCTTCAATCTCATTTTTCCCGAGGTACCCAATTTGGGTTATTTTGTTTGTTCTAAG
Source organism: Chrysotoxum bicinctum (assembly GCA_911387755.1). Taxonomy (NCBI): domain Eukaryota; kingdom Metazoa; phylum Arthropoda; class Insecta; order Diptera; family Syrphidae; genus Chrysotoxum; species Chrysotoxum bicinctum. Next base: position 97,605,598 of record OU426990.1, on the reverse strand, counting down.
TTATGGAGTAGAAACTCCGTGACGCAGACCATAGCTGACCGAAGCCAACCACAATCTGCACCAATAATCATGATTAGTCTTTTTCGCCCTACAACGAACTAGGAACGATATTCAATCTTTTAGCATTGGGAAGGAGTATCAATTATCCAGATTGCTTAAATCATAACATCGAGTAAAAGAGCTATTCATCTCAATTGTTTTTCTTTATGTTTTGGCAGTGACTTCCTCTTATCACTCGCCCAAGATTTATATAATAAATAGTGCCAGCCATCCGTTGCTCAGATACCTGAGATAGGATATAGCAATAAACTTTGTTTGAATACAGCTTGAGCTACAACTAGTATCCATAATTATTCAATTAGTCTTTATTCGCCTTACAGCAAATTAGGAACGATAGTCCTGAGCAATCTTATTTACCATCATCTTAAATCAATTCCATAGATTGCTAGGCCAATTCATCATAGCAAAAGAGAACACAATCTCAATTACTTTTGTATATGTTTGGCCGTGCCTTCTCTGGTCACATAATTTTTGGGTTTTCTTAGTTGCCTAAATCCCCAGCTATATTGCCGGAGAAATAGACTTAAGACTCCGCACCACGACAAGGTAAAACCCATCGGGGAGGAGAAAGAACAACAGAAGAAACACACAACAGCACACGGTTGGTATTTGAACGGTCCCCCATCCAAGTAATAACCGCGCACAATGATGCTTGATTTCTCTGATCGATAGTGTAGAACTATTCTTTATTGTACAATCAGTTATGTAATTTAAAAATACGAATTGTGGAATGTAAAGTAAAAAATTTCATACCTGCAATATTGTTTATTAATTTATTACTTATGTATTACTTTTTAAACGAAAAAAAAGGTGACATGATTTCGGATTCAAAACTTTAGCAAGTTCAAAAAATCTTTATTTTCAAAAAAAAAAAAAAAAAAAAAAAATACTGCGAAGTTGGAACTGTTGGAAAAAAACAATTGTGGGACATATTAATTTCATGAGGTGGAAGTATAAGGTTTTCCCTGTTTTAAGTTTCATTTCTAAAGAAATCATAAGATGTTGATAATGTGACCTTTAAAATCATTTTTAAAGTATTCAATTGTTAAAATAATTTTCGTTTTCATATTAAATTTTCAATCTATGTTAAATCGACCGAAAATTGGACTGATTCTATCACGATAATTGAGTTCCGTGAAAATGAAGCAAATAGCCTAGATGGCAGTCATCTAAATTTGGTTGATTCGTATAAAAACAAACATAAATCTGCTTCTGTTGTTTCATTACAAGTTTCCGAAAAAAGATAAATAAAAGAAATTTTATGATAGGGATTGGTCTATCAGATAACTTTATCTACTTCTTAACAGCGGCTTACCAATACAATACCCAGCAAATGTTTTACAGGTCTTCCTTTACCAAATATTTTCTCTTACAAAATATCGTTTTCAAAAAGGCGCCGCGTTTAATGAAGGTAAATAAAGATAAAATGCTACATAAATATGTATGTACATATTTCTTTTGAAGACTGCTAACAATAGATTATTAAAATACCCCAAATTAAGTAAGACCAGTAAACAGAGAGAACAAAGAATTCCCACCTAAAATATTGCATCACAAGATTTTTGCCAGCGCTGGCAGGTAGGTAAAATAGGTAAGCCTTTATAACAACGTAAATGAAAACAAACACTTTAGAACCAGAACAAAACATTTTACCGCATTTAGTTTTAAGATAATTGATTTTTCACTAGGGTCTTCTAACTTGGAATCTTCAGTTGAATATGTTTCTAGACTCAAAAGAAGATTAGTAATAATTATGATAAAATGTTATTTAAACATCTCAGTAAGGTGAAATCGACATCCGTCAGCCACTCAGACATGGTGATGAGGTTACCTACCCTCTCGACTTATCCAACCATTAAGTGAAACACTCAACAGTTGAAACTATTCAAATACACTATAGCTATTCAAAAAAGCAAATAAACACCATCCGTCCCGCTTTCAAAAAGTCAACACTCCTGGATATTTCGAAATTCAAATAAACGCAGTTAACTGTAGTGCACGAGTATCTACCTTGGTTTTCCCCAGACCCAAAACAAACAAAATGCAAATGAGTTTTCATTTAGAAATGTCCAGAGTATGCCTACCAATAAATTTTCAAAAAAAGAAAAAAAAAAAACTGACAGTCGAATAAATAAGGGCAACTGATGTTGAAATTGTTATCATTTCGCAGGAACAATGGTTGTGTCACGACACCGGAAATGGAAGCTAATAATACCACGGGACAGCGGATGTGTTTTTGGTGGTGTATTTGCACCAAGTGTCAGAAATTTTGTGTACGATTAGGTTGATTTTTGACAACTGTAAGTGGTCATAGTTCTATGGACCTCTCATTTCAATATGTACGAGTATGTGTCTCTGTGTTAATTCCGCATAGATTCGCAATATTTTCTGCATGTTAACGAGTTGTGTGGTTATGGGAAACATTTTACCGGAAACATAAATGAAATTGTTTTGCATAGTGAATTTTATAATCTCCGTTCTAACCTTTTTGATAAATCACTACTTGTCGTACATAAGCTATGAAACTATGTGCATATGATCAATATTTTTGTTCTGTTTATAGGTTCGATGGGTAGTGGTCGATGAATTTAGTGAATTCTCTGATCTCTAGTCAACCTAGATATGATATGATAAACAGGGCTGGCTAGCAGGTTTATGTAAATTTAAAGTTTTGAATGGAAAAAGGCATGAGGGCAGCTCGATAGAAACGAAGATTAACTAAGAAGAACGAACAAAATTTAATTGGAGTCTAGCAGATCTTAGAGATTCAAGTGACTCAAAGCTCGCGAAAAGAGTATAAGTGGTCTTGACGCCAATCTGGCATGAAAGTCCAATCCACTAACTTTTACGCCAAGGGATACTACCATATTATATTTTATATAATTAAAAACATTTTTCAATGAACGAATGCTTTACGGACCTACCGCGATTATTTATATCAATTTTAATCAAATTTATATTTTATACATATTAACAAGTCCTTTTTCAAGTGCGGTCATGAAATGTGCACTAGTGGTAGTGGCCTATGTTATCGTAACGAACTCCATTAGTTGGAATATAAGCTTTTTTTGGTGTTCATTAGGAATGGAACTGGCGATGCCGTTGTTTTTTTTACTTACGACTTTTAGGTACTATAAGGCAAGTTATGCATTCGAAAAAAAAAATCGAACTCGAGATTTTGATCAAAGTTGTCATTACGATGATAACGATGACTAAAAAAGTGGGTCTCGCAATTCTGTCTGTCTGTCTTTTCTACAGCCTAAACGGCTCAGCCGATTTTCGTCAAACTTGGTATATAGTATTTTTAATTTCCCCCCCACATGTTTTTTTTTTTCTTTTTAAGACCGAAAATAACGGTACCTGCCATACGATTTTTTTTTCGAAATTCAATAAATATTTTTTTTTTTTTTTTTCAAAAACTGTCCCACAGATTTTTAAAAGAAAATGGTTGAAAAAAAATTCAAAAAAAAAAATGGTTATTTTTGGTACCCCCATTTGAACCATTTTTTTTGCTACTTGATTTACTCAAAAACGGTAGAACCGATTTTCATAATTTTTTTTCGTGCTAAAGCTCCCCAGCAGCTTAAATATTATTGGGTATTCAAATTTTCCAAAATTTTTTTTTCAAAACTCAATATGTATTTCTAAAACCCCATGCTCGATTTTTTTAAAACTTAAAAAATAAAAGTTTCGTAGTAAATCTTGTAAATGTAAGAAAAAAAAAAATTATTTTACCTAAAAATAACGGTACCCTCCATACAAATGTTAAAAAATGGTTTTCAAAAATCGTATTTTTCTCGAAAACGGTTTCGAGAATTTAGCAAATTTTTTTTTTGTTTTGATTAATTTTTTTTTTTGAAATCAAGATATTACTGACTGTACCTACCATAGAACCATTTTTTTTTCAAATTAAGAATTTCTCATTTTATCGACATAACAGATTTTAATGAAATTTTGTATAGAGAAGCTCCTAAACATTGCATTGCAAAACTTTAAAAAAAAATTTTTTTTTAATTTTTGAAAAAAAGAAAAATCTTTTTTTTTTGGAAAATTCGATATCTCAGAAACGACTCAATATTTTTTTTTGTAAATTTAATTTTTATTCGAACAATAAAAAAAACTTTAAATTCGCGTACCAAATTTTTTCTTAAAAATATTTTAAAAATTTTGTATATAAAAGTTATTTTTTTAAGAAACCAGTAGCCGAGAGTGTGAGAATCAATTAACGAACATCAAATCGCCATTGATCTCAACAGCTTAACTTTCACGCACTAGCCTGAGGAGCATTCTGCACAAAGATCTCGGATTATTTGCTTGCAAGATTCAATTGACTCCAGTCGAGGCAACCTCCTGAACGACGCGACGTTGTTTTCCTTAATTAATGGGAATGTTTGCTCTTACTAATAAAGCCATAAAAATAAAAATTTAATTTTGTTTATTTTATTATATTTTTTAAAAGAGACTTGTATTTGGCCCACTCTTTATATTTTATATACATTTACATAGACGGTGTTCTTTAGGTTTCTTCAGGTTTGGTAAACAAAGTAATTTTATGTAATTTTCAAAATTTTACTAAACCATTACTAGCGTTTCATCACATTTTTATCAGTAATTTTATATTTTATTTAAACACGACTAATTAAAAGGATTTTTGTTCAAAGAAAGATTTCTTTATTTACAGATCATGGAAAGTCAAGCCAATTCGGGTGAGTTTTTAGATGAATCTTGATGACTGAATAAATTGTTTAATGTTTAATTTATAATCTCAAATTAGTAATTTGCACATTAATTTAAGTTGCAATAGATTTAAATGTTGGGATATTTTTTTTACTATCACACTCCAAATTTTTTCACACCCTGGGGGTATTTTTTTTTTTTTTGAAACTATTAATTGCGAAAATTTAAAACCCTTGCTAAAATATATTTTCTTCTCATTACTGGCACAATGGAGAGCAGCACACTATTTGTCTATTCACTTGCACTGGGATTAATGAAGATCATTTACTAGTGCATTTTGTAAAAAAAAGTCTCTAATGTTAAATATAGAATCAAACGGATTTCCCTGCATTGATATGTATCCGCGGTCATTTCATAGTTTTACCAGACAATCCTAGAATTTCGACAAATCTGGGGGTTTTGTTCTTTCTCTATGAATTCTATCCCAAATGAATGTATTTGCTTTTCAGATTTAAAGTTATTTTTCATTTATTTTTTCTTGGTCCATAAAATTTGTTTTTAATTTATAAAAATCGGGAATTATAACCTTATCCCCAAAACACAGACCCGAAAACTTTCGTGTTATCCGCCATTTTCGTTGCTATTTTGTAACACACTAAGAATCTGGTTTGCCTATATTTTAAAGCAATGGCCCCCAAATAGATCATTGTGGAACTTCGAGCTGTAGTTTCGTTCCTTACTGAATTGAATATAATTAAATTTTTCTATTTCTTAAGTGGCTTTTAAGCCAATTCAGATTATATTCTCGTATTATCTAGCATTCAAAGAGTTTTTCGAAAGTTACTGTATCGAAAGCTTCATGTTGATAAGGTTTGTGAGTCCTGCGAAAAATTTGCTGGTGTTGGACAAATTTTCACTTGGTTTTTTTTTCTTAATTTTATTAATTATAGGAACTATAGAGATGGGCCTAAAGTGAGCGTGTTTTTTGGGCTGATTTTTTTAAAGGTGGATTCCAAGATCTTCATGCAATTTTCGCCATAATATGGCGTCAGAGATTCCCGGTTTCGGTCGGTGCGTTATGTTGTTGGAACAGAAAACTTCACTATAGCACGCGCACAGTCTTTCTGATATGGCGATTATAATGACCAAAAATTGAAGAAAGCGCTTTTAAAGTTGGGACCAAGACAAATTGTATTTCAATACATTGTTTGGATCCCGTATGAAATACTACATTATCCAAGGATCCTCCATGTGAGTGCTTGCAGGAATCGATTCGGACAAAGTCATTTGAGATGGCTTTTCCACAAATACCCGACAAGAATTTGGCGTCAAAAAATTGTGGATTGTGTATATAAACACGATCTTTTAGATAGTTCCTTAAAAATAAATTCATCGGCGGCGGGCGACAAATCACACGATTTTGATGGCTAGTTCACACCACAAAAATAATAATTACTCTTTTGTTTCCTGCAATATGTGACACCTTGATGTTGAAACCACATGTCATCCACTTACACAAATTTAGATTTCAGACTTGATGCAATTGTTAAACATTTAATTATATCGAGAGAGTACCTTTCCCATCCATATCCATTATAATCCATACTATCAGTATTGTCTCCGATTGAGGTAGGAAGGAATTAAATGAAACAGTTTCTGAGTAATCTTGATAATAATAGAATATGGTGCTAGATCTGTATGACATTAGCAAGCTGTTGAGAAAATGCTAACGCTAGTTTAACCGAAATACATTGGTACATCATCTGGTTTTCTTAATCCTTAAAAAAATCTGATATCAAGCCTGGACGTTATTTAGAATAAAATAAAATAAACAAGAAAACTTAACTAAAAATGCCCTGAATATCAGCAGCTTGATCCACTCCTGTTTTGTTTCAAACATTGCATCCGTCTTTCCATCCAAAAATTCAATACTACAAATTACCATACCAATATACCTCTCTATGTGCAGTTACTTTGTACCTTTTAATTTGTAGCTATAGAGATATCCACTGCTATCCTAGCAACCTCAAACCACACACCAGATTGCTGGCACCCACTATCGCACTGCATCATCATTATCATCATCATGACAATCAACCAAAACATAGAACCGTATTCATAAATTGCCAGCACTATCAGCCAACTGTATCTCGAAAATAGACTTCACATTACATAAATATGCAAAATCCCGTTGTAAATATGCATATAGCCTGACACTAAATATTTTCGATGATTTATATCCACACACAATGTGCTTGTCGAATAAATCTAAAATCCCCTGTGTCGCCCTCTTAACCCCTTTCCCATTTAGCTGCTGGTAGAGAGCTACTAAATGGTCCCTGGTTGGACATTTATCATTGTCACAATGGGTGCTGTTAATGGGCGTTTGATATTTTATATACAGTGGTTTGCCGGGAAAGAGAGCCAGAAAGAGAGATGAAGATCTCCGGTTTTTGGGATTACCCCCCAACCTTTTCCCAATCGCTTGCCAGCTAACAAGAATTTTAAAATCGTTTCACTTATAAATCATCGGACTGGGAATAAATTAGCCGACAGTTGGCCATGTCAGATGGCATAAACAACGACTATATTTCGTTCGCAAGACATTCAGGTAGAGGTGAGAGCGCAGGGCGAAGCCCACACTAGAAGACCCCTTGGTTTCCCGGTCGACCAACGGCAACGTCCAGTCAATTCTTTCTCACTCACTCTTAATTAATGAGTTTATCGATCTGTTGAGAATCGATCTCTCAATCAGCGATTATGAAGAGGTTGAGCGAACGATGTTGTGCGCCAGTATTAATCAGATCTGTCCGTGTCTGTCGGGGCCCAGGCCATGCGTTGCAAGAAACATGTCTAATTATAAACTCTGACATTAATCTAAAGTTTAACCGAAAGATCACCTTGCATTGCAAGGCGCATAGCTCTCGTCAGTGCCGAATTGTTCATAGTTCAAAACGAAATTTTCTAAAGGGCCAGTTTAGGTGAGGGGCTCAAATCAAGTGACATCACTTGTGCTACTGCGCTTTTAAAGCTGTTACTACCCAAGTCCTCTGTTTTGAATACTACAAGATTTCAATTCAACCTTTATACAAAATTAGGAAGATTGTAAAAAGTTCTATTAAGAGCCTAAAAATAGGTGAAAAGAGGCCGGGAAGTCACCGCAATGGCACGACATTCAATCTAGGGAAACAGTATATCAATGTAAGTCCTCAGCCCGGGCGCCGGATATACCGCTCTTTATAGGCCGGGGCTCCGAATATGTCCTTTAAGAACTTATTAGGTGCTTACTAAGTAGTTCAGCGAAGACTGGAACTGTCGACGCCATAGTTAATTCCATATTTGAATCCTTCCACTTCCGCATGGACAAGTACCTTATTACAGTGTTTTCCGAATTAATACGCTCCTGTGTTTTCCATATGAAAATTCTATCTAGGGTGACTTGAAGATCATTAATTATGGTTGTTGCGAGGATCCCTCTGTGTGAGTACAGTGGGGGTCTCTGCATGTGACAAGCCCTTTTCCGGGGGTAATTAGAGAACATTTCAGCGTTCTCTTACCGCCATCGCCACTATACACAAACGAACGCATCCAACCAGGCGAAATGATTTATCTACCCTGTACTGTTGTGATATCTTATTTCAAAAAACCCAAAGACATATCCAGAGCCAAGAGATGCAATCTGAGGCCCAAGAAGACGCTCACTGTGCACCAAGATGTTCTTCTTCTTCATTTTTTCATTTTTTCATGCTGCTTCCTCTGATTGTAATTTCTTCTTGTTGATTATCTGCGAGTGAAAAATTGTCATGTTCACAATGTCGCCTTTGCCCGCCAATGATGATGACAACCCACAGATGGTTTGGTCGTAAATTCTTGTATCTTTTCGTTTTCATATTAAAAACGGTGAGATATTATCGAAGTGAAAATTGAAATATCTTTCCCCCCGACAAAAAAAAAATATACAAATTAATGTGCTGAGAGCAAAAACAGCTTTAATGGCGGGTCTTTCCGTCTGTCTGTGTGGTTGGTTATATAGGAGCCACCTTATAGATGGCCAATAATATTTTAATTTAAAATTTTTATTTTTTTAGAGAGAGAAAAAGGTGCCGATAAGCATCCGTTGATGTTATTTATGCGTACGGTTTTATTAATTTGGTCATTAATATTGTGTTTGGGGATGGTAAATGGTAGACATGATTTTCGGTGCTACTAATAAGCAAGACAGGTTAAATTTACAACAAGAAAGAATATAAAAATATAAATGAGTTTGTCTTGGTTGGGATAAGATAAATTTTATTAATGTCAAATGTCAAAACGGCAAAACAATCCATGAATGTTTATTTATTAAAAATTAAGCTAAGAATGTATGTTCAATGTGGGAATGTACACATGTACACGTACAGTCATGGTCAACATAACAGCAACGCACTCTAATTTTTAGTAGTATTTTGTATAGTACTTACTTATGTACATTAAAAAAAATATTTAAAAATCTATATGTTATATGTATATTAGTTGTAAGTAGGTACTTTGTTAATCTGTTTTATGTTAACTTAACAAAAAGTCCATTGGCATTAAACTTCCGCAGAAGCTGGACATACAAATAGCAACACTTGGACTTAATTAACAAAAAAAAAGAAGACATTCTGATAACCAATGTCATTCCTCTTTATTTGTTAGCACATAAAATTTAATATTTTATAAAAAAATCTTAATTTTTAAAACTGCATGCATTCGATTTGGAATATAGTGTACTAATTGTTGGCACTTATTGTGGAAACGAATACCAAACTTCTTGGACAATTCTCCAGGGATCCGCTCTGTTGGAAGATTCTTAATGGGATTAAGGTCCGGTGATTGAGAAGGCCAGAGCTCCGTTGATTTTGCAGTCTGCTTGGGGTCGTTATATGTTGGAAACGCCATTTAAGGGGGATATTTTCATCGGCCCACGGCAGCATAACCGTCTGCAGTATGCCCACATACGACTCTTGTTATACCAACTTTAAAAAGTATTAGACCTATTCCTCACCAAAAAAAATCGACCTCATAGCTTTAAGCTGTCACCCCCATGCTTCGCGGTTTGGTTTGGTGTGCCTAGGATTGAAGGCGGCGGACAATCTGTTTTTTATTCATTCCGAGTAAATTTTTGTATTCGTTTCTTCGCTCCAAAGTATGATCCTCCACTGTTTCACAGCCTTAAGGGGATCGTCTTTTATATGCAATATTTTACCGAATCGAATTCACTTCTGAGCATTTTTTTTAGTAATGGCACCTTCCTTGGAGATCTAGAATGAAGGTCGGCATCCTTCCGGATTGTTGGCATAACATCGGTCGTTCACGGTTCCCCACAAAAAAAAAAGTCCGAAGGGAGCAAATTGCAGCTCCGAAGCGGCCAATTGACATCGCCAAGACGGCTCATAACACGATTTGGGAATTTGGTGCGTAAAAGATCGATGGTTGGGCTGTTTGGAATGTTGCTCCATCCTGCGTGAAGCAGAAGGCGTCCAAATACATGTATTCAGTTTCAGTAAAAAAAAGTCGATTAACATGGCTCTGTAACGGCCACAGTTGACCGAATTGTGGTACCCAGCCTCATTTTCGAAGAAAAATGGTGCGATGATGCCACCACTCCACAATCCGCACCAAACCGTGACTCTCTGTGGATGCCCCAGATGGGGCAGTTTTGTTTGTTAACGTAGCTGCCGAGATGAAAATGCGCCTCTTCAGAAAAGATGATTTTTTGCCCAAAATCGTTGTCCAATTCAAGCTGCTCTAAGGCCCAAACTGCGAAACGATAAAGAAGTGGATGGTCGTGTGCCTTCAATAGCTGAGTCAATTGGACCTTAAATCGAATAATCCGAGATCTTTGTGCAGGATTCTCCTCAGGCCAGTTCGTGAAATTTTGAGCTGTTTAGATCGATGGCGAGTTAATGTTCGTGAATTGAGTATCACAATCTCGGCTACAGTAGCCACGTTCTCGTCTGTGCGCACCGTACGACGACTGTGACCATGAGTGTTGTCCACTGGCGTACCAGTCTCATGAAATTATGCACAAACTAGCGTACAGCAGGTGCGTTGAGTGCTTCATTTAGGCTAAAACTTCTTTTCAAAAAACGCACTGTTTGGGCTCCACAGCACTCCCTTCAGAAATACGTTTTCAATATTTACCAACTTTGTTGTAGCCAAAAGCGACTCGTTTCGTTCGGCGGGGGTAGGATGGCGACTCTCTGTCAAGATTCCGATCTGTTAGTGTCAAAATAAACTATGATTTAAAAAGAAACCACTACAAGTAGATGATCCACCATATATGTATGTATTAGTCAAGACGATTTAAGTTAGGTTTAGTGAAGCCAGGCTAATAGATTGTAATTTTTAATTTGGTCTAAAGGATTTCACCTACAAAATAAAAATAAGTATGAAGTAATGTGTAAGAGCTTTTTCTATTCCAAAACCTGGGGTAATAAAGGGTGGTAAAATTTTAAGGGCCGATGTTGATTTTGAATAAAACACAAATTATTGAAGAATTTATTGTCATTTCTTTTTATTATGATACTCGTAATATTGGTATGGTTCAATTATGTATGGAACAAAATATCGGCCAAATGGCCACCGCGACCTCGGCGGCACCTCCATCCGATGGTCCAATTTTTCGATGACGCTGAGGCATAATTGAGGTTCTATGCTGTTAATGTGCCGAATTATCTCATCCTTTAGCTCTTGAATTGTTGCTGGCTTATCGACGTACACCTTTTCTTTCAAATAACCCCAAAGAAAGAAGTCCAACGGTGTCAAATCACATGATCTTGGCGGTCAATTAACATCGCCACCACGTGAGATAACACGGCCATTAAATTTGTCGCGCAAATGAGCCATTGTTTCGTTAGCTGTGTGGCAAGTGGCACCGTCCTGTTGAAACAACATATCGTCCACATTCATATCTTCCAATTCGGGCCATAAAAAGTTCGTTATCATCTCACGATAGCGAACACCATTCACAGTAACTGCCTGACCGGCTTCATTTTGGAAAAAATACGGCCCGATGATGCTGCCAGCCCATAAACCGCACCAAACAGTCACTCTTTGTGGGTGCATTTGTTTTTCGACAATCACTCTTGGATTATCATTCGCCCAAATGCGGCAATTCTGCTTATTGACGAATCCACTGAGGTGAAAATGTGCCTTATCACTGAAGATGATTTTCTTCGAAAATTGATCATCTACTGTTGCTATTTCTTGCCACCATTCTGACCATTGACGACGCTTGAAATGGTCAAGAGCCTTTAGTTCTTGGGTCTATTGCACCTTGTAAGCGTGTAAATGCAAGTCTTTATGCATAATGTTCATCAACGACGAATGCGAGAGGTGCAATTGTTGGGCCCGACGACGAGTTGAGGTGGACGACTCTTCAGCCGTCTACAGACCCGGTTTGCTCAAATTTTTGCACGATTTTACCGATTGTACGCGGTAGATTAAATTGACCGAAAAAATCACGAAGTGCACGATATGCATTTTGATTTGAACGCCTATTTTCATAATAAGCCTGAGTAACTTTAACGCGTTGCTCGATTGTGTATCTTTCCATGGTTCAAATTGAGTAAGTCTGAAATTGAGAAATTTCAAATGAAATTTACGTTTAGGTGTGGTTCACATTCAACATCGGCCCTTAAAATTTATCCGCCCGTTATAAGGAACTTATATTTTTAACGACTTCTACACCTGTTATGTTTCATATCATAAATGTATAGGAGGCCAGTGTTGGCCTCTTATCAAAACGTTTTAAGAAACTTGATTATTTTTGACCATGCACAAATATATCATGCGAGAAAACTATCATGCCGGAAGACTATCATTCAAGAAAACTTACGTACGATAAATCTATTTAGCCAAAAATATATCATGCGCGAAAACTATCATGCGAGAAAAATATACAGTGGTTTGACAATATTTATCTCGCATAAGATTTCTCTTGCATTACAGCTTTTTACTGGGTAGTCTTTTTTGATCATAATTTTCTCGAATCACATATTTCTCGCATGATTGTTTTTTCGCATATTTTTCTCGCATGATTTATTTCTCTTGTGATATACCTCACGCATCATAGTTTTCTCGTGTGATAATTTTTTTGCATCACCGATTGTTGTAGTTAAAATTGAAAATATTTGGAAATTAACCACTTAATGTTTGTAAGGTCTCACAAATTTTGATCTGTCCAGGTTTTTGCATTCTTGGATAGTGATATTTCCGCAATCAACCATCCTTCAGGTTCGTAGTTTTTAATACTGAATAAACCTTCCAGTGACAAAGACAAATTAGTACCTCTTCTGTACCTAGAGAAAAGACGAGTCACTGTGGCGTATGAGTGATTTTTTTGATAACATTTGATTTTGTTAATGTTCATATTGAATAGAATTGAATTTGAATAGGATTATTTTTTTTTTTCAAGGGTAGTCCATGATTCTCTTTGAAAATCTTTGAAAAAAATTGTCAAGATGTTTAACGTAACAAAATGCTTTTTTCATTCGATATTCGGGATCTTAAACTGCAAACTCTTATGAGGCTTTTTAAAGTAGTTCAGTCGAAAAGCAGTAAAATCATTTAGGATGGAAAAAATCGATTGTTGTTATTAAAATTGAAAATATTTGGAAATAATCCACTTAATGTTTGTAAGATCTCACAAATTTTGATCTGTCCAAGTTTTAGCATTTGCAAAAATCGATAGTCAGACTCAATTAATTTAGACACAATTGTATAATTTTGACAATATTATTCATGATTTTTCCGATAGTACAAAAAAACGTCAATGCATCGTTGCGGAATCATCACTATTCAAGAATGGAAATGCTTCGACGGATCAAAACTTGTGAAATAAGTGAAGTGTGGTTCATTTAAGTTCATTGGTTAAGTTAAGTGGTTCATTTCGATATATTTTGAGTTCTAATTTTATAAAAATAAAATAAATAAATAAGAGGCCTTTACGACTCGTAGAGAAAAACCTAGTAACTTACAACTTTCAACCATTTCTGTGTTTGGAGGGGTCGTTGAATTTTCTGCCGATTCCAAACGGCTAATGAGCAACACTTTTTATCAAAAGAGATGCAATTGGAGGATTTGTCACTTCCTCTCAAGAAGCAGTGCTCCCTTGAATAAAATGTTCGCACCGTTTGAGAATTAAACCCCAGTTTTGTATAGAATGGTAAAACATAAGCTTTAGTTAACACTAATTTAATATTTATTATATAAGGCAATTTTAAACATTTCATCAAACCAAAACTAAAAAGCTTACAAGTTTTAAGGCTCGTCCGGGATTTGAACCCGGGACCTCCCGCACCCTAAGCGGAAATCATACCCCTAGACCAACGGGGCAGTTGTTGTATTAATTTAAGAATTATAGCTCAAACAAAAAAAATATGGGTTAGATAAGCCTGAAAATAAGATACACTTTAGAAATATATTCATTATTTGTTTTGTTTAAACAGCTGTTCAACTTGAAAAAAAAAATCATGAAATTATCTCAATTTGTATCTTTAAGCAATAACCTCTGGAATTCATCAATTATCGTCGATAGCATTGCGTGGAACAAAATGGATTGATCTAAACCACTCTTGTCTACGAGTACGTAAACTATTTCTTCTCATCAAATGAAATTTTCCTCCATACATTCAATAGATTTAGCAATTCATTGTTTGCAAAAAATTAGTGGAGACTTCTCCAACTAAAAGGCTTTAACCTACAATAATTACTGATTTCAAAACTAAAACAAACTCAAAAAAAAAAAAAAAATCTTATCTGGCTTACGTCATCACAATTCACAACACTTACGGGTAGGAACCGGAAGTTGGTATTGGTTCCGAAGTGTAATCCTCCCACTGAACTCTTTGGTTACCGCATCACTCCGAATGTATTCGCGATAACCCCTAACGTAAAGACTTTCAGATACTTAGCCTATAAGCGAAATTTCGCTATCTAATTTAAACATTTAATTCTCACTTAACTAAGCATCGAAAAGCAAGACCTATTACCAGAACATTATTTAAAATTCAAAATCAAAAAAGTAGCCATTTTATTTATGTAGAAAAAAAAAAATAAGATTCAAAAATAATATAAAAAAAATACATACGAGTATGTATACATACACAATGTCTACATATCTTCTACGTGTGTCGTTATAAGAACGAATTAAAAGAAAAAACAATTAAATTGACACACGACAATTTTATCGATATTATCGATTTTCTAGTTCAATGACCTTAGATGACTAAAAATTCTATGACGTAATCAAATAATTTTAAGAAAGGACTTCAAATTCATATCTTAAGCTAAATACGGCACAACCAAAATCACTTAAAGTCTTTTTAAGAGAATGAAATAAAATTAATGTTTATTCCCGATTCTTAGGGTCTCTCTCAATCGAAGATCTGTCCCAGTTTGGCTTTGCGTAGACGATTCCCTTAACGCCGACTACGCCGCGTGAGCGAGGGTGCTTACACACGAGACCTCACTGACGGCGCGTGGGGATGGCACAGCCAACTGAACCTTTCTGCTTTGAGATATACATTATATTTAGTCGAGTGCAAAAATTATCTATATGTCAAAATGGAAAAAATACCAGGACATAAAGTTAAGACTTAATAACTCTAGCAGTGCGAAGGTTTACCTGAGGTCTTTTTCCCTAAATGCAAGGTAATGACATTGAACTGTCGGTTTCACTTCACTCTGATCACACAAAGAGGTAGTTAGCCTTATTGGAGAAGCTTGGTTCCCTGTTTTAAGCTTCTGATGGGCATATGAACTCCGAAAAAAGAATTATTTGTTCTTTGATTGAAGGTGGTGTTTAGCACTCTGGCAATATGACTGTCTAAGACCCTTATCGTGTGAATGACTCCTTCCACGTGGTCTTTGATGAGCCTACGATACTCTAACACCGTGGTTCTCGTCACTCAGGAACAAAATATATATAACTAGAAGACTTAGCTGTCACAACTTCACAAAGCTCCAGTAATATTTTTACGAATCCAAATCCGAACAATTTGAAGCTATAGGTAATCGGAACGATTTGTGTAGTTATTAGTGGCAGCATTCACAGTTCAGGTTCAAAACCAACAAAAAAATTAACTGTGGGCAGCAGCTTTCAACATAGCCCATACAATCTCACACCTTTTTGAAAAATTTACGAAACTTATAATTCGACTTCTAATAAGTTTAAAAGAAGTTGCATACGAAAACTTAGTTTCGAAAACTTGCAACTTCAATGCACGAGCTCGCCGAATGCAAGTAATCTATCAATGAAATTGAAAAACTTACCATTCGGCTAGTGGAATCTTGAAGATACAGGTTAAATCGGTCTCATATAAAATTCAGTTCAAACATTTTCGATATCAGATTTGGCTTTTTGAAAATGAACCTGAAACCATATTTTCATATTGAGACTGAATTTTTCAATTTTTTTAAATTTGATTAAAATGATCACAACCAATTGATGTCCTTCTTCCATTTTTCGACTGCCAGGCGGCCACATTCGTTTGAGTATCAGTAAATTGGGACCTCAATAAAACACACAAAGGCTATTACAAAAACTGTAAAAGGTTTGTCCGCAACAAAAAAACAAAAAACAACTCAAATACCTAACTATCAAATCCAATTGTAGTTAAATCCTTTGAAAAGCCCTCTTTGCTAACCTCACACTAAACAAATGACTTTCCAACGTTAACTCCCGGAAGTCAATTTAGAAATACCACCACGAACCCGCTCCGTCCGCTGGCTGCGCCACTACCAAAATGTAATTTACAATCCCCAACCCCAACTCCAAATCAAGGATATAGAGAGATAGAAACCAACACTCCATTTGGGAGCCTTTCTCCAAAAAGTTCTCCCATATCTTTGCGATTCGATCGTAAATTTAAACCAAAGAACGATTACCCTATATGTAGCAGAGCCAATGTGTGGCTCTACTAAATCCAATCCAAATTAAACCATAGAAACAACGCCAATATTTCCGTCCGCCGCTGCCGCTGCCGCCCGGGCATTCACACCAAACGAGGTGCAAGACGCGCCATCCACCGAAGGATAAATGGCCACGTAACGTACTCAAATGCGAACGCGGCAGCACCGCGGCACACAACGAACGACCTAAGGTCTGAGCTAATTTGCGAACATTTTATTTTAAAACCGTTTATTTGAGTAACGTTCGAGCAATAAATTTGTTCTTAATGTTCGTCGAGCGCGCTGTGGAATGGCGGAAAAGCGGAAATGTAAAAGGATACGGAACTTTCTGTTTATCATTGCCAGGGAATATTATTTCTGTGAGACCGCAGGCGAGGTGGTGCGGCGGCGGCAGTGGCAGTGGCGATACAAAGAGCTTTATTGAGCTACGAGGAGGCTTTTCCACTATATTTTCTCTATTTGCAAAGTTGAAATGCCAAAATCGAGTTTCAAGTTGTTATTCAATTGCGTGCGGCAGCAAATAATTTTCATAATCGCATAAAGAAGAACCTTCCTTTCTTTTTGTTGCAAACCTCCTCTTCTTCGTCATGGGCAGGAGGCAGAAGGCAGGAGGCAGGAATGGGAGGCAAAAAGTATTCCCTAAATCAACCCTCGAGTAATATCCGCGCCTATCAAAAGGGTAAATAGCGCACATTACTCAAGCAGTTTCGTTGAATGTGTTTGTGGATGTTTATTGTCTGAAATATTTGTTGCACTGCACACTCGTACAAACCTATGAAACGGTAATGGCGTTAGAGCTGACGTTATGCCGTTCTTGGTGCGTTGTTAGTGAGAAGCAGTTAAGAGGGTTATTTATGACAGACGCTGCTATTTCTACCATCTTTATGTCTATTCGGCTATAAAAGTGACTCAAGTTGAAATATTATTTGGGAAAGTAAATGTGTATGGGGCATGAAAAATTGTGAGCTTATTTAGATGTTAGCTTAATTCCGAAATAAGACAGCTGAAAGCCATAAAATCATGACTTTATAAATGTAAATAAATGTGTTTTTGTTGACATTAACAAGAAACAAGAACAACGTAACAGGGAGCACTGGTAATAAATACTGTTACTACACTTTTAGCTTGCTATTCAAATCTAGCGTTAAAACCGAAAATCCATTTTGTACTCGTATGCTATTTAAAAAACGATTGAACTATTTTGTCTGTTAAAACCAAGAAAATGGAGAGTATTGAATTTTCAAAGAATGATGCCTTTTGTATCACAAAAGTTACAACTAATTTCTAAAGAATAACGAAGTGAGGGACCGTTGACTCCATGTCAAAACTTTTGAGCACATATTTTGTATTCATTGAAGAACAAGCACCGACACCAGACTTTCTACGGCTCAACACGCGTACTGTAAAGAGAAATCGGACTCTTCATGCAATGGTAAAAACCGTCGAATTCTCACTCCATCATAAAGGGTATACTATGGTTGCCTTTTAAAAATTTCGACACATCTGCAATAGTGTCTGCACTGTTATCTCTGAATGTAGAAGGTTCGAATCAAATGCCAACTAGCAGGATTAATAATTTAAAGCTTGGGTGGGTTTTCTGTAAGAAGATCTGTCGGTAGAAGGACGCTGCAAGGCGTCTTTGGAACTTCGTAGGGAAATGAGCTGTTAAGCTATCTGGAAGCCGAGAGATTCAAAGTGATTGCCTATGCGCATGACATTATTATTGCCGTATCATAAAAGCATCCTTATACCCTAAAATATATAGTATATCTTACAAGCTAACAATTTGTGTGTTAACTCTCACAAAACAGATCTTTTCCACTTCTCTAGGAAGTATTAAATTCCCCATGTAGGACCCCTTTCCATTTAAGGTACAACACTAACATTCTCCGACGAAGAGAAATACTTGGGTCTTATTTTACATAAAAAGTTATGTTGGAAACCTAAAATTCAAGAAAGATTTAAAAAGGCCACAGTGGCACTCTTCTCATGTAAAAAGCCATTGGAAAAAATGGGGGCTCCTACCATTTCTAACTGGCTATACACCTCAGTAATCAGACCGATTCCAACATACGACACGTGGCATAGTAGTAAAACACACTAATTTTTTTAATACTTATCAAGGTGCAACGGTCAGCTTGACTGTGCATGGGCAGATCACTTCGCACGACTTCCTCCTTTGCATTAGACATTCTGTTTTCTGTTTCGCCGAACACCCCTCGATATATTCGGTAAAAGAACGGCAGTGATTTTGAATTACTTTTTTACTAAATAAAAAAAAAATATCTATTATTTTGAGTGATGGAAATCTTTATTCAACCTCTACAACTTTTGCTGTTAAGTGGAGAAGATCATCATCATCATCATCGGCTCGACAACCGGGTTCCGGTCCTGGCCTCTTTCAAAAAGTCTCTCCACCTATCCCGGTCTCTAGCCGACGCCATCCAGTTGCGCACCCCAAGCCTTCGGGCGTCCTGGTCTACGCCATCTCTCCAGCGCAAGCATGGTCTACCACGCTGTCGTCTACCATAGAATGTACCACAAAGAACTTTCCGACCAGGTTCCTCTTCGCTCATGCGAGCTAGGTGCCCTGCCCACCGGAGTCTACCGAGCTTAATTTTTGTCACGATATCTGCTTCAAGGTAGATTGCGTACAGTTCATGATTGTCTCCGGAATCGTCCTTCCTCACATACGGGGCCAACAATTCTCCTTAAGACTTTTCTCTCGAACGCAGCTAAGAGGTCGGAGTGCCTTTTGCTAAGCACCCAAGTCTCGGATCCATATGTGAGTACTGGCAGGACCATGGTCCTGTACAGCAGCAGTTTTGAAGTTATGGTGAGATTTCTGGATTTGAAGAGCTTTGACAGACTATAGTAGGCTCTGTTGGATTTGAGAAGCCGCCCGCGTATTTCTTCTTCTATATTGTTATCGGCTGCTACTATTGACCCAAGGTATTTAAAGGATTGCACCACTTCAAATTCGTGCTCCGCTACCTTGATTGTTTGACCAACTGTTCCTCTCGCATTCGACGCCACCATGTACTTTGTTTTACCTTCACTAATGTGCAGCCCAAAATTTGTGCCGCCTGCTCGATCTGGATGAAGAAATCGTGTACAGCTTGTTCGGTTCTTCCGATGATGTCAATGTCGTCTGCGTAAGCCAGTAACTGGCTGGACCTGTTGACGATGGTCCCTCTTGTTGCCGTGCCAGAGTCACGGATTGCTTTCTCCAACGCCAGGTTGAAGAAGAGGCAGGCCAAACCGTCCCCTTGTCGGAGTCCATTAAAGATGTTGATTAGTCTGGATAGCAATCCGGCTATTTTTACTTGGCTTGTTACGTTGGTCATGGTCAACCTACATAGTCGTGTCAATTTAGTTGGGACGCCGAATTCTCTCATGGCTTTGTAAAGTTCTACCCTGGCTAGGCTATCATAGGCGGCCTTAAAGTCTATAAACAAATGGTATGTTGGGATGTTAAATTGTAGACATTTTTCCATCGCCTGCCTACGGGTAAAGATCTGATCAGTTGTTGATTTGCCTGGAATGAAACCACACTGATATTGCCCGATGACGGTTTTAGCGTATGGGGTTATCCGGTCTTGTAGGATAGAGGAGAGTATCTTATAGGCGGTACTCAACAACGTGATACCTCTATAATTGCTGCACGTTGTGACATCTCCCTTCTTATGTATGGGGCATATTAAACCTTTTCGCCAGTCTTCTGGCATTTCTTCCTGCTCCCATACGTGTACTATATATTATATAATATCATGAATTGCTTGACGTAAGGCTGGCCCGCCGTGATGGAATAATTCGGCTGGTATGCCATCCGCTCCCGGGGCTTTGTTCTGTTTAAGCCGGCCTATAGCCTTCTCAACCTCTTCTATGCTTGGTGGCGGCAACATAGGGTATTCTTCTTGAAGTAGTGGAGCCTCCACTTCTGCAGTGAGCTGACCATTTAGCAATTCATTAAAGTACACTTCCCATCGCTCCAGTATGCTTTCAGGATCGGTGATCAGATTTCCCTCTCCGTCCTTGCAGTATGTGCAGCGTGGTGTGTACTGCGTCATGTTTCGGACGGATTTGTTAACTTCCGCGCCTGGTGCGGACCTCGCTCTCGGCTGTTTTCTATTTCACAGATTAGGTTCTTCTCCCAGGCTGATTTTTTTTGTCTGTGTAGCCGTTTTTCTATTCTTCTGAGCTCTTTATATTCCTCTTCGTGTGCCCGCGTTCTATGAGATTGTTGCATTGCTCGGTACGCAACATTCTTACGTTCAGT
This sequence comes from Chrysotoxum bicinctum, assembly GCA_911387755.1. Lineage (NCBI taxonomy): Eukaryota > Metazoa > Arthropoda > Insecta > Diptera > Syrphidae > Chrysotoxum > Chrysotoxum bicinctum. The sequence goes on along the minus strand of OU426990.1, from coordinate 97,584,645 downwards.
CGCTAGCTTGCATTCATCATCAAGCCAGTCGTTCCGATTTTTACGACTGCTGCCTAAGATGGAGTTGGCAGTACTAATGACAATATTCTTAAGGCGTGTCCACTTCTCATTTACGCCCTAAATCAAGTGATTCTAGGGCGAGTCCTAACGCATTACCAAAGGTGTTACTGGTGTTTTCATTGCGCAGGGCAGCCGTGTTGATTCGAACCTGATCGGCGGATGCAATGCGTCTTCGCAACGCAATCCGCCCTCGGAAAACCATACCAACAAGATAGTGATCCGAGTCGATATTGGCACCTCGGTACCTTCGTACCGTCATCAAGTTCGAGTAGTGGCGACGGTCTATCAACACGTGGTCTATTTGGTTACGAGTGACTCCATCAGGTGATATCCAGGTGGCTTTGTAGATATCTTTACGCGGGAACCTGGTACTCGCAACGACTATGGGTGCCTGCGTAATGCCTGAATACCGGCTCCCGACCTATTTTTGCGTTCAAATCCCCAAGGATGATTTTAACATCATACCTTGGACAGGCATTGAGGGCCCTCTCGACTTGTTCGTAGTAAGTCTCTTTTTCTTCGTCTGAGGACTCCTCCGTAGGTCCGTGAAGGTTAATGGGGCTGATGTTCGTAAATTTGCCTCGCACGCGAAGGGTGCATAGCCTTTCGCATATAGCGTTAAAGCCGATGATGGTAGACTTCATTTTTTCGCTGACTAGGAAGCCTACCCCGAACACATGGTGTTTTGTATGACAGCTATAGTATATGTCATATTCTTTCTTCTGTAGAACACCATTCCCTGTCCATCTGATTTCTTGAAGAGCTGTTATGTCAGCTTTATATTTGGACAGGGCATCGGCTAGCTGCTGAGCAGCTCGAGCTCTATAGAGCGATCGTACGTTCCATAAGAAAATTCGTAAATCGTTTTTCAGTTTTCGTTGCGTGGGTTGTCGTCGTGTGATCAGTCCGTTTCCGAGGCTTGTTGTCGGTCTCGTAATTCATAAAGTTTTACGGGACAGGGAATTAACCTGTCGCCAACCTGAGGAACCAGCCTGATCATATTAGCCAAACCTTTTTAAAGGCTTGTTTCTAGCGGCCGACACGGAGAGGCTATGATCAGACTTCCACCAGTCCCGAATAGTTACGGCACGTGCATGTTTTCGTATGCTACATGTTATTCCCCCTATTCGTCTGATGGCTGCCCGCGGAGAAGATGATATCCATCAAGTAGCTGCGGCCAGTGTTGATACACATTTGTGCCCTTTTCATTGCATTTTCCATGACTCCGCAAGATTTCCGGTGATAACTGTTCGCATTCCTGTCGAATATTCTAATTAAGGGCTGCGATTTTCTGAAGGGTGTTGGCATAAGCTCGTGACTTCAAGTAGCCCCAAAGAAAGAAGTATGGGATGGTTAAATCGGGCGATCTTGCTGTCCATGCCGAATCGCCAATACGGGAGATTGCGTGACCAGAAAATGCTTCGGTTGTATTGTCTTGTTCACCACTTCCGGCAGTAAAAAGTCGTTTATCATAACCCTGTAGTGTTTGCCGGTAACAGTGACTGTATTTCCGATACCTTCCTTAAAAAAATACGACCCAATCACTTCTACCGCGTGAACGCAGCACCACACAGTGGCTTTGATAAAATTTAATAGCTCAGAAACGAAGATTTTGCTTATTGACGTAACCGCTTAAGTGGAAATACGACTCGTCGCTCATGATGGTTCTCGACACAAAATTGTTCCTCTTAGTTTTTGAGATTGAGGATGGCTTGAGAACAATTCACACCCGACGGACAGTCAGCATGCATTAACTGATGCACTGTTTGCAGTCTGTACGGGAACGTAAGCCTTTAACTAAAATTATCTGTAGGGTCCGGTCCGTCTGTTGAAGTCCAATTGAGTGGCCCGTTGTCTGGTTGATGTTTCTTCGTTCTCAGCAGCGACATTGGCAGCCACAGAAGAGATTCTCTCCGGCGGAACGACCAGTTTGGTAATGGGGAAGTGGCCACGCATTGCATGGTCTCATGTGGTTCCAGTGTGTTTGTTTCGAGTACGTAAGCGCCGGAATGTTTGCCCAGTTGGTGCGACACGATTTTCCTAATCGTCAAATTTGAAGGTATCCATATCTTTTCAGAAGTAGCCTAAGTAACGAGGTCGAATATCGCATTACAGTCGAATGATATCATGACTTTGTAGTCTAATGTGAACTTACGCTACTTCTGAAAGGATATGGATACCTTCAAATGACCTAGAGTCTACAAAATGGGATTAAACGCACCTTATATTCGGATTCAGTGACTCCAAAAACCTAAGAATCAACTGGTTCGAGCCCCGAATCCCGATTTACTATCGAAACATCAGCCGAGAGATCCAAAAAGCAGTATTTGACCTTGGAATATCTTCCAAATGTCATTTCAAACAACAGGTCTAGATGAATTTAGATGTAAAATATTCCGCTCTTTCAGAATCCGGGATCAAAAATATCATATCGTTAGATTTAAGGGATTTGACCTTCGTTTGACCTTGATTTTAACGTGATGGGGTCAAATGGACACCAGAATCGTGATCAGTGACTCGAAAAACATAAAGACCAGAATTCCAATTCACAGCCAGTACATAGGCCATAATCTAAAAAAAACCAGTCTTATTTTGGATGACCGCTACATGACCTACAGAGGTCGGTAAAAAAAAGTCAGTAGGTACATATTTGGACGTAAAATCTTTAGCTCTTTCAGAATATGGGGTCAAAAATATCATATCGTAAGATTTTAGGGATTTGACCTTCGTTTGACCTTGACCTTTACATGTTGGGGTCAAAAGAAGCCCGGATTCGAATTCAGTGATGCCAAAAACATATATATATATATGTTTTCAGATTTTTGAACGAATATTTCGCAATTTGACCTTCAAATGTCCTCAAACCTGACCTGATTGGGTCAAAAGGACTCCGGATTTGAAATCAGCGAGCCAAAAAACCTATAAGACACATGGTCTCATCCAAGAGTCAGAGTAATTTTTTTTGTGGGGCTTTACAAGCCAAGTCATCACCTGGAACTGTGACACTTTATATGAATCATTTTTTTTATCTTTTCCTTTTTTCCGAAAGACTTAATTCTCTACAGGTTTACTTTGTTGTTTGACAACTGAGTTGCTGGGAAATCGGAAGTAAGCCCCCATCATTTAGAAGTAAAACCCATTGGAAGGGCATTATAATCGTATCACAATAGAGACAATAATACCAAATGAGCCAATACATTAAGGTCCTACGGCTAGAATAGCTTGATCACAAAAGAAGAAATAGCACTAAAAATATCGGAAGACTGACTTAGATAGTGGCGCTTGATGAGGGGTACTTCCCAAAACGACTTTATTAATGAGCTAAGTAGATACTTCTCCCAAGTTCCTTTTAATTAACGCTAGTGGTATTTAAGACCTGTTTAAAAAGTGTGTGGGACCAAGGTGCTATATTTTATTTATAGTAAGAATCTAAATCTAACCATCAAGACATTAAATATTTAGGAAGCAAAAGGTTTTTGGCAAAATATAGCACTTTTAAGCTCGTCCGGGATTTGAACACGGGACCTCCCGCACCCTAAGCGGAAATCATACCCCTAGACCAACGAGCCAACTGACAGTTTTTCATTAAAATTAAACCAAAAAAACAAGCCTACTTTCGACATTAAATAAATCGATTAAGTCAACGATTTGGGTACCGTTAACCTGCTGTTCAAATAGTAAACAGAAAACATCGAAATAGAAACCTTACTCCAATCGCAACAAAAGTTGGTACTGCGTAGCTTTTTTCTAATGTAGCAAATACAATCTTTATAGTTATAATCTTTATGTCTTAAATCTAGGAAAGAGATTGACAAATCTGTCAAATTTAAGGATCTAAGTAATTTTTCAAAATGCTTCTCTACACGATGTACCATTTACCATTCAATCTAAAACAATATCTCATATTAATAATTAAAGACCTTGCTATTTATTCTTAACTCTGAAACAGAAAAACATTCAATCACTCAAAACCCATTCCTCTTTCAAAAAGTTAGCTATCGCCTGCTGTCAGACTGCTATTTACACAAACTCTCAAACGCAAAATGGCGAAATTATTAATATATTCTCAAAGAATGACAGACAGCCCTTCAGGGAATCAATATTATATCATCTACACTCACGACGGCTGCCCCACCACGCAAACAACTCAACGCAATGCGCCCAGGACGGCACAGGCTCTTTCCCTCTGGAACGCAAAGTGAAAAATTAGCACTGTCAAGCGGGTCATCTTTATGATTGATTGTGACATTCTTCACTTGCTTAGTCGTTCAAATGACACTTTAGTGGGTTGGTTGGTCGTGTCGTATAGTGGGATCTTTGAGCATAAAAAATGGTACAATAAGTCGAAGAGGAAAGTTGAAATTTTGATAGAAATAAGTCTATGTGTGTGATCCACAACTTGAAATAACACTAATTGGTAGAAAAATACAAAAGCTCTTAACTGTTATTCAGGGTTGTTCCCAGTATTTCCGTTTTAAAAAAATGGAAATATGTCATGTGGACGTTTTGTGGAACGTATTCATTAATTATAATGTCTATTAAAAATTAATAAATAAAATAAATCAAAAAATTGCAATATTTATGTCATGTGGACATTTTGTGGAACGTATTCATCAATAATGATTGCGATGAAAATTAATAAATAAAAAATATCAGAACAAAACAAAATCGTAAAGCAAAAACGCATTTAACACAAAAACATTATTAATTCAAATAATAGTGTATTTCTAGTCTTACTACCCCACTGTCTGTGAAGTCGTTTGGGTTGGCTAGTTAGGTTGACTAGATTTGATGGCAGAAAACTCGTTGGGTTCGTCCGTCAGCTTGATGAAAATGAATGACGTAATTACGCACCCAGTACCATGCAATGACACCAGAAATAATTCAGCCACAGCGATAGATTACATTACATGTCATGTTGTGGCACAGAAACGTTTCGTCGTCGTCGTCGTATGAGTATGAGTATACCTACTTTGCGTGGCATGGACTTGGACAGGAACAGCACAACCACAGCTGAAGCTGGAGTTGAAGTTGAAGCTGCTGCTGTTCATGTCACAGTGACAGCTCTTTGTCTGTGATTAATTTGACTATTCGCGGTGAAAATAACTTGCAGACGGCACACGGTTGATGTATTACGCTTTTGGGTTTCCACTTTTGGAGTGCTGATAGTCAGTTAAGGTCTTGTAGGAAGCAAGCTTTTTTTGTCTTTTTATTTTACTACTATCGTTACCTGATCAATTGAGAACGTGTATATATCCTTGATCCTATTCCAGAATTGCTTTCCGTCAGAAATGCTTAATATGAATTTCACCAGAAACTATGAAATTTTCGAACCCAAAAGTTTTGAAGTGTAGAATCCACTCGTATAATGGTTGACTATTCTATTTCAAATCGAACGCAGTTCACCAACAAGTGACACACTTTTTCTTCCTATTTCCCCCTTTTTGTATTCTTACTTTACTTACTTTAAATGGCGCTCACAGTCCAGGGTGGACTACGGCCTCAACCAACAAGCCCCTCCAGCTAGCTCGGTCCCTAGCTAGCTGCCTCCAGTTACGTACTCCAAGTTGGTTGAGCTCGCTCTTCACTTGTGTGCGCTACCTGAGGTGGGGTCTTTCTCTGCTGCGCAGACCATCAGGCGTGGATTCGAAGATTCGACGCTCCACGTGTCCCAGCCACCTCAGCCGTTGTATTTTCAGCTTCTTGACTAGGTCAACTTCGCTGTAAAGCCCGTACAGCTCGTTGTACCTTCTCCGCCATACTCCGTCGATACAGACTGGACCGAAGATCAAACGAAGAACTTTTCTTTCAAAGGACCCAAGCAGATTTTCATCTGTTTTAGACAGTGTCCATGCTTCTGCCCCATACAGCAGGACCGGGATGATAAGGGTCTTATACAAGGTCTCCTTGGTTCTTTGAGATAGGGCTTTATTACTCAAATGCCTTCTTAGCCCGAAGAAACAGCGGTTGGCAAGAGTAATTCTTCGCTTGATCTCTGCACTGATGTCGGCTTGCGATGTTATAGTGGAGCCAAGGTAGACAAAGTCTTTGACAACCTCTAAGTTATACCTAACCATCGTGACGAGTCGACGATGTTGAGATTCCTTTCTCGATGATAGCATATATTTCGTCTTGTCCTCATTAACAGCCAAACCCATTTTCGCCGCCTCCAGTTCAATACTTGCAAATGCACCGGTAACAGCTCGCTTCGTCCTCCCAATATAATCAATATCATCCGCATAAGCTAGCAGTTGAACTGACTTTTGAAAAATTGTACCTCTATTGTTGACGTTTGAGTTTCGTACAATTGCTTCAAGAGCGATGTTAAATAGGTTGCATGATAGCGCGTCGCCTTGCCTCAGACCTTTCTCGACATCAAAGGGTTCGGTGTTGTTCTTACCGACCTTGACGGAGCAGCGAGATTTCTCCATCGTCATCCTGCACAAGCGGAGATTGGCAGGGATTCCTAGATCAGACATTACTCTATAAAGTTGCTCTCTGTCCACGCTATCATATGCGACTTTGAAATCGATAAAAAGGTGGTGTGTATCGATTTGGAGCTCCTGGGTTTTTTCCAAAATCTGTCGAAGTGTGAACATCTGATGCAGGGTAGATTTGGCGGGCCTAAAACCACACTGATATAGGGGCCGATCAACTCGTTGACAAACGGTTTTAGGCGCTCACACAGTACAGACGACAGGATTTTGTATGCGACCTTGAGGAGACTTATACCTCTGTAATTGGCACACGTCAGGGCATCTTCTTTCTTGTGGATGGGGCACACTATGTCGACGTTCCATTCATTGGGCATACTTTCATCCGACCAAATTTTTGAGATGAGTTGGTGGTTGCTCCCTACCAAGTCATCCCCACCTGCTTTGAATAGTTCAGCTGGCAAGCCATCCGCGGCAGCGGCTTTGTACGCTTTCAGCTTGTCTATCGCTGACCGCACTACATTTAGGTCGGGTGGGCGGAAATTTTGACCATCATCGTCCAGGTTGAATGGAATGTTCCGCCTAGCTGCAGAATTTTGGACTTCCTCGCCGTTCAGCAGTCTGGAAAAGTGTTGTTTCCAAATCCTTAGCACGGACTGCCTGTCCACTACCATATTCCGACTCTCATCCCGACAGGCTTCCGTTCTAGCTTTGCAGCCCTGGGTGGATTGGCTTGCTGAGAGATTAAGAGAGACGCGGTCTGCAAAAATCCTGGCGACCTCCTGCGATTTTAACCTCGCTACATTGAATCTTTACACAGCATCTGTCCGTCCTTGTGGCGTCATGGATATCCGCATCCGTACTTGGGCTACCACCAAGTAAAGATCCGAGTCTATGTTGGCCCCTCGAAATGTTCGGACATCCAGGATACTGGAAGCATGTCTCGCGTCTATCGCAACATGATCAATCTGGTGGACGTTTAGTTGTTCCCGAGACCGCCAGGTCCCTTTGTGTTTATTGAGGTGTGGAAATCGAGTGCTAGCTATGATGACATTTCGCCGCAAAGTCAATCAGCCTGAGTTCGTTACCGGAAGTGTTGTCGTGCAGGCTGTGTTCTCCGACTATCGAACCAAAAATGCCCTTTGTATTCACAAAGAAAAATAAGTTGGTCTGATTTGAAAAAAATGTGGATCGTAAATATTTATTTCTTATCCCACCAAATTTTAATAATATATTTGTTTGCGGTGAAATTAAATTATATGAAAACAAATACTTACCACAATGTCCTTATGTTTAGTCATGTGAAATAAAGAGTAATCATGTTCCACATAGTTTTTCTGTGTTTTTTTATTTTCCTTTTCCAACCTGAAATGTATATAGAAGCACCTATCTTAGCTTAGGTAGAAAGTAATTCGACGAGCCGTGGAATATTTTCAAATAAAAATAAACATGTTCCATAATTTATTTTGCCCATAATTTGTTTTTGTGTGTATGTCTTACAAACAAAAAGAAATTTGATATGTTCCACAACTTTTTCGAAACTACATACTTAGAATGTAATTCTACGACCTGTAAGGTTTAATGTCATTTTAAATGAAAAAAAAATGTTCCACAGATTTCACGGGGCAAATTCCTATTGCTAGCCCTTTTTCACCAGAAACAAACAAGCTATCTATTTAGGATTTGTTACTCGTAAAAGAAATGCGTTCCACATTTTTTTCGTGAATGCATCTACTAAGCATTTTGTTTCTATCCTACAAATCTTTGCCAAATACAAATTAAACATGTTCCACAATTAATTTAACCGGAACTTTAGATTTTTCTTATCTTTTGCGAATAGAACGAAAGAATCTTCATACGTTACATGTGCTTAGCGGAACTATTACGAGTCATGGGATAATTCCAAAGTGAAAAAGTATCAAGTTTCGCATACATTTAATTTTTTAATAAAACATAAACAATATTAAATAGGTCTAGTAACTAACTGCATGTGAAATTTGAAAGAAATGATCAGTTCCACTTTTTCATGACAATATTTCTACAATTTTTTTATTCCACGATCTTTGAATCCAAATGAATAATAATCATGTTCCACAACTTTGTTCACAGCTTCTTTTGTATTTTTGATTTTTACAAACAGAAATAAATTGTATTAGTTCCGTAATTTTTCCAATTTTTTCTTATTTCACGAGCCATGAAAATAATCGCATAATTTCATTTAAAATGAAAATAATTACATTCGAATTAATTTAAACAACTTTTTGGATCAGGACTTTAAGATAAAATGATACGTTCTAAAAAAATTTACACGAGATATCATTTTATCTATCTAATGGACAAGTAAACTACGGAGCCGAATTGAAATTTTTAAACTTATGGAGGGAAGTGGAACATAACTTCATTTTCAGAGAATTTTGAAAAATGTACACATCCCTTGGAAGTCATAAATTCAGTTTGTCGCAAAACATTCAAAAAATTGTAGCATTGTGAAAAAATCAATAAAATCCACACGATTCCACAAATATTTTTTTGAAATTGCACAAGGTCAGTCAAGTCCCTTCTGAAATTCACCTTATTTGACAATGACTTATGGAATGGAAATTTTCAACCAAATGAGTTTCGTGATCCTCAGCTTAGACCTGGCCACTCCCAACAACTACTCCTTCGTTCCTTGATTGCTCCGTTTGCGCAATTTATACAACAATAAAATAAATATTTATCATGGATCGTGTCGAAAACCTCCTCCTGCTGCCATCATAAAAAGCCACACCAATCTCTGTGAAAAAACCATTGCTAAGTTGCCCATTGTTGTCCACAAGATATCTCAATTTTAAAAGAAGGAATTCCCATGCCTGACTTCAGGCTTTGCATCAGCTTGAAAAAAAAAACAAACCCAGCCAGAGACCAGGTGAGCTTATGACAGCCACCAATTAATAATCGCACCTATTGCTTGCGCAAAAGTCTGGCCATAAGGCTCTCTCGGATACCTTTTGAATATACCTACAAGACTACAACAATCGATTTAGTTTGCAAAGAAAATCACGAGACTTGGAGTCTCAAAAAGGTCTGCAATTAAGTGCTCAGAGGGTACTTTGACTATATGATTACGATGATTTTGTACCTATAGTTCGTTGTTGGCATGGCTGGGCTGGAGAAAAATGAGCTCCATCCCCGGGAGTCCTTATCTGAGATCCTAATATTCATATTTTACTTTTCCGTTTGGGGAATTATGTTTCGTGTCTCGTCTTTTTTTTTTTCTCTTCTCAAATGAATAATAATGGAATGATGTGCACTTGTAGTGAAGTTATTTGCCAGTGGGTGGGAAAAGATGCTTCAAGCTCAAATTAAGCTGTGAAGATTGCAAGATGGAGATAAGCTTTAGAGGAGTTCTTTTTGCAAAAGGTTGGAGAATTACTGAAATAAAATGTTAATAGTAGTTGCCTCTAAAATGCTAAGCCGATTAATAATGAAATAAATTTCAGCTGAAAGGAGACGCTCATGCTCTTTAGATTACGATAGAAAGTAGGTTGTAATTTTTTTTTTGTTGTTGGAGAAAACTATTGAATTGCTTGGAAGTTTGTTTTATTAGCAACGAATTTGACCTCGAAATGTATAAATTTATTATATCTTGCAGTTGTATTGAGTCGAAACCGTTTTTATGGTCGTAGCCTTTTAGGGCCGAGGTGTAATCAAAATCGTCTGATCTCAGGAACCACTCAATTCATGTTAAAAGGTTAAAAGATGAAACGAAGAAGTAGAAATAGATACTAAAGTTTTGAAAACAGATATGTTTTAAAAGTTTTTGTCAATCATGTCGCTCTATTTATTTTTTGATGAGAGCTATGTCGTTCGCATATACGAATGCATTTTTTCAAAGCTTACATGTGCTAAGGCAAGAACCGGACTAGCGATTTTCTGTCGTTGCGACCAACAGGGCTCACAACCCATTTATTATTTTTCGGAATCATGTGCAGTTGTTACCCCTTAGACGCTACCAAGATAACATTGTCAATGGCGTTCTTATCTTCTAGTAAGTTCTGCAAGAGTGGAATATTTTTCAGTTATCTTGCGGCTTCAAGATTCAAGCAAGAGGTTAATTTTGCCTACAAAAAAACTTAAGACGATACTCAGTAATGCAGGACCGATACCGAGACGGTGCTGACATTTTTCAAATTCAACGAGACCGATACGAGACTCGGAAAAATCTCGTCTTACTGTTTGTCTTCGCCTTGAAATTTTATAGAAATTCGTTCTTGCGATATAGGTACTATAGGGCAAGCTCTGCATTTGAAAAAAATCAAACTCGAAATTTTGATCAAAGTTGACATTACGACACGAAGACGAATAAAGTGGGTCCCACAATTCCGTCTGTCTGTCTGTATATCTGTACTTCGATCTACAGCCTAAGCCACTAAAGCTATTTTCTTCAAACTCGGTACTTAAGAGTCTTCGGAGATTTCCTAGAGGGGAAATTGAAATTTTTTTAGCTCTAAAACTAACGGTACCCCCCATACACCCGTAATGCATAATCTTATTTATATCGGAAACGGCTCTAACGATTTTAATAAAAAAAATTAAAAAAATAACGTTTTTTTTTGAAAAATCAATATTTTCAAAATGTGTGAACGATTATTTTTTTTAAATTATTCGCTTAAACCTATAGTACTAAGTACTTAAAATTGACATCCCAAATTTTGTTCTCGAAAAAATTTAAAGAAATTTGTTATATAGAAAATAAATAAAACGATTTTTAAACTTTGTTTGCATAAATTATCCTTTTCCGGGAATCAGACGGCAACTCCATGCATTTGAACATTTTTGTCTCATTAAATCCATGTTTTATATTTATAAAATGTATTTCAAATTCCAAAGTACCTACTTTTACATAAGAGCAAGTTTGTGCAATCCGCTCGTGTATTTTATTTGACGTTACGATTGAAAAATCGTTGTCGTAACAAAGTTTCCTGTCGAATAGTTGAAAAATTTACAGATATGATAAAAATAAATAATCGCAACGGTTAATATGAAATTTGCTAACGATCAGGGTGGGAAGCCCTATGCTATTTTAATCCTTGCCATCAAATAACAATCGCAACAAACTATTATTACCAAAGCGACTTAAGAACAGGCAGGTGATTTCGGCTTTATGATTATTCAGTCAATGAATGCGTTCTTTTATCTAACATGGCAAATAACATCAAGAAATACTAGGTTGTGGCCACTTTTATAGTCGCAAGCGACAGAAAGTGCATTTTTAGCCTAAAAAAATTATTGTTAGCTCTTTTTTTTTTCAACGCTACGATTTTTAAGTGACATTGTCATGCATTTAAATTTGAAGTCGTTTTGGCTACGAATGCATTAGCAATTTTCCGTCACTGCGACTAAAGACAATGATTGCAATCCTGTAAAATATTTTGATTTAATGTGTTGATTCACATTTAAATTCATGTCTTCTATTGTAGGCAGAAGAATAATCTTTGCGAAAAAAAATCGCAATTTCTTGCGAATATTTAATTTTATGCAAATAAAAACCAAGACAATAAAGTTTTAGAGAATTAAATTTTGGAAAATGTTTGTAATATGTATTGTATTTTCAGGGAGTTATCTAACAAAAAATAATTTAATTAAAATTCAACATGGCGCTTATGCAAAAGAGCTAGGAGATTGAAAAGTGATACTTAGACTCTTTATCTATGTTTTTTTGTGTATTTATTTATTACAATTCGTTAAATGCTAACGTGAATAGTTCTTATAAGTAAATGCTAAAAAATAACTTATCATTAAATTTTAATCCAAACTACTATAAAACAATGTTTTAAGTTTGAGACTTTTAAAGTTATCATATATGGTGAACTTATTAGAAAATAAAATTTATTAAATATTTCGATTAATTGATCAAAAGGGCTATGAACACCATAGTTCGATCTACTAAAAATTTGATTTAGTGGTTTTTGGAGTCGTATACTCGATCGACTAAAACTAAAGTTAAAACGAACAAGAACCGATGTTATTGCTCTATTTATTATTGCCGCTATAAAACAAAATTGTAAATATTTTATATGGTTTGTCAACGAAGGAAGGTTAATAAAAGTGAATAATTGGGCAGAACGTTTCCAGGAAACGAAGGAAGAAAACGGAGACAAAAACGAGTATGTATAGAATAATAAGGTGCCCACACTACACAGGCATATCCAAGAATTGATCTCACAAATGAAACAAAAAGTAGTTTAAGAACATAAGGATCACGGAAATCGCGCCCAAATCTCTTGATGAAGCCAAGGACTCTATTTGCTTTTTTTTAACAATAAAACTAATTAGCTCAGTAAATGTAAGCTTCGACTCTAAAACTACTCCCAAGTCAGCAAAAACAGATACTCTACTTAAAGGACAAGACTCAAACATGTAATCAAAAATAATTGGAACTTTCTTGCGTGTAAAACTCATAGTTTTACATTTGTCAACATTCAAAACGAGACGATTTTTATTGAACCATTCCCTAAATAATACTAAGTCTTCTTGTAAAAGTAAGCAGTCAGCAGTCTTTTGAAAAGTTTGATGTCATCAGCATATACATATAAGGAGAGACGAATTTTTTATAATCGAAATTAAGTCATTTATAAATAAAATAAATAAAATTGGACCTAGATGGCTGCCCTGGGGTACACCAGAGTTCACAATAAACGGACTCGAAGATTCATTACGAAATATTACGAGTACACTATACATATTGTCTAATCTTTAAGTATGATGAAATCCCATTAAAGAAATTATCGTTAAAACCTTGACGAAACAGTTTAAAAATAAGTGTTTTATGACACAACTTGTCAAACGCTTTACTAAATTCAGTAAATACGCAATCTACTTGTTCACGTTTCTCAAATCTAAACAAAAGGACGTAAAATTAAACAATCTAGTAACAGTAGACCGTTTTTTGACAAAACCATGCTGGTTATCAAAAATAATTGAACTACAGTGAAATGTATGGACACTACATACGATAGACTCAATCAGTTTAGGTATCACAGATAGCTTAGCAATAGGTCGGTAGTTCAAAATTTCATTTTTAGGACCTTTCTTGTGTATTGGAATGATAAATGAGCTTTTCCAGATAATTGGAAAAAGCGAACTTTTTAAGGACGTGTTAAGCAGAACGCATAAAGGGTACGACAAATAAGAAACACATTTTTTCAAAATAGAGGATGGCACACCATCAGGACCAGGACTAAAACAGTATGTTCACTTATTTCAAAATTAATATTATTAAGATGTTGAAAGTTTAAAACTGAAGAAAAAGAACAAGAAGAGTTTACTCTGTTTGATTCATGAAACGCTTCTTTGAAATAGTTTGGAAACATGTTTGCAATAACTTTTGGTTCATGACTATAGATGATGTTGAATTTGACATAGAGTTAGGCCAGGCGCGCACATTCAATTTTTGGTTTCGCAACTGTTTGGTTGCTAAAATGAAACATATGGGCTTATATGGGACACCGCGCACTTAGAGCAACTCGATTCGAGCAACTAAAAAGCTTGTGTTTTGACACAAACTAAACCATTGCCTTCGCAACAGTTGAGCTGTTTTCGTAAGAGAGAAAAGAGTGTGAGCGTGAGTAAAGAGTTGCCAGTGCGCGGTTTTCTTTCAACTGGTGATTACACTATTTGATTTCTATCACAGTTGCCAGTGCGCGACTAGCCTTAGGGTATCCACAAGTTTTTTTCCTACAGTTGACAAACTTCCAGAAATTATCTGAATTAGATTTAAGATCAGTTTCAATTTTATGAGTATACTTTAATATAAAGAGTTTGAATATTCGTAAATAATTGCTTAAGAATAAGAAACGTTCTACAATCATCATCCACTCTTGTTTGATTATATTTTACACCCCCCCCCCCCCCCCCCCCACCAAGCTTTGTTTCTTTTGTTTTTTAAATTTTTGACATGAGAATCGAACCATGGTGGTGCTTGCGCGTTTTTATGAGCTTTTTTAAATGGAATAGTTTTACTGAAACAGTCAAAGAGTGTATTGTAAAAAAACGTTACACATATCATCAATATTTAAATTTGAAAATAATTGGTTTCAGTCGATGGTATATAACAAATCAAACAAATTTACAAAATAAACTTGCTAAAGTTAAATTCAAGTTTGTCATAAGAATAATTATTATTTGGAGAAGACATTATATTAAGTGCAATATCTAAAGCAGGATGATGTCGATCTTCTTCTAATACTCGTAGTTTAACAGCAGAAGCTAGTACTGCAGTTTCAGCACAAACTGTATCGGAGAAAAAAACTAAATCGAGTGTTCTTCCCAAACAATCTTTTACTCCATTAAACTGATTAAGACTACACGAAGACATACCATCTAATACAATAAGCTCATTTGAGCTAGACGCGTTAATTGGAACGTAGAAGTTGTCGTCATTAATTTGTATCCAATTTAGATGCGGCAGGTTGAGTCACCTATACATATAATCAAAATTTCATCTTCTGGCTCCAAAAGAACACATAGACTTTGTATACAGTCGTTAAATTTTTCATAAATGTCATTGATACCAACTTAATTTTTATACAAATAACTTCGATACCCATGGATCGAAAATCGTCAATCAGGTAGCAAGTATGTGAGTCTTTGATGACAAAAAGAATTCCTCCTCCTACAGTGTCAGAGATGTCGTTGTTATGGCGATCGCGCCTGAAGATTTGATAGGAAGCATCAAAAAGCTCCGAGTCAAGAACAGAAGTGTTCAGCCAAGTTTCTGTTAGTATAATGACATCGTATGGTAGATTGTTTATATTTTTGTAGACCATGTTGGTCTTTGTCCGAAGTCCATTTACATTTTGATAGTAAATTAATATTTGCTTAAGCTGCTTTGACGTCGTATTTCATCATTTATTGTTTAATTTATTTCGCAGTAGCACTTTTGTCATTTATTTCAATCGAACGTCAATTTGTGGTAAGCTTGATTTTCGATGTTCGAATTTAAAAAATGGCGATTTTTCTGAAATTTTTATCGATTTTATTTATTTTTATTTCAGAATATAATTCATAAAATTTTACTACCCAAACTTCACCCCATTTAACTTACTAACATTTGACTAACTTTGGACCATGCGGTCCAATATACAATGACTATTCTTCGGAAAACCTATATGCTGTAATAATGTTCTTTTTAAGTACTTCCAGCAATCTTCCTTTCCCAAGAACTTTGGGATTCCCTCTTTTATCGAAGTTAAAAAAAATCCTCAGTTTTAACTTTCCACAAGGTTAACAATACTAAGATTTACAAATCAATTCAGCTCTTAGCCATGACAAGTAAATCTAAAATAACTAATACCATTAAATCCCGCAACAATAAATAAATAATTTTTCAAACCTCTTATGATAAATAGAGGTTTGTTCGTGCAAATATAATTTACAAGGCATTCCATAGAGAATTGAAAGGTAAATAGAAAAAAAAAATAACCGCCTAAAGAAGATTAACTTGGCTCTTCCTTTGCTACATGTCCTGACCTTTTGCTTCAACTCTAGACAACCATCTTCATTCCATTCCCACAAATCCCCGATAATCTCTCACGGCCAACGCACCACTCTATCTTTCCTGACAATAGTACACGCGGTACACCAATAGCTACGAGTACATACCCAGCATAACAGCTACCTGGGTTTGATAAATAATAGACTGCTGTTATCCCTTGGCAAGCGGGTGATTAGTCATCATTGTCATCGTACGTCGTCGTCGTTTCGTCGTCGTCGTCATTGGATGATTCCCAGGAGCTATCAAGTGATCCGCTACTGTTTGACAGCTGCATGACATTTTCGTCTGATATATATAATTGATTTACACACCTCACTCAAGTCAAGTTTCTCTTCGGGCCCGAAGCAATGTCTATAGATGCGATTTAAATTCAATATCCATATGAATTGATTTCATTATATGGCTGATTGCTGACAAATCCGTCATTCAATGCGACGACGGACGAGGTGAACAGTGGGCTAAATTACACTGCAAAATGGGAATAATTTGGAAAGGAATTAAATTATTGAAAAATATTGGCACTAGCAGACATTTTATCCGTTCGGAAGGTGCAATATTTATAACTTAATATAAATAATGTTGCAACTTCGTTGATCCTCCAAAAAGATGGTTTGAAATTCGAAAAAACTTACAATCCACATCCTTTTAGTAAATCAAAAAGAAAATATTCACTAAAAATTAAAGCAGTTTTCCACGCTTTGAAGACTTGTCCACAGTTCGAGTGAAACCGAAATTGTCATATCATCTATTTTAAACCATAAAAAAGAATATTTTGTCAGCCTTTCATAAATAGCCATGCTTAAAAATTGTAAGTTTAATTCAGTCAAAGGTTGTGTAACACATTTATTTAAATCTAAACATTGCCATTATGTCAGCTAGCCAATCCGCACTCAAAGCACCAAGCTCATACGCCATCACGTCTAAGTTAATGTGGGAATGTGTAGGCAGGGGTGCCAGCACGTAACTTGATACAATCGAGCATTGTCGATCGTAGGTCAACTCGAAACAAATTATTTTTGGCAGCACGTAATTTGAGACGAGTTTCTTTGTGACTTCCATTTAAAAATATCATTGTGAACTATAAAGTGAAATGTCAAATTGGTATTCTTCTGATATTTTTTAATTCGGAAAGTGAAGATGAGGAAGTACTTAATGCTAAAATCATGCATGTACCTCGGCCCGTGCCTTTTAAGTGAAGTTTTTTACTTTTTAGTATATTTTATATTAGGTATGTAACTTGTAAGAAAATTTCTGTTTTTCCTGGATTGGGTACTTTTAAGCATTCCTATGGCTAAATCATGGTGAAAACTCATAAAAGTGTTCGAAACATCCGTCTGTTTCTTATTTATTGACATTTTTTTGTTTTTCCATGCTATTTCTTAAAAAAATCACTGCCAACGATAACTTTTTTCTGTCGAGTGACAAATTTTGTTTCAAACCTCATTTTCAAGTTTGTGTGCTGCCAAATCTGACGATACAATCGAGGACACTCGATTGAACCAAAATAGGTGCTGCCGAGGCTCGATTGTATCGATTAAACTCGATTGTACCAAGTTACGTGCTGGCACCCCAGGCTAAACGAACTTGGTAATTTTTTTCTTCATTGAGTAACTAGCCATGTTGGTGTCCAGGAAAATTAGGAGGCAGACTCTAGCAAAAATAGGCGCAAGAACTCTTAAATTCAAATCCAAATTTCATGGTCTGTATCAGATTAAGTACGAATAACCTAAGAATAGTAACGGGTCTCCTCAGGGGCCATTGTAAGCTTAGAAGACACTTAAGTTTTCTTGGTCTAGAAAAGTCTTATACGCAGATTGTGCTTCACTCATGAGGAAACGTTTATTCATCAAAGAAATAAGTCCCAGGCAGAAGACTCTATAAAGGTATTCTAAACAATCAATTTTCTTAAAGGGTTAAACTTGGGGAAGGGCTGTATGTTAAGTATCTCATCTAGATCTGGATGTGGCAGAATAGATCTTAGGGTCACAGTGCAATAAAATCCCCAGATATTTATTCATTCAACACATTTATTTACTATTTTAATTAAAATTTGGTTTGAAAAAGGTTGTGGAACGTATTTATTTTCTCTAATAAATTTAATAGCACGTTGGGGTCTATCTGTGAATATCATTCTGATGAAAGTAATTATAAGGTTACATTCCACACGCTATATTTTTATTCTCAATACCTATCTTTCTTTTCCGAAATGATAAAGCATGAATGACTGTGGAACGTATTCACTTTTCAACTATCTAAAGATGAGTTCACCTCTTCACTTTATGCAAGTTCATAGCTCTGTTATTTGTTTGAATTCCAATTAAAAAAAAAAAAAACTAGAATAATTTGTCCCACTGTGGGCGGCCGGCGTCATCGATAAAGGGTGTATATTGGATAGTGTATTAAGAAGAGAAGCAATTTGTATTTGACTTTGACAAGTATGGCGTCAGACAGTAAGCTGATTAATTCCCGCCGTAATAAAGGCAAATTATTATTAACTGAATAAATAAAGTGGACAGCAGAGGATGAAAAATTATATGCGGCATTTAATCAGATTATAAACTCCTGTCCGCGATAGGAACATGGGTTGGGGTCTTGAGTAGCGAGTGATTCGATGAAGTGCATTATTTTTTTTATTTCTTTGACGTTTTTGATGTTACAGTCTATGTTAAGGGTCGTCTTATTAAGACGGTATTTATTTTTTTTTTTTACTTTATTGAAGAGGTGTCAAATTCTGGCGCCAATTGGATTTCAGTAGCGCATATTGATTGAGTGCCAGCGGTCTGAATTTTTAAAATAAAACAATAAAAACTATAGAAATGTTTGAGTGATTCGTCTGAGAAATGACCGATTAGCTTTGAAATTATTACATTGGCGTAAAGTAGCCATAGTACCTGACAGGAAGATTGATTCGAGATTTCATCAGTGTACCTCATTATTTATTTAATTTTTTTTTGAAAAGAAGCGGTATTTTTCATAATCTATCTTATTGAAGATTTCTCTTTCGGAATAAATCAACGAGATTCAACAAAATAATTAATCATTTGAACACTCAACATGAACGCACCTAAATATTCGGTGAAAATTGTTAACAAAAAATGTCTGATAACTTTTAGACATTATTCAACCTAATCAATCAACGAAATGAGTAGTCTTCTTTGACTGGCATGAGGTGGGGCTATGAATTCACTGGAGACATTGACATTGAAAATAAGTTTGGTAGTGCGCCAGCTCGTCGAGAACTTATTGACTAATACCTCTTAACTAGGCATGGTACATGTACTCAGAAATGAAATGCGTCTACAGTTTTTTGTCGAATTCGATTAACATTTGTCACCGTGAGCAGACTTTTTTTTTTTAGGTGGCATATGTTTGGACTCTATTCTCAGATTTCTGGCATACATGTCATACAACATCCATTTAATAAATTAAAACACAAAAAGTAATCATTCTTCAGCTAAAATCCATAACAGTTTACAGTTCATGTTTGCGTACCAGCTTCATTTCAATTTGGTAAACTATTGACTGTTTTTATATTGGTAAGAAGTTGCCCAGCAATCAGTCAAGAACTTGTCTTATCTCCGATTGGTGAGCCACCGGCAACTAGCCTAAATTATAACTGAGGCAAAAAATTTTAATTGTTCAAAGATCGCGGATTTTAAACTCGGTAAAATATTAATCCCAAACGCTGAATACTTTGCGTACTACTCTAAGCCGGAAAGTTCGTATTAGTACTGTATTAGTAAAAATCTGGCGTCAGTCTGCCGCGCGCAGAGTCCACAACGATAGTGTAAAACACTGGTAAAGAAGAACTAAGGTATGGTACGTTATGGGCAAAGATGACTTTGGCGACTTGCAACGCTACAAGTCAGTTTGATATCGGTCTACAAGTTGTGTGTAGTTTGTTTGAAGTACTTTTTGTACTTTGAATCAAGAGACCACATTGTCATCTGCCTATAATTTAAAATATATCTAGTAGAAGTCAAAAATAGAAAACTTCTAGGCCATGTCCTCAGGGTGTTCATTACCGGTTGTGAGTGGTGATTTTGTGGGTAGGGATGGCGTTTAGCCGCGGTGGTAGGCTGACCCGCTGTCAGCGTAGAACAAGACTACTTGCTCGTTGTCCATGATTACCTTGTCATCCAGAGTTTTCATCAAACTGATTTACCTCGGTTCGGGATGTCGTTGTTCTGTGGTCATCCTTCTCATAAGCTGATTTGGGTGGTCGATGATGTTCCGCATTAGTTTCTTCATTGAATAAACTACATAGATATTCGTCCAGTGGGTTTAAACTCGCTTCTGTGTAGAGATGCTCGTTCCTGTAGAGTTTCTGTCGTTGATGGTCGAAGTGGAGTCCAGTGCAGATCCTCAGTATCTTCCTTTCGAATAGTTGAAGTTCCTTCATAGCTGTCTTCAAGATAGAAAACCAGGGGCCAAATTACCGCATCAGTTATCGAGTAATACGTGACTGAATTAAGTGAGTTTGGCATTACCGCTGACGTTATCGAGCAATAAATTACTCCAATTTGACATTTTCATTCGATCACTGATGGGGCTCACTCACTCGTCACTGAAGCGGTAATTCAGCCCCAGACTGGGGAGGAATAGCTGATCACTGGTCGCTTGTAGATTAATATCTTTTTCGGTTGGCTAAGACCTGATCTTCTTTTCAGCAATGGGTGCAAACAGCTGAAGGCCAAGTTTGCCTTTTTCAGAACATTTGTTGAGTGCTGGTTAAACCTCAGCAACTCGTTGATGTGGTTTCCCAGGCACTTGACGTTTTGCCTTGCCGCTATGGTGGATCCGGCAGGGAGTCTCAGGGCCAGATTTCTCCAAATTTCGCTGTGTGTATGCCTCTACCAGCTAAAGGTCGAAGGTCGCTTGAAGCAGACAAGTTCCGATTTGGAAGTGTTGATTCAGATGCACCGTTTCTGGTAGAATTGGAAGAGTCTGTTGATATGGGTTTCTACTTTTCGGACAGCGATTAGTGGTGACATTGATGTGGCGTAGATGAGCGAGTCATCAGCATACAGAAGTTTTTCGCATTCCATTGGAGAAGGTTGGTCGGAAGTCATCAAGTTGTAGAGAAAGGGGCCTAGTTTTGAGCCTTAAGTGACTCAAGCTCTGATGGTCTTCATGTTTGACTTGCGGTTATCTACTTGAACGAAAAATTTCCTGAAAGATAGGAAAGAAAAGCGAATTTTTATTAATGGCGAAGGTTCTGGCATAAGATGAAGTTTGTGGATTAGGACGTCTAGCCACACGCTATCGAATGCTTTCTCGATATGAAGAAAGCATCCGACGGTGGTGATATCGTGTTGGAATTTTACCAGTGGATGCAAGATTGAGTGTTTTTCTCGAAAGCCGAATTGCATGTCAGAGATGATGGAATTTTCACTACGGAATTTATTCAGTCTTCGAAGTTATTTGCTGATGTTGTTGAGAAGTGATATCGGCTTGTAGTTGAATAGACAAAAATGTTCCCCAGCATACCAGAAACATTGCGTGGCTTTCAAAGAAACATGAATAACTTTGCCTGAAGGTGAAAAAAGTTCACCAAACTGTGTGTATATGGACCAAAGATCAAAACAGTTGTTTAAAATTATTTTTTTTAACCGCACTACAGGAATGTAGATTGGTAAACCTAACTGAATATTTCCTTCCCATTGCGATATTCAGACATTCAAAACCAATTCCATAGTTATCCCCTTTTAATTCTCTCCAATTTTTCTAAACGCTCGCACTGTGCTGAAACATTTTAAATGTAGAGATTATCCCTTTTGTGCACGTACAATTATAATAAAATGCATGACTGCATCGCACGAACTTGCTCTAATGTAAAAGACTAAGAATTTCAAAAATGTATGTTATTAGAGAAAAAATGTTCATAAGCATAAAATTCATTTTTTTAATAACTAAAAAAACTCATTTAGTAGTTGGACTAAAAACAGGATGCAAGAACAAAAATTATAAGTCTGTACTGGTTTTTTTTTTTTTAAATAAGCTTTTCTATACAAAATTTTTAAAACATTTTTAAGGAAAAAATTTTAGTACTCCAATTTAAAATTTTTATTATTGTATGAATAATAATTAAATTTACAAAAAACATTTTGAGATATCGACTTTTCGAAAAAAAATTGATTTTTTTTTCAAAAAATTCAAAAAATATTTTTTTTAATTCTATGGTTCTATGGTAGTCAGTAATATTTCAAATTTGTTCTTATTAAATTATAGATCGTAAATATTAATCGGAAGAAAAAAATTTGTATCAAGATTCTCGAAGCCGTTTTCGAGAAAAATAAGATTTTCGAAAACCATTTTTTAACATTTGGATGGAGGGTACCGTTATTTTTAATTGAAATAATTTTTTTTTCACATCTTGTAGATTTTATTAAAAAACTTTTATTTTTCAAGTTTTAAAAAAATCGAGCATGGAGTTTTCGAAATATTGAAGTTTTAAAAAACAATTTTGATTTTTAAAAAAAAAATTGTTAAAACTTTGAATACATAATAATATTAAAACTGGGAGCTAAAAAAAAACTTATCAAAATCGGTTGTACCGTTTTTGAGAAAATCAAAAACAAAAAAATGGTTCCATGGGGGGTACCAAAAATAACCATTTTTTGGAAACAAATTTTCAACCATTATCTAGCTTTAATTAAAAGAATTTTTTTGAATTTTTTCAAACAAATCTGTTCGAAAGTTTTTGAGAAAAAAATATAAAATTTAAAATAAATGTTCGAAAAAAATCGTATAGTAGCTACCGTTCTTTTATTTTTGGTCTTAAAAAAAAAATACGTGGGGGAAAAAATTCAAAACGAAAATCGGCCGAGCCGTTTAGGCTGTAGTCAAACAAACAGAATTCCGAGACCCACTTTTTTCGTCTTCGCTATCATCGTAATGACAACTTTGATCAAAATCTTGAGTTCGATTTTTTAACGAATGCATAACTTGCCTTACATTACCTATGTATTAAGTCGCAAGTAAAAAAAATGTACCCACAGATCCAAATAGCACAGCCCTAAAAACTACGACAATTCTAATTCGCCCGAAACTTCTTTTACAGGGATATAGCATTGTCCCGTTACACACATGCTGTGAGTCGACATTAAATTGTTCTTATACAATTACGTCTGCTAAATCTATACAACTTAAGGCCCCCATTCCAAGTCCTCATATTCTTGCACCAATTCATTAGATTAATTCAATATTCTTTTTAGTGAAAGTCAGACTTTGCCAATCGACTGAAGGTGAAACTATCAATTCGTATCGCATCCAAAAACATCAAGACTTTGTTAACCAAAACAGCTATTTGACTGATTCCTGAACCAACTGAATGCAATCCTACTCGTATACTGTGATTAATGTGATCTATCTAACAAACAAAATCTGATTGCTCGCAAGTCCGTAAGAATCAAACAGAGATTACGAGATCGTTGTGTTGAGAAAGAAATCAACGATGTCTGTTTCCAGTCGTTAATGCTTTGTCAAATTGGTCGAGAAAGGCCTTTGACAAAGTAAAAAGACAATCCTTTTATTTCCTGCTAGCCACCAAATTTGTGAGCGATGTTCACACTCATTTAACTGCATACTTCCAAAATCCTAAGAGTCTTAAAGACTAAAGAAATCGATTAAACGCCTATAATACTCGGTCCTGCTGATCGTTTCGTTATAAATACTAAAGACACTAAAATATACAAATGATATTTTGTTTGTAGGTATTTGAACTGTTGTGTAAACTTTGTACCCATTTTAAGATTGCCCGTTTCCCTGATGCGTCTAGTATTGGATTTCGAAACATTTGAGTCATCATTTAAATTTTTAAACTATACCAGTTCACATTATTCAATCCAAATAGGACACCATTTATTTATAACGTAACCATGGTCTGTTCCTGGTAACACGCACACAGGAATGGTTGAGAGTTGTAAGTCACTAGGTCCTGGTTCACTTCGAGCTGTTGCACCACCAAATTTAACCATGGTAAAAGATGATTGAGTTACGCTGAGTCATCAATAAGTAGTAAACTGACGTTTTTTAATTTACACTCGGGCGCCATTTAATAATAAATCGATACTGACCGAAAATTGTTTTCATTAGGATAATATTGAATTAATAAACTTTTAGTTACTGATCCGCTTGGTTCCATATTTGTTACTCGCGAAGCTACTCAATCATTATTTGTTGACCTTGCAGATATAACCGAAACCAGCAAAGTAATTTTTTTAGACACTTTTCCTGTTGTGTTTTTTATATGAAGGGATAAATAGAGATAGATAAAAAATGATTTGTAGAACCCAGTCTCAAAATTTGAAAGAAAAAAGTTCTTTCGAAATATCAATCCGCATCCGGGCGCCATTTTTTCATTAAATATCTTTCCTCATGTTAGCGTTGAGTATACATGCTATCGGTCCACTTTTGACAGTCCTTTATTTGCTACTCACGAAGCCACTCAATCATTATTTATTGCCGTCTCATCTACGGAGCTACATATTTTTTACAAATATTTTCAAAACTAATTTCATGTAATACTTGTCGTGCTTTGTGTACATACGAGTATGTATATACTTGTGGAATGATAAGAATATGATATGCAGAGATATTTTCTATTGACTTCCTGACAAAAAAAAAAACACAAAAATAAGTTCTCAATATATTTGAATCCGCACCCGGGCGCCAGTTAATCATAAATCAACTCTGCTTGAAGATGTGAATACTGACATTGAGTAAATATAGCTACCGGTCTATTTTCGTAAGTCCTCGATTCCATATTTACAAAGTCACTCTATATCTTTATTTGTTTGCATTTAATAAAAAAAAAATATTTTCCCTGTAAGTTATGTTGTCTTTATGGAAATTGACAACACGTTGTTATTTATTTTCCCCTCAAACAACGTTAGGTTTTTTTCTACTCCAAAAATGCAGTAGCTATCTAAATATGTTTCTGTAACAGACAACAAAAAACAACTTGATTGATAGGCACACGGATAGCATACAAGTGAAATTGACACGTAATTGAAGACATCCAAAATTTTGGCAGCAACACGAGGCTTCGGTATGGTGCGGTAGTGTGATGGAAATGATGAGTTTTCGTTTGTCAATTTTAAAGAAAATATTTTCCAGATATCACTTGGAGTCGGTGAATGATTGATCGATTGGCTGTGGGAAGTTATAGACGAATGACATATGACGAAGTTTGACGTTCATAATGTGGAATGAAGTTAAAGCAAACAATTTTCACCTCACTCCAATCTTATGTCTTATGAAGTGATTAAAAGGTTTTTAACCATTCGGCTTGGCCAAACCGAACAGGATAATTATTATCTTACAGGCAAAAAGAAAAAAAATCTGATTAAAAACTCTGACAACAACATGACGTTTCATGACCTTGTACCTCAGGAATGAACACAAAAAATGATTTATGCGAATTCCATATCCAGACACGTCCGCACCGTGGCCGCCCATTTATGGGTATAACTCACACACCATCGTCCTGGAGTGAGCCTATGGACCCGTGACAAAAAGAATAATGAATAAATTAATTACGGTGCCGCGAATTCCATCAAAGCAATCAGATAGCGATGTGAAATTTATTAAACTCCGGCCAGCAGGAGACCGCAATCATGGGGCTGCCAGAGCGATGTCTTTTCCGTTTCCTCTATATAGTCGTATACCAAAATGCCAAATGCCAATAACCATTGCAAAATAATGGTGGATTGTGGACCCAGAACCGGCACTCTGGCACTGGCACCGTAATTATGAAAACTCCAACGACAACGATGAAGAGTGATGACGAGGACAAAACATCAGGCGGTGGCTGATGTTCCTCCGCATGATGATGATGATGGTGATGTCCGTCGTCGCTGCCATGATAAACGTCCTCGGCGACGACACACATAACCGCAAAAAGTGCCGAGGGCGGCAGATCGTCAGTTACTACGACGACGACGACGATTTTGTCAGTTTTGTTCGTGCTACTGATGATGATGATGGTGATGGGGCATGGAGATGACGATCGGGAATGATTATGTGATGATGGGTGATGGTGGTGGCTCGATACACGCACTTGCATCCGGAAGACAGCACAGCAACACAACTCTCTGTCAGGCAGTCATCCAGTTGAACATCCGACATCTGACAAGAGTTCTCGTTGCTGTTCGTCATCCTCAGCCGATTATGCGATGCGAATGCAACTCGATTACCGCATGCAACTGCCGTGCTGTGCGTTTATACTTTTTTTTTTATAATTTTTGCTGTGCTGCATGCTCGTCTGTCAAAGTGGCAGTGGCGGACTGTAGCAGAGTTTAGCTTGTCATTTATCTTATGCATGAACTGGCGATGGCGGCTTGGCTTTTTCTGCCTCCGCCTCGTTCTCTGCCAGCAGCTGAACAGCATACGTGTTTATAATGTGTTCGCATAATTACTGCGCGCTCTAGAAGTGTTGACTTCCTTGGACATGTTTCGTTTAATGTGAGAACAAAATTACAGATCTCTATCAGCGCGTCATCGTTGGACGGTCACCGTTTTTCTTCGTTCTTCGTTGGTTCTTTTTTGCTGTCCTATTTTTGACGCTCTGACGGATCTAGATTAATCACATCAATCTGGAAGAGAATGGGAGGAAAGATTGCGTAAAGATATGTTAAGATTGCAACATTCCTTTTATGACTACTCAACTTGGATGGTTGAATAGGGACATTGTGGTTGGTGGTCCGACTCAGGTGCAACACACACACAACATGCACTTTTAGGATCGAGGCAACACGCATTATGTATGCTATTTTAATAATATAATAGGCGGTACGAATTGATTGCATGTGGAAATGTTGTGATTAAAAAATTATATTTTGAATTTTTTAATAACATCCTTAAGAAACCGGTTGGAAATACTTCAAAAAAAAAATTCTCTTTCGGAGGGAAATTTAATTTGCATAGAATGAATGACTTGATGGAGAAATGTATGGGAAATTCAATTTCAAGGGACTTGTGGCCAACAGTTTAGGGTTGAATTTTGTATGAAAAATATTACAAGTCTCTGCTTCAAGTTTTCGGAAGATCGTGAATGGTTTGTTTAGTCAATGTCGAGTTCGTCACGAGATTGCTGATTGGGTACCTCTTTGCTAAAAATGAAATGAAACGTAACGAGCCATGACATCTCTAAACAGAGTACTTTTGACCTTACAGTGCATCAATATTTAAGGATTTTTTGTAGATTTTTGTTTTGGATAGCGAAAATATTTTAATATGGAGGAGCGATAGATTGTGGAGAAAATCAATCGTTCCAGTGTGCGTATTGTTGATAGGAATGGACTGAACCATTAAATTTCTGGCAAGATGAGAAACACTTTTTCTTGGAAAGAGCTACTTTAAGTATCCTTAATTTATCAATATACTATATAAAGAGTTTTCAATTTCAATTGGCGCGAGAAGATTTTGGCGGCATGTGGCGGCCATCTTGTTTTGGTGAAATCTGTAAAATCTCGTTCATTATAAAGTTACTTATGCAAAATTACTATGGCAACATTCATAGTCGATTCTTCAACGTTTGGTGGCCAAATTTTAGACGACTGGTTCGGTAGTCGATCGGGGAACATTTGTAAGTCAAAGGAACGCAAGTCCGGCGGAGAATATCCTCCCGGCTTGTGAAAGTGTATAGAAGAAGCGGAGGGCGTTCACAAGAACTCGGCATTTCGCAGACTTCAACTTGGTCAATTTTGCGTCGGGACGTGGGCACCGTACAAGATCCAAGCTCAAAGTTCAAAACCATAGACAAAGCCGATTTTTAGCCGACTGGGCTTCAGAACTTTTGGAAGCAAGGTGGATTTTTTGATGAATAGTTGTGTAAAAGGCCAATTGCTAACCCACATGAGGTTCACCTGGTGACAATTCATCTTCAAAAAATTATCGATTGGTGTGGATCTTAGGCTGGCGACATCATTGGTCCGGTGTTTTTCTAAAACGAGGACGGGAAAGCGGTCACCGTGAATGGCGAGCGCTACAGAACGATAATCAATTTCGAACCATATCGACTAAATGTGGTTCTAGGAGGTCGTCGCTTCGTGTCACACATCAGACGCCACGATTGACATTCTGCATGAATGATTTGAAGGTAAGATTTGCTCTCGCAGGGTTGGCCATCAAAGTCATGCGATATGACGCCTCTAAACTTTTACTTGTGAGGTTTCCTGAAGTTGCAGGACTATGCGAATAAACCACAATTGACCAATGCCCTTAAGTTGATCATAATACTGGTCATCAGCTGGAGCTAGCTATGCAGAAGAGTGATTAAAAATTGGACTACTCAGATCCGTAGCACCGTGAAAAGCCGTGGGAAACATTTGAATTATATCAGCGTTATTGCACGGAATAGGTCCAATATCTTTATATTTCTCATTGTAATAATAATTCGACAGAGTTTTTGGTTAACTGCCGTAAGGTAATATAAGTACAAGGTCTCCTAAAAAATAGTTGATTTAGATTATGAAGTGACCAGCACAAGGTCTGTATTAAAGTCGCATTGTACGGGCGATACCTGAATACGCTTTCCTACGCTATCGAAGGGCGATAATTCTCCAAAGAACTTAAATGACTTAGGGAAGCGACCGCAGGAACAGGTGTCATATACTCGTATTTCCCAAGTTTCCAAGCAACTCCTGCAGAAATCGTTTGATAGCACACCGTGCAGCGTGTCTACACTTTGTCCAGTTATGACACCTATTATGCTGCTGATCTGAGATCTACTGAGGGACAACAAACAATTTGACCGTTTGGGCCAGATTCGTTTGGTCGCCAAACAAGTGGTAGTGTTAAGCCATCTTGTGTTTGATTGTTCCAGAGCAATTCGCTTCAGCATACGTTTACTAGTAGCTATAAGCATACCTATTTACCCTATCGGACAAGATAGGCATTTCCGTTCCAATTCTGGCGAGTTCGTCGGCTTTACAATTTCCCGGGATATCTCTGTGTCCCGGCACCCAAAATAGGTGAATATTAAACGGTTTAGCCATCTCCTTCAGAGACGATCGACAGTCTTGGACTGTAATGGAGTTTGAAGAGACTGACCTAACCTACATTACATTACAAATATTATAATTTTGGCTGTCTCGTTTTTCGTCTTCTTTCTTTAAACTAAAAAGATCGGCCAAAAATGAGGCTTCCGAAAAATGTTATTCCAAATACTGTGACACATCCGAGTTGCTCAAAGCTATTTACAATTTTGCATGAAAGTCAGAATCGAACATTGCCTCTGAACCAAAGAGAAACATGCTTTATATTTTTTATATTGCTTTCAAATTCCAAAGCACAACCAGTACAACCACCTAACTAACTGCAGCAGCAGATCAGCAAACATGGGTTTTGTGGAATTTTTCTATCAAAGCATTGCAGTCCCAAAAACCATCTTCCAATTCCAACACACTCGCTTCCTCCCATTTTGCATATACATAGTAGCTAAACTGTCAAGAATTCGCTCGTGGTGCATACTCGTTTCGTATACCTATGTGCATCGCGAATTTCCTCGCGTCGCGTTGCATCGCCGTCGTCGTTTGTCGTCCTCATCGTCTGATGAAAATGAAAATTTGAAATATTTAAAGCACGATGTTCTCCGTTGACAGCTCTTAATTGGGGGGGTTCTCACACAAGTGACATATGTGTGACTGCCACTGGTGCCAGAATTCATTTCACACTCCCTGCATGCCACTGATGTATGTGCTTGCCAAAGAACTTGACGAAAAAGGCTGCCGAAAGAACAAAAACTACAACACACACGTCATAGAGACACAAGTTCGCAGAAAATGTATCTCACATGTCAACTCTTCGTCTGTCTATCTGTCAGCCAAGAGGTGATTCCACTTCTGAGCCAAAAGTAATAAAACGGAATGTCGGTCCCGGCTAGCGAGTGATTGATGAATCGATGCTATGCAAGTTTACAACGCTCAAATAGTTGGCATTTCAAAGTTCTAATTGATGTTGATATGTAAAAATAGCAAACTAGGAAAATAAAGAATCTATCTACACAAAGTCTTTTTATCTAACGGATTCTTTATTCGTGAGTGAATTTATTTTTGGAACATCAAAGGGTGACAGGAATACAAAATCACTGCTTTGACCACCGCCATACCATTTATACCAAGTCATTCAGACTTGTGTTCTTTTTTATTCACAAAGTGTGGGGATTGATGAGTGTGAGGCAATTTCGCTGTGAGCTTAGTATTTGCTTTTTTGTTTATTTTTTTTTTATTTTTTGGTATGCCTATCGCAGCGGCCTGGGTTAAAAAACTCAAAGTGATTGTTGTCTGTAACGAACGACGACGACGAATACGACTACGACGACGACGCTGATGACAGCCGCCATCAATCATCGGGCAATTGAAAATTTTTTGACATGTCAATGGATTACGGCGAATTGTTTGCATATGTCTAACCAACAACCAACCAACCCGGCAAAAATAATAAACATCAACGTCTATGGCCATGCCAGACTGTACCGGCTGTCATGGGGGTTTCTAACATGAGTGACACAATATTATTATTTTTTGTTTTTCCTTTCTGAGGAGATAAGTGTAGGTCTGGGCAGTGGCACGTATCGTATCACGATAAGATAAATCGTGGCTCGAAATATAATGGCTCAGCAAAATGCGTTTTACTTTCTGCATCAACTTCTATTCTCGTAATGAATTGTTTGATTGAAAAAAAAACAACACATTTTTAAAGTTTCTTCAGTCTTGTTATCTTGTGGTTAAGTCTGGTAAACAGCTCGACTGAAATATCTATAGAAAAATCGTGAAATATGTGGCTTTACATTCAATGAAGTTTCAATATAAACTTCAAATTTTACACACTCGTTAAATCTGAAATTGAAAATGTGGCATAAAAAATATTGTGGAACGTAATGAATTTTCATCTCCTTAAAAATGAGCATAAAATGGCTTTTGAAAGTTTTAGCTAAGACGATGAACGATTTGTGGAACGTGTTTTATTTTAATTTCGCTCAAGTTGAGTACATACTAAATAAGTGGGTTACCAGATGTAAGATATTTCTAATCAGAATAGGTTACCACTTTAGAGTTTTATCCAAATAAATAGACAGTCCGATTAGAACTGTGCAAATCTTTCATTTTCAAAGATCGAATCAATCAATGATTGATTCGTTCAAGGATTTCATCTTTTCAATCAATCGTTTATTCAACCAAAATCATTTTTTATTCAGCCGTTTCGTTCCGAACGAGACCAAACGAAATGTTTTCAATAGTTCAATCAACTAAAATATTTTTTTTTCAAAATTGTTTAGTTCTGACCGAGATCGAAACAATGTTAAAATGGACGAAAGCTTGGCCTTATCTACTTCTTTTCCACTTCGTTCACGCCTTCTTCCAAAAAAAAGTTGAATGAACGAAACATTAGGATTGATTGATTTAGTCTATCGTGATTGCAATCAATCAATCTTTTTGGTGATTGGGTCACAAAGACCGAATCAATCGCCATTGACACAGCTCTAAGTTCGAGTTACAATGAACATTCTATCAAAAGTAATTCACAACATTATCTTCCACAGGTCCTGTCTTGAAGAAAAATCGTTAAATAAACGTAAAAATGTGCAATCTACCGAAGTTTTAAAAATTTAATGGAATGTATTTAGTTGTTTTAAAGAAATGTGAAATATATGTACTAAATATTAGTAATGTACCTTAGCATATATCTCAAAAGATATTTCTACTGAAAAAAAAAAAATAATTTTGCCCGATGGCGAAAAAGAAGTTCCACAAAAATTTAACTGCCGTGAACTTCCTCTTCACAATAAATTACGTTCACACTTGGTCTTATACCTGAAACTAATCCAAGATATCCCTAAAATGAAATTTTAGTATAGCTAGGATCCACATTACCTCAAGATAATATAAATAAAGATACATACATACATATTTTTAGGAAAAATACTGACTTTACATTTAGTTGAAAGCTCCCGATTGAAAGCACTTAAATCTTAAACTGTTTCCTAACTTCATACAAATAAAGAAATTCATATTAAATTTCGTCAATTTAGATTCCACAGTGGTTTCCCTTGTAATAAATTCATCAACATGGATTCCAAAAGATTTTCTTTTTAGTGAATTCATCAACATAGATTTTACTGTCGTTTTCCTTCTAGTGAATTCATTGAAATACTCGTAAAAAATGAATACGATTCACATTTCATTCCTCGGAGTGTTTTTAATCCATTTATTACATAGTTAAGCAGCTTTTGCTGATAATTATAATTTAGAAGCCTGATTGACAAAATTTAAAAAATGAAATAAAATAAATTTTCAATAAATTATAGTTATATAATGATGTTTAGACATATTCTGAAATTAACAACATTCTGTATTTTACTGATTTCATATAATTGGATAGGGTTTTCCATTCACACTCGTTTAAAAGTTTAATTGTATCTTACATTGAAAGGGCAGATTTTCCGAAGTAATTAAGCCTTTTTGACCTTAAGATAGATCATATACTAATAATATGAAAGCAATCATCGTTTAGGTTGCAGAGTGAGTAAAATTGATTAAAACTACCGTTGTATGGGTTACCATTTAGGGCTAGGACCCCACATCTTGTTTTGAGTAAGACAAAAATATCATCATAGTTCAGCAAATTGTTGAAGTAATTTTGATGGCCCAGTTTAGTTTAGTTTATGATGAATGCATCGCGGGTTGGTTGGTTGGTTGGTTGGAGTGGCTGTCTAGTTGTTTTTGACTCTCTTAGACCTCATTGTGATACCACTAAAGAAGTTACTCATGGGAGAGTAATGAACTTAAACCATTTCGTGCTTTTAATGAAGTTAGAGAGACATTTTGTGTCGATCGTTGCCAGTTCACTGGTATTATCGAAGAAGGGATTACCGAGATAGTTATTCCTTCTATTGGAGAGTGCTGGACATGTACATGGAAGGTGTTGGACTGTTTCCTCTTCCTCCTCGTCCATGCAGCTTCTACAGAAGTCATTTGTGTAGACTCCTAGCCTCAAAGCATGTCTACCTATGAGGCAGTGTCCTGTTATAACTCCGATTGTAGAGCTTAGATTTTGTCTGCTCAGGGAGATCAAGCCTTTTGTTTTTGTCTAACAGTAGGCAGAAGTGTTCCGTTTTTGGCGAGCTCATCGGCTTTGCAATTTCCCGGAATGTCTCTGTGGCCCGGCACCCAAATGAGGTGAATATTAAACTGTTCTGTCATCTCATTCAGAGATGATCGACAATCGTTCACTATTTGAGAGTTTGTGGAGACAGACGCGAGAGATTTGAGATCGGCTTGGCTGTCCGAGAAGATTCGTATATCCTTGCAAGATATAACGTTTTCTTTGAGCCAGGATAGTGCCTCTTTAATCGCCATTACTTCTGCCTGGAATACACTACATTGATTGGGAAGTCTATATGAAAGACTGAGATTCAGTTGTTTCGAATAGATACCACTTCCAACGCCGTGATCGGTCTTTGCACCGTCTGTATAGAAGTGTATCGCATTGTCTTCCAGGAGTCTCTCTTCTTCCCAAGACGATCTTGAAGGGATGGAAACAAGGAAGCTGTTATCGAATACCATTTTTGGGGTGGTATAGTCTAAGCGATCTGGGATAGATCTGAAATTGTCTAAGATGGTAGTATGACCAGTATTGTTACTGATCCATTGAGAGGTGGCTCTAAGCCTTACGCATGAGTTGGCTGCCACCATTTTGGAGAAGATGTCAAGAGGTGTTAGGTTTAAAAGCACTTCTAGGGCTGCGGTTGGTGTTGAGCGAAGTGCTCCTGTGATGCACATACCTGCTGACCGCTGGACTTTGATGAGTTTTCCTAGATTTACCATCTTGTCCAGTGCGGTCCACCATACGACAACTCCATAAATGAGTATCGGTCTGATTACCGAGGTGTATAGCCAGTGGGTTATTTTTGGGGAGAAGCCCCATTTTGAACCTATAGCCTTTTTACAAGTAAAGAGCGCTACGGTAGCCTTTTTTACTCTTTCATCAATATTTGCCTTCCAATTTAATTTTTTGTCTAAAATGAGGCCTAAATATTTGGCTTGGTCGGAAAAGCTTAATGGTATTCCTTTAATCTTGGGTGGGTTAATCTGAGGAATTTTGTATCTTCTCGTAAAGAGTACTAATTCTGTTTTATGTGGATTGACGTCCAAGCCACACTGCTTAGCCCACTTTGTTAGCCTATTTAAGGCATTTTGTAGGAGTTCTGAGAGAACTTGGGGATGTTTCCCAGATACAGATATTGCAACGTCGTCAGCATAGGCAATCACCTTGAAACCCTCTGCTTCCATTGATGTTAGTAGTTCGTTTACTACCATGTTCCATAAGAGAGGCGAAAGGACCCCACCTTGGGGGGTACCTCGATTCACCGATCTGGCGGTAGTAAAACTTCTCATGCTGGAAGTTATTGTCCTGCTTTTGAGCATGAGACTTATAAGGTCTATGAGTGATTTCTCTAATTTCAGCTTGTCCATTGTTGTTGTGATCGCCTGGTAGCTGACGTTGTTGAAAGCTTCTTCGATATCTAGGAAAGCTACTAGGTTGTATTCTTTGTATTTGAGGGAATATTCAATACCACGTACCAGCGAATGAAGTGCTGTTTCTACTGATTTTCCCTTAGAGTACGCATGTTGAGCTGTGGAAATGAGACATGGTTTTAAGTTATGTCTGATGTGAATTTCAATCAATCTTTCCAAGGTTTTAAGAAGGAAGGATGATAGGCTGATTGGTCGTAGATATTTAGGGTTAACGTAAGAGGGTTTCCCTGCTTTTGGAATGAAGACTACTTTTGCCATTCTCCAGGCTTTAGGAATATATCTCAACCTTACGCAGCTTGTCACAATGATTTCCAATGGTGGAATGATCATGTCAGAGCATTTTTGTAATTCGGCCGGAATGATTCCGTCTGGTCCTGGAGATTTATATGGATCAAAGCTATCTACAGCCCATTGCAGTTTTTCCCGCGTTATTAGATCAACTGTGTCGCTTGTAGCGGTTTGAGACTCTGATGTTAAGTCGTAAAGTATGTTAGAGCTATCTGGAAAGTGGGTGTCTAATAACAGATTAAGAGATTCTTCATCTGTGGTAGTCCACGTGCCCGCTTCTGTCATTAAAGCACTGGGTATAGTTGGACGGCTCCTGTATCAAGACAATGTCTTCTTTGTTTCTATGCAGTCGGAGTACCAGGTTGCTTGTGGCCATGATGGCGTGATGGAGAATCATCATTCTTTTGTATAGTGTTATACAGTTTTGCTTTCAAGTTATGTAAGGTGTTCGGGTCAATAATAAAGTTTTCACCACAAGCATTGCCGATAGATAGCTATCTTCTATACCACCAGTCCTCATTCCTTAACTCCTACATGTACAGTTTTTTTGAAAGTCGGGAATCATCATAACGACTACTTAACTTAATAATGAAGTCAGCTTGAGACTTGAGTGTATTATTTATGAGTTGAGGAAGACCAGTTTCCAAATATAAAGAATAATTTTGGTGCTTTTTAAGAAAATTCCTATGAAATTTTTCTATTTCATCATACTCATCAGCACCCCAGACTTGAGAAGCGTAGCAAAGGGTCGATTTGATGACCGTGTTGAGTATTTTGTATTTAGCGGACAAAACGATTCTTTTGTTTGAAAAAATATTTTTCCAAGCTACGTTGATCAAGCTTTGTGAGCTTTTGGCTTTCTCTCGTAAGTGAATCTTGAAATGAAGAGTAGAATTGAGTTTCACACCTAAATATTTAATTTCTTTTACGGTCTCAAGAGGTTGTCCGTCAGAGTTCCAGAGCAGAGTTACCACTTCCGGAAAAAAAGTCGAAGTAGATTTGAAGTAGATTTTGAAGTAAATTGAGAAAAATCGAAGTAAGTTTTAAAATGACTTTCTACTTGCATTTGAACTCGAGATTTTCATCAGTTGACATTACAACACGAAAAAATAGTGAATTCTTCTGTTTCAAGGTCTGTACCTCAACCTGCAGGAAAAATTGAAATGGATTGTTTTTTGAAGCTTAGTTCCTTCTATACAGCCATTATGAAATATCATATTTATTTCGAAAACGGCTCTAATGATTTTTATGAAAAAAAATTATTTGTAGGTAGACCATACCAACAATGCGGTCTACATTTGGGTCAACAAAAATGTTATAACTGTACCTTTTTTTTTTTTGATTTTCTACTTTCTCACGACTTTTGACTCTACCGATTTCGATTAGAATTTTTATATCGAAGCTTCTTTGATTTTGAAATAATATTGTTTAAAAAAAATTCCTTAAATGTATATTATTAATAGTATTTAAAATTTATTTTAGTTTTAAAGAAATTTGTATACAAAGAATTAATTTATTAGTAATTAGTAAAACATTCTTTTATAAATAATAACATCAAAATTACTATAATTAAATATAATTTAATTTTAAAATAAAAACACACGCAAGCAAAATTTTTATAAGATTCGTGTTGCTATGCTTTTAATATTACTTACATATTTGTGTATTTTTATTGTGTTGACATTATTTTTTTTTTGTGATGTGCTACGTACCTACTAGTGAAATAAAAAAAAAAGTAATAGATTTGTGCTTTTTTTTTTGTAAAATTGAAGTAGGTTGAAACAAGGATTTTTAAAATGAAGTAGATTTCAGTATTTTGCTGATGGTTCGAAGTAGGAAGTAGATTTTAAAATATTTTAAAAAATAGAAGTAGACCTACTTCAATTGAAGTAAAGTGGCATCACTGTTCCAGTGTCGCTCATTATGAGTTCTGGAATTGCGACTGAAGACCACCATTTTTTGATTTTTGTGTATTAATTGTCAGATTCCATTGTTTGCAATAACATGCTAAACGATTAATCGTTGGTTGCATCTGCTCAGGTGATTCCAAGAGAATGGCAAGATCATCAGCGTAAAGCAGTTAAAGATCATCAACTATGTCATTTATAAATAGCGAGAACAGCAATGCACTGAGAAGACATCCTTGTTTCACCCCAGAATCAGTAGCGAACCTCTCAGAGAACGTTGCACCATCCCAAGCAGCAGCATCGGTATTCGTATACATTTCTTTAATTGGTTTGATGAACTTCAAAGATATGCCAAGTTGTGAAAGCTTGTACAAAAGCGCATTTCTGTTGATTAAATGAAAAGCTGATTTAAAGCCAACAAAGAAAGCATAAATCTTTGTATTTCTGGCTTGAAACGCTTTTACAATGGAAGCGAGATTAAATATTTGATCAACTGTAGAGAATTTGTTTGCAAAGCCCGCCTGGTATTCAGACCCATTCGGCATTCCTCAAGTCTTTCAACCATAACACCGCAAAATATTTTTGTTATAAAATTCATGAAGGATATTCCTCTATAATTTTCAACAGCGTCAAAGTGTCTTTTTTATAGATCGGGAAGATTACAGACTTCTTGAACGAAGAGGGAATGCTAGCAGTCGAAAAAATTTAGTTGAACTGGATTTGAATGGCGTTGCAAAATATAGGTGGCGAATTTTTAAAAAACTCGTATGGTGCCTTTCCATTCTTAGAATTTTAACAGCACAGTTTGTATCTCCTCGATTATAATACTGATCAGAACATAGTACACCACATTCTTTAAAAGAGTATATTTTCAATTTTGTAAACTATAAGGGAAATCTCAGGTTTATAAGGAACATTAAGACAATTTTTTAAATTTTTTCCATTCAATCATTTTTGATCCTGTCGATGATGTGGAACGTAAAATTAAGATTTTCAGGTCAATGGTTTTTAGCCAAATTATGTAATGGCTTTTCATTAGTGATAAATTTCATATGTTTAGGTTAAGTAGTATGAGACTACTTATGTCTATGTTTACCAAATCACTAGTTACAACTTAAGTCCTTAGGATAGAAGAGGACATGTATTGAGAAGGTGAGGAATAGTTTCTTCCTCTTCGTTGTACATAAAGTTTCTGCAAAAATTGTTTGAATATACGTAGCGGTGCTAATATATCAGACAATGTCTGCTAACTACACCTTTTACGGAACTAATGTGCAATCTAAACAAAGATATCAATCATTTGGAGCACTCCCGAACTATCGCATGGTAAATATTTTTTCTCCGACCAAGTTATGATGTTGTTCAGCTTTGGCTCACTCTATGTATGTGATTTAAGTTCACGAGTAGCAATGGGTGTACCAGTATCTACCCTATCAGTCTCACAATTTTCAAGAATCTCTGTATTTGAATTGAATTCCACTTCTTATTTTCCTTCTTTGTTTTATTGGACTTAAACCAAAGTATTCTTTTCTCGTGAAATGAAGATGAATCCTTTCCACACCCTTTGAATTTTTAATTTTTGGGCTTCTAACCAACCGAATATGGGGTAAATTGTAACATTAACATTAAAGTGAAATAAAAATAAATACGTTCCACAATTTCTTCACAGGCAAATATTTAATTTCTAATTTAATCTAATGATATTTCCACTCGAAATTCTTAACTGCGAGTATTTAACATTTCCTCTAATGTCTTTTAACAAATAGAAAACCTATCAATTTCTAGCAAAGCTTTAACTTCCCAAGTACTACGAACTTATATACCCCGATGACTTATTTTTCCCTAATGGTTTTCGAGGAGGGATACCCATCAATTCCGATTTCTCCGCTTTATACATAAATAATTTTATACGATCGTAGCATTGTGCTTTAATATTATTAATACCCTCATAAATCGTCTTTCCAATATGTATCCAGCCTTTCAGCAATACATCATGGCCGAAGTAACAACAATAAAATTAATAACAATAAATAACAAATCATAACTCAATTGTTTTCTGTCATGCATTCCACATACACTTACCGGGCTGACCGCCATCACTGCTTCTAAGACGTTATATATATATATATACGTCTATACTCTCAGCTCGGCCAGCAATGCTATCCACCACCACTACCACCAACTGTGGCAGCGACATTTTAAGGCGGCAATTTACGATTTGTAATCAGCAGCAACAGCGGCTTGACTCTGGAAATCCTTTCATCTGACTCCGTCAGCGGACGCTAACGCGCACACAACAGCGTCTTAGCCACTACACCATCAGTCGATGAATCGGAGCCCATATCTCATTTGGTACTCCGCCCTGCGCCACCACGCCCCCTTCTGTCTCCTTCGACACAAGAGAAATGTAACATCGTTAGGGGCAATTTATTATAAAACAACATTAAGCCCTGCTCAACCAGCCCACGTAGCGAGTTGCGTTGGCTGCTGCGATTGCTGCGATCGGTGCTCACAGAATTATGACCACAGACAGGATATGAGGTCGGAATCAAAGTGAGATTGGTACTCGAGTGTGCGGTGCTCCTCAATACTCCGCCACACACCACCACAAGAGTTAAAGCAATCATTGCTGGGATTTAACAAAAGGCTCGTTGAGTTCAGGCTCCAAATGAAGTTGTTGGCTTGCCCAAGGAAGTGACTTTGAGTAATGCGTTGATTCCGAACAATAAGAAGGCGCACTCTGGGATCGATCGGAATGGAATGGTTACGGGACGTGCAACTCTTTTGCTAACTTTGACTCTGACTCCATCCAATCCGACGAAAACGACGACGACGACGACGACCACAACGATGACGACGGACGCGACGAATCAATTTATGTCCATAGCGTGTTTTGCCATCGTAAACGTTTGTGGCCGCTCGTTTGCACACTGGGGCGTTCGGTTCGGCTGTCGGCTTGGCCGCGTCTTGTTTACGATGTCAGGTGAAATAATAAATAATAAAATTTGATGTTGGCCGCCCGATGGTAATATTTTCCTGGTGTGTGCAACTTCAATTCAGAAATTGAAGATAAAATCATTTAAAAAATTTTATAATTTACATCACCATCACGCCAAGGAACCGCATTGCGCGATGTGTCATAACTACATAGGCGGAGATGGTCAGATTACACAGTACACACTGCAGGTTTTTCGGTTTTTATGTTAAGGTGAAGAGGTCAGAAATGATGATGCAGCTGAGAAAAACGTCAATTTTGGGAAATAATATGGAACGGGGGAAGTGGAAAATTGTGGTCATCATCATCCATCGTCTTACACTCTGAAAAAGGTGTCCTTCCAGATATTCAGCAAAAACTTCCGATAGGCTTCTTTTCTGGCCTTGTATTTTTGGAAGATAGTTCCACACTGATACATGTTTCGAACACTACCATTTTCGAAGTAACCTTCTTTTCCATTTAAAAAGGCCAATTTGTCAACCTTCTTTTTCGCCAATAGGTCTTTTCTCTTCCAGCTGCTCTGGTTTTTGTCTGAGTCATACTTAGATGCATTCTCAAATCCCCACTCTTCATCGCAACAGTGATTTTATTATGGTCGCTTAGCGAAGCCCAGCATTTCTAATAACACCTTTGCAGACCTGCCGCTTGTCCTGTTTATTCTTGGTGTTGATGACACAGCCTTTTTGGATCTGAAGACGACACCATTGCACAGTGGGTACCCTCCCATACAAAGAGCTGTCAAATATGACGCATGCTTTTTTTTTGACTTAAACACTGTTATTATTATTTGTATTTGTTTAAATTTACAAAATAAAAAAAGAAATGTTAAAAAAAATTCATCAGGAAAAAAATATTTGGAAATTATATTTTTAAGAATTCTATTGCATTTTTTGATAAAAATGATTTTTTTAGTACGCAATTTTCTCAAATTAGAAATAAGCGTGTCAGAACTTACCAGAAGTCTAATCAAAAGATCCTTATTAGTAACGGCTCGAGACATTTTTCTGGTGTGATTCAGATGGTATTTTTTAATGTCCTTATTTCTGGACTCTGCGGCTTCCTCTCTTAACTCGCCTATAGATATAAGTCCATGATGCTTAGTCACCGATGCATCATGCAACAACACTTTGTGAACTGAAGCAGGTAAATAGTACCACGGATATGTTTTAATTATCTGTTAAACTGTATCCAAGGCGAAAACTCTGAACTTGTCTTCATCGATATTATAACCTGAATTTAAAGCTTGTAAAATAGTGGTGCCCTTCTGTCAGTCAATGTTTTTTTGATTCCCATGATTTGAGCTGAAATTTTGGAATTAAAAAAAAAAATTCCGGGCTGTATTGCCATCATTTGAAGAACCACTTCCTCCGGGTTTCGGTCTGTCCACAATCAATCCTAGTTTTGCTCTGAGTTCAGCCTGGACTATTTTCTTTCTTTTTTTTTGCGAATTCGGTTTTGTCATCAACTCTTACCTGCCATTTTTTAATATTTAGTCTGAAGGAAAAGTAAGCTGTATGTTTTATTAGATTTCAACTTTGAATTGCTATAAAGGAATGAAAAAAAAATAATGCGCCAATTTTTTTGTATGGTTTTGGTTTAGCGGGAGTTTGAAGAACCTTATTGACACTTTGAATTCTTGATTAATTTTATTTATTTTTTTAATTTTGGCTTATAGAGGTACCCAATGTGCATTGACATCACTATTTCAAGAATTCATCTGCTCACGAAAGCATTCGGAGAAAACTGATGAATACGTTCCACAATCTATTTTCACGAAGTATTTCCAATCTCTCACTGTTTTATGAAATAACTTGAAAAAGTCTTATATTTTTTGTTAAAGCCTGTTTGAATTCAATTTTTAAAGGCTTACATTTTTTTTTTTTTTTTATAATTAACGCGCACTCAAGGGATTATGACTACCCTTTAAATGTTGGTTGAACACAGTGCGAGCATTTAGGAAACAGTGGGAGGATTGAGTAGTAGAAACCGATGTACATTCGTCTTAAATTTCTGGACATTGAAATGGGGAGGAAAAACAGAGTCGGTTAAGGAATTCCACATTCGAGTCGTACGGCAAAAGAAAGAATCTCTGTACTTAACTGTACGTCCAAAGTTTGTTTCAAGGGTATAATGATGAGCATTCCCTGCGGCACGAGTATTACGGTGAAATTTTTTTAGGGGGGGAATGCAACTCGCTATTTCAATAGAACATTGTTTATAGAAATAACCATAAAACAGTGATAGACAAGAGACCTTTCGACTATGTTCTAACGAAACAATTGTTTCGGAAATTACTCTGTCACCTATCAGCCTTAAAGCTCTATTCTGGATTCTGTCTAGTAATTGTAAAGATGTTTTAGAAGCACCAGCCCAGATATGAGAATTGTATTCTAGTTTGGGACGTATATAAGCCTTATAAATTGTGGCCAGATCAGAGCGGGAGAAAAAGTTTTTACATCGTCTTAGGAAACCTAAGCATTTGGCCGCATTTTTAGCAATATCCAATATGTGGTCATTCCACGAAAGGTGGTCAGTAATACACATACCAAGAATTGATAGCTTTTCAGTTTCTATGATGCAAGCTCCATCCATGAATAGGGGCATAGGGCGAATATTCCGCTTTAATGACAAAAAACAGCTCTGAGTTTTAGAAGCATTAAATTCAACACGATTTTTAATACCCCATTTAACGATGCTATTTAGATCGGAATTTAAAGAGCTCAACATATATTGCCGTTGCAATTCAACATTCAAAGAATATGGATGGCATAGAAATTAAATTTTCTTTTCAACAGCTTGTTTTATTTCAAAATGGGTAGAGGCTGTAGATTGTAAAACAATTGTTGAAAAAATGAAATTGTCCAAAATATTTTGCATGAATTTTTCTAAACTCTTAATACAACAACAACAAAAGGGAAACCAGAAAATCTTGTTCGGACTTGTTGAAGAAAATAGCTCTTAAGGTCAAGCTTGTAAAATGATAAATGATTGCGCTCCATTTAAATGAGTTCTCAGCTGTCATCTCAAAGAAAAACAACTAAGAAGGTTGGAAAAGGATGATACTCATGTCCGTCATTCATGTTATACAAGGTGAGGCATAATAAATTACTTACTTCAAAACTTTTTTTCAAGCAGGAGTCCATACCTCTTCACACACTTAAATGCTCCAATACGATAAATTTATACTTGTTGGAAAGGGACTCGGTCCGCTATAAACTTTACTACTGAATGACTTTCTTTCAAAAAAGGAAGTAACGTTGCCCTGTGGAATGTAAAGTTTTAAAGTTTACGTAGGTATGTTATATATTTCACAATTCTTTCCGGGTCCTATTTTTAACTTTTCTCAGTGAAATCATTAAGACAAACATGAACCAAAATGGATAGTTTGACATTATTAAAATATTTATTTCGAAATACAATGATGCGGAATGTAAATATTTTAAATTTCCGATTCAATTTTTTTCATTTTTCATTAAGAACAACTATTTGCAGTTTAACTCTTCCACCGTGAAATGAAAACAGAATACATTTCACAATTTTTCAACGCGTTATTAACTCCGTCTAACAAGCGAAAACGATTAACTTGAGTGAAAACTTTAAATTGATGCTTAAACTGCTTAATTTGTGAAGTTAAGAATGAACGTTTTCTATTGATATTTTTTTACTCTCATCTCAATTAGCGTTTCAGTGTTAATATCAAGAATTTCTTGTTTATAAGTATCATATCATAAACAAAATTAATTATTCAAAATTACATCATACGCTTACTTAAACTTCAACCTCAAATTGAAATTTCTACACACTCACACTCTCAGGCACACACCTCCCTTTGGCCAACGATGCAGAAATGATTTATTCATCCTTTCTGGTAAAATGTAAAATTTCCGGGGCCAAGAGCTTGCGTTCACTGAATCAAAATATTTATAAATATCAAAAATATTACT
Source organism: Chrysotoxum bicinctum (assembly GCA_911387755.1). Classification (NCBI taxonomy): domain Eukaryota; kingdom Metazoa; phylum Arthropoda; class Insecta; order Diptera; family Syrphidae; genus Chrysotoxum; species Chrysotoxum bicinctum. The sequence continues at coordinate 97,540,937 of OU426990.1, read as the reverse complement.
AGGTGCTTATGACGACAGAGTCACGGACAACGCAGAAATTCACGCAAAGATACACCCAAGCTCACCAAACAGAGAACGGTGTAAATGTACACTTGGAGAAAAACCAGGTAGAAATTATAATTATATTTTACAAAAACTGTTAAATTGATAAGGTATTGTTTAAACGACTTCTTGAGAGTTATTATTTATACAAAATCATTTTTCTTGGCACAAAAATTGGCGTTTCGACCCAACGATCTCACATGGACTCATCAATTTTTCTTAAATTCAGTTCATCTTACATCGATTTTTTGACAAAGACCCAATGTGAACTATTTTCAACCAAGATTATAATTCTAATCATTAACGCTGGAAGATTTTTGCCCGTTTTGGTTTCTATTTTTTAAGTTGTGACGTTTGGGGTGTGATTACACCCTTCAATGTACATTACATTGTGCCACCTCAAATTTTGGATTTTAACAATTTTTCAAATTGCTTTTATTGACCTTTAATAAAAATGTGAAACGACAGAAAAAATATTAATAGATATAAAATTTAAGCGTGAAACTGTCATGTTCCACAACTTTTTTTTATGTTCCACAACTTTTATTTCATTGCAATACGTACAGCCTCAAATATTTTTTCTCAGATTGTCAATTTATTCCCTTTTTTATTTCTAATAGGCTTGTACATAATATTGTCTCAAAAATATAATTAGAAATATATCCGTGTGAAATTTCCAATAACTTTACATTCCACAGCCTTAATATCGAAACAGAATTGATGAACAAATAAATGTTAACCTCTTCAATACTACTTCAAAAGCTTGCCTTGCAATCTCGTGTTGTGAAATTTAATTTATGGTGTTAATACATTTGTGGAACGTTTCTATTAGTCTATTGTTTTAAAAAAGTCTTGTCCTTTAGCTTGTTTGTGCATGTGCGGAGCACTTCGCATGACTTCTTCCGCTGCACTGGACATTCTGTTCCATCTAACACCCCTCGATTTATTCGGCAAACAAACGACTGCTAACACAGCTATTCGTCTTAAAGCCTCCTCGCAGTGGATCAATAATGAAATTGGCCTCTCCATCATTTTGAAGCAATTCGGATCGATTACATCATTCCTCAGGCTCAGTTTGATAAAAACTTTAAGGTAATATCCCTTCTAGAGAAATCTGGGAGGACATGGCATTCCTGGAAGGTGACGGGGTTGGTGGAGGACTAAATTTAAGTCTCTCTTTTCGTCTGACCAATAACATGTTCCCGGCGGAACTTTTAGTGATTAAATAAGTCGCCATGTCTTGGCCTTAAGAAAACGTGATATCAAGAATAGATGTTGTGCCAAATTTCATGGCATCCTACAAAAGCATGACCCACTGAGTCAGAACTAATATCGAAATATGTACCTAAATTAATGAAGTAGGTATTCATCGTCGACAGCAGTTTCGCGTTACGCTTAATGTGACTCAACGATTTAGTGGGACACAACAAAAAGCCTTACTTCAGTAGGTCAAAGCTGAGTATAATGCAGTTTGGAGTTAACCGTTGGTAGGTTCAAGGTAGGTCTCTGGGAACTCAAAGAGTCCAATTCAAAAACCCGACATCGGCAGTCGTTTTTATTCAGAATCAACTTAACAAACATATCCGCATCTTCTAGGACAGCCAAGCAGCCATTAAATCTCTTGATTCTTTGTCTTCTAACTCAATAAACTCAATAACAGTCCGAAACTGCCTATTGCCTCTAATAGAGATTGCGCAGCAGCTTAACATTCACCTCTGTTGGGTGCGGGGTCACAGGGACATTTCAGCAAGTTGTAAACCTGACGATCTCTCCAAAAGTGGAACAACGATATCTTTATTACCAGATAAGTAAAATGCAGGTATTCCCATTGCTACGTGTAAACTTATGCTAAAACAAGCTGCTATAAAGAGATTAAACCCTAGGTGGAATCATATCACCACTTGCTTAGCGAAAAAACAGATTTGGCCAATGCTGGAACTGAAGCGCTCCAAAAGTTTATTATCTTTAAGTCGAGCGCACACAGGCTACGTAAGAAGATTTTTTACAGAATGCTGCTTAATAGACAATTCTAAAGATTTCTGCAAAGACTGCATGGACGACTGAAGAGTGTGATGTGCTTTTTGCTTTCCAGCCGAGGTTCTGCTCGCCGCGCCGGTCTCGCCAGGGTCGTCCTGAAGAAAACACGAAACTTTAGAGTAAAAGTCCTTCGAACCTTATTACAAAATCTTGATTGGAAATAACTCTTTGTGATGCTTTTTCTTCGTGGTTGAGGTAAAACTAGTCGGTGTCCAGGGTTCTTCCCAAAGAAGCAACAAACTTGGGTTTGGAGGGTCTAATGCTCCGAATGAAATAATGTATTTTAACACTGCAAAGCTTTCAAATAATTTATTTCGTGGCTTCGTATTTCTAACATGGTATTTCATATACTTTTATTAACAATATTTCTTTTCTTAAAATAAATAACACGGTACTTCATATAATACAGTATTCATAAGCCTAAATAACTAACACGGTATTTCATATAATGTGTCCCTAGCACACAACCTAGGGAAATAAAGGGGTGGAACTCTAAAAAGAGAACCTGTCCAGTGAGCTACCTTGAAGAGGAGATCAGAGGAAAGAAACGGTCGGGAACCTTATCGGAAGCCCTGTGTCCCTAGCACGCAACCTAGGGAAATAAACGGGTGGAACTCTAACGAGAGAACCTGTCCAGTGAGCTTCCTTGAAGAGGAACCCAAAGGAAATAAATGGTCGAGAATTCTTATAGAAAACTCTTGTCCCTAGCACGCAACCTAGGGAAATAAACGGGTGGAACTCTATAAAGAGAACCTGTCCAATGAGCTGCCTTGAAGAGGAGATCAAAGGAAAGAAACGGATTCGGGAACCTTATCGGAAGCCCTGTGTCCCTAGCACGCAACCTAGGGAAATAAACGGGTGAAACTCCAACGAGAGAACCTGTCCAGTGAGCTTCCTTGAAGAGGAACCCAAAGGAAATAAACGGTCGAGAATTCTTATAGAAAACTCTTGTCCCTAGCACGCAACCTAGGGAAATAAACGGGTGGAACTCTATAAAGAGAACCTGTCCAATGAGCTGCCTTGAAGAGGAGATCAAAGGAAAGAAACGGGTTGGTTTAGTAAATAATAATACTCTTAATAATAATGATAATAATAATAAATATTCCCCCACTCTAGCTAATACTCCTAATAATCGTAAAACTTGCCCTACTCTAGCTAATGAAACCCTACTATTTTATAAAAAAATTTAGATTAGCTTCACCAATGCGGCAATGCGTATCTGTCACCGAAACGCCTTATACAAGGTTTTTGTTTGCGGCCCGATCTAAAATTCTCTATACTCTAGATTGGTATCCACACAGGACGAGAATAAAAGACAATTTTGGCAAGGTTTCAAGGTTTCAAGGTTTTTTATTGAACTTAATATATACAATTGTGAAACTTGAGGATAGTATGTATAGGGTAGAAATTTGTTGGCACATAGGGGGCCTAACTTATAAAATGACTTAACTCTAAAAATTATAATATTTGTAATGTACATGGTTCAAAATTAGCATTATGATAAATTGTCTTGGTTTTTGACTCGGGTTGTTCAGTCCCGGTTGTCCAGTTGGTGGGTTGTTGGGGGTTGTTTTTTGATGTTTTCAGCCACGGTGGTATGCTGACTTGGCATTTTTCCAACGACCACTTAATAAATCTACGGCTAGGAGTCAGTGTGAATTACTAGAAACGAACTGCAAAATTCTATGCATATGAAAATGGGTATTGATCACATGACTCCAGATACACACTGAATACGTGTAATATGACTATAAGTATTATAAGGCGGCATGTAGGCGTCGTAGCGTTTTGCTCGGTAATATGATTAGGGGTCGTTGGTGTCGTAGCATTTTGCTCGGTAATGTGATTAAATTGTTTAAAAATTGTAACGCTTCGTTACATCTTAAATCTATAACACACAATATTCTGCTACTAATATTTCACTTAATTCTGGTAATTGAATGATTCACGGCATCAACTCGTCCGGGTTCTGGTCTTGCTGCTGTCAGTTGTACTGGTTGCAGATGATTCAGATCTGGCACTTGGTAACGGGCATTCTGGTTTCTGATAATTCGGCTTCAAGCTAGCCCCACTATCCGGCTGTCGGGCTTATGATTGGATCTAAAAGTACAACGCCCCTGGTGGCACTAGAACAGCAGACTTAGACGCTCTGGTTGATCAGCAGGTATAAATCGCCCCTGGTGGCACTATACGCCCCTGGTGGCACTAGAACAGCAGGCTTAAACGCTCTGGTTGATCAGCAGGTACAAATCCCCCTGGTGGCACTAATCAGCAGGTACTATAACGCCACTGGTGGCACTAGAACAGCAGACTTAGACGCTCTGGTTGATCAGCAGGTACAAATCGCCCTTGGTGGCACTAATCAGCAGGTACTATACGCCGCTGGTGGCACTAGAACAGCAGGCTTAAACGCTCTGGTTGATCAGCAGGTACAAATCGCCCCTGGTGGCACTAATCAGCAGGTACTATACGCCCCTGGTGGCACTAGAACAGCAGACTTAGACGCTCTGGTTGATCAGCAGGTACAAATCGCCCCTGGTGGCACTAATCAGCAGGTACTACGAGTATACGCCCCTGGTGGCACTAGAACAGCAGGCTTAAATGCTCTGGTTGATCAACAGGTACAAATCGCCCCTGGTGGCACTAATCAGCAGGTACTATACGCCCCTGGTGGGACTAGAACAGCAGACTTAGATGCTCTAGTTGATCAGCAGGTACAAATCGCCCTTGGTGGCACTAATCAGCAGGTACTATGCGCCCCTGGTGGCACTAGAACAGCAGGCTTAAACGCTCTGGTTGATCAGCAGGTACAAATCGCCCCTGGTGGCACTAATCAGCAGGTACTACGAGTATACGCCCCTGGTGGCACTAGAACAGCAGGCTTAAATGCTCTGGTTGATCAACAGGTACAAATCGCCCCTGGTGGCACTAATCAGCAGGTACTATACGCCGCTGGTGGCACTAGAACAGCAGACTTAGACGCTCTGGTTGATCAGCAGGCGCCCCTGGTGGCACTAGAACAGCAGGCTTAAACGCTCTGGTTGATCAGCAGGTACAAATCGCCCCTGGTGGCACTAATCAGCAGGTACTATACGCCCCTGGTGGCACTAGAACAGCAGGCTTAAACGCTCTGGTTGATCAGCAGGTACAAATCGCCCCTGGTGGCACTAATCAGCAGGTACTATACGCCCCTGGTGGCACTAGAACAGCAGACTTAGACGCTCTGGTTGATCAGCAGGTACAAATCGCCCCTGGTGGCACTAATCAGCAGGTACTACGAGTATACGCCCCTGGTGGCACTAGAACAGCAGGCTTAAATGCTCTGGTTGATCAACAGGTACAAATCGCCCCTGGTGGCACTAATCAGCAGGTACTATACGCCCCTGGTGGGACTAGAACAGCAGACTTAGATGCTCTAGTTGATCAGCAGGTACAAATCGCCCTTGGTGGCACTAATCAGCAGGTACTATACGCCCCTGGTGGCACTAGAACAGCAGGTTTAAATGCTCTGGTTGATCAGCAGGTACAAATCGCCCCTGGTGCCACTTATCAGCAGGTACTATACGCCCCTGGTGGCACTAATCAGTAGGTACTATACGCCCCTGGTGGCACTAGAACAGCAGGCTTAAACGCTCTGGTTGATCAACAGGTACAAATCGCCCTTGGTGGCACTAATCAGCAGGTACTATACGCCCCTGGTGGCACTAGAACAGCAGGTTTAAATGCTCTGGTTGATCAGCAGGTACAAATCGCCCCTGGTGCCACTTATCAGCAGGTACTATACGCCCCTGGTGGCACTAATCAGTAGGTACTATACGCCCCTGGTGGCACTAGAACAGCAGGCTTAAACGCTCTGGTTGATCAGCAGGTACCGAAACCCCTGGTGGCAATTAATGAGCAATTCGTTTGCACTCGTCTACGTCTGGATTTCAAATGATTGATCAAATCAATTTACTAGACCGCCTGACTGTGTGTATGACCGAAAGGGTACTTTTCGTTCACCCGAGTAGGTCCTCATGATGACTTTTCAGTAAAAACTGCATGTGAATTATGTAGGTGGTGAACGAAAAATATGTTGATTTTCCTGTGACGTCATGTGTTCATGGTGCTTGTGAATTGAATTTGGCGAAGTACAATTCTCGGTATTAATACGAAAGTAATATAGAGTGGGGTAGCATGGAACGCTTCGTTTCAAGAGTAAGAATCGATTCTTCGTATTCTCTGTACATGTCTAGAGTATCGCAAAGACGAAGACTCCATTTGGGAGATTTCTACTACAAAAATCTTAATGATCTGGCAAATATATATGTGGAAATCTCGCTCGCTTCACAAGGAGCTCCAATTGGTTAAACTTTAAGCGAGAAACACCAAGATTCCAAGAGGTAGTATGACAATGGACCAACTCATGGTCTAAGTGTGTCGGGCTCACCTGCTGACAGCCACGTCAACCTAACTTAACCTCCTTTATACCCTGCGACTTGTACTTATTATTGTAAAATTAATACGTTCCACAGCCATTTTTGCTAATCTGACGAAAAGGTAAAGGGGTTAGTCGGCTCGGAATTCGTAATTTTATTAATTTCGTTTTTAAATACAAGCTCTGGAAGCCATAGGTTGTAAACATTTCACGCAGAAGATTTCCCAAGAATGCTTAAATTCCATTTGTTAATTAATTATGCAGTAACCTATTATTTTTCTCTCAGTGTAAATTGCAATTTATGTAATTGAAATTGAAAACTGTCCAAGATTGTTTTTTTTTCGTTTTCTTACTTTTGCTCTGTCTTTACCCCGAAGTTGACTCTGATGTTTAAAATTTCGCTGTCGAAAACTACATTTAGCCCGACTGTCCTTCTACATCAAAATCATGTCCCTCAGCTATATCCAACACTCCCCTCTGTTACCGCTTTCAGATGAGGCCAAAGCTATCACAAGGGCTGTTTTTTTTTATCTGCACAAATCAGCACTGGTTCGTTGGGCGCCTGTCACTCGACGCGCACTTTACACTCAGTGGAATTTGTCATTTTAATTAATGTCGACTTTTCGCTCGGACTTAATTGAGGCTGTCACTATGAAGTCGTTTACATGAAGGCAATAATAAGTTTGTTCGTTCTTTCGTTCGTCAGTTGTTAGAGTGTGCTATAATTTGGTTGTTGGTGTGCCATCACTGCAGGATAAACTGAGCGAAAGCAAACAAAAAAATAAGAGACCTGCTGCCATTGCTGCTGCTGCTGTAGCTGTACTATGTTGTTGCTGTCACCAACAGACACAAGAAAAACTTGCCAAATTATTTATTTTGACAGGTGGAAATGAGAAAACGCTCGAGGACAATGGGTGCAGCGCAAAATATGTTACAATGTTAGATGATTTGTGACTACAGCAACAAAATAATTGGATGGCTTTTTTTGCTGCAGATACTTGAAGTTGTTGTTATTCGATTGCATATTTTGACTTAATTTTGGAATGCATAACAGGTAGTGTTTAAATGTTAAACATGTGTTGAACAAGCTCTGTGGAAAGTCACATTTAATCTTAAAACCCACATTTCTAGTTTGTGTTTTTGAGGTTGACATTTTTTCGTAGGTAGGTATGAATGTTGATTTTACTGTTTTTGATAAATTAGGTTGAGTGAAAATTAAATAAATGGAACATTTTTTTCATTTGTGGATCACATGTCCACACGGCCAAATCTGGTCTTTACAGAAATGTCGAACGGGTATATGTACCTCATTCATGAAGAAGGGAGTTCTTGGATTTTTAAAGTGAAAGATTTATTAAACGTCATTTCGTCGATTTCGCGCCCCACGGTTAAAAGTGTGGACATTTCATTTCTTTTCGTAGCGTGTAGCAGGGTGGGTTAGATATTTACTCATCATAAAACAATTCATAATGCACTCTCGCTTTCAGTATTGAACATGCTCCTTATCAAAGTTGGATTCGAGCAGCTCTTATATACTAGATAAAAAATATCATTGGAAAAACTCAGATGTGGAATAAAAAAATTACAATCCACATCTTTCAATTCTATCGAAAATTGATTGATAGCCAAATGTGAACCTTTTTCACGCTTCTTTATTTCCTTGCAGACGCAACCTGCCAACTTGAGAATCTGGTGTGAAAAAGCTTGTGGAACGTACTATATTATTTGATTCTTTTGGGGTCGATTGTTTTTATTGTGATTTCATTTCACGGAAGTTGAGTTATAGACTAGGAACAAGTAATGGCCTGCAGTTACAGTTCTTTACATTTGTGGAACATATTCATTTTTCCTTTTCAGTAAAAAGAAGAAAAAATTAAAAACTTAGAAGAATTATAAAAACGTTAATGTGCAATGGTCCGGTTCTTTTTTCACCAGCTATTTATCTGTGGAACGTATTTATATTGAATTTCAGAAAGGAAGTTCTTGAACATCAAACAAAAGCTAAGCAAAGTTTTTAGCTGTACCATTGTATTTATAATCTAGATTTTCATATATACTAATTCACAGATTTGTGGAATATATTCAGATTCCATTTCCCGAAAAATCGGAAAAAATCGAAAAATGATTCCGTTGGCCGTATGCTACACTTCTTTCCGTGTAAGGTATGTACCTTCGGTTAATTCTTCTTGGAAATTAATTTGTAATTCATAGAAAGAAAAAAAAAAGAATTCAATGGTTTAACATATTCATTGAATGACAAACCAAACAACATCACAATGTCCTTGCAGTGCAGCAACACCAGATAAGGAGAGAAGAGGAACAAAACAAACGCCCCACCATCATCATCTCTCGTCGTCGTCGTCGTTGTCGTTGTCGGTCGTATATAAAGAAAAGAAAGCACTGAACGTGACAGTGGAACATAAAGACATCACATAACTCAGCGTGATTAACGTCTTCTGCTAGGGACATAGATAAAAGGACTCCCACCCACCCATATACACACATCCAACATAATATAGAGGAGAGGAAGTCGGTGTCATCAACAACAGGCAGCGCATGACACACTAAGGACGCACCACCAAACGAAACTTATTGTTCTATACAATCAGGATGGTTTCCTGCACCCGGTTTCTGGAAAATGCACACGATAGCGCACTGCAGTTTATTATGGGCGCCTGGCTGAAAGGATATCCAGCACACTTGACAAAGAAGTTCCAAAGCTGTGGGGACTGAAAACTAGGACTGGGACATGCACTGGAACTGGAACTGCAGCTTCCCTGCCTCGCACCTAGCCTCTGTTTGGTTGGATGGCCCTCCGCAGCAAGGAACTGGATTCCTGCATCACAGACAGACACAAGTTTCATACGTTCTGAGTCAGATGTCAGCCTGGGCGGATCGGATAGAAAAGCAAGAGAGATAGATTCGAATTTCAAGCAAGTCGTGTGTGTTTTGGTGATGCCGGAGGATACTTCCTGCGGAGTTTTGTGGCAGTTTGTTTTGGGGCTAATAACAAATGGTTGCACATAATAGATGGCGCTTACTAAACACACATTTTCTTTTCCCAACAAATTTAGTGCACTAGACGATGTATGGCTCTGATGTTGAGAATAGTACGATTTGGCTGGAGCTCCGGATGGAGAAGGATATACTGTTCTGATTCGTGACGCTGAATGCTGGCTGCTGGCGTTGCTTGCAGAGTATGAATGTCACACACACACACACACCAGGCACAAGGGAGCGAGACAAGATTTAGAGCTGCATATAGGGTTTAAATGCTCAATGTCGTTGACAGTATACAATGCATTCCTATTTGTAGCATCACCATCAAAATGAATGAAATCTCTTTTATTGTTTTTGTTTGGTGTGGATGCGACGATTGCTGGCTGAAGCTCTTCAAAAGTTATGGGCTTTGTGATGACAATATGGAGGTGGGTTATTTTTGTTTGCAGAATTACAATTTGGAAGTTTTTCAATTAATTTAGACCAATTTTTCAGGAGATGTCTCGAGATTCACATGTCAAACTCTTCAAAATGAAACGTGGATGGTGAATTTGAAGAGGATATTTAATAAGAGTCTGCTAATTAATTCAACTTATCTAGCTTAAGCTTAGTACCTACTCCGTTTTAGTCGGGAGAAAAGTGAAGAAGCTCCACAATATTTGTTTTGGAATGTTCTTAATTTCGACTTATATTTTCGCTTGAAAAATAGTTTAAGTAGCATGAAAGAGTGCTTCGAAATCAAAGCTGCGCAATTTAGTTAATTTGAATCCGTACCATACATTTTCTCTTCACTCGATATGTGTAGTGTAGGTTATAAATAGGCTTCAATTATATAAGTCACATTCAACATTGTGTATTTAGATAAGAACTGTATCGTCCAAGAGAAAAAAAAATTAAATATAATTTAAAATTCCCACAACAATGTTCCACACACACTATAATTTGAATCTTGTTGAGTGGACAACTGTGGAACGTATAGATATAAATTTTAAGAGGATGCCTTTTAAATAAATTAAATTTCATTAAATATACCTACTACATATCCACACCGACGACTCAAATTCTAGAAATCATCTTTAGTGGCATCAAAAATGAATACGTTCCACAATTATCTCCGTTTTGGATAATGGAAAGACAAGTTTTAGATTTCACGCCGATTATAATAGAATTTTAATATTCTTTAAAAGTCTTCTTCACACTAAAATATATGGCCTCAATGCAACAAATAATCTTGGATGTCAAAAAATTTAAATAGTCTCCACAATCTATCCAACACTGCATTTTGAATTTCGCGTAGTGAAATTTGATGTTAATAAACATTTAATTTTCACCTGAAGTTCAGACTAAAACGTAAATTCAACCCTAGAAATGACAATGAAATGAATACGTTCCACAATCTTCCAGATGAATTAGTTTAAATTTCACAATCTGCTTTTTCAAGGGAAAATACTAAATAAGCGGCGAAAAGTTCTTGTATTTCTCATTCAATTTACTTCGTTTTGAAACAAGGGTTTTTGTTTTAAGGACTTAATGAAAATTGGGATTTTCTTAAAACTTTTGCAGAGCTTCAAACCATTGAGATGCTTTAGTTCTAGATTTATTTTGGTTACGTGAACGACGTGAAATTCTGGCTGCAATATTTTCGTTACTTCAACCTGTGTGTCTTATTGGCACTGGAACATTCAAAAGAATTGACTGTCTGGTAGGACTGCGTAGTCACCTACCAAAAAAACACACCTAGTGTTCTTTAACTTTGCCACCGACTCATAATTTTGGTAGAAAATGTTGCTCGTTCGAGAACTTCACAGTTCTTAAAGGTGCCTTTCTATTTAAATACGAAATTGCTATGTTTTTATGTCAAAACCCCATAAAAGCTATGAAATGTAAAGTTGACAGCTTCTCAACGGAGTTTTCGTAGGAATATTCAATTCGAATTTGAATTTTTTACTTAATCTTCAAAGCCACGAAGGATCGTTCATTCTGAAAGATATTTATTCCCTCTTAACAGGTGCACCATTCCAAATAATTACCTCAGCATAACTTGTTGGTAAATTTTATTCAACTTTTTTTTTCTCTTTATGATCACAAAATTAATAAAAATAAAAATACTAGAGAGAATGAGCAGGAGAAGTTGATTTAATGTATACCTTAGGAGCAATTTGATTGATTACCAACCATATACATCATACTCGTTAGCTGTGGTAATGTTTCCGCAATCAAAATCACATCGTGCTGATGCATCATCAAATATGGCGAATTATTATACCAACTAACTAACATGAGAGTTGTTGTTGTAAAAAGGAAAAGAAGAATAATGAAGAAGTTCTGATGATTATGATGATCAATCACATCTTATCTCATCAATTTTAGTCCGACCTCAATTTCATTTGCACACATGTACTCGAACACCAAAGACGATGATGGACAGGCTGAAAATGTCGGTGGCGGCGCAGCACACAGTGGGGTAGAATACTTTAATAACCAGTCTTAATTTCACTATTAGAGATGAAATTTCATATAACTTCAGTGCCGTAGGAATTTTGAATTTTTCATCTAAATAACACAGTAAATTTTCAACTGTCAAGTTGACAGAGATTCTTACTTTAGCCACATGAATGTAAAATGCTCTACCCAGCTCGTTTTTTTTCTTTTATTATAACTTGCAAAAATACAAAACCAATTCTCCACTTTCCCTAATGCTTGAAACGTGTTGTATAACTTATAAAGGGTACGCATTAATTGTGTGCTCCTTGCTATTTAAATAAACAGTTTTGCAGAGTTGAAGTGCAGTCGAAATATTTCTAGTCGGAATTTCCACCGTACGTCAGTGTGTCTAATGTAATACATTGTTTTACAGTGGTGGCCAGTGGTAAAGCAACTGGTATGTAGAAGTTAGCCCTTTCACGAATTCCATCATAATCCGAAACTTTAAAAACTTTTTGAGATTTATTATTATGTATTTGGAAATTCGTTACAAGTTTGCGATTTTGGTGGAGTTCGTAATAGGGCGCAATTTTAATAAGGAACTTTACAAATTCATATGTCTTAGACAAAGGTGGTATTCTGAGTGTGAACCTACTCAGTAAAATCTGATCAGATTGTTTTCAGAGCTCTCAGATTAAATTATAAATATATTTCATTAGTTATTTCTAAAATTATTTTATCTTCTGCACAAGCATTTCAAAAGTGACGTGTTCAGCATTTAATTTCTTATGCTCTATTATTTTATTCGGAGCTCTTAGAACTCGCTCTGAATATATTCAGATCAAATTTGTAATACATTTTGTTGCATCTTCTGTCGAAAATTATTCTTATTTTCGGTTCGAATAAAATTATTTTTCAAAATAAAATGTTCCGAGAAAATTATTATTGGGAAAATCATCCATCGTCTGCTTCCGAAGATGAAGAAGAAGAAGAATTATTGGCGATTGAAAGAAGACAATTTAAGATGTGTCCATGGGCCATGTTTTTGTCTACCGATTTCGTATTTCAAAGCGAACGACATTTTTGCTCTTGGAATTGATAAAGAGTAGTTTGCATTGCACTGAAACAATGTACACAGTGAAATATATTGAATTTTCTTTAGTTTAAATTACGCTAACTTACATATGTGTAGATCGCGCGAATTACGACCAATTACCCAATTATTGATTGTGCTGAGGTAATGCACTCGGGTCAATTCAATTAGCCATTGCTGATTTTATTGGCGTAAGTATTTCAACAGTGCATCGTATTGTGAAGCGGGTGTCAAATGCAATTGCTAACCTTGCTCCCCAGTTTGTTCGCATGCTCGAAACACAAAGAGAGCGGTTACAAGCAGCAAGAGAATTGTATGATATAGACAAATTTCCGAGAACGATTGGGGCAATAGATTGCACGCATGTAAGAATCCAATCGCCTCCTGGTAGAAATGATGCAGAACTTTTCAGAAACCGCAAGGGTTGGTTTTCTATAAACGTTCAGACCGTGGCATCTGCAGACCTGAAAATAATAGATATCGTTGCTCGTTGGCAGGTATGATCTACTTACTTGGCAACACCTTTTCAAAATGTTTCAAACTCTGTTAAAAATTTATATAACGAGTCTCAGATTCCCACCCGAAATTTTGTCGAGCGTTCCTATGGAATTTGGAAAAGACGGTTTCCAATATTTGCCACCGGGTTAAGATGCAGAGAGATGCAGAGAAACCGTGCAATTTATTATAATTGATTGTGCCGTCCTTCACAACATAGCAATCGATGAAAAGGAACCACAAACTCCACCGGAAATGCCCAGATTCGACGATATGTTGCGTAATACAAATATTCCATCCACAAGGCAACATCAATTACCTTCGGCAACAGTTGGGAACGTGAAGTCTCGAATTAGAAATTATTTTCAGTCAATTTTAGACCAAGAATAGAGAAATCAAAACTGAAAAAAAAACTTATTCTTAGTAAATTAATATTTATTTAAAAAAAAAATTAATTGGCTGAATTTAAAAATAAACATTTCTTGCGGCTGCTGTTGGGATGTTCGATTGAATTGGATGCTCTTTTAACGTCTCCATTCGAGCCTTATGTAATTCTGCATTGCTTTCAAGTAAATGTTTGGTCCTCTGCAGTTCGACCATAGCACGTTCGCGGTCGAATTGGGCTCTTTCCCTTTCCAATTTGTAACGATCTCTTTCGATTTCCAGGATTTTCAATTCAATGGCATTTTTTTTTATCTGGTGTTGCATCCGCTCTTCACGCATTTCACCGTCCATTTTTTGTTTGCGACGCCTGGTCAGCAAAGGGTTCGGTGGCTTCCGCAACTTTGCTGGATTGACCCTCTCCCAAGATTCTTCAACAGCTTCTTCCATCACTTGAGTTGCGACTTCATTTTGAATTTCAACCATGTTGGCAGCAGAGTTCTCATTTTCAAAAAGAATCATTTCATCCGCTATATAAATTATATTGTCTTCATTGTCTTCAATGCTAATGATTCCGGCAGCGGCGCAGGTTTTTTTATTGGTGACAAGTCGCTATCACCAGTCGCTGCACAAGGCCATACGTCGACAGAATCAGCATGGCAAACAGTTCATTCATCGGCTCGCTCAAAGCAGGGAGTTTATTTTTACCTGTTGTCTTGGCGTCCTTGGCAAAATAAAAAAACTCTGTTTTTTAAATTCTGCTTGATTTTGCCGTACTTTTCCCTCAATGACTTCAAAACCCTCTCCTTAATTATAAAAAAAACAATGTATTTTACAAAGTAATGTTAAATTAAATTTGTACAAACCTGGCCAGATGGGGCGATATTGAATTGTTTGGTAATATCCTCCCACGTCAGTTTTTTTATTTTCTATTATGTGACTATATTGCAAAGCATTTGCAACTAGCCAGTCTTCCTCCTCTGCCGAATATACCACTTTTGGCAACTAATTTTTTCGGCCATCATTTATTTATTTATTTTTATTTTTCAATTCACAAAAAGAACCGTAACTTTAATTTTCAAATAATCGCAAAGAATAAATTCAAATCTCATCAAATCTCTATCTGTCAAAAATGTCCCAGGGAAATTTTTAAAAACGCAAGTAGGCTAACTTTTAAATTTCAACTCTCGAGTTGGGTGAAGAAAAACAAATTTCAACTTGTCACTCAACTCTCAAGTTTGCGTCAACTCTAGAGTTGGTCAACTTGAGAGTTTGCGGCAAGTTGACAAATAGTGAAGAAAATGGCTCTAAAAGCTCTGAGGTAAAAAAGAGACTCATGCTTGTCCGGATTTACTTTCGTCGAATTTTGGCTTCGCTGAATTAAGAAATTACAATCACATTTACGCTAAGGGTAATGACAGAAATATCAGATTTTAGTTAAGGAAAACTTGATGATAGTCAGAATTTACATTGCCTGATCTCGAATCTACGTACTTTTCTTGTTGTAATCTTGTGAGTTTTCGAGGGAAGTCGATATGGTCACTCTTATTTAGAGAATCTATGTAATCTATTCCCGAGCTGTGCCGGCCCTGTAGTGTACAGTCAGTGTGACTTTTGGTATAGATTTGATCTTTTGTGAATAAGCTCTTTTAATTCTTCTTTTCTTAGTTTTCTCACTTTATCCAAAGACAGTAGAAAAGTAACTGATATTCTATATATAATCTTTATTTATTATAGTAGGTAAGGGTATTCATGTAAACGCGGAAAACCCGAATAAACCTTAGAAACGAGATATTTTGATCTGCGCAGAAACGAGCTGTCAATATTTGTATGCAAAAAACTTTCCGCAAAGCTGATAAAATTATCTCAGGGATTTGATGCAGAAAGTGAAGAAGTAAACATGACAAACTAAGAAATTCTCTTAATTTAAAAAAAAATGGCTTATAATTATTTTTTCTTAAACCACTTCCTTTATTTTCTTTTAAGTAAGAAAACAGAATCACTTTCAGTTAAAATATTTTATGATCTGCATTTTCTATAACAACAAATGAGTATGAGTTGACTGCTGTTTAACGAAGAGGTGATTATTTCCCACATTTACGCAAGTATTTCTTAGGGGGTGCATGCAAATATGTGGCGGAAAGTTATATCTTTCTGCAAAGCGCAAAATTATCTCGTTGCATGAATACCTTTAGTCTTAATGTAACCATAATTTCAAATAAGAATGCATATGTATTTAAGAAATGAATTGCCTTAATGTGATCTATAGTGCTATTGACTATAAGAAATTTTCTCTTTAAATGTACCCTTTTTTACTTGCGACTTATAGGTTCCACAAGGCAAGTTATGCATTCGTAAAAAATATCGAATTCGAGTTTTGATCACAGCTGACATTAGATACGATGATAGCGAAGACTAAAATAAGTGGGTCTCGAAATTCTGTCTGTTCGATTTCAGCTTGAACGACTCAGCCGATTTTTATTAAACTTGGTAGATATACGAGTAGTTTTTAAATTTTTCCCCCAAACTTTTTTTTCTTTTTTTCTTTAAGACCACAATTAAAGGTACCTGCCATACGATTTTTTTTCAAAATTTTATAAATATTTTTTTTCTCAAAAACTGTCCCACAGATTAAAAAAAAATCAAAAAAATTTCATTTAGTTAAAGCTAGGTAATGGTGAAAAAAAATTCAAAAAATGGTTATTTTTGGTCCCCCCCTGGAACCATTTTTTTTATTTCGATTTTCTCAAAAACGATACAACCGATTTTGACCATTTTTTTTTTTTGCTAAAGCTCGCCAAAAATTTGAATAGTATTGTGTATTCAAATTAAAAAAAAATTAAAAATTCAAAACTCAATATTTCGAAAACTTCATGGTAGATTTTTTTAAAACTTGATACGAGTATATAAAAGTTTCTCAATATAATCTACAAGATGTGAGAAAAAAAATTTGTTTTACCTCAAAATAAAGGTACCTTCGATACAAATTTTAAAAAAATGTTTTCAAAAATCGTCTTCTTCTAGAAAACGGCGCCTAGAATTTTGAATAATTTTTTTTCTTCGAATTAATTTTTACGATCTTTAATTTAATAAAAACAATTTTCAAATTAACATACTCGTATTACAACTTGTGCCTGCCATAGAACCATTGTTTTCTAATTTTGAATTTCTCATTATCGACATAATGGATTTTAATGAAATTTTTTATAGAGATGCTTCTAAAAAGTTTAGAAAAACATTGCATTTCAAAACTTAAGAAAAACAATATTTTTTGAATTTTTGGAAAAAAATTTTTTTTTTGAGAATTCGATATCTCAAAAACGGCTCAGTATTTTTTTTGGAAATTTAATTTTCATTCGTACAATAATAAAAACCTTAAGTTGGCGTACCAAATTTTTTTCTTAAAAATGTTTTTTTTTTTTTTTTTTTTTTTTTTTTTTTTTTTTTTTTTTTTTTTTTTTTTTTTTTTTTTTTTTTTTTTTTTTTTTTTTTTTTAATTTTGTATATAAAAGCTTATTAATATTATAATTTGTGTTCTTCTTTTACTACTAAGAGAATTTAAGAAATTAATTTTATCCTTATGAACAGTTTTCTCTAATAACATTTGTTTTAGAATTTCTAGCTTATTACATAGGAGCAAGTTCGTGCGACCCAGTCGTGCATATTTTTTTTTAAATAAATAAAAAAATTCATAAACAGTACTGGTACTCGTAATACAAATGCTGTAAATGGTTTTCGAAAATCGTTTTTTTTTCGAAACCGACACCTAGAATTTTGACAAAATTTTCTCTAATTAGTCTAATTTTTACGATCAATAAGTTAGAAAAAGAGAATTTTAAAAACCATATAACCATTTTTGTATTTTTGACAGCAAAACGGATTTAAATGAAATTTCTTATACACAAGCTATTAAAAAGTTTAAAAAAAAACATTTCATATCAAAACTAAAACTAAAAATTTTGTATTTTCAAAAAAAAAATCAGTTTTTCAAATATAAAATTTAATCAAATTCATAACAAAGTAACTTTTTTTTTATTTAACATTTTCGATGTTGGATTGATCTTGGTTTAAAACAATTTTAAGCCCCAATTTTGCGAAAAAGGAATTAAGGCAATTGGTACTAGATTCAAATCATTAATTCTACCAAATTCCCGAAATTTCTTCAAGAATTATCCCGGGAAATGATTTTTTGTAGACAAGAATCAACAACGGAACCACTGTGCGTCGTTTGGGCCGCGTGTTTTCAGTGCATGTGTTATACCAGACAGACATCAATCAAAAAATTTCAACAGCTATTATTATTATTAATATTCACCGGGATTCTCTATACCTCGTTGCCCCTCATTTCAAAGACAACACCATTCAGCAGTCATCTACGTCGCTCGTCGTTGTTGAATGACATTCAAGGAAGCAACCAGCACCCAGCTCCATCAGGTATCAGGAGCAGAAAGAACTCGCTTTCCAAATCCAGGAGTTGCCGCGCAGATAGAAAAATCAACCGCATTTCTCATGCAAAACTTCTATGTGTCTGGCTGAGTGTGCCTTTTGAGTTTCTGTGTGTGTTTTGATTCATCGCCGCTACAAATCTGTCAGGGATGACAGGAATCAGGTCCAGAGCCACACGGTTGGCTCATGGTGGTGGATTGAAGATCCCCGGATCCAAGGGCTGGCGCTGGATTACAACAGTCGGGTGATTAATGAGTTTATTATTACTCGGCAAAAAAAAGGAGTGTGGTGATGGTTGGTAGTGGTTGGGCTGTTGCTGTTGCTAGCGCTAGTGTTCGTGTCTCCTTGCTCTTTCTGCTGGCTGTCCATTGCGCCCTGACGTGCAATTTATCTTCCTCTCTAGAGAACTGATGGGAGAACGTTGCCGTTGCGTTGCTTTGCTGATGTGAAAAGGAACACAGGGTGGTTGTGTTTGGTTTCCCTTTTTTTTATATTAAAAAAAAACGCAAATCAGAAAGGAGGACAAGTGAGAGATGAGACGAGACGACAACGCCGACGTTGATGATGATGATGGAAATGATGAAGAAGTATAAAAGCACAAGGGAACCAGCCATAACCAGAATCAGACCAGTGCCAGTGTGCTGTGCTGTGCTGAAGAAGAAGAATGATCATTGTTCATTTTGAAAACTGTCTAAAATGATAGATGATTTGCCAGGCCAGGTACTTATAAATGTAGATGTACCACACCTCCCCTACTACCTAACCCAGCCAGGGAGATTAAAATTAGCTTGATACCATAGCTCAAGCCCAAGCCGTTCACTGATGGTAAACAATATAATGAGCCAGCAACTGAAGGACGGCGCTCAATGGACGTAGAACCTTGTGCGCCAAATATCAGCCAACAGTGTCATCGAATTTATTACCAGGGAAATCCATTTATGGCAAACTAACTAATGAGTTCACTTTTTGGGCGACAGATGGTAGCACGTAGATTAATTGACAACTAGACAACAAAACAAGCTGACATTTGGAAATTCCACTTGGAATGACAGTATGGATGGCGGGCGTGGTGTGGCGTGCTAGGCTGTGGCTGTCATGGCTCGCGGCAATGATGGCTGCCGTGCCGATGTCGCCCCCTGGCGCTGCTCGCTAGAATTGATGGAGTATATACAGTATACACTCTCTAATCCCCAATTTAACAAATTATCTAATGACGTTTCGTGTCGGTGTCGACCGTGATAAGTGACTCCATCAATCACGTTGATTAGTGTCCACTGTCGCGCGCGGCGGCTGTTAGAGAGGCTACATAGCTCCATCGGCTTGATGGCATAGTAGAGAGGTATTCGTACCTAGCTAGCTCCATTGAGTATGAATAATGATCTAAGTAAATTGTTTTCTGTGTTCGTTGTCTTTTTTTTTTAGTTTTTAGTTTTTTTCGCTGTTTCTGTTGTTCATTTGTTTTATTCCGCACCCCCTCCGGCAGCAATTGGAAAGGTAACTGACGAATATTTGAAGCTCCCCTTGTTTGCTATCAGTTAGAATTGATGGACTTTTTGAATAATCGTCCGGAATGGTGTAGCTGTGTGTATAGATGAACCATTTTGATGAGTTGCATCTGGATTCATTTGTTTTGCTGTCAAATTGAACTAAATGGTTTTAGTAATGATGTGGCAGTGAGTAAATAACAAGGTATTTTTTTTTATTGAAATAAAGGGATTTAGTGTGTCGTTGATGGGTTCTAGGGAAATCATTTGGGAAGGATTTTTTTAGATATAAAAATAGCTAAAATATCCCAACCCCCAAGCATTGGTTATTTGTACATTTTTATATTACGAATTTCTTAGTTTTAACCCTTGGAAAGCTAAAAAGTTGCTCAAATGAAACCATTTATGATTAGATGTTGCATATGGCTTTACAAAATGTGCTACGTGCCCTAAACGTGATAAAAGTCTGAAGCTCTTTTAATTTTTTCAAACCAAAGGCCTTTCCTCTGAATAGTGAACTGAGCCATACTTGTTGACAATCTCGTATCAGACATATTTAAATCATTTAATAGATTGTCGATATGTAACTTGAATGTTTTAATTAATAGCGCTTGGTGACAACCCGGTTTCAATAATAATTTTTTATAATTTGATGTATTCTTGGGGAGGTGAAAACATCGTTTAACATAAAATCAACAATTTGTTTATAATTTTTTTCGAATTCCTTCTGACCCCATGTTTGACCCGATTCATAGATTTAGCCACTGCTATAAAGACTTTGTACTTTAAACTGTGCGAAATATCATTGTGCATCTCTTCAACGTCGCGCACATTGTGCACTCTGCTTTTATAAGTTTTTCTTATAAATGATTTTCCACATTTAAATTACTTGTTATTATAACACCGAGATACTTAAAGGATCTCACAACTTCGATCGGCCTATTCTTTAAATGCCACTTGTCTATCACTTTGGATTTGCTTTAGTCCACTGCTAAATTCCACAACTTGAAGTACAAATCAAGACGATTTATTATAACCTGTAATTCAGGCGAATATGCAAAGAGGACAAACGTCATAAGCGAACATCAAGGCATTAAACAATATTTCAGCAAGTTTCAGTCCCCCTGGGAAGCAGTTAATCAGATCGTCTATGAAAAGGGCCAACAGATATGGGCTCATGGAACAACCCTATTAGACATTTCTGCCCCATTCCAAACCGCTGCCTGATTTCCATCCTACACACTTTCTAAGACCCTTCCGAACTTTGGGGTATAGCTCGTTGTATAGATTTTACAATGAATCTTTTCTATCCACACTGTCAAAGACCGCCTTGAGATCAACGAAAAATATATTTATCTTCTTTTTTTTTGCTCCAAAATGTTCCCGCAATATTTCTTCGAACAAATATGTATGCTGTCGCAAGTGAAATATCCACTTCTGAAACCGGCCTGAATTTCCTTAAACTTTTAATTGTGCACAATCCACTCACTTTAACGAAACATACACTTTGTAGGAGGCATTCAGAAAAGATATTCCGCAATGGTTTGTTGGGTCGAATAAGTCGCTTTTTTGTGAATCGGAAATGCTATAGATTTCTTAAACTGATATGAACGTCTCCTGTTTCTAATATCCCATTGAAGGCCGCCTCTGTAAGTTTTTTGAACAGTTTCGTTGTTTTTTAAATTTAAAATTGTCCATAATCACCTATAACCAACTAAACGTAGATACTTAGAAGAAATCACGATCGGGCCGTCATCTATGCGGTCGTCTCCTTGCTTTATCACAATTTGGTTTGCAATGCGATCTAAATCCCATTGTTCAATTGAGGTAAGCTTGCGTCCACCGTCGGGGTGCTTTTCGAATAAGCGTACATTTCCAAGGCCTGAAGAGCTGTTCGTGTACAGCCATCGGCAGAGCGGCAGAAGTGGAATGTTTATCTTGGTTATGGAACCAACACCAGGTGGACTGTGGTAATACAAGTGAAGGATGGATATGCACAACGAATGTAGAACCCATCGGGATCGTAGGTTGAAAGCCCCTTGAATTTAGCAGTCTTTGTGATGTAAACTTGTTGTGGAACCTTAAGCTTGACAGTTTTCTTCAAAGAGACGGCGACATGCTAAACAACAGAATGCTGATAATTTTCTTAACTGTTGAATGAATGAACTATGTATTGTGGGTATTGCTTTGCGATCTGGAGATCTGTTGTGCCCCTACTTAAGTAAGAAGGAGCTCGTTTCCATAAACACCCAGTAAAGTCTGACCTTGTTCCATTTGTCAAGTTAGTTTAGCCTGTTTATGCACTCCAACACTAATTTAGAGCTAATGGTATACGAGCTTAGTGCCTTGGTGCAGCTTGGCTATCTGAAATGATGGAAATGTTCTTGTTACGAAAGTTCCTTTCGAGATTTCGATCCACGCATATCCCTATAACGTGTACCTCCACTTAAAAGATACTGGTGGACTGCCCAATTGGTAGGGAAATTTTGGTTCTAAACCCAAAGATTCTTGCACCAGTTTTTTCGCTTGTTCTCGATTCATCAATGTGCCTCTTGTTTCGAATGTGTAGTTTGTTTCTTCTCCTATCCAATCTTTTTTGTTGCTTAGGTCATTAAAAAGTTTTTTTTTCGAATATACAAGGCATCGTCTTTGACAAAGTGAACCGGAAGAAAAGATGGTCCCTATTTCAGGAACCCTTTTTATCAGGATTCCATCTGCCCCTGCGGCTTTTCCATCCTTTAGTCTATTTGCGGTCGCATACACTTATTCTTCGGAAATAGGAGAATCCAGATTAAGATTAGAGAGAAAAGGTTTTGCATTCAGAGTATTTGATGCAACTATGTATACCTGGATTAGGGAGTTTCTGGAAGTACACTTTTGTAAAAAGGTGGCTAATTTGAAGACGTTTACCTTTGAAAATTTAAAGACCTATCCAAAATTCTTTCGCGTCCTTACAGAATGTTAATTTTCAAGCCATGTCCTCAAGAAACCTTATTGTATTCTCTTTACATATTTTTGTATAAAAAGTGTTTGCTTCAAAGTAAAGATTTTTAAAGACATATATTTTCGAAATGCTCTGGCTATTCAAAGAAATTTTTTCTTCGAGCAACTTTCCAATCACAATCAAACCACTTCTCAGTTTCATTTCAAGGGTGAGCTCTCGTTTTTAAGCCGGATATGAAGATTATACAATATCACCCATACAAAACCTTCTTTCCCATCCTTACATTCAAATCACCAACAATCATTTTCAAGCGGCGAAATCTCTCCCTCAATGATTGCAATTAATGTTAGATGGTATAATATTAATTACAAGAATTTGTGATAATTTTTAAGCAGATTACTTCTTCCTCGGATTCGAATTCAGAAGATATGTATATTTTGTATAGATTTTCTGAAACCAAAGTAACACCCTTCACTCGTTCTTCCTCTCGTGCTTAACCCTATTGCTGTGATCCAATGAAAACTTAGATTTTTAAAATGTTTGGTGTACAAATCATAATCTTCTTCAACCAAAACTGTTTCATACCAAAATACAAATTATAAATATTTAATAATTCATAAAAATCTTTCATTTTATGACGTATTATTTAGCTCTACTGCATAATAACAAATTATTTTGAAACTTTTTATTATTTGGACAGACGGCGCGCGGCGGAGCCCTTATTTTATGTTATACTGAAATTCAGAGTAGATCAAACGGTTTGAGTTCTCACTAAGCTGCTTCCCATTCTACTGCTAGATGTCGCTTTCCTATATTTAGTATCTCTGTTCTGACGTTTAACAGGCTCATTCAATTCACCTAGCTGATTGCTTACGTCAGTTTGATATATGTGGTTCAAGTCTGCTATTAGGAACACATTATAGGCCGCGTTTTATTATCGCCAATGATCCATTGATCCATATAGATTAACCCTCGAAAATAAAACGATACGGATCATAGTGACAGCTGAGTTGTATGCTCATCTCCCTCTTGCTTATGATTGTTGATTTTCAAATGTGTCTTGTCTTTCTTCTTTACACTGTAGTTTACTCTATCTTACCATACAAAAAAACCATCTACTCGCTAGAGAAAGAACTAATTTTTGGATCTTTAAAATAGAACCAGATAGAGAACAGGATCCCAAATTGTTTTTGTAATAATGTTAAAAATTAATCCAGATCCGGATACACATAGATCCGTAGATAGTAAAACGCACCTATAGTTAATAAACATATTGTCATCCCTCTCAATTACTTTTCATTTTAAGTTAACTTGCAATTGCCTTTTTCGTATTTTCTGCTGTTGATATCGAATTCTAATAGGAATGTCTTTGAAGATGGTGGTTTCCGTAATCATTAAGCTCTTCCATGACTTTTAGGCAGCGATAACTTGTTGTTTAGATTAAAATTTGACAACGAAATATTTAATATTTGTGTTCCCGGATTTCACATGCATAAATCTTGCAAACATTTTTCAGAACACTTTCTTTTTTAAATGGAAAATATTTCCGTATACGAATGTGGCAACATAACTTCCTTTTTTCAAAAAGAAGGCCTTTTTATCAATTGGTATCGAGGTCAAACAAACGATTTTCACTGTTTCAACGAATAATGGCGACAAAGCAAACAAAACTGCCTAACGGAGTGTCACCCACCACTGCCGCACCGCGTGCTGAGCGATTACAAGACTAAATTCCACAGAAATTCTGCGTTAGATACCTGCATTTTGCATAGCCAAATGATTTACAGGTGCCTATTCAATTTTTTTAGTTTCGGGAAGTTTGAGTCTGGTATCAAAGAGGTGCCTAGAGGCACAGACAAATCATACAAATGGAACCCATGAGTCACATTTACCACCGAAATGTTGCTTTCTTCATTAGTATTTCAACTTATAATATGTTTCGATACAACTCAAAGTTTTTGATGCTAACACAATAAGACTTTCTCAGTATGGATCCGAACTCAATCTTCCCAATCCTAAACAGTCTCCAGATCTTGCAACTGTCAGCTAGCAACAAAATTATTGATGTGGAAGAAATGTCAAAATTGCCGACCCAATTCACTGGTCGTATCTCATGTAAAAGGCACCTTAGAAGATCACTCTAGTGAACCTTTCGAAAACCTTTTTGTCCCCCTCATTGACTGACTTAACATCACAATACTTATTTTGACACCAAAAATTTGCTTAGAAAATATTTGTATTATTTAGATTAGATACTTATGTGTTGAGAAACTCATAACTCATACAATCATATTGTTTTTCAAGATTACATTCCACAAAATCACTTGATCTTTCCTCCTTGGGCCAGATTAGGCTGCAAATCAAATTCAAAATACTTGTCTTGTTTTCTTGCCTGTCTACAACTTCATTTACCATAGATGCTTCTCTAACCACAAAAATATACAATCTAATCCGACTGACATTTCTCTTGGCCATAATCCGACATTTTACTTTGTGGAGGTATCTCTCGACCATCGACCGATGAAGGAATCCGAATCCGAAAACACATTATTTCATTCCTAAGTTAACCGGAGTGTCTGCCTGAAAAAGTTGTAATTCATGGAAAATCCATGATAATTTTCTACTGCTTGGCAATTTTGGATAAAGTTGTAAGGGTTGATGGGTTGGGGGGGTGGATGAGAGTCGAAACCAATCCTCTTGCCACATTCTCTGATTCCATCCAATTGCTCATCGGAAGTTATTTAACCAAGACAGACATGGATATAGAGCTACTTCCTACTTCATTGAGGAAACGTGCTTATGGTAGAAGATGGTGTGGTGCTGTGGTGTAACTGGAAGCAGCAGTAGTTTCATAAATATTGGCAAATACCAAGACCAAAGGGTACACCGTACCTACCTATACACAAAATTTCCACACCAGTTCATTAAGCTATTTACAGTTATAACTTTGAGGTTATTCTGTGTTTTTTTTTATTTTATTTTATTTTTGTTATGTTTGCTCGTTTCACCCCAAACATCGTTGTTACAGAAATCGTTTTCGAGTTTATCCTACTCGGCAGTCTGTACACACCTTCCCGGTTTTAACCCTTTTCATCCATTTACTTTAGAGGATAACAAGTTTTTAGATCCCGTGTGTTCGTATTTGTTTGGTTGGGGAATTCATAGGGAAAAGGTTGGACAGGGCTATGTTGAGGGTGAACCAATTTAGATGATGTGGTTTGTCGATGGTGTAAGAAATAACATGAACTGTATCTTTGGCAGAATATTTGCAAGTGAAGTTCTGCAGCAACTACGAGTATATGACTATGAAACGACAAGTACTTAGGGCTCTATGGTAACGATGAATTCTGGAGGACAATCGAAATGATGATGGCAATGACGATGGGTTGTGGTTATGTTGATGGCCAGGTTCTCTTTTTGCAAAACCAGGGTTGCTGTCTTTCAGGATTTGTGAAGTTAATAATCGGCTTTTAATTCTTAATTCTAAACACAGTTGGAGTGAAAACGAAATGTTAGTTAGAAATGTTTAACTCCCCAAAGCTCATTATTAGAATAGAATTGAATTGTGCAAAAGGTTTTGAGTACGAATTATCTCAAGATAGAAATGAATCCTAAATATATTGAGAACTTACTTTACTTTAGCTAACAGTCCAGGATACACTTCGGCTTTAACCAACAGGCCCCTCCAGCCAGCTCGGTTTCTGCTTGGTTCTTTGATAGTGGGCCTTATTACTCAACTACCTTCTTAGATCCTTAGAAAGCGAGAGTGATTCTTCGTTTGATCTCCGCACTGATTTCGTTTTGGGAGGTAATAGTGGAGCCTAGGTAAGCAAAGTCCTGAACGACTTCGAAGTTGTACCTATCCATCATGACGTTTTGTCGAGTCGACGATGTTGAGATTCGCGTCTCCTTGCCTCAAACATTTCTCGCCATCAAAGGTTGACGGAGCATCGAGATTTATCCATCGTAGACTTATATCCTTGTGTAGATTGCGTTATACTTCTGTAGAACATACCTCCTGCAGCTACAGTCCCCAATAGCCTCGACAACGTCCGCTTGCTCTCTTTTTCCTTCTGAGAAGTCGCGTTCCTCCCTTCCTTTTATCCGTAGAGCTCGCAGGCTGCTCTCTCAGCAGTTCTGGTTCCAGTTTTCAACATTGATTGATAGACCTCGTTCTTGGCTGCATGCGCCAGCCGGAATTCTTCATCGAACCAGGGGTTTCGTTGTGTGTCGCCTACTGAAACCCAGCACATTACTGGTCGCTATTGGTTCAAAGAGTTGGTCATCAAAAATCTTGGCGATTTCTGGCGATCTTAAATCTTTTTAAAGCATCCGCTCGGCGTTGTGGTATCATAGATATCTGTATACGTACTTGAGTCCAAGCCAATGTTTGCCCCTCGAAACGTTCGGACATCCAGGATACTGGAAGCATGTCTGGCATCTATCGTAACATCATCAATCTAATTGACGGTTAGTTAATCCGGAGACCGCCACGTCCCTTTGTGTATATTGAGGTGTGGAAATTGAGTGCTTGATAACATTTCGCCCTGCCGCAAAATTAATACGCCTAAGTCCGTTACCGGAAGGGTTTTCGAGTAGGCTGTGTCCTCTGACTATCAAACCAATCATGCCGTCTTTTCCAATTTTTGCGTTCAAATCGCCAAGAATAATCTTCGCATATTACTTCGGGCACATATCATACGTTTTCTCGAAAAGGTCGTAGAATTCTTCCTTGGTTGAGTAATCGTTTTCTTCTGTTGGGGATTGAGCACATATAAACGTGATGTTTTTGAATTTGACTTTGATGCGGATTGTGACTAGGTGCTCGGTTACATTTCAGAAGACCAGGACTTCCTTCTTAAGTATTCCTCTTCCCACAGAACCATAACCGCTGACCCTGCTCCTTGCCGAAGTAGATGTCACACTATTTAATCCATCGTATAATTTATCCATCCCAACGAACTTCCTGTATGGCTGTTACATCAGCATTCAACCTTTCCAGGTTTTCCATTTATTGTTCGGCTGCATGCGGTCTGTTTATGGTCCGGACATTCCAAGCGCAGTTCCGGAATTATATTAAAATCATCCAAGGCTTATTGTGTTTTCCAAACCGTTGTTGTTTACTGTGGTAGGGAAGTTACCCCGACGTGACGCACTACGCCCTAACCTGGTGAATCAGAACCTTATTATAACTCCAATGATGAAAAATGGCATAATACGCTCCTGAGCTACGAAAATGTCGTAGTAGCCCATGTAAGTTTTTCACTAAGTAGTTTAACCTGACTGGAACTTTAGACGCCACCGTTGATTCCATCTTGGTAACTCCTCATCTGCCGCCTGAATATAGCAGAAGTGCCATAGTGCACTCCTCCCCCCTCTCTTATTTGCTGCCACCTAAAACCGTCCACAGGTATTGGAACCCCATTTTCAGTTAAAGGTACTAGGCACCCGATGCTCACCCTGGGGAGGTGAGAGGTAGGAGTTCACAGACAGAGGTTCGCTTTGTTAAAAACTTTTGTCCTATTGAACGCACCTTATTAATTCTTTGAACCTTAAAAACAAAATATTAAGACCATAATCCTAAATACTAAAATTGGGGATTGGTGCCCCCTTTTGAGCTCAGCTTATGTACAGTCGTCACACAAGCGCCGCGCCGCAGGTTCTCAGGATTTAACTACCTTTGTTGGGGTTCCTTAGTTCCATAGTTATTTTAGGTAACAGAACATCCTAAAATACCACATAGGCGATTGAACATGCTCTTAGAAGAGCAACGGAATTATGTGAGCGCCATAAAGGTGTTAGGGTTTGAAAAATTGTGATTATGATAAATTTTCCATTATAATGGTTTCATTAGGCATGTTCCAAAAAATGAGATATCGGAGATTTTATTTGTGTCATGTTTAAAATAGCAGAAGAAGAAACCTTAAAAAGATTTGTCCACCAGAAATCAAAAGCATTCTGCGTCTCTTTTTTTTTTATAAATTCAACAATTACAAAAAAAAAAAAGTAGGAATTTCGTTCTTGTTCTTGTTTACAGTGTCGAAGTCGTATTACACAAATCTCCATCTGGGAACCTTCATCACTTCCAGTTGCAAAAATGTTATTCAGTATTTTAGCACGTACTTGTCAATTCTCCATTAACACTTGACAATGACTAAACTTCTTGTCACAATGGTCAACGAAATACTGACAGAATATGTTGATTGTATTTTTTTTTCTGATAAATTATCAGTAAAAATTTGTCCGACAATTCTCGGAAAACTCGACAATTCATTGTCACGATAAGAATTTATGATCTAAAAACTTGACAACTGTCACATTTTTAATTTTATAAGTTTTAAAATTCTTTATGTGTTATAAATTTGACAATTATCAATTTTTATGAGTCAGGGCCAAGATCATCTACTGATTATCTGTATTTAACCTTATCACAGTGATGAAGTTCTTCGTCATCTGTGATTAGCAACACTGCTTTCTAATGGTATGAGTTTGTAAAACTACAATTAGATGATCAAAATAATTGGTCTACGCGTTGTTGACATTCTGACGTTAAAAAGACGTCAAATTTCATCCCAAAGTTGTCCTATGATCGTCAAGACAGAACGCTGTCGACATAATTTGTATATTGACTAAACCAGAAATTTAACATAGTCACTGGTGGTATATTATTTTAAGGAGTCACGTTAAACTATACCATGTGACCATTGTCAAGACTACAGTCCTCCGTAATAATTCAACCTCATTCTTAAACAAACCTACTACGTCTGCTATTTGAATTAAACAGACCAAAATTAATTTGTCAGGATAATTAAAGTTTTCACACGGTATCGCGAAGATTTTTCGAGGACTGTTAATTGATTCAACACGATGATGTTTCAATCTTGTATATTGCTAAGTATTGAACATAATAAATCATGTCGAAAAATAGCTGCCAGATAACTGGTTAATTTTACCTGATATTCTGCCTGAGTGTACATTGAAATTTTTGTGTTTCGTGATTTGGTTTTTAGAGAAATTAAGTTCCTGCCTATCAAAGCTGTTTTCCATTGAGTTTTCACATTTTTTTTTTTTTTTGATTTTTGAGAATACAGCAAAGAAGTTTTCATCCGACTTCTTCGATTTACCTCAGCATGATACTTAAGTGACCGAGATAATGAGAGTGTTGTAAAAGTCTCTAAACAATAAATTTCAAGCTAAAAATAAAGTTTCGGCAGGTCATATTAAAGAGATATGGCAACACTGTTAAGCCCAGAGAAAAGTAGCAATATAATTGTGCAGTAGCGACACGATAAGATATTTCTAAATGCCTTCGACTAGATTGTTCAACAACCACTGCCATTGGCATATACACATGTTCAATGTGGTAATTTTGGACGATGACAGAGATTTGGTCACAGGATATAAGCTCTTATACCTACTACAGTAACCCCGGAAGGAGAACACTTTTCGAAAAGGAATTTCCGGTAATATTAAAATGAATATCATGCCAAAAGGTTGCAAACGAGCAACCGTCCAAAGAAATGATGGCGCAAGGACTCAGGGTCCCGATTGTGTGGTCTCCGAATTCACAGGTTATATTGCAGAAAACCGTTGAGTGTAGGTGCTGCTGTTCATAGATGTAGATGTGGCCAATTTACAGGATTAAATGGAATAACTTTTTGTGCGTTAAAAAGATAGTTTCCTGTGGCGGAAATGGCTTACCCATTCAAAACGTTGATATGGAATGAAAATCACCCAATAGAACTCGCAGTCTTGTTCTTGTTCATTGCAACAAAGTCGCTTTATTATGTAGGAAGTGTCTAAAGGAATTCAAATGAGCATGAGCCAACGAACAATGAACACGAATCGCGACATAGTTTTGCGTGAGCACGCAACTAAAATCGATCAACGAGTTTGACAGACAACTCAGACGACAAAAACAAACACTAACATTCATCAGTTATTATATTGAACAAGAAAGAGATACCGAGACCGCTTTTAGCACACAAAAGTGTCACAAACACACAAACGCTTTTAATGACACGAACTGTCATTCTGTCCAGCTTGTCTCTCTAAGCCTGTCAATCTTTTCAACAAAATGATTTATTTGACCGCCATTGCTCATTAATACCTGTCACTCCGTATACCCGACGGTGTCAATCTGTTTAACTTGGAAGTCGGCTTTAAAAGCTTTACGTACACAGTGCTGTTGCTGTCTGACTGTCACGCCACATGCAACTACATACAGTAATAACCATGGGTTACATCTTGTGTCATGAAGTAAGTTGACTTTTTTTCTTCCTGGTCTTTCCTTTCCTTACTTGATCATGTTTTGACTTTATTGATGTGCGGCAAGCACATTTTTTGAGTCATGCAATATCTTTCTCTGGGGGCTTAGTGTGTACCTGTCAAAAGTGATGAAAATGGAAAAGGAGTATTAAAACAAAACGACCAAACTCGATCAATCAACACATGTAACAGACAATGAACCGAACAGTAGTAGCAATGAGACGAGTGAACAAAGACTTGATGGAAGTTATACGAATAACAAATCATGGAGCAGCTGCTGGTGTGTCATGTGTCGAAGTTATCTTAGCATAAAATGTGACATTTTGGATGAACATGAGATTCTTAGGTTTGACATATTTCACGAATTTTATAAAAAACAGTCAATTCTCATGGATTTGGTTAAGCTCTCGGAATAAGTCTAGTTAGTATTTTCTAATTTCCTGATTAACTTTCAAAAGAACTAAAGTTTGGATTGCACTCCCTGTTGCGCTGTTCGTTGGAAAATATTTAGTTTCATCCAAAAACAGGGTACTAGTGGTTCTTTGATACGTATAATTAAAAATGAACTTGTCCCTATTATGTGAGTGCTTGTGGGTTTGAATCTGAAACCTAATATGTATTGGCATTAAATTGACGTAGGTACACATCTACAAAGATAGTTTCGAGGTTATGAAGAAAGAATCTTGAACACTTCCTACCTGCAAACCAATACAGGTCTGGATTAAATTCTGTTTGTATTAAGGCCCGTGAAAGGTCAGTAATTACTAAACACTGTAGAAGTGTAATTTACTCGTATTCTCAAAATTGGCATGGATGCCATAAAACACAATGATGAGCACAATGTATTATAATTTACATTTGTTGGCTCATAGGGGAGCCTAACTATGAACAGTTACATAAGTTTAATTATTTTTATATAAAATTTATATCACGAAACAAAAATTTAAAAAGTCGGTTGACTTTATCGTCTTCAAGGTGTTCATTCCCGGTTGTCGGGGGTGATTTTTGTAGGTTGGGAGCAGGGATGGCGTTTAGCCGCGGTGGTAGGCTGACCCAATGTCAGCGTAGAACGAGACTACTTCCTCGTTGTCCATGATTACGTTGTCATCCAGAGTTTCCATCGAACTGAGGTACCTTGGTTCGGGATGTCCTTGTTTAGTGGTCATCCTTCTCATAAGCTAATTCGGTCGGTCGATGATGTTCCGCATTTGTATCTTTCTTGAATGTACTAGATTTTTATCCAGTGCGATTAAATTCGCTTCTGTGTAGAGATGCTCGTTCCTGTAGAGTTTTTGTCGTTGGCGGTCGAAGTCAGATCCTCAGTATCTTCCTTTTAAATAATTGAAGTTTCTTTATAGCTGTCTTAAAATTGAAAACCAGACAGAGAAGGAATAGCTGATCACTTGTCGCAGGAGCTGCTTGTAAATTAATATCTTTGTCGGTTGGCTAAGACCTGATCTTCTTTTCAGCAATGGGTGCAAACAGCTGAAGGCTCAGCTGGCCTTTTTCAGAACAATTCTTGAGGGCATGTTAAACTTTAGCAACTCGCTGAATTGCACTCCCAGGTACTTGACGTTTTGCCTTGCTGCTATGGTGGATCCTTTAGAGAGTCTCAGGACCAGATTTCTGCAAATTTCGCTGTGCGTATGCCTTTACCAGTCGAAGGTCTCTTGAAGCTGACAAGTTCCGATTTGGAAGTGTTGATTCGGATGTCCCGTTTCTGGTATAATTGGAAGAGTCTGTTGATGTGGATTTCTACTTTTTGGACAGCGATTAGTGGTGACATTGATGTGGCGTAGGTAAGCGAGTCATCAGCATACAGAAGGTTCTCGCATCCTATTAGAGAAGGTTGGTCGGAAGTCATCAAGTTGTAGCGGAAGGGTCCTAGTTTTGAGCCTTTGGCGACACCAGCTCTGATGGTCTTCATGCTTAACTTGCAGTTATCTAGTTGGACAAAACATTTGCTGAAAGATAGGAAAGAAAAAAGAACTTTTATTAATAGCAGAGGTACTTGCATAAGATGAAGTTTGTGGATTAGGCCGTCTATCCACACACTATCGAATGCTTTCTCGACATCCAGAGAGCATCCAACGGTAACAGGGTGACTGTTTAGGGCTGTGGTGATATCGTGTTGGAATTTAAGCAATGGATGCAAGCTTGAGTGTTTTTCTCGAAAGCCGAATTGCATGTCAGGGATGATAGAATTTTCACTGTAGAATTTCTTCAATATTCAGAGGATTAATTCTTCCAGTAATTTGATGTTTTGTTTAATTTGTTCGATATGTTTCGAAATAAGAACATTTCTAACAGTACCTTCGATATAACCATTTTTTTATATTTTTGACTTCCTCACTTCTAACATACAGATTCAAATAAATATTCGTATACAGAAGTTTCTAAAAGGTATTAAAAACATAGCATATCAATGCTGAACAAAAATTTTAATTTTTGAAAATTCGACACATCAAAACGGGTCAATGATTTTTAAGGCAAGTTATGCATTCGTAAAAAAATCGAACTCGAGATTTTGATCAAAGTTGACATTACGATGATAGCGAAGACTAAAAAAGTGGGTCTCGCAATTCTGTCTGTCTGTCTGTTCGACTACAGCCTAAACGGCTCGGCCGATTTTCTTTAAACTTGGTAGATATCATTTTTAAATTTTCTCCCCACACGTTTCTTTCTTTTTTTAAGACCCAAAATAACGGTGCCTGCCATACGATTTTTTTCGAAATTTTATAAATATTTTTTTTTCTCAAAAACTGTTCGACAGATTCAAAAACTAAAAATACAAAAAATTTCATTTAGTTTAAGCTAGGTATTGGAAGAAATTTTTTTCCCGAAAAATAGTTATTGAGGGTACCCCCCTGGAACCATTTTTTTGTTTTTGATTTTCTCGAAAACGGTACAACCGATTTTGATCATTTTTTGCAAAAGCTCCCCAAAAACTTGAATAGAATTGTGTATTCAAATTTTCAAAAAAAATTTTGGATTTAAAAAAAATCTAATTTTTTTTTTTCAAAACTTAATATTTCAAAAACCACATGCTAGCTTTTTTTAAACTTTATAAATAAAAGTTTGTCAATATAATCTACAAGATGTGAGAAAAATAATTATTTTACCTAAACATAAAGGTACCCACCCACCATACAAATGTTAAAAAATGGTTTTCAAAAATCGTATTTTTTTCGAAAACGGCGCCTAGAATTTTAATAATTTTTTTTTTCAATAAATTTTTACGATCTTTAATTAAATAAAAAAAATTTGAAATTAAGATATTACAGCTTGTATACCTACTATACATAGAACCATTTTTTCAAATTTTGAATTACGCATTTTTGAAATTTTTTATATAGGTGCTTCTAAAAAACATTGCATTTCAAAACTTAAAAAAAAATATTTTTTTGAATTTTTGAAAAAAAAAAAAAAATCATTTTTTTTTTTTTGAAAATTCGATATCTCAAAACATTGGTCAATATTTCTTTTTGGAAATTTAATTTTCATTTTCAATAATAAAAACCTTAAGTTGACGTACCAAATTTTTTTCTTAAAAATGTTTTAAAAATTGTGTATATAAAACCTTATTTTATTAAGAAACCACTACAACGACTTATAATTTTTGTTTTTGCATTTTTGCACCGAACGCTTCTGAACATTATTCTTTTATAACATCCATTTTCTAAACTCTAAGTCTCTTAAACGTAAGAGTCAGTTTGTGCGATCCAGTCGTGCATTTTTTAAAAATTATTTTATTACATTTATCCCTGTTCTTAATATGTATTTATTCAACAAATAATCGGCTGGACCAGCAGGATGGTACTACCACTGACAGCACAATGGACATTCTGCATGAGTGAAGAGAAGAAGATATCGTCCTATATGGCTCTGTTAGACTTTTTTTGTGGGGTTGTCTCAAGTCGCAATCAATCGGTTACCTAAGAGTCAACAAAACAAATCGCCAAATTTATGAACATTCGATTTGCCATCCAGCAAAGCCGCTGTGGCTATTTGAACGAATTTAATTTTAACTCGAAATCGTGAATAGTAGTGCTTCTACTCCCTTCTTCCGATTTTCCTTTTATCACCCTATCCAATGTCCATTGCCCTTTTATTTTTACCTCTCACAATTCCTAACTTCCCATATTTCATTTATGTATGTCTGAGGGCCGAAATTAAAAAAAATTCCTCATACACTATTGGAGTATTGGGACACTTTCCGAACTCCGGATTAACCAGCTCTATCGGTGCATAGGGATCATCTCTCTGCAGAATTGATCCGAATTACTTTTTAATAGTTGCTGTTAGTGACAAGTGCAGTCTTCTTCAAAATCGACTGGCAATTCAGATGAAAAGTAAGGAGCTTGTCTCAAGTAGACCAAGAGCACATACCTTGATTCCGCCAAACTTTCCGGTATGGATGCAATGTTCTTGATAGTCCCATTTCTACACACAACTAGAAAGCCGCCACATATGGACTTAAATATCTTTTTGTAGATGAAACGTTTGTTCATTTTTGGATTTTACGAGTATCTTCCTGAACAATGTTTTTTTTTTTTTTTTTTTTTTAATAATAAAAGAATCTCCCGAAACAAGTAAAATCTGCCAAATTGCCTGGTGGCTCATGGTACAGTAGCTCATTTTCCAGTTACTTTAGGTTGTGAACTTATCTACAACGTTTCATTGCTAAGGGTAGTCAAAAGCTTCAAACCAAACAAGTCCACAGGACCGAAAGACATCAAACCTGCTGAGCTCCAAATTAAGTCAGATACGATACTCTTTTCTTCCGGACTTTTAAAAGAGAAAACAATGGATACTTTCGTAGATACACATGGTGTTTTCTTAAAATGTATTAAGTCTACAATCTGAACTGCCATCTCTGAAAGTAAGTGGGTCTCGTAGTGAATTAATATAATAAAAAGGTGACTTCCAGTGTCAGCAATTAAATATTGCACGAATTTTCTCCATAGTGGTTTGTCGCAAAGGGGTGTTTTATCTCCTTTTCTTTTTGAATTGATATTTTTTCGATTTTCTGACATGCAATAAGTTCAATTGAATAGTAGGAAGTCTTCTACTTGGCTGATTTATATAGAGTTTGTATTATAAAAAATCTTCATATAGCTTAAATCTACTACTCAAAAGGTGCTTCTATAGGAGCATTATGAAAACATCCCTAACTCGCTAGTCAGATTCTGAAGTATAAAAATAATTATGTACTTTAAATCTACAAGAAAGATTTCCTATCTCTTTAAGGTTCTTGTATAGTTGGACACTAAGCGATGGATTAAGTCCAAACGTTTACAAAAGTATAGATCTGAAAAAGTTGTTAAGCTACCAACACAAATGGAGTATCAAATGTCCCATCTCTTTTTTTCCAAAACCATTGACCGAACACCATTTATTTTTGGTTGTTACATCTGCACCTTTTTTAAATCTAAGTAAATTACGTTGTGCTATTAAATTATAAAATTCACCATAAGCCCACTTAACTACCTATAGTTTTGTTACCAAAATCAAAGTAGGCACCTAGATGAAGTCTCTTAAAAAAAATTCAGAGCCCTTAGTGGATGTCTACATAGCCACACTTCCAATCCACCACCGCACCATATATAATTCTTGGCTATTTCCTGTTTATGTTTAGGGCTTTCGTTTTACGGTCTCAGCAGTCACTTTGTCATTTTCATTTGCGGCATGGCATTATCATCGGCCTCTGGGTTTATTACAAATTGACATCATCTTCTATCCTCTCTGGATCAAACTGAGTGCCAAATAAATGCCTCGTAATGACATTTTCGTCCCTCGGTATTCTCATTTATTTTTTGCACTGTACTCGCTCGGTATATATTGCAAGTCCAAAAACGAGGGTAGCACTTTCTTCTATCAAGCCCTCTTACACTACTCCCTCAGTTATGTCGTTGTGGCTAAAAGTGGCGGCATTTTTATTACTCATAAAAAGAATACTTGCAAAATGTTGGAATTATGGATGAACAGAGGAACGCTTTCAATGAAATGAAAGTTAGGCGACAGCCCATCCGACCAACCCCCACATATTCATGCTCTTCCCTACAATAACCAAAACCCTAGTAGACAACACAGTAAAGAATGCAAAGTGATGAGCGTACTTATTTTGGCCTCAAACCCCTGCCATAATTATTTTGCTATTGCAAAGTGCAAAGTGGCATTCGTAAGTTTGTGGATGTCAAAATAGATATATTTATACCTTGCCTATGTAACGTATAAGGGAAGTGAATCAGGGTTGTTGGATGAAATTCCTCCTAGGTGGATTTTTTTATGATGTGCGCACAGCAATTGTTGGTTTTGAAATATTTTCTTGGATCGTCGAGGAGGTTTTAAACCTGCCAACGACGTACCAAGAGTTTTTGGAAGTCACATTAAATGTTACTTTACGACTTCTCATAAATTTAGATTATTTTCGCACTGAACAAATTTTATTTGCCCGCATTCTCTCTGAAAGTTATGGGTAGGTGTTCGTTCTGGATTATTATGACATTT
Source organism: Chrysotoxum bicinctum (assembly GCA_911387755.1). NCBI lineage: Eukaryota > Metazoa > Arthropoda > Insecta > Diptera > Syrphidae > Chrysotoxum > Chrysotoxum bicinctum. Next base: position 97,503,396 of record OU426990.1, on the reverse strand, counting down.
ATTGCTCCGTTTTCTATGGAAATTCAGAGCAAGAAAAACAATCAATTTTAAGACTACACGCTTACGTTGGCAACTTCATAAGCTTCGGAAGTCCTTCACCATTTTTATTTGTTATTACAATTTAAGTTTTAAAGATTTCCAAACAAAACTTATCTAATGGAACTCTATGCATAAAACCTGACAAACCTGATTTAATAAGGGTTTGAAATTTATCAAAAATCCATAAAGTCATTCTCGAGATACATTCAATTTAAAAGCGATAGGCTTTTTCAGGACGAAACGCCCAAGAAGTTTGCCTGCCATGATCTCACAAACTTCACAACTGATTTCAGTCGAATCGGTCTTATAATAACCTTTAGTTTTCTTAAAGTGCCTTAAAATATTTCTAGTCCTTTCCATAACAAAATATGGCAAATCGTGCTATTAAGTCATATCAATTATTTTCGTGTGCCAATAGGGATACCCCATCACGCATAGCATAATTGGAAGAAATAAAAAGAATGCAAAAGACAGAACTCATGTCCTTAATGATCCTTGATGATAGTTTGCCCATTTTCTTGGCTTTTTCGCCTTCGTGCTATTGTTACAAGTTGCGGGAGGATGAATTATTATAAATACCTTGGAGGTTTTGAATCATCATCGAAATTGTTTGTGCATGGCATGGTGTTTGTGTGTGCGTTGGCCATAAAGTATATTATCCTTGTGAAAGAATAATGACTATTCTGCCATCTCGTGGCAAATAACCATTCATCAAGCATTCCAAATTACAGACATTTCACTTTGACTTGCACGCTCCGGCTGCGACTAAGCGTCTGTGTGGCTGTGTGGCTGTTTGGACTTGGACCTTGTGTTCTCTGGTGGTTAAGAGAGAGAACAACCAAGTCTTTTTCATTCAAAATGCCAACCAAATTTGTTTGCACCAATTTCATGGTGAATATGGTGAGGCGAGGCGACGCCAGTTGTGTGTTCTGCGTTGCATCGTAAATAATCGGGCAATTCTGCAAAATATCGCCCTCTGCATATCTCTGCCTCCCCCTGCTGCCCATCCAGAGAGGGATATAATTCTATAGAGAGACCGGGGCGGGAAAAGTGTTCATTTTCGAATGCCATGACTATAATTCTTGCATTTCGCATTTATATCCTTAAGGGGGCCTGTTTGAAAATTTATAGGTTATGGTTATGAAGTCGCCTTTTGCTGCTTCGTGCTGTCTGTCGCATCGCCTTCCCTCTTCTTGGTTGCGCACGTTCTACAGTTGGAGCTTGAGCTGTCTTGTAAGTAAGAATTATGTGCCATTTAACGTTTTTATTTGATCGCTGATTGCCTCAGCCTAAAGGTCTCTCATTAACGTATCCTTAATTTAGTAGTCTCTTTCGGTTAGGGTATATTCGAGACGTCATAGAACTTGGATACAAACATTTTTCGGTGCATAAATCAGGTTACAAAATGAGAAATTGTCTCCATGATGTTGCTTAATCAGTCACGGAGCGTTGAACACTACTGGGTGCTTTGAAAGAATACATGTGTTATTGTGTAGCCTTGAGGAACCCCATTTTTCTGTTTAACATCCATCCATTCATCTCATTTTCGGTTCTCTTGCCAGGAGGTTTGGACAGGAATCGTGTATCATTGTGACGTGTGTGTTAATTGCCCAACAATTTAAGGCACCCACCATTTTACCAAACAACATCAACCCTCGCTCATGCCAAACAAACGACCCAAAACGCCTTCTCTTTGCTTTAGTATCCTGTGCTGTTTGCAGTTAATCAAAATATCAAATTAACTGTCGTGTCTATGGGGCATAAATCAGCACTGAAGTTGGAGTTTAAATTTATGTATATGTCAAATTGTTGAATAAGTTGCTTGTGTGTATTTGAGAGAGTGTATGTTTGGTATAGGTATGCATACATATATGTTAGTATAATAATAACGAATGGAGGTGGCTTTTTGGGAGAGTGTTTTTCATTTGGAAACAAAGGCAAACACTGAGTGTTGGGAGTTTGAAGACTGTTTAAAAAAATATAAATATATATTTAAGAACTTTTTTAAAAAAGGTTTTTAGCTTTATAAAAAAACTAACAAAATCGGATTACAACAGCTTTAACAGAAGCAGGGCTTAGCGACTCATAACTGTTCGCAAAAATTAAATGGATCTACAATTTTCTGCCAAGTAAGACAAGAATCACTTTTGTTACCAAGATGTACTCTTAGAGGATTTGTCGCTTCCTCACGATAAACAGAAACCCTGAAAAAAATGTGTTGTGCTAATATCAAATGGTGTAAGATTAAAAACGGTCTTCAGAATAGTAAGCTGGTTATCTCGTAAAATCTGGAAAATTCAAGAGTACTTGCAATCTACTCGCTGTAGTCATAGGCAGGCAAGTAGAAAAGTTGGCCACAAGTACATAGTCTTGTTCCGTGACTTAATTACCACCTTAGTGCTCCCTTTAGAACTGGGATATAATGAGGCATTCATTAACTATCTCTCCCTGAAGTTCGCTAACACTCGGTTTTAGGAATCTCTTACAGAAGATGTCGAGGGTCGTCTTAGAACCACACCGTCCTGTTGAGAAAAGAGATTAAGTCCTTGATATTCAGTCCAAATAGTTTGTTAAGGTAGTCAAGGAACTACTTTCCCAATAATTGAGCTATCATTTTGGTAGAACATTTATAGAAGGTATGTCCAGGTTAACTTCGCTGCATGTTTCCCTGTTGACTATGCCTAGGCTGGGTCTGTGTTTTTGCTGTGGACTAATTAATTATAGGCGGCTCACATCTTTGTATTAATATAAAATGCATTTGATTAAGTTGCTCCATCTACGGTTGAGAAAATTTTGCCCTTCATAACACCAAGAGGAATGATAACTCTTATCGCAAGTGAGCTATGAAGAGCTTATTCTTGTCTTTCCAGCTCGTCAGCCCGGTCATATACTTCAACTCCACTGTGACGGATAACCCGAATAGGAGTGGCATTGAGGTTATTGTTGAGGCTCGCAAGCTCAAGACGAAATTAGTAGATCAATTTAAAGGATAAAGAAGCCGAATCTGATTTGGATCTAGTTTGAGGATTTTGCATTATTCGCCTACTGCCGCTGAATTACTAGCTTGAAAGATCCAACCAAAATCAAATATGTACCATCCGTTTGTCAGGATCGTAGAACCCCGTGGAGTTAACTCTAGCTGTTCTTTGAACCTTCTGAAGTTTATTGATGTTATAAGCTTTGTTGATCGCAGAACACAACACAATCCAACCATACATTAAGATCGGAAGTACCACTGCTTTGTACGTCTTCAAAATCATCTTCTATTGTATGTCGCTCCTTTTACTGAATGTTTGACTAAAAGCATATGTGGGCATTCCTTACCCGTTCCTCAATATTTAATTCCCAGTTTATTTTGGGTTACCCAGATATTTTGGTACTAAAGATCAATAGTCCCGAGCTGGTGGCTTAGTTACTAAGTTTCGTCAAAGTCATGTCCGAGTTTTCATTAAACACAGGGATAAACTTTCCATACACCAAAAGTACAAAATCATTAGGATACCCAAATGCCTTGCCACCACAATTCATCAATTTAACGAGAACTGTATTAAAGACTAAAAAAAAGGAAAGGGAAGAGAACACCACCCTGGGGTTTTCCACTGAGAAAAGTCTGTCTTATTATTAGCAACGCTAGTTCAGCTTTCTTGGCTTTAAAAAAACTTGTGCTGTTCAAAAGAATTTCTTTCTCCCGATTTGAGCAAATCGTAGGTCAGGTTACCAAGTATGACATCAAGTTCACATTTTACGCTTGGCTTGCACTGCGATAATCCTAATTACCTCCCTTCTTTTGAAGACCAACTTGATCCTCAAAAAAAAAAATAATTCACACTTCCTCCTAAGAGCCAGTACCCCTGCATTTTTTTTTTTTTTTTTTTTTTTTTTTTTTTTTTTTTTTTTTTTTTTTTTTTTTTTTTTTTTTTTAAGGTGGCAATGGCTTCTTATCGATCTCAGACTTTCGATGTGACAGTTCAAGGCAGTAGCCATCACTAGACCGCCATTTCTGCCTAGATCGCTTTAAAACAAGATATCATTGACTAACTCGTATAGTAATGGCCGCGAACACAGCCATACGTCTCAAGGCCATATCTCAATGGACCAATAACTTTATTGGCCACACCACCATTCTGAATTTATTCGGAACTCTCCCAAGTTATTCCGACTACATCACTCAAAACTTTGAAGTCACCATTCCTTCAAGCTCAGCTTGGGAGGAAGGGGCTTTGACAGAAAATAAATCAGTACACTTTTATACAGATGGACCGAAGACTGAAAACGGAGTGGGTGGTGCAGTGTACTCAGATGGACTAAATCTCAGTCTCTCCTGTCGCCTACCAAACCATTGTAGCGTATTCCAAGCGGAAATTCTGGCGATAAAGGAAGTACTGTCTTGGCTTAAAGAAAACGTGATATCTAGCACGGGTATCCGCATCTTCTCAGATAGTCAGGCTGCTTTGAAATCCCTCGCATCAGTCTCTGTAAACTCCATTACAGCCCAAGACTGTCGATCGTCTCTAATGGAGATGGCCAAACAGTTTAATATTCACCTATTCTGGGTGCCGGGTCATAGGGACATTCCGGGGAATTGCAAAGCCGACGAACTCGCCAGAATTGGAACAGAAATGCCTATCTTACCCGAAAAGGCAAATATAGGTATGCCCATAGCTTCAAGTAAACTTATGTTGAAACGAATTGCTCTGGAACAATCAAACACAAGATGGCTTAACACTACCATTTGTATGGCGACCAAACAAATCTGGCCTAAACTGGATTTGAAACTGGATTTTCCCTCAGTGAATATCAGATAAAGAGCTGATCTGAGATCTTCAGTCATAACTGGGCACTGTCTCATAGGTAGACACGCCGCACGACTCGGTGTACTATCAAACGATTTTTGCAGGAGTTGCTTGGACGAGGAGGAAGAGGAGACAATCCCACACCTTCCTTGTACATGCCCTGCTCTCTCTTACAGACGCAAACTTCATCTAGGAGAATATTTTTATAATGAACCAAGCGATCTCATAAACACAGACATTAATAGTTTTCTTCGCTTCATCAAAAGCTCCAAATGGTTTTAATTAGTAGGGAACCTTTTTGTTCCCTATTAGATCGTGGTATTACAATGGACCTCTAATGGTCTAAGTGTGTCAGACGCTTTAATGACAACCACGTTAACCTAACCCGTATAGTCCTTTCTTTCTTACTTATTTACAACTTTTAACTGACTTTCTTATTAAATTATTTAAGTTGGCGCAACAGCCCGGATTTGCCAGGTCCTCAAGCAGTAAGCTTCTTTCATCCATCTCGGTCCTAGTTAATTCCATAAAGTTTCACACGTCAAGTTGATTTAAGTCCTCTTCCACATGTTTGCGCAAACGCATTTGCTTATGTCTCTGAATATTCAACTTCAATTCCAATAACTCCTAAAAGCTTCAAAGAAACGTTTAAAAAGCTTCTTGAAGTTGAAAAGTATATAACACGCTTTTGTTCCTCAAGCTCTCCCAATGACTAAATTGTTCTTAATAAACTATTTAGTTGCATGATTGTTAAGACTAAGACTTTAAAAAAAAAATACTATCGCTTGGGCTCGTCCGGGATTTGAACCCGGGACCTCCCGCACCCTAAGCGGAAATCATACCCCTAGACCAACGAGCCAGTTGTGAATTTTTTAGTTCCAAATTGGTTAAAAAATTATTAAACATAAGGTCGCAATCATGCTTCACCAAAACCATCCGAGCTTAACTCCCCAAAGAAACTAAAAAAAAAAAACATTTGTGCAAATATTGACTATTTGTTGAACAAATTCGATTGTCCTCGAGGCAGGTTTATACAATTGGCCAAGCCCAACACACAAGTCAGAAATTATTAAAAATGAATTGTTCAGCAGCTGTGTGTGTTCACAACTAAGCAAACATGATGAAAGTTTCAAGTCAATTTATGATGCATCTAAAAATACATAAATTCAGCTCATATCTGTGGGATCTCGTTTGTTTTTTTATTAATATTTCTTACGCACTAAATTAAACCAACTTATAAAATTACACTCGCAAACAAACAGACCGCAACGATTAACTTTAATCTGACTTAAAATAAATCAATCATAATTTTTTTTTCGTGTTTTTGTTTGAAGAGTTAATTTATACAAAAAACCATGCGAAGCGCATCAATTCAGTTGTTCGAAAACTTTCCACACACAACTGTCTACACTAATAACCCCCCAACCAGCTTTTCAGCCATTTATCAAATCATAAATTTCTCGGCGCTGAATTGAATTGGCCTGGGCCCATTGTTTCGTGCGATAATCTGCATGCATTTATAATTTTTCTCTTTAGCAGAATTATGACGACAGCTCGAAAAGCCTCGGAGACTCCAAGACTGTGCCACAAGTACCAAAGATACAAATCTATCTATGTATGGAGGTATACGTATAGTCAAGAAGTTCAGTAGCTTTGTATTTGTGTAGAAGAACTCATGATGCATTTATACGAGGAGCTCGTGGGGAAGGTGGCTGGAAAACAGGATGAAGACGACGAAGAATTATGATGCAGCCAACGCACATTCAACGTCCAACGTGCCATTAATCGTATCCATCACTCCTCGGGCAATATGCATAAATTCCAAATCACAATCGAGCACGCACTCTAGAAGAGAGAAGGAGCAGCCTTTTATGCCGAACCCGAAACCGAAACCCATGCAAGCGAGATTCCATATTCATTCACCAGCGTTGCACCTTCCCTGCCCGCTTCGTGCTCCATTGTCGGCCGTCTTTTCTGAATCCAACTCCAGAGTCCAAAATCCAAAGCCAGATCCAACAGCAAATGCAATTTCCGCTTGAAGAGTTGGGCTACAAAATCCATGCTTCTAATGGTGGCTGGCTTAAATAATTGACAGTGCATTTGCAACATGCTGAAGGTGTAGAGACGTGGATTTTGTCGGGATGGCGGTGGTGGGGGTGGGAGGAGTTGAAGTTGGACAAGCATTATAATAAATTAATTATGCTATTCCATGTGTGGCTCTTAAGCGCTAAGAAGGAGAACTGCCTATCCATCAATGTTGCTGTTGCAAGTGGAGCGTTTGATGGATTCATTATGAAAGCCATGCAATCCAGGGACGTTCTAGTATGCTCAGCCAAAGCCTCTTTTCGGCGAACAATGCTTTGTCTTACCTTTGTACGTCGTCACTCGTCAGCTACTGTGTAAAGTGTAGCTTAGATATATGGTGTAGATTCTTTAATGGAACAGGGCTGCATTTGTCTGAGAGTGGTTGGGTTGGCTTTTCAAGGGCCTCTGGTTTTGAAAGAAGATATGGAGGGCTCACAGGTGTACCGAACCAAATCATAAAAAAAAATCTAAACTAACGCCAAAATTTCTGCAAAATTGACCTCGATTTAGAGCTGTAATGAACTACATAGTTCATTACAGCTCTATGTAAATAGAGGTCAATTTTGCGGAAATTTTGGCGTTAGTTATGGATTTTTTTTTATGACTTGGTTCGGTACAGCTGTGAGCCCTCCATACATATACATGCACGATTGAAAGCAAAATTTATATTTTTATGTCGTGGTTTGCTTGTACGGATTTTCGATCAATAAGAAAAATACACTCTATAAATTTTTAAGAAATGGATCGCGATTCACGCGATTGAGGAAAATGAAATATAAATCTGGAATAAACGTATTTTCAAGAACAAGAAAGATACAATTAATGGGAAGGGATAACAAGAATGAAACAAAGTGCGTTTCGCGCTATTCAACGACATAAAATCATAAGTGTACATTATAACATTAATTGGAATAATGTCTTGAAGATCTGAATTATATGCAAACTATATGAGATTTATGTAATTCATTTTGAGATAAAGTAAGAATGAGTGCGATTCACGCGCTTGAAAGGATTCAAATAACTGTCAAACATATTTTAAAATTAATTTAGTTCCCGCTTGATAAGATTTTTGAAATTCTGCTGTGACAGAACTTATTGTAGAACTGAATTCGCTGTAAGTCATTAAGAGTTAATGGGTATCAATGGTCCGGCCTGTACAATCTTTGCACCGATTACCGGGAGACGAAGCAACAGAAAAAGACTGGTACGCACTGGTCTACAAATGCAGAAGAGGGCATGCACTCGCTGGGAGAATCCTATAAGTTGAGGCCACCTTTAGTAAGAAAGTAAAGCGCGATTCATCAAAAATGAATTTTATTTGAATATTCAACTACCTATTGGTAATTCAACATAAAAACAGTATAATACATTTCTTAACAAAAAATCAATGTTTCACACGATTCAACAAAAGACACGTTGAATCCCTCCAAAAAAAAAACTTTCTATATATTTTTATCTTCAGTTTCAGTAACTTGACACCAATCACTTGCTCTGTACAATAAGATTCAAAATTACTACCCATCCTAATATCATTCTCACATGCATTTCCAAGCTTCTTTTAGGAATAGGTTTTTGTACTAGTGGTCTGCATTTGAAATACTTCCAGGGGAAATGAAGATTGTGAAGATGTTCACTCCCTAAAAGAATTATTAGTTGTTTTTAAATGTATAGGCAGCGCAGTAATAGTTTACACAGTAAATAACAACAAAGGAATAGTGCGTATAAATCGGGCAGTATTAAGAGTGCACATAATAGTGCTGAAGAGTTTTGGAGCGTCTGGATAACAATGACATTCAAATTTGGTTGCAGACATTTTTTTTTGCGTGAGGTTGGCAGGTTTTCATTATTCGACAATGTGTTCGGTGATATTTGTTCATTTTATGGTTTGTCTTCATCAGAGCCAAAATTATGTGGTTTGAAGTCTTACGATTAGACGGTAAACGTTAATAGTCAATGGTCAAAATGTTGTGAGAGTAATCGAAGGATTGCTGTGATGCCAATAGATTCAAAAGCATATGAAAAGTAAGGGAATGACATTATATTTTTCGTCATTGAAAAAACAATAGCAGGGCTCTGTGGTGGTGGGACTAGCAACGAAATCCATAAAATCCACGATTTCGATGTCTTATTTCCAATATACGAGAAGATAAAAAGATTTTCATAGAAATAACCAAAACGTCATTCCTATTCCTGGTGAAAACACTAATGCCGGATTTGGAAGACTTACAAGTTTCATTTCCATTTTTTTTAAGACTTGTGACTTTATCGTGTAAATAACTTTCGGATCTGCTTTTATTTTCGACATAAGAAACTGGCTTCATTTTACATAATATAAAGTACCTAACTTAAATTTTCACCAAGGTTAGTTAAGCTGGTTCTTGCGTACGGGGTTCAACAGCAAATCGTGAAAATTTGTGAGAAATTTTATCATATGACCACCATATTGCAAATCATGTAAGGAAGCATGATCTTACTAAATTTTTCTGACACCGATACCCTTTTTGACTTTGTGTACATACATGCCATTAAAATTGATTTTATTAATAATTTTGTCACTTGTTTGAGAGAAAATTTGTCAATGGACTTAATTCAGCACAAACCGCATCTTTACTTTTAGAGTGAATTAATGATTTTGACATTTGTTTTTATCAAACATTATCTGAAACGAGTTTATAGCTTAAGTGATGTTTTTAAGAATTTTATTTTCCACCTACTACAGGGTGCGGCACGGAAACCGAAAGGGTTTTAAATCGTAACAGCGCCACCTGTAAGCAACGTAGGGAAACTATCTTCGTCTCGTTCGAAAGAAGAAAAAAGAGCAATTTTTTTGATATATTTATTTAAGTTGAAAGCTTTTTAGTTTTAAAGATAGCATCATTTAAATGACGACCCTCATTTTCGATACAATTACGAAGGCACAAAATAAAATTATCGTATACTTTAGTCAACATAGTGGTCGGAATTGCAGCGGAATGATGTCAAATTTCAGTCTTTAAGGCTTCTAGGTCTCGAGGTTTATTTTCGTATACTTTTGATTTTAAGTAGCCCCGCAGAAAAAAATCGCAGACGGAGAGATCGGCTGAGCCCGAGGGCCACACGATTTTGGCGTTACGTGAAATTAAACGGTTACCAAAAATTTCGTTTAAACAAATCATCATTGAGTATACAAAATTTTGTATAGATGGAAGTTTAAGTCAGAATGAAGTGTTCAGCATATGATACGATCAGATAAATTTAAATTTTTGGCGTGCATGCGCGCGGAGCGACTCGGACTGGCTTGAACGGCGTCGCCGACACGCGCGTTGTTTGGCGAAGTCCTTATAAGTGTTGGCGGACCCGGGGGCTTTTTTTTTTACAAACCGACCCAGTTTCGGGAAAATGTTTCACCCATTTCCACAATGTTGTTTCAGAGAATACAGGTTTTATACGCCTAAATTTCGAAATTCGCGCATCGTCAATACGTATGAATCATTGTTTCTAAAAAACCGTTCTACTGCGAACGCGCGCTGCTCAACCGTCCACTCACTCATGTTTGTTCGTTATTAGTTTAAAAAAATTGCTTTTTCTTATTCTTTCGAACGCGACCAAGCTCGTTTCCCTACGTTGCCTACAGGTGGCGCTGTTATGATTTAAAATCCTTTCGGTTTTCGTGACGCACCCTGTACATACGCAAATAGAACCACCAATTTCAACTCTATTTCAACTGGACATACAAAAACGTATACTTTTCGAACGCGCATCCTTTAGCTTATTCAAAAGTGGATTGTTAATTTGTAGGTATACATAATATATATATTTCATCTTTCGTTTTCGTTTCCTTTTACTTTGTTCACTTAAAAACTTTGATTTATTAAAAAAAATTCAGAAATTATGTATAGCTCTTATCTGTTTTGGTTCTTTATTCATTTCAATGTGTATTATTTTTCTAAGAAATTACATATTTATTTTACTCCTTTTCCAAATCAGCTCATTTGGACATGGTATAAATGTCAAGCATACCAACTTTAAATTTTAAAGTAAAAGTGTATATGAAGTCAAAAAAGCGTTTTACCAATAGGTATGGATTACCAATAAAATACGCCTATTGTGTATGTCTATGTAGCGCTTCGCGGGATTGAAATTGAATTATTTTCAGTCGATACAAATCAACCTCTGGAAACCTTGACATAAAGGCCACAGGTCAAAAAGCCCTGTGAAATATAAAGTAGTGTAATTTCTTAAAGAAAAAGAAGAAAATAGTTAATTTTACACCTTTCGAGAAATGGCGGCCATAGTGTGCTTCGCGCGATTGCTTTGTTACTTGCCTAAATGTTTAATTATTACAGCTCCGAGGGCTTGAGGATTCTTATTACAGATTTTTCATACAAATATAAGAAAATTTAAAAAAAATATCCAACAAATCCGGATAAAGCAATTGATGCAATTGGAAAATATGGCCTTTTACATATTTTTAGTGCTTCAAAAACTCAAGAAGCATTTCGTCGAAGATGCATTATCTGGAAGCGACAAAAAAAAAATGGATGAAGACAATGGAATATGAAGTCAATTTATTTAATGAAAAAGATGCCTGAAGATGGTTAGACAAGCCCGCTGGAGCCAATATCGTTACAGAACTGCTATTCTTCAAGATGAGTTAAGTGAAGATGTCTATGTTGAGAAACCAAAGGGACTTTCGATGAGAAGAGAAGGGCAAGTTATGAAGCTGAACAAAGCTGTCTATGAGCTGAAACAATTCAATCTTCTTCTGAAGAGGTGTTCTTCATCGCTGGCAAAACCATTGCGTAAGCTTTTCCATCGCTCCTACTGTTCTGAAATCTTCCCTAGAAGATGGAAAACAGCATTTGTCCAGCCTGTTCCTTAAAAAGTTGACCCTTCCCCTCGTCCTATCGACCAATCGCACTTACGTCCCTTCTTTCCAAGGTCATGGAATCGCTGATAAATCATCAGCTTAAGAAATATCTCAAAGATCGAAAGCTTCTTAATGACCAGGAATACGGCTTTCACAGCAATCGTTCCATGGTGATCTGATGGCATATCTCACCGAAGAGTGGAACAGATCTTTACATTGTTTTGGAGAAAGTAAGATTAGTGCGCTTGATATTTCTAAGGTATTTGATAGAGTTTGGCACCAGGCACTCTTATCGAAAATGCGTGCGTTTGGCATCAACGAAACCCTTATTCTTTAGATTAGAAATTACCTTCTAGATCGTTCAATGCATGTTGTATTGGACGGTTTTAAGTCTGATCTTCATAAAATAAAAGCTGATGTTTCCCAGGGCTCCGTTTTGTGTCCGACTCTCTTCCTCATTTTTATAAATGATCTCTTGTCTGAAACTTCTAATCCACTTCTTTGTTTTGACGACGACTCTACTGTCCGCTTTTCATATTCGTTCCCAAATTCACGTCCATCTCCTTGGGAAGTGGAATTGCAGCGGTATCGTCGTTAAAGCAAAATATACCCCCTATACCATTGTCCTTAAATGGCACTTGCATCGAAGAAACCGAAAAGCTCTCAGTACTCTGTATGTTTGTTAACGACGATCTTCGTTGGAATGATCACATTCTCGGGACCGCCAAAAATGCTGCGAAATGCTTAGGATTTCTATATCGATGTAAGAAATTTTTCACCCCTTCTGATCTGGCTAAAATTAATGAGGCGTTTATACGTCCAAAACTCGAATATTATACTCACACCTTTGGGCAGATGCAGAACAGAGCGTTTAAACTGATAGGAAACAGAGCTATCATGAGTTCATTCCCATCTCTTGAGCACCTTCAGAATGTTTCATATATTTCCACTTCGCTAGGAATGCTCATCAGTTCACGCTGGAGCCTAACTTTGGTCGTACCGTCAAATATAGAGATTGTTTTTTTTAGTAGCACAACTCGATTATGGAATAACTTACCCGGCACAGTTTTCCCTTTACCATTTCAATTTGCAAACATTCAAAACCAATGTTCATCGTCACCTCCTTTCTCTCCCTCCCTAATTTCTCCATCGCCCGTGCTGTGTTAAACATTATAAGGGTCTCTTAACATACCCTTGAGCGCGAGTGAATTATAAAAAAAGAAGAATAAATATGTCGATTCTTAAAGGGTCCAACATATGAAGAAGCTGACTGTTTCTGAAAATTGGGCTACATGGAGCCTTGCCAAGATGCAATAAGAGCTGGAAGATGCTTGGAAATGTATTGAACCTGATGCTAATGAAGTCTTGGATGTTGTTTAAGACAAGACTGATGGATGTAAGGTGTAAGGATCTGTATGTCCATGTAAGGAATGCTTCAACTTCAAGTTTTCCAGGACACAAGTTTAGACAGACGCATTTGGTTACTACAAAAATTGTGCTCTGTGATACTGGTTGAATGGATCATCCGTAGAAGATTATTTTAGCCAAATTATTTCCACAGCTCAAAAGTTAAACAATGTTGTTGGAAGCTTATTTTTGTAATGTCTTCCCGATGAGTAAAAGTCGATTCTATCAAAATGAATATGCGGGAAGCGTGCTGGGTACATAAACTTTTTGCAAAGTAAAAACGAACAACAACTTATTCGACTGAGATCATAGAATAGAGTGAAAAATGTATTGCAAATATTTTCAGTAACAAAAATATCAAAAGTTAAACACAATAGTAATTTTGATCGCAAGTATACATTTATCAGATATTTCAAGAATAAGGTTGACTGACGGTAAACAAACAAAAACACAACGGAAGACACAACACGTTACAATATTTTTAAAAATAGAGAACAAAAACTAAACAATATTACTCCTGTAAAGAATTGATAGAAATTATTCACTTCAAGGCCTTTTAAGCGCGATTGGATATAAAGAAAAACAATAGCATACATTCAAAATTTTGTATTAAGAATTTAATTACGTACAAAATGTTTTAAGAACATTTTCTAAAAATTCAATAAGTTCAGTGAAGTAGCGTTCCATACAAACAGCGCCCTTTAAATATCTAACCACATCCATCCCTGTACACCAAGGTGTAATATTCATGTACGCGCGATTTTTTAATTAGTTTTCTTGGAAATTAAATTGTTTAACTAATGGCTTATTTTCATAACAATACCGACCCGTGTTGCTGGTCATTGCTTCTCAAAAAGAAGACCGTGGTGCATTGTTGGCCCGATGCGGTGTACCAGAATACTGCTTAAATAATTTTCAACATTGTATATACAGACACATCATCCGCATGCGATATAATAGTTATTAAATAGGCAGACATTGCAGTTTGTCTGGAACGCGTTCCTTGAAAATTAAATTCCAGCGAAATAATGTTTATGGCCATTTGCACAAACTTACAATAAATTATTTTGTTCTGTTTTTTTTTTTTTTTTCTTGGTTTTCTTTAGCCATAACTAACATTATTATTGTTGATTTATGGGCGTTGCATATACATATAAAATGTTTATTACATTTATGTGGGTGCCGATGTCGGTGCCGGTACCGGTGCCTGCGATGGGTATGGTGTGTTTTTTTTTTAGAAGCCGAGAATAATTGCATTGTGCTATATTTGGAGAAAATTCACGGAAGAGGGGGTATTTCTGGAAAAATTAGAAAATTAAATTTAAATAGTGTAACACTGTTGTGTTTTAGTTTCTTATAAATTTAAGGGCATGTTTTAGAACTATCTGAAGAAAAAAAAATGTTTTGTAACACAAAAAGAGAAGTTTTTATATGAAATTTTGTTGGTTTTAAATTACTGGTAAAGAAAACTTATTTTAAAATGAACCAATTGATGCTTAGTAAAGACCGCCTTAACAACTTCCTCAATACTCGCTTGCATTCGAGCTATTTTTGCAACACTTCGAACTGAAGATATCAGGGTCGGAAGATCTGTCACTTGATCCTGAAAACGTTGAAAAAAAGATACATTTATTATTCCCTGAATAATGGAATGCTAATTTCCTAAATAAAATTGAACAACTTCAGCTTTGTTCTGTGCTGAGTCTTCCCATCTTTAATTTCTCAAGATTTTCAAAACTAATTCTGACAAAAAAAATAATAATAAAATACATAAACAAAGAATCTTATTCAATACCTAAATCATATCGTTACTACTGCGCCATCCTGGAGAGACAAATCCCTTCATCTTTTCAGCTACAAAATAAAAGTTTGAAAGTGTAGGGCTAACTGGACAATTAGAAAATTGATTCTATTTTAGTGGATGGAATGACAAAACGTATTTTGGAGTTGAAGTCATTAAACTTTCAATTGAATAATTAGCCAATTCCAATTGGGATTTGTATTTGGCTAAGGAAATCCTAAATGAATTACACCACACAGGAAGCTTGTAAGACTAGTCAGAGAATTTCTATTGGAAGCACTGTGGTTGTAGCCGTCATTGCGCATTTTACATTTTACAAACACGTTTCGCAAAACCCGAAAAATTATGGACTTATTTCACACTTCACAAAGAAATAATTTCCAAATTTCGGAGATTATATTTTATTTACTGCTTGGGAGTTTCTCAACTGTGGGGTGATTTTATTTCTCTTCTCTGTCATACTCATTCTCAGAAGTTACCAAAAAATGACGGAATCAAACAATTTATCACTCAGGAAGTCAAGGGTTTCGGTATGCGATGTTTAGTACATGAAAGTCTTAAAATTCGAAAAAAAAAATAAAATGCACGACCGGGTCGCACGAACTTGCTCCTATGTAAAAGACTAGGATTTTTACAAACGAATGCTATTAGAAAAAACTGTTCATAAGGATAAAATAATTTTTTTTTTTAAATTCTTTTAGTAGCAAGAGATAAAAACAGAATGCTATGCAAATATGAATTTATGCTCGAACAAAAATTATAAGTCGTTGCAGTGGTTTCTTAAAAAATTGCTTTTATATACAACAAAATTTTTAAAAGATTTTTGAGAAAAAAATTTGGTACGCCAACTTTAAGTTTTTATTATTGTACGAATGAAAATTAAATTTAAAAAGAAATATTGAGCCGTTTTTAAAATATCGAATTTTCCAAAAAAAAAAAATCTTTTTTTTTCCAAAGTTCAAAAAATGTTTTTTTTCTCCACATCTTGTAAATTATATTGAGAAACTTTTATTTATCAAGTTGAAAAAAAATCTAGCATGGAGTTTTCGATATATTGAGTTTTGAAAAAAAAAATTTTTGAAACTTTTCTTAAAAATCAAAAAAAATAATTTTTGAAAATTTGAATACACAAATTTGTTCAAAATGCTGGGGAGCTTTTTATAGACTAAGAGCTCACAGCTATTTTTGGATGTGATTGATAACAAAAAATAATTAGCATAATATTAGATAGGCCTTTTATAGATATTTACAAATGTGAAAGTCTTGCATACTCTAGTGGGAGCAATAGTGCATCAAGTATGCAGTTCTTTCCAAGTCCAAATAATTGTGATAAAAACTTTGCCAAAATGTAGAGTTAAGCCCCCTGATTGAAAATATCGAGGTCCAAGACGTTTTACAGACAACCTTCTGCCTGCCAGACGCGATAAGATCTTGCACTAAGAAGGCCACCTTCAAAACTTCTTGGACCTCGATATTTTTTGCAATCAGGGCACTTAGCTGTTCATTTTGAAGTTATGGCAAATTTTGTATCCCAATTTTTTAGAATTTGGAAAGAACTGCATACTTGATGTACTATAATAATGCACTCTTGTGCCCACTAAAGTATGCAAGACTTTCACATTCATAAATGATTATAAAAGGCCTATCTAATTATGCAAATTTTTTTTTGTTATCAATCACACCCAAAAATCGCTGTGGGCTCTCGGTCTATTAGCATAAAACATATTATTAAAGTCGGTGGTACCGTTTTTGAGAAAAGCAAAAAAAGTTGTCCCATGGGGTACCCTCAATAACCATTTTTCGGAACATTTTTTTCAACCGTTACCTAGCTTTAATTAAATGAATTTTTTTTGTATTTTTAGTTTTTAAATCTGTCGAACAGTTTTTGAAAAAAAAAAAAATATTTATAAGATTTCGAAAAAAATTCGTAAGGCAGGTACCGTTATTTTTGGTCTTAAAAAAAAAAAGAAAAAAACGTGTGGGGGAAAAAATTTAATGTTATATCTACCAAGTTTAAAGAAAACGGCCGAAGCGTTTAGGTTATAATCGAACAGACAGACAGACAGAATTGCGAATTTTTAGTCTTCGCTATCATCGCGATGTCAACTTTGATCAAAATCTCGAATTCGATTTTTTTTAGGAATGCATAACTTGCCTTATAGTATCTACCTATAAGTCGCAAGTAAAAAACGAAACAAACGGAATGGACCAGCGCAAAAATTAAAATCGAATGAAACGAGTGTTCAAGGTTGGTGATAATGATAAATTCAATGACTTTCCGTATCAAAATCAGTGCTTTATTTGTCACATTTTTCTACAATTCAACTTAGCGCCATCTAAATTCTTAACATTTCAACTATTTTAGTTCGCTTTATGTCAAAATGCATTCACTTTTAGATAGAAAAACCTCCGGTGTGAAAACCAAGCCGTCGCTAATGCCAAAGTGCTGAAAGTAGTGTGTTCGGGATTGCGGAGGTTCGGGAGCTGCCCTTCGTCAGTATGAATCAAATGTACATATTAAGCCGTTGTTAATAGTGGTTTCCATAAAATAGTTTCATTTTTTATTTTGACCTATCTCGTTATCGACTTGGTGGATTTAAATTATTTTCATTATTTCTAAGCTTTTTGAAAGTTGAATAATATTAAATAACAAAATTATCACAGAAATATGAATTGAATTTTCAACAAATTCTTTTATTATTATGTATAAATTTAAATTTATTTCAAAAACGCGTTCATAATTTTATTATGTTTAGGTTTTATATCCCGATTAAAAAATGCTCACCTTTAATGTTTACCTAAAAATGTTTTAGAAATTGAATAGTTTACCAAACAAAAATATTGTGAAAGGAGTTCCAAAGGCTCTCACAAACGAGATGGCATAATTAAGCGCTTTTCCTTTGCAATTTCAAATAGAAAATGTTCTTAATCTCTGATCATTCTTGAGAATATGCGATAGTTCCTATAATCAGTAATTGTCAGTTCAGCAAATCATAATCATTTGTATTCGGATATAGGGTGATCCCAAACTTGAAAGTCATACTCCTTAAGAACCACACCATAATCTCGTAGAAGCTATCGATCCTTAAAACACCATATTCTTTTCTTCGCTCGTAACCGACACAATATGCCCGACAACACCACTCACCAGATGACAAGTTGTTACAAGTTCTACTATCGGAATACAGCCCCTGGCTCTATGTCTTCGTCAACAACTTTTCTGCGCTACAATATGAGGCCATCATAGGTCGTGGGTCATGGCACTAGAAGGGAAAGTTTGTGTCCTATTTATACCCGTACACCACCGAT
The DNA here is from genome assembly GCA_911387755.1 of Chrysotoxum bicinctum. Classification (NCBI taxonomy): domain Eukaryota; kingdom Metazoa; phylum Arthropoda; class Insecta; order Diptera; family Syrphidae; genus Chrysotoxum; species Chrysotoxum bicinctum. The sequence continues at coordinate 97,485,113 of OU426990.1, read as the reverse complement.
ACAAGCAACAGCCAATGCCAATCGAACGTCACGTCGCGTCGGTCGTTGTTTTCACGTCACCTTCTATCCCATCACCAAAAATACAGTGGGTTATTTTAACTATATTTTTAAATAAATCTTGAATTGCTAATTAAAATTTGTTTCATATCCTGGGCAACAGGAAATAAAATTTTCTTACGAAATTATTGTTGAAATTGTGATTTTCGATTCCAAATGTTGTTTTTTTTTGTCACAAAATTATTTTAATGACCAGAAGTGTCAAACTCTTCCACATTAATTAACCTTTCTCTTGTGGCTCGCAAGCTGCTACATCGAGAATAAGGTTTTAGAAAATTGTACATCTTATTCTCTTTTTATCTCATAAAAAATTTAATTTCTTGTTCTTCAGTGAAAATTCGGTGCCAAATAATCCGGTAAAACAATCCACTGTCTAACACCGCCAGCTCAAAGCGTGAATGGTAACTTTTGTTCACTTGTTGGTTTGGTCTCCCTTTTGTCTCTCTGTCCCTGGTTCAAAAATGGCAACGGTGATGGTCGTGGTAGTGTTGGTTTCTGTTTGACTTTTGCTTTGATCGATGTGTTGATAGTTTAACTTCCTTTCATTCATCTACGTCCCAAACCCAACTCCAACAACCACCCGTAAGAAATGGAAGGAGACCGAGAAAATTGTAAGGAAATCAACTGTACCGGGGAAACAAGGTTATTGATGGCCCGTCATTTACGGACGTTATTTGAGTTTTATGATTCCATATAGTTAGAAGCGAGTGGAATCCATTTAAGGGTGAACGACAAGAAAACCGAAATGATTAATGAATTTTGAAGTGACTTGCATGTTCTGGGCTACAGCTTCTCGGGTTGTGTGTGTGTTTTTTTTTTGTTCCTTTCTCTGTTGGTCGTTCCCTACGACTGTTTGTGGGTGTGAGGTCCTGGAAAATTAATGACCCAAATGACTTTGAGATAAGTTCATTTAAGACGAAGGACTCAACCACAAGCATAACCAACCAACAAACAAACCAGCCATACGTATCAAACGCGATGAAAAAGTTTTCCTGTTCTTTGTATCCTGATAAGGATATCCTTGAGACTTGGAATTTTATGGACGACCGTTAATTATAGGAAACATCTTTGGCACCAAAATAGATGGATGGATGGATAATCAGTGGTTGGAATTAATGATTTTTTGTATTGTTGTTGGTATTTTTAGTGTCAGAAGTTTTAGCTGTTGAAAGGAAGAAGTTAAGTTTGGTGTCAGTTTCGTAAAATCAGGAATCGATTTAATACTGACATCGAACTTAAATAAATGACAAGTATTGGCCTACTCCATTTTTGAGTAGAGTTTCATTAGATAGAAAACTCCTCATTCGCCTAAATTTTGCTTGTTTTATTTTGAATTTCAAAGTTTTCGAACAGTAACAAAATCTTCTGATTTGAATATGATACACAATTCGATTGGAAATTATAAATGTTCGCTTCAAATTCACAATTTTACGAGCCACAACTTTAATCTATGGTCTAGTACCTATTCGCCTCTCGTGAAATGGACAATGAATGCATTCCACAGTCTGTGGAAGCAAGGGAATTATCGTATTCAGTGTGAAAAAATTGTACCTTTGGAAATCATTGTGGTTTAGTTCTAGACAGAAGCTGTGGAACGTACAGGTACAAATTTCACGCTAAATATTTGTGATTTTAGCTCAAGCAAACAATTTAAAAAGTAATCATAACCCCTTTAGTGCGCGCACAATTAAAATTTAAAAAAAAGAGAAAATTGAATCATTTGCAAAAATTTACATTTAAATTTTTTGTTCCTGACATCAAAAATAATCCGTGAATAATTATTTTAAAATGTGAAATATTTTTGTTTTAAACTCTCGAATCTTGTAGGGACTGTTAAATGAAAAACAAATACGTTCCACAAGCTATTTCATATTCCTTCTTCGAAAAAATTTTTCATTTTAAACGAAAGAAACATGAAATGAAGCCTATACAGTGTAAGATTAAAAACGAATATTAATATTAATCAATTTCATGTCTTATGTCACACCTCGTGTCTTTATTCGCTCGAAACTCGAGTACAATTTCCATATCTGGGCAGGTGCTCCAAAAACTTACGTCTCATGGACAGAATTGAATTGAAAAGAGAGCTATGAAAATGATAGGCGATCGTTGGCTAACTGGAACAGAATCGTCCAAGCCACCACGATACTCCCAATAGAAGGTCTACCTCATCGATATTTCGAAGAAAGAGTGCACGTACACGACAGCTGCACCTCACTATCCGAAGATAGAATAGGAGAGACAGAAGACGTACGCTATTGCTCTCAGACTTCAGAGCACTATCTCCCATGGTTCCAAAATATAGCTTCCGGTCGCGCTTCGCAACCGTGCGGTCACTTACAGATGAGCTCCTGCAAAACTCAGGGCCTGTCAGCCCCAGATATACACACACCCAGCTATAGTCGAAGTAGAAACCATCAACCAAGAATGTGCAACCCTCTGGTGAGTTGTTACACACTCCTTAGCGGATTCCTACTTTAAGGACACCGTCCAGAATGTTCCCATCTAGTTGGTTCAGTTACTTGCGTAACCTATCCACAGACACCATGAGGAGGTCGATAGGAACCTGGAGTGTAATAGATTTGTCAAATAGTAGCAATACCGGCCCACCGAAGTGGACGAGCTCGTCGAAAGTCAAGACCATGAACCATGCATTTACTTTTCTACTTTTCTAATTTTTCGGACTATGTTTAACATTGTAAGGGTATTTATAACCCAGAATTTCGACAGCTGAATGCGGCTATATTAATGAAGCTGCATCTGTCAAATTGGCTGTCATTTATTTAGTCCGTATTTCATCTACAATCAACATGGAGATTTCTTTCGTTCTACAAAATTTATAAATTATTAAATTGTTTTATGAAAGTAGGTCTTCTGTTTGAAGAATATTTGGCGCGCTTCCGCGAAAAATTATATTTAGCTATGAGGCCCATTTCTGGATGAATGGGTGTGCGTCAAAAAGCAAGATTGTCAAATTTCGAACGATGACATTTCAAATAAGATCCACCAAATTGCAATTCATCCAGAGATCACTGTTTGGTGTGGATTTTGAGCTGACAGCATCATCGGTCCATACTTTCTTGAGAACTTTGTCAACGGCGGGCGATAACGATAAACCTCCACTAAACCATCTTTATTAATATGGGTGTTAACATTCATGAATTTTTGACAATGCTATTTTAAATTTACACTTGTCAGCTTTGAATCAAAAAATTGTTCTTATAAAAAAGCCATTAATTTTAATATTCCATATATTGAACTCGCTCTCCATACAAAAGGCCCCATTCGAAGGTGTTAAAGAGTGGTAGAGCATGGTCACACAATTCACTTTTTTACCCTTATCCAACTGTCATGAAGTTCTTCTGCGCCTTTTTGTGTGTTTTTTGTACTAGTCTTTGTTGAACAGCCGAATGTCTTAAGCGAGTTAGTATGATACTACTTAACAATTTGCTAACTTTATAGTAGTTTACTAACTCATTCTTAATTTTAAACATTTTCTAACTAGTATAGTACTAAAAGAATTTTCTTAATTAATTAATTGCTTCTGAACACACCTAAAACAATGACATTTCGTGTAAAAAAAGTAAGTATACGAACCTTTTTTGATGTTTGCAAATGTCAAAGAGTCATATGAAGCTAGCACGATGCCACGATACTAAAAAAATAAAGTAGGTGTTCGATGATTTTAACTTTAATAAAAGGGTAGAGAAAGTATGATGCTATATTAGATTAAAATTTGCAAATTCGTTGTTTTAACCTAGTATCATACTAAAACAGCTTTAGCATCGTACTAATTCAATTAAAATGTTGCCATTGATTTTCAGTAATTTTTGAATGGTTGCAATATTTTTCTGATTTACCACAACACCACCACATAAAAATTTACTTTCTTTGAATACACTCACTTTTGCTATAACAAAGATTAAAAATAGAATTTTCATAAATTTTTTTCCGAAAATGTTATTCTTATTTTCGAAAAAAAAAACTTCTTTACATTATCTATCTCATAGAAACACTGAACGTCTGAACCAACAAATACACAATGATTCAATGCATCAAGCATTTTATTTTATTGAAAATTACCCAACATTTAATTTACCAAATTTGGAATTTAGATAAACGTTTGTGTGGGCGTGTCAGTGGGTGGCAATATTTTGTTGTCATTTCTTATTTTAAACTATCCTTTACAATATTTAAAATTTATATTTAAATCGATTTTATCGCACAAAAAAAGGCTGCCTCCATACAAAACAAGCAACTATTACAAAAAAAAGTAAAAAACGCCCAAAAACTTGGTGTGGAAAATTTGGAAGGCCAACTTCCTTAAAAAAAAGCACCATGTTTAACCATTACTTGGAGCAAAAACTGGATTTTTATCAGTTTTGACGATTTTTTTATAAGTGCCACGCCAGTGAGTGGAAATTAATTGTGATGTTTTTTTTTCCGCTATCCCATTCAATTGGCCAAACTGGGGCTTCGTGCTATACAGCCCATTTCAGAATAGACATTTTGCACGAAAGATTTTCGAACATGGTTTTCTCACAACTAAGAGATGAACAAAAAAATGTTTCGAAAAATTAAAATTTTTTACATTACACAACTTTTATTTTGAAAACTGAATATTGTTTGATTGAAAATATCTATCCTTTTGAATTAACATTGTGAAACATATACAATACATATTTACCATTTTAAACTTTTTCAAATCTATCTTCTACTGCTAAAAGAAAAACGAATTCAATCTCCAATATACATATCTACTATTTTTGTTAACTATTTCATACCGCTCGATTACAGGAAATATCAAACTTTTCCACTTTATTATAGGTTAGGTTAGTTTAAAGTGACTGCCAGCAGGAAAACTGAAACACACTATAAGTTAATCCATTCAGACAACATATTAATCTAGAATACTCCCTCCCTCATTAAACTACTTGAAGCTTTTTATGAAGCGATTGAAACTGCTAATATGTTCGACTTTAGGACTGAGTTCTTAGCTATAAAGTTGCAAAGAAATGGAGATAGAAGACCACCTTGTGGCGTACCTCTTTGTACAGATCTTCTTGCAGAAACGACGTCCAATTTAAAATTGAAAATCCCGATGACCATTATTTGATTAATCAATCTAGCAAGCGAACCATCTATCTCTAGTAACGATGGTGCAGATACTTTGTCGAGCACTCTTTACATCTAAGGAAGCCATCATAGTATTCGTTTTCTATAATGAAGGAAATGAAACTGAGTCAAGTCTCTTATCATTTCTCGTTCGTTAAAGTTATAAGTTAAGTTTATGAAGTTAACGTTCCTAGAAGGAATGATTGTAGAAAGACCTGTTTGAATGAAAATGGAATATCAGTCCACAACTTCTATTTTTATTTTTTTTTTTTTTTTTTTTTTATAATCTACCCGCACTCAAGGGATTATGATTACCCTTTAAATGTTTCAACACAGCGCGGGCGTGAAGTTACGGAAGAGAAAGAAGGATAGGAAAGATGTGTGGCACGATGTTCTGAGACTGAAGGTTGTTGTCTCAGATATTTTATCTCCAGGGATGGCGGCTGAACTAAAGCGGAGAATGCCGTGTCTTATTTCTACGTCGCTTATAATTCACATTATTTTATTCGTGTTCATCCTTGTTGGGCATACTAGTTTAACTCAATTACATGTTGTTAGTGTTATGCCTGAACAACATGCAATGAGTAAACCAGCAACCCATTGATGACAATTTTAGAAGGTTTTTAATGGAATCAAAACGACATAGACGACGGCATGGATCGAACCTGTGATCATGAGGTTCACAGGCGAGCACATAACCATCGCGCCACGGCCACCCCCATAAATAAAATAAATAAATTCAGTGGTGCAACACCTTGTAGAGAACCAGGACCTAGTGACTTACAACTCTCAACCATTCCTGTTCGCATTTTACCAGGAATGCAGGGGACTTACAATTTTCTACCGATTCCGAACGGCTTAGATGAGCTGTACTTTTCATGACAAGAGATGCTCTTGGAGGATTTGTCACTTTCTCGAAAGAGGCATTTCACCATGAATACCATTTTGCCATCGGCTGAGAATCGACAAAAAACCCAAGAACTTCTGGATGACAACCCGTAGTTATTCCATAACTTTTTTTTTTATTTCGAAAAACAATTTTTTTTTTGTTTTTTATAATTAACGCCCACTCAAGGGATTATGACTATCCTTTAAATGTTGGTTAAACACAGTGCGAGCATTAGGAAACAGTGGGAGCATTGAGTAGGAGAAACCGATGTACATTTGTCTTAAATTTCTGGACATTGAAGTGGGGAGGAAAAACAGAGTCGGTTAAGGAATTCCACATTCGAGTCGTACGGCAAAAGAAAGAATCTCTGTACTTAACTGTGCGTCCAAAGTTTGGCTCAAGGGTATATTGATGAGCATTCCCTGCGGCACGAGTATTACGGTGAAATTTTTTTTAGGGGGGGATGCACACGCTATTTCAATGAACATTGTTTATACAAATAACGATAAAACAGTGATAGACAAGAGACATTTCGACGATGTTCCAACGAAACAATTGTTTCGGAGATTACTCTGTCACCTATCAGCCTTAAAGATCTATTCTGGATTCTGTCTAGTAATTGTAAAGATGTTTTTGATGCACCAGCCTAGATATGAGAATTGTATTCTAGTTTAGGACGTATATAAGCCTTATAAATTGTGGCTAGATCAGAGGGGGAGAAAAAGTTTTTACATCGTTTTAGGAAACCTAAGCATTTGGCCGCATTTTTAGCAATATCCAATATGTGGTCATTCCACAAAAGGTGGTCAGTAATACACATACCAAGAATTGATAGCTTTTCAGTTTCTATGATGCAAGCTCCATCCATGAATAGGGGCATAGGGGGAATATTCGCTTTAATGACAAAAAACAGCTCTGAGTTTTAGAAGCATTAAATTCAACACGTTTTTTAATACCCCATTTAACGATGCTATTTAGATCGGAATTTAATGAGCTCAACATTATATTGCCGTTGCAATTCAACATTCAAAGAACAAGGAATTGAATCAGGAAATGAATATGAAAAGCTGAGGGTGCTGTCATCAGCAAAACAGTTAAGTCGATTAGTAGTTTCGGTAAAAAGATCATTTATAAAAATGAGAAAAAGAGTCGGAGACAAAGCAGAGCCTTGGGGGACACCATCATTTATTTTACGAACTTCAGACTTGAAACCATCCAAAACGACTTGAATTGAACGGTCAGAAAGGTAATTACTAATTTAACGAATAAGAGATACATCGATACCAAACGCACCCATTTTTGATAAAAGAGCAGGATACCAGACCATTTCGCATGCCTTAGAAATATCAAGCGCGATGATCTTACTTTCCCCAAAATGATGTAAGGATTGGTTCCACTTTTCAGTGAGATACTCGTATGCCATCAAATCACCTGTGGATCTATTACTGCGAAAACCATATTGGCGGTCATTAAAAAGATTATGTTCTTCAAGATATATCGTAAGCTGCCGATTGATCAGTGTTTCCATGACTAGACAAAAGGGACGTCAGTGCGATTGGCCGATAATTAGAAGGTGAAGAAGATGCGCCTTTTGTTGGTTTTGCCAATGTGGAAGAAAATTTCTTCAGAACGATGGGTGATATACCATCCGGGCCAGCAGATTTGTGAATATCGAGATCTTTTAATATTCTAGCGACTTCTCGGGTGCGAAAATAAATTTTTCTCATTGAAAAGTTTACATTTTCAAGAACCGGTGGATTCATGTCGCTATCGGGCAGAGAAGAATTTTTTTGCAAATAGTTCTACAAACAAATTAGCCTTATCTATGGAACTAACAACATGATTATCATTTTAGATGAGCGTGGGAACCGACCAAGAGGTGGAGTTTTTGATTTTCTTTACGAATGACCAAAAGTTTCTACTGCCTTTAGGGCACTGGATTATTTTTTGTCTTAATTTTTGTTCGTGAAAGAATTTGGTTCTTTGGAGCATGGAAAAACAGCTGACACTACAGAATGGTCTGACGTACCTAAAGGCGTTAATACATTAACAGTATATTTATCAGGGTGGAAAGTGAGGAATAAGTCAAGGGTATTAGGAGATTGGCCAGCAACATCTGGAATTCGCGTTGGCTCATCAACAAGTTGAGTCAGATGGTTAAACTCAGAGAAAAAAAAAAAAAAATTAGGATTATGCACGTTAAAATCGCCCGATAAACCGATAAACATACGTATGTTATTTGATTTTGTGGTCGTAAGCTGGAAATTCCCTACAATGTGAGAAATGTTGTGGAACGTATGTAGGTACATGTAGGTTTTTCATTTACTAGGAGTTTAATGAATGGCTGAAACATGAAATCATTGTCTTTTTTAATTCATAACATTATGTAAAATTCCAAATTCTACTCTGAAATTGAGTGCATCTGAAAGCCTTAACTTACTAAGATGTCTTGAAACAAAAAAATCTGTCAATTCATGTTGTTAGAAATTAAAATCCGTGGGTGGGAAGGTTCACATCGAATTGCCTGCGAATTTGGCTTTCTTTCGAAATGTTAACTTGACTTTCTTTATCGAATTGAAAATTCAAAAAAGGCTCAAAATATATTCGCAAACAGAAAAAATACCCTAGACTGTTTGTATAACCCAAAACCATTTTTCCAGGTCTTTCTTTTTTTGTGAATCCACAACTTCTCTCTTACGAGTAGAACCTAAATCGCAAAAAGTCAAAAGTCTTAACTTAAAAACACGGCAGTTTGATATTGCTTCGAATATGGAAAAGATGAATCGAAAGAAATATAATACACTTACTTGACTTGGTATCTAAAACTGATGGTTGTCTGTCAAATGGAACAAGATTAATGGACTCCGATTAAATAATTTCCAAGTAAATTCCCAGTCGGCGGCCGGCGCGGCGTGATAGTTATGGCGGTGAATGGTTTGTAGAAACGCAATCAACTAGCAGCAACACAAAGTTGTGTGCGTTGTGATGTGTGCTGCTCTGAAGTTGCATGTTTCGCGCACTCGACTCCATTAAAGGTGGCACACCATCGCCTTTGCGGCATAAATGTAGCTAGCAATGCCACCAGACCCCGCAAACTCTATTTTCTGTTGGAGAAAGAAAAAAGCGTTGATTGATATTGGTTACTTGGAATTGGCAGTACGAGTAGTAGCACACTGGTAGTCTGATGCCTCCAACCAACCATTCATCCATCCATCCATCTATCAGTCATGTGGCGTAGACTGATGGAGTGATGACTTCTAATTACAGTACGTGCGTATGGTTGCATGGAGTGGAGCAGCCACAGCCATACAGTAGCTGGAACTGGAACTAGAGCTGGGAGCAACAAAGCCGAAGTCTGATCTCTGATAATGATGTGCGATGTCAGAGTCATGCTATGCCAATAGAAGTCCATGTTTTCCATGAAGGCATTCGACCGTTGCGTCAGACGAACACACCGTTCCCATGCTGATGTCGAAGCCGATGCTAAGGCCGTTGATGGTGGTGAGATGAAACAATGCTTTGGAGCACACAGAACACCCAATAAAAGACCCATGCGATGTGTGCTATTAGTTTTGATTGACATGTTATGGTATCCGGAATATGGAACCGGGAACTAGAGTCTCGAATTGAATATCGACACCACAGCAGGAGGCTGCAATATTTTGCGTTCTTTGTGATGCAACAAGGTAGATAGGTAGGTAATAGGTGTATTGAAGGTTTGTTTCCCTTTTCCCCATAACCACCCGGTTATGTTTGAAAAATTGGACTTGCATGCTTTGTTGGTTGGCTGGTTAGTGTTGCTTCAAGCTGTCTGTCAGCTTATGTTGTGGTTGCTGCAAATGCCTTCCAGTGTTACGCGTTCGTTGATGCTGGGTGCTGATTACAGTGGAATTATGATCCATTATTCACAATGGCAATTCAAAGAAGCCTTTTCTTGTTACATTGTGATTTTTTGTTGTTTTTTATTCGTTAAAGATCTTAAATTACAATGCTTTACCACCGCTAATGTATTGTTGAGGTATGTTGTAAATGTGTTGCACGCATGAAGATACATGACTTTATGTGTTAATAAATAATGTATAACTAAACATTGAAGACGCAAAAAACTTTTGAAAGGCTTCTGCCTAGCAATTGTTTCATTCTTTAGATGTTAGGAAGTATTTGCAATTTTTTTTTTGTTGCTGAAATTCTAAATGGATCCATAACATCGCCATCAGTTCTTTTTTTTATTTTAAGGCTAGTACGCAGATCGCGGTTAGTTTAATCTCAAACATTTTTCTCCAAATATCAGCTAAAATCCAAGTTAAATTTTGACATAAGAACCTTGTGGAGAATATGTCACGGCAAACAGCTGTTCTCTAAACGAAATTTTTCAAAGATTTAAAAGAACTTGTTTTAAAGTATGATTTTTTAAGAATTATGAGTGATTTTTGCTGTGCCAAACTATTATTTCGTAAGCTAAATTTTGACAGATAAGTTACTATGTACAGTTCGAAAAGAAATTTTGATTCTTAAGCTGGAGCAGCGTACCTCTCGGTTAAAATGTTTGGCATAATTTTAGCTTGGCTAAATTTAGGAGAGAATTTTGTATGGGAGATAAAATTTAGCACGATCTGCGTACTAGGCTTAAGCCTAGAAAGCGTAAGAAGTCAGCAGGCTTTGGCCTCAATATTGAGTAGATCTTGCTATGCCGCCCTCTGAATCAATTAATTGTAATATTTAATAAATTTGATTTCGTAATATTTTCTATAAACGACAATTTCAAATGTAACACTTTTAAAGCTTTGTTTTATAACACTTATTAATATTAGAAAGAATTCTGTGATTTATAAGTAGGTGTATATATTATTATTGTAATGTAACGTTTACAATTAACGGCTAAATTAATAGTTTCCATTATTTTCTTTACCTGTACTCAGAAGTGAAGTAAAGTAAAGAGAAATAGTTTAATTTTTATTGTTTTTCTTAAATTCTTTTTTGAAATTTAAAATTTTGATAAACGGTTGATTTTCCATACCTAAACTGTAAGTCGCCAATCACGTGGTTTGTGAAGTATTTAAGGCGTAAATACAATCTAGTCGCGAAATTGTACGAGACAAATTTTAATGTTAACTGCATTTTTATATAGTCTGAAATTTTCCAGAACAATAGCTTAACATTTTCAGGTTTTGATCATTTGTGGAAATATTTAGTGCTAAAGCCATACCCCTATATTCTCGCCCTGTAACTTAAGGCTCGATTAATAGTTAAAATTCTAGTTCAACTTAAAATAATTTTAGTATTTCCATATTCTAGTCCCAAACCTATCCCTTGATTTGATGATACAATTCTGGCTCTAAATTCTCACACTACATTCTAGATTTTACTCCAAGATTCGTTCACTGCTTTGGAGCTCTAAATTATAGCCATAGGTTTTAGCCCCAAATCTACCTTTGGATTCTAAATCTAAGTTTCAGATTCTAAAACTTACTTCTTGAACTAAATTCTAGCAAAAATCTATTTGATTTCAATTTTATTAAATTTTATTAACCAAATTTTTCCTTCTAGTTTTGTAAAATCAATTTATTATTTTTATTAATTATTTTATTTTGTATTTTAGTTTGATTGGATCTCTAAATTTCAGTCCGAGTTTTAAAAAGAATGTCTCTTTACTCTAACACTAAAATTCCAATTTTTAAAATTCTAGACCTATTTTTAATTTGGCTCTGGGATCTTGGCATCCCGTGTGCTTTTTCGCAAAAAAAAAGTATGTCATTTTTTTTCAAAGAAAAATATTAAAAATTAACTGAAAATATGTTTCAGAGTTTCACTTAAGCGGAGTGTTTTAAGGGAAATTGGTCGGAAAATACTTGGGGATGAAAAACAGTGTTTCAGGTAAGCGGGTTTTTCTCTTAAGCGGGTTTCTCTTAAGCAGGTTTTACTGTAATAGAAAAATCACTAAATCGTGATAAAAGGTCAATGCTTTCACTAATTGGTATGCCATTGATTTCTATTTGCGACTTATAGGTACTATAAGGAAAAAAAAAATCGAACTCGAGATTTTGATAAAAGTTAACATTACGATGATAGCGAAGACCAAAAAAGTGGGTCTCTCAATTCTGTCTGTCTGTCTGTTCGCCTACAGCTAAACGGCTCGGCCGATTTTCTTCAAACTTGATAGATATGGGTTTTAATTTTTCCCCCGCATGTTTTTTTTTTTTAAGACCAAAAATAACAGTAGATACCTGCCATAAAAATTTTTTTCGAAATTTTTAATATTTTTTTTTCCCAAAAACTGCCACAGATTTAAAAAAAAAATCAACAAATTTCATTTTGTTAAAGCTAGGTAATATGTAGTTGGAAAAAAACTTCCTAAAAATTATTATTTATGGTACCCCCCTTAAAACCATTTTTTTTTTTTTATTTTCTCAATTGATTGATCAATTTTTTATGTTAAGGTTCCTCAACAGTTTCAATATTATTGTGTATTCAAATTTTCAAAAATTTTTTTTTGATTTAAAAAAAAAAATTCAAAATTTTTTCTGAACACTCAATATTTCGAAAACCCTATGCTTGATTCTTTTAAGACTTGATAAATAAAAGTTTTTTAATACCATCTACAATATATGAGAAAATCATATAATAAAACGACGAACATGATTTTTGTGGTACACTTTTCGCGGCCCACAAAAACCGAAGGGGCATAAATTACATATTAAACGAAAGCATTTTTTGCATAGATGTGCACAATACCAAAATTATTTAAAAATACTACACAGAAATTGTTTAAAACAACAAATAAAAATTGCAAAAAAATGCTCGGACATCTGTTGCTGAATAGAGCATACATTTGCACTATACCTACTGTCATACATTATATATATATATAATTATCTGTGGTTTAAGTTTAGTAAAAGTTAGAACCATTTCTGTGTTGGGCTAGGCGCGCACATTCAATTTAGGCGTTTTTCTTTTTTAGTTCAGTATAGAGCTCCGAACAGAGTCCGAGCATGTCGAGCATGTTCCGAACATACTCTGAACCAAGCGTGCTCTGAGCGCTCTGAGTATTTTTTGAAACACACCTGAACACATAGCTGTCGACATTTTTTTTTTAAATTTCCATCTGTCAAATGCCTGTGTTAAGCATTGTACTCTGTCTGCTCAGTTATTTTATTCTGAGCTTATAGAGCGCACTCTGAACACGCTCAGAACATGCTCAGAACGAAAAAAGAAACACATTTACGAAGCTCTGAACGCTCTGAACTAAAAAAGAAACACAATTTATTTTTTGACAACTCAGGCTCTGTTCTGAACTAAAAAAGAAAAACGCCTTTTAAGTTGCACAACTGTTTCGTTGCTTATAGAAAACAGATGAACTATTTGGTTGAATGTCCGCGCAGGTGCATATAACTATATGTTACACAAAATAGCGAACTCTTTGGGCAATCGTTTAGTTTGTGTCAAAACACAAACTCTTAGTTGCTCGGACCGAGCAGTTGCGAAACTAAAAATTGAATATGCGCGCCTAGCCTTAGTGTTTTCAAAAAGTGAAAAAGTGAAATTTAGAATCATTTCAACTTTTACTTTTTGTGTTTTTCGAGATGGAAGATAGAAATTTGAAATGAGTTGGAAAAAGAGAGCATGTAGTTCTAGCTTTATTCTATGCGTTACTGTTTTCAAATCTTCCCTGAAAATAAAATATCCCCCTGGTTTGACAAGAATGCGTTAACAAACAATTCGAATTAGAGCTGAGTAAATCGTTCATTTCAAATGATTGAATCGTTCAACAATCCATTACGAAAATGATCCGATCATTTCAACCAACCGATCATTCGATCATTTTCATTTCACTGAAATGATTCAATACTGTTCCTATTCGATTTTGATGATAAGATTGACTTATGGCTTTGATAGTTCTCACAAAATATTCTATTATTGTAAGCCATAAATTGCCAAATAACATCGAATGATGCCTACTTTGTACATGGATTAAAAAGTGTCAAAAAAGTTTTCGGCTGACATTATGTACGAAGTACACTTTGTACGTCAAAGCTGAATTATCTATTTGTCAAGTCATAAACTGTCAAATTCCATCAAAGGATGGCTAAGATTTCGATGGATTAAAAAACGTCTGTAAATATCCAAATAAAGGTATTTTATTTGTTGCTCCGGAAAAGAGTAATTTTAGGGCTTTCGGCTAACATTTGGTACGAAATACTCTTTGTACGTCATAACTGAATTCGTCCTCTATTCTTCAAGCCATAAACTGTCAAATTCCATCAAGGGATGGCTACGGTGTCGATAGATTAAGAAACGTCCAAAAATCTACATTAAACATACCGGATTCTGATACATCAAATAACATCAGTTCAACCCAACAATTGTTTTTGCGGCCTACAACATCAACAACCAATCTGCAACGTGTCAAAAATCTGCAATGTGTCAAAAACATGTATAGATTTGAAAGCTCATTTACCATTAACTGTTTTCTTTTGGACTCCAGGATTGAGTGCTTAGTAGGCACTTCTCATTGCATTCAACAATTTAAAAAAATCATGAATTCTCTGTCTTTTATTGAATGATAATGAATTAAATAAATAAATTGGCACTCGAATTTCGAGAGCTTGGTCGGCTAGTAGGAATTATTTTACCTAAAAGCTTATTTTTTTAAGGAACCACTACAACGACTTATAATTTTTGTTCTTGCACAAATTCATATTTGCATAGCATTCTGTTTTTATCTCTTACTATCTACTAAAAGAATTTAAAAAATTCATTTTATCCTTATGAACAGTCGTGCATTTTATTTTTCAATATCACAGAAAAAATTTGTTGGTACATCTTTTGGGTCATTAAGAAAAAAATGTCATTGGAAAGGTCAGTAAATTGCCATCGTAAGCTAGGTTCGGTTATTGGTCAACTACAGATTTTTCAAGTGATTTTTTTTTAGTAGTTGGTCAACCACAGACTTTTCTTACGAATTTTTTAAGTTTATATTTATAGCGTACTATGATTTCCTTTCTTCCTTAAAAAAAAAAATAAAAAACCTTTAAAATTGCATTTATGATAGAAGGACTCGCTACAAAAAAAAGAACCAAAATTGTTCAATATTATTTTAGAAGTCGACATTCAGTTATTCAGAAACAAAGATAATATTGAAATTTTTTTCAAGTTCGAAATGCGCCTCGTACTCCAACAAGTTATGATTGGTCCAGCGGTTTCAGCAACAAGAGGTTGTCTGCGATCTTCCGCGTGATGAAAGACTTTGTGCAGTTTAAAATAAT
This sequence comes from Chrysotoxum bicinctum, assembly GCA_911387755.1. Taxonomy (NCBI): domain Eukaryota; kingdom Metazoa; phylum Arthropoda; class Insecta; order Diptera; family Syrphidae; genus Chrysotoxum; species Chrysotoxum bicinctum. The sequence goes on along the minus strand of OU426990.1, from coordinate 97,469,789 downwards.
GTAAACATTGATCAGGTGCAAGCAAGTATTGAGGAAAACCCCGAAAGTCACGTTCTCAACAGTTTGTAACGTTGAATAGGTCTTTTCAAAGAATTAATTTTACGGTAGTTATACAATATGCTATTTTCAAGAATTGTCCTGAGAGAACTACGAACTTTTTCACAAACTCATTATGAGCGATGAGCTTCATTTTAACTTCAACGGGGACGTAAATAAATAAAATGGCAGAATATGGGACATTGGCAATCCAAAAATAATTGTTGAACGTCAAATGGATGCACAATATACGGTTTGGAATAAACTCAGAAAGCGTCATTGGGTCATATTTTTTTCGAAAACAAAGAAGAAGTAAGGGCGCTGGAGCCTGAAATTTTAAGAAAGAGCACGTCAGGCCAAAACATACAATGGACACCATTTGAGAATAAACAAAATGTGTGAAATGTGAAATGTATACATATTTACAAACCAGAATCTATCTACAATTTTTATTCAAATTTTCAATGTACATACTTATATCCAACCACTTATTCATCGCTCCATAAGGCTGACAGAAATATATCGTCAAAACATCAAATATACATTCTTGTCACATTCCGATAAAACCCTACCCCCTTAACTGTATTTTCAAAGTAGCTTGAGGCGACAAACCTTTATTTTACTTAAGTCTTCTTCTGTTGAATAGTCCTGAACCTTGAAAACAAATTCGTCGTTCCAACTTGATTAATAGCTACGATGATATTTTATTACGCTTGAAGGATATCGACAGCGAAGAACTGTTGTTTTTTTTTCGTTTATAATATATCAATAATAATTATAATTTATGATCAATTCTTGGTTATATGAAATTGATTGAAGGCAAAAATACACCGATATCACATCCACCAACCCCTGGTGGGCTTGCATATTATTCTGTTTTTTGTTATTTCTGTTTGACAAAGACCGACCTTCTATCAGTTACCCGGATTGATGACTGTGACGTAAAATCGATTATTTTATTCAAGCTTTCAGCTCCGAAGTAATTTTTCATGTCAATGATTATATTGTTGTTGCTCCTGTCTTCGGGTTTTTTTTTCAAGGATATTATTATGCACATCAGGGACGTAACGATTTAGTTGGTAGAGCCTGAGTGCAAAATCTTGAATGTTCAATATATTCGAGTAGGGTAAAATTTCACATCAAAACTGACATTCATATATGAAAGTTGCGCCTACAGGTGCAGCACAAAGTGAAGGCCCTGGCTCTCAAACGTTGCATTCAATGTGTTCTCCCAATAAGAAGACGTTGCCTAGTTGTACAGTTCTGTTTGGTGCTCTTAGTTTAAGATTTCTTTAGGAACATGTATTATGCATATCAGAGTGATTTGAGCGCTACTGAAAAATAATTAAAATTAAACATCAAATAATCATAACCCTATCTCCAACCGCTTTGCTACATTCTTCGAACAATCTTTTGGCAATGTCTCCATTGTACCCGATTCTTTTTATTTTGATTATTTACAAAAATGTTTGCTTTTGGCGTTTTCGCCTTCGCTTTGTCGACCCTTACCTCATTCTAAATAAATCCTGATCCTTTCTCTTCCTCTCTCGAAAATATTCATACTTTTCAATGTGTCCACTCTTGACTTTGACGAAATGGATTTCCTTTTACTAACAAAGCCGGTATTACAATGTATCACATCTGCCACCTTTTGCATTTTCTTGGCAACCTCCGGTGCTCCGAAGGCAGCCACGTAGGCCATCTTTTTCTATATTCTTACAAATAATGACATTGAAAAAGTCTTCAAACATCCTTCTATCTCACTAAACTCCGAAGATACCAATTTTTCTAAACAATTTATTCCCTTAGTCAATATAATCTTCACTGTTTTTCCTTTAAGTATCGTTAAAAACACTCCTTTGTTTCTACCTTCCCGTGTATCAACCCACAACCACCGTTCTTTTCATTCGCAGCCTTGACATGAGCTCAATTTTCTTACTCATATAGAGGAGATCATTCTCAAATCTAATTCAGCACTTGGCTTCGTCAAACGTTGGTCCAAAAAATTCTCCAACCCCTATGTACCCTGGTCCCTATATATATAAACTTTGTTCGCCCACTCTTTGAATACGCATTTTAAGTTTAGTCACCCTTACCAACATATTCACTTTTCCACAATCGAGAGCTTCCAACGTCGTTTCCTTCGTTTCGCTTTTCGAGGTCTATCTAAGAACAATCCTATCTTTGTGGACCGCTTGGAACTAATCAGTTGGAACTCATTGCGAGAACGAAAGGAAATATCAGACATTCTTTTTAATCATCGACTCCTCAGGTTCCAATAATTGCATTTCTTATGGCTCCAAAGAACCTATCTTTTGTCTGCTTCGAAGTGTTAAAACCCATGGTCGCTTTTTTGACTTTAACCGCAGTATTACCTCCTTAAAACTGTGTCTTCTGAGTCCCTTTTCTCACGCAATTATTCGTTAAGTTCTTAGTTTTTAAGCTAGATTAAGAATTAGCTTGTATTACGTAAGTCGGGTTTTGCCTCACCAAAAACAAATGAGAGCTAGATCTTTTGACACTTTATTCTTATGTATTAAATATTAAATAGGGTAAAAGCGGGTACTTATGTCAAATTAGTTTTTTGAATATTATTTAATTCAGAAACATAGTTACAACTGTGGGTGGCTTAAGCTCAAGAGAAATGACAACAAACGTTCACGTTGATATATTTTCATAAACTTGTAGATACGAGTATATTTTTTTTTTAAAGCTATAAGGTCTTAAAACATTCAAATATTCAGATAAAGTTAAAAATAATTTTATAATAAAATAAATCATTAAAAAAAATTTAAATTTAAGAATAAGACGAAATGAGTAATTTCCACTCTATAGTTTTTGACAAAAATGTTACGAACAAAAAAACATATTACCGTTATGCAACTTTCATAGTACAACTTTCAGCCTAGAAGTTTTTGTCTGCTTTTGCTCCTAACATCGCCTTCAGTAAAGTAATTTCAACATCTTCGAAAAAGTCACAAGAGCCCTTTTCTACTTGCGATATACATACATAGATACTATAGGGCAAGTTCTGCATTAATTGAAAAAAAAAAATCGAACTCGAGATTTTGATCAAAGTTGACATTACGATGATAGCGAAGACGAATAAAGTGGGTCTGACAATTCAGTCTGTCTGTATATCTGTATGTCTGTACATCAATCTACAGCCTAAGCCCCTGGAGCTATTTTCTTCAAACTCGGTACTTAAGGGTCTTCGGTGATTCTCTAGAGGGGAAATTGAAATCTTTTTTTAGCTCTAAAACTAACGGTACCCCCATACACCCGTAATGAATAATCTTATTTATCTCGAAAACGGATCTACGATTTTCATTAAAAAAATTAGGTGTGCTATTATGGACATATGTACATTTTGGTCGAAAAAAAATTTTGGGGCAAAATGTTATTAACGGTACCTGTCATAGAATCGTTTTTTTTTATTTGGAATTTCTCTACAACTAAATGCTTAAAATTGGCATCCCAAATTTTGTTCTCGAAAAATTTTAAAGAAATTTGTTATATAAAAAATTAGGTACTTTAATAATAAAACTATTTTTAAACTTTGTTTGCATAAATTCATACTTTTCTTGAAATCAGACGGCAATTCCATGCATTTGAACATTTTAATCTCATTAAATCCATGTTTTATATTTATAAAATGTATTTTAAATTCAAAAGTACTTTTACATAAGAGCAAGTTCGTGCGATCCAGTCGTGCATTTTATTCCCTATGCCACAGATTCTATGATTTTCATTTTTCTTCTGAGTTTCAAATGGCGGCGCCTTACTGAGCTCAAAAAAATTAAATTTCTTACAAAATTGTAATGAAATTTATTGAATTTTGCAGTATAACACATTTTAAGAGCGGCCAGATTCCTCTGTCACATTTCGTCACAGATCCGATAAATTTAAGCAATCTTCAAGTTAAAAAGTGGAAAAATTTGCGAATAACATATGTGAGATCTGATAAAAACTAATAGTTTTACAGGAACTTATCCAAAAGTGACAAGATTTGCCTCTGAAGAAAACGGGCTCTTCGCGACTACTGTCAAATTTCCATTTTCGACTTTATCGTATAAGTTATCTTAAATCTTCAAGAATTTTGTAATTAAAAACTGAAAAATCCAACTATTGACAACTGATGCCATTATTAAATTAAAAGTCTTGAATAAAATCAATCAAAACTATACGTCATCAATTATTGTGCCAGTTGCGCCCTTTGATCGATATTGCCGACATACTGCGCTCCTGATTTATTCACATGTAGTTAGAGTTATACCAACATTGTTTGGTTTTGGCTCTGAATTGTGATATTGTATTCGTTGTCGCCGTCGTCGTTGTTGGTTGTCGTCAGCTTTGTTGTCGTCGCATGGCCATATATCTGTCAGCGATGAGGCTTGCGAACGATGACAAATTAATTTCAAAATATCGGTCGATTGTGGGCGATTGTTGTTGATATTCGCAAATGGACACAAAAATTATATTGTGTTGAAATTGATAGTTCGGGTTTTTTTTTGATTGAAGAGTTAATAAACGATGTTTGACCAGCCAAAAACATATTGATTGATGAATCAATTTTAAGGATGAATAATATTACCTTACAGATAGTTATGCCATTTTACTATGGCGATAGTTTATTTTTTCAAAAAACTTATACAAATAATAGTTTAAATATCACTAAAATTAAATATATAAAAATAAAAGTGTGTGTTTTTGAAAACCAATTTATTATCAATACAAACTCATACCGACCGGATAGAGCCCATAGATTCGAATTTATTTTAGAAAAAATATAAATTCTGTTAAAGTTTGTAAAAAAAATTTCATTTTATTGGGTTTTTCGATGCTTAAAGTAGAAAAATCAAAATTCCTAAAAAATAAAAGTACTCATACGCCCCAGTAAACAGTGGTAGCATAGTAAGTCGTACAGTTGAAATATCGGTGTTAGAAGTATAGCTTCAAATTTCATCAATGCATTGTCTAATATTCGTGTACCCTGATGGCTTAAAGAAAGCTTTAAGACTGCCAAACAACTCTTGCCGTTTTATGCTTAAGAAGTGCAAACGAGTTTCATCAGTAACATTTAGCGTTATCATTGCGCTCTAATTGCAGTTAAGACCAATGTAACATTTTTCTTAAAATTATTTGTGATATTTTTTTAGAATTTGAACATATGTATGTACAAGTATATGTAAGTTGAGAACAAATATGTACATACATAGTGGGCTATCTAGTGATTTCTTTTGGGAGCGTTACGAAATCCCGAATAACATAATCCGATGTAACGAAATCCCGCAGCGTAACATTCTGTAAAAAAAAGCCTGTTGTCTTAACAGAAAAAATATTGTAATCACGAAATCCCGTAAAACGAAAACTCCCAAATTTGCTAATTTTCAGCAGAATTTTTAATACTTTTCTAAATAATATTTCGTACTTTTGGAAAAAATACTTGCATTGGATAACGAAAAAGAGTATTTAAGCAGTAGTGGTTCCGCATTAAACTTCAGTTGTTCTTAGAATTAGAACTCCGCAGAGCTAAGACCTCGCGAAGAGATAGGAACTTGATTCCGCTGTGGTAAAGTGTGTTTGGTGGACGGGCTGGATGAATGACTGGCTGTTGATATTTTCATTTAATTATTTTGTAAATCGATTTTGTAAGCCGAAATAACGGTAAAAGTGAATTTTAAGCTTGAAACAAATTTTAAAATTTCCTCCAGGAAGTACAATATACTCAAGAAATTCTTTGCCAAATAGCTTAAAATGCTGTTGAAATGATTTACATATAAAAAGTTCTTTTTAGAGCTAAAAAAATATTGTAAAGAGAAACGAAACAAAAACGGGTATTTTGATTGAGAAAACTATTGCCACAGGCGCCTGCCTGGCGACTGAATATACCCTAAGCGGAGCATCGAAGTTGCGTGAGCGGGCGTGTCCCCGAAAAAGGGAGTTAAAATCCAGTACCTAAGGTACTGTTGCCCAAGAAAACTGTTGCTACAGTCGCAAAAACAAATTTTTATATCTCTTCTCTTCTTCTGGCAAACTAAGTACCGTAGACCTATCAAAGTTGAAACCTTTTTTTACTGGCTAAACCGAGCATCTTAGAGAATTAAAAAATACATATTCGTGCTCTAGGGATTGCCACCTTTCAATCCACGTGTACCATGAAACGAAAAACGAATATTTATCTTCAAACGCGATTTGCAGCCAAACCCCAAAGTTGACAATTTCAAAAGGGATTTATGGCTAAACTAGGCATCTTAGCGAGTTAAAAATTGCATATTCGTGATCTAGGGAATGGCACCTTTCAATCAACGCGACGTATTACAGTATCACGTATTGTTAAAAAGGTATTTTAATCGTACAAAAATTCTCTAAGGAAATTTTGTAAGCGTTCTTCTCGCCGTCCGTCTCTTGGACGCATCGACGCCGCATCCCCCGATACCCCGTCGCACCACCCCGTGTCACCATCCCGCAACTCGTCGTCCTAAATTACCTCAACCAAACTCCCTACCAAAATTCCCGCAAACCCTCGCCCAAACCTACCTCAACCAAACAACATACCAAATAACCAGTTTTAATGAGGTCTTCTGTATAATTAACATAGCCGTCCTTGATTCTCATTGGTTAATCTCAAATTAAATGAAACAGTGCCGTTTCCAAAATAGTAGCAACCTTCGTCAACGTTGATTCATATTGATTAGTGTCTCAAAACACCATGGGAGATGGGAATAAAAATAATTATACTGCGCTGTCGCCTTATATTAAAGAAAATAGTATTTTACGGGATTTCGTTACACGGGATTTTGTTATGCGGGATTTCGTACCCAATCCATTTCTTTTTCCTCGGAACGAAATGAGTCGCTTTACGCTTGAAAAGTTGGGAAATATTGAAAACTTATTTCGAAAGTGGGTGCTGTTTAGTCCAAACAGTACGTTTTTTTAAAAGAAGTTTTGGCCGAAATAAAGCACTTACAGCGCCTGTTGTCTGAAAGTTCGTGAGACTGGTATGATAGTGGACAATACTCATGGTCCCCGTCATCGTACGAAGCGCACAGACGAAAATGTGGCTGCTGTAGCCGAGAGAGTTGGACTCAATTCACGAATACCAACTCGCACCCGATCTCAACAGCTCCACATTTCACGCACTAGCCTGAGGAGAATTCTGTACAAAGATCTCGGATTATTCGCTTGCAGGGTCCAATTGACTCAGCAAATGTAGGGTCACAACCATCCACTTGAACAACGTTGTGTTGTTAAGGAATGTTAAGCCGAGGGCTTTTTAGGTTAATATTTCACTAACTCAAAATTTTGTTCTAAAACCAATAAATTAAATTCATTCTAGAATTATCTACGTTATAAATTTGAAGTGAAAAGTAAATGGGTTCCACAATGTTTTTTTTTAATTTCACCATATGAAAAGATTAAATGTAATGTAATTCGATTTTGAAGTTGCTCCAAAATTATTTTCTTCAATTCTACTAATCTGACAAATGAATACCTTCCACAAGGACATACAATCTGTCCATCTCATTGGCCACAAAAATAGTTATCCACAACCACATGCAACCACATGTTCAAGATATCCGTTGTGGAATGTATTGTTAGATTCAGACTTACTGGCCCACTCGACCATTTCCTATGAAGAAGAGCTATTTCGATGTAAATTTGCCTTTTGGTAATACTCCTTTCAGTTTTGTTCAGTATCCTCAACCTAGTGCGTCCCTACACCATTTCTGGGATTTTCGCTTATCTTCAGATAACTCGAATTGAAATATTTTCAGGGAATCTTTATTAAGAAGGGTCATTCGTTAATCAAACCCTTAAGACCCACACGAAATCCACAAAATGAAAGAAAAACTGACTTCAAAGAACATCGGCTACCTAATTTTATACCAAAATTTATCGCCCGGTCGATAAATCTCCTTTAAGCAATTCACTTTATCAGTTGTCGACCAATAACTAACAATCGCCGAGAAAAATAGAAATTCGAAGGCGACGAAAGGACATGACACACACAAACTACCGGACACACGGAAAGTAGTGTACTGTCTATGTATATTGTGTAAGGAATCTGCTACTGCTGGATAAGAATGGGACTAGGGCCAGGGGACCTGGGGCCTGGAGCCGATAGCGACGACGACGATACGAAAAATGGCTTCACTTAAACAGTGAGAGAGAGAATTAATTTCGCCCGCCAACTCTGTGAAGATTTATGAGAACATAATTTAAGATCTTCCCGAGATCACATGGAAGGACATTCATTCCAATTTCTCTATCCCCCAATCGCATTCGCCTCCTCGAGCCTTAGGAGAGAGAGCAAACAAACAAGCACTAGTGCTATTTTTCACATCCTTCTACATTTATCGGAAGTCCTCGCACTTTACGAGCAAAGAGCCAACAAGAAATGGAAGATTTATTTAGCAGCAAGTTTAGGAAGAAACTCACCACTCCGACTACCACACACAGGACAGAGTGGAGCGCTTAGCTCTGAACTCTTCACATCCTTTCCATCGTTAAATATATCTTTATTTTTTTTTTCTGGCGAAGTGGAGTGTGCAAGTGTGGTGTTTCAGCACATCCCAATCTCAATAAATATCCTTCTATTCTACTTCAGAGCTATGAGTGTATTCCGTGGGTTAGTGTCTCTCTCTCTCTGCCCTTCCAACTCGATTTAGTGGGTGGCAGGATATTGTCGGCCGGCAGGACCGAAAGTTGTGATAGTCGAGAAAATAAATCAGGTTGTTGCCAGATCACGGGGAGGGCTTTTGGGGGCTGTGCCATCTGTCGCAACTTGCCTGACATAAATTGTCCTCGAACCCCAGCAGCAACCAAGTGACATTGAAAGTAAAACGACGACAAACCCTTGGAGTCTTGGAGTTCCTGGAGAGTGAAAAGGTGAGGCGCCACTCCAATTATTGCTCTGGCTGCTTCTGCTGCTGTTGATGGGACACCAGGATGTCGGATGCAAAAATGTCAACGAAAGTGAATGAGAGTGACAGCAAGTCGTGGGTGGTAAATTTATTTCCCCCTTTTCTTTTACCTTAACTGACACAGCTTTCGGGGAATGACAAAGCGTTAGGTAATTAAGCTGTCAGTTAGGTTTCATGAAGGATTTGTTTGTGGTGCGGATGTGGAAAGTCCTTGTTGTATTTATGCCTCAGATATAGAGTACTACACACACATACATAAGTATTTCCTTTTTGTTGTGCTCGGGTGTTGTTTAATATAAAAATTCGTCTCTGTAGGTCTTTGAAGATTTTATTGTAATTTTTGTTTTTGATAAACAGAAGGAAAAGCGTTGTAGGTGGATTAGTTTTGACATTTCGAAATATTTATTTTGCAAAGGTCATGTTGGTTTGGATATCTGTTAATAAAAAAAAATCAACTAGATTTTGTTATTCGTAAGATTTGTTCGAACTCCCAAAAATGGGTTATGGGTCAGGTATTTATCGACAATCCCAGGGGTAGTATTGACATTCCTTACTTGCTCATAAGAGAAAATATCGCTTGCGTATACGAAAATTTCATTTACTCAAACTTCAAATTAGTGGAGTAGTTCAAGAAAGTGGCTATTCTTACGCAACCGCGCCGTCTTTCGGTCTACGCGTAGGTGCGTCTTTATATCCCCTGTTCATCGAGCTAGAGGCCAAAAGAATAGGCAAATCTATTTCAGATTTTGTAGAGACTATTTTTGACCGACTTCCTATTCGGAACGTGTTAATTTTTGTTTAAGCTTATCAAGAACAGGTAAATGTCATACAAAAAAAATTTCAATTTTTCAAAATTTGCTCTAAAACGGTTGCAACGATTTTGATGAAATTTCTTTCGTGGAATTTCCAAACCGATTTAAATTAAAATTTGTTCCAAGAATTTGCCAAAAAATTCTCACGAATATGGCTTTATGGAATTATGAGATAGTTGCGTTATTGATATTGGTTCCCATAAGATTTTGTTGTCGCTTATTGTATTCATTCTGTGAAATCCATATCAAAAGACGATAATCCATTGTGAGCAAAAGGCAGCTCTTATATCCCCGAAGTAGCTTACTGGCATCGGAATATCCAGCCTGCTCTTCTAAGGCAAGTCAAGGGTCTGGGGCTTGTGTCGTTGTGTTAACTTTCTGACCATATAAAGAAAGTAGGTTTTTGAGAGAGATACAAATAATGAGATTTTGTACCTAAAAAGTGGGAACATCTTACGCCCCTGGTGCTACTCAAAACCTTGAGCCTGGCTCCAAGTGGTATAATCCAGATATTACCTTTTTTTTTTTTTATAATCTACCCGCGCTCAAGGTATTATGATTGCCCTTTAAATGTTTCAACACAGCGCGGGCGTGAAGTTAAGGAAGAGAAAGAAGGATAGGAAAGATGTGTGGCACAATGTTCTGAGACTGAAGGTGGTTGTCTCAGGTTTATTTATCTCCAGGGATGGCGGCTCAACTAGTGCGGAGAATGCTGTGTCTTATTTTTATGTCCCTTATAATTCACATTATTTTATTCGTTTTTCATATTTGATGAACATACTAGTATTACTAAATCACATGTTGTTAGTGTTATGCCTGAACAAAATGCAATGAGCAAACCAGCAACCCATTGATGACAACTTTATAAGGTTTTAATGGAATTAAGGCGACATAAACGACAGCAGGGATCGAACCTGTGATCATGAGGTTAACAGGCGAGCATACATCCATCGCGCCACGCCACTGACATACATAGAATACGGTAGATACGATAGGCCTCTACGGATCTACGAAACGGCTGCATTTGAGGCGTACGAACATTTCGAGGGCCAACTATCGACTCTGACCATTTCCTACTTTCAGCTCAGACATAGAACGTCGAACGAAATGCCCAGAAGAAGAAATTCGACGTTGATACAGAGAACACCTGCTCCCATTCACCTGCCACAGGCGCTAACAATCAGTAATTCCAGTATTGTGATTTCAAGGAAGCCAAAATCATAGAAGGCTACCAATCACTCCTAAAATATAACCCTTGTTAAAATAATTCTGTCTCACTGAAAAAAGTGACAGAACATAGATGCACATGAGAATATGTCGCAATTCAAAACGAAATCAGCGAGACAATAGTATTGAGAAAGGAGAACAAGTGAAAAGAAGACCTAAGCGGACAAGATCGGTCGTACGCAGCCTCCCAGCTCAAGGAAATCGAAGATTCTAACAACCGAAGGATCAATTTGAGATTTTATAAAAAATCCAAGCAACTAACTATTGATTTTGAGACCGAAACGTAGGATATTCAAATTAAAGAAAAATAAATGTTTCAAAGCTGCATTTCCAGCATTTGGTGAATGGGCATTATGTAGAGCGAGCGAGTAAAGGGGCAAGAAGTCAATCTACCAAGTTCCACCACATAAATTAGCTTAGCTTATTTTTACTTGCGATATATAGGTACTATATGGCGAGAAATTAATTGAAATCGAGATTTTGATCAGACTTGACATTACAATGATAAGGAAGTCTTTAAAAGTCTGTAAGTCTGCCTGTCTGTTCGACTACAGCCTACACTACACGGCTCGGCCGATATTCTTAAAAGTTTTTAAATTTTTTCGCCAACTGTTTTTTTATATATATGTACATATATATATATTAGATAAAATATTTTGGTACCTGCCATCCATTTTTTTTTTTTTTGAAATTTAAGAAAATATTGTTTTTCTCAAGAACTTTACCTCAGATTTTCTTTAATAGAAATTCCAAAAATTTTTTTCTCAAAAACTGTCCCACAAAATTGAAAAACAAATCATCAAATTTCACTGAGTTTAATCTCTAGGTAATGGTTAAAAAAATTGTTATTTTTTGGAAGCCCTAAAATTTGTGTACCTAAAAATAAAGGTACCCCCACACAAATGTAAAAAAATTCTTTTCGAAAATCGTTTTTTTTTTAAAAAAACAGCTCCGAAAATTTTGATAAAGTTTTTTTTTATTTCGATTAATTTTTACGATCTATAATTAAATAAACAAAATATTAAAATTAATATATAACTTACTGTACCTACCATTGAATCATTTTTTCCAATTTTGAATTTCTCATTATAAAGGCAGAATGGATTTGAATGAAATTTTTCATAGAAAAGCTTCCAAAAAGGTTAAAAAAAATTACATTTCAAAATTCGTTATCTCAAAAACTGCTCAATATTTTTTTGGAAATTTATTTTTTATTCGTACAATAATGTACACTTCAAGTTAACGTACCAAAATTTTTTCTTAAAAATATTTTAAGAATTTTGTAGATATTTCTTAAGAAAGCACTACGACTTATAATTTTTGTTTGAATTAACCAACTACTAAAGGAGTTGTTTAATTCATTTAAAAAAAGAATTTGAATGTTTATGAACAGTTTTTCTCTAATAACATTAAATTTTGAAATTCTTAGTATTTTTAATAAAAGCAATTTCGTGCGACCCGTTTACTCATTTCGTTTTTCTGTAAGTTACAGTTACAGATAAATAGCACACGCTTGGGAGTGTTGTGGTTATAATTATGTAGTATAGTTAATTTAGGTACCAATTGAGTGTTGCTGTGTCCTTATATTATGTTCGTAAAACTCTTTTTCGTATGATTGCAAAAGTACAACAAGTTTTGACTTCACGTATTAATATATTCCGGATTTAGTTTTGTCGACTTGGACCACTTGGCGAACCTAGAACTTATTATAATTCTATTTTTAGGTATACACTTATGGAATCACTTACAATCTTTTTCTTCTTGTTGCATTAATGATATTATAAATAATGGCCTCCATCACAGGGCCTGTAGAAAAAGTCTATATCTAACAATTGATTCCGTAATAAAAATGCACAAAAGGGAAGTCCAAACACGTCCTTGTAGAGGATATTTTCCAACTTTTGGTAACATTATTCAAATTTGTGTCAAATAGGTATCCCTTGCAATATCGTAATGATGTTTTGTTTTCGCGATTAGCTGTATGAAATTGTTCCCAAAGTCCCTATCCCTAAGAGCCAATATTGTTCAGCTATAACATATTTATGTTATTAACAATAAAGATTATGTAATTAACAAGTACCTACACTATAGTAATAAAATAATATATTTATAAAAATCTCACATTTTTTTCTAAAACCCCCTCCGAAATTATTTTCTGTGTCCACCCCTGTATAGGTGTACTCGCGCGGGTACAGAGGGCGGTAATGGGTTAAAAGAAAAATCAATTTTTTCTTTGAAAACTTAATATTTCTTAAATATTTTTTTTTTTTTTTAACTTGACAACCACTTTTTAATGCTATGTAGAAGATAAAGGAAATAGATTTTAATTTTATCACACACATGTTGAAAACCGGTTCTAGAAAATCGTATTTTTCTCGAAAATACGGCACCTACAAATTAAGTTATTACTGACAGTTGATATCATAGAACCAAGTGTTCGATTTTCGGCTTTCTCATTATCGGCATAGAGGATTTGAATTAAATGTTTTTACACAGAAGTTTTAAAAATATTGCATATTAAAACTTAAAAAAATCTTTTTTTTGAATACAAATTTTTATTTGAAAATTCGATGTCTCGAAACCGGGTCAATAATTTTTTTTTAATTTATTTTTATTTGCATAATTATATGAACTTAAAATTGGTTTACCAAAAATGTGTACTCTATACATTTTTGTAAGGATTTAAAATTATTATTCTTGCATAAATTCATATTTCCCTTTTAAGCTCCAAACACTAAAAAAATTGTTTTAGCCATTTAAAAACTTATTTTGTGCTTCTGAATATTTTTCTATATACAGGGTGTCCCACAGTCACCGCCCCGAATGAAAACCATGGATTCCTGAGGTCATTTTAAGTCGAAAAACTTAAGAGGTAATTTTCTCGTGTTTTCGTCCCGTTTTCGGGTTTTCGGTTTTTATGATTTTTGCTCTCTTTTACCCTAATGGGCTTTATCTTTGCCAAACTACGTCCGATTTATAAGATTTTTTTTATAACCAATCAAGAATTTATTACAGTTTAAGTTTGTCCCAAAACTTTTTTTTCTACGGACAACCGTTTCTCCGCAATTTTGCATCAAACACATTTTTTTCGTTTTTAATTTGTTTTTTCACTTTGATATCATTTTATTCAAAAAAAAACACGTTAATGAGTATTAATTTTTTTCGCTTATTTTCTTGAAAAAAATAATTTGTTTTACCACAAAAATAATACTAAATGTAATTAACAAAAAATAAACAAACTGAGTGAATTTACAAAAAAACTTATTTTTAAATACAAAATTAATTCAAATGAATTAAACCTTTTTCTGAGCTATTGTGGTTAAGTACAGGACAAATAGTTAAAGTTAATTAGTTTTTTAAAAAGTTTTAAAAATTGGCGTACCAAACATTTTTATTTTATACATATGTAAATGAATAAAAACTTTTTCGTAAGGATTTAAAATGATTATTCTGGCAGAAATTCACAATTGCTTATAGCATTCCGTTTTTGGCTCAAAATAATAAAAACAATTAGTTTAGTCTTTTAAAAACTTATTATGTGCTTCTGAATATTTTTCTCTTCTAGCATCCATTTTTAAATTTCTAGATCTCTCAAAAATAAGAACAAGTTCGTGTGTTCGAGCTGTGCACTTTATTTTCTCTGTCCGGCCCTCTTTTTGTTAATTTTTTCCATTCGGCAGACCATGACAAAACTAGATAATATTGGCTTTGAAAACACTTGATTCCAGACACTATAAATCTCGATTCGATCGAAGCAATTAAAAATTCTTCTTGAAAATTTGTATGAAAAAAGAATGTGTATATGCAAAATTCATTAAATGAAGGTGTCATATCCAGTGACACTGCTTCGGCAAATGGGATATTGACAAGGCCGCACTGACACTCAGTGGCGCCTGATCGTACTTATCTTATTAGGCAAGGTTTTTTCGTTAAAATTATTGCCGAAAAATTTTAGTTAAATTAGCACAATGTTGAAACTGTTTTAGTATGAATTTAATTGAGTTCAGCTTCAAATTTTCTTCAGCATTTTATTAAAGATAAACTCATTAAATAGTTTTTTTTTATTTCTTTAGTATCGTGCTAACTTTATGAGACTCATTTACAAACATCAAAAAGGTCTGTTTACTTTATTTTGCACAAACTAACATTGTTTTAGAAGCAATTTATTAAAAAAAAATAACTTGAGAATGTTATTAAAAAATAGTAACAAAATATTTAAAATTAATAAAGAGTTAAGTGACTAAACTTTTTTTTAGTTAGCAAATTGTTAGGTAGAATCATACTTATACCTCAACACTAGGCTGTTTGTAATTTTACGCCATTCTGACTACAAGAATTTTTAATTTAATTTCGGAATGGTTGAAAATTGCAAGTCACTAGGCCGCCCTTCGACTCTCGAGGCATCAAATTTATTTATTAGTTTGAAACATGCTCTATTTAATTAAGAAAAGTGTCACTTTAGTCGAGGTTTTTCCAACCAATGCTGATGTCCTAAATAAGACGTATCTAACAACTAAAGATGTTTTAGTCTGACATTTGAAGCTAACCAACTGTCTTAAGCTAGTTAAAATTTATAAATATATCTTTCAAAGTTAAATGTTTGTGTTCGAAAATAGACCCTAATTTCCTGACATTTTTATTCCCTTTCAATAAAAGAACTTCAATAAGTCCGCGATAGTCGATTCTTATCGATCTTCACAGATAACGTGACCCCTTAACTTTAGTAGACTGATTTAATGACCCGAAGTTTAAATAGATTTAAACTATTAATGACGTCTTCCAGACGAAAGCAAAAGTTTAATTCTTGTATGATAATTTTTCGACAAAGTTAAGTACGTAGCTTGAGTTTCAGGAAATGTCGATAACCTTATCCTTGAGTCAAAATTCGGACGTACTGTCTTAATTCAGAGATTCTTGCTTTACTGTAAGAATGTGGAGTGATTTCTTACCCGGCTAAATATTTTTCTAATATTACGATGTTCAGATATTCAAAAACAATGTGCATCGGTTTTTCCGTTTAAACCCTCTCCAACTCTCCTAAACGTTCTCACTGTACCCAAGCATTATAAGGGTAGTCGTAATGCCTTGAGTGCGACAAAAATTATAAAATCAAAACAAAGGCTATTTACAGATTAGACATAAGAAGCAGATTGAATTGGAATATTGTGGGGAGATGTTCCATATCGTACTCCTTTTCGAATACCAATTAAGTCTTTTACAATTTTTTTTAGGGTTCCGTGTAAGACCATTTTCCTCAGCCCATTTAGAAATTCCTCAGCCCATTTACAAATTGATGCGGAAAGGGAGGTCATCAGTCGTCATCAGATATTTTCAGAACCAAAATATAGTTCTCCTATAAATAAACAAAAAAGAATAGTACCTAAAACAGAGCCCTGTGGAAGACCAGTTCTCAAGAAACTAGGCCATGACCAATCATCCTGGACTACCACATGCTGAGTCCTATTGTAAAAAATAACTCTCAATAAAGGAAACAAACAAATCAGAATACCCAAAATGGTTGTTTAGTTTTTGGCTTTATCAAGTAAAAATACACTTTTGGCAGAGAACAGCATCTTTGTTGACTTTGTCAAGTAAACATAAAACTTTCAAATTATTTGGATCGTCCTTCAGTCTGATATCATCAAGAATCAAACCACGAGTGAAGAAGAGTGTTTGGCTCTGAACCCAGACTGATTCGGAGATAGCAAACTCTTTGTGAAAATAAGCTCCATTTTTTGCTTGGAAAGAATCTTCTCTAAGGCCTTTGAAAAGCAAGGTAAAATGCTTATTTGTCGATAGTCAGACGGTTAATATATAACATATATGATGATGCCTTAGTATAATGATAACTCCGACCAAGCCGGTCCTGGTTTTACATACACACAGAAAACACTTTTCCCGATGACACAGACATTTTGTTGGTCCTGCGAATCTTTTGTTCGCTGCCACCGTGGACTCGAAGTAAATAGGAAAATAGCATCCTTCGATGTGCAATAATTTTTACTCACACTTGACAGAATCGCCAATTGAAAGGATGTTCGGCGTTGTCCTCTTCTTTCTTTTCGAGGTGAAAATGGAAAATTAATTGCTCTCTTTGCACAAGGGTGATAAAATTGAGTTTGTCGTCGATATATCCGTATACTTATTTTTATCAAATTGGCATGAAATTTGGGGTGTTGAATGGTTTTCAAAGACGGTAAACATAATGTTTTATATTTTAAGTTTGTAATTCAAACCAAGCACCTATTTATAGTAAAACTAAAACAGCCCTTCATAACTCACTTGCGGAAAGAGTCAACATTCCGTTCGGAGTTATGAAGAGTAAAATTCTCTCAATTTTTCTTAGCGAATCAAACCGTAGGTGGAGAAGTTTACCTAACTGCATTATATCTAGGCAGATTTGGCCCACCTATAAAAAAATCCGAACACTTGATCTGACCGAGGCAAGACATAGCCAGGATCGTAGCTGCCTGCGGCGGATACTGGCCAATTACAGAGCATGCAGCGAACCAAGGTATTCGTGACAACTTTCATTGTCATAGCTGTGGGGACCATCGGGAAAAAGAAACAATCCTCCAATTTATCTGCAAATATCCTGCACTGGCCAAATTTAGAGCACAATCATTAGGAAGGGCATTTTTTGACGACATTGACGGACTTTCGTAAATGAAGATCAAAGACATGATCTCTTTTTTCAACGAAATGGCTCTAGGACGAACTTCGGTTACTTCTGTGTCCAGCCCTTCGTATAACTCCTTAGATCCCGAGCTAGAGGAATGAGAGCTTTGACGGAAGCCTACAGTGTGGGGGGCCAGATAATCACTAAATCGGATGGACTTATTGGTCAGTACCACTCAACAAGCTGTCTAGGTAAGCACAGTGTAAATGGTGTCGGATGATTGTGGTGTTCCGGCTGAGTGAGGGATGATTGTGCAAAATCAAACACACAATAAGAGACATCAAAACCTACTAGATCCATATTTTTGAACTAAATCTAAACTGGATGGCTCCGTGAGAATGTCCACAATTTCCAATATCAATTCCATCCACAGGTTCATACGAGTTTATGTATCAAAAAGGCGCACTTCAGGGCTACTTGGACCACAGGACTAGACTGTCGGTGGTCGCCATTTCTTCCTACCTACCTTAGCTATGAGAGATAAACTTGATTTCAAGCCTACGACTTTCTATGAAGATTTCGTTTTCCATCGAATCTTTTCTATGAAAACTTCAATTTTACTTAAAACTTTTCTAATCCTAAGCGACCGTAAGCCAAAAACCTCATAACTGCGGGATCCCGTCTAGACCTTAATGAAATCGCTCATTCAGCCACTCTTTTTCCAGATTAGTTTCTTTGAGAAAGATGCCTGACAAATTCTGTCCTTTTTGCAAACTGTGGAATGCTAAATTGACCCCTTACAATTTCCTGCGAATTTTTTTAATTTTACTCGAGCTCTTTATATGAATCTTCGAATATGTTTTGAGCAAAAAATTACTCGATATTTAATTTATGTGCAGGCTCATTACAATAATCACCTGGTTCACACAATCAGCCTGATTAAAAGTGATTAAGGAAAATCAAGGAAGTCATGCGAAAGAAAAAATTACATTGCAACTAAATGTCGGGAACTGGTTATAAAAGTCCAAAGCGGCTGCTACTCTCAGAACACAATATACTCAAGCTGACATCATCAACCGCAGATGAGGTTCATAAACGGCATATCGAATCTTGTTAAGGTCCATTCTATACACTCAAAGTCGTAATTTGCAGCTTATTTGCATTCGCACACACCTATTCGAAACTGGTCTTTCATGATCAAACCTAACCGAACCGAAGAGACAGCTATAGGCGGACAGTAATGCCTTGCGTGAGCCTGAATCCTGCCAACTTCCAAGCCTTAACTTCTGACGTAAAATTATTATCATCTCTCTCTCCCTTTCTTTAGACTGTCTGTGGCTGCTGAAGACAGTTAGTTTGACTTACTGGACAGCTGGGGTTTTCTTACTCAATTCCATGATAGGACTTTAGAATGCGCGTTTTGTTCCTTTGACTTCTTTTGACTAAGTCTTATGTCTTTGGGTTTTATTTTACGATTTGCTGAAGGTCTCACGTAGAAGCCAGAGTGATGTTCACTTAACAATGGATTCCTTGGGAGTAGGTGACTACATAATGAGGATACAACTCCGAATGAACAGTGGCGTAGATGTACTCAGTGATGATGGTTGGCTTTTTACCAATAGATCACGATAAGAATTTTGGAACGAAAAAAATAGTGTTCAACATAAATAAGTGAGAACAGGGTTTTGACACAAGTCTTGGAATAAGTCTTGGGTAAACTTGTTATTACGTTCCAAAATTGTTCCCAAATCCAATTTTCCTCTTTGGAATGTGTATCCACCAAAGAAAAAAAGCTGCAAACCCTTGGAAAAGATTTACACATCGTCGACCTAAAATAAATAAAGATCGAATAAGAATAAAACCACGGTCGTTAAAAATTTTACTTAATTTTTAGTTCACTTACTTTCACATGTTTCACATAAAACTTTTTGATAAGAAAACTCAAAAATTGCCACAAAGTCATATGTGACTGCAAAAGAAATTCAAATTAGACTTATTTCTATCAAGTCTAGCAAGTGTGAGCACTTTTACCCTCTTATTTCTAGAACATTTTTAAAAGTTGGTTTTAATTTGTTAAAATGTGCCAACCAAATGAATAAATTTAGCTTAAAAAAATTGATTTAATTGTTCCTTTGAGTGAATTATTTATTAAGGAACCTTATACAATTGTTATTTTTCGTTAGTTACAAAATTCCAAATTAAAAAAGTAAAATCGAAGAAAAATAACAATTTATTGAGCTTAATTACTCAAAAACGGCTTGTCTGACGAAAATTTTCAATCAGACCTTTTTTGTAGGGAATTTAATTTTATATAAAAGTAAGTCAAAATGAATTTTTTTTACTTCAATGTTTTGTCAGTTCTGACGCAAAACATGAAATTATGACTAAAAATCAAAATTAGCGATGATAGCCCTCTTAAAATTGATATTAAGGGCTCAAACTTTTACGAAAATTTTTTTTTGTCATTCTAAATGATATTCTCGATATATGTATCTTTCAAAAAAAAAAAAATAGTCAATTTTTTTGGCCCAGTCTATTATACATATATTTTATTTTTTTCTAATGCCAACAAAAGTAATGGAAAACTTAATTTGATTTTGACTGCCAAAAAATCGTAAAAGCTGTTTAATTAGTAGTTAATGTTGTAAACACAAAATTTCCTTAACATTTTTTATCTTAAACAAAAATTGTAAAGGCTGATTTAATAGTGTTTAGTTTTTTAGAAAACAACTACCATCAATGAAATAGAAATTACCAACTGGATCGTTTAATACATGTTGCACTGGACGGTTTTAAGTCTGATCTTCACAAAGTAAATATTGGTCTTCCCTAGGACTCTGTTTCATCTCCGACTTTCTCTTTCTTATTTTTCTAAGTGATCTCTTGTCTAAAACTTCAAATCCATGTCCTTGCTCTGCCGACGACTCTACTTTCAGCTACTCATACTCGTTCTCAAATTCACGTCCATTTCCTTTGGAAGTGTGATTGGGATCTTAACAACACTGTACAAAATCCTGTAGTGTTAAATACTTGGAGAACTCAATGCTGCCTGTTGTCTTTTAAGAATGATTTACCCCGTATGCCATTGTCCTTTAATGGCAGTTGCTTCAAAGAAGCCGAACAGTTCTCAGTACTCGGTATGTGTATCAACGACTATCTCGATTGAAAAGACTAATCTCACGACCGCCACGCCAGAAACTATGCAAATTGCTTAGGATTTCTGCAACTTATCTTAATTTATTGGATAGAATCCAGAACAGTTCACCCGTGATACCCGTTTCGCTAGGAATGCTCATCATTTCACTCTCTAGCTTAATTTTGGATGCGCTGCCAAAGCAGTGGTTCCATAGAATCAGGACCAAGTGCATAGAATAACGGATGTAATAGAAAAGGAACTTGAAATAAAACAAGTATAATCAGCTCTATTCTAATATGCAGCTCAAGGCCTCAAGCCTTTGATATAATTTGGCATTTGGGACTTGAAAACAAACTGCATAGGGACCTTTCCGGGCAGTACTGCGAAAAACTGCGTTACGATCCGACTTTTTAGAGCACGGAACGACCATAATTACTCGAAACTAAAGAAAGCCGGTGTACCCCAAGGAAGTGTCCTAGGACCAACTCTGTATTTGTTATATACAAGGCATATTCTAGTAGACATCAACGCTATCATGGCCACCTTTGCTGATGATACTTCGATAGTGCTGCCTGATAAATCCGTTACGAAGGCTACAGAAAAACTACAAAATGCAGTCGATAAAGTTAGAGATTGTACGCAACGATGGCGTATCAAATTAAACGAAACAAAATCGACGCATATAAACTGTACAAAAAAAAAAAAAAAACTAAATCAACTGTTTCGCCCTACTGTGCATAATCTTACTCATCAATAATGTTTCGACACAGTGCAATGGGCTGAAAGGGTTCAACTCAGGTTATGCACAGTGAACTAAATGTAGGGCGCAACACAACGGTAAAGCTGTACCTTACGCCAATACTGCCAAATACCTTGGAATGACTTTGTATACAAACCTTAAATGGAAAGAGCACATCAAAAAGAAAAGAGAAGAACTGAACTTAAAGTACAGAAAAATGTACTGATTACTAGGACAGATCTCTGGCCTACCTATCCAGAATAATATAATGTCATACAAGCAAGTGCTGAAACCCGTTTGAATTTATGGTATTCAGCTATGTATGTGGCTGTACAAAGAAAACAAATCCAAAAATTTCAAAGCAAAGACCTTCGCGGAATAATAAATGCCCCTTGGCAAAAACTTTAGTTATAGACTAAGAGCCCACAGCAATTTTTGGGTGTGGTTGATAACAAAAAATAATTAGCATAATTAGATAGGCCTTTTCTAGTTATTTACAAATGTGAAAGCCTTGCCTACTCTAGTGGGCGCAATAGTGCATAATAGTGCATCAAGTATGCAGTTCTTTCCAAGTCCAAATAGTTGTGATAACAACTTTGCCAAAATGTAGAGTTAAGCCCCCTGATTGAAAATATCGAGGTCCAAGACACTTTATAGACAGCCTTCTGCCTGCCAGACGCGATAAGAATATGCTACTTCTTGCACTAAGAATGCCACCTTCAAAACGTCTTGGACCTCGATATTTGCAATCAGGGCACTTAGCTGTTCATTCTGAAGTTATGGCAAATTTTGTATCCCAATTTTTTTGAATTTGGAAAGAACTGCATACTTGATGCACTATAATGCACTATTGCGCCCACTAGAGTATGCAAGACGTTCACATTCATAAATAACTATAAAAGGCCTATCTAATTATGCTAATTATTTTTTGTTATCAATCACACCCAAAAATTGCTGTGGGCTCTCGGTCTATTACTATCTGCCTAATTTGTTTTTTTTTTTTTTAATTTTGTCCGTTTTTCAATGAACTAAAAAAAATTCGAAAAACATAATATAGTTCTCCAAAAATTAAAATTTCTATTATAATTCTATTCAAACTTCTTAAAATCAAAATTCGTATTACCGTTTCTGAAAAAATCGAAGGCCGATACGTGGTTTGATGGAAGGTGCAGCAATTTTTGAAAAAATAAAAAGCACGACTTGGTCGCACGAACTTGCTCTTATGTAAACGACTAAGAATGTCAAAAATGAATGTTTTTAGAGAAAAACTGTTCATAAGCATAAAATCAATTTTTTAATAGACTAAAACAGTAGTAGTGAGCTAAAAACAGGATACCATGTGATTCAAGCAAATATTAGCTTATGCAAGAACAAAAATTATAAGTCTGTACTGGTTACTTAAAAAAATAATTTTAGTACGCCAATTTAAAGTTTTTATTGTTGCTCGAATAAAAATTAAATTTACAAAAAAAAATATTGACCCGTTTCTGAAATATCGAATTTTCCAAAAAAAAAAAAATCAAAAATTCAAAAAATATTTTTTCCTAAAGTTTGGAAAAGCAATGTTATGTCGATAATGAGAAATTCTAAATTTAAAAAAATGGTTCTACGGTAGGTACAGTCAGTAATATCTTGATTTAAATTTTTTTTCTTTAAATTATATGTAGATCGTAAAAATTAATCAAAAAAAAAATTATCAAAATTCTCGGAACCGTTTTCGAGAAAAATACGATTTTCGAAAACCATTTTTAACATTTGTATGGAGGGTACCGTTATTTTTAGGTAAAATACATTATTTTTTCTTACATCTTATAATTTATATTAAGAAATTTATAAAAAAAAAATATTAAGTTTCGAAAAAAAAATGTTGAATTTTTTTTAAATCCAAAAAAAAAAAAAATTTTAATACCCAATAATATTTAAACTGCTGGCAAACTTTAGCATAAAAAAAAATATCAAAATCAGTTTTACTGTTTTTGAGAAAATCAAAAACCAAAAACATGGTTCCAACGGGGGTACCAAAAATAACCATTTCCTAGCTTTAACTAAATGAAATTTTTCGATTTTTTTTTAATCTGTGGGACAGTTTTTTAGAAAAAAAATATTTATAAAATTTCGAAAAAAAAAATCGTATGGCAGGTACCGTTATTTTTGGTCTTAAAAAAAAGAAAAAAACGTTTGGGGGGAAAAAATTAAAAATACTATCTACCAAGTTTAAAGAAAATTGGCCGAGCCGTTTAAACTGTCGAAAAGACAGACAGAATTGCAACCCTATTTTTAATCTTCTCTCTCATATTAATGTCCATTCTGATCCAATTCTCGAGGTCGATGCACAATTTGCCATGTATGGACTACTAATATGTCGGTGGTAAAAAGTAGCTTATGAATTCGTTCCACAATCTCATTGTAGTTGAATCTGAAGTTGTGTAGACTAATTTGAAGCAAGCTCTTAGCAAAAGCGAAGGGAACCTAGTCACCGAAGCACAAGGAATTGTAGACGTGTTTAAGCAGCATTTCCAGCAGCTGCTTAGTGGGCATTATTTAGAGGAAACCACAGGTCAATGAAGATTCAGTCCCACTACCAAGTACTGAAGAGGTTAAAAAAGCAATCCGCAAGCCTAAAAACCACAAATCCGCAAGCTCGGATGGCCTACCTGCGGAACTCTTTAAGTATGGAGGAGATGTCCTGATAGGCTGCATGCATCAGCTCATCAACCAAGTGTGGGAGGAGGAAAGGACTGATCAAATAGCTCCATATGCCCAATATACAAAAAAGATGATCCTATGTCCTGCAAAAACTACAGGGGCATATCCCTGCTCAATGTTGCCTACAAGATCCTATCCACCGTACAATGTGAGCGTCTAAAACCTTTTTGCAACACTATAATCGGCACGTACCAGGCCAGGCAGATCAACGATATACCAAATCTTCACATTGAAGCAAATCCTGGAAAAGACAACGAATTTAATGTCGAGACCCACCATCTTTTCATCGACTTCAAAGCCGCATATGATAGCATAAGTCGCCAAGTGCTTCTATTGGCGACGTCGGAACTCGGGATCCCGAAAAAACTGATCCACCTATGCCGCATGACGCGCAAATGGGTAGCAGCTCGTCCGAGCTATTCCAGACATGTACAGGGTTCAGACAAGGAGATGCGCTGTCATGTGATTTCTTCAACCTTGTCTTGGAGCAGATAGTGCGCAAGAGTGGTATTGACCTGGAAGGCACTATCTTCAACAGGTCTTCCCAACTGCTTGGCGGACGACATCGACATCATCGGCCGCTCCAAGCGAGCTGTGCTAGAAACGTTCACAGCTTTAGATGAACAGGCGAAACGCGTTGGTCTTGAAGTGAATTAGGACAAAACATAGTATATGCTATCAACAAACAAAGCCTCAGTTGTTCATCGCCTAGGACAAAACGTCGTTGTTGGAAGCAGTAATTTCGAGGTAGTCCAGGAGTTCACCTGCCTCGGAACAAACATCAATCCCACGAACGACACCTTAGTGGAAATCCAACGAAGAATTACCCTAGCGAACCGCTGCTACTTCGATTTGGCTAAACAAATTTGTTCAAAACTCCTTTCTCGAAAGACTAAGTGCACGCTATACAAAACCCTAATTTTACCAGTCCTACTCTACGGCGCACAGTGGAACGAAAACATGAAAAAGTGGTCATCGGGCTGTAACTTTTGAAATAATGGATGGATTTTGAAACGGTTTTTACTATTTTGTACTTGAAAAATTATAGTTTCATACTATATTTCAAAAACTCTGAAAAAATGATCAATTTTCCAATAAAAAAAATTTTAAAACCCCTGAAACTTTTCAAATTTTAGCTTTAGGCAAATAAAATTAATTTTATGGAGGAAGAACAATTAATATGTACTGCTCTTAATTCACATTACAAGTTTGATGTGCATTTTTGCACTTTTTTTTAAAAAATATGTTTTTCGAGACATCGTTCACATTTTAATTTGAATGTTATTTATATTGAATATTGTTCTAGTTAATATATGTTTATACAAAATTTCTTTTGCCTTTTCATGGTATTTTATTAAAAAATCTATTACTTTTGAAGCATTAAGCTTAACTTCACCTTTCAGCTTCATTTTTTCGGCTAAAAGAAGTGTAGAGCTGCATGTACTTTGACGTAAAGCTTCGGTTTTACGCCTGTTTTTGACGCTCACTGAAGTTATCACATTAGTGTTGTTAGCGGTTGATGGGTGCGGTTTTATAAAGGTTAATTTATTAAATTCTGTTTCAAGCCACGTTTTAAACCAGTTTTTCGCATTTAATTGTTACTGCATTCTACAAATCCATTTTTCAGCTACATACAAACAAAACTTGCGAAAAAATTCAAACAAGTCCAATTTATTTTCCGCGATTTAACTTTCGCCGTTTGGATAACAATATTTATAGTCAGTTAAGTCACGCCCGTTAGCCTTTAAAACGTTGACAAAATCTTCGTAAGTAAACACAACCATTTTCACTTAGTAGAAGGCTTCAAAAATATTTTTGTACTAGACAATCGCTTTGTTAAAAAAAAAAACTTAACAAAAATGGCATTCATTATTATAAAATCATATGATTACATTTTTTTAAATTAAGAGAGAAAAAAAAACCGTTAGCATGAGAGCCGTACTTTGTTTTGCCATTAAGTCTATAACAAATAATGATAACCTAAAGACAAAATCTCTTTAACCAGAGCAAATAAGATTTAATTAATAAAAGGAGAATCCCCCACCCCTCCTTCTTTATTTCGTGTCAATGTATGCACTGTTTCTTACTTTTAGATTTCTGAATGTTAGTTATTATTATTTATAATGCAAAGATGCCCCTACCCCCTTCTCCAGTTAACAAACTTATTTTATTTAAGAGTTCCCAGCTCTAAGAGAGATTTTTAAAAACCCTCCAGGAAGCGGGGTCGGATGCGGTCGGATCCAATTTTTTTAAAATATAAATCCAAATAAGTGCACAATTCATTTAAGACTACCCAAAAACCGAGCATTTTTGAGCATTTTTTTAAAATCATCTTCAAACCTGAAATTAGAATTTTTTAAAACTACTCACAAAAACAGTTTTGTTTAAGGCTAAAACAATTTTTTTTCAAGAATTTTTTTAATTGTTAAGCTTAAATGAACTAATTGCATGCCTACAAAATTTATTTCGAAAAGAAAACACAAAAAGGATCTGAGAAAAACAAATTACAAAAATGCGTTAAAATTCAATTATTTTTTGGTTTTAAAAATACTGCATCTTTGAGCCCCTATTATTTGAAAATTAAAGAGTTTACATAAAAAAGCTGTTTTATATGTAAAAGAGGCGACAATTTTCTATGCATATCAAACAAAAAATATTTCGAATAATGAAAATAAAAAATCGCCCAATGTCCGGAATTTTGTACTAGACGTTCCACTGTGCGGCGCCGAGTGCTGGACGATAAGTAAAAAAGGGGAATTGATACTGGGCACTTTCGAGAGAAAAATTCTTCGGTGGATATTTAGTCCTATATGCGAAGAGAGCGAATGGAGGAGAAGATTCAATCGTGAATTATACGAGCTGTACTAAGATGTGGATGTAGTCCAAAGAGCCAAAACACGTCGACTACACTGGCTCGGTCACATCGAGCGAATGGACAACGCTCCAGCCAGAAAATCTTCGAATCCCAGTCCCCAGGTTCGAGACACGAGAAAGACCGAACCTTCGCTACAGGGACCAGGAGGTTACAGACGCAAGAGCGCTTGGTCCCGACGACTGGAGGGAGCTCGCGAGGGATCGCAACCTATGGAAGACCGCAATATCTCAGGCAGACACCCTCAATGGATCGGGAGCCGGATAAGTAAGTAAGTAAAATTTAAAAACTTGAAGCAGTGTTATGAAGTAATGAATTTTATTTTGAATGAAAAAGACTGAGAGTAGCTTCAAAAATTTTATAAACGTTTAAATGTCGAATATGTTCGAAAGTAGGAGCTAAAGAAAGAAAAAGTATTGATACGTTTCACAAACGCTTCCAAGTCACATTTTGCGGAGTCTGGTCACTAGGAAATCTTTGAATTTATTCATTTTGTTTTAAGGTAGAAGATGTGAAATATATAGAATACAGGTTTTAATACATTCCACAATATTTATCTAGTTCTATTTTTCTTTTCTTCCACAGCGTGTACCCTTAAAAGATAAACACTGAAGTCCTATAAACTAAGGCTGAAGAAGCGTGCGAAAATTCAAATTGATTTAACTGGTGAGTTTTGTTTGAAAGTAGAAGCTTAAATATCAATAATTGTAAGTACGTTCCACAATATATATATTCCATTTATTTCATTTTTGTATTAAATTTAACGCTTCACTATAGGCAGGCCCAAAAAGTAAATTTTTAAGGACATTTTATAGTAATTGACTTAACTAAAAAACCTATGAATTTGCTTCAAAAAAAAAAAAAACAAAAAAAACGTGGCTACTCGTACTCACCTTGCCCCTTCCTGACTACACCTCTGCTGTTTTGCCCCCTTTTTTTAAAGCTCAGCGCACCATTGATTACAAGAAAAAATAATGTACATTAGGATGAACGAAAGGATGATGTTCGTTCTCTACTCTGACATCCATAATAAACATGACGGACTTAAATGCTAAATAATATAATATTCTGTCCGTCTGCCTGTCCAGCTGTCTGGCATGTCTGTCTGTTGGCCTGTCTATTTGTCCGCATCCACATCAAAGCTCTGGATTATTCCGTCCAATTAATCCAGGTGAGATGCACACAATGTGTACCTACTCCCATCGTTTTGCGCCACTCGTACAAATTTAGCTCCCCAAAGAGGAGATGGGTTTGAGGTGTGCTGTTTCGGGAGGAAATGCGCCATCTTATGCGTGTGCTTGACTTGGCTAAGCTGTTCCGAAGGTACCTATAGGTACTTTGCCCTTCACTCACCTGGCCATAAGAGGCAGAGAGATCCTGTGAATGGATCTGTCCAGTGGATTTGGATTTGGGTTTGCTTTTGTGGTCTTGGCCTTTTGTCAGTTTTCAAATATATCTTTCATTTCACCATATCATTGGTCATGTCCGTTCACATTAGCCTGTCATGCTGCGTTTGTGCGTCCAGTTCTTTTGGCAGGATGAAGGCTGTTCTTGCTGCCATGGTGTGTGCTGATGTTGCTGTTGCTGTGGCAATCAGTGTGCCAGAGGTTTCCGATATATTAAATGAAATTGTCGGCATCACCTGGGTAGACAGATAAATCAATTTCGGGTCTTGTAGTCAGGTTCTTGACTTACTCTCTCTCTCTCATTCCATTGTTAGAAGACATGAGTGGATGGCTGGATGGTGGTTGTTTTTGGTTCGGTTCGGTTCAATTCAGTTGGGTTCGGCTTCTTTAGTTGTTGATGTTGAGTTGTGAGCAATGCGGCGTTCGGCGTTGGGTTGGGATTGCGATGAAGATGGAGATGATGGAGCGGCAACTTGTTCTGTTGGTAAGATGCCGAGATGGAGTTTACAACAAGATATTTTCTGTATTTCTGACAGTTTGACATTTATCTTAATGATAAATGACACACAAATTCGGTAGCTCTATAAATGGGATTTTAATTGTGTTGTGTGGATTCTCCCTGTTTCGTATTTTATTTGATTCCATATTATTGTTGTATTCTTCTATTTGTGTTAATCGTTGTTAGATTTTTCGGTCGATGTAGGGGTTAGTTTTTTATTTGCACTTTGAAGGGAAATAGATTTTCTAAGGTCAAGGAGAATATTTTGTGTTTTCTGACAAATTAATTTTCCATTGAGTCGTTATGAAATATTAATGTTTTCTTTTAGCATATTTTATGTTGCCATAACGAGATCGAAAAAGGAAAAAGTGAAGTTAACACGACTGAAATACGTGGGGTCACGCTGTCCCGTGGCATACTTAGTATTCAAAAACATTTTCATATTTGTCACTTTCAGAAATTGACTTTAAGTAAAATTTCTATATTTGGCTTAGTGCCAATTTGGGTAAGCAACGTTAGTAGTGTGGTTTGCAGAGTTTTAACGCCTCCCAACCTCCCAAGGTTCAGGACGGTTAGAAAGTTTTCTAAATACTATTCTAAAGCCTTGTGTTTTTCCAGCAAAGGTTTTTTGTATGCACAAAATTGCCCTGTTAACATGAAAAACCGACGATATGAACATAATAAGGTATGCAAAGTTTAATGAATTGGCTTTTTTTTGCATTTCGTTGAAACCTAAAAATTGTAGGTTTGTTTTTTCATGGGTTCTGTCCATTGAGGGAAAAGTGACAAATCTTCCAAGAGTATCTCTTGTCATGAAAAGGCGTTCAGTCTTCAGAAGATTGTAGGTGACTTCCATTGCCCCTAACAATACGCACATATAGGAATGTTTGCGAGTTGTCGCTAAGTCCAGGTGCTTCATAGGGGGCTACGTCACAAATTTATGAATTGGTATTTTTAATACAAATTTATGAATTTGCAATTGCATTAGTCTCTCACAGTTGACTCCAGCACATATTTATTGATACATTTGTGTAGAAAATTCTTCAAAAAAAATTTCGTTGGCTCAAAAGATAAATTTTAGAAGAAGTGCTTAACTATACAAGCAGGTTTATTTGTCTATGAGCTAAAAAAAAAACAATATTTTGTCAAAAAAGAATCTTACTTGCCATAAGATGCGACAAAAGGTTTGGAACTTATGGATCAGATGTTTTTGAAGCACAAAATGTAATGTTCCACAAAAAAACAATTTCTATTTTCTTCAGTCAGATGAGAGAAATAATCTTTAAAACCATTTTAAATTTTAAATCTGCCCAAATTCGAATTCCTGTGACAATCACATTAAAATGGTTTGTACCTAATTTGAAACAAATCGGTCCACCGGCTTAGGCCCTAGGTCGCTACACAGTAGACAGATGCACATACGGACGGACGCACAAAGGTATGACGAAAATCACTGATGAATTTTTTTATCAGTAAAAGAAATATATATGACACATTTTGTTTGTTTGTTAACATTTCGGCTTATTTTGTTTATTTTTTAAAAATACTAAAGGCGGTTTTACATTTTCATAATCTGGCAAATTTGGTATGTAAATACATATCACAAGGGGCATAATACATACATATATGAGAAGAGGTAAAAAATTAAAATAGACGCGCCGCCATATGCGTTTATCACTCACAAATGTCACTTGTGGACTTTATTTATGTATATGCTTAGTTTGCCATTATATTGCCTAAAAAAGCAACAATATCTCATCTTCTTAATGCATTTTTCAAAAGACTGATCAATTTAGATTTTGGTCGATTTAATTCTGAAGTCTTTGATTTTATGCAATAAGGAAATCACGAAATTGCATTTTTTGTTTTTGATTATCTGATTTTAATTTACAACTGAAGTCTTAAGTCCAACTGCTTCCTATCGTTATTATTTTTCCCTTTAGGTAATAATTAGTCTGAATTAAGACCTTTTACCCTAATGTCAAAGAGTTTAGTTCGGAGAAAAAAAATAGCCTCACCTTGTTCGTCACCACTATGTTTCTTTTCTATTACTACCCCATAAAGTATGCCAGCAAAAATTATTGGTGTTTCACCAAGTCACACAGCTTTTCAAACTTCAATTTAATTTCCCTTCTATCATATATTAGAACCAAATTGGGAATTTGAACCGATTATTTGCAAATTTGTAAAGTCATAGTTTGTGTACTTGCTATCTGCTTAGTATGGGTTCTAAACTTTGATATTTTCGTTAAATGTACAGAACGAAAATATTCTGGATGTCAACTAAAGAAAATCTTTTAGTTTCGGATTTCAAACATAGATGTGAAATTTAAAAAGAAAATTTTGATTTTATTGAATATTCGAATTCAGAGTCGTATCTGTTTGTAGGTTTACACATTAATTATATAAATTTCTTTATAAACTCGCCATTTTTTTGTAAATTTAAGTTTTTAAAGTACTTCAGAGCCGCCCAGGTGTCTAACAACCGTTGCTAAAATCATTCATTTCCCTACAAAGAAACCCATTTTCAAGAACATACTCGTACTACATAAGCCGTGTTTTATTGGTAATCTATAGCTAGCGCAGTAATACAAGTACCAAAAAAAAAAACGTTTAATAAACTCTTAATAAACTCCCAAAGTTGGTATCAGTGTAATATGTGTCAAAATCTTACTTACTACTACTTTCGCGGATGTGTTCAAAAGATTAGTATCTTGTTTTTAAGCTGGAGTTGAAATACAAATGAAAATGCAGATTGAGTTAAAATATTCATGAAAATGCAGATCAATTGATTTAAAATTTTTCTCACTATTGAAATTATTGTATTAACACTTTGGAATTTTACACACTTGACTACAAATATCTCGTAATATTCGCCAAGAAGGTCCAACAATTGAAAACGCAAGACCACTTGAACGGCGATGTGTTCCATAATTAATGGGAATTTTTGCTCTTACTTAAAAAGCCATAATGCATGGCTTGAGTCGTACCTTGAAAATAGGCTTTTTCGAGTTAAGCAAGTGAGAGAATATTCGGATTTTAAGGAAATCAATGCTGGTGTTCCCCAGGGAAGTGTTCTCGGTCCGATTCTGTTCGTACTATACACTAGCGATATTCGTTAAGAAGAAGATAGCATAATAGGTACTTTTGCAGACGATACGGCTATACTTGCAATATCCGATTCAGTTAAATCTGCAACCGAGAAGCTCCAACGAGCTCTAGATAAAATTTCGGTATGGACTAAGAAATGCCGAATTGTTCTTAATGAGTCCAAATCAACACAAATTAATTTTACTTACAAAAAAATTACCAATCTGCCCACCTAGATCAATTCGGTGCAAATACCATATGCTAATGAAGCAAAGTACCTAGGAATGACACTAGACGCTAAGCTTAAATGGAAAACTCACATTTAAAGGGAGGTGTTTTTTAGTAAGTAAGAATCTTACACTACTATGAGTACCGGGCTTAGTGTCTATGAAGATTCTTTACCTGCCCACGAAAAAAAAAAAATAATGCATAGAAAAAATTTAATTTTGTTCGTTTTATTGCATTTTTAAAAAGAAAATTGTATTTGGCCCACACCCATTAGCTTTCAAAAGTACGAAAATATATTTTTTTCTACAATCTACTCAATATGAATTTTTACGTTTGTAAAAGAAAATATTTTTATTTGCTTTACACTGAATTCTTTTCAGTGTTAGAGTAAGAAAAACAGAATATTCAATATAAAGACATTTTGTCAGTTGTTATACAAATTCGGCATAATGCTGAATTTACACGACATTTTCGAACGAATTCCGGTGTAATGATAAAACATACTTATCGAAACTATTCGCCTTCCTCTAAATTGATTCAATATTTTTTGACAAAATTAATGGCAGTGGCAGTAGTGTAAATGGTGTAGTGTATGGTATGGATTAAAATTTTGCATTTGAAAAATATTTGTTCTGTGAATTGCAGAGTTATCACACTTTGAACTAGTGAAGGCAAAGTATAACAAAATAAACACCAACGAACACACCCTCAAGCATGCCAACATAAATGTTTTTTCGGATACCATCTAAACACCTCCTACATTTCAACTTCCGAAAATTCATCTTCACTAAAATATTCTTTTTCATTACTAGCTTATTTTTCTTCACTAATTGTTTGTTGTTGTTTTCCATGTTAAATTTTGAAATGTCCAGTATTCACTAATCAATAAAACACGGCTAAAGTTAGTTTAATTTGCAAAACATATGTGGATTAAAAATAAAATTAATAATATGTCCTAAAAAATGTTGATTTTTAATAATCAATATAGCTGCATCGTTTCGGGTGTGCTTACACCCTTTTCAGGCCTTAAAATTAAAATAATATTACTTACAACTGACCTGAAATTTATTTTTTAAAGATAAAATACTTTTTCTTCTTTTTGCATTCTTTATTAAAAATCTTAAAAAATATTTTAATAAAAAATATAGGCGGATGCTTGTTTTTTTTTAATTCAAATGATTTTTTTTTTAAAGTATTTGTTTTGAAAACAAATCCAAAACATTTATTATGAGTATGTAAAAAATTTATTTAAAACAAATACAAATACAGACATTTTTTATGAATGATATATCCAAATCGGGAGGCTTGCCGCCGATTTCTGAGGTCAACCCGGCGAACCCCACAGGCGGATCACTAGTGTGAAGCAGATACGTGGGAGAGTTATGATCCCCTCGACATCGAGATCATAACAGCGCCGAACAAAGAGAAGAAGAAGATATATCCAAATAATTTCGTTTGTCATTTGAGCTTATGGAAGCTGACAACAATGGTGCAAAAATTTAAACAGCTTTTAAGTATGATGCCTACTACTTAACAATTTGCTTACTTTAGCGTAGTTTACTAACTCATCCATAATTTTAAACATTTTCTAACTAGTATAGTGCTTAATAAATTGCTTCTGAACACACCCAAAATAATAACTGAAAAAAAAATAAGTAAACAGACCATTTTTGACGTTTGTAAATGTCAAAGAGTCATATGAAGTTAACACGATAACTAAAAGAAATGAAATATGTAGGTATTTGATGATTTTAACTTTAATAAAAGGGTAGAGAAATTTGCAAAATCTTGGTTTTAACCTAGTTTCATACTAAAACAGTTTTAACATCGTACTAAATCAACTAAAATATTTTTAATATTGGGCGCACTTAAGGGATTGTGACTATCCTTAAAATGTTTGAGCGAAGTGCGAGCGTTTAGAAAAGTTGTAAAATATTTAAAAGCAGATACCAATACCCGTTGTTTTCGAATCGTTATTTTTGATCTTAAAAAAAAAAATAAAGAATAGTGTTTAAAAAATGTCAGGTGTAATCTATAAAAATATAAGCGAAGTCTATTCTATTCTGCGAATACGAGTATGACCGTAGAAGCTTTTGTATACAAATACATATATGGGCAAACTTCCGTTGAATTGTTTTGGCTTTTTCAATAAAGACAGTTGATAGATTTCTTTTGTTGAGATCAATTTCATAAGTGTAATTGGTTCCAAATTGATTTGGGATTGTTTTGACAAAGGCTGACTTTTGCAAGTAAGCAGAATAAAATAAAGGGTGGTTAGATTTTAAGGGCCGATGTTGATTTTGAATAAAACACAAATTATTTAGTAAATTATTGTCATTTCTTTTTATTATGATAATATTGGTATGGTTCAATGATGTATGGAACAAAATATCGGCCAAATGGCCGCCGCGACCTCGGCGGCACACCTCCATCCGATGGTCCAAATTTTCGATGACGCTGAGGCATAATTGAGGTTCTGTGCCGTTAATGTGCCGAATTATCTCATCCTTTAGCTCTTGAATTATTGCTGGCTTATCGACGTACACCTTTTCTTTCAAATATTCCCAAAGAAAGAAGTCCAACTGTGTCAAATCACATGATCTTGGCGGCCAATTGACATCGCCACCACGTGAGATAACACGGCCATTGAATTTGTCGCGCACAAGAACCATTGTTTCGTTAGCTTTGGCACCCTCCTGTTGAAACCACATATCGCCCACATCCATATCTTCCAATTCGGGCCATAAAAAGTTCGTTATCATCTCACGATAGCGAACACCATTCACAGTAACTGCCTGACCGGCCTCATTTTGGAAAAAATACGGCCCGATGATGCCGAAAGCCCATAAGCCGCACCAAACAGTCACTCTTTGTGGGTGCATTTGTTTCTCGACAATCACTCTTGGATTATCATTCGCCCAAATGCGGCAATTCTGCTTATTGACGAATCCACTGAGGTGAAAATGTGTCTTATCACTGAAGATGAATTTCTTCGAAAATTGATCATCCACTGTTGCCATTTCTTGCCACCAATTTGACCATTGACGACGCTTGAAATGGTCAAGAGGCTTTAGTTCTTGATTCAATTGCACCTTGTAAGCGTGTAAATGCAAGTCTTTATGCATAATATTCATCAACGACGAGCGTGAGAGGTGCAATTGTTGGGCACGACGACGAGTTGAGGTGGACGGCTCTCCAGCCACACTATCGCGAACAGCAGCAATATTTTCTGTAGTACGAGCTGTACGAGCATGTACTGGTGTTTTCACATCTCCTACAGGCCCGGTTTGCTCAAATTTTCGCGCGATTTTTCCGATTGTACGCACATTTGGACGATTAAATTGACCGAAAAAATCACGAAGTGGTCAATATAGTTAAAGGTAACTCTTGTACCTTGTTTTTAATAGAAACACCAAATCCTTTTTTTAATATAACAAACACAAAAATATTTATTTTTCTGTTAACAAGAGATTTATTTAACACAAGCTAGTTACAGTCGACTGAACTTAATAATCTTAGAGACTAACTTATATAATACAAAACGAACTGGACTTACGATATTAACTAACGATGTCACTCGATCTCTCCAACTTTATCTCCGATGAGAGATAATGTTGGATAGAGCAAATGAGCTATAATTTGTATTCTTGATGTTTGCTCTGCAAACGACAAGTATACTGAAAAGTGACCTATATCTAAGTGGGTAGTGTTCGGACGCAGAGTTACAATTAACTATGTGACACCTCCCCCATCAAGAATTTTTGGTCTCCAAAAATGTGTAACAATTACCAATAGACATTACTTTTGTAGAATTGACAATTATTGAATAAACATTATTATTTACAACTTATTTTATTTCTCAACTTATTTTATTTCTTGTTTGGTTTATTAGAAAACTTAAATTTTTGTGTAATTATTTTCATTAACAGATACCTATATTTAAATTTATATTGTAAATTATTTTTTTTTTCAACCAAAACATTAGTTTACAAATTTATACATAGTAATACAATTTTTTCCAATCATTCTTTAAACATAAAACACTATTTTCAATTTTATTTTTTTTTTTAAACTTTAAGTATTATACATAGATAAATAAGCAAATACATTTTAAGATGGTTTTATTATATTTGGCGAAGTCTGTAACAATTTTCATAAATATTCTTTGACTTCAGTGATTTTCTGTACAGGGGAAATTCAACTTGCAAATTATTTTTAGTTCGATAGTTGCAAATTACGCAACAAGTTATTAATTTTAACCCAAAACGCATCTTTAATTTATAGCATAACACAACGTGTAAACAGGAGTGCTTTTTTTATGAACGCACCCTGAATTCTAAACAAATTTCAAGTATATCATTATGACAACTGAAGGATTCTGAACAGCTGACATTTTGTTTTTGTTGTCAGAATATTTGAAAAAGGAAGGAAATCGAAAACGTATTGAATTTAAAATGGCCATTTGAAGATGAAAATTGAATGAAATGAAGAGTAAATACTATAAACAAGAATGGGGATTATCAAAAGAACTGGAATAAATTAAACAAAATACTCTTTTATCTGAAGGACTCCATGAGTTATACAACAAACAAAAATGGAAAGTGAACATAGTAAGTGTTGTTATTAATTCGCCTGAAAACAGCAGTTAAATAATTTAAGTTTCATTGATTTTGGTACTTATATAATCTTTTTAATTGTTTCTTGTGATATTTAGTATTTCTTTTAGTAGATTTATCAATAGTATAATTCCCTTGTGTTTCAATTTGGTGAAGTTTTCTATATTTTGGCCTACTTTTAACCACAGTCCTATTTCTAACAATGTTTGTACAGTTGTTCGGGGCAGTTCCCGTTTCCTTGTTTTTGTTATTTATTCTATCTTCTTTTTCCTTTTGAAACTGTTCCGCGTAATTATCTATGTCCTGTTTTGTGAAATTTTTACTAATAAAATCTAAAGGTTTTAACTTCGTAGTCGAATGTATGGTCGAATTGTAAATTGTGATAATCCTAAACAACTTTTCATCTAAATCTGAGTTATCTTTCAAAACATTCATAATACGTAAGTGCTCATTCAAAGTACCGTGTAACCTTTCAACATCGGCATTCCCGGTTTTCATTGATGCTGTTGTTCTATGAAAAATTATGTTGTTTTCTTTTAGAAATTGTTCGACAGCCGAGTGCAATATACATGAATCACCATCGGAAACAATTTTGTTAGGTTTTCCAAGAAATTGGATCCTCTGTTTTATTGCACTCAGAATGGCGATCCAATTTCTGTCTTCCAGAGGGTGAGCAGTCGCGTACTTAGAAAACTTATCTAATGTTGTTAAAAACATTTTTCCTCGTTCAGGAAACCAAATATCCATGTGAATAATATCGTTAAAATGTTTGGGCTTTTCAGTAATTTCCATTTGAACTTTTGTTGGGTGACGATCGTGTTTAGCAAGAAGACAAATCTCACAGTTGTTGATAAACCTCTGTATCTCGACTTGAAAGTTTGGATAATAGTAAAACTGTTTAAGTTCCAAAAACATTTCATTTATACCCCGATGATTTTTACTTATGTGTTCCTCCTTTATGATTGTGATTAGGTCATTTTTGTCAACAATGTCTTTTAATTTAATACTTGACTTAAGTAGTTTTAGGTTTTTGTTCATAGAAAAATATTTGACAAAAAGAGTTTGAAAATTCAAATACAAGGACAAATCATCGCAATGTATGCACATAAGACCTTTAGTAATCAAAATCCTTTTCATAATTTCTAATAAATTACTTTTTTCTTTATGGACTTGAGCAAGGTTTTGAATTTTTTTGTGAATTATTTTAATAGATATTTTTTCTTTTGGTCCATAAAAAAGATAAATTTGATTTTTGAAAATGTTAATAGGTTTTTCCGTAATGTAAATGTGACGTGTTTCGTCTTCCATCGCACTATGGATGGTGGCCGCAGTAGACATAACTTCTTCGTTATTTCTTCTAGGCATTGAAACTTCACGACTGACTTCTTCGTCATCGCATCTTTCACTTACAGATATCTCGTTATTGAAAATGTCGACTAAACTTATTCCCTCGTCATCTATTGGCGAGCCTCTGGTTTCTTGTTTATCCGTATATCTACTTAACCCATCTGCTACAACGTTCTCTTTCCCTTTT
The DNA here is from genome assembly GCA_911387755.1 of Chrysotoxum bicinctum. NCBI lineage: Eukaryota > Metazoa > Arthropoda > Insecta > Diptera > Syrphidae > Chrysotoxum > Chrysotoxum bicinctum. Next base: position 97,431,342 of record OU426990.1, on the reverse strand, counting down.
AGGTACTCGATATCGAAATCGTATTCGTTTAGCATTATTTTCCAGCGTTGTAGTTTCATATTGGGTTCTTTAATGCCATTTAACCAAACAAGGGGCTTGTGGTCAGTTCGAACAATGAATCTTCTGCCATACAAATAAGTCCTAAAATATTTTACAGACCACACGATCGCAAGGAGCTCTTTCTCTATAGTTGAATAACTTAGCTCGTGCTTGTTTAGCGTTCGAGAGGCATAACAAACAGGGTGGTTGTCCTGACTAAGCACGGCTCCTAAAGCAACATTTGATGCGTCGGTGGTTAGTATAAATTTTTTGGTGAAATCTGGATTTCTTAGTATGGGGTCGGAAGTAAGCAGTATCTTTAAGGTGTTGAAGGATTTAATATAATCTGGATCAGAAATTTTCAAACTTTCATTCTTTTTCAAATACTTTATCATAGGATATGCTACTTTAGCATAGTCCTTTATAAATTTTCGGTAGTAACCGGTTATACCGAGAAATTGTTTAATTGCTTTTGTAGTTGTTGGTATTTTCATTTCAGTTATTGATTTAATTTTATTTTTGCTGGGCTTAATTCCATTATTTACAATAACGTGACCTAAATAGTTAGTAGATAAATCACCAAAAAGGCATTTTGTGATTTGAATTTTTAAATTACTTTCCTTAAGTTTTTGAAAAATGTTTCTGAGGGATTGCAGGTGTTCTTGAAAGCTTGTAGAAAACACAAGTATGTCATCTAAGTAAACTACACAAATCTTATTGATATAGTCCTTTAGCACATAATTCATGAGTCTCTGAAAAGTAGCCGGGGCATTCTTTAACCCAAACGGCATTCTCAGAAACTCATAATGTCCGCTTTTGGTAGAAAATGCCGTTTTTGCTCTATCACGGGGATCGACCTCAATTTGATGGAAGCCTTTAACGAGATCGATAGTGGAAAAATAATTACATTTTCCTAATTTGTCGAACAGATCATCAATGTTTGGCATAGGAAATCTGTCTTCTACAGTCTGAGTGTTCAACTTTCTGTAGTCTATTACAACTCGCCATTGTTGTTGACCATCCTTGTCGACTTTTTTGGGTACTACCCATATGGGCGAATTGTAAGGGCTACAGCTAGGAACAATAATGTTTTGCCTCAACATTTCCGAAATTTGTCTGTCGACCTCATCAGAGTGAATCTCTGGGTATCGATAAAGCTTAGTGTAAATTGGAGTATCACTATTCGTTATAATGCGGTGACTTATTTTATTAGTAAAAGATAATACATCTCCTTCTCTATAAATAATTGATTTGAAAGAATTTAGTAAAGATTTTAATTTAAGGATGTCAGCATTTGTTAAGTGGTCTGCAAAAAGATTTTCAGGGATTTCAGATGAAATAGATTCGCTACAAAATAGATTCAAAACTTCCTCGTTTTGATGAACTAAATTTGCATAATTTTCTTCATCTTCATTGAAATATAATCTTATTGTTGCTTTATTAGTAATAAGTGATCTAGTTTTATAATTAATGATAGGATTTAAACCAAGAAGAATATTATTTCCAATTAGACCATCGAACCGATTATGGAAATCGTATTCCAGAAAATTAACGTTATAATTATTCTCATTGAATTCTTTAAATAGAGGAATCATATATTCCACGTTTGTATAAATATTGCGATCGAGTACTTTTAGGATATAATTTTTAGATTGAATCTGCCATTTTGGATTACATAAATTTTTATTGATGATGCTATACTCTGCACCGCAGTCAATGATAAACCTAAGAGGCCTAATATGGTTCTGTATGATTATATAGGGTAGTTTCTTGGGCGAATTTCTGAAAAATTTTGGCGGTTTTGATTAGTTTGTTGTTGTTGGTTACATTGGTTTTCAGTTTGGTTCAGAGAAACGTCCATGTACTCGTAATTATTATTACTATTATTTGAATGTTCATTTCTATTGGACCTTCGAGATTGACCACTACGTGCGTTATTGTTATTTTGAGTTGATTGATTAGTTCTAGTGTAGTTCTGGCTTAGTTGCGGGTTGTGATAATTATTGTTATTTTGTCTACTTTCATTATTTCTCATATAAGAATTGGAATAATTATTGTTTTGCCTATTTTCATAATTCCTCCTGTAAGAGTTAAATGAATTATTATTATTGTTTCTAGAAAATGAATTATTTTGACTATTATTCCTAAAAGAAAGTACATTATTATCCTGATAACCATTATAATTTGAATTCGGATTCTGTTGTCTAAAATATTGAATTGATTTTGACAAATTAGGTCCAAAAGTTTGGTGGTTGATTTCATTAATAACTTTATAAGCATCGATAAGTGAGTTGGGATTGCGGCTAAGCACAATTGATTTTGTAGGCTCAGGTAGGTTAGTTTTGAAAGCTTCGAGCACAATTCTATTATTAGAAGCAATCACTTCTTGATTATATTGGCCGTTATTTAAAAGATAAGAATTATTAATCCTACTTAATAGATGGTTAATAGTTTGATAAAAATCTTCTATATTTGTTTTGACCCTAGCTGTTCTAATTTGGTCCAATAAAGAGTTGGGAGAAAGTTTTTCTGCAAAATTATTTTTTAAAATTTCTCGCATTTGGACCCAATCTCCTAACCTTCCATGCTTTTGAAGCTCAGATCTTGCTTTTCCCACAATCTTGTCTTTAATATAACCTGCAAGAATAGTTGATGTGTTTGCGTCAAATGTTGCTAGAATATATGACAGTGAATCTACCCTGTCCAGAAAATCAATTAACATACTAGAATTTCCATTAAATTCAGGAATTTTATTAATTAAATCTAAAACAATTCTAAATCTATCTACGGTATCTAAAGCCTCCATTTTTTTTAAAGTTGATGGTTACTCACATAAGCAGGGTGATAAGGTGATGAGATTTCTTGTAGTAACAGCTTCTCTTGTGTTGTTTTCTATTTACTGATGATGTTTAGTTGTTGTGCATTTATATTGTTCTTTGCATTTAATAATTTTTCTTTTTATTTATTTTTAATGAGTCTTTTCTTTGTTTTTTTTATGCTTAAGACCTCTATTGTTAATATATTTTCAGTATAACACTTTATTGTTATTAACATAAGAATCGGTATGAAGTATTTTTTCTTTAGTTCGTATAAATTTGTTTTCGAGCAATTAATTTTGTATAACAGTTTTAAAATGAAGAACTTTGGTTCGATCAAAAAGGCTTGGTTTGATGACAATGTTTTCGAACACAATTTGTAACATAATCCGGCTTTGCAAAGGAGCGTGTATTACGGGTTGTTTTCGAACTATTTACGAGCTGAGCGTCATTTTTTATAACGGTACTTCAACTAAGAATTTTGTTCAAGTTTTTTCTTCACGTTTTTTTCAGGTCTCTAGTTTTTTCCTTCAAACATTAAATTTTTAAAACACTAGTTTTGGAAAAATTAACTTTATTTTTATAGCTTAAACTGTTGATGCGGCTTGATAGTTTTGATTTTTTTTTTTTTAGTAATTCGTTCACATAGGTTGTTCAATTTTTAGTCAATGCAATGTTTATTTGAAAAATTCTTTTTTTTTTTTTTTTTATAAAGTAGCATGTATTTATATTTTAAGTTTTTATTATTTTCTTTTAAACCCGTTTGGTAACCGACTGCGCCAGTTAAAGGTAACTCTTGTACCTTGTTTTTAATAGAAACACCAAATCCTTTTTTTAATATAACAAACACAAAAATATTTATTTTTCTGTTAACAAGAGATTTATTTAACACAAGCTAGTTACAGTCGACTGAACTTAATAATCTTAGAGACTAACTTATATAATACAAAAAGAACTGGACTTACGATATTAACTAACGATGTCACTCGATCTCTCCAACTTTATCTCCGATGAGAGATAATGTTGGATAGAGCAAATGAGCTATAATTTGTATTCTTGATGTTTGCTCTGCAAACGACAAGTATACTGAAAAGTGACCTATATCTAAGTGGGTAGTGTTCGGACGCAGAGTTACAATTAACTATGTGACAATATGCATTTTGATTTGAACGCCCGTTTTCATATAATAAGCCTGAATAGATTTAACGCGTTGCTCGATTGTGTATCTTTCCATGGTTCAAATTGAGTTAGTCTGAAATTAAGAAATGTCAAATGAAGTGCAGAAAAAAACTCGACGTTTAGGTGTGGTTCACATTCAACATCGGCCCTTAAAATTTAACCACCTTTTATAAAGGGTATTTTCTTAAAAAACAGAGAATTTTAATTTGAAATAAAGCACAAAAAATGTTCTTAATATCCTTGAAATTTGGCTTCTTTGAAATATAATTGTTCGTGATTAATGTTTGAATAAGATTTCGAGTAAGCCGCCACGACTGGCGTGTACAATGCACATGGCGTAATCTGGAGGTCCAACTTTCACACACTCTTCTCAGTGATCAGGTTGTATTTCGGCAATAACGCTCCCAATATAGCTTCCAACTGCTCAATTGTTTCTGATTTATAGGCGTAGACTGCACATCAGAAATCGCTTTTTCTGTGCGCACTGTACGATATCTTATGGAATGTATTTTATCGCTTAGAGCAAATTCCGAAAACGATCCATAGTTTTAAGAATAAATCGCTCTGATGGACGATCATGACCACCATAAAACACACGCAACGATGTGTTTCTCGAATTGAAACATTTATTTCAAAATAAATTTGAACGATTTGCAAACGCTGCTCCGGCATTATAAATTAAAAAACCAAACATACCTCGAAAGAACCGATAACTTGCAAATTCACTGTCACAAAAAGCAGTGTTACCAATTAAAAGTTCTCCACCGCTAAGAACAATACCCTCTGTAAATAATAGACTTAACTTTCGGCACCATGTAAATAATAGACTTAACTTTACTATTAATTCAATTACTTTATTGAAATTACAATCCTGAGCTTAATATACATATCGTGTAGCACAATGCTTAGCAAGTGAGGTTAAGGATAATTGGCATGTGGGTAGATGTCATACTCCAGTCAGGGATGGTAATTGCAAGTAAGGTGATTCATGAGTTCACAAGCAGGTGTATTAGGAACCTGAAGTCCAGGCCACATTGCATCTCCCTTCTTGAAGCATCATATCTCAAGATATTAATACATAAGTCGTTCTGGTGGCTTGACTATTCTTCCGGATCTCGTAGTGACATTTGCTGTTGTTGGTACTGCTGAGGATGATGTTTTACCTACTAAGACATTGGAAGAGTTAGTTATGTTTACGGATTGATTAGGATTAGGTAAAGTTTGGTTTGGGGAATTGGCTTGAGTGTTTGCTAGGGTTGGTTGAGATTGTGTCGGCTCTTGGTTATAACCCAAACTGCAGGATGAAGGATTCTGTATGTGAGCTTCTGTTGGTTTGATGTTGGTGGAGTTTCGACGATATTTATTTCCATTGTCATCTCTGAGAATAAAGGATCGTGGATGCACTCTGCTCTCTATTACAGCTGGTCTCCATTCATTGTTGGGATTTGTTCTCGTTACTACCTGTTGTCCTTTTGTTAGCTGGGTACTCTCTTTCGCTCCTCTGTTTGAGTACTTTGCTTGTCTTTGACGTTCGGCATGTAATTCTTTGCTGACATCAATCCGATTGTTTTTAGTTATGAGTGACGATAAGGTAGTTGGTTCCAGGGCTCTCAAATTTCTTGAATATAGACGTTGTGCTGGACTTCCTAGATTTCCTCTCGGAGTTTTCATAAAATTGATTATACCCAGTTGGTAATCGGAGTTGTCGTAGTTGCATTTTTTCAATATACCTTTGGATGTTTGTACTGCCTTTTCGGCTAACCCATTTCCTCTAGGATGATACGGGGAACTTGTAACATGGTTGAACTTCCAGTCCGTTGAAAATTTCTTAAATTCTGTGCAAGAGTACTGTGGGCCATTGTCGGTCTCTAAGACTCTAGGAATTCCATTCGACGCGAAAATATTTTTTAAAAATGTAATTACATTTTTAGCAGTCGGTTCTTTCAGTTTTTCGAACTTAATGAAACCCGAGTAACTATCAGTCACTACGACATAGTCATTACTTTTAAAGTAAAACAAATCAGATGCGACGACTTCGAAGGGATAGTTAGGTATATTTTTTTCACCTAAGCGTAGCTTATTGTTGCTTCGTTGAAAGACTTGACAGGCGGGGCACTTTTGCACATAATCTCTTATGTCTCGATTCATTTGCGGCCAGAACACAACATCTTTGGCTCTGCGTACACACTTTGCGTAACTAAAGTGTCCATTGTGTATATACTTTAATACGTCAGCTCTCATTGCCGAAGGTATGAGAGTCTTGTGGGCTTTGTATATGATGTCATCGTAAATTGAAAGTTCCTCTCTGAAATTCCAATAACATTTTAGATTTTTTGGAAGAGAATCAACATCTCTCGGCCACCCGTTAATTATTAATTCACTCAGTTGCTTACAAGTTTCGTCCGCTTTAGTTAGCTGGATAAGTTTTTCGAGTTCTTGATCAGAGATGGATAGAATTAGTTGAACCTGTAAATCTGAGTCATTTTCATCTGGTTGTTTATTGTTTACACAATCTCGGCTTAGCGGGTCGGCGATAAACATTTGTTTACCTTCTTTGTATATGACTTCGAGATCGTATATTAGAAGACTTAAACGAATTCGTTGCAGGCGGGCTGGTGACGAGTGAAGAGGTTTTCGGAAAATTGTTTCCAGAGGCTTGTGGTCGGACTCGATGACCAATTTTTTTCCCCAGACGTACTGGTGGAACTTTTCGCAACCGAATTTAATCGCCAAAGCCTCTTTTTCCAATTGGGAATATTTTTTTTGACACTCTGTCAAAGCTTTAGACGCGTATGCGACCGGTTGATCTTTTTGCAGGAGAACTGCTCCTAGTGCAGTTGAACTGGCATCGACTTGTAACTTGACGTCATCATTGACATCATAAAGTTTTAATACGGGAGTTGTGCTTATGGCTTTTTTTAATTTTGTATACGCTTCCTCTTGATCGCTTTTCCATTCCCAAGGGTTTGACTTTTCTAAGAGTGCGCGTAGTGGTGCTGTTAAGGCTGAAAAATTTGGGATGAACTTACTCAGATAAGTGAATTTTCCAAGAACTCTCTGAAGTTCTTTTCTATTTTTTGGTGACTTCAAACGTTCAATCGCCTCCGTTTTGTCTGGGTCAGCTGTTATTCCATTCTCGCTTATGATGTGTCCAAGGTATTTGACCTTCCGCTGCTCAAAAACGCATTTTGTTTTATTGAGTTTTAAACCATTGTGGTTCAGGATCTTGATGACCTCTAGTGTGGTTTTTCGAAGTCCTTCACATGATCTGGAATGAATCAGAATGTCGTCAATTGAAATTTTTACATTAGGTAAATGTGATAAAAGAGATTCCATTATGCTTTGGAACACTTCAGGGGCGGCAGAGATGCCCAATGGTAACCTCTTGCACGCATATCTTCCCCAAGGTGTGGAAAACGTAAGTATGTTTTTGGTTCTATTGGAGACTCGAACTTGCCAGAATCCTCGTTTGCAGTCTAGAAGGGTGAAATATTTGGAACCATTCAGCTGGGCAGATATCTCTTCAATTGTTTGCATTGGATGATGACGACGCATTATATTTTTGTTGACAGTTGTAGGATCTATGCAAATTCTTATTTTGTTGTTTTTGCGGACGACAACCATAGGCGATACCGATGGAGTAGCTTCTTTCATGGGTTCGATGACATCCAATTTGACCATTCTGTCTAGTTCTTGCTTCACTTCGTCGCGAATTTTGTGTGGGATTCGTCGTGGTGGTGTAATTACGAATTTGGGGTTCTCTATTAGGTCGATGTCATATTCGTAGTCTTTGAGGCAACCTAAGCCTTCAAAGATACTGTCATCTATTTTTACCTGGTTAACTCTGGTAACTAGTCCAAGTTTTTCACAAGCATTGGCCCCGAGAATTGGTTTGATGTTTTCAGCTACTACTTTGAAAGATATTTTGCACTGTCGTCCTGCGATTGAGCATGGCACAAGTGTTTCACCAATTACTTTCATTCGATGATTGCTAAATGAAACAAGGTGTCTTACTCGACTTGATTCGAGGCTAGAATTAATATTGTCAATAACCCATTTCGGCAACACGTTGCACTGCGCGCCTGTATCCAATTTTATCTTGAAAGATTTACCTTGTATGAAGAGTTTTTCGGTAAAGTTATCGCTTTGTTGATTAGCAATTTCGGATACTGTACCAATGAAGAGTGAATCGTCATCATCATCGTCGGATTCTTCGCAGATGTTTATTTGCTTGGACGATGTGTCACCATTTTTGTGGTTATTTTGCCACGCTTTATTTTTGCAGAATTTCTCAAAATGATTTTTCTTCTTGCATTTTTTTGCAGACATGATTATAGGCGGTGCATTTGCGAATCTCATGATTTTTCCCGCAATTTCGACAGTCGAATCTTTTAGTTTTAAAGGAATTGCCCTTTTTTACAAAGTTTACTGTCTTGTCGCTTTCGTTAACGATTTGAGCTGATTGCTTTTGAGCCAATTCTGTAGCCTGACAGAGTTGAATAGCCCTTGCCAGATCGATATCCTGGGATAATAGTTTTGTGCGAAGGTCATCGCTTTGGATTCCAAGTATGAGTTGGTCTCTCAGTAGGCTGTCGTTAAGTCCTTCGAAGGCGCAATTTTGGGCTTGTAACCGTAGTCTGGACATGAGTTCATCTATAGTTTCACCATCTTTTTGGGCTATTTTATTAAATTTGTACCTCTCAAAGGTTGTGTTAATTTTGGGAGTAAAATAAACTTCGAAAAGATTCTTTACCTCGGCGAGTGTTCTTTGAGTGCTCGGTTGTGGGTGCGAGTTGTATATTTGGAGAGCGGAGTATCCGATTGCGGACATAAAAGTCGCTACCTGCACTTTTTGAGGTTTGGTGTCCATACCAGTAGCAATCTCAAAAAATTCGTATTGCTGCTTCCAAAGTTTCCACTCATTAGCCATATCTTTGTCATGTTCGATGACAATTGGTTTTGGCGGTCTAAGAAATTGGCAAAGATTACTATCTGGCCCAGTCTGTGCCTGTGGCGCAGTCATTTTTAATTTTATTAATTAATTTAACTTAAGTATTTTTATTGAAAAATAGATTTGGTTTCGGCACCATGTAAATAATAGACTTAACTTTCGGCACCATGTAAATAATAGACTTAACTTTACTATTAATTCAATTACTTTATTGAAATTACAATCCTGAGCTTAATATACATATCGTGTAGCACAATGCTTAGCAAGTGAGGTTAAGGATAATTGGCATGTGGGTAGATGTCATACTCCAGTCAGGGATGGTAATTGCAAGTAAGGTGATTCATGAGTTCACAAGCAGGTGTATTAGGAACCTGAAGTCCAGGCCACATTGCACCCTCTACAAGCCAACTCTAGAGATGGGTTAATGTAATTGTATGACAACTTTTATTTTTCCTAATTTGAAGATAGAGAATTAGTACTTATACATACTTGGAATAACTCACCATTTAACTCGTTATTTTAGGTAAAGGGCTCGAATAACACCTTTACCCTCTCATTGACAGAGACATGCTTATATGAAGACCCTCACCCTATTTGTAATTGTCTTCCATAAATACAAACAAAAAACACAACTTTATAGCATTGGGAACCTTGTGCAATATGGGCATTCATATCCGGGTGTGAATTTCCAGAGTTACATAATTCATCATAATAATTATGCTAAGCTAGACAAAAATATCGATTTTAGCCAAAATGTTTGGGTATATTGATCCTTTATCAACCGACAGAAAGGAATGTTCCGTCCACGGGTTTTCGTTTCAAGCTAAAAATCTGTTAATGAAAACAAAAGCTAATAATTCCAATGAAATTTAATTGCCACCTGCAGCAGTCCCCAACTATGCCACCCATAGACTTTTGTCTCCCGAGAAATATGCTTTATGTTGCAACAGTGTCCATAATCGTAAACTCGGGTTCAATTAAATTTTAAAAAAACATTCTCACTTAGCTGTGCTCTCTGTATAGAGTTAGCTCAACTAAGTGTGCCTATAGCTGGTCCATTTAAACCAGGATATGTATAACTATCCACCTCTTTGCCACATCAGCGATCTATAGAAATACCGCGGGTTATATTAGCCCAACCTATCTGTACCGCCCCCAGCAAGGCAACAAAAACCAAAAACAAAAAAAATAATAATTTTCTAACATTGTTTGGGCTATTGAATGGAATCACCCAAGAGTGTGCCACAGTTTCACAAGTTGTAGCACTTTGCCACCGAAATCAATTGAAGCCGCTGCGGCTGCGGCTGCTGAGGCAGAGTAGAGCACCTCCCTGAAGCAAATTGCTGGCTTGATGTAGCGTTTTCTATTTTTTTAAGGTAGAATCGGCTTCCAAACAGCCAGCGCCAGCACCAGCACCGGGAACGGTCAAAACCTCGAATAGCTCAACTCAGTGGCAGCAGACAGTGTGGTCAATTTAATTGAATTTTATGTTACTGGCAAAACGATAATAATAAAAGCTCATTCGCGTGCAGAACTGTGTCTTCAGCGGCATAGCTTGGCCTAGCACCACTTTGCCTCATCATAATCGATGAGGGCGGAGAACACTAACCAACATTGAAATTGGATCACCACCTCACCAGATGAAAATGAAGTAAGGTGCATTCGAAATAGGATCTCGCATAGCTGGTTGCACTGAACCATTAAAGAAATTGGCCAAATACCCAGAAGATTATAGCCGTTTACTCTCGTTGGCTGGGTTTTTCTTATGGTTCAAAATTAGTGCTTCTCGTTGTTTGATCCACTTTTTTGGAAAATTATTCTCCTGCAAGAAGTTGCACAATTCATAGCGCGCAAAGAAACGTAGGTGGTTGTTTGTTGGTTTTTCGACTTCGACTTCGAATGCAGAGGGAAAAGTGTGCCAGTGGCTTTTGACTTTTGGCCAAGAGCAGGTATCAATTTAAAACAACAACAGCACCAAAAATATTAAGCAGAAATGGGTAAGTTTAATTTTAGGGAGGTTTCTACTATGTTGGTATTACTTCAACCTGCTGCATTTTTCTAGTTTAATTATACACAAACGATCACGGTGGAGCAAGAGTTTTGATTGAATTTGGTTGTAAATATTTATAGAAATCTATAAACCTAAAATTTAATAGTAGTTCTCGGTTATGTTATCTTAAATTTGAGTCCTCCGGTTTGAAGATCAAGAAAAATTTGCCGAAGTAATGGGACATCTTTTTTGTTATTTTCAGTCAGCGATAAAAAAAACTGTCATGCCATACATTTATATAGAAAGACAAATTTTAAATTATTAGAACCCCGTTTTAAATAAAAAGCCATTATAAATTTTAAAATATTTTTAAATGCAAAAATTTGGTACGACAATTTAAAATTTTTATTACTCTGAAAATGAAAATTCAATTAAAATAAAAAAAAAAACAATTCATTCGTTTTTGCATACTATTTTTTTTTAATCCTAAAATAATATTTAAGTAGCTTTTTAAATCCCTCTGCATAGAAAAATATAAAAGACCAGTTGTTCGATCATCTTCAAGATAAAAAACCATTTGTTGTTAAGCTTAAAAAATAATCAAAATTTTGAAAATTTTAAAAAATGTGAATGCTATTTGCTTACAATATCACATTAATGTTTTCTTAATCTTATTCATGATTTTTAATATTAACTAAATAATAATTTTTGATGAGTGGGCGTTTTATCCCCCGTAGTATAAGTGGGATAAGTTGTTTGCACACAAGCAGCTTGGTTTTCTTACTTAGTCCATTTCGCCTCCTGAGAAGCGGACGGACCAAGTGCAGAGAATAGTTGGCTCTTTTCAACATCAAGTCTGCATGCCTTTTAAATTTGAATTTGTTGGAAAAGTTGATTCCCAAGTACTTCGTTGATGATTTGACTGTCACTTCAGTGTTGTCTGGAAGCTTTATTTTGATTGCATTACAGCGTGTTGCAAACGCTCGTCTTCGAATGACAGTCACTGGTGTTCGGAAGCAGATGAGTTCAGTCTTTTCGCTGTTTATGTCCCCATTTGACATAGTATTCCCATAGGTTTTTAATGTGCTCTTGCACTCTCCTGGCAGCAATTTCTGGTGAAAAAGCGGTGGTGTATGTGATTGAGTCGTCTGCATAAAGCTTCGTCTTTGTACCTGATATGTTGGCTGGTTGATCAGCAGTGTAAATGTTGAACAGCAGTGGTCCAAGTTTTGATCCTTGAGGAACTCCAGCGTTAATTCCTTTGGTTGATGACACATGTTTTTCTACCTGTACATAAAAAAGTCTCTGGGGAAGGAAATTATTGATTATTCTTACCAAGTAATTAGCAATTCCAAGTTCCGAGAGTTTGAATACTAATCCTTTTATCCAAACGCTGTCGAAAGCTTTTTCAATGTCCAGCAAACACGCTACAGTGGTTTCCTTTTTGTTGAGTCCAATTGTAACATCAGTATGGAGTCCCAGTAATGGATGTATGGTAGAGTGTTTATTTCGAAAGCCATACTGAAACTCCGGTATGACATCTCTTTCTCTGCAGAAAACGTTGAGTTTCTTCAATAGATATGCTGCCATGCCTCTAATATTTTACTCATGCAGCTGAGCAAAGAAATTGGCCGATATCCTTCCACATTTGCGCGCTTTTTCTTCTTTGGGACAGGGACAGCTTTTGCGGTTTTCCAGGCTGCAGGGAAATAGCTCTTGTTCAGGCAGTTATTGAAGATTATAGTCAACTGGAGAACAGCAAGATTTGGTAACTTTTTAAGTATGTAATTAGAAATCTTGCCGCTTCCTGCTGATTTTTTGGAGTTTCCAGTGAAGATAATGTCAGCTACTTCTTCAGGAGAAGTGAAAACATCTGTCAGCGTCGGCTCCGATTATGGGTTTTCCTCGTTGAACAGGGTCACTGTTTCGGTGATTGCTGATACTCGTATCTCTTGAAAGCGAGTTTCTACATCTTCGATAAAGTCAGGAAGGTGCACGGGAGGGCGGTCTTTAAAACTATCGTGAAAGTGATTTGCAAACGCTTCAGCTTTCTCTGCAGAAGTTGTTGATACTTCTTGTCCGTGAAGGATGGTGTCTGGAATTGAGTTCGGTCTTCCAACAATCAGATTGATCTTTTTAAACGTGTCAGGTCCAGGTTTGATATCTTAGAGTCTCTTCCTGAAATCCTTTTCCTGGTGATGTTTTATTGCCTGGTTGAACATTGTGTTAGTGCACTGAAGTTCTAAGTGTAGCCGACGGTATTCGACACTTTTCCTGTTAAAGGTCCTGTGGAATATTCTTTGGAGGCTTTTGCGGAGTCTTTGCCGGTGAGCATATATTAATTGTATATGTTGGGGTAAGTTTGCATATTTATCTCTGCTGGTGCGGGGTGTTTTTTGCCTGTCCAAAGCATTGTTGATCACTGTTTCAAATTGAGCAATGGTGTTATCGATCTCATTGTTGTTGAGATTTTTGACGCTGGAGACTTCTGGTAGGCGTTCTTCAACTTCTGAACGGAATCTTATCCAGTTCAGTTTTTCGTATTGGATTTGGAATTTGGAAATACGATGTTCAGTTGTAATTCTGTAATTCAATCTGACTCTCATCTCAACCGCCAGATGGTCCGAGTCACTATCGTGTGCAACACAAGTAAAGTTTTGGAACTCGGGAAGGATGTTCGTAAAATTGGACGTCACTAAAAAGAAGTCTAGCAGCGACGGAGTTCTTGGAAATGTGGGTATATGTTGTGATATAACCACCAATGAGTGAAGCTCGGGGTTGTCTTGCAGCCAGTCCACAATTGCTTTTCCTTGTGTAGATTCCCTGGTGTCCAGCCAGAGTGGGTGTCGTGCATTGAAGTCACCTCCAAGTACACAGTAGGTATGTTGGCTAGCCAGATTGTTGATGGCGTTGAGGTCATGTATGATGTCACATCTTGTTGCGTTACACTTGTTGTATACTGAGACAAGAAGCAGCGTCTCATTATCCGACATCATATTGATCACAACGGCTGTAGTCTCCATGCAGCGCAGAACAGGTACCTTAATGTACTCGCTTTTGAGGTCCGATTTTAAGAGGATGGCAGTTCCTCTGCCTTCAGATGTCCAGAATTTCTCGAACCATGCTAGCATTTACTAAAGAAAATTTTTTTACAAAAACCTATAGGGAAGTGACTTGAAAGTAAAAAAAAAATAGCATCGATAGAAAATGAAACATACTTTGAAATTGGATATCTGAAGACTCAAACATGATATCAATTTTCTTTCTTTGCATTAGCATTATATATTTCGACGCATGGCAAAAGTTTAAATTTTAACGGATAAGCCCATATGATGTTCAATAAAACAAAACTTGAAAGTTGGGTTCTTGCCTTTGCGGTGGTATTCACCAATTTCATGTACAAAACGATTTGTGACCTAGTTTCCACCAGGATCGGTGACTCTCTCTCAACCTTTCTTGAGGCTTTGTTTTCCCAGGGCCTGCTTAGCCCGGGGACTAACTTCTATAAAATATAAAAATCTAATTCCATAAGTATTAGTCGCGTTAAGGTAACCGCATCAGACCGAATGTCCGAGGATCGGATCACACCCGTACCCTACAACAGAAACATTTTTGACAAATCCTCCAAGAGTATCTATCTGTTGTCATGAAATTTACTTCTCATCTAAGCCTTTCGAACTCGCAAGAGAAGTGTAGGTTACCTCCGTTCCTGGGTCAGTGTCCCTGTGGTTGTTGCAAATTATGTCACTGACAGTTCTACTATAATAAAATAATTACCATCAACGCGCGTATAAAGAAGTATGACTTCAAAAAATCCAGCAACCAATATTTAATTTTTCATATCGGTCAAACCTATGGAATTACATATGTCCAATATGTCATCACAACTCCACACATACCAATTTAAATTCTCAAGAAATTGAATGCCCCTCTGCTTGGAAATCATTTTCACGGTCAACAAAGCATAAAATTGCGTGCACTCGGCCAAACAAGCCCAAACTCACTCTCATCACTCCACCTCGAAATTTGCCAGTGGAGCTCCTTTTATCATTGCTGGCCCATCTATAATGTCAGGAAATGCAATTCCTATGCGGTTGCTTACAATTGATAACAATCAAAAGAGGGCGTTATACATGTCTTTGACTGGGGCTTGATGCTGCTTGAAGGAAGTATTCCTCTGGGTTGGCATGATTTATGAGCGTGTTCCGTGTCAGAAATGTTGGTAGGTACGTGAATCTCTTCTTCCTAATTATTATGCCATCATTCATATGGAAGCTTGTCAGAATTCTCTGCACACAATTCAGACAGAGTTTTCGTTGAAAAATAAAAATATAGTAGGTAAGCAGACGAAGAAGGCGCTGGTTACGAATGTTCCCTTTATGGTTAATTGCAGTGCTGTCGACTTGCAAATGAAAAGAAGTGTATTATACATTTTGACGCCTCAGTATTTTTGGAAAAATAGAAGGAAAAAAAACATTTCACAGAACTGGAACTATTTATGAAGACTAAGGTCCGTTCTCTCAGGGTTAAAATAGATGCATTAAGTTCAGAATACGTTGACTACAAAAAGCCGGACTTAGGTCTTACTTAAATTGTGTGTTTCAAGGTTTGTTTATGTTTCTGAGAACAAGCTAGAGGCTAGACACTCATCTTTAACTACTGACTCAACTCATTTAATTGATATTAATTTGTATTTCAATATGTCAAAAATATCCCCTCCGTTAATTCAGGACTAATTATTAAAAAGTTGGTGTGTTACTTTAAGTTAACTCCAGATGAAATTTGACTGAAAACATGCTAAAGGAATTAACTCAAGCTTAGCCCTGAAACTCGAATTATAACGCACTGAGAAACTGAGCTCTAGATAATTTGCTGGAATTTTTCTCACTCCTAAAGTACGAGTAGTACTTCACACAGCGCTGACTTACAGTTGCATTATTATGCTTGATTGATTTCGATTAATTTTATGTGTCCAGGAAATCGAAACTTAATGACAGGCCCTACTGTTATGGTGGTGGAATGCAAAAATTACCGTCGTTGCGTCTATCTTAAGGCATCAGAAGCTCCAGCTCGATCACCAACTATTGCTATATGCCATTCAGCTTGGGCTTCTGCATCTTTATATGGTTACTATAGGTGCACCGCATTAACAATAAAATTTGAGATGCTGGCTGGCTTCCCGGTTGTTGAAACATCATTACAAACAACACTCTTCACCAATGTGTGTGCTTCAAGAACTTTGACTTCTTGAAGGCACATCAGTCGTGGTCTCGTGTATGGCATTGGGTTCGGGGCAAATTGCCAATGGGGCGTTGATTATGATGACGGTCCGTGATGGCTACCATACAGATGTGGGATGTGGCATTTGAATTGCATTTTGATATCAAACTCGCGTTGAGGTGAAAATTTAAATTTAATTGTCTAACCATGCTACTGGATGAAGGGAACAGCAGTAGCCAAAGCCAATAAAGGCATGGTTGCATTTGAACATATGGTGCTGGTTGATGAACATAGGGCAGTTAATTGACCTGATCATTTGGGAATCTGATTGAAGATGTTGATTCAATGTTTCAATGAGGAAGTCATTTTTTATTGATGGGTTTTTTCGGTAGGTCTATATAACGGCTTTTTGGTGGCTTGACAGCTCTTGGAGAACCAGGCTCTAGTGACTTAGAACTCAAAACCATTTAAATTGATCATTTACACAGTACAAGTCTTGGTAAAACAGGGAAGAATTAAAAAGGAGATACCGATGCACATTGGTTTTGAAGTTCTGAATATTAAAATATTGGAGGGGAAAATAGAGCCGTATTAAGCAATCAACATTCGTATAGTGCAGCTAAAGAAAGTTACTCTATACTTTATGCGGACTGAACTTCCAAAGGCGGACTTAAGGGTTAACTGATTTACATTCCTAAAAGTACGAGTATTATGCAACTGGCTATTGCACCTGTTGAAATTTATGAACGCTACCAAATGGCTTGAAATTCCTAAGCTCTATCAACCTCCAACCATAGTCAAAAGATACAAAAAGGGTCCAGGACGATGATGTTAGTTAAACAAAAACGACTGAACGTTGCACGTGCTCCATGTGGGAGCAGGAACAAACCGATAATGGGCACCTCGCCTATACACCTGCGATTGTCACTCATACGGTGAACATGAGCGTTAGTGAGTTGATGGGGCCATCGCACCGCTCCCTTAGATTGTTGAAATATTCTTGGACAAAGGGACAGCCAGTTTGACTTACTCAGCAATCCTGGCCAAAAAAACGGACACATACACCAACCATTGACCTTTCAAACTCATCTACCAGACGTTGCAAGGATCCACATGCTCCTACGGGTCTGGTCGAGCGACGATTTCTCATGTGGGGGTAAAGTAAAGGATCACGATAAAGGCTTCAAGCTCTCCTCAACGAGACGACATACATTTTCTTAAATGACTTAGAAGTACCCCCGACATTTTAGGCTATAGCTTGCTGATCAACCCCCTCAACGAGCTTGATGCTTGAATGACATAGGATTTATCATAGATTTCAATACATGGGATTCACAATTAATTAGGGTATCCACCACGGATCTACATTGACGGTAACAAGATTGACTGTCAGCCCATTTACCTAACCTAACCTAAAAGGCTAATTCACTACAACAATATTTAGAAAAATAGCGAAAATATAATGAGAGACATGAAACATTGCGGTGGTGTTTGAGTGATATAAAAGTTTATATCAACTACCATTTTTAAAGCTCTGTTTTGAATTCTTTCCAAGAGACTCAAGTCAGTAAAAGGAGCGCCTTCTCAAATTTGAGAGTTATACACAAGCTTTTGACAAATGAAGGCTTTGTAAACTAAAACTAGGTCAAAAAGAACATCATTAAAGAAAATCTGAACACTTATCAACTTCAGAAAAAGCTTCAAATAAAATGAATAATTGGGTTCTGAATTTCTGAAAGAAGTCAACTAGACTTAAAATTATCTCGAAATTTGTTCTGAAAGATTACCTAAGTGATGATGATATTTAATATATGTTCTTTACTTACATTAATTTACTAAAGATGTCGGTTACGGTCCAGGAGGAGGAGCATTAACATATAACAGGGTCCTCAAGTCAGGTCGATCCCTAGCTACCTCGCTACATATGTACATCAAGTTGATTGAGATAATTCTCAGTTGAAGCATCCTCTGTTCATCAGAGATAGATATTAAAGACTCGTTGGGCTGTAGCTTCACTATCCGTACGTGTTCCAAGCGTCCCTTTTGCAGTATTTTCAGCTTTTGAAAAGGTTCCTATATAAAGGTATAGGTATACTATAACCCGTAGAGTAAACCATCGTTGAATCTTCTCTTCCTCACTTCATCGGTACAAACTTTACAGAATTTTGCCCGAAATCGATAGGAAAATCTTCCAGATGTGCACAAGCATTTCCTACGACAGAATACGTACGAAATTCAGCAACAAAAGCCTATACGAATAAACTAGAGTATAAACGGATACCTCATCAAAACTAGCTGAAGATACTTACGCTTTGATAGGAAGAGTTATAATTCAGCAAAGACATCCCGACTAGCGCAGCAGTATCTTAAAGCAATGGAACTTCTGGTTGAGAATCTGATATTTATTCATTTATAATTTATATATAATTATCAAAAAAAATTAAATTAATTTTACTTGTCAAATTTACAGGGTGCTTTTTTTCAATCACTTTTAAATGAAATGCAATTTTACAATTTATATTTACTTCGTTGATTACATGGACTTGAAGATTTATGTTTGGAATATGACGTTGGTCAAATGGGGGCCTCTGGGCGTGTGGCGCAAAGGCGAATTCTTTAAATCACATTTTGCATAACAGTTCCACCGACTTGCATTGTAATTTCAATAATTTCCTCATCGAGGTTGTGGTTGGTTTGGTGCTGTAAACCTTTAGCTTCAAGTGCCCACAATAGAAAAGAAATCAGGATACGTGAAATCAAGGGATCGTGGGGGCCAATCGAAATCACCACTTTTTGACATTATTCTATCGGAAAAAATTAAAAACATTTCTCGTAAAATTTGCATCCTAGCACGAGCAGTGTGTGAAATTAATATATTTATCATTGAAAATGTTATTTAATTTAATTTAACTACAGCCTAAACGGCTCGGTCGATTTTCTTTAAGCTTGGTAGATAGTATTTTTTAATTCCCCCCCCACACGAAAATAACGGTACCTGCCATACGATTTTTTCGAAATTTTATAAGTATTTTTTTCCCCCAAAACTGTCCCACAGATTTAAAAACAATAATTCAACAAATTTCATTTAGTTAAAGCTAGGAAATGGTTGAAAAAAAAATTCAAAAAAATTTTTATTTTTGGTAGTACCCCCTTGGAACCATTTTTCTTAGTTTTTCATTTTCTCGAAAACAGTACCTACAACCGATTGTGATAATTTTTTTATGCTTAAGCTCCTCAGCAGTTTAAACATTATTTTGTTTTCAAATAATTTTTTGGATTTTAAAAAAAAATTTCAATTTTTTTTTTAACTCAATATTTTAAAAACCCCATGCTCGATTTTTTTAAAAACTTTTTTTTTTTGAAAATTGAGCTCTCAACAGTTGATACAATTTTTGCCCAAACTATATATACATATGTATAAGACCTTATAGTCGTATACATTTTATGTAGATTTAAAGGCTGTTGGCCTAGCAACATTCGGTTATATGAAGAGTTATAAAAACAAGTTTAAATAATTCAGAAGAAGGTGCTCCACAAAGTTGTATCTTGAGCCCCTTGATATTCACTTTGTATACCAATGATATGGACACTTCGAAAGACATTTCAGAAACGTTACCTATAAGACGATCGCGAGATCTGTAAATTTCTGATAATATCAAATTTTCTCCCAAAGTCTGAAAATTTCATTGTAAGGTAATTGCCCTTACAATAGCATAAATGACTTTGCTGACAACATCGTCATGTATTTTCGTCTTCCCTATCATCGTAAATGCATAGCTTGCGTATAGTATAGTACCTACATATGTATGTGTATATAGAATCGTTCTACAGTAAAGGTATATCCCCAATGTGGACTTCATTTACTGAGGACTTAAGAAAAGCCTTACTTTGGTGTACCCTGAACCACATTATAGCTAATAACTTTTACAATTTGGCTTCATTAGTACTCAATAATACTTACATGAATTATATTATGAATTTCTTTCGTTACAAATAAAAACATACAAACGACCATTCGAGTTGATGGTTTATTTCAACCTGAATACAATAAGTGGAGACGCCAAAAAAGTTGGCGTCTTGCAATTTGATACTACGTTCCTGGGAGGTCAACCTTTTCATTAGTAGCTTAGAGTGGTTGGCAGTATTTATGATGAGTTTTCTTGGCGATTGCCAATCAAACTAGCCCAGTCGCTTGATGGAAGATAAATCCCGTGCATAACTTCAGAATTTTCCTTTGGATTCCCTATTTTTACTTGCGACTTATAGGTACTATAAGGCAAGTTATGCATTTTTAAAAAAAATAGAACTCGAAATTTTGATCAAATTTGACATTACGATGATAGCGAAGACGAAAAAAAGTGAATCTCGCAATTCTGTCTGTCTGCCCCCCTCCCCACACTTTTTTTAAGACCAAAAATAACGGTACCTACCATACGATTTTTTTTTCAAATTTTTATAAATATTTTTTTTTTCTTACAAACTTCCACAGATTCTCTCAAAAAGAATTCTTAAAATTTCATTTAGTTAAAGCTAAGTAGTAATGCTTGAAAAAAATTTACAATAAATGGTTATTAGTGTTGCCTCCCTAGAACCATTGTTTTTTATTTTCTCAAAAAAGATACTACTTACTGATTTAGATCATTCTCATAAGTGGGAAAAATAATTTTATTTATTTTTCTAGAAAACGGCGCCTGAATTTTAATATTTTTACTTGCGACTTATAGGTACTAAGTATAAGGCAAGTTATGGATTCGTAAAAAAAATTGAACTCGAGATTTTGATCAAAGTTGTCATTACGATGATAGCGAAGACTAAAAAAGTGGGTCTGGCAATTCTGTCTGTCTGTCTGTCTGTCCCCCAAACGTTTTTTTTCTTTTTTTTTTAAGACCAAAAATAACGGTACCTGCCATACGATTTTTTTTCGTAATTTTATAAATATTTTTTTTTCTCAAAAACTGCTGAACAGATTTAAAAAATAAAAACAAAAAAAAAATTCATTTAGTAAAATCTAGGTAATGCTTGAAAAAAATTTTCCGAAAAATGGTTATTGAGGGTACCCCCCATGGAACCATTTTTTTTGTTTTTGATTTTCTCAAAAACGGTACCACCGATTTTGATCATTTTTTTTTTTTTGCGAAGGCTCTTCAAAAATTTAAATAGAATTGTTTATTCAAATTTTCAAAAAAAATTTTTTTGGATTTTAAAAAAAAACTTCAAAATTTTTTTTTTCAAAACTCAATATTTCGAAAATCCCATGCTAGATTTTTTTTAAACTTGATAAATAAAAGTTTCTTCATATAATCTACAAGATGTGAGAAAAAAAATTTCATTTTACTTTAAAATAAAGGTACCCACCATACAAATGTTAAAAAATTTAAAAAAATGGTTTTCAAAAATCGTATTTTTCTCGAAAACGGCACCTAGAATTTTGATAAAATTTTTTTTCTTTCAATTAATATTTATGATCTTTAATTTAATAAAACAAATTTTAAAATTAAGATATTACAGCTTGTACCTACCATAGAACCATTTTTTCGAATTTTGAATTTCTCATTATCCACATAACGGTTCTTAATGAAATTTTTTATAGAGAAGCTTCTTGTGTAAAACACATTGCATTTCAAAACTTTAAAATAAATATTTTTTGAATTTTTGAAAAAAAAATCTATTTTTTTCTTTTTTTTTGAAAATTCGATATCTCAGAAACGGCTCAATATTTTTTTTTTAATTTAATTTTTATTCGAACAATAATAAAAACTTTAAATTGGCGTACCAACATTTTTTCTTAAAAATCCTTTAAAAATTTTGTATATAAAAGCATTTTTTAAGAAACCACTAAAACGACTTATAATTTTTGTTCTTGCATAAATTCATATTTGCATAGCATTCTGTTTTCGTCTCTTACTATTAAAAGAATTTAAAAAATTAATTTGATCCTTATGAACAGTTTTCTCTAATAACATTCGTTTTTAAAATTCCTAGTCTATTACACAGGAGCAAGTTCGTGCGACCCAGTCGTGCATTTTATTTTTTTTTTTAAATTCGATATCTCGTAAACAGGTCAATATTTTTTTTTGAACATAAATTTGGCGTTAAAGTTGGCGTACCACAATATTTCTTAAAAATGTAAGAAAAATTTTCTATCATATATTATGGGCTTAAGAAATCACATGGCATTCTGTTTTTATCTCTAACTAGATAATAGTTTTATTAATAAATTAATTCCTTACATACGATACATTTAAGAAAAAAATGTTTTGTATACGAGTACAATATTATATCAAAACCAAAGAAGCCCCTATATAAAAATTTTGATCAAAATCGGTAGAGTCAGAAATGAGAAAGTTGAAAATCAAAAAGAAGGTTCTATGACAGGTACTCTCAAAATCATTTTTTTTTACGAAAATGTAGACCATTGTTGTTATGGTCTATACATATTTTTTTTTTATCAAAATCAAGGCACCGAACTAAAAAATCATTTCAATTTCTCATCTAGGCTGCAGGTTGAGGTACGTACCTACATACGGACGAAATCACCACTTTTTCGTGTTGTCATATTTGTGGTATGAATTGTAAGACTGCAGAAAAATTAGTCGAACATATCATATTATAGCCATAGGTACGATTATATGGCTTCTGACGATGCTCTGCATATCCGGTCGTTGTCCAATGGCATAATTTTAATATGAAAATTCAGAACGAGCTGAGACGGCAGTTATATAGGTCTCTTAATTGTATGTCGTGGAAGCCGGAATGACTATTAGGTACATTATTTCGCTTGGTCGTTTTAAAAATTCCAGTAAATACAGTCAAATTTTTCCTTAACAAGATTTGAGGAATAGCACTTTGGTAAAGGCAGAAGTAGTGAATTAAGTAAGAAAGTAAAGTAAAGTCTTTTTGTATACCCATGTTTGTCAGCCATGAAGGCGAGCTTGAATTAGCTAAGTATTACCTTTGCCTTATTTGAGCAGTTGCTTATCTTCTGAGTATAAGTTTTCGAACGTTCACAATTTTGTTGAATGCAGGGTGGGCCATCTAGTGGTTTCTTTTAAAATCAGAGGTTATTTTAACACTGACAGCTATTTCCCGCTCGAAATCTTGAAAGAAAGTCAGTACCATACCTCCTCGGATCGAAATGAGTCGCTTTACGCTTGAAAAACGTTGGGAACTATTGAAAACTTATTTTAAAGAGAGTGCTGTGTAGCCCAAACAATACGTTTTTTGAAAAGAAGTTTTGGCCGAAATAAAGCACCCACCGCGCCAGCTGTACTCAAGTTTCTGCAATATGTGAGACTCTTATGCAACACGAGAATGTGGATGCTGTGAGTATGAGATTCAATTCACGAACATCAACTCGCCATCGATCTCAACAGTTGAACATTTCACATTTGAAAGATCTCGGATTATTCGCTACAATGTCCAATTGACTAAGCAATTGAAGGTGCACAGTACATGGAAATAATTTAATTCTATTCATTTTATTGCATTTTTAAAAAGAAACGTGGCCCACCGTTTATTTATCTTAGTTCTTCAGATATGCAATACTATCTTGATTTTCTCCCATTTCTTCCTATAAATAGCTTGCTTTTGAAAATATCTAGCTCTATTAATCTCCAAAATATGACTTTTCAAGCTTACAATCACAAATCATTGTGTTTACCCCTTTACACCCTATAAATAGTATTTTTTTTTTAAATTAGATAAACATTAAACCATCTTCTTAGTACATTCTTTAAACATTATGTAACTTTCCAAAAACAAAAAGGATTTGAAAAATCATTTCTGTACCCCATGTCACCCTACTATATGTTTAATTTCGGTGCGAATAGGCTATATTTGTCACTTGGCATTCCTTATGAAAGAAATTTCATTATCGAATCGACAAAATATCAAACCAAATTCAATTTGATTGCGGTAGAAATTAAAAGAACCTCCACCAATTGAAATTCAACTATGGTGGTTGAGGAATTCCTCATTAATAATTAAGACTATAGTCACAGGTGTCTCTGCCATCGGGCAGATGAAAGTCATTTTTAATTACGTGCTTGCTGTACGGGATAACAAATATACCACCCTGGGTGATTAGAAGTTTGTCACTTCTACGCATATCTGATGGGTTGGTATATTCTCCTGTTCATCCAATCACCATTATTGACCAAAAGGTGTCTTAGTCGGGACGGTCGATCGGCGGCGCTGACAACGCACGTTATTTGTGTACAATGTCCATCATCTTTGCGGCTCGATGTGGTTTGGTTTGCCCTTGAGGTTCTTTGCCTGACTTCTCATGGTGGTCTTTTCTTGGCAGCAATAATTTAGCTTGTTGCGGCTAGTGCTGAATAAAGCAAGGGTGGCGGTTGGTGGAAGCGTATGCAAAGCGTTCTTCACACCTTTTTTTTTTGTTGTTGTTAAGTGCGTGATGGTCAAGTGGTGGTCAAGTGGCCAGAATCGGCATTGGCATCTTCGCCACAGAATGAACATTTGCATTTTAATTTTTTTTTTTAAACAGCGAACGTTCAATGAACTGCATCAGCGTGAGAGGGTGGTCAAGACTCAAGACCGCTTCTTTGTTAATTTCTTGGCATATTCATTTTCTTCACGAATCGAAGAAAAGTATTACATTTCCATGGAATTGGTTAGTTCATGATATTCCAGAAAATGGAAAATATTTGAGAGTGTATTGCGACTTAGGTAATATTTGTGGATTGTTTTTTTTTTTTTTTTGAACACTAATATCCCTCAAAATGATAGTTTTTGAAAATGTACATATCTTAAAAAAATATTCAATCTAACAAATAATACTTTGTTGTGCTATTAAGCATTGAAAAGAAAGAATATTATTAAAGAAAAAACCACCAATATCCCGAGATTTTCAAAGTAAAACCTATCGTAAGCCTGATCTCATGTTGCTGAAAAGCCTTGATGGTCTTTTGCGATCAAGTATAATTCCAGCTTCGTCGTTCTTAGCAAACTTGCCAAGAATTAAGGAGGCCTTCTTAAACTGTGACTTGAAGCAAATTTGAAGCATTGATATATGAATGGCATTGCTGGTAGATGGTTTGGGGTCGGTATTGGTCGATCGGAGCATAGGCTTACTACAGCTGGTACCCTCTGTGCTTCCCAGTTGTGTAGGGTGCCCCTCGATAGTCTGGAATTAAAAATAAAGAAATTAAAAAAAAAACGTTTTTTTTATCACGTCCCTAGGTTTTTTTTTTATTTAAACAACAAAATTAAGGTACGGTTTGAAATTTTGCATGTGTGACGGATTTGATTCAAATTTGAAAGAGAGTAAAAATGCAACTGTTTATCTTAAGTCATCTAGAAGGGGAAGCTAAACAATTAAGGTTATTTTTTTGGCACCCTAGGTTATTCGTAAAAAAAGTATGCCATCTAATTGGTCAGAAAAGCTCAACTCAGTTTTGGAAATTAGTCAGCCATAGAAAATTTGTCATCAAGGCTTAAACTTTTTTCAAGGACTCGAGCGATTTTTACCACCTCGTTTGTGGGATATTCGTAAAACATGTATACCACCTAAAAGGTCTTTAGAACCATATTAAATGTCAGCAAGCTTCAGTAATTGGTCAGCTATAGATTTTTTTTCTTTAATTTTTCATTTTTCAAGGCCACACGATTTTTGGCAATTTACTTACTTTACTTTAGATGGCGCTCACAGTCCAGGGTGGACTACGGCCTCAACCAACAAGCCCCTCCATCTAGCTCGGTCCCTAGCTAGCTGCCTCCAGTTACGCACTCCAAGTTGGTTGAGGTCGCTCTCCATCTTGTTCAATCAAACGTTGGCCGACCCATGAAATAAGGGCAATAATCTACACACAAACATTTTCACACTTTTTCTAAAAAAAAAAAAATAAAATCTAAAAAGGCTTTTGACATTGGTAAAAAAAAATAAATTAACTATTAACTACCATACATTTGTCAGGCTTAGCTATAGTCTATAACTATAGTCTATAGTCTATAGTCTTGAACCAAAAGAAAGGCAAACTGTAAAAAAAGACAAACATATTAAAAAATTAATTTCTTCTTTTTACAAAAAGTATTTTTGTTGTAAAAATTTGAAATTCAAAAATCAGTTTAAAAATAAGAAAATTTTTCCAAAAGGAAATTCAATATTCTATTTCGGAAAGGGCAGAATTATTACATACCCTTATGACATCACATAAACCAAAACTTTTGCTTGGAGGTACGCGTTCCAGATAAAACATTTGAATATAAAACTGCTTAGTACCAAATTTGATGAAAAATGTTCTTTTCCTTAAGACTCTAGCTAGATCTACAGAGACGTACAGATGCAAAAACCCGAAGGCGCACAGACGGAAGGATGATACGGCGAAAAGCACTCAACCTATGGACTTCCTCCATCATCGTAGGGTTCTGATATCCGTCAGGTGAATTTAACTATTATAACTTGATTGGAAACTTACGCAAACAGATCTCCAGGTCGCAGTGCAATACCACCAATTCATAATAATTCATTCATCCATACGCAAACAGCAGCCGACAAGTTTTTGTATGCCCAGAAACCCCCATTAACCAATTTCATAAAAATTTGTATCGACAGACTCTGCCATCAATCAATCAAATGCTTTTCCGATATCCCTTTTTTTTATCATAATAGTAGCACAAAAACACTGTTAATTTAGTCACAGCAAAGTCTAATGTTATTTTTTTTTTGATTTATCTACATTTAAAGGATCGAAAAATCATAATGGAGCCAAATGTTCGTTCACCAACAACAACAATATACCGACATCAAACTCAACATCATCTGGTGGCGGTGTATAGAATAAGCTTGGGTAGCTTTATTTATATATTGTGATCATTCTCAAAACAGCGCCATCTAGAGGTGCCGGTGGTGATAATGATACAGCGGCAGCGTTTGTGATTCATAGGAGCAGGGTTAATGATCACATCAGTAGCAACAGTAGCTCCGATGATGACAGTGATATAGTGGCAAATGTTTTTTTGTATGTTAAAAATGTATATACATATACTTATTTATTGTATAGTTTCATCTTCTTGTAATAATATTTTCTTCTTCTTTTTTCTAAATCAAATTTTGGAATAAAAATTAAAATAATTATTTTATGATGTTAATTACTGTTCTAATTAGAAATATTTTATAAAATATATATTTATACATTAATGCATATAATAATATTAACATTAATATACCCATATGCCTTAAAATTTGTTCTTAGTTTTATTTGTTTTGTTAACCATATTTCATTTAATTTTTTTCTCACACGAGAAAACCATTTATTATATGAAATAAAAAAGTTATGGAATGAAAAAACTGTTTTTTATTAAAAAAAAACTTTTGTTGGAACTAAATATTAATAGGTTTGAGAGAAGTTTGATGATCATAAATATTAAAAGACTTTTCAGCAGGTTCTAGGTGCTAGGTAGATAAACAATTTTTTAAAAGTGTTCTTTTTCGAAGTTTTACAACTTTTTAGTAAAATTTGAGGACCGCTCTAAAGAATTTGTTAGGAAACTAAATGTTAAGCTACAGAAAAAACCTACATTAACGGACCTTACTGGTGATAATAAACAAGGTCTAAAAACCTACCTATGTACGTTCTGCTATCGTTTGATAGCCTAAATATCTGGTTCTTCTCAAATTTTATCTACATTATTAATATGTAAAGAATCAGAAAATGAACATATTTGTTATATTTCAAACCAAAAACAAATTTTCAAAGACATTTCTTTTTTCCGCAAATCTGGTCACCATACTCGTAGCAATTTTTTTTTATTTTGTGCATTTTTTCTTTCATTTTTCTTAACTAAAATTTAATAATGAAACACCAGGCGAGCATGCAGAAGAAGTAGGGATCGTATTTGGATTCGCAAAACGATAATTGAAAATAGACTCCGCCTTGAAGCAACGTTATATTTTTTTAAACAAATACTATTAAAGGATCTAATCTCATTTCAATTGTACTCGTATTTCCCCTTTTATTTCATTTGTTTCTTTCGTCGTTTCTCTTTCTCTTCTTTTACTAATTTTTTTTTTGACAAATCTGGTCACCATACTCGTAGCATTATTTTTTCTTTCATTTTTCTTAACTAAATTTTAAAACGAAACACCAGGCGACCATGCAGAAGAAGTAGGGATCGTATTTGGATTCGCAAAACGATAATTGAAAATAGACTCCGCCTTGAAGCAACGTTATATTTTTTTAAACAAATACTATTAAAGGATCTAATCTCATTTCAATTGTACTCGTATTTCCCCTTTTATTTCATTTGTTTCTTTCGTCGTTTCTCTTTCTCTTCTTTTACTGTTTTTTTTTTGACAAATCTGGTCACCATACTCGTAGCATTATTTTTTCTTTCATTTTTCTTAACTAAATTTTAAAACGAAACACCAGGCGACCATGCAGAAGAAGTAGGGATCGTATTTGGATTCGCAAAACGATAATTGAAAATAGACTCCGCCTTGAAGCAACGTTTATATTTTTTTAAACAAATACTATTAAAGGATCTAATCTCATTTCAATTGTATTTCTCCTTTCATTGCATGTGCTTCTGTCGTCGTTTCTTTTACTTAATTTACCGCGACCCGCTGATCAAGCAATTCTACAACATTTCACCACGATTGACTAGACGCTCATGTTTAGAAGCTAGTATTATTTGCTTTGCTTTTTTTCTTAAAATGACTAATTAAAAAATTATATCTGGTCACACCAGTCATCCTAAGAAGGAGTCAAGGAAACAAAAATTTTGTATTGTCTTATTTGTTTTCATACAGTGGGTTGTTTGATGGGAAAAGAATACAAATTTTAAGGAAAATCAAATTATTATTTTCTATAGAAGAGTATTTTAAAGAAAAACACAAATATTAATAGTCAATTTAAGTCAATCAGACTCAATAAGTACATATTTTGTTTCATTCAAACCTTGAAAAGCCATCAAGCTAATATTCTACTTTTTATGTTTGCCTTAATTTGTGTCAGAAGTTAAAAGTTGAAGGTTAAGAAGATCCAAGCCTCATAACCCCATGGTCATTAATTGCAAAAAATATCATTCAAATAAATATTTTTATGGATGTTAAAGACATTTTTCTGTTTTTTTTTTTTCAAATTAAAGTTCTACGCCTCTAAATATTTTTTATATAAAAATGTTAAGATTATCAACACAAAGTCGTTATATCAAAAAGTAAATTGAAGTTTTTTTATTTTTTAAGATAGGTACTTTATTTTTTTTTCGACAAATCTGGTCACCATACTCGCATCAATATTTTTTCTTTCATTTTTCTTAACTAAATTTCAAAACGAAACACCAGGCGAGCATGCAGAAGAAGTAGGGGTGTTTCCCCTTAAATTTTACAAGGCTTAAGCTTGCATACTTAGTATGAGTTAATAGTAAATATTGTTACAGTCATAAAAAAGGGTTCTGCCTTTCAGTTTTATGCATTGGTGTAGGATAATTTTTTTTTTTTTTTCAAAACTGATCAAATTTTAAGAAAGACATCAGGCGAGCATGCAGATGCAGTAGGGATCCATAATTGAAAATAGACTCCGCCTAAACAACTACTATTAAGGCTAAACTCATTTCAATTGCATATGTTTATGTCGTCGTTTCTCATTCTCCTTCTTTTACTAAACTTGCCGCGGATCAAGCATTTTCACAAAATTTCTCAACGACCAACTAGGCGCTCATGTTAAGAAGCTTGTACTGTTTTCTATATTGGCGAAATCTCTTTCAAATAAATAAGGAAACACCAAGCGAGCATGCAGAAGAAGTGGGGATCATATTTGGATTCGCAAAACCGTCTTCAA
The DNA here is from genome assembly GCA_911387755.1 of Chrysotoxum bicinctum. Lineage (NCBI taxonomy): Eukaryota > Metazoa > Arthropoda > Insecta > Diptera > Syrphidae > Chrysotoxum > Chrysotoxum bicinctum. The sequence goes on along the minus strand of OU426990.1, from coordinate 97,401,348 downwards.
GCAACGTTATTTTTTAAACAAACACTATTAAGGCTCTATTTTCATTTCAATTGCATTTCACCTTTCATTTCATTTGTTTCTTTCGTCGTTTCTCTTTTTCTTTTACTAATTTTTTTTTGACAAATCTGGTCACCATACTCGTAGCATTATTTTTTCTTTCATTTTTCTTAACTAAATTTTAAAACGAAACACCAGGCGAGCATACTGAAGAAGTAGGGGTGCTTCCCCTCAAATTTCGCAAGGCTTACGCTTGCATACATAGTATGAGCTAATAGTAATTATTATTACACTCATAGAAAAGAGGTTCCGCCTTTCTGTTGTATGTATTGGTGCGATATGAATTATTTTTTTTTTAGTTATTTAAAATTTAAGAAAGAAACATCAGGCGAACATGCAAAAGCAGTAGGGATCGTATTTGGACTTTTAAAACGATAATTGAAAATAGACTCCACCTAAACAAATACTATTACGGCCTCTATTCTCATTTCAATGGTTTTTCCCCTTTCATTTCAATTGTTTTTTCTCTTACTTAATTCGCCGCGACCCGCGGGTCAAGTAATTTCACAAGTTTCTCAACGATCTACTAGGCGCTCATGTGAATTAAGCTGGTATTATTTCGTTTACTTTTTTCTTAAAATAGCAACACAAAAAAATTAGATCTGGTCTCACCACTCATCTTTAAAAGGGATTAAGAAAAGAAAAAAATTGTATTTGGCTTTCCTTGCAACCATGAATAGAGAAAGTAAAAACAAAAAACGCATACAGTAGCAGACGGATTATCAGTTTGAAGGGCAAATCAAACATAGGACATTCTCCTTTCGCATTCTCATCTATTGAAAACGAAAGTGTCATACATTTTGTCTCTGTTTTACACGTTCACTTCAATGTTCTTTATTTCTTCATGAGGTGAGTTTAAGGCGGAGCAAAAAGATTGGCAAAAGCAAGAATTCACGATCATTGAATCCCTACTTCAAGCGCATGCTCGCCTGGTGTTTCACTTTTAAATTTCGTCATTTTATTTGAAATTTAACTGAATTTTTGAGGGTTCAAGCGTCGACCACTAGATGCCCTTAGTTACACCATTTTGAGAATTATTTTGTCTGGTTGAATTTTGAATTTTCTTCATTTAAAATTTTTTATTTCCTCGTCCTTTACCAAGAAATGAAATCTTATTACCAGGCGAGCATGCGAAGCGAGAGGCATCTATCTTACGTGTTTTCTTTATTTTTGAATTTCGCAATATTCCCCTTCTAACTCTGCCAATACGGTTTTAATCTAGCATTAAAGAAAGTGAGACTACCCAACCCACTGAAGCGACAAAACCTATTCAAAAAAAAAAAATTTCAATACCATACACACTCAATTTGCGTGCGCAATCACTGTATTGCGCATGCAGGCATGAGTGAAGAAGGAAAGGAAAGAACTATGTATGTATATATGTAGTTGGTAAAGGTGGAGCTTATAAACGAAAGTCAATTTGCAAAACAAAAATGAAAAATTCGAAGAATTGACACCAAAAAATATTCAACGAAGGTGACAATAAATTTGTTTTTGATAAAAAGAAAAAAAAAATATTTTACAAAAAAAAAAAGTAAAATTCCACTATACAGATTCATTTTATGCTTTGTGTTTCAATTTTAATAGGTAGTTTAAACTATATATTTGCTTATTTGAAAAAATCATTTGTTTGAAAAATAAAAACCATTTGTTTCATAATTCATCCTTGCCATTATGGAAAACAGAATTAAAGAAATATTATTACATAAATAGGTAGGTATACCTAACAAAAAAAAAAAAAACAATCATAAAATTCTCATTGAATATGAAATTTCATTTGTTTTAAATGAGACCATTCAATTTTGTTTGTATTTGTATTGTTAGTACTTAGTTTTAATATTTATTTTTTACTAGCTATTACCAGCCCACTTCGTTGGGCGCTATTTAAATTAATACAAAATTGCGAGAGGTTCATAACTTCTAGCAATAAATTTTTTTACAATTTTAAAATTATTTTTAAAGAACTCTTATCATTTTTTATTCATTAATTTTTATTCTTCTTCTAAAGTTTCATCTGTCGTTTTATTTTTACTACTGGACATAGCAATATTATTTAGTTTTTTGTACTGGTTCCTCAACATCTTCATCTTTAAATAAATTTAGAATTTCAATTATAGAATATCTATTTTTACTTGCGACTTTTAGGAACTATTTTGATCAAAGTTGACATTACGATGATAGCGAAGACTAAAAAAGTTGGTCTCGCAATTCTGTCTGTCTGTCTGTTCGACTACAGCCTAAACGGCTCGGCCGATTTTCTTAAACTTGGTAGATATCACTTTTAATTTTTCCCCCCACACATTTTTTTTAAGACCCCTCATACGAATTTTTTTTCGAAATTTTATAAATATTTTTTTTTTCTCAAAAACTGTTCGACAGATTCAAAAAATAAAAATACCAAAAAATTTCATTTAGTTAAAGCTAGGTAATGGTTAAAAATTTTTTCCGAAAAATGGTTATTGAAAGTACCCCCCATGGAACCATTTTTTTGTTTGATTTTCTCAAAAATGGTACAACCGATTTTGATAATTTTTTTTTGCTAAAGCTCCCCAAAAACAAAAATAGAATTGTGTACTCAAATTTTCAAAAAAATTTTTTTTTGGATTTTAAAAAAAAACTTCAAATTTTTTTTTTTTTTCAAAACTAAATATTTCGAAAACCCTGTGCTAGATTTTTTTTAAACTTGATAAATAAAAGTTTCTCAATATAATCTACAAGATGTGAGAAAAAAAATATTTTACCTAAAAATAAAGGTACCTACCATATAAATGCTAAAAAATTAAAAGAAATGGTTTTCAAAAATCGTATTTTTGTCGAAAACGGCGCCTAGAATTTTGATAAAATTTTTTGTCTTTCAATTAGTTTTTATGATCTTTAATTTAATAAAAAAAATGAAATTAAGATATTACAGCTTGTACCTAACCATTTTTTTGAATTTCTCATTATCCACATAACAGATCTTAATGAAACTTTTTATAGAGAAGCTTCTAAAAAGACTAAAACATTTTGCATTTAAAAACTTTAAAATAAATATTTATTGAATTTTTGAAAACAAAATCTATTTTTTCTTTTTTTGAAAATTCGATATCCCCGAAACTTTAAATTGGCGTACCAAATTTTTTCTTAAAAACCTTTTAAAAAGTTTGTATATAAATTGTATAAGAAACCACTACAACGACTTAAAATTTTTGTTTTTGCATAGCATTCTGTTTTTATTTCTTACTACTAAAATAATTTAAAAAAAAATAATTTTATCTTTATGAACAGTTTTCTCTAATAACATTCGTTTTTAAAATTCCTAGTCTGTTACATAGGAGCAAGTTCGTGCGACCCAGTCGTGCATTTTATTTCTTTTTCGCTGATACTTGTTTTTAATGCTTGCTCTTCTTTTTTGATAATTTCATTTTCTTGCAAGGTTTTTTTTCCAATTGGACTTTTTCTTTGGAACATCTTAAATCAAACAACAAAAATAATTAACATTCTATATAAAAGTCTGCTGAATCAGTTTTACCTTTATCGATTTCAATTTTTGTGGCAGGATATAATTTAAAAAAAAAACATCGATTTTTATGATATTTTGTTGGACTTCTGAAAAATTCTTTATAGAATCTTCAAATTTTTGTATGGCTTGCATTGTCTTTTTTTAATTCATATGCATCCATTATTTATATTTTCTGTTTTTAAAATATTTGTTAAAATATAAAACTAATATAATACAAATTAAAAAACTGGAATTTAGGTACATATCTATCTACAAGTATCTATCTATCTATGAAAATATCATTTTCTTGAAATCACCTTCGAATTCTTTCACAATATCAATGATATTCAGCTTCTAGTATAGCAGCATCATTGTCAAAGTAATAGGAGAAATAAGGACCATGGATATCAAGAATGTAACCATCAGGATCAACTATAAGAACAGGATATATCAAATGACGCACTTTATAAATCGAATATGATTTTCGAAGAGCTTGCAAATTGCTATATTTTTGTGGATGAAGCTTCAGGTTCTTGGTTATATAATTGATTTGCAAAATCCGTAACATGTCTTTCAATATAAGTATATATGTATATATATATCAAATCCAATATTGGCTGGAACGAAACATTGCATCAAGGACTGTCTAACAGTATACTGAAACCTAAGCTTGTTTTCTTCCGACTTGAATGTTGGAACATGGCACATGCAAATTCATTATAAGGTTCCTGTCACATTTTGCACAAAACCAAGTAAGTAAGTCCCTTCTGCTAACTTACCTGCAGCCACTATCTTGAAGCAAACTGTCACAAAAAGTTCATATACATACCTTAAATATTCCTGTTTTGTTATGGGAAAAAAACTTGCGAATTCATCATCATTATTTCCGTCAAAATTTTCCGTCACACTTCTTGCTACATTCCGAAGTTTTTGTAACAACATTTTGAAATGTGATCCATTGATGACATATTTTCTATTCATAGAGCCTAGTCCAAGGTATAAAGGTGATAATATAAAACCTCATCCAAAATTGAATAAAATTTTATTTTCTCTATTTTTTTATTTATGTATATTTTTTGACAAAAGAAAAGTTAGCATTTTTTTTTCTACAAATAAAAGTCCTGTATTCCTTGTATCTCAGTAAAGCTAGTGTTGCCTTTAAGACCACCGTTTTATTTTTGTTTTAAGTATATGTAACGACTCACGTACTCGAATGCAATGTTGTGTCAAAATTTCAAAGCAATCGGTTAAGAACTTTCTGAGATTAGCGATTAGGAACAAACATACATTTACATTTTTATTTATATTATGTACCTAGATGATCATTTTCTTATTTATATCGTCGCTGTAGATCGAATACCTCGTAACCCAGAAAAGTCCATTTTTCAGGAGACACAAAAAACTTACGAGTATTATCAAATCAATGACAGGCAATGAGAGACGTGTTGTTAATTATGCGCGTGGCTCTGCAATTATAGTTTTTAGGTTCACAGGATATTTTTCATTAGATCTGGAATTTTTTTCACAATATAATTGCATCATTACCTAAAAATTGGTTTTTTCTCGGTTACGAGGTATTCGATCTACAGCGACGATATGAACTTATGTTCTGTTTAATCATAAACTTTTATTACTTTATGAGATTTATATTAAAGTTAAGTTACAATTACAATTAAAGTCCACTAAACCAGTTCTGAAATGTCACCTCCACTGAGTAACAACGATAATCAGATGAAGATCATGTCGAAAAAAAAACATCCTTTGTCATAGAATCTTCAACAGTAAGATACAAAATCAATCTTCTTAAATATGACTTCTCCCCTGGCTCTCACGACCTTTCCGCCATTTTTCTCAAAACCTGGGTAAATGTCCTCTGTCAGCCCTTCACGACTACATTTCGGCTCCCTATTTCTCAGTCCATTTTTCCTCATATTTGGAAGGCTTCTCTTTCATCTATCCAATCCAATAGAAAGGCAATAGGAATGAAATATAAATTTACCGTTCTTTATCTAAGCTTTTCTCTATCCTTAAGCTTTTTGGAAGTATTATCTATACATTCACGGTAAGTCAATAATTTCCCCTCTTCAGCATCGTTTTCTCAAGGGTATGTCTACTACCACTAACTCAACCAAATTTGTCTCTAAGTCCCTTCGTGCTTTACTGGCAGTTAATGAAGAATGTTATTACTACTAACTACAGTAAGGCGTTTCTTAAAATCTTTCACAAAATTATTAACTTTAAACTTTGAGCCTTTGGTTTTTCCCCTTCGTTAATTTCATGCGTTAGATTCTACGTATAAAACCGCCGGTACAGGGTAATTTTTAGATTTTTATTACTGACGACATTTTTGACACTTCAGGCGTGCAACAGGGCAGTCATATTGGTCCCCTCTTATTTGTCCTATCTAATGACATGAAGATTATTAAAACAATTTCCACTCCTTTCAATTCTCATTCCTTATAAGGCGGAACAAAAACTTCTTGGAGCTCAATATTAGAAAATGAAATGTATTTTTTCGCAAACACCTTTCCCTAACTCCTAGAATTTATTTCTTCCTCGCTTAAGCCATTCCAGTTGTCTGGTTCTTCCGTGATCTAGGCATTTTCTGTGACCAAAAGCTCAATTTTCGTGCTCATATTGATCAAGTAATCAATCAACAAGGCTAATTCCTAACTTGGTTTTATTAAGCAATGGTCCAAGGAATTTTATAATTCGTACGTAACAAAATCGTTCCACATTTTATACCATATCATACACTCCCACAGAACTAAGCTGTGCAGCGACGTAACGCTGTCTGCCTCGGTCGGATCACTTTATTTTACCCCCTTATGAAGATCGTTTGAAACTCATAGACATTCATACACTTTCTCAACGTCGCCGTCGTACAATGGCTTGTCATCAACAAACTCCTTACCGACACAATAGACTCGCCAATATTATTGGGAATGATTGAGTTAAACATTAATCCACCCAGTCTCAGATCTTTCCCACTTTTTAACCTTCTTGTGGACCGAACCAACTAGTGCCATTTTGAACCTATCTCCAGAATGTTACGCCTGCCAAATAATGCCCATTGCCTTATTGATTTTAATTTTAGTATTTCATCTCTTCGAAGATCCCTCAAAGCCCAACATCCCCCAAACTTTCAACTGTCTTGTTTTTAAGTTAGAATAAGTTAACATAGATTGTTTTGAAGTAAGCTAAACAAAACTTCCTTTTAAATTGTGTAAAGGGGTCATTGGAGACTAAGTGGTGGGGGCCATTTTGGAGATCTTCAAAAATTATTAAAAAGCAACATTTTGCAACTACTTAAATACAATTGCGCCTCAGAAGAATATCTAATGACACTTGGAACGATATTACACTATTCGGTACTGGATATCATGAAGTTTCTGTTCAAAAAATATATATGTACATACTTGCAGAAAAAGAAGCACGGGTATACCGTTATCTGTCGCATGATCTACAACAAAATATTTATATCTAAATACATACATACTTCCATTGCTCTATTTGTACTCTGTTATTGGACATTTTCTGTTATTCTTGCTCTAATACTATTTGAGTTCAATGTCAATTTAAGTTTTAAATTATAGCCCGGGGCCAATTTAATTTCCTTTCATTTAAACTGATTCCATTTTACAGCCCACATCGCTATAGGTATATGTTCTGAGTGTTCTTTATTTTTTTTTTATAAAATATAGTTTTTTAATGGACTGCCAACACAAATGTCAAAAATTAAGACCTAGCATTAATTTTATAGTTCGACTTCTTAATATATTTTGCCAAAGGCTGTTTTCAAAAAAACTACTTGACTTCTACTTTATGCAGAGCACAACTAATTGGAGCACCTACATCCACTTCAAGAACTAAGAGACTGCCTGTCATCCTTGCTTCAAGTACGAAAGAAAATAATACGAAAATGGAACCAAAATGAATACAGTCATCTAGCTTCGACCTGAATTCTCTTTCTACCCATAAGACTTACGTACCTAGCCTACCATCGTCGTCGGTCGGTCGGTCGGTCTTCGGTCGTCAGGAAGTTAATCTAGGGACGCAACACAACACTTGGACACGTCCATTGCTCAAAAAAACCAATGACATTTATGGGTGAAACTCCATTAATCCACTTCCAAGTTTCTAGTTCTTGATGGTGATGTTGCTCCTTTTTGCGGCAGGCCGATTCGCGTAGGAGAACGCGATGCGATGCTATGAAGAAGAGCTCAGAACTCCTTAAGGGCATTGTGTTAGTAATGAACATTCCTCTCCACATTGGACAGGTATTTGACCCAGTCAAGACACTTCTTCTATAAGGCAGCGTCATCATCATCATCATCAACAGCAGAAGCAGCAACAGCAGAAGCTGCATACGCTGCAATACGCGGTCTTAATTACCCCGGCAGGCGTTTAACTAATTACCAGCTATATTATGTTCTATAAGCTTGTACATAACGGCGAGCTGGGTGTATTATGTGCAAATGATTCGACTAGCTAGTTGGGGGCTATAGTGATGGGGCACGAATCTAACTTATCGCATTTCCTGCTGGCCCCCAAGGTGTGAGACATGTGTTTCGTGTTTAAAGTTTGCTACAGCAGAAAACACTTAAGCACCAGTCAATAGTAGAGGGTGTTCCGAATTTTTCATTTCGAAGAATGAAAAATTTTATCCGGTCGGCTGTGGCGAAGTTAATGCATCGGATTAAATATTAAAAGAAATCAAGATTGGGGCTATGACTTAAGATAGCCCTAAAGTCTTGTGAAAAGAATTAAAATGAGAATGTGATCAAAATTCAAAAACCATAAGCGAGAGATTGCCATAGCGGATAGCGCTGAAGTGTTACTTAAGAGTTTATTCAAGTTGGAAGGCGTATCACCTCCCAGTGCCTTTAGTTTTGTTAACCGATTGTCCAGTATGGGCTTAGATTCTGTTTGGTAAAAAGGGTTGGCGTAGAAGGAAACGGCTTAGTCGTCGTTATCCGTGAAAATAGTGTCGTCCAGGGCTTCCATCACATTGAGGTACCTCGGTTCGGGATGTCGTTGCTCGGAGGCCATCCTTCTCATTAGCTGATTAGGGTGATTCACGGTGCTCCGCACGGTATTATCTTTGCTTCTCTGTAGAGATCCTCGTTCCTGCCGGGTGAAGTAGAGTCCGGTGCAGATTCTTAACATCTTCCTCTCTGAGATTTCTGTCGTGAGATCGTGAACCAGACTGGGAAACAATAGCTGATACATGAGAACCTCCGTCTGCTGGCTAAGTTCTGATCTTCTCCTCATCAAGGGGTGTTGTCGGTGGAATGTCCAGCTGGCTTCTCTTAGTACACTTTTTGAGTGCGGGTCAAACCTTAGCAACTCGTTCAAGCTTATACTCAGTTATTTGATGTTCCTTGTAGTTGCAATAGGGGATTCATCTGGAAGATTTAGAACTAAGTTTCTGCAAGTGGTTGCTTAACGCCATCTGCCATCACCTGGTCCCCTGAAGCAGAGAAACTCTGATTTGTCTGTATTGATTTTGATGCCCCATTTTGTTTGTAAAAATCGAACAGTCTGTTGATATGAGCCTCTACTTTCGGACAGTGAGTAGTGTTGACATTGGGGTTGCATACGTAAGCGAGTCATCAGCATACAGCATGTTTTCACAACCGGTTGCGATGGGTTGGTTTAATGTCATCAGACTGTAGAAGAAGGGGCCAAGTTTTGAACCTTGTGCGACTCCGGCTTTCACGTTCTTTATAGTTGATGAGCATTTGCACAAAGAAGTTTCTTGAAAAAAAAGAAAAGAAAAAAGAATTTTTATTGGTAGCGGGGGAAGATGTAGCAGATGCAGTTTATGTATAAGAGCCTCTAACCAGGCGCTATCGAATGCTTTCTCCCACATCCAGAAAGCATCCGACCTTTGCACCATGACTGTTGAGGGCTGGAACTTCAGGAGAGGTTGTAGTTTAGAGTGCTTCTCCCTAAAGCCAGACTGCATGTCAGGAATAGGGCTGTCATCTCTGCAAAACTTCTTAAGTTTCCTTAGGATCAACTCTTCCAAAATCTTGCATAGGTTGCTGAGGGGTGATATTGGCCTATAGTTAGAGATCATGTTCCTGACACCTTTCTTCGGAATCGCCGCGATCTTTGCAGCTTTCCATTTTTGGGGAAGTATTTGTTGGCAGAGTTGTTCAAGATGATAGTTAAAAGGATCAGGCCTGTCTCTGGCATCCTCTTAATAATAAAGTTGGATATTCCATCTGGTCCCAAAGTTTAAATATAGACGCTGCTAGCATGAAATTTGGTTTTGTAATTTAAAATTGATTTATTTAAATTTTTAATCTTATCTGTGCAGAATAAAAAGACCATGTGCACATTTGATTCAAAAATGTACCGAAAACCGAGACAAGTTGTGACCAAGATACTACTCGTAACGTGTCATGCCCAGCCCTATAAGTTTAGCTGCATACCTAGTTCATTCAGCTGAAATTGATATGAGATCTGACAACTCAAGTGTTGTATTTCTACGACCTAAGAAGATTGGAGAAGGCTCCTAGAAGTTTCACAACGATTTTGGGACGAATTCCACTGGTGCTAGAATTTAGAAAGGTAGGACGTTCAAGTAAACAAATTTCAAATCATGATACAGAAAGGAATTATTTTCAACTCGCATCTCTCCATTTGGAAGGTGTATGTGGAGAATTTCAGACAGTAGGTTCGAGTGAAAGTTAAATATTTATTCAAGAATATGTTAAATAAATTCGGACACTTTTTTCGATCGACAAGATTGGGTGATTTTTTTTGCTATTTTCTTTTTGGCAACACTGGCTTTGACAGCTCACGCACGTTTCGTATTTTGTGTCACTGTCAAACATCTTCAGTTTCGTCTATTGTTTAACCATGAATTGTCTTACAAACGAACAATCTTGCAAATTATTTAATTTAATTTTATTATCAAAATGCGTGCTCTGTTAAGAAAGTTTATCGAGTACTTCTTCAATTTTTTGGTCAGTTTAATCGACCTACTGAGGCGGCTATTCGGGCTATTGTGACCGAATTTCGCACCAAATTTACATTGTTGGACATTAAACCACCAACACGCTTATGTAGAGTGCGAACTGAGGATAATATCGCAGCTGTATCGGCTAGTGTTAGTGATGACCCTGAATTATCGCTTCGGCACCGTTCGCAACAATTGGGCCTCTGTTTGAAGCCTTTCAAAATATAGCTGGTGCTAGAATTGAAGCCGAACGACCTACCACAACGCCGAATTTTTGGTGAATGGGCTCTTGAAAAGTTGGACTAAGATCCACTTTTTTATCGAAAAATTGTGTTCAGCGACGAAGCTCATTTCTGGCTCAATGGATACGTGAACAAGCAAAACTGCCGTATTTGGAGTGAAGAGCATTTATTCATCAGATACCGGCCGAAATGTTAGATAGAGTATGCCAAAATTGCAAAAAGCGGATGGACCATTTAAGACACAGCTGCGATTTCATGTATTTTTCTGAATTTTATGTGTTTTTTTTTTAATTTCCGATAGCTCTTAAAAAATCACTCGTTATTTCAGAAGATAATTCAAGGATTGACAAATAATCAACTCTTTGCTGATCGCACACTTTACAATTGAATAAACGAAACTGACTGCGGAACGCAATAATTTTTCATTTCTTGGCAGATTCAGAAAGCATTTTATTCATCTTTCATGTAACGAGAGATGATCAAACCAAGTTTTAATAAATATTGAGACTTCTAAATTTATCGAAATTCTATCCCAAAATGAATCCGAATGCAAACTAAAAAAAAAAAAAAAAAAAAACCATTTAATATTTCTTAACACTGTGTTGTAGGGTTAGATCAGAAATTTGACTTTATAATATTTTCAACGAAAAATCGAACGGAAGATGGTAAACACCTTCAAGCTTTAATTATTAAGAATTTTAATCTTTCTGACAGTTATATATACGTTCACATTGGATTTTTGTCAAGAAAATGAAAGTAGTATGAACTGAACCAACAAGGTCGTCCCTAGCCCACTGATAATATTCTAAGTGAGATCTCTGGACCGAAACCCTAATTTTTGTGAACTTAAGGACATCAAAAGTTATTTCGGATCAATATCCTTCTACAATTCGGGAACATTTTTTTGACAAATATTTTTTGTTTTATAAATATGTTAAAAAGGTTCTTCTTCGAAAAAATGTTTTCTTCAAATTAAATGGCTATTTTTTTTTAGTTTTAGACTTCAATTATTACTTATTTAATTTTGTGGTGTGTTTTTCTTTTCTTGAACACCCTGTTTGGGATGAAACACCCATCTACAATAACACTACCATAATCGTTAAGTGTCTTTTGAGTACGTGATGCGTTCTATGTGATATATGGGTCAATTAAATGGCCGTTACAAGTGTTGGGCGCATCTGTGACCCTCATTTGGCTTCTAACTGAAGTGTTTTTATTTCTTGGTGTTTAAATTTTCGTTTAACTTGAACTTAGTTGATGGTTTTGCATTTTTTTGCTTCGCAGCAATTTGCTGTAGAGGGCACCTTTGACCATCACCGCCAGAACGTGAAAACATTAATTAGAAAGTGTACGGTGGTTCGGTATCTGGGTTAAATGATTATGCAACGGAAGTATTGATCTATACCAAATTGAATAGATGGACAAGATGACAGTATTTAATCCCAAGGTGCAATACAAATGTTCTGGTAGAAATTGAAATATGGTGCAAGGGAGGTCCATTTTGTAGGTCGAAGCGAAATTCTATGCTACACATCGTGTTGTCGATTTTATTCCATCACCCTTCCTGTACTATTTAAACGTCATCATTGTGCGTAACCCGGGACAAACTCCAAAAATTCAGAAAGATTCAAAAGGAATTTTTAAACTTTGACAGATGATTGCGGCCATATTAATGGAGCTGCATCTGTCAAATTGGCTGTCATTTATTAAGTCTGTCTTGCCAAACAAACACGGATATAGTTATAATTTTAAATAACAAGTGAAAATGATTAATGGTGGACTTAAATTGACCTTCATATGCAGATTTGAAGAAAAGTAAAGAGGGCCAGATATACATCGAAATACGGAGGTCCCAAAGATTAAACAACTGGAAACTCTGTGTTCTAGTGTTCTTTTTATTTTGACAGTTGCGCAAGAAAAATTATAGGAACTTTTGAACACGTCGAAAAACATAGTAATCCAGATGGAGGAGCTATATTAAAGATTAAAGTTTGTCTTTTCATTAAAATCTTCACCTTCATTTCGAAGATCGAAAATCTGTTGAATTTGGGACGAACATAATCCACACAAGATCCATGAAATAACAATGCGTCCAGAGAAATTCACTGTTTGGTGTGGATTTTGAGCTGTCGTCATCATGGGTCAATACTCCTTTGAGAAGGACGTTGGCCAGGCCCCATGACCGTTAACGCTGAACACTATCGATCGATGACAACCAATTTCTTTTGACTCGAATTCGATGATATGGACACCGACAACATGTGTTTTCCACAATATGGCGCTTCCCGACATACAGCTTGTGGCACAAACGACATTGTGCATGACCGATTTCCGAACATAGTAATCTCTCGCAGCAGCCGTGTGTGTGAATTGGTCATCGAGATCGTGCGATTTAACCTCGTTAGACATATTCTTATGGGTTTTTCTAAATCAGAGATCAATGACAATAAATCACAAACCACCATTGCCCAGAAAAAGCAAACATATTCAATGCCAGAGTTGTGGAAAATTGGAAGTTTGAGATGCGCGCTGCGGACATTGGAATGATTTTATACTCCATACATATTTGCATACATGTACTTACTTACTTTAGATGGCGCTCACAATCCAGGGTGGACTACGGCCTCAACCAACAAGCCCCTCCAGCCAGCTCGATCCCTAGCTAGCTGCCTCCAGTTACGCACTCCAAGTTGGTTGAGGTCGCTCTCCACTTGTGCGCGCCACCTGAGGTGGGGTCTTCCTCTGCTGCGGAGACCATCAAGGGTGGATTCGAAGATTCGACGGGCTGGTGCGTCGGTGTCCATATACGCTCCACGTGTCCCAGCCATCTCAGCCGTTGTATTTTCAGCTTCTTGACTAGGTCAACGTCGCTGTAAAGCCCGTATAAAGCTCGTTGTTGAACCTTCTCCTCCATACTCCATCGATACAGACTGGACCGAAGATCAAACGAAGAACTTTTCTTTCAAAGCACCCAAGCAGATTTTCATCCGTTTTAGACAGTATCCATGCTTCTGCCCCATACAGCAGGACCGGGATGATGAGGGTCTTATACAAGGTCTCCTTGGTTCTTTGAGATAGGGCTTACTCAAATGCCTTAGCCCGAAGAAACAGCGGTTGGCAAGAGTAATTCTTCGCTTGATCTCTGCAATGATGTCGTTTTGCGATGTTATAGTGGAGTCCAGGTAGACAAAGTCTTTGACGACCTCGAAGTTATACCTATCCATCGTGACGAGTCGACGATGTTGAGATTCCTTTCTCGATGATGGCATATACTTCGTCTTGTCCTCATTAACAGCCAAACCCATTTTCGCCGCCTCCAGTTCAATACATGCAAACGCACCGGTAACAGCTCGCTTCGTCCTCCCAATGATATCAATATCATCCGCATAAGCAAGCAGTTGAACTGACTTATAAAAAAAATTGTACCTCAATTGTTGACGTTTGAGTTTCGTACAATTGCTTCAAGAGCGATGTTAAATAGGTTGCATGATAGCGCGTCGCCTTGCCTCAGACCTTTCTCGACATCAAAGGGTTCGGTGGTGTTCTTACCGACCTTGAGATTGGCAGCGAGATTTCTCCATCGTCATCCTGCACAAGCGGACGAGCTTGGCAGGGATTCCGAGATGAGACATGGCTCTATATATAGTTCTTCTCTGTCCACGCTATCATACGCGACTTTGAATTCGATAAAAAGGTGGTGTGTATCGATTTGGAACTCCTGGTTTTTTTCCAAAATCTGTCGAAGTTTGAACATCTGATCTAGGTTAGATTTGCCGGGCCTAAAACCACACAGATATTGGCCGATCAGCTCGTTGAAAAACGGTTTAATGCGCTCACACAGTACAGACGACAGGATTTTGTATGCGACGTTGAGGAGACTTATACCTCTGTAATTGGCACACGTCAGGGCATCTCCTTCTTTGTGGATGGGGCACACTATGCCGAGGTTCCATTCATTGGGCGTACTTTCATCCGACCAAATTTTTGAGATGAGTTGGTGCATGCTCCCTACCAAGTCATCCCCACCTGCTTTGAATAGCTCAGCTGGCATACATGTGCCTTCTAAATAAAAAGAAATTAATGCTTAATAAGCAGAAGTTCATGACAAGAGATATTCTTAGAGGATTTGTCAATTCTTCGCAAGGAGCAGTACAGCACTTTTTTGCAGCGGCTGAGAGTCGAACCCAAGGCGACCTTCTGAATGACAGTATACATTTAATGAAACGGTTAATGGAAAACCATTTATGAGACCTCAGAAAATGACTTAGAAATTGACCTAAAACTTCCATATTTTCTCTGTCATGGATAAAATTGGTTTTGTTCATGACAAGCTCTGGATTTGCACAATTTTGGAATTCCTCTGAAACCTTATAGTTCTGTATGCATTTTGTTTCGTAAAAGTCGTATTGTAAATATCAGTTTTGCTCTTATGTCAGAATCTTATGTTTCAGAAACATCTAAATACGAGTTAAACAAGTCTTTGAAAAAAAAACATGAATGCGAACAAAAATATTTCTGACAAGAAAATTCAAAAAGAATCCAACTGCTTGGGTCTTAATGAACTCCTAACATATTCTTGTTTGATTTGATACAGGTTACAAATACTTACTGGTTTAATCTCTATAAAACCTAATTCGATGTCTGGATTTTTCATTTCTAGACTTTATAATCACTTCGGAATATTCAAAGCGAAAGTACCTTTTTTCACTGGGAAATTCCGTAATCTTATCTATATGAAAATGAACCAAATTGATTCATAAACAAACGCAGAATCTTCTTGATTAACCTAGAAAAAGTCCATAATTAATGTTTGTTTTTCAGAACATGTTAAATACTTGATGAGCATATAATCTTCGCATCACGCAATTGAAATAAATAAACCATGCTGAATATTGTGAGAAAGCAAAAATAATGTTTAACACGTTTCCCGCGCAAATTTGCAAGTTACAAAGTATGTGTACATATACCGCAATCAATTAAAAATACAATTTTTGCGTCCATCTTCCCGGCTTCTCTGAGTGCATTGAAAGATGCATTAGAATTATGGATCAAGAACCCATGAAAGATAGCGAACTAGAGGCAACTAATCCGTAAAATTGTTAATCGTTATATAAAAAAAATAAAGGAAGAAACCTGAAAAAAAATAGCAGTTTTTGTTTCTTAAACGTTTTGATGGAATAAAAGAATTTGTTCTTAATCTACCGAAAAATAATCACATAAATTTCTAACGAGTGATTTTTTAAGAGCTATCGGAAATAAAAAAAAAAACATAAAATTCAGAAAAATGCATGAAATCTTTATTTGAATCCACAGTACGGTCGATATAATTTAATGTTTGAAGATTATTTCATGTAAATGTTGGCCGCGGCTGTGCCTAAAATTGTCCATCCGCTTAGTACAATTTTGGCATACATTTCGACCGGTATCTCACGACTAAATGCTTCAATGTTGGCTTCCAGTGCGTCAATAGACATGAGCCTTAACATAGTCCTAGGCAGCCAATTGACCGGCACCAAACGTGAAATAAACTGTTCACCGAACTCGCCTCTCAATTGGTCCATTGTTATGCGGGCTGTGTGGCATGTGGTACCGTCTTGTTCAAACCACATGTCATGCAAGTCAAGCTCTTCCATTTTACGCAAAAAAAAAGTTTGTAATCATCGTACAGTAGTGCTCACCACTCACAGTAACGTTGCGATTCGCATCATCTTTGAAGAAATACGGCCCAATGATTCCGCCATCCCATTATCCGCGCCAAACAGCGACTGTTTCTGGATGCATTGGTAGCTTTTGCAATGCTTCTGGCTGCTCTTCACTCAAATAACGGCAGTTTTGCTTGTTCACGTATCCATTAAACTAAAAATGAGCTTCGTCGCGTCGCTGAATACAATTTTTCGATAAAAAAAAGTGGATCTTCGGCCAACTTTTCAAGATCCCATTCACCAAAAATTCGGCCGTTAGGGCTCAATTCTTGCACCAGCTGTATTTTGAAAAGCTTCACACCTAAATCCTTCCGCAAAATTTTCCACCTAATGCAGTAACAGAGGCCCAATTCCTGCGAACGTTGCCGAATCGATAATTCGTGGACATTACTAAAACTGGCCGATACAGCTGCTATATTTTCCTCAGTTCGCAGTCTACGTAAGCTTGTTGGTAGTTTAATATCCAACAATGTAAATTTGGTGCGAAATTTAGTCACAATAGCCTCAGTAGGTCGATTAAACTGACCATAAAATGGAAAAAGCGCGCGACGAATTTTCTTAATAAAGCACGCATTTTGGTAATAAAATTTAATAATTTGATAGTGTTGTTCATTTGTAAGACAATTTATGGATAAATTATAGACCAAACTGATCTGTGATCTGTCAAAACTAGTGTTGCCAAAAAGAAAATAGCAAAAAATCATATCTGTGGTGTTTGGTACAAACATGATAAGTCCATAAAATAATTTGCGTTATTACGTTCACTCTGCATTGAGCTAGGTCTGAAACGGGTTGACAGATTTTCTTCAAATTTGGAAAACTTTTGAAAATATTCTTTGAAAAATTATGTTCCAACTTTTAAGAAAATCGGTTTAACCGTTTAGGTTCGAGCTCGATTTAAAGTTAATTTAAGCATGCAAATTATTTTACGGAGTTATCATGTTTCTACCAAACACCAAAGATACATACATATGTATATATGTATAATTCAATCATATTAAAATTTCTGCCACCAGCTCCTCAAACCAAAGGAGCATACGTTGAATTTTCACCATGGCACGAGCGTTAAATGCGCCGTAAGAAAGTGTCATCATAATAAATCAATCAAATTGCAATTTTATGCCTTTGATACGCGCTATGCCCACTCCCGAGTTCGGGTATTTAGAGAAATTAGTTCTTCAATGCCAGCGATATGGTTATAGTGTTCTGTATAGGAAACACAGTGGGGTATTTTACTAAAGAATATTTAAAAACAATTAAACAAATGAACAATCAAGCCTTATCCCATGACTTTTGTGATGCCCTGTATATTAAATATGTTCCTTATCATCTAATTTTACTTTGTGTATTAGGTGTTCAATGCAGACGAGCGTATTTTATTTTTGTTTATGTGTATATCCTAATATTTTCAAACTTTTTAGAAGCATTTCTATTTTATGGTTGGTAGGTACAGTCAGTAATATCTCAATTTCAATTTATACTTGATATACGATGATAGCGAAGACGAATAAATTGGGTCCAACAATTCCGTTTATCTGTCTGTGTCTGTATGTCTGTACCTCGATCTAGAGCTTAAGCCACTGGACCTATTTTCTTCAAACTCGGTATTTAAGGGTATTCGGTGATTTCCTAGAGAGGAAATTGAAATTTGTTTTTTAGCTCCAAAACTAACGGCACCCCCCATACACCCGTAATGCATAATCTTTTTTATCTCAAAAACGGCTCTAACGATTTTGATAAAAAAAATAGGTGTGATATTATGGATATGGACTATGAACATTTTGGTCAAAAAAAATTTTTGGGCAAATTGTTATTAACGCTACCTGTCATAGAACCGTTTTTCGATTTTTTGACTTTCTCATCAATGGCATGATTTTAACCAAAAATTTTCAGCAGGAGCCCCCTTAAGTTTAAAATAATATTGTATCTACATATATAAAAATATTCAAATTCATTATACCTACCTAGGTACTACATAAAAAATTACTTTAATATTGAAAGGATTAATCAGACGGCAATTGCATACATTTGAACATTTTTATCTCATTAAATCCATGTTTTATATTTATAAAATGTATTTTAAATTCCAAAGTACTTTTACATAAGAAAGTTCGTGCGATCCAGTCGTGATTTTTTTTTTTTAAATTTGAATTCCAATTAAGAGAATTATAAAGGATACTATGGCTTTGATTTTGGTTATTCATGGGTAAATATGGTCGATTAGGATTTTAAAATGACCAAAAATATTGTAGATACATCAATAATAAATTAAGCTCTTTATGTTTTGGTTCTTTTTCGAAGATGATTTTAAAATTTTGTATTTAAAAAAAAAACTCTAAATTCCAGCCCACAGTTCCAAATACCCACTTATCATATCTTTCGGATTTTTTTGTTTTTTGAAAAAAGCGGCTTTGAATATGAGATAAGTAGATACTTATACAGACATATTTACAAAAATTTATTTAATTTTCTTCCAGATCTCCTTAAAATATATCTATCAATATTCGCAAATCGTTAATGATCAACAAAATTAATCAACTGATCGATGAACCTCTTTCTATCCAGATGATCTTACTAAGAGTTACTTGTATAATTCATCGAAAACGTTTTGGTCTACTAATTTGTTCAAAATCTAGATGTTCTTTTCTACACCATTTTAAGAATTTGTTTGTTATATAGATATGTATGTATGTATGTATTTTTAATTTTATTGATTAAGAAAAAATAATTATATGTTCCTCTTGAGGGCCAACAATTGCTTTTTTTTATATATATTAAACTACGAATTATTGAATTAAAACCAATAAAGCACAGGTTCCAAACAAAATTTCCTTTGAAGTTTGAACTGCCTTAAATTGATCAAAAACAACTTGTACTTAATGCCTATTTACTTAAAGGAAAAAAAAAGTTTCTCCTTCTACTTCATTATTTAGAAGAAGAGGAAACAAAAATACTAACATTTCTTAAGAATTCATAGAAAAAAAAACTTGTCCTTGCAGTTATTTTAGGCGGAGCTTAACCAAAGTTATGCCAATAGAAAGACCAAAAACATTCAATAGCTACTGCTTCGCATGCTCGCCTGTTGATCCCTTTTTAAATTACGCCATTTTGTCCATCTCTCCTTGTTTACAATTTTTTCTGTGCACATATTTTCTTAATTTTATTGTGCGTTTTCACAATATTTGCCGCCACGCCTTCCAAATAATGAAATCATATTACCAGGCGAGCATGCGAATGTAGCAGAGTTCTGTGTTTGCTTAGTTTTTGAATTCCCCAATTCAAGCATGTGTAAGAAGCACCCAAAATGATGTAGAAATTGGGTTCTCCATGATCGCTTACAAATAAAACCTATTTGTACACAGCCAACACCAACACCAATAACACTCAGTTTGCTTGCGCAATTACACTATTGCGCATGCAAGCATGAGTGGGGAAAGTAAGAAAGGAAAGAACGATGTATGTATGCAGAGGATAGCCAAAGATTCATAGCCAAGCTCATACTATACCATTTAATACCTATTGCTTACGCATGCTCGCCTGGTGATCTAGTTTTTAATTTCGTTATTTTGCTTAAATCATCCTCCTCCTCCTCCCGTGTCAATTTTTTGTTTCTTGCAAGTCGTCGTCTAACCAAGAAATAAAACCGAATTACCTACCAGGCGAGCATGCGAATGTAGAAGAGTTGTTAAAATTTTGAACAAAAGTCCTCATTTAAACCCCCCAGTGTGTCTTAATTCTCTCATTGAAAAATGTAAGTATGTGTTAAGAAAGAAATGAAAAAGTCAGGAAATATGAAACGAAAGAAGAATAAACACTAACATCTCCATGATCACAGTCAACACCAACAACAATACTACTCAGTTTGCTTGCGCAATCACTGTATTGCGCATGCATGAATGAGTGGTGGTAAAGGTGGAGCTTAGCAAAATCAAAAAATATGCAAACGTTTATCCCTACTGCTTCAGCATGCTCGCCTGGTGATATAGTTTTTAATTACGTAATTTTGAGAATCTTTTCCCTTCCTTCTTTACAATTTGTTGTTTAGTTGTCTTAATTTTTTAATGTAGCTCCGTCGTCGCCGTCTTACCAAGAAAGAAATGAAAGCTAATTACCAGGCGAGCATGCAAAGGCAAGCTATATATGTGTTTTCTTTGTTTCTTTATTTCGCAAACTTCCCCATTTTAAATCCCCGATTCGGTTTATCATCGCATTGACATATGGCCGTGCCCCCAAAACAACGTTTTAGCCTGAGTATGTGTGAAGAAAGAAATGAAAATATAAAATGTAAAGAAACGACAGAACAAGAAACAATAACAATATGCAAACATTTTCATCCCTACTGTGCTTAATGGTAGAAATGAAATCTAGCTACCAGGCGAGCATGCGAATGTAGAAGAGTTCTACCTCAGCCCAATGCGGTTTAATTCTCGCTCTCTCCCCCTAAATCCTAAAGCATCCACATATTTTAAGAATGATGTAGAAAAGAAATGAAAGAACAATACACACAGGCATTGCTAAAGTTTCTCCATGATCACTGAAAAATAAAACATGTTCATACACAGTCGCCACTAACACTAATGCCGCTCAGTTTGCATGCGCAACACTGTATTGCGCACGCAGGCATGAGTGAAGAATCACAACCTGAAGTTGGAAAGAAATGGAAAGTTGGGAAACAAAAAAACAATAAACACTAACATTTCTTAAGGTTTCTTCTCCTTGATCACTGAAAAATAAAACATATTCGTACACAGTCATGACCAATACCACTCAGTATCAGTATGCGAGCTGCCATGATTGAAGGAGGAAAGGAAACGAAGAAACTATGTATTAAGGCGGAGCCTTACGAAAGTCGAAAAATATGCAAAAATATAATACCTACTGCTTCAGCATGCTCGCCTGGTGATTCACTTTTAAATTACGTCACTTACGTCATTTTGTTTGAAATTTTAACTGATTTTTTAAAGGTTCAAGCGTTGACCACTAGATGCCCCTAGTTAGACCATTTTGAGAATTTTCGTGTTTTCTTTAAATTTTTATTTTTCTTGATTTGGCGTCTTCAAGTAAGAAATGAAACCTAGCTACCAGGCGAGCATGTGAATGTAGAAGTGTTGTTAAAATTTTGAATTTCGCAAACTTCCCCATTTAAACCAACCCCCTCACAAATTCATCGTAAAGAAAGAAATGAAAAAAGTAGGGAAGTGGGAAACGAAAGAACAATAGTCACTAAATTTCTTAAGGTTCCCCAAGATCATCACAAATAGCACTACCACTCAGTTTGACTAAAGAAAATAAGGAAACGATATATATATCTATATGTACTTAGTTGTTAAAGGTGGAGCTTAATACCAAAGTAAATTTGCAAATCAAATATATATCTAATCCCTACTGCTTTAGGATGCTCGCCTGGTGATCTATTTTTAAATTACGTCATTTTGTTTGAAATTTAACTGAATTTTCCAAGGTTCAAGCGTCAACCACCAGATGCCCTTAGTAACACCATTTTGAGAATAATTTGTACCTACATATGTATTATTATTTTTAGGTGTCCGCAAACTGATTTTGTTTTGTGTAATTTTTACGTTCGGTACCTATAAGTAAGTTAGGTTCTGCATTTGAAAAAAAAAAAATGAAAAATTTTAAAGAAATTTCTTAGATAAAAAATTAATTTATCTATCTAATGATAAAACGATTTTTAAACTTTGTTGCATAAATTCATACTTTTCTAGAAAGCAGACGGCAATCTTATGCATTTGGAAATTTTTTTTTGATTTTCGAAAATCATTTTTTAACATTTGTATGGTATCTACGGTATCTACTGTTATTTTGAGATATCTCAAATCTTGTAGATTGAAAAAAAAAAATCGAGCATAAGTTTTGAAAAAAAAATTGAATTTTTGTACTCTTTTTTTTTGGAAAATTTGAATACAAAATACTATTCAAACTTTTGGGAAGCTTAAGCATACAAAAATGATCGAAATCGCTTGTTTCTTTTTTTAGAAAATCAAAAACAAAAAAAATAGTTCCATGGGGGTACCTACCATTAATATCCATTTTTCGGAATTTTTTTTCAACCGTAACCTAGAACTAAATGACACTTTTTTGATTTTGACAGACAGAATTTCGAGACCCAATTTTAATGTCTACACATCGTAATGTCAACTTTGATCAAAAACTCGATTTTGATTTTTTTTACGAATGCTTAACTTGCTTCATAGTATCTAATATACCTATCAGTCGCCAGCAAAAAGACGTGTAAAGTAGGCGTACAGTTTGAACGCTAAACTATACTCAAACTAAAAAAAAATTAACAGACTGCAATTTAAATTTGATTGTTCCTTAAAGTCTAAGGGATGGCAACAAAACTTGTCTATTTTTCCATTTTCTCAAATAAATAAAATGCACGAATTGCTTTAACGTAAAACTACTTTGCAGTCTAAAAATTGCTTATAAAGAAATAGGTATCAAACATTAGAGAAAATGTTCAAAAGCATAAAATTTCCGTCTGATTTCTAGAAAAGTATGAATTTACGCAAACAAAATTAAACAATATGTTTTATTACGAAATTAATTTTTATACATATAAGAATTTTCTTTGACATTTTTCTTTAATAAAATGCACGACTGGGTCGCACGAACTTGCTCCTATTTAATAGACTAGGAATTTTAAAAACGAATGTTATTAGAGAAAACTGTTCATAAGGATAAAATTAATTCTTAAATTCTTTTAGTATCTAGTAAGAGACAAAAACAGAATGCTATCCAAATATGAATTTATGCAAGAACAAAAATTATAAGTCTTTATACCTAGTGGTTTCTTAAAAAATAAGCTTTTATGTAAACAATTTTTAAAACATTTTTATGAAAAAAATTTGGTACGCCAATTTAAAGTTTTTATTATTGTTCGAATAAAAATTAAATTTAAAAAAAAAATATAGGTACATATAGCCGTTTCTGAGATATCGAATTTTTAAAAAAAAAGGAAAAATAGATTTTTTTTTCAAAAATTAAAAAAAAAATAATTTTGAAGTTTTGAAATGCAATGTGTTTTAGACTTTTTAGAAGCTTCTCTATAAAAATGTTCATTAAGATCCGTTATGTCGATAATGAGAAATTCAAAATTCGAAAAAATGGTTCTATGGTAGGTACAAGCTGTAATATCTTAATTTAAAAATTTTTTTTATTAAATTAAAAATCTTAAAAATTAATTGAAAGAAAAAAATTTTTATCAAAATTCTAGATGCCGTTTTCGAGAAAAATACGATTTTTGAAAACCATTTTTTTTTTTTAATTTTTTTAGCATTTGTATGGTAGGTACCTTTATTTTTAGGTAAAATATTTTTTTTTTCTTACATCTTGTAGATTATATTGAGAAACTTTTATTTAAGTTTAAAAAAAAATCTAGTTTTCGAAATATTGAGTTTTGAAAAAAAAAAAATTGAAGTTTTCTTTTAGAAATCCAAAAAAAAATTTTCGAAAATTTGAGTGCACAATTCTATTTGGCAAAAAAAAATGATCGAAATCGATTGTACCGTTTTTGAAAAAATAAAAAACAAAAAAAATGGTTCCATGGGGGGTACCCTCAATAACCATTTTTCGGAAATTTTTTTTCAACCAATACCTAGCTTTAATTAAATGAAATTTTTTTGTATTTTTATTTTTAAAATCTGTCGAACAGTTTTCAAGAAATAAAAAATGTTTATAAAATTTCGTAAAAAAATCGTATGGCAGGTACCGTTATTTTTGGTCTTAAAAAAAAAAGAAAAAAACGTGTGGGGGGGAAAATTAAAAATGATTTCTACCAAGTTTAAAGAATATCGGCCTAGCCGGTTAGCCTGTAGTCGAACAGACAGACAGACAGACAGAATTGCGAGACCCACTTTTTTAGTTTTCTCTATCATCATAATGTCAACTTTGATCAAAATCTCTAGTTCGATTTTTTTTCAAATGAAATAGTCCTTACTACCTTGTTACTTACACAAAAATAAATAATCATAGTTGCTTACAATCTATGAATTTAAGACCAACACTCCACACAATTTGAACCACTGTTAGCTGTCAGTCTCAGTGGTCGCAGCCGGTACTGCTCCGTCTTGCAGCTAACACGTTCTATTAGTTAGCACTTTTTCTTTATTTGTGTGCCAGTTTTAAAAATTTATCGATTAAAATTAATTAAATGAAAGATTAAATATACATTTACCTATTTATTCACAAAAAAAGTATACTGGACTTGGATTAGTGAGCTTAAAATAATTTTATGACATCCATCATGGCGGTCGGATGCTGTTGCTGTCCATATGGAGAAACAGAAACAAACGCACATATAAAGGTTTCCACAAATGTGTTACGACGAGTTTTACGATTGCGATAAAAAGATTGATCGCATTCTAGTAGTAGGTAGGTTAGGTAAGTGTGTATACCTATAGTTTTTGATGGAGTACAGAGCCGGAAGAAAGCAGCAAATTAAGCAGGAATTTTGTTTTGAGGCGCGACTTGCCCGCTTTCACAGTTAAGCAGCTCAACTCAAAACAAAACAAAATAAAAAAAGCAACTATCCACATAAACACACTCACGAAAGCCGATTAACCTCCCAATTAGATCGAAACCCCCCTTTAATTAAAGCAAGGCGCTCAAATTAAACCAATTGGATTGAATCTGCGATGCAGAAAACTTCCTCGATCGATCATTAAACTTGGAATTATTATTGTGGCGCGATTTGAAGTGGAAGTAGCACCAGCACCAGCACCAGCCGCAGCAGCAGGAGGAGAAGGTGGCAAATTGAGGAGGAAAATTATTACTGTATTCACTTGGCACAGTTATCAACTTGACCGGAAGAGAACTGTAGCGATATGAGACATGAGAGTTGTTTATATGGTTATATTCGCGTGTGCAACATTATTGTGCATGTTTCTTGAATGCAAAAGGGGAATTTCTTCAGTTCATAAGAATGTTCTGCTTATGAATTTTGATTCGTTCTTTTGATTTTCACTCATTTTAAGAAATATTCCACTTCAAAAGTTGCAGGAAAATATTATCAATTTTGTACCATTTTTTCACCACGATAAGTTTCCGAAACTACTGAAGAACACCTATGGCGCGAGAAATGTCAAAACGCAACGCCAACTTTTGTCATCAAAATATCAAATTTTACAGTGCGGATATGTCATACCTATTTATCATAGCTTCTCTACTTTTTACACATCTGAAAAGCCTTGGAGCAAATAATTAAAAATATTATTCTACTCTGGTGAACAATACGTTCCACATTTTGTTCACACGTCATGTTTTTGTTTCACAACTTGTCAACCACGATACTGAAAGATTATGGAAAAGTTTGATAAATTTGTATTTTATCGCCTGTCTACAATGCTTTATTCAGTGAAAAGCGAGTGGAAAGTTCCATAATGTGCCTTTTTCCAGAATCGGAACAGTTACTCTCTACAGAACCACATAAATCCCAGTATACTAATAAATTTTCCCTCAACACATGGGCACAGTGATTCAGTACAGAGGACAAACTTCATTGTCAGTCTTGCAAGTTCTTTGATGCTTTGTATACTCAAGGGGTGCTGGCAATTCCATATACCTAGTGGCGGTTGTTGATGCACAGATGTTCGAAAAGATTGGAACTCGTGTTCCGAGCCACTTCTAGGTGATCCTCTGCATTGAACAAGATTTATCACTTGCGCTACCGATTTATATTCTTTCGATTGTGACAGTGAATTTTTTGAGGAAGGCTAATCTTTTTCTCTGTTTGCTCTTTGGGTTTTCAATGAAAAAAAAAGACAATAGCATGATTCCCAATAGGAATTGGAGCATTGTCGTTATCACTGGCTGCAATCGGGAGCCATCTATAGTCGAAGCTCGACCGACAATGACAGACAAAAAAATAAGTATAGACAATAAAAGAAGAACTCTCGTATCGGTGTCTGCAAAAAGGGAAATTTGTTGTTGTTGTTTCGATATTGCTGCATTGCATATATGCAGGGTCTAATTGAGGATCGTATATTGAAGATAAAGCCCCGACTTACGAGTATAGACGATATGCTGATGGTAAATACATATATTCTTTCAGGGGCAATAGGTGACCTAGATTTAAAAGGCTTCATAGGTATATGGCCGGATGAGATGTGGAAGATAATGGTGTCATTGTGATTGTGTTGGCTCCCACCGCCTGCATAGACCGACAATTAAAAGTGACTTTCAATTTTTCGAACTTGACATATAGACAAACTGTATTTATATTTACGACAGTTGGCGGCACGGAAGTAGATTTAAAAAAAAAGTTTCTTGTGTCAGTAAATAGATTCCATATGAAAAGTCGCTTATTATTGGAGCAAATAACTTGACCTCTAATAAAATGTTTCATTTTTGATTGATTTCGTCTTTTATCCAGCTATTTGTTTAATATTTCTTAATCCTATTACAAATTTATCTGCTTGAAAATCTCCTAAGATGTTAAGGAAAGTAGCTTAATTTGATATGTATCTAACACCGCAAGGTGCGTAGTGACTGCAACAACTGTCTTAACATATAAATTTACTCATCGCTGAGCTAACCATATCTTACTTACTAAACGGGCCCAAACCCAAACTTTAAGGGAAAGCGAGAAGAAATGTTTGATACACGCTAAGGATGTCTTAACGTTGACCCGTTGACCATCCCCGTATGTCGGACCCGCTACATACCGACTAAAACTCCCCTAAAACCCGTGTTGGCGTCTGACCTACCCCCCCCCCCCCCTTCCGGGATCGCTCTTTGCATTACTTCAGGGGGGTTGTCATATTTCCCTTGTGGGATCAACTGGCTGGCTCAACTGTTTCCCGATCATTTTCTTCTTCTCTTTTTTATCTTCTGGGAATACACTCTGTGAAGCTACAAATGTTTTGCCAGTTTTCATAGCTATGTAGCATCTTCTGGAATATGTTCTCTGGGCTGTTGGCCCCAGTACTTCTTTGCAAATCTCGACGGAGGGACTCGCATCTTTTGCATGCCAAGAAGGTATGGTTTGTTCGTATTCTTGTGAATTCATGTACTGGCAGGCTAGACTGTTTGTTTTTCCGATCTTGTGTAGGAAGGCGTTGAAATAACCGTGTCCGGTGAGTAACTGGATGACGTAGTAGTTAACCTCACCGTGTTTCCGGTCGTTCCACTCAGCCACGTTGCTGATCAGCCTCCATCTTCATCTTCCTCTGCTTTCTGAGCTCCATCGCTCTTGCCATTTCTGAATTGTAAGCTGCTTGGCCCTTTCTGCGGCTAAGAGATCGATGGGAGTCACTCCTGCGACTTTAAAGACGGTTGGTTCTGATACCGTTCGCTAGGAGCTGGCTACGCCTAAAGCTCCTCGTCTTTGTACTGCCGCCATGAGTTTGGCCCAGACCCTTGCAATACCTTCAAAGGGATGAGATACGGCAGCTTTCTATCCCCTTGGAATCCAGACAAGCTACTTTCAGTCAACCAGATCATGCGCTCTGGCTTCTTTGATAAATTGGCTAAAGAAGAAATTTCAAAGTACTGTAAGACAAGGTAAACCGAGTAACGCAAGATCGACAGAGTTTTTCTTATGAGAGCTTCCCTGTTTTAATATGGAGGCCTTAGAAACCACATCACATGAAGGAAATAATACTCATTTTCATTTTGACCATTTTGAGATTGCTCGAAACGCATTGAAACAAACCTGCATGAGATATTGAAAGATGACATTTTAATCTATGCTACTGTCGGTTATTGCGAAAAAACTCGTAAGAGAATATGACATTAAAGTTGGACATTATTAACTCAAAAACAGTGACAAATTTTCAGAAAATTTGACGCAAGATGACTTAGATCGCAAGAGATCGTCAAAGTCTTTTAAGATCAATTATTAAGAAGTCATGTTTCGCTGGGCCTTACGTGATCACCACAATTAAATTCCTGGTCTCCCGATTAATGCCGGCAAGGGCTTGACCAAACGAAAGGCATACAGAGCGGTGCTGCATTGGGGAAGATCGGAAATACACGTGAGATCTACGATCAGAAGAGGAGGGAGAAACACCGGCTTTTTAGAAAGGGAAGAACATGAGAGCACGCGATCGGCGAAATAGAAGAATGTCATAGCACGAATTAAGTTCAGAAATTTGGCGAAAATGCAAAAAGGTTACAAGGCAAGAAACGGAAACCTGCAAAGAAGACTAAGGGGGAGCACTATGTAACTGAGATGTTGAATCGCTTTCCGCAATTCCGTGTACATGATCTTGTCCAAAAAAAGACTTGTAGATATATCTTCAATATAGATGCTGGAGGTTATGGCATTACTGCCGAGCTTTTCACAGCTGCAGCCGATCACTTAGGATTGTGCAGCAGCTACAAACATATTCATGTCCTATGCAATACCAGCATATTTTTTCTGATCCTCATAAAATGATAACTTAGAAATCGACATCCTTTTTATCGATCATCAAGAGAGAAGCTTTATAGATCAATGTCTAGTTTTGGAATCGCTGTGAAACTCGCCCGTTTATTAAGGATGTCATTGCAATATGCTCGCTCTTCCACCGAGTGCGGAAAAAAAATTCTACAATACCTCTGATGAATAGTGAATAAGCTTCCAGCATTGGCAAGAGGCTTATTCACAATATTTGAAAATTTCGTCCAACTATTCGTATACGCTGACCATATTGATACAATCGGAAGAAAAGAAGATGGGCTTAAAGCTAAATGAGGAAAGAAAAGGACTAGGGTTAGATAATCCTTATGATCTCCGACGTTATAACAACTCTACTAAGACATTGATATACCCAGTCTCCTATTAAACTTCTATCTCGTATCAACTTTAACATTCCTCAAAATTTCTGGAAATATAAAAAAGTATATAAGGTGTCATCAAGAACGTGTACATCAAAATCCGATGCCTTGGACATAACGTTCAATTCAAGGTCTTAGCGACTTTTCCTCGCGTCTGTACTTTACTTACTTACTTTAGATGGCGCTCACAGTCCAGGGTGGACTACGGCCTCAACCCACAAACCCCTCCAGCTAGCTCGGTCCCTAGCTAGCTGCCTCCAGTTACGCACTCCAAGTTGGTTGAGGTCGCTCTCCATTTGTGCGCGCCACCCGAGGTGGGGTCTTCCTCTGCTGCGGAGACTATCAAGAGTGGATTCGAAGATTCGACGGGCTGGTGCGTCGGTGTCAATACGCTCCACGTATCCCAGCCATCTCAGCCAGTGTATTTTCATCTTCTTGATTAGGTCAACGTCGCTGTAAAACCCGTATACAGCTCGTTGTTGAACCTTCTCCTCCATACTCCATCAATACAGATTGGACCGAAGATCAAACGAAGAACTTTTCTGAATTTTTGAATATTACAACAACAACTTTTCTTTCAAAGCACCCAAGCAGATTTTCATCCGTTTTAGACAGTGTCCATGCTTCTGCCCCATACAGCAGGACCGGGATGATGAGGGTCTTATACAAGGTCTCCTTGGTTCTTTGAGATAGGGCTTTATTACTCAAATGCCTTCTTAGCCCGAAGAAACAGCGGTTGGCAAGAGTAATTCTTCCCTTGATCTCTGCACTGATGTCGTTTTGCAATGTTATAGTGGAGCCCAGGTAGACAAAGTCTTTGACCACTTCGAAGTTATACCTATCCATCGTGACGTTTTGCCCGAGTCGACGATGTTGAGATTCCTTTCTCGATGATAGCATATACTTCGTCTTGTCCTCATTAACAGCCAAACCTATTTTCGCCACCTCCAGTTCAATACTTGCAAACGCACCGGTAACAGCTTGCTTTAAAAATTGTACCTCTATTGTTGACGTTTAAGTTTCGTACAATTGCTTCAAGAGCAATCATGTTAAATGGGTTGCATGATAGCACGTCGCCTTGCCTCAGAACTTTCTCGACATCAAAGGGTTCGGTGGTGTTCTTACCGACCTTGACGGAGCAGCGAGATTTCTCCATCGTCATCCTGCACAAGCGGACGAGCTTGGCATTGATTCCGAGGTGAGACATGGCTCTATATAGTTGTTCTCTGTCCACGCTATCATACGCAACTTTGAAATCGATAAAAAGGTGGTGTGTATCGATTTGGAACCCCTGGGATTTTTTTCAAAATCTGTCGAAGTGTGAATATCTGATCCAGGGTAGATTTGCCGGGCCTAAAACGATCAGTTCGTTGACAAACGGTTTTAGGCGTTCACATAGTATACTGACGACAGGATTTTGTATTATAACCCCGTCCTGATTCATGGTGTAGACGCGTAAAACCTGTCGAAGATGGATGATTACGCTAAAATGGAAATTCCATTTTAAAGAGACGCACTTTAGAGGAAGACAGCCAATCTAGTGTCGCACGCAAACAGAAGAACTGTCTTGTGTTTTACGTGGACTATTCCACGATGGGCCTACCCACATCGGAGTTGGATTGAGCGCTGACCATGAGCTCTGATATAGCCGAAGCCATATCAGTAGCAATGCTGTGACATGTTTGCGGCATGAACCCACACTTCACTTTAGTGCGAGGCCTACTAAGCACCTCTTGAATCCAAGTAAACCAGATAAACCCAGTAAACTTGGAAACCATTTTTCCTCCGCAATATGAGTAACCACAACCACCATGATACTCCCACTAGTGGGCCAACCTCATAGATATTCTGAGATAGAGTGGTATAGGCATAGGTACAAGCCAATCCAAGCACACGCAACAGCACTCTATCTCCTGGGCACTATCTTCCATGGTGCCAGAATATAGCTTCTGGTGGAGCTTCGCAACCGTGAGGTCACTTCCAGATGAGTTCCGCAAAAACTCAGGTCCTGTCAACCCTAGTATACACACACCCAGCAATTGATCGAAGTTGAAGTCAACAACTAAGAGTGTGCACCCCTTTGGAGAGTTGTTACACACTCCTTAGAGGATTCCTACTTTAAGGGTACCGTCCAGAATGTCCCTATCTAGTTAGTTCAGTTACTTTCGTAACCTATCCACAGGCACCACGAGGAGGTCCATAGGAACCTGGCTGCAAATAGACTTACGCATCTAGTAGCAATTCCGTGCCACCAATTTAATTGGTGGACAGGCTCGTTAGAGCCCTGGTCTAGCTTTCAAAGACTACTTTTAACGCCAGCTACTACAGTCCACCTGCAAACGGAAGAGTTGCTTTACCAACTTGGAGACCCTGCCTTACTGCCGTTTGCATGAAGTAAGTAAATAAAGATTAACTGTGCTGCAAGTTTTTACAATTCCTCATTACTAAATTCTGTATTGCGTAACAATTTATAAAACATATTTTTAGACCTAGTTTCCTAGAAAACTCTCAGACCTTTGTCAGTTCGAATCCTATTTTGAGCGAAAAATTGTCTATATTAATAAGTTAGTGCTGATCTCGTAGCACACATCACCTTCGTTGCAACTTCCTCATTGATTTACTATGAAGTTTGATCTTAGGATTAGTGCTAATTTATTAGGCTGCTACTTTAGCCCAAAAACTGTTATTGTAATTCAAAACCAAATAAGGAATCGTGTTCCTACCAAATAGCTGTGTGTGCTTATGATGTCCGCACTTAAATTACGTGGCCATATATTTCAATCACTGCTATCCAATCGGTCCAAATAGTTTCCCCATCAGCAAGTAATTTCCTGGTTCCACCTACATTTTTAAATGAGTGATATATCTTCCTCTAATCAAGTCCAGCGCCTAAGTTCCACCTCCACATATTTTATCAAAACAAAAAATCCCCTTCATCTCTAATCATCTGATGCTCATGCTGATGTTGATGCTCATGCAAGAAAATCTATATTTTCCGTTCAACGAACTTTTCGCAAAGGGAACCTCTTTGCTTGGCTTATCAAAAGGTTTTCAAGTGAATATACCGCCCCTATATAACGATCAAGCCATAATATATAAAACTGGTCCGAAATGGTTTGAACTTTCAGTATGAGCGTAATTAAAACGTACACCTACTCACACACCACATCTTGTCCTGTCATTACGTTGAAGAAAAATTGATGCACTCCCGAAGGCTGTCACATTGCTGATCAGGGTACGTATAGGTACGAGTATAGGTACCCCTTTGGGAACGATTGCGTCCAAGATTATGAAGTACCTACATTCGATTTGCTTCTTGAATTTCTTGTCTTGGCTATGGCCCCACAGTATCCGCTAATATAATTTCCATGTGTGTCCGCATGAATTGTCCCTTTGGCCGTGGCCATGGCCATGGCCATGAAAATTAGAAAAGTGCTCGATAAAAATCTCCACCATCATTCTTTTTAATGGGTTCCTGAGCAGAGCATGCGTCCCGTTTGAATAGAGCTTGTCTGGTCCTTAATTCCCGGAGTGTGAGTGAATGTTGCCTAAGTTGTTGTTGGTCCAGCAAAATTCTTTGTGAATTGATTATAAAAGAGCGAGAAGATAGCGTATAAGGATTTTAATTTATTACGTCAGGAGTTATGAGATATGACAATGATTTCACTGCGAAGGTTCATTAGGATTTCTTAACCCGGACGTCAGTTAATTGTATGTTTATAGATTTTGCCTTTACCTTTAAAGTTTATATAGTAAATACATTTTAGTTAATTGAATGTGAGTTGCATATCAAAGAGACATGTAATAAAGGAGGTGGATGTTCTTGAGGTGCTGCACTGAAAAAAAAACACAGTCAAGAAGAGAAATTCGGGATTCTTTTTTAGCCGCACTAAACGAATGAGGAATGCTTTGCCGACTCTATATTTCCCTCCCATTATAATATTCAGACATTCAAAACCAATGTGCATCGGTCTCTACTTTTCAATCCTCTCCAACTTTCCTGGAACGCTCGCACTGTGCGCAAACATTTTAAGGGTAATCAATAATCACTTAAGTGCGTGAAAATTATTAAAAAAAAAACATTCAAATGTCAATTCTTGGAACCAAATATGTTTAAGGAACACCATTATGAGCAACATTGAGAGAATAAATCGAATATAGCCCCAGTGGCGTAGTGTAGGGGGGCGGTCCGCCCCGGGCGGCAGGCCTAGGTTGACGCACTCGGCTGATTTCCATGAATTCGTAAACGGTGAGTAGGGCCATAAGAGTGGATTCCGTATTGTCGCGCGACTCACGAAACTAAAACAAAACGTTCCGAAACTCTCGCGAAACTGAAAGGGAGCGTTCCGAAACATATGATATGCATATGCGAGATATGGTAAGATAACTAGGATTCGACGGAAACGTTATTCTAGTCTCGGCCAGCTCAATGTTTTTGCTCCCTCCCGCATCACAGAAAGTTATTTCGATTGTGTTGTTTATAGTTTAAATACTGTTGAATCTTCTTAAACTAAACACTTAGTGTTCGTGCTTCACTCCACCTTTGAACTAGTTTTTGGAAATAAAAAGAGTTAAAGGAAACGGCGCGGAATACCACAAGAAAAAGGCTAAGAAAGAAGCAGATGCGAAGAAGTCTCCAGGTGCATTACTGAAATATTTGAGTTCTAGTTCTGGTTCGAAAGCTACATTAACGTCTTCGATGGCATCCAGCAGCAGCGGAAGTGATTCCAATGTAAGTATGATTCCTCCATCTATAATCGGGAGTGGCCTAGAACTGTCCTCCGGCCAATATTCATGGGAATGCAGAAGAAGAAGACGTGCCCGCCGTCGAAGATGGAAGTCGTTCTGGTCCCACCACAAAGCAGGGTCAAGACGAGGTCGACTCAGCAGAAGTACCTCCAGCATGTAGTGACAAGCCTGCAGAAGAAGTGAACCTCGTCTTGCCAAAGATATGAAGCTGTAAAGACGCTTAAGAATAAGTTTGTGCAAGTTCTTGAGGTACTGGAAGAATTGACGCATCGGGAGCCAGTCTTCTTCTGACAGTCATGCAGTCATTCAACTTCCTCACTTTTCTTGGCTTTTGAGCTGCAGAGCTACCTGAAAAAGATCAAGTACAGATTTACCTGCAGCAAAGTGGACTGAGTGTGGATAAGTGTGCTCAGAAACTGCGCTTTAAAAGCTCTCTAAATGGAGAGCAGAGACCGTTTCGTCCAAGCCGCAATCGACTTTTCTAAGACTCTCTGTGAAAAACTTGGAATCGAACTCAAAACGAGAAGAAATCGCAGGAAAAAACGCATGCATGACGATGAATCCGCAGATGCAGCTTTGTCTCACGATCCTCATTCGTAAGGCCCGTAGAATCCGTTTATGAAACCGCTGATCCTATTTTACCTTGAATAAAAGATACCTCATTGCGTGTGAAATGATGTCTCGAAA
Source organism: Chrysotoxum bicinctum (assembly GCA_911387755.1). Lineage (NCBI taxonomy): Eukaryota > Metazoa > Arthropoda > Insecta > Diptera > Syrphidae > Chrysotoxum > Chrysotoxum bicinctum. The sequence goes on along the minus strand of OU426990.1, from coordinate 97,366,677 downwards.
TTTAATTTTAATTTAGTATTGAATGAGGGCGGCAAAATGGGTCTCCCGCCCCGGGCGCCGAGATGGCACGCTACGCCACTGTATAGCCCGTATATAATGGGATAGACCGAATTAACACATAACTTTTTATCGGTTTCAAAATGAAAGAAACACTTAAAACAATAAGCTTTCAGTGACATAACGAAGATAAGACTGGCACCCATTGAAGATTATCATTGGCTGAGATATGCTCAGTTCATCGGGTCCAGGATTTACCAAAGAAGCTAAGAACTTTAGTGTATTTTTATTATATACTTATTATTATATTTCTCGCACGATACTTTTCTTGCATGATATATTTCTCATATGATAGATTTCTCGCCCGTAAGTTTTCTCTCATGATATATTATTTCGATGATAGTTTTCTCGCATAATATTTCTGACTATATATTTCTCTCATGATTGTTTTCTCGCAAGCTATATTTCTCGCATTATAGTTTTAACATGATAGTTTTCTCTCTCGATTGTTTTCTTGCATGATATTTTTTTCGCACGATATTTTTCTCGCACGATATTTTTCTCGCACGATATTTTTCTCGCACGATATTTTTCTCGCATGATATATTTTTCGCATAATAATTTTCTTGCATTTTAGTTTTCTCACAAGGTGAATTTCTCGCAAGCTACATTTCTCGCATTATACTTATTGCATGATAGTTTTCTCGGACGGTTGTTTTCTTGCATGATATTTTTCTTGTATCATATTTTGCTCGCATGATATATTTTTTCGCAAGGTTAATTTCTCACATGATATATTTCTCGGAGGATAGTTTTCTCGCATGATAGATTTTCCGCACGATAGTTTTCTCGCCTGATACATTTCTCGGATGATAGTTTTCTCGCATGATAGTTTCCTCGCATGATATACGTATTTATAGCAAGAATTCATGTGAATGAATTTGTTCAGGTCTAGGTTCGACATTTCTTCATTTCATCCATCTTATACAATTTAAGCACATACAAAACTTAACACTGCTTAGCTACTAACTACCATATGCAAACGCGCAATTTTATTTTTTCTATTTACATCTGATTTGAAGAACGTTTACTCGGTTTTGACAGCCGACTTTTACAGTGAGCGAAGAGGAAGCCGTTTCGACAGCCTGCTCCCTACTAAATGTCTAACAAGATTTTGAATTTGGATAGAAATGGACATGAGGGTAGTTGAACCCCTTGAATGGTGCTCATAGAAAATCGTTTTCAAAATAAGGGAATTTCAATTTCTATTTTTACTTCAAGCATAACTTTCTTCCAACTTTTAATATTTTCGGGCTTAAATTATCGAAGAAAATTAATGAGCTTGAAAAAAATTTCAAATTTTTCCTAATTAACTTATTCTACCTTATTCGACTTTTAAAGAACCATAAAAACAACTCGATTAATAGTCTTAAGTAGTGTGAACTTGTAGGTATTCAATAAAAATTCCATTTCACACTTCACCCGAAGTCAACTACAATCAATTTATTCCGCACGTTCATCTTCAATCTTAAAAACATCCTTAACCTCCTGCTCATGCGTGTGCTTTTGCTGTGCATATCATGCAATCTCTCCAAAACTGATCAATTGATCACTCGCGGCGGTGACTGAGAAGCCCAGGGTCAAATGCTTCGATAGCCTTCACTTGCCATCCACTCGAATCCATTGACCCCTTTTCAATCACAGTAATTAATAATAAAAAAAAAAACTTGATCAAGGTCTGATCGCACAACAACTGTGTCGCCCTCCCAGATGGCCATGATGTTTGCCCATTTGTCTGCCACAAATGCTGGACACAATCGACAACACTACTTCGCCGCAGCTCTAGCTCCTGCTTCTGCCATATAACCGTAGAACAATCGAAATCATAAATCAAAATTCTAATTTTCTGTTCCAGAGTGGGTATATCATCTGGTCGGCAGTTTGTGGCGGCGGCGGAAGTGGAGGAGGCTGCAGCAGTTTGGCTAGTCTCCCTGTCCTGATATGGCTAACGAGCTGGGAACTGGTAACTCCTCCCAGAGATCGGCAAAAGAACTAACTAAGCTGCCAACAGAATGCAATAGCAATTTGGAGCGAAATGGTTACCCTTCTGAGGAACACATATAGCATTATCAGGAATAAGACGTTGAAGCACGTTGAAGTTCAAGCCGTCCCTAGAGAGAAAGAGAGAGTGCGGGTTGTGCCCCCTATCCTCCTTCTTCCCCTCGGAGAAACATCACCTGGACAAGCTACACTTGTTCATGAAGTATGAACCTCCTCTAAACCCAAAGCGGTAGATCTATCTTCCTCGCGCCTGGTCTATGGTGTGTTACCATGCTCCTTATCTGGACACAGTGCTGCGGTGGCGGTCTGACGACGACGGTCATTGCTCAATCTAGAAATCGAAAATGATAGTCTTTGATGGGCAAAGGCTCTAGCACCATCTCCATCCATGAAACAACAACACGACATCAAGAACAACTATAAACCTGCAGAACCCTTCTTCACTGACTGGAATAATAAATAAAAATGTTATCTGCGATGATGGCTTCCTTAGGTGGACAACGCCAATGAAGGGTCTGCTGGTGCTGGGCAGCGCTGGCACACGATGCTAGGACGCTTTCTAGTCCCCTGGAGTAAATCGTTGGCCCCCAATACAATAGCAACAAGAAAAGAAAAAAAATCTGTGTAATCTTGCGCTATAGTGGAATGTAATCGATACGCGATTAATGACGACAAGGATTCGAGGAAAACGGGGGAAGCCTCGCTGAAGTTGCCTCTGACTGCGAATTAATGATGAGCAATTTTTGCTTCTGAGATTCTCTTCAAGTGAAAGAAGCTTTAAGACCGAATAAGCCAGTAGGCCACTAAAACAGATCGAATCTATCGAAATAGCTTTGAGTGACTGAGTTGTCAAGCTGCTAATAAAGAATTCATCAATTCTCCTGTTGATTGAGCACATTAAAACAAAAACACTTAAATAAAAACATTTCCTATAAAAATCTCCAAAAGGAAAATACAGATTGTAAAAATTTCCAAACGGATATATCGAATAACATATTTTTTTTTGGAAAATAAGAATCTGAAATTTTAAATTTAAATCTACAAAATGAAAGTCTAAAAAAAACACATATTTGTATATCAATGACAAGTAGGATCTCAAGTATCCAGCGAACAACATGGACCCCTCCAGACTGTCGATCCACAACCAACTAAATTCACCATTAAGTAATTGCTGAAAGGGTATCAATTTCGAGACGGTTGATCACACCTGGAGATGCCAGAGTTTGCAAAGAGCCCATTGGTGAGTAGAGTTGTAAATTTATATACATATCACAGACTTCAAAACCTCTTGTGCCAGTTTTGTTATATCAGGAAGCCAAAACCTCTTGTCATTGCGTTTTTGTCTTAAAACTCCATCGATGAATGATAGAACGTGTAAAATGCTACAGAGAAAAACAAGAGCAGCTAATAATATTGAGCAAGTAAACAAGTAAAAAGAGATCTTGCCCAGTCTCCCAACTGTAAGAGATCGAAAAGTCAAGGAATCGTAATATCACTGGAAATGCTTCATAGAAAACCAAGCAACCGGGTGCTGCTCTTAACACCAGAATACAAGGACTTATCTAATACGTAATACTAATATATTATAATACTAATATAATAATTAGGGAACAGATTGTCAGCCAAAATCGACGACTTTCACTACCTAGTTTAGACGAAGCTAAACAAGGGGGTGCACCAGTTCGTGGAGAACAAAGGTCTTATGACATTCCTGGCTAAGAATAGAGGGGACATACAATTTTCGGTCAAAACCGAACGGCTAAAATGAGAAGAACTTCTCGTGACAAGAGAACGTTTTAGAAAATTTTTCACTTCCTCGCAAATGCGTGTTTTTGTTCTTCGACGTGGTAGCTCAACGAAGAGGTTAACTTGGTCGTAAAAAAGTTCAAGAGTTGCTAGACTCCCGGTTTCTATGGCTTCGCAGCGGGGCTCTTCAAATACCGAAGTAATACCTAGGTAGGTTTTGCATCAAATCGACCCAGTTTGCAGCAATCGATGACTGGACTATCAGCTTTATTTCACAAAATGATTGTCGAGGCATATTCCTTCTATAGTGAGCATTTCAAAACGCTATGTAAAAGGTTTATCGACCAGTAACAGTATAGCTTATAGCCCGCAGATAGACCAGCTACCAAATATACACAATGAAACAGGTTCTCGAAACTATTAACGAATTTCAAGTCACTAGTCACTATTTTTTCATCGATTTCCGATTATTTAGTCTAAGTTAAACATGATGTTGCTTGCCAGAGTCTTCCTCAATACGGACATTGTTCTATTACGAACTTTAATTTCATGTGGCTCAAATTTACTGTCCGCAAGCACATCATCCATTATGGTATTCTTTCATTTATGGGAGCCCGAATCTGAACAGCAATTCAACTCTTATGGGGGCTATCATGAACAAAATTTCCCAATGTATTTTTCCCAACTTTCAAAATTGTCAACTTGAATAATGTCCAAAGTTTCCCTTGAAATTTATTGATATCGGGAATTAAGTTTCATGGGGACTTTGGCTCTCAATTCATAAGGTCAATTTTCGAAGATGGGAAAAATTACGAGGGAAATTTTGTTCACGATAGCCCCCAATGAGTTTGATGCGCTGTCTGATTCCATTTCCCGAATTGTTTTACTGTACCTTCACAATGAAGTCGTTATTGCGGGCGACTTCAATGTACACAATTCAAATTGGCTCCGCCATTCAAGATAGACAACACCCGAAGGAAGATATGTTGAGATCTTTGCTGAGATGCACCACCTTACTCAGCTGGTAGATGAGCCCACCCGTATACCAGATGTTGCTGGGCAAAACGCTCACACTCCTGATTTGTTTCTTACTTCAAACCCTGATAAGTATACCATAACGGTAAAATCTACATTCGGCATTTCGGACCATTGTGTAATATCAGCCAATTTCTCGTGTCCCATTCATCCAGTTAAAGAAAAACATCCCCCTAGGACCGTTTGGCAATACGAAAAAGACAACTGGGACGGTCTGAATAACTTTATTAGAATTTTTAACTGGTCACTATGTTTCTTCGATAGTGACGTTAATGCCAGTGCTGATATGATCACAGAAGTGACTTTTCTTGGGATGCGTACGTTTATTCCTTTCAGAATTAAGAGTATAAAGTCTTTGATCGATACAAGTTGTAAGGAAGCTATCAGGTTGAGAGAAGTAAGTTTCCGCTCTTACAAAACCAACCCAACTGAGGAAAATCGGAAAAAAGTTTAAACAAGTCAGAAACCAATGCGACGCTGTTATAAAGAGAACCAAATTCTTACATGAACAAAAATTAAGACAAAAAATCCTGCAATGTCCCAAATTCAGTAGAAATTTCTGGTCATTTGTCAAGAACGTAAAAAATTCAACTTCATCTTCGGTTCCAACGCTCATCTACAATGACAAACCAATAACTAGCTCTTTAGAGAAGGCAAATGTTCTTGCAGCTCATTTTGCTGCTAGCTCCACGTTGCCTGTTAGCAGCATTGCCCCTCCTGTACTTGCGAACGTAAATCATTCAATGGGATAGGTATATTTCCGCACTCGTAGAGTTGAAAGAGCCCTTCGAGATCTTGATATAAACAAATCCGCTGGGCCTGGTGGTATACCCCCCATTCTTCTGAAGAGGTTTTCTTCATCGCTGGCAAAACTATTGCGTAAGCTTTTCAATCGCTCCTACTGTTCTGGAATGTTCCCTAGAAGATGGAAAACAGCACTTGTCCAGCCTGTTCCTAAAAAAGATGACCCTTCCTTCCCCTCGTCCTATCGACCAATCGCACTTACGTCCCTTCTTTCCGAGGTCATGGAATCGCTGATAAATCATCAGCTCAAGAAATATCTCGAAGGTCAAAAACTTCTTAATGATCGGCAATACGGCTTTCGCAGCAATCGTTCCACTGGTGATCTGATGGCATATCTCACCGAAGAGTGGAACAGATCTAAACATTGTTTTGGAGAAAGTAAGATTATTGCGCTTGATATTTCTAAGGTATTTGATAGAGTTTGGCACCAGGCTCTCTTATCCAAAATGCGTGCATTTGGCATCAACGAAACCCTTATTCTTTGGATTAGAAATTACCTTCTAGATCGTTCAATACATGTTGTATTGGATGGTTTTAAGTCTGATTTTCACAAAATAAATGCTGGTGTTCCCCAGGGCTCCGTTTTGTCTCCGACTTTCTTCCTTATTTTTATAAATGATCTCTTGTCTGAAACTTCTAATCCACTTCATTGTTTTGCCGACGACTTTTCATACGCGTTCCCAAATTCACGTCCATCTCCTTCGGAAGTGAATTTGCAACGCAAATTCGCAGAGGCTATAACATAAGCCGTGATTCCGAGAACACTTATCTAATCGTGTCTTATGAGATTTGAAAAAAATCGGGTGCGATGTGCAGTTGGGGATATTGTCTTCCGAACACATGTTCAGGAAAGGAGAGCCCTCATACCCTAGGAAACCTCTGCTACTTCAATTGAACTATGTAAATGAGTTCAAAACTTCTTGCTTGAAGGACGGATTGCAAGCTCTGCAGAACTCTTAAATTTCTTCGACAAATTTAGATCTGTGTGCGATGAAGGTGATCGGTAAATAAGATATAGCCACAAACTCTCTGGGCTTTACTAAAGTGTGGACTCTGGACATAGTCCAGCTATCGAGACTATGGACAACATTACTGCAATCAAAAATTTCTTCTAGTGCCAGCACTTACAAAGATGCGATTAGCAAAGTAACTCTGAACCTTCATTTTAAGTCTTTTTACATATGGAGGTCCCTGAACGTTTGATCTGGTTGGATGGAAGCAGCGTCTTCTGAGTTTAGGTAATGGTCTGTGTTATGTTCACCTTAAAGACATATGTATGTCGATTCTGGTTTATTCGGATAGATTTGCGACTTCAGGAAACCTCATAAGAAAATGACTAGCGGGGTGACAAATTCACGTTACCTTTGCGAGAAAGAACCTTACCCTCTACCTCTATTCTTTTATGCAGAATGTCGATCGTAATGTCTGCTGTGTTGCTGTGTGCTGAATCCACATGATCCACATATGGTTCAATGTGGGAGATCGTTTTTTTTTTATAATTTGAGCGCACTCAAGGGGTTATTAATACCCTTAAAATGATTATCACAGTACGAGCGTTAGGAAAACAAGGAAGGATTCAAAATTAGATACCGATGCACATTAGTTTTAAATTTCTGAATATTGTCGTCGTTTTTAGCGTTCGCCATTGACGGTGACCTCCTCACCAACGTCGGTCGTTTTGAAAAAATTGTCACCTGGTGAACCTCGTGTGGGTTGGGGTCATCCCATATACCCATATCTATGCCATATTTTGCTTGTTCACACGGCCGCTCATCTAAAAGACACCTCCTTTCTAAAGATGAATTTTCGGTCAAAATTGAGGACCTCTTCCAAACAGCCTTGTCTCCTTGTCTCATGGGTCAGTTGGTTCGTGTACGTGTCTAGTTCCAATTCCCGATGCGACGTTCGCCAAGTTGAAGCCGTCGAAAGGGCGAGTTCTTGTGCACGTCGAGGAATCGTTGGCCTTGGGTTCTGCTGCACACTTTCACGGACTGCAGCGATTTTTTCGGACAATCTTGTGTTCCTTTAACGTACGAACGTTGGCTGATTGTTTACCGGACTGATCGTCTCAAACTTTGCCACTACGTCTTCCATTATATGAGCTCGTGTCAAAAGCTTATTTCCATTACATAAATTTGTCTCCATTTTAATAGAATCACTTTGAATACTGCAGATATAAAATTGTGTCAAAATCGTTCAAGCAGTTTTCGTGGAAATTTCTCCAGCCTAAACATCGTGGTTGTTAATATTGTTTCATTCAAATATTTTCAGTGATACCTGGGGTATACTTTGTAGCCCGTACAACATTAATGTTTATCACACAATATCCCCTTTGAAAATAAAAAATATAAATTTATTAAAGTCCTTTCATGGTCAGCTATTTACTTATCGAAAATTCTTGAAATAGGATCTTCAATTTAGAAATGTCCGTCTTGTGCGCATTAAGATAGGAATATAAGGTCTCTTGACCAAGACCCAATAGCAACACATTTTCATAACTTATTACCAATTAAAGTGTAGACGTGATTTTTTCCCTCCGAGATTCTTGTGTATACTCGTACACGTTTATTTATAACAGACCTACCTATTCACAGATTCTAGGCCATTGGATATTGTCGACCTTCGGAGCTTTGGTCCTTTGGTCAACTTCTCCATGGCTCTCATTCTGATCATTAAAATAGGTTGAACAGATACCACTTATGTGACGCGCTTATAAAATCAAATGTTGTATCTTCGCAAGGCTCTAGAAGGCGTCGCAAAATAAATTTAGGTATGTTTATGTGAGTATACCTATCTATTTTTTTTTACAAAATTGTTAGCATGAGAGGCTCTTAGCGTATGAGTAAAATTTACATTTTAATTCAATGGCTTTTGAAGCATAAAACTGGTGGAATGATTGTCCTATCCTGCGCTGTGTAAACGATTAATACCAAGTTAGAATACATAGTCATGGGGGAGAATGAGAAGAGGCTTGAGGTTTGTGGTATCATGAGCATAAACACAGAGTTGATGATGCTCGTTGACAAGCTGGATTAATTTCGATTATTAAAAGCGAAAGGGTAGAACCGGTCGGTATTATCTTTTACGATTCAATAAATATATCAAAACAGAACGCAGATAGATAGGGCTCTCCACAAGTACTACATGTTCATGAAAAATATGACAAATATAAGTCAAGTTATACAACGATAGTTTTTTATGTGGGTTATTTATTCTGCCACCGCCGCCAATTTCATAAATGAGGTGCTAAGATTTCGAACCCTCAATCACTGGTTTTATGGATCTACAAGACTTGTTGACAATTTTTGATAATTTACCGGCTTACCTCAGGCTAAATGTGAAACTTCAAAATGAACAAATTGAAACTTCCCAGCAAAAATGTATTGTTATTTGGGCATTTCTAGCAGCTGTCACATGTGAATGCTCTGCAGCGAATGATAGGGCCAAAAAGAGAAACCACCCTTAATCAATGAAAACCCACTTCCCCCCACGCAGTATATAAAAGGTAGAACTAGCCGGATCAGATAAATTGCCAGCGGAGCAATTCAAATGCGGAGCTCAAATGTAGGTACATTATATTCCAGAAAATCATAAACCAAGTTTGAGTCCGCACGCTCGATCACTGCACCAATGGTCTTGCAAGTACTATCCCTGGAAAACGTTGAATATAAGATATTTTTTACGTGCATCTTAAATCGTTTTGTAAAAATTGAACTAAGTTTCCGTGTGGCTTCCGACAGTAGATCAAATAAATAATTTTTATTTATTTATTTTTCAAAACATCGTGCACTGTTGATTTTTGTTGTCCAGAATAGACCACAATATGTAGTTCTTATCGATTTAAACGAATTGTGAAGCTTAATGTTTTGGTGTCGCTGCTAAAGTTGATAGTTTTGGAGGATTTACGTTAAACGTTCTCTTTTTTGCAGGCTCGGGCCATCACACACATCAAGTATTTAAGTGAATTAAAACTTGAGATGCGCACGAGTCAGATCGAATGCGGGGTACACTTCTGACTAAAGAGTCATTGAGAGTGGGAAATCGCCAAATCCGCAATCCTCTCCAACTCTATATTCAACATTACCATAATAAATACCATCATTTAAATAATTAAGAAAAGTTCACGAACAATGAAAATTTCTTTCTGTCTGTACCTGGACATACAGGACTGCAGGGGATTATCTTGAAACTTGATACCTGAGACGTATGTCCTAAAATAAAGGTAACGTCTAAGGAATCCGAAAAGGAAAAGCTAATTTTTTTTGAAAACGTGTCGAACGATTTTAATGAACAAATCTCTTCTAAGGTATGGTTTACATTTACGAGACTAATTTTCCTGATGGTATCCGTATTGGTATTGGACTGTCAAGTAGAGGGTCTTGGCTTCGATTCTTAGCCGCTCCAGAAAAGTTTATCGGGGATGAACCAGTTCTTGCGAAAAACAAAACTGCTACGACCTTCTAGAGTTTCTTTTGTCATGAAAAAAGCTGCTTATTAGCCATTCGGAATGGGCAGAAAATAGTAGGTCCCCTCCATTTTTTCAAACACGCACGCGGAAACGGTTGAGAGTTTTTAATCTTTAGGCTTAGGCTCTGTATGAGCCGCCATAGCCTCTTTTTACTTGCGACTTATAGGCACTATAAAGCAAGTTACTCGTATGCATTCATAAAAAAAATCGAACTCGAGATTTTGATCAAAGTTGACATTACGATGATAGCGAAGACTAAAAAAGTGGGTCTCGCAATTCTGTCTGTCTGTCTGTTCGACTACAGTCTAAACGGCTCGGCCGATTTTCTTCAAACTTGGTAGATATAATTTTCAATTCCCCACACGTTTTTTTTCTTTTTTTTTTAAGACCAAAAATAACCGTACCTGCCATACGAATTGTTTTTCGAAATTTTGTAAATATTTTTTTTTCTCAAAAACTGTTCGACAGATTTTAAAAATATTTAAATTTCATTTAGTTAAAGCTAGGCAATGGTTAAAAAAAATTTCCGAAAACTGGTTATTGAGGGTTCCCCATGGAACTATTTTTTTTTTGTTTTTGATTTTCTCAAAAATGGTACAACCGACTTTGATCATATTTTTTTTGCTAGAGCTCCCCAAAAACTTGAATAAAATTGTGTATTTAAATTTTCAAAAAAAAAAGTTTTTGGATTAAAAAAAAAAAATCAATTTTTTTTTTTTTCAAAACTCAATATTTCGAAAACCCCATTCTAGATTTTGTTTAAACTTGATAAATGAAAGTTTGTCAATATAATCTACAAGATGTGAGAAAAAACACTTAATTTTACCTAAAACTAAAGGTACCCACCATATAAATGTTAAAAATATTAAAAAAATGGTTTTCAAAAATCGTATTTTCCCGAAAACGGCGCCTAGAATTTTGATAAAGTTTTTTTTTTCTTTCAGTTAATTTTTAATCTTAAATCTTTAATTTAATAAAAAAAAATTTGAAACTAGGATATTACAGCGTGCACCTGCCATAGAACCATTTTTTCGAATTTAGAATTTTTCATTATCCACATAACGGATCTTAATGAAATTTTTTATAGAGAAGCTTCTGAAAAGTCTAAGACACATTGCATTTAAAAACTTTAAAATAAATATTTTTTAAATTTTTGAAAAAAAAATTAATTTTTTTTTTTTTGAAAATTAAATATCTCCGAAACGGCTCAATATTTTTTTTGTAAATTTAATTATCATTCGAAAAATAATAAAACTTCAAATTGGCGTTTTTTTTCTTAAAAACCTTTTAAAAAGTTTGTACATATATAAAAAGAAAAAGAAACCACTACAACGATTTATAATTTTTTTTCTTGCATAAATTCATATTTGCATAGCATTTAAAAAATTAATTTTATCCTTATGAAGAATTTTCTCTAATAACATTCGTTTTTAAAATTCCTAGTCTTTTACATAAGAGTAAGTTCGTGCGACCCAGTCGTGCATTTTATTTTTTGTTATTTCTAACTTTATTGTTAACGGGTAAATTTGAAATAACGCTGCAATGATATTTTTCGAAAAAAATATTTTTAAGTTAAAAAAAAATAATCTGTTTTTTTTCAAAATTCAATACCAATAAAACGGATGCATAAATTTTATTATCAAATTATATTCGTATGAATGTATGAATACTTAAAAGTTTTATTCAAAAAAAAATCGGCCGAATTTTTTAAAAAGAAAATTTATTATTAGATATGTTAATAAAATAGGTTAAACAGTTTCTTAAATTTCCTTGTACAGTTGCATATTTTTTGTTTTTTTTTTTTTCTAAAAAACTATTTGACGTACTCGTATTTTGCAAGAAATAAAAAAAAGCTTTCCACTATTTTAAAATTCATATTACTTAGTTGACATGAGAAGTATGATTCCTTAGAACTTTTTATGTGTATTAATTGAGCCTTATCTTCCTGAGAAACATGGAAGTTTATGTCGTGTATAAACTTTAATTCACCATTTTGGTCCCTTTTGTCGATGAAAACCATTAAATGGAGATTCGTTCGCCTGTCATACAGTGGGCGAGTTTATATGATTAAGTAGGAAAAATTTATAAAAATTCTGTTCATACTGTACTGCTTCTTGCGAGCAATTGACAAATCCTCTTAAGAGTACATATATCTCTTGTCATGGAAAGTGCTGCTCATTAGCCATTTGGAATCGGCAGAAAATTGTAGGTCCCCTCCATTCCTGGCAACACGCACACAGGAATGGTTGAGAGTTATAGTTCACTTCGAGCTGTTGCACCATCAAATTTATTTATTTTATTATAATATTCATTTGTCACAATATATTCGTTATACTGTCTTTACATAAGAGACAAATTTTCATAATGGCAATTTGTCACTCGTGTAAATGTGGCACTAATAAATTTTCCATGGGAATTTGGCTGTCGTTTCATTAGTTTTTTTTTTGCCTCATATTTCTTACTTAAGAGATTCACAATAGCAAACGTATTTTAATATGAATACAAATTTTGGGGAATATCAATATTTCTGTCAAAACACCATCAAATTGCTGATTTGAATAATAGTCATTTTTTCAAGAACATTATGTAGTTCCTTTTTTTGACAGTTTAGTATCCTCATCGAGGCTTAAAAACAAAAGGACCTATTAAATGAGAAATGCATGTACAATCTTATGTGCATCATATTTGTTGCTTGTACCTATCTTCCAAGGAATAGCCTAAGAATAGTTTGAAAAAATTGATGTTTCAAAATAGAAGTTCTAAAACCGAACCGAACTTTCAACAAAGATCAAAAGTGAGATGTTTAGTTAAGAAAGTGGAAATTTGTAACGTACTTGAAAATCTGGTACACAAAATTTTAGGGGCCTGCTGCAGTTGTTAAATGACATAAAATATTTTTAAGCAAATTTATTTGTTAGTTTTATTTCTTTCAAATTTTAGCTTTAAATTGTATATAAATCCAGATAAACCTTTTTTTTATTATCAAATATTGACAGTTTTTGATATATCCCTTACAGAATTGAAAAGTATAGCTACTTAGTCGTATTCTTACGTGACAGTTTAAATGCATAAGTCCGATGGCGATTTATAAATCCGAGTCCCGTCGCTAAATAAAAAATAAATTTTGTGCTTAAAATTAAATAAAAACTGTTTTTAATTAAATAAAACTTTATTTCTTAAACTTCATTTTCTTTCTATCATAAATATTTTATTTAAATATTAGACCACTTCGGTCCACTGTTTGTTGTGCTTGTTCTTTGTAATTTGCAAACATCCTTATAAGAGAGTAAAACAGGAACTACCGCATTGTTCTTGTTGTAGATACATATATGAGAGTGCTGAATTTTTTTTAGTTTCATTTCATTTCGATTTGGTTTTTTTACACGCGTGTAATTTTTTATGCAATAAAAAGCGACACGAGTGTTTCGATTATCACCAACAGTTTATCTCAGCGCGATCGGCGAGCGACTATACAATTTTGGTTGTCCTTGAGTCTCTATGAGATGGTGGTAGTTAAGTTAGCCTGGACGGGTTAACTGGTCTGCACAAAAACTATAAAGGTCCCCGTCCCGAGTTTCTTCTTCAACCAGATATTTATGATTATAAGAAACAAAATTAACAAAAATAAAAAAAAAAATGCATCAAGCCCGGCCCATTCACATATCCCGCATTTTGTCTTGCGCGTCGTTTAACGACGCGTCCTCCTTGTTGTCGTAGTTAATTTACATTGCGCTTTTGTTAATCAAGTAAAGGAGTTGCGCCTGCAAGTCCCCCTCATGCCAAAAACCCCAGAAGACCAATTGAGAAGATGACCATCAGATGAAGTTTCCTGTTCTCCTCGTCGGTCGTCGGTCGTCGTCGTCGTTCGTCTCACACATAATAACAGACTCGATGAGTGAATCTTAATGGAGGGTTATTCCTGCAGATTCAGACAACAACAACACATATTTATATATGTACACACGTCGGAACATACATACTTAAACAAATTACATAGTTTTCTCAAGACCAGCATTGCCACACCAAAAAAACATTTTGGATAATTGACTTTTAAAATAAATTGCTCGACTGGATGCTACGCACTTGTTCTTATGTTTCAGAGACTTGAAATTTCAAAACGCGATGTTTTTCTAGAAAAAATTCAGAAGCACAAAATTCGTTTTCTATAAGAAATTCTTCAGCAGTTGAAGCTAAAAACGGAATTTATGCAATATCTAGATTAAAAAAAAAAAAAAAAAAAAAAAATAAATATATAAATCTCTTACTAACCCAATTTTAAAATTTAACTATTGTGCAAAATAAAATTAAATTCCATAAAAATTACTGACACTTTTTTGAGATATCAAATTTGCAAACAAATTATATTTTTGATTTTTTTTTTGAATTGCAAACTCAAAAATCAATAAAACTTTTATACTAATTTGTTTTCGTTGAATTATAGATCGTAGTTTTGAAAACCTATTTACAAACTCGACAAGTTAAAAAAATCGAGCGCTTGGGGTTTGAAAAGCATGAATTTTCCAATTCGGTCGATCCTAAGAAATGTTTTACTATACTCTGTTCAACAAAAATTGTCAGTACAGGCCTTATGCGAGAGCTTTTTCCAAAGCAGTGGCGCCTGATGCACTTATCACTACACTACGTTGGGAAAAATGCCACTTAAAAAAGAGCAAGACACTGACTTTCCTTAAAGAATTGTTGTTGTAATTCTTCGCAAAAAGTTGTACACCCAAACGCGACTGCTGAAAGGATACTGTCAAGTGTCAAGTCAATACGAACGTGCGTTTGTTATACATATCAGAACAGAGTTACCATTATCATTCTAAATTATGCAAGCAAGGAGCTTTTTCAGTGTATTTTATTAAGGAGCTTTTGGGATTTGAAGCTTTTGAGAACAAGTTTTATGAAGTTGAGTATGCTGAGTGTTGGCGATTTATAATGCAAACTAGGGAAACCCTGTCAGAGCTTTAAAAGGCGACACACTTATGCAAACCAATGAAATCAGAGAGAGAGTCAAACGTCCTATCTTCCCTGTACTGACAATTTTTGTTGAACAGAGCATATCAACACAAGGTAGTCTTGCCTCAAACATCTAGACCTTGTAGTGGTTTTATTTCTCCATATTATTTGCACAAAAAATGTACTTAAAATAGAAAAAAAAATATTTAAAAACAACGACAGCACATAAAATGTCAGGTTCTTGGAACAAATTCCACGGTAATCTAGTCAATATGGGAATGTATTCCACTTTCAGAGAATTTATTACACTTGCATTTTGTGGAACTGTTTCCCAACTAAAATTTGAGCCAAAATAACAATTCCATTTCAGGTAGCGAGTTGGCAACCCGGATATTGCCTCAGGCACTTATAGTCTGTGCTGAATCTTTTACTTCTGACCTTATTTAGTTGAGTAATTTACACTTTTCTTAGACAACAGTACCTTGTGTGCAAGCTTCGTAGGTTCGAAGGTTTTTGAGTCTCTTTATGGGTCTTCTGAAAAGTTCACGCAACTCATTTGCTAAGCTTATGATATGTTCATATTTTCAGTCGCTAGGCAGGCGCTTATGTAGTGTAGTGTAGTTCTTTCTCACTCAAAATGTAATAAAATCTCACTTTATCTGGAAATTGACTCCATTTTGAAACGTGGAACAGCTCACTTATAATAATTGAAAAAATTCTCATGTGAAGCAGATTCCCATGAAATATCATGTTAATGCATTTTTAATGTCAGACTGTTGGAGCAACCGACCGAAAATATCAACATTTTTTGATGTTTTGATATTTCTCAGCAACACAAAATCAATGGGCAACACAGCTACACACGAAGCAAGGGTTCCTTCAACATGGCTGTATTGCTGCAACGGTTGCCCTGTATATATCTAGCATAATGGTTAAAAAAATTATTTTCAAACCCAAGTATTTGAAAAAGTTGTTAAACTTATTCGCAGGTCTGACATATGGGCCTGACAACTGTCACATCTTCCCTCTGCTAGGCTCCTGTTATCGTTGTCAATAATTAATTACCAATATAATATTTGACATACCAATAGCTGTGAATTATGTGTGCAGTCAGTTCTATTGACAAACTTGTTATTGTGTGATAGTTGATATACCGAGCGCGGCAATATAACTTAATTTTGTGAAAGAATGTCGTTCAAGTTGTAAGGTCTCAGGCGATACAAATGGTTATACAGTTTTGTATCTCCAGATCAGTCGTATCAAGCGTTGATATAGTGATTAGAGTGTGTTTGACATCGAAGTAAATTTTGAAAAAGAACCACGCTTTAAAAAGAGGAATAATTTGTCCAAACCCTGCACTGTATCAATTTTTCAGTGATTCAGAACTTTTTAAAACGAGGAAATCTTCTACATTTTATTCTCTGTAGTTAAAATGTTTAATTGATTGTGTTTATAAGGCTCCAAAACACCAGTACCTTCGAGACCATCTCTGAAATTCTAGAAGATTTGTCTACCAGGAATCAGGATATTATTGATTTAACTTGAATTTTTTGGAACAAGATAACTTTAGGAATACTTAGCAGATTAAAATTGATTCTGTTGTTATTTTTATCAAAAGAGTAATCAATGAACCCACACACTTTACAAGCAAGCACATCTTCTATATTATTGGACATTTTCTTGTTCTCTAATCTAAACAAGGTCTTTTTTTTAATCAGGTTTCTCGAAGCCTTTTCGCTAATCATGATCTTATACTTGTCGGTTTTGATTTCGACATATCATCGGCAGTTTCTGAGAGCAACAGATTCTCCTACTTCAATTGTAATTTGGTTAGCAGACCTCTTGAATCTGCTGCAAGTGGTATCTATTGGGAATCTGTTCGATATATGACTAGTGTGGATGGTCAAGTTACTTTCACTAATGATGCAACATATTTTTTGCATAGTAATTATGTTCCTTTTATTAGCCGAACTCAACCTTTAACTATGTGTCTATATGTCTATGGCTCACAGACAGGGTCCTTACTTTAATTTCAGATCCCAATAAAGTCTATGTTAGATGGAAACACTTAAGGATTTCAATATATGGGGATTCCTATAAAATATTGAAAATATTGATCAATTAAACGGTCCAGATGAACTCAATACAAAATTTGTACCAAACATTCTCTTTATCTTTATCCTCTTTATCAAATTGTATCCTTGCAGAACCAACAGAGCAACTTCCTTTAGTTACGCCAAATGAGGTTTATTTTGCGCTGTGTAAAATCAAATTCCTCAGGAGTCGAGAGAATTCACCTTAAGTTTGCGAAAATGCTATTCAACCATTTATTGTCATTAACACACATTATTAAAATGACAATTATATCTTCAACATTTGGAAATTTGCGGAAAAGGTCGAAAGTCATTCCCATACCTAAAAATGGCAACACTAATCCACATGAATTTCGTCCAATAAGTATCTTGCCTTTAATTCCCAAAGTTGCTGAGAAATTAATTCCTAAGCAGATTTATATCTTTTTACAAGATCATAAACTTCTTCATGAACATCGGTCGGGTTTCTCAAACAAATTAATTCCTTGCATTAGTCATAGGAGGAGGATAAGCTTATCTTGCTACATTTTGCGAGGCGTTCGATTCACTAAGTTATACAATTTTGTATCAAAAGCTCTTGACATGCTTTCAATGTTCACACCAAGCTTATAAGTTAATCTACAAATACCTTTCTGGCGGTAAAATATTCTCTTTTCTCCGTGTGTCTACTGGTGTTCCGCAGGGATCCATATTGGGTCCTTTACTCTTCTGCAGGTATATAAATTATATTTTCAATTATGTTTCGTACAGCGATATAGATCGTAACGCAGCCGATGATACTCAGTTATCACTTACCAGATCTCTGGGATTAGTTGAAGATGGCATATGTTGCATTAATGATGACCTGGAAGCTATACCGTAACAATCCATTGATCTTAAAGCTTTGATTTATATGGTGATTTATAAAAGCATAATTTCTACAAACGAGTTTTCTCTCATAGTTCATTTGTAAAAAACTCCTAATCTTGGGGTTACCATAAAGTCTACTCTCACCTGGAAATAGCATAGCTGGAAGTTGGAAGAGTATATGGCCGACTTGGTTTCCTTCGACGACGGCGTTCAAGCGATTAAACACTTCCTTCCACACGAAAACTTCTTGCCAGCTCTCATTCGATACCATTTTTCACATATGGTTGTGAAGTTTTTGGAAGCCTTGATTCTGTGAATTGCAACAAATTTTCAATAGCCTTCAATTCCATCATATGATACTTTTTGAAATGGCGAAGGTTTGACCATGTTTCACAGTATCGAACCTTCCTGTTCGGATGCGGTCTATTTACCTACCTGAACTTAAAATCAGTTCTCTTATTAGTGAAAATAATTAAATTCCGTTGTTTCCCTAGCTACATTTATGAAAAGCTTGAAGATTTTCTGACCATTAGATGACTGTTCTTGAGCCATACTATCAGACTCTACAATTCTGTGCCACATCAGATTAAAACGACCATCAACACCAGACCCTTTAATTTAATCAAACTTGACTTGTTTCGTTATTTCTGCGGTTTTTACTTAAAAAAATTCTTTTAAAAGGTATACATTCGACAATTCTAAGTTTTTTTTTAGGTTTCCTCTTTTTTGATCACTTTAATTCCTTTTGTAATACCCTGTAATGATTGTTTTTTTCCGAAGAATAAATATAAAATGTCGAAATTTTAATTAAAAAATTCTATGATTCAATTCTTGTTCACTTTTCAGAATATATTTAAAAGACCAAAAATTCTCTCCACAGGTATCAAGCATGATCCGAATTTTCTTTAGAAGTTTAAGTCTTGTTTTATCTTACAGTGAATCAATATGCTCTTTGTCATACATAAGCAAACCATACCTCCAAGGCACGGGTATATTTAATTTCAAGTTTGAAAGAATCGTAAATAAACGTACGCCAAAAACTCTTTACGACCATTTGCTCTGAGAGTTATGTTAGTTCCAGCAGGTTGAATATTTGTTTGTAGAAAAGCATGTTACTTGTCAGCTGCTGTCAAAAATTACAAAGCGTCCTAGTAGTAAAGTAAAGCCATATATTCAAGATACGAGAAACAACCATAATGACCAACAAATTAACACTTTTCTACGGTTAATTTGCTGTAAGTGTAGTTTGAACGGCTTATTAGGTAGGGTATACCGGAGTAAGTTATAACAGTGGGGTATAATAGGGATAATAATATGCACTGTTCATTATAAATATGAACACCAATGTGGGTCTGTCCGATTTGAATTTTACATTTTTTCAAAACTTTCTATCAAAATATCTTTCATTAACAGTATATATGTTTCGTTAGGGTGACTAGGAATAAAATTGGTTTGAAATGTTAGATTTACAATAAAATCTATATCTTCGAAGATGGAAGTAGTTTTAAACTTTTACAGTTTCAATTTCCACACACTCGAATATGAAAAATTTACTGTTTGAGGTCTTAACAGATTCAAGTGAGGAGTTTGCTGGGACCTCAACAGCGCACTGTTTATATGTGCAACAATACATTTGTGTAGCATATGCATTTGAATTTCCATTTAATTCACAGTGTAAACCAGTGTATTTTTATTGGTCATCTGATACATATACGAGTTCTTTTAAACTCAGGTTTGAAAATATTAAAGCTATCAAATTAAGGTTAAAAGATTAAACTCAAACACCTTGCCACCCACATAGGGAACTACACTTGACAATTTCACATTTGACAGTTTGTGAGCACCTACATATTATACGTATATTCAGAAAGTGCATTAAAAATTGTCTAAAAATTTAATAAGCAATCTTTGCCCTAGTCTCCCCTATTAAAATAGTATGCGTTCTAGAGATAGTTATCTTAACATTCTGTGTGATTTTTGTTTTGTCTTTTACTAAGCGAGCATTATGCCTGTGTTTTTTTGTTCACCGAACATTTCCTACCGGAATGCTAGGGTCATCTCAGCATTGCAGCTACCGCTCGTACAACGCGTGCGCTCGCTAGCAAGTAATTTAAATAAATAAAAGCAAGTTGTAGTGTTTATTACGTGCGATATTATCTCGTTAGAATTCCAACAACAACAAAAATTACATTTTATGACTTTAAGACTCTGCCATGTAGGAGTTATAATTAAACCTGGACATATGAGCATTTCTGTTATAGCATAACATGTTAAAAAAGCTTATCTAGAAAGTGCCGTTCTGATTTGCTTGACAGTTTTTTAAATGTAGCGATAAATGTAAATAGCGCGATAGATACGATCACAATGTAGTTTTGGGACAGCTTGATCGTGGTCAATGCTGTAGAGGTCAAGTAGGATTACTAGTCATGTTTCAAGTAGACATTTTTTTTTAAAGGAAAAGGTAAACATTTTATTACATTTTTAACTATAAATAAAGGAAGACAAGTTGCCGTCACTATTTCCATGACCTTTCTTAATATTAATTTTACTATTCATAAAGTCCTAATTTTAAGTATGCATGGCTGCTTCTTTTATAGAGAGATTTTAATTTGGCAAAATTATTTCAAGTGACAGTAAGCCTGAGTACTAAAAGATGATTTTGTGATCAGTTTATTTTCCCTTTTATCATGAATAGATCTCCTCCAGAACAACACATCACATTGTAATTTTCGAGATTCTGCGCATCCAATCTGCTCCTCCTCCTCCTCCACTTTATTTGATCTAGCTGCGACCAAATATGCCCAAAATAATTTCGCTTTAAATCTTTGTTCAATAGAAAATTTAAAATGACGGTCAATCCAGAAGAATCAAAGCAATTAGCTATGTACATATATATTTAGGTCCAATTTTCCCTGACTTTGATGTAAACATCTTGCGACTTAAGGAAACTTCACAAATAAGGTCTATTGGGTCAAACCCGACGATCAACAAGCTTCAGTGTAGAAGAACACGTGAAAATGATAAAACTTTATTATCTGGAGTAGTTGGACGTTGGACGCGATTTTAGCTAACGAAAATCATCTTCATGGACGAGGGCCATATTTGGATGAGCGGGTTCGTCATCATAATTGCAAGATTTCCCTATGCATCCGCAGAAAATCAGTGCTTGGTGTGGATATTAAGCCGCCAGAATCTTCGGCCCTTGAACGGAGATTTCCACAGATAACCATTTTTTTCCTTGGTTCAAATTGGATATCATTGATATGTGATTCCAACAGGATGAACGGCCTTCGTGCAGACATTTTATTCCACAATGGACATTCTGCCCGACCGATTTTAGAGTATGGTCAACTCACGCATATGAAAAACTAACTATTTCGATAATCAGGCCGATCCTTACTTTGGTGTGGCAAGTTGACCGCTCTAAAAAGCCTAAAAATGATGCCATTCAATCGCCCTGAATTCCTTCCGATCTCTTCCAACTCACATTGATTACGCTATCCAAAAACTTCAGTTCGGCAAGAACTTCCAGGTCACTGTACCATCAAGATCTTTCTGGAAGGATATCAGTTTCTTGGAAAAAGATTCCATCCATTTTTATACCGACGCGACGGATCGAAGACCGATGATGGGGTTTGGTGGGGTCTGCAGTCAGATAGAGTAAAATTATCGCTATCTTTCCGTCTTCTCAATCATTTTAGCGTGTTGCACGTGGAACTTATTACGATTAAAGAAGGAAACGTGTTATCAACTACTGATGTCTCGCTTTAGTCATACTCTATGTCGTTCTATAATATGTAACACTATAAAAGCCATCCATCTCTTATAAAGATTCAATATTCAGTTGTGCAGTTCAATATTCACCTCTGTTGGGTGCTAGGGAAAATGTACATTCCATGGAATAATAAGACTGACGAACTCGACAAATATTTCTTATATAGATATACCCATCACTTCAAGTAAACCTATGCTGAAACGAGATGCTATAAAGAGAACACACCTAAGATAGAGAAATGAAACCACCTGATGACACAACGGATCTGGATTGATCTGAAACATTCTAAGTGTCTGATAGCCTTAAGTAGATTTTACATCAATTCCGTAATTGGTGTCATAACCAGTCTTATAGGCAAGCACGCAACAAGGCTTGCCGCTTATTCAAATGAATTTGGAGAATTTGTATGGACGAGGAAGAGGTAGATTCAATTCTTCATCTTTTATTTACATGATCTGCTCTATCTCACAGATGTAGGCTCAATCTTAGAGAGTACCTATTGATCTAATAAATATAGACATTTGAAGTCTGCCTCGCTTGGTAGATATGGGTTTTAATTTTTCCCCCAGAGTTTTTTTCTGTTTTTTTTTTTAAGACCAAAAATAACTATACCTGGCATACGAATTTGTTTTCGAAATTTTATAAATATTTTTTCTCTCAAAAACTGTCCCACAGATTTAAAAAAAAAATCAAAAAATTTCATTTAGTTAATCCTAAGTAATGGTTGGAAAAAAAATTCCAAAACATTATTATTTCTGGTACACCCCTTGGAACCATTTTTTTTTTGTTTTTGATTTTCTCAAAAACGGTACGACCCATTTTGATCATTTTTTTAATGTTAAGTCTCCCCAGCAGTTTCAATGTTATTTTCAAAAAAAAATTCAATTTTTTTTTTTAAAAACTCAATATTTCGAAAACCCAAGCTCGATTTTTTTAAAACTTGATAAATAAAAGTATCTTAAAATAATCTACAAGATATGAGAAAAAAATTATTTTACCTAAAAATAACGGTACCCTCCATACAAATGTTAAAAAATGGTTTTCGAAAATTGTATTTTTCTCGAAAATGGTTCCGAGAATGTTGCTTAAATTTTTACTTGCTATATATGTATGTAGGTACTATAGGGCAAGTTCTGCATTTGGAAAAAAAAATCGAACTCGAGATTTTGATCAAAGTTGACATTACGATGATAGCGAAGACGAAAAAAGTGGGTCCGGCAATTCCGTCTGTCTGTCTGTATGTCTGTACCTCGAACTACAGCCTAAACTACCGGAGGTATTTTCTTCAAACTTGGTAGTTAAGGGTCTTCGGTGATTCCCTAGAGGAGAAATTGAAATTTTTTTTTTAGCTCCAAAACTAAGGGTACCCCCCATACACCCGTAATACAAAATCTTATTTATCTCGAAAACGGCTCTAACGATTTTGATAAAAAAAAATTAAGTGTGATATTATGGACATGGACTATATTTTGGTGAAAAAAAAATTTGGGGGGAAATGTTATTAGGGGTACCTGTCATAGAACGGTTTTTTTGATTTTCGAATTTCTCACCAACGCCGTTGCAACGGCTCTAACGATTTGAACCAAAATTTTTATGCTTTGCATTTGAAAAAATATAAACTAAAAATTTTTTCGAAAAAATAGTTTTTGGATTTTTAAAAAAATAATACAATTTTTTTTTTGAAAATTCAATATGTTGAAAACCAATTCACGATTAAATTTTTAAATTACGTTTTAAAATGTATTTTATTAAATACTAGCAATTTACATATCAATTTTTTTTATAAAAATTTTAAGGAAAATTTAGTACACAAAAAACATGTTTCAGTGTTTCTGTATGTCTGTACCTCTCACTACAGCCTAAACCACTGGACCTATTTCTTTCAATCTCGATAGTTAAGAGTCTTCGGTGATTCCCTAGAGGAGAAATTGAATTTTTTTTTTTTAGCTCCAAAACTAAGGGTACCCCCCATACACCCGTAATGCAAAATCTTATTTATCTCGAAAACGGCTCTAACGATTTTGATAAAAAAAATTAAGTGTTATATTATGGACATGGACTACATTTTGGTCAAAAAAAATGTTGGGGCAAAATGTTATTAGGGGTACCTGCCATAGACCCGTTTTTTTTATTTTCGACTTTCTCATTAACGGCTCTAAGGATCTTAACCCAAAATTTTTAGCAGGAGCTCCCTTAAGTTTAAAATAATATTGTATATAAAAATATTCAAAAAAAATATTTATTGCGTTTTAAAAAAAAAAAAAAAAAATTTTAAATCAGTATCTTTAAAACCTATGAAGGATTATTTTTAACTTCCCATAGGGAGTTATTGTAATCGGTCCGATTTGTCAAATTGAAATTTTTGACATTTCTCGACGTTTCAAGGTCCCTAGAGGCTATATCAATCATTTTTAGAGAGATGTCTGTGTGTGTGTGTGTACGTACGTTCGTACGTTCGTACGTTCGTACGTTCGTACGTTCGTACGTCCGTACGTTCTTGTACCATTTCTCGTCGTCGATATCTCAAGAACCGGCAAAGATATCGACTTAAAATAAATTTTGTTCCATATATAATAACTTCGAAAGAGGCTGAAAGGGCGTTTAATCAAATTCAGTTAGTAGTTTTTTCACTATAACGGTTTAAAAAAAAAGTAAAAATTTTGGTTAGTTTCAAATATCTCACGAAAAAATAATGCTATTGATTTCAAATAAAATTTAATGTACTCATTATAAGGTCATACAGATGTGGTATGAATTTGGAAAAAAATTAACATACCGTTATTTTTTTAAATAAAAAAAACTGAAAAAAAAATTTCATAACCCAGATATTCTAAGAACGGAAAACAATTTGAAACTCAAAATAATTTTATTTTACGAAGAATAATGTGTTTGACAACTGGTGAAAATTTCAAAAAAAATCAGTTTACAGTTTTTTTTACAAAAAATAAAAAACTATATAAAATTCTATTAAAAATTGGTAAAAATTGTTTTTCGACTCAAATTTCTTGAGAACTAGTAGTGATATTGACGTCTAATTTAGTTTATTTTATACATAGTATAATTTTGTACAATTCGTAAAATGTTGACAAATATTAAATTAATAGTTTTTTTTTTAAATAAAAAAACTATTAAAAATTCTAGTGAAAACTAGTTAATATTGTATTTCAAGTCGAATTTCTTGGGAATGAACACCGATAGTGCCTTCTTAAGTATGTTGTTTTATACATCGATACCTTCCCGTAAGAATTTATACTAATCGACATTTCTAAAATTGTTCAGGAAACGAAAAAAACGAAGAAAGTTCTAGTTGAATCATAGTGTCCTAAGAGACAATTTTGGTTAAACTAAGTGACATCTAACAAATTTTTTTTGCTCACGATCAACATCAACAATCTCAATTTCAAATCTCTTTAAATAATTAAAATGCTTTTCAATATTAAAATAATGTTTGTTTGAATTTTACAGCTAAAGTTTGTTTCGCTGAAAATTTGGTTATTTGAAAAAAACTAAATATAAAGTTTTCAAGACCACAAATGGGAAGTTATCAGTGTGGGTCGCACCCAGCCTCTTTTTTGAAATTATTTCCTAAAACCAATATTATTAAATACTTAAAATTCGCATCCCATATTTTTTTCTTGAAAATTTTTAGAGAAATTTCTTATATAAAAAATTTATTTAAAATAAAACGATTTTTTAAGGTTTATTTGCATAAATTCATACTTTTCCGGAAACCAGACGGCAATTTTATGCATTTGAACATTATTATCTCATTAAATCCATGTTTTATATTTATAAAATGTATCTTAAATTCCAAAGTACTTTTACATAAGACCAAGTTCGTGCGATCCAGTCGTGCATTTTATTTTTCTTTCGATTAATTTTTAAGATCTATTGGACCTTATTCCGAATTCCCCCCCCACCAAAATGATTTTTTTTTAACGAATCGATAAAAAAGTGTTTGCTGTTGATAAAAAACATCAAATTATGGAGGAGAAACAGTTTTTCATGGTAAAAAAGTGAAGTATAAGCCGACCACGCACAGTACCATAACTAATACTACTTTTGTATGGGATACCTATTTGCTTTTTTTGCTTGCTTACGCATTACGTCGTATAAACAGTGAGATATGTATGCGGGAGGGGGGAGGGCATGCTGCCCCCCTGCAACCCCCCTGCTTCCTGCTTGGGCACACTATAGGATTAGGGGTATAGGTGCGAGGTTGGGTGTATTCAAGGTTTCTTTTGCATTTACAGAATCTGGATTTAAAGAAACTTTGAATTTACCCTATGGCCTATATTCATTTTTTTATACTTCACTTTTTTACCATAAAAAAGTGTTTCTCCTCCATAATTTGATGTTTTTTATCATCAGCACATTTTTTTTTATCGATTCATTAAAAAAAAGTGCATTTTGGTGGGGGGGAATTCCGAATAAGGACCGATCTATTTAATAAAAAAAAATTGAAAACAAGATATTACTGACTGTACCTACCATAGAACCATTTTTTTTTAATTTTGAATTTCTCATTATTGGCATAACAGATTTTAATAAAATTTTGTCTGGAGAAGCTTCTAAAAAGTTAAAAAAAAAAACATTGTATTTCAAAACTTCAGGAAAAATATTTTTTTGAATTTTGAAAAAAAAAATCTATTTTTTTTGGAAAATTCAATATCTCGAAATATTATATCTAAATTTAATTTTATGCAAATAATAATAAAATCTTTAAATTGGCGTACCAAAATTTTTTCTTAAATGTTTTAAAAGTTTTTTATATAAAAGCTTATACTCGTAATTTTAAGAAACCAATACAAAGACTTTATAATTTTTGTTCTTGCATAAACCTATATTTTCTTGAATCACATGGCATCCTATTTTTACTTCCGACTACTAATGAAGTTGTTTTAGTCATTTAAAAAAATTAATTTTTTTCTAATAACATTCATTTTTGAAATTCCTAGTCTATTACATAGGAGCAAGTTCGTGCGACCCAGTCTTGCATTTTTTTTTTTATATATATACAAAACCTTAATGTCAGAAACCAAAGTGTTTAAAATTGATGAAACGATTTTTGTCCACCCTTTGAACCACAGTGTAATGAATCACAATTATAATTTGTATTGATTGGATATTTTTCATCGCAATTACAAAAAAAAAAAAACAACACAAGAATCAAAACTCCCACTCGTACAAAATCTTCTGCAAAATTCATCACGAAATGCAATTTCAAAAAAAAAATCCACCAGTCATCTAGACAAAAAGAATTATAATTGCCAAATTGATTTGCGAATCGTGAAGCCCACCTTTTTGGCCAAAACAACGCCCGTTCAGACGCAGTTATCCCCAAAACATCCAGTTCTCCTTTGGTACCTAATTGTGATGTGATTTTTCAAATACATAACTCATTCCCGTCCTCCATATGTGTTTCCATCCCAAAAATAATCTCCTTGGCAGAGTTTTCATTTTTGGTCAGTCAATGGCTAAAAAAAGGAAGATAGGAATTCGGTAAAAAAAAATTTCCTCGCGTCACTTCAAGCGTCTGTTGGACATGAAAAATACACTTCGTTATCCTGTTGCCTGTCTGGCCAAATTCGATAATTGTATCGTTTTCGGATACAAGATGTGTTTCCGTTGTTTTCGGTGCAGACGATAAAGACGTGACCGACGACATGGAGGCTCCTGGATATACATATATTCCCTTATAAAATATCATGCTTGTTAGCAGTTGGACTTTGTTCACAGATTTTTCTTGTTGAATTGCAAATCAATCAAGCCTGATCATTGACACAAGGCCGCTATCCACAGAAGTAATTAGGGGTGGAGTGTTGAAAATAGAGTTTCGTTTGCATAATTACATTGGTTGCGCAACGTTTTATGTTGATATTGAACCCTCCTCAAAACCACTGATTGGCAAGCCTTCGCCCTTGAAACCATTTGAAAAACTATCTTTTAAAACTAAATGGAGTACCAGACCGTCGACAAGATCGAGAACAATTTTAAGTGTGCTATCAACTTTTCACATGAAACCGGTTTTTAAATGGTTTAAGTTGCGTACGATTTTGTAATACACATTTGATTTTGTCTGATTGATAATTTGCTGATAAACAGAACATTTGAAGAAAAACGAACTAATAAAATTTTTTTTTTACACTTATTTCTTTGAAATTTTTCTCAAAACAATATGACGTCAACTGATTTTGAATTTGTTGTGACAAAGAATACTCAATCAGTTGCAAACCGATTTCAATGTATTCTCTTTTGATACCCATTTGAAGAGGACATTTTTATTTCGTTGTGTCATACGAGTAGTTTCGCAAATTTGACATTTTTGAGTTGCTAAATTCTAATTTCTGTTTTTCGTTTTCGGTACCAGAGGATGCGATCGTCACAAGTTTTCTTTCTTTTCGGAATTCAAATTCTGACTTAATGAAGTACCAAATTTTTATAAATATGAACTAAAATTTGTGAAACGAGTAACTATTGCGAAATTTTCACATTGCAATATCTGAATGACAAATTTGCGAAATGTTACTAAAGTCGGTTTGATAAATGCGAAGTAATATGTTTGCAACACTTTTACGTTGCGAGATAAATCCAAGGAACTTTCCATTCCTTCTGAAAACTTTCACGAAATAAACAAAGTTAAGTTTTCAAAACCATAAAAGAAATGCTAAAGATGCTACGAAATAAAACACCGAATAAAAACTTGCGGCGAACAATTTTAAATGTACTTTGAATCAATGCGAAGTAGGTGCAATGTGCACCCATCTGAAGAAAATGGACCAATTAGACCCTGGTTCCCAAGATCTTTCACCCCAACAAATTTATGTATAAACTAAAAAATTTAATAAATGCGAAGACTTGCGAACACAAGCGCCTTATACATTTTCAAATTTGAATGAACGGGAAAAATATTCACTTTGGTAACAGCAAGGTACAATTTGCGAAACAATAAATTATTGCAAAATTTTATTACAAGTCTCGCTGATGATTTGCGAAGTTAAAATATTAACTAGTTGTGGAATTTCCTAAATGAGGAAGCATTGTAAAAAGCTTAGGCAAAGACCATTCTTTGAAAGCTTTGCGAAAAATGTGTTGGAATTCAAATATCTAATACATTTATTTGAATAAATACTTTGTAAGATTTGCGAAACTAAATTTCATTGTGAAAAGTGCACATACCGGACCTAGTCAAATGGTCAAATGAAAATATACGAAATAAAAATGAATTCAATTTTATGATTGCAAATAAGGAATGCGAAACGAAATAGCACTGTTCACTTCGACCCTTGGAAAATTCGCAATTGTTTTGATAAATTCAAAGCTAAAATTTGCAAAATTTTCTCGCCATAAAAATTCAACGAACGACCCGAAATTTTTGAAATAAAAATAAGGTTTGACTCTGGGAAGTACATTAAAAGCAAGTGTTGCGAAAAAATGCAATCAGTGCGAAATGAGAATGTCAAACAAATTTTGACAAAAAGATTAGTTGTTAAATGTATGTGTTGCGTATTAATTTGCGACATATAATTTTAACATGAATGTGCGAACCAGTGATGCCTGACCCAAAATCCGAATATTTTACAAAAAATGAACTGGACTTTGATGATGAATTCGATCCGAGAACCAAACCAAATACCCTTTTCTAACCTCCTTGGTTACAGCCTTGAACCTGACCTCACAAATCAAGACTTCAAAAAAAAACCTCACAATTTCTCTGGCACATACTATAGCATTGACAGGCAAGTCAATTTAAAAAGGGATTCCAGCATCAATTCCAACATTAGGGACATCTTTCTTCTCATGTTGCCAAATTAAAATACTTCTCTAACAAATCTGCAAAAAAAGTCAACATTGAGGAAATGTTGTTTTGGTCATTCCGAGATCGAGGAATTCACTTAGAAAACATTTGTAAGCTTGTTAGAGTCTGAGTCTTGGGGTTGATTCAGAACTTCTTTTAATTACATTACATTGTAAAAATAGTTGTACCCAGTCGGCGAGTCATCCTCCATAAATGTGTTTTAAATTAGAAAAAAAGATAGGTACAACTAAAGAACCGTGCGCGCAAGGAGTATACAATTTCACTTCTAACACCAAATCCCACTTTGACGCCCTACTAACGCATTGGAGCGTGTATGCCAATATACTCGAACCATTTCCCTACACACGCAATGGCGCGCGGTGCGCCATGCGAAGAGGACATGGCCGATGCATTTTTCGTTTCTAGTTTCCTTCCGCCGTATTAGACATTTTGATAAGTGGGTCTACAAGTGGTCATCTGGCACAACACGATTTGCAAGAATCTTTTTTTTTAATTTTCAACGTGTGACGTTAGTTCTTTTGACTGCAACTTAACAGGCGGCGAGAATACGCTCCACCTTTAGGTGACAGTTTTGTTACGCTTTCTCATTGGAGTCAGTATGCAGAGTCAATTGAGTTGGGCGCCAAGAAATGCCATTTCCAATGCCAGCAAATAGATCATAGTTTCATAAATGGCCCAGATTGTGCAGAAGCACTCGAGCGTGTAAGTAATTAATTTTCGATATGGATATGATGTCCCTTTGCATCCATATAGATATGTGAAATTCAAATGAAGTTATATGGTGATTCGTTAAACTTGACATTACGCGAGGAGCGAATGAACATGATTTATTGCCTTGTTAGTGATAGTTGAAATGGTGCCAATTTTGGATTATGCACACTGTGGGTTCTAAATAAATAAAAGAATTCCGTCAGAGCCAAAAACTACATATGTATGTCCCAAGTCAATTTGGTTTACAGCAAATTTGGTTGGATAATATACATACGAGTACAGTCTTGTGCAAATTAATTGAGACAAACAAATTTTCAAATGAATTTGGTAGTAGGCTTTGATTTTCGCGTTAACTTTTTGAATATTTTGGTAAGTGTTTAATATTATTAGTTTTATTTAAATATTTCTGATGACTTTTTGAAGGTTGGTCGCATTTTTTCTAAGAGTGGCATTATTTTTGAAATCATGTTACTAGGTACTCTGTATATCAATATTTCGGCTTCAAAAAAAATATGGATTTCTCGGTGGAAAACAGAGCAAAAGTCATCGCTTTACATGAACATACAGGAAAAACCATTAGGGAGATATCGATTGCTGTAAGTGTAGCAAAATCAAGCGTCGCGTCGGTAGGATAATTGCATTGTACAAAGCAACAGGATCAGTTGAAACACGGAGAAAGGGCAAATGTGGTCGAAAACGGAAAACAACGGCCAATGACGACAAAATGTTGGTCCGAAACAGCGTCATCAATCCTGGAAAGACAAGTGGTGAGCTTCAAAGGGACTTGGAGACAGCTGGAGTACATGTGGATTCATCAACAGTTCGAAGGCGTCTTCTAGAATTGGGCCGAAAGGCTCGAAGACCATTAAGGAAACAGCTTTTGACAGACGTTATGCGCAAAAAAAGATTAAGATGGGCCAAAATGCATAAGGATTGGACTGCAGAGGACTGGGAAATAGTAATTTTCTCGGACGAGAGCCATTTCGAGGTCCAAGGATACAGGGTAAGTGTCGTGAGGAAAAGTGACAAAGAAAAATTCCGACCTGGACGTATCGTCCAAGCCCCTAAGCACCCGCCAAAAGTTATGTTTTGGGGTTGTTTCACGTCTGAGGGTCCTGGAAGCTTAAAGCCCATCGAAGGCATGATGAACAGCGCCAAGTGTGCGGATGTCCTAACGCATATGCTCCTTCCTACTATCCAAAGACGAACTTCGATGCAGGAAACCATTTTTCAGTAAGATCTTGCTCTGTGTCACGTCCAAAAAAATGAAGCAATTCTTTGCGGAGAAAAATATTAAGGTGCTGGAGTGGCCTGGCAACTTACCTGATCTCCATACTAATGAGAATCTATGGGCTATTTTAAAAGCGAGGCTCAGGAAAAAAGACTGTACGACTAAAATCAAACTAATTTAAGCTATTATTGAGGTATGGTTCCACGACCAACAAATGAAAAATATATGCAAGAAGTTAATTTCATCAATGCCAAAGAGAGTTAAAGAACTCATAGATGCTAAAGGGGGGCATATAAAGTACTAATTTCATATTTTTATACTTATTTATAATCATTATTCAAAATAAATGAAAAAATTGGTCAAAAATCTGCTTGTCCCAATTAATTTGCACAAGACTGTAGGTACTATAAGACAAGTGATGCATTCGTAAAAAAAATCGAACTCGAGATTTTGATCAAAGTTGACATTACGATGATAGCGAAGACCAGAAAAGTGGGTCTCTCAATTCTGTCTGTCTGTCTGTCGGTTCGTCTACAGCCTAAACGGCTCGGCCGATTTTCTTCAAACTTGGTTAATATGGGTATTGATTTCCCCCCTACACGTTTTTTTCTTTTTTCTTTAAGACTAAAAATAACGGTTACCTGCCATACGATTTTTTTTCGAAATTTTATAAATATTTTTTTTTTTCTCAAAAACTGTCCCACAGAATTTTTAAAAAAATTTATTTAGTTAAAACTAGGTAATGGTTGAAAAAAATGTTCCAAAAAATTGTTATTTTTGTTAGCCCCCGGGTCAATTTTTTTCTTTTTGATTTTCTTGAAAACGAGACAACCGATTTAAATCATTTTTTTTTATCCTAAAGCTCCTCCAAAGTTTGAAAATTATTGCATATTCAAATTTTCAATTTTTTATTTTTTGGATTAAAAAAAACAATCAAAGTTTTTTTTTGGAAACTCAATATTTCGAAAACCCCATGCTCGACTTTTTTTTAAATTTGATAAATAAAAGTTTCTTAACATTATCTACAATATTTGAGAAAAAAGTTTTGTTTTATCTAAAACTAAAGGTACCTTCATACAAATGTTAAGAAATGGTTTTCGAAAATCGTATTTTTCTCGAAAACTGAATTTTGCTAAAATTTTTTTTCTTTTGATTAATTTTAACAATCTATAATTCAATAAAACAAAATTTTAAATCTAGATATTACTAACTGTAGTACCTACCATAGAACCATTTTTTCGAATTTTGAATTTCTCATTATCGACATAACGGATTTTAACCCTAGCCCTAGAACCCTACCCAGGGTGCTGTATCACCCTGTGCTTAATTTAATTGATAGTATTTTTTAAACAAGTGGGAGCACAGGTTCGTTATTTTTTCTATTCTCTTTTAAGTTTCTATAAATTTTTGTGATTTTCTATTTAATTATTTAATAAATTGAATAACAATTTTTTTTTAAATAATAAAAGACTTGTATTTAAAGAAATATCTCGAAATAAAAACCAAGGTGCCACGGCACCCAGGGTAGGAAAAGTTCACTACAAATATGGGTAGGGTTAATGAATATTTTTTATAGAGAAGCTTCTAAAAAGTTAAAAAAAATATGCGTTTCAAAACTTAAAAAAAAAAAATAGTTTTTGAATTTTTGGGAAAAAAAATATTTTTTCTTGGAAAATTCGATATCTCAAAAACAGCTCAATATTTTTTTGGTAAATTTAATTTTTATTCGAACATTAATAAAAACTTTAAATTGGCATACCAACATTTTCTTAAAAATGTTTTAAAATGTTTGTATATAAAAGCTTATTTTTTTAAGAAACCATTACATTGACTTATAACTTTTGTTCTTGTTTAAACTAATAGTTGCTTGAATCACATGGCATCCTGTTTTTATCTTTATGCCTATGAACAGTTTTTCTGTAATAACATTTATTTTTAAAATTCGTAGTCTTTTACATAATTGCAGGTTCGTGCGACCCAGTCGTGCATTTTATTTTCTATTCTTATGATTCTCACCATATCTTTGCTCAATCGGAATACGCAATATCTTTTTCCAAACCATTTACTGTGTGCCGTTGACAGCAGCATTAATAAAATATCGTGCCGTTCATATTTTTATTTTCCATTTCTTTTCAATCGTGTTTAGCTAAGTCGGTCTAGTCGCAGTTGTAGCATTTTTTCAAGTCTGCCATTATAATGAACTAGAGTCCCTTAGAAACCTACATCAGTACCTGCAATATAGCTCAAGTTGTAAAATCTCAATTTTTCAGGAGCAAATCCTAAGATCTCTGAACTCTCTTTATAACGAATACCTCAGTCGAAAGCATTCCTACGTAATTTATGACCCATTTGCATTGTTCTCCTTTACCCTTTATTTTGAAAACAAGCCCTAGAAAACTCTCAAATCCAATGGAAAATTCAACTGTTCAATAGCCATGGTTTTGATGTATCAAACTACCTTATGCAAGTTTGGCATTTTGATTTCCCCAACAAAAAATTATCCTTGACAAAAAGGAGTGGGCACCTAAAGTGAAAGATTTTTCATCTGGACAGTAATTTTTTGTAGTTGAGGAACTTTAAAAACAAATTCCCATTAGAAACCCCACATGAGGTTCATTACATTAAAATTCCACTCCTGTCTGGTGGCTTCTTACCTGGCCTGGCCTTTCTTTGCCTTACCCTACCCATCTCACAACCATTCCACCATATATTAGACACTTCATAATGTATGTTCCTACAGAAACAACAGAGCTAGATCCAAATTCAATTTGTACATCATTAGTTCCGCCTTTCGCTACGCACTTTCACAAAACCTGTGCACCAAACGTCATGGGGAGCCTGTGTCTGCCTGCCTCACTGCATCTACTACAAGGAAATCACGTCGTCCTCCTTTAAGACGTATTGAGCCGTGTGGTTGTTTGTCACAGTCAGATCTCTAATCGGGTTTGTAGCGCCATCAAAAATTAACTCCAACTCCACCACTTTAACGCTGCGGCCGCCACCGCCCACCACCGCAGTGCCACCATCACAGATACTTCGCTGTGCCGCGCGCGCCGTGCATCTAAGAGATGCCAAATAAAACCAAACCAATTGGGTGAAGGTGAAAATATCAATTAGCGGGGCGACGAACTTCAAATGCGGTCTCCCAGCGGTACCTCAATAAGTGAGTGCGGGCATTGCGGCGAATTAGTACCATCACACTTTTTAGTAAATAAGTTTCTGCAGCGTCTCACAGCTGCAGTTGCTACAATCATGGAACGCAACGCATCTATAAGGAAAGGGTCCAAGAAGCAGTGGCCATCATCATGGATGTGCTGTGCGTGCAACTGCTAGATGGGGCGCAATGCGATGTGGTGCGCGTGTCCTAATGCAACATAATTTCCAATCAATTAAACGAGTCCAAGAATATGCTGTGTGTCGTGCTGCAGCAATTCAAACATCAGAACCAAAGTATACTTAAATACAATAAAAAGAAATACCTGCAACTTCCATAATTGCAGAAATTTTGCATTTCCTGTCTCTGATGGTGATGCTGTGACTGCGACAGTGATGCGGCCATAATAATGGAGACGGTGACATTTTAACTGACAAATCTCAGCGTGTGAGAGTATCAAACTTCAGTTAATCCTGTCAGGTTGTACCTAATCTTTGGATGTCGTTGATGCAGTTCCGGCTGAGGAAAATGCATAAAGATACAAACTTATGATTGTTTGTCTGGTCTAAGCAAGTTGTAAAACTCATTTTATATTCGAATGTACTAATTGTAGACAAGTCGAAATGTTCGTAAAAAACGGCTGAAATAAATAAAGTTATGAAGGGCCAATCCTAAAGGAAGTTTAAAAGGAGTCTAATTCATCTGCGTTGGGCGCCAGTTTTAATGATGGCCAAATTGGTGTTTAAGAAATATCTCGCTCATTTTCAACTTGAGGACTGACATGCATAGACAAAAAGTTGTAGGAAATTAAATTTTCTGAACATTGATCACCATGAAAGTTGTGCAAATATACGTTTGCTATTTTTTGACTTAAATCAAACAAATACATTTTGTTTGTATTAATTCGTTTGCTCTGAAGTTAAGGTCATTCAAAAACTACTGAAGCGATTTCGCTGAAATTTTCAAACTTGTATCATTATTAGTGGCAGGAAGCTTTAGAAGTAATATTATTAACCACCCATTGCCATGCCCACCATTACTAAATTTTGGTTGTATTCTTTTTGAACTTCCTTAGAAAGCTGACATTTTGTGACTTGGGGACTTAAAATATGATGATGATGTTTTCGTTGCCCTCTTATTCATATTTAATCATTTTAGAGTTCAGATTTAAATTTGTATAACCCTAAATTTAAAATTTGGCACAAAAGTCACCCACATGATTTAGAAAGGATGAACTAGATAAATCTCTTAAGTAGCCAATATACACAACACTTGTGTGCGCACCGGTGCCGGTGTACGGAAATGTGTGCTGTGTGTGGGCTGATGCGCACACCGATTTTCGGTGTCAGACACCGTGCGAGTTAAATCAAAAGTTTTTGATTTTTGGTGTCAGTGTACGGTGTCTCGATTGGTGTGATGTGTATGGGGAATGTGCGCGCACATTTACTATTCAGTTGCAGCCGAATCGTTGTGCTGTGAGGAGTGCTAAATTTTAATATTTGGTAAAATTGCTTACCGAGACTAAATACGAGATTCAATAACCAAAAAAAATGATCTCAAAATTAAAATCTCCTATTAACCTTCTTCTTTTCCAACCACCACTATGACGCACTACTTACAGACCCATTAAGTCAGTCCTGCCAGCAAGGAGTAAGTGTGTCTGGACCGCAACAGCTAGCCATTGGCACGAACTAGCTCGTAGGACGGGAGGTTCTTTGCTGTTGCTAGGTCTAAACGGGATGTATATGAGATTTAAATCAAACACTAATAAAGAAAAAATATTAGTATGTCTAAATTAACTTCAAACAATTTCCTTAAAAATAAATAGTACGTATACGCCATACGTTATCTTAGGAAATATAAATTTAAAAAGTGTTTCTTACACTCTTTACCCTTTGAAATCTTTTGCACAACTGAAGTGTGCACAAATCGGTGTATGGTGTGTGGTGGAATGCCACACCGGTGTATATGTACACCTAAGTGCAGACAAGTGTCGTGCATATGGGCCATTTTAGACAGACGTTTTTTTAATTAATTTGTTTTTTTTTTTTCCTAATTTGAAAATTTATTTAAAAATTAAGAAAATAACCTAAAAAATCGTCAAATGCTTCGGTACTACTGTATTTTTGTGCAAAATTTTACTCTTTTTTAACAGGTTTTGATAGTTTTCCCATATGATAATTTGCCCGTACTAATATCACTTGTAAAAGTACTATTTTCTACTACTTTCTAATACTACTAATTTGTATTATTTTCTAATACTACTAATTTCTATTACAATTTACTACTTTCTCGGATAATAATTTTTCCTCATATTAGTTTTCTCAAATCTGATACACACTTACATACATACACACCTATACGTAATTAGAGACCAACCTCTTGACCGCCTTTTACACCGAAGCTTTTCTAGCAGGAAGTATGCGATAGTTTGACATTCAACTGTAAAAATAGAAACTGCAATCATCAAAATAACTTCATGCTTAAGCGATCGACTAATTAAGTTACTTACTTGCATTTATGCAGAAGTTACCATCTGCTTTAGAACGTAGAAAATAACTAGACGGTATCTTAAATTTGGTCTAAGTCTTTTGATATACTTTCTAATCGTATCATCGTGTTTAAATTTAAATCATATCATTCTTAACTGATTTTTTTTTTTTATTGAAAAAAAAATATATCCCACTTGGTTCAATTCAAGAGCTGTTTCTCAATCCCATTCATTTTCTATTCTAAAGTTCCTCAGGGTAGTCACCTAGAACCACTGTTATTTATCTTAGACATCATTGATTAATGTCTCTGTTTACGTTAAAGTGAAATTATTATTTTTGCTAATGATATATGGATTTTTTTTTTAAATCGTTAAACATGCTAGTGATTGTTTAATTTGAATCTTATCACCTTTTAAAATATCAGGCAATGACTTTTTCTAAAAGGTAGACTCCTTAATTCAATGGTTGAGTATAAATAAAGGCAACTTACATTTGATCATGTTTGTAGTTTCAACAACTTTGGTGTTCATTTTACCTCTCTTACGGAGCATATAAATTTAATTAGCAACCAGCAAATTCTATGTAAGGGTTTAAGTCATGGTCTTAGGAATTTCAATATCCCTATGTTACCTCGCTTTTTACAACTGCCTTTTGCGTTCCCATATTAAATAAGCATCACATGTATGGAAGCCTTTTAATGAGGTCCATATGCCTTGGTTAGAAGCAGTAAAGCTTTGGGCATCATACCATTAACGTGTCACAACCGTAACAATTGACTAAAATTTGTTTGTCATTAACCAAAATTTTAAACAGAAATTCCAACAAATACTAAATTTAGGACTGTGTATTCCATGTTACGGGTGCGACTAAATATAATTTGTATGCATAAAAAACGAAATTTTAATTATTCTTTCCATAAGTTTAACTATATCTGACAGTAGTAGGACCAACATCTGCTGAGAAATTGTATAAATATTGTACTTGACAGTTCATCATTCGCGAACCAACTTGAGTCAGCCATTGTTTTCGCAAATGTAAACGTGTAGACCTTCCAAAATCTTGCTCATATTATAAAACCTAAAAAAGAAGTCATCCCTAAATCTTGCTTCCCTGAAGTGATCTCTTTATAATAACTTTGCTTCTGCCATCTGCTCCGAAAACAAGGACCCACGAAATTTTTCAAAGAAAAGATACAAAATTTACAAAAAAAAAAAAATGTCAGACGGCAATCCTTATAAATACCTTTGAAGGCTAACTGAACTTCCTTCACATGCATCTAAATAGATCAACTATAATCAAAATTAAATCTCAATATGAGGTCAAACGGTCACATGGCTCACAAAATATACACGCACAGATGTTGTTTTTAAAATACAAAACAACAATCATTCCTATAGCCGTTTGCTCTATCAAGAGTAACAATCTTTTGGAATTCTTCCTTCGATGTTCACGTACGTGGTCGCACATTATTAGAAACAAATCCAAACCTTCACCGAACATTTTTTTTGGCATATACACTGACATAAAAAACTGTATTCCTCATTTGAATTTTTATTGTTTTTTTTTTACCTTAAAAAAAGCGTTGATATACCCGTGAAATAAAATATAAATAGGTTCCACACTATTTCTCACTTCTATTTCAAAGGGTACGATGAATGGCAATTACGTGAAGTAGCGTGAAATTGTTCTACATTTGTCCATAAATCAGTTCTGTTTTTGGTAAATACAAATGAGAAACTTACCACTCATGAAAAATACGGCATGAAAACATTGTGGATCGTATTCATATTTTATTTCGAAGGAGTTTGGCAGTTGACTAATTTGTAGTTAGCTTGTTTCTATTATCTATTATCTCTATTTGATTTGATTTTTTTTTTTAATTTATTTCTTTCAGTGTAAGAGGACAATGAATCGAAGCAAATCGCAGGCAATCAACGAACGAGGTGAACCAAATCAGGAGCAAACCACAAGACCCGCTAAACCTGTCTGCCATGCCAATTTATTTCAAATCAAATTGCAAATTCTTCCTTTTTCCTTAAGCTCGCTGCACCAATTTTCCGGTGGTCTCTGGAACATGGACATGGTTGTAACACATGGGGCGCTATCCCATCTATATAGCCTCCGTATATAAACATATCTCTACCTAACCTACGTAACTTCGATTGGTCTTCTTTCTTTTGATCACTGATGATCTTGTCGTCGATAACATGGGAATCAAACAAGCACTCAAATCTGCGTCCCGCCGCGCTGTACATTGCGCACCGGCTGCTGCTGCTGCTTTTGCGTTTCGCATAGCCAATCTAAAAACATATCTAACAAACAACTTCGACGTGAGGGTAATTATTTGAAATTATTTTCGAACTCAAATTGATGGAAATGCGCTCCGATGCGCATTTGAGAACCAGGCCATTCGCAAATTCCTGATTCTTCTCTCTCTCCAAGCCCAACCAGATTACAGTCTGCTCAGAAGCTAAATCAATGTGCAATGTGTGGAGGAAGCGAATGCTCTTGAATATAATAACCTCAAATTTTCAATCAATGATACACCGGCATTTAGGATTTTCTTCAGCAATTTTCCAGATTTTTAGAAAGGTTGAGTAATAAAGTTTCTTTTAACTAACAAAGATATGATTGTGGAACGTGCTTATAAGTTCACATTCCACAGTTTTTGTTTTATAATAGAATTAATAAATTAATTAAGTAACTAGTAGCTCTCTTCTCGATGTTCCCAACAGATTTCAAAGTTCCAAGACATAAGACTCATCAAAATCAGTTCGCTAGTTTCGAAGACAAGCAGACAGACAGATGGATTGAAACAAATTTTAAAAGTGATGGATTTGTTTTTCCGAGCATTATTGCAGTCATTTCTCATATATAAAAAGTCATTGTCAGGTTGTGAAAAATTTAAAACAAAGTGAACAAAATGTGGAACGTATTGGTTTTTGTCTTTTCTTTCAGGATCGGGTTGCACCAGCATTACTTCAGTACTCACTTCTCATGAAACGAAGCGTGAATGGCCTCCTGTTATACTCTTTTGATGCTCCGATTGTGAAACATTACGTAAGTGAAAAATGTGGAATCTACTTGTCTTACATTACCAATTTGGACTGGACTGGAACAGCTTATAACTTACTGGTTCTGCAATCACGAATGAATGTGTTCCACAATTTCTTATGGGTAAGTCATATTTTCAATACACACCTGCGAAGTGAAAATGTTGTGGAACGTGTTCATTTCGCATTAAGTTAAACTTTAATCTGGAAACCCATTAATTCTTAACTATAAACCAAAAAAAATCTTCGCAAATAAATAAGTAATTAAGTTCTCTTTCGAAATCCGGCCAAGCTAAAATGAGTTGAGTCACACAAATTGGTTCCTTATGAGAATTTCAAAAACTCAAGTGTTGAACATTGTCCATGATGGTCATTGGGTTTGTCGATGGCAATTGATGAAAACACACCATCGAAAGCCATTGCAAACGCATGGCAAATATAATCCCAGACGGTCAGGCCTCTTCTTGATGGCCATAACAAATATGCAATCAGATTCAATGGTCAACATGTTCGAACAGTACGCCCCGTCATTTACTGCCCCAATAATGAAAATTACTATACTCAGCACATCCGATCGTCGTTTTCGATCGTTGTCCTTTCCACGGATGGTAACATTTGCCATGTGATTCTTCCTATGGTGATCTGTGGTGGTGGTGCTGCCTTTCTATTATGGCCGGAATGATGATTCTAATGACGACAAGAATATCTTGTCGTTCCATGGACAATCGTGACTTTGAAAATGTTGTTGAATTCTGGTTGCATTTTCCTGATGGAAGAAATAAACATGTACGCATCATGCTAATCACACATTTCTGGGTATTAAATGAGATCTTGCACCAGGTAATGGGTGGAGATGGGTCAAAGAAATTTTTATGAATTTAATTTTAATCATGTCGATAACAGAATTTTTCTCCCGGTGAGTTGTCACGTCACGATCCGTTGACCTTTCGCATCCGCTGTAAAACTGAATTATGAAATTCGCCGAATGAACTACATTGTCGATTTTTTAAATTTCCTTATCATTTATGAACTATCGTATCGACACTGTCAGCAACAGACATTTAGTCAACCGGCCTAGGCTTTGATAATAAAAGGTTTTTCAACAGGGACGCTACAAAAGTAGAGCGACAGGGACAGCAAACGACGCCATATTTCTTGCTGCTCTTTTGACATTTCTCTTCAGTAAGGTTTGCCATTTCATGATGAAAAGATATACGAGCCAAAAACGAGTCGAAATTATAAAAATTTTCTACCGAAATTCGGAGTCAGTGGCCTCAACGTTAAGAGCGCTACGTCCAATTTATGGTCGTCATAATCGTCCTAGCATCTTCAGCGATGAGGCTCATTTCTGGCTGAATGGCTTCGTCAATAAACAAAATATGTGGTATTGGTCAGGCAGCAATCCACACGTACTCCATGAGTCATCATTGCATCCCGAAAAAAATACGGTTTGGTGTGGTTTATGGGCCGGCGGCGTCATTGGGCCGTACTTCCGTGATGATCAAGACCGGCACGTTACTGTGAATGTGGATCGCTACCGTTCAATGATAACCGAATATTTTTAGCCCCAATTGGATGATATGGACTTGGAGGACATGTGGTTCCAACAGGACGGGCGGCGCCACAAGCCACACAACGAATTTCACAATCAATTTATTGGAAACCAAGTTTGGGGAACGTGTTATCTCACGAAATGGTCCAGTCGCTTGGCCGCCTCGGTCGTGCGATTTGACGCCGTTAGACTATTCCCTGTGGGGCTACGTCAAGTCTATGGTCTATGCCAACAAGCCAGCGACGATTGATGAACTTCGTACGAATATCGAACGTGAAATTGCAGCAGTATCGGCCGATTTATGCTTGAAAACCTTCGAAAATTGGGTTCAGCGTCTGGACTTCTGCAAGCGTGCCCGTGGTGGCCATGCAAAAGAAATCGAGTTCCATACATAATGGCATCGAACTTACTTCCACAGGAATAAAAAATTTCATTGATATCCAAAACCGTTTTTGTTTTATTTAAAAAAACTTTTGTAGCGCTCTTATTGAAAAACCCGATAGTATCGCTATCGATCAACGAAATCAAGCATCGTTTTGAGTGGTTAGTACTTGGATGGGGGACGGTTCAATACCAACCGTGTGCTCTGTTTTTTTTTTTTTTTTTTTTTTTCTATTAAAATTTGTTAAACAAACACTTTAACATTCAGTATAATAAGCTTTTGACTTATATTTTGTGCTTTCCATTGTTTATTTTCGTTTAATCAAAAATTCACTTCAGATTCGTCTCGAAATTGGTGCGAATGTAAAATGATAGAAATTGTATGTAGTGCGAATGGATTACAAATTCAGTAATACCATATATGTAAGTTGAACAAAATGTCGGTGGTGCAGAGATTGTTAGCGCGTTCGTTCAACTTTCATTCGTCGGATTCAGTAATAGCAACATTTTGGAAATCAATTGAAACTGTCTTTTTAGCTCATTCGCCGAATTCTGTAATAGGGGTGAATATTTCAGCAACCAAGTCTTTCGGAAGCCGCTACGTTTCAGATGTGAGTAGAACAGGAATGGGCCTTTCTTTTGTTTAATGGGTTTCCTCATCTATTTTGACAAAAGATAAAGTCTGCTATCTTTGTCAAAACTCTGAGACAAATGGAATGTTTGTCCCTATTCTTACACCAAAATAAAGGTCTGCTTTTGATCTATTTACTTCTGAAAGTTCTTACATTCGTCATTGCACGAATATTAGGTTGCATCTCGGCAACCAAACTTTGTAAAAACGTTTGCCTTCTTTAAGCGTTATTGAGGTTGAAATATTACTGACGAATAGTTGATATCAATCTTGTTCAGATTTGAAATATTTTTCAAAAATCATATCCTTCTAAAATTAAAATTTCAAGAAATTTTAGATCTTTCCACTAATTGCCTTACATATTTAACTTACTAAACCATTGATCCAAGACGAAATCATTTCGTGACCCCATCACAGCGACCTCAAATTAATTTCAAAGCTTTCCATCAAAAATCCATTTTTCTCTATGATTTCGATACAGAAACCCTTTATAGAGTTTACATGAAGCATCACGTCCCAGTTCTTCTGGAGAAAAAAAAATAAGGAAAAACACAGAAGCAATTGTCGGAAGCCGTGTATACGAGTCAACGAGTAATTACACGTGAATTCCAACTATGCAATTTGACTTCACCGACAAAGAGAAAAGTCGATCACAAGAGCCAAAAGAAATTACCTGCAAACAACTCTCCTCTGCGTGGCCCATTTCTGAAGAGCGACTGGACCATTCAGCTCCATCAGACCGTCAGACCCCTGACCGGAATCGATGTGCGCTGTACAGAGTGAGGTTTTAAGTATGCAAGTTTATTAGATGCCCATCACCGACAAATTGGAGGCTTGCCAACTTTACACTGATCGAAAACTGGAACAAATTTTGATTTCGAAAAGTTTTGTTTGCTTTGAGTT
This sequence comes from Chrysotoxum bicinctum, assembly GCA_911387755.1. Classification (NCBI taxonomy): domain Eukaryota; kingdom Metazoa; phylum Arthropoda; class Insecta; order Diptera; family Syrphidae; genus Chrysotoxum; species Chrysotoxum bicinctum. The sequence goes on along the minus strand of OU426990.1, from coordinate 97,322,963 downwards.
TTGAATTTGTGAATTCCCGCGGTGGGAAAATCTTCTGGAATATCAAATGAATATGTTCCACAGTTTTCTTGCCGGGTAAAATGTAGAGGCAGCATGAAAAAACTCGACATTTTTTGTCAATCATAAATTTAGCAAAAGATTTTGTACCAACATAAGTTTTTATTATTTCTCTTTTCTTCTGAAATTTGATAAAAAAATATATATATTTTGCACATTTTCGAATTGCTTGTCAAAATGAAATATGTGGATTGTAAATTTTTAAAATTCACACTGACGTTTTCCTCTGGATATTTATTTTCACTCTTAAGCTCAGTTCAAGTTAAAATGAAAATTTCATATAAAAGTGACTGCTGGTTCACGAATCAGTTTAAAAATAATTGTAATTTTTTTTTTTTTCATTCAAAGTGAGTATCAAAAATTCACGTGGAAAAGTTTATTCTATTTTCATTCTTATTCTTCGCGTGTAATTTGGAACGTATTTATTTTTCATTTCACGCTAGGTGAGTACTAGGCTTTAATGAGTACTTATTAACCAAATTATCATCAACTGAGCTCTACAAGGTATTCATGCCACTTTTAAAATGATAAACAAATACGTTCCACATTTTATTTCAAGCCATTTTTTAACTGAAATAAAATGTAAAGCCTGGTAGTACACCAGGAGAACACGCTCAGATAAGCGGACAAGAAAATAGGAAGCTGTGTGAGATATGGTTGCTAAATTTACAAAAAAACTTTTGGAAATTTAATTAGGTAAATGAAATCCAAAAATGTCAAAATTTTTTCGTTACGTTAAAAATTTATTTTTTTTTCTAAAAAAGTTTAAAGTATTGTAAAACCCATTAATTAATAAATTTTTTTAAACTATTTTTTATCAGTGTAAATTGCCCTAAGCTCTGTTAGATCTCAAGACCAAGGAGGAGACGTATCCCTATCCATTGCCATACAGCCATGCCGGCCGCACCACAACGACGGACGGCCTGTTTTGACTCCTGCTATTGTCACGGAGGAAAGTAGTGATTAACAATTAGAGGAGAGTCGTGATCTATGACGATTGCTGCACCACCTCCACCTGGGGGGGCTAATTTTCATTCGAAATCAGAATCACTTGAGTCAGGTAGCCACGGATTAGCGTCCGACTAATAAATTGCCACAAACAGAAGGAGAGAGAAATGAAGATTCAGGAATAGAAATTAATTAGGTTGATGAAAGATGCAGGGATTCCATGGGATCTTGTGGCATATTCCCATCCACCTGTTTAGCATTCAAGTCTCGTTGCCTCTGGACTTGGATTTCGCATGAAAATCGCAGAAACATACAACTCCAGTCCCGGACAATAGATATTTCCAGGAAAACACAAAACTTCGCATTTGATAGATGCAGCAAGGTATAACCATAGTTGGACATGGACGCAGAACAGAGCAACCTTCAACAGCAGCCAGTGGTGTACTGGCTGGATGCATGTGAGGTCGCGTACTCGTACATGGGCGGAACATGCAATCGAAAGTAAGGCGGTCAGTTGATAGTTGATAGTTGTTTTGTGTTTTTTTGCCAAACAATGTTCATCTTCATCAGGACCATAGAGAATAATGGAAGACCAGGAGAGTTGAGTGGGCAGCAAAAACAAGTGATATTGTAGAAAAAAACGTCATGTTGAGTGCTTGTTGTTTTGTATGGCTGGTGTGTGATAATGATGGATCAGTGGACTCCGATGAAGGCTTATAGATTCCGTGGATGTTTAATTCATGTCGAGTACGTCATCGGTGTTTCCAAGTTGGCTGGAATAGAAAATTTCTCATGTTGCGCGATAAGGTTTTTTGTTTTGTTTCTTGCTTTTAAGGTATCTACTTTGTGTTTGAATATCCTGGTAAGGGAATGAAAATTTTGATATACTCTAACCAACCAGTTCTATAAATAAATACGTTCATTGTTTACCTACCTGTTTCGAAAGTTAGAAGTTTTTTTTTGTGAGTTTGAGCCAAAATCGCAGAGATTTTACGAGGAAAACCTACACTTTATGTATTTTGACAATCTTTAAGTGGCCCAGTTTGGCTAATAAATGTATTTTTACTTGCGACTTATGGGTACTATAAGGCAAGTTATGCATTCGTAAGAAAAATCGAACTCGAGATTTTGATCAAAGTTTACATTACGATGATAGCGAAGACCAAAATAGTGGGTCTCGTAATTCTGTCTGTCTGTCTGTTCGACCATAGCTAAACGGCTCGGCCGGTTTTCTTCAAACTTGGTAGATATGGATTTTAATTTTTTACCCCCAGATGTTTTTTTCTTTTTTTTTTAGACCAAAAATAACGGTACCTACCATACGAATTTTTTTCGAAATTTTATAAATATTTTTTTTTCTCAAAAACTGTCCCACATATTAAAAAAAAAACAGAAAATTTCATTTAGTTAAACCATTGTATATATATTTGAATAGCACTCTCATGGATTTTAAGTTAACTTATTGTGCCGCAGAATCGTAAGTGTGGCTATGTTAAGCAGTGCAGAGTTGACGTGGAAGGAGAAAATATAAGCAAAAAAAGAGACGAGGTAGAGATATATTTATTCTGACAACATTAAAGAGGGTAAGGGAGAAAATATTATCTGCGTTTCTTTTTGGTGTCAGAATCAATTGTAGGTAGGTATATAAAGTTTTATATGCCATGCGCGAGATGAATACAAGCAAATAGTATTGAGAGTGTATGAGAGTTTTTGTGAATTTTGTTTCATATTACTCATGCAATCTGGTTTGTTTGAATTCTGATACGATTAATTACCGAGGTTGCCATTTTATCCACTTTATAATAAGATCTAGAGGAATTTGAACTTAATAAACTCAAATGGTTTTATTTCGTTTTTGGTAACCAAAATAATTTTATAATAAAAATTTTATAATAATTATATGCAGTGGGTAGTTGTATTTTTTTTATAATTAATATAGAAATGTACATACACAGTTAGAAAACTATTTCTTTAAGAAAATCTTATAGGTACGTACCTATATTTTTATTAAAGAAAATAGCTTTTGCATAGTATGAAATTAAAATAATAATTTTGATTAGGTACAAAAACAAAAAAATATTGTTATGCGTTGATAGGTATTTATATAATTAAATATATTAAAAAAAAATTGATATAGGTATGGACCAGTTTTTAAAATTTATTCATATAAACTTTGTTTGCAAAAAATATAGAAAATTTTTAATACTTTTTATATGTATAATAAACAATTTCAGAAATTCATAAATATTCACATAAAGCTATTTTGAAAAAAAATCAAATAAGTTTTTCGAGAAAAAAAATAATTTTACAGAACTTAAATTAATTAAAAAAATAGAATAAAATTATTATTGACATAATATTTAAAAAAAAAAACATTGGAAAAAATATTTTGTATGCATTTACATATTGCTTATAAGCAATTTTTGAAAAATTAAAAAAAAAAGAAGGAATTTGGTGTCAATTTTAAGAAATTATTGAAAAAAACATTTTTTTTTTTCCAAAAATTAAAAAAAGAAAATTTCAAAGCTTTGAGATGCAATGTTTTTTAAACTTATTGGAAGCATCTCTATAAAAACTCCCTATTTCGATAATGAGAAAATTGTCAAAAAAAAATTTGAAAAAATGGTATCGAAAAACGAATTTTTATCTTTAAACGCGATTTGCGGCTAAACGGAGCCTCGTAGACCCCTCAAAGTTGACATTTTCAAACGTGATTTCTGGCCAAACTATTCATCCTACAGAATTAAAAATTACATATTCGTGATCTAGGGAGTGCCACCTTTCAATCCACGAATGAAACGAAAAACGAAAACGCTTAAAAAGTATTTTAAGCGTGGAACAAAAAAATATTGTTTTTAAGTAAAATCTCCTCAAATCGTGCGCTAGGTTTAAGTTTTATTACTGTACGAATGGAAATTAAATTTCGAAAAAAAAAAATTGCGCCGGTTTTTGAGATATCGAATTTTCCAAAACGAATGACTTTTTTTCCAAAAATTAAAAAAAATATTATAAATATATGACTTTTGATAATATTAAAATTTTCAAAAAAGTATGAACATTTTTTGGAAAAAGGAAAATTTGTATACGAATGAAAATATTTTTTTTTCGTAAGTTACTTTTCAAAAATAATGTTTATGTAAATATTCATAAATTTCAAAAAATTATGTACACCTTTATACATATTTAAAAACTATTCAAAGATTGTCTTTTTATTTTTATATGTTTTATACATTTGTTTTAGTATGAATTCTTTTCCACATCACCCATTGAGGTAGAAAACAAGATGCGTTTTTTTTTTTCGAGGTGTCCCCAGTAGGCCTATTCCTCGTTACATTATTACTTTATATTTAATAAATGACTAAAAATTGTCCCAAGGGGGGTACCAAAAATAACAATTTTTTGTAAAATTTTTTTCAACCATTACCTAGCTCATTGTATATTATATACAATGCCTAGCTTTAACTAAATGACATTTTTTTTTTTTTTTTTTTAATCTTTGGGACAGTTTTTGAGAAAAAAAAAATATTTATGAAATTTCGAAAAAAAATTCCAAAGAAAAAACATCCGGGGGAAAAAAATTAAAACCCATATCTACCAAGTTTGAAGAAAATCGGCCGAGCCGTTTAGCTGTAGTCGAACTCAAATGTTTAATAAAGTGGTTTATTGAACATAATAGTTCTTCATAACTTAAAAACTAAAAGAGATGGAAAGAAATGGAGTACGCCATTCGAAAGAGCATGTTTGATTTATAAAAACTGCATTTCTAACTAAATTTCGCCAAAAATGCTCTTTTGAACAAGATATAACTCAGACGACAATATGCACAGAAATAATTTTCTTCTATCCCAAAAAATACGTAATCGCCAAAAAAGTATTGAAAGTATTGACCTTGAAAATATTTGCCTAGAGAAAATAACAACTACCAAATCCCCACACACACCTACATTCTACTCCAATGTACATAGTATGTGCCTTTGTTCTCCTACTTTATATACAGTATTCCTATTGCTGTCACTGTCATGTATTAAATGTCTATCTGTTAAAACTCTGCCATAGACACCTCTGCTAATTTAGTAATTATGGTGCCGCTTGGTTCGCCTAGTCGCGTTCCTATTCATGATAGTACTATTCAAATATATATACAATGGTTAAACCTAGGTATTGGTTGAAAAAAATGTCAAAAAAAATTAGTATTTTTGGGGGGAACCATTTTTTTTGTTTTTGATTTTCTCAAAAACGGTACGACAGATTTTCATCATTTTTTTATGTTAAGGCTCCCCAGCAGTTTCAATATTATTGTGTGTTCAAATTTTCAAAATAAAATTTTTTGGATTTTTAAAAAAAAAATCGATTTTTGTATTGAAAACTCAATATTTCGAAAACCCCATACTGGATTTTTTGAAACTTGATAAATAAAAAATTCTTAAAATAATCTACAAGACATAAGAAAAAAAATTATTTTACCTAAAACTAACGGTACCCTCCATACAAATGTTAAACAAATGGTTTTCGAAAATCGTATTTTTCTCGAAAAGGATTCCGAGAATTTTTGCTTAGTTTTTTTTTCTTTCGATTAATTTTTAAGATCTATAATTTAATAAAATAAAATGCACGACTGGGTCGCACGAACTTGCTCCTATGTAATCGACTGGGAATTTTAAAAACGAATGTTATTAGAGAAAACTGTTCATAAGGATAAAATTAATTTTTAAATTCTTTTATTAGTAACAGAATGCTATGCAAATATGAATTTATGCAAGAACACTTTTTAAAAGCTTTTTAAGGAAAAATTTTGGTACGCTAATTTAAAGTTTTTATTATTGTTCGAATAAAAATTAAATTTACGAAAAGAAATATTGACCCGTTTCGGAGATATCGAATTTTCAAAAAAAAAAAAAAAAAAATAGATTTTTTTTTTCAAAAATTCAAAAAATATTTATTTTAAAGTTTTGAAACGCAATGTGTTTTAGACTTTATAGAAGCTTCTCTATAAAAATTTTCATTAAGATCCGTTATGTGGATAATGAGAAATTCAAAATTCGAAAAAATGGTTCTATGGTAGGTACAAGCTGTAATATCTTAATTTCAAAATTTTTTTTATTAAATTAAAGATCGTAAAAATTAATTGAGAGAAAAAAAATTTTATCAAAATTCTAGGCACCGTTTTCGAGAAAAATACGATTTTTGAAAACCATTTTTTTTAATTTTTTAGCATTTGTATGGTAGGTACCTTTATTTTTAGGTAAAATAAAAAAATTTGTTTCAAATTTTGTAGATCATATTGAGAAACTTTTATTTATCACGTTTAAGAAAAATCTAGCATGGGGTTTTCAAAATATTGAGTTTTGAAAAAAAAATTTTGAAGTTTTTTTTAAAAATCCAAAAAAAATTTTTTTGAAAATTTGAGTACACAATTCTATTTATGTTTTTGGGGAGCTTTAGCAAAAAAAAAATGATCAAAATCGGTTAAACCGTTTTTGAGAAAATCAAAAACAAAAAAAATGATTCCATGGGGGGTACCCTCAATAACCATTTTTCGGAAAATTTTTTTCAACCAATACCTAGATTTAATAAAATGAAATTTTTCTGTATCTTTATTTTTAAAATCTGTTGAACAGTTTTTGAGAAAAAAAAATGTTTATAAAATTTCGAAAAAAATTCGTATGGGGGGTACCGTTATTTTTGGTCTTAAAAAAAAAAAGAAAAAAACGTGTGGGGGGAAAAAATTAAAAATAATATGTACCAAGTTTAAAGAAAATCGGCCGAGTCGTTTAGCCTGTAGTCGAACAGACAGACAGACAGACAGACAGACAGACAGACAGACAGACAGAATTGCGAGACCCACTTTTTTAGTCTTCGCTATCATCGTAATGTCAACTTTGATCAAAATCTCGAGTTCGATTTTTTTTACGAATGCATAACTTGCCTTATAGTACCTATAAGTCGCAAGTAAAAAACTTTGAAAACAAGATATTACTGACTGTACCTACCATAGAACGATTTTTTTAAATTTTGAATTTCTCATTATCGACATAACGGATTTTAATGAATTTTTTTTAGAGATAAGCTTCTAAAAAGTTTAAAAAACATTGCATTTCAAAATTTTAAGAAAAATAATTTTTTTGAATTTTGAAAAAAAAAAAAAATCTTCTTTTTTTGGAAAATTCAATATTTTGAAAACGGCTCATTTTTTTGTTTGTAAATTCAATTTTTATTCGGACAATAATAAAAACTTTAAATTGGCGTACAAAATTTTTTTCTTAAAAATTTTTTGTAATTTTTTTTATATAAAAGCTTATTTTTTTAAGAAACCACTACAAAAACTTTTTTTTTAAATTCTTAGTCTATTACATAGGACCAAGTTCGTGCAACCCAGTCGTGCATTTTATTCATGCTATCTTTTCAAAAAATATATATTTTTTTTTACTATATTTTTGTTGCCATGTTTCTGTCATTTTCTCAACACTCATTGACATTGTACTGAATTCGACCAAATGATTAGTGCTAAGTTTGACAATTACGACGTAAAAAAAAAAAACAAGTTGATTGTTGTTGTAATTAATAAATTAATAAGATCTCTTTCAAACAACACCATACAAATTCTATCAAACTTCTAAAAGATGGCCTCTCGGCGGCGGTAACATTTTAAAATAATTAAAAAATAAAATAAATAAAACTAAACCACAATAATACAAATTGTCTCGTTATCTTATTCTTAAATTAATTAATTTTATTGCGTTTTGACGATCTTCAGTTTATAAGTTTATTTGGCGTCTTTTAGTTAATATAATTCACGAAATGCAACAAACTTTTTTTGTTTTATTATCTTTATGACAACCTATTTTCAAAATAATTAAATAAATAAATGAAATTATCCACACTGTTTTAAGGTTTTCCTATATGAACGGGTTGCCACTCTGGGGCGACCATGTTATTTTAGCAACAAGTCTGTCAAATCTATGTATGACAAGTTACACGATTTGGCGGGATATTCAAATTATAAATATCATTTATCAAAATGAGTATTCGTAAGAGATTACCTCTAACCCATTTTACGACAGACGCGGAGAGATTTTGCCAAACCCAGTCGAGCTTCATTAGGCGCCAATACATCCACAAAAAGTTGCTATTTTGTATGGCGTCATTGATCACCGTCACAGCAGGCACTGCAGATCAATGATAACCAATTTCTATATAATTCTGGCCAGAATTGAACGATTTGGACGTGGTTCTAGGAGAACGGCCGGCGGCGACCGGCGGATGTGACGTCCGATTTGACCCCGTAAGACTAAGAGTATTTCTTGTAAATAGTTTTCTGAAGCCAAAATCAAAGTTAAAATAAATGGCCGCCACAGACTTTCAAGATCGAACCGTCCCCAATTAAAACCTTTTTATTTATTTTATTCTAGCTGATATCTACGTTTTGTTGAAACTCGATTTTGGTTCTTTAAATTACCTCAAAACAGGACGATTTTGGCTCTACTTTGGATATTTAATGTTTGAAGCAATTGAAATAAAATTGCATTTCAGATTTTTTATAAGAAAAAAGTAGCTTAACATAAATATAGTTTTTTTTTTAAACCGCCTAAGATTTTAGTTATATTCTTATGATTATGATTATTATGATTATGTTTTCGAAGTCTGCTGCTCTATCGTTAGTTTGACCATCTTACATTTATAAATTTAACAAAATATTTTTTTTATAAACAAAAAAAAAATTAAAAAAAAATATTTTTTGTAGTTTTGACTTTTTTTACATTTTCCCGTTAAAAGTATCGCCACATATTTTATTCATTACACCATACAATTTCAATCTCTAGCCACGTTACAGCTTTGAGCCCAAAGAGAAAGTTTGTGTGATTAATCTATTTTTCAATTATTTTTTTTTTTAAATTTGTTGGTTTTTTACCACACGTGTTAGAAAAAGTATCCGTTCACCTGTTACTCTGCATAATCGTAGTCTACACCAAATACCATTCAAATTTGTTTAGCAATTTGAACTTTATTCAGAAGGGAATGATGTGTCACATTAATTTTAGGCTTTCAAAGAAAAAGTTGACGTAATTAAATTTGGTCGTACACAATTTGTGTTATACAATAGGAAGATGTTACATCTCCCATTCAGTCAAGAGCCATACCTTAAGACTTATTCCTGAGCCGGCCTATTAGAATTTATATTGTAAGTTGAAAAAATATTCAACACAAAATATCACTTTGCCATCAATTTTCCACCTGGCTCGTTGGTCTAGGGGTATGATTTCCGCTTAGGGTGCGGGAGGTCCCGGGTTCAAATCCCGGACGAGCCCTCGAAATCGCTTGCATATATTTTTAACAATTTAACATTCAGACTATTTACTTTGCATTTATAAAAAATTTGTTTTTTATGTATTGATACATACAGACCATCCAGTACGTACCTGGATTGAATTGAAATGTATGAATTACTATGTATGTATTTATATTGAAAAAATTACTGACATTGTGGTTTATATGTAAATGGGGATAAATTGAGTAAGGTGGCGCGGTATCTTTAAATCGAAAAATTCATGTTTATATTTGAACAAATGTAGCTGATATTAAAAACAAGCGTTATATTTACGAGTATATAAAAGAAATTTAAGAAATTTTACAAAAATAAACAAGGTGCGATAACTTTATTTTTCTCAAGAAAGTCATTCAGGCTGTAGGTATCGTAATGAGGTGGTACCGGTCTCATTTATATTTGTTTCAAGTTTATCGCACATATTCATACATACATTGACTTAGTGGCCTATTTGATGATCTAGGTCACACTTTGTTTTAAATAAAAAAAAATCAATTTTAGAAAAAAAAAGAGTGTGTGTACTGACATATGCGCGCTAGAAGTAAAACTTTTTTCCTCAAGCAAATCCTCTGTAAGATTCTAACCTATAAACGTACAAACATTTTGTACAAACCAACAATTAGATATTGTTGATTAAGATTATAATGAATTTACGAATTGGTCGATTACTTTTTGAATCGTTAAAAAACTGAACAATTCATTCCCCACTTATCGTCTCTAGAAAAAAAATGAGTTTCGTGACATAGATGTAAAGTACTGTTTGGGTGATACAGAAATTAACTTTTCGTTGGTTTTGACATTACCTTTTAGTGCTTTTCGGAAACAAAAACTTAAATTCAAAAGTAATTTTACTATAGTCTTGCAAATTAAAAGATGTCAAAATCACTTCCAAATACATTTTTTTTTTAAATATTTCTTCGAATTGAAAATGATTTGCAAAATAAGTTAGGAAGTTTAAATTGGAACTCAAAACTGTTTCAATTATACAAATGATGCAATTAGTTTTGGGATGACAGCTTAGGCTATCTGGCGATTTCTTGAATTTGTTGAGAAAATATGTTTGAGAAAAATGATTGACGCAAAAAATTGATTTTTTTTACATTTTTTCCCCTATAATGTATTTTTTAAAAATATAAATAGAAACAAAAAATACCGTTTTCTTCAATCAATTCTGCGTCGTTTGATATAATCTTACAAGCTTGTTTTGTGTACCTTCGTGTAAAAATAAAATGTACGACTGGGTCGCACGAATTTACTCCTATGTAATAGACTTAGAATTTTAAAAACAAATGTTACTATAATAATCTGTTCAATTTATATTTGCAGTACAGGCAAGATAGGATATTTGCCTTGCAGTCTGACCATTATGGATTTCAATGAGCTATCTTTAATTTGAAGCTCTTAAAGCCGTAGGAGCATTAAAAATTGCCGCAAATGTCAGAAAAATATTTGCGACCAAAAGCTCGAAAAAGCTTAAATCCTGAAAGTTACATAACAAAAACCAAAGAAAATGCCATATAAATTGCTATCAACTTGGCAATGGTAACTCTGAATCAGTGTTTTTTTTTAATAAACACAATAAGGGTTGGTTGCAAATTGGCGATCACTCGATCAGTCTCCTTCTCTCCTTTCACCCATGGAGCAGATAGGTCATGGTGGGCTGTACGTGAGCTCAAAGAAGATTACACAAACAATTTCAATGTAACTCAGTGATTCTCTTTCTTATTTTAGTGGCAATTTCTTAAGTTAAGGTGCCGTGCAAACAGCAGCAGGCACCAGTGTTTCTGAAAAAACTCTCCCATTAGGCCTGTACTGCAAATATAAATTGAACAGAGTATAGAGAAAAATGTTCATAACCATAAGATTTTTTAAATGACTAAAACAACTCCTTTAATAAATTGGACCTAAAAACCAGATGCCATGTGATTTATCAACCAAGTATTAGTAAGTTTATGCAAGAACAAAAATGATAAACGGTTTCTACAAATAATAGGCTTCTACATAAAAAAATTTAAAACATTTTTAAAAAATAAAATTTACAAACAAAATTTTGACCCCTTTCTAAAATATCGAAATTAAAAAAAAAAAGTATTTTTTTTCGAAAATTCAAAAAATATTTTTTTTTTTAAGTTTTGAAATACAAATAAGAAATAAACAAAATATTATCAAAATTCTAGGCGCCGTTTTCGAAAAAAATACGATTTTCGAAATCCATTTTCCAACATTTGTATCTTGGATTCCGTTATTTCCGGTCAAAGTACTAAAACAAAATTTTAATTTTTCTTTTAAATCCAAAAAAATATTTGAAAATTTGAATACACAATACTATTCAAACTTTTAAGGCGCTTTAGCATAACAAAATTATCAAAATCGGTTGTACCATTTTTGAGAAAAAAGAAACAAAAACAGAATGGCTACGGCCACGGGGGTATCATTAATAATCATTTTTCGGAAAATTTTGTTCAAGAATTACTTGGTTTTAACTTAATGAAAATCTGTTTTTTCTTAAGAAAATGTATGGTTGTTGAAAAGAAAAATTATTTATAAAATTTCGAAAAAAAAAACGTAAATCGTATAAGTGCGTCTTTGCTAACATCGTAATGTCAACTTTGATCAAAATCTCGATTTTTACGAATGCAATACTTGCCTTATAGTAGAGTAAAGTCGGGTAATATGGACCACCAATCATATTTTTGTTAATAAAACACAAACGGTGTAAGTTTTTTTTTTTAAGATATTTAAAAAAAAAATACATCAGTTAATTTTGATTAAAAAAAAGAGCAACAAAAGAATAAATTCACTTAATAAAAAAATAACAAAAAACAAAAAGTTAAGTAACTCTAAAACGTAACAAAAAAAAAGTTAAGGGTAATATGGACCACCTCGTTTTCAATCCATTGACGGCTATTTATCCAGTTTGGACTCTGACATAAGCCTTGCCAAGCAATGCACATATATCAAAATCATCAACAGTCGATCATTCATCCTCATCCAGACCCGAAACTTCTTATATTTAAATAGCGAGTTATGTGGACCACTAGTTCATATACTCCTTTTCTCCGGGTGGTCCATATTACCCGCAACATAATGTTTGAAAAAAAGCAATTTTACATCAAAATGAGACTCTTTACAATAGTTTTAAAAATAAAAACCTTAAAACAAATATGGACTTCTTATATTTAAAAAAGAAAAGGAGAACAAACTATATTTTTAACTATAGAAAAAAGGAGAAACACCTACGAAAAAAAAATAATCAATGCCTTGGATTTTCTTTTAATCCGAACAACTTCGTAACGCGCTACTCATGACTACTCAAACTTTACTGAGTTAAGTTTAAGCAAGTCCCGCACAATCGCAAACAATCGTCTCCTCGATTGCATTTGTGTAAGGCGAGAAAAGCTGGTGGTCCATATTAGCCGACTGGTCCACATTACCCGACTTTACTCTACCTATGTATAAGTCACATGGAAAAATTAAGGTATGAATTAAAAAAAGATAACGGTACATTTAAGTAAACACTTTATTTTATAAGGTATGTATCTATCGTTAAATCTGTCAATTTTTTATAAAAAAACTTGAAAAGGTGAACATTTTAACCAATTTCTTACAGTACTTACTGTTAAAACGGAATTGTTACTAAAATATAACAAATCAAACAATTCAGTTGTTCACTGTTAAATTCTGCATCGTTTGAGATATTTTTGTTGTGGTTAATTATTGTATAATTTCAATAAAATGTATATAGAATCATGAACAAAAATATACAATTTTCAAATGATAAAAAAAATGTAAGTAAATCTGCCCATTCATATAGATGTCATGTCTAGTTTGATGTACACCTGGACCAGTATCGCGTAAAAGACTAAAGCGATCGCTCAATAATTAATTGTTGTTTTGACATTTCCTCTCTTTATATTTCTTTATTGATATGATAAAGACAGCTATAGTCAAAACGACAATCAAATATTGAGCGATCGCTTTAGTCTTACGTGATACGTGCCCTGGATAAAAATACTAACAGACTGACCAACCACGTGAGGGCCAAGTGAGCTTTCATGTTTGAAATGTTTTACTCTCTTGTTTCTTGAAATAATTAATAAAATTTTATACACATCATCTGAAAAGTACTCGGCTCAGGTCTCATAATTTTTTAATTTTTTAAGAATTTAATTTAAACACATTTTGAGAAATCTATTGGATAGGCCAAAAAAAACTAAAAAAATTCTTATAGGGCTTTAGCAACACTGCCTGGCTTCTACCACCAAACCCTTTTACAATGTCGATTAGCGTCATCGAACCATATCCATCAATTCGTTATAACCTTTGACCCGCACAAACTTCTGACGCAGTTTACTAATTCATTGATCAAATTTCAATAGACATGAAACGATTGAAAAATTGACAAATTTCGATCATAGATGACAATCCCAATATGAAATATCGAAGTAGACGATCGATAATTATCATCAAGGAGTAGATATATCTACATCCATAGCTGGGCACCGTTAATCAAAAAGTTAACTTCGTTAATCGTTAATCCGCTACTAAAGAAGTTAGCTTCGTTAAACGTTAAAGCGTTAAATTTCGGAAGAATTAACGCAAGTTAACGTTAATCGTTAATCCGTTAACATAAGATAAAAATTGCATTTTTGAAGTAAAACTTCTTTTCCGGCGTTGGGGGTAAAAAAATTTCTATGCAGCTGTCAGTGACATGTCAAACCGTCACGCCATCCGTCAAAGACAGCGACATGTTTTTAGCATGTGCAAAGTAAAACATGAAGTTGAATACGATTTAGAATTTACATATTTCAAATGGCTGCATTCAAAGATAAACATAAAACTATAGGTTCAGACGCGCAATGGCTATGCAACCGAATAATTATTGACAAGCATATTGCAATCCAAATAAATTTTACCAACACCTAACCCTCGCATACAAAGTACTGGCCAAAAAGTTGGGTATATCCATTACCATTTGTATTCTCGCTGTCATAGACGGCATGCCATATGACCATCAGGTTCCCTGAAAGTTTTGAAATTATACTTTTTAATAATATTTATTCTCTTAATCGCACACGCCACCGACATTTATTTTGGTATTTATAAATTTGAACGTCACCCGACTAATCAATCAAATACTTTAATAATTAATTTTACAAGAGTGCCGCTGTCAGTGTACTTGCTTTCCAAGTTGCCTGGATACTGAATTAATGCCAGGTGACTACTAAGTTGCTCGGGTTTGTACGGGTTAATAAGAAATGCTTGTGTACATTACAAGATTACAACATGCTTGCCAATACTTGCACGTGCAGCCCTAGGGTAATACAAACAAAGCGAGGCAACTTGCTTGTCAATTGGCATGGGAGTTTTGTACTTTTCTTCTCGATTAAATTTAAGGCTAGGCGCGCACATTCAATTTTTTGAAGTAAAACTTCTTTTGCGCCGTTGGTGTTAAAAAATTCTCTATGCAGCTGTCAGTTATGTGTCAAACCGTCACGTTATCAGTCAAAGACAGCGACATGTTCTAAAAATATAAAATGTTTGTGAATTATGTGGTCGACCAATTTAATAAGCAGAAACCACTATCCTTTTTTAAAAAAAAAACAAACAAGCATATCTTTTTGATGTTTTTTTTAAGTAAAACTTCTTTTCCGGCGTTGGGGGTAAACAAATTTATATGCAGCTGTCAGTGACATGTCAAAACGTCACGTTATCCGTCAAAGACAGCGACATGTTTTTAGAATACAAAATGTTTGTTCGTAGGTTATAATCTTACAGAAGCTTTGCTTGAGGAAAAAGAAGTTTTACTTCAACCGCGCGTACGTCAGTACACACAATCTTTTTTTTATATTTTTTTACTCTGAGCACCGGCGCTAAGTAATGGCGGTCGTCCACTAGGCGATCAACGAACAAATTTCGAATTCAACGCATTCAACTCTAATGTACGGTGCCTTCAATTCTGTTCAACCAACGGGTTGGATCTAGTTCTTGGCCGTTGCTCAACGAATTGCGCAACAAGTGTATGGGTAGTGTACGAGCTCGTGTTGCTCCTTGAAAATGTTCGATTAACACGTTGAGCAACATTTTCAAGATAATGTGTTGCACATTATTTGTTCAACACGTTGATCAACTTTTTAATTTTCTTTGGGATTTCTTGACGTAATATTGTATTGCGTTGCGTTGGCTGCAGTGAAATGTGTCTACGTGGTTAAACTATTGCGTTGCCACGAACATGCAGCTGTTGCAACTTGCAAACTGTAGTTTATTTTGATTTTTCGTCATGGAAGGTGATAAAAAATCAGAGTGGACCACGGAATTAATTTTGCAAATGATTTCAGCGATTGAGGTAAAGCCCAATATATGGGACATTAAGAGCCCCTCTTATAAAAATCGAGATGCCAGGAAATTGGCTTGGTCTCAAATTTCCTCGAAAATGCAATTGCCTAAACTTTGAATTCGAATTCACGGGAACGGTGGGATCAATCGAATTTAATTTCTCATATATTTCATTGAAAAAAACAATCGTCTTGGCTGTTTTTTTCTTCTTTTTTAACGTTCATTTTCTAATATTATTAATGCGGCAGCCACTTTTTTTTTCTTAGAGGAATTCATACTCATACGGAACAAATTTAAGAATATTTTAAAGCGAAGGCGTGCGTCGACAATAAATGTATGTACCGAACTGAAGTCAAAATTATTTCAGGTTTGACGTTTGTTTTTTTTTTATCGTGGTGCTTTGGTTAAGTGTACGAAGGTATCAACTCGTTCATCAACGGGTTGAGCAACAAAATCGAAAACGCAGTTGATCAACTCGAAAAAAATGTTTTCTTTAGTTGCTCAACGTGAATTACGTAAGTTGCTGCACTAGTGTAAGAGGTTGTAAATTCGTTTATCCAACGAAAGAGTTGAATAAAAAGTTGAACGAAGTTGGTTGAACTTATCGCGCACATAGTGGACGACCGGCATAATGAAATGATCAAACGAAACGAATCTCTTCGTAGTTCTCTCACTCGCACGAATTATATTTTTATTTACTCATTTAGGTAAAAAAAATCTTTATTTAAATTTCACTTAAATAATATACAAGTTATTTGATTTAAATGTTAAAATGATCTGAACTGATCAACTGCCGATGTTATGGTGAGGTCCATCTTCCGCTGTGGTGCTATTTATATCCTCCTGATATTCTCTTTCATATTCATTGCGTTCGCATATTGTTATCTTCTCCTTTGTTCATAAGTCGTGTGAACCAAACGTTTTAATTAAATTTTTGTTTATGTCTGGTTGAAGGATTTAATTGGATTTCGTTGCGATGATGTTGACATTGGTTTGTGATGAGGTTGACATTAGTTGCTAATGTTAACTCCCCTCTTTGTTAGATATGTTACGTCCCGTGACATTTCCTTTAGATCGCTACACATACGTGCTACAATGTCTGCGTTATCTTTTACTAATGGTGATTGTTCGTTTATCTCTGGAGTGGACTCTGATGTAGTTATGGTTTCCTTTACTGATGGAGTTTTAACTTCTTCTAATGGTATATTATTATTAATTATTTTAATTTGTTTTGGTTTAAGTACAATATATATGATTGTAATAGTAATAATAATAAAAATTATACTTATTGGAATACTTGGTGTATTTTTTACGATATTAGTTAAATGTTCAATAGTATTTATATTTTCAAATTTAAACTTTAGTTCAACATTAGTACTTTCAAAATAGTTGTCAATATTGTATTGATCAACGGAATGTGTTTTCATATAATTAATAATTTTTTGTGTAGGGTTATAATATGTATTATTATCAATTATAACTATGTCTTCGAATAATATTAAATATGTCCCATTTATAATGGTATTGTTTACATTGTGTGTATTGGATACTAAAATTGTTCCGTCCTTAATTATTTCTAAGTTTGCTTGTTTTTCTTTTATTTTATTACAAGTGGTTTTTCTTTTGTTTAACAATTCTGATAAGCATGTTTGTTCTTTACTTAATTTACAAAATTTAAAGTTTATTTCCGTTTTACAGTTATTTATACTAATAAATATATTCTGGCATTTTGCAATTTCTTTTTCTATAATTAATTTTCCATCTTCCTGTGCTATGGCTCTTGTTTCGTATATTTCACAATTTTTATTAACAACTGGGTATTTAATTAAAACTACAATGACATCTTGTGTCTGCATTATCTTAAACTCCGAAACATCAATTAGATCTGTTATGGACATAGTTCCATGTTCATGTTCGCTAATTTCTTTTATATCCTTTTCATTAAGTATGATTGGATTTAATATTTTTGCTTTGCTTAAGGCAATAGTTTGAATTATATTTTGTAGCTCGATAATAATTAGTTTATTTCTTTCTTGTAATAACCTAATTTGTAAAAAGTTTTTTTCTAAGTTAATTATTTGAGTCATTTTCTGAATTGCTTCGAATACCTGAGAGTTTATGATGGCTTGTTTATTGTTATTAGTTGTTAGTTCGTCTAACTTATTTTCTACTAAAATTTGATCATCATGATCTGGATTACCCGCGATCCATTTAATTACTTTTCCTATTATATCAATACTTCTTTTATATTTTTTTACTCTGAGTTGATTTAATAAACTTCTGATTATATTAATATCTGTGATTGTATCTGTATCCTCTTCTATGACTATTCCTGTATCTTGATATTCTAATGTTTTTGATTTTATGTTAAATTCTAACTTATCCATTATTTCATTGATAAATGTGAGATTTGTTACATGAAATATATTACTGTATTCGTTATATATTGCTGTGTTGCCGTTTTCTATGAGCATATAGTTCTCCCTTGTATAATCTATAATTTCTAAGTTTGCTATCGGGAATATTATTCCTATTAACGTAAGTAGTAATTTAAAGGTTTCCATTGTCTGTAATGAAAATATTTCAACTTTTAATATTGTCTTTATGGACAATTTCATTATTTATTTTTACTGTTTTCCCTAAATCTTCCTGAATTTTCTGCTTAACGTATTTGTGTTTAAGTTTGGGAAATTTGTCTCCTATTGTTTTTATGTAAACTGTATCATTAGGTTTGTAATCCTTACATTTTCTTTTCTTATTATGGTTGTCTAACATTTTCTCTTGTGTGATAGCTAATGCAAGTGATAAATCATGTTTGACTTTATTAAACATTATTTCATATGGTCTATTCTCTGTTGAGGAATGTATTGTTTTATTGTATTGGATTGTTGCTCTGATTATAGCTTCTAGATTACTTGTTAATGCGTATTCTTTCTTAATACACCTTGCAATTTCTATGAGCGTAGAATGTGCTCTTTCTATTTGTCCATTTGTCGTACTGTGACCTTTTGGAACATAAAATATTTTTATTTTTAACCTATCCATTAAAGATCTGAATATGATTGATTTAAATGTGGTTTCATTATCTGAACATATTGTTTCTACTTCTGGGAATACCTGTAATGATTCTAGTATTTTATCGTAAAGGTTAGTTTTGTCTTCTATATGTTTTATTAATACATACTTTGAATATGCATCTATAATTGTTAAAAATTTTAAATTTTCAGCGTAAAATATATCTATGTGGAGCTGTCTCCCCTCTTTGATAGGAATTGGAGTCTCTCCAATTGGTACTCTCTGTGGGTGCCTATCGTATTTGTTTGTGTTGCAAATTTCACAATTTGTAACATATTCTTTAAAATCTTTTCTATATTTTGGCCAGTAATATTGTTTCTTTATTTGCTTAATATTCTCTTCCCATCCCCTATGGGCACGTTTATGGGTATCTTCCATTATACTAAGTTGATCTTCCCTATTTGTTACATCATTAGCTAATGTTTCTGTATGTAAAAATTTATTAGTGAACGTTTCTATTAACGTTGTTTTAATATCATACAAATCTTCTGTTGTACAATATATGCACACTGTCCCTGGTTGTAAAAATTCTTTAAGTATTGGCACGAGCTCTCCTGCCTCTTTGTATTCCATTATGTGTCTTATCTTTCCATTAAAATTTTCTACTCTCTCATGTATCGTATAGTTACCTTTAGCTATTATTATTTGCTGTTTAAATTCATTAAGAACTTGTTGTGTTTTATGTATGACAGTATTGTCACTACTTTCTGCCGAATGGATTGTACTGCTAGTGCTACTAGCATCAGTTATTTGATTTAAATTTTGTCGGCTTAACGCATCCGCGACTACATTATCTTTCCCTGGCTTGTATATAAATTTTGGGGCGTATTCCTCAATAATCGCATGCCAACGTTTCATTTTAATATTAGGGTTGCGCTTTGAAACCGCAAATGTTAACGGTTGGTGGTCAGTATGTATTTCTAGGTTCCTAACACCGTAAAGATAGTTCCTTAAGTTTTTTAAGGCGTAAACTATTGCAAATAGTTCTTTTTCGTTAGTTGCGTAATTTTGCTCTGTTTTGCTCAGAGTTTTTGAAATAAATATTATAGGTTTTTCTTCCTGACTTAACACACCGCCAATCGCGTCATTACTCGCATCTGTAGTCAGTACAAACTTCTTGTTGAAGTCTGGTTGTGTTAGTTTAATATTTTCTTTTAAATGTAGTTTCAATTTTTTAAATGCTTCTTGCCCTTCCTGGTCTAAGTTCACAATTGTTTTCTTACTCATGTGTTGGGATATTCTTCCGTTCTCATTCTGAAGATATTTCGTAAGTGGTTTTGCTATCTGGGCATAGTTTTCAATGAACTTCCTATAATACCCTGTCATACCTAAATAGCTTCTCAGTTGTCTGAGTGTCTTTGGTTCCGGAAACTCATTTATACATTTTACTTTGTCAGGATGTGTGGTGATTACGTTTTCACTTACTAAGTAACCAAGAAATTCTACTTGCGTTTCATAGAATTTACTCTTTTCTAAAGATATTTTCATGTTTGCGTCTTTCAGCGTTTTTATAATTTGATTTAGATGGTTTTGATGTTCTTCCATATTATTGGAAAATACTAAAATGTCGTCAATATAGACGTGACATATTTTTCCAATAAATGGTTTTAAGATATCATCCATTGCCCTTTGAAAAATTGAAGGAGCGTTCTTCAACCCGAATGGCATCCGCATGTATTCGAATTTACCGTTATTAATTGAAAATGAAGTTTTTTTAATGTCTGGTTCATTCATGAGTATTTGATGGAATCCACTTTCTAAATCAATGGTGGAAAAGAATTTTGCTTTTCCTAAATTGCTAAGGATGACATTCGTATCTGGAATAGGATACTTGTCACTAATTGTGTTCTCGTTTAATTTTTTAAAATCGATCACTAAACGATTTTTTGTTGTGCCGTCTTCATTGAGACCCTTTTTTGGCACAACCCATACTGGACTACTATATGGGCTCTTCGATGGTCTAATAACACCTTCTTTAGATAATTTCTTTACTTCGTTATTTACGAAGTTGTTTGCTGACAGAGGATAAGGGTATTGCTTACTCCATATTGCTGTCTCATTTTGTGTTTTAATTTCCGCTCTAACATCTGTGCGGAATGGTAATGTCATATCTATTTTTGAATGCATTTCCTCAATATATTTCTTTGTCTCCCTAACTAATTTTTCCCGAAATAATTCTATTTCATTATCACTTAATATTTTATTTATTTCTTGATCTAGTCGTTTATGAGTGTCATACAAGTTTGTTTGCTTATTATTTTCATTATTTGGAGCGCAAGTGCTTGGGTCCCTGCTAATAATGGATTGTGTGTCTAGATTGCTATTGCTTGACTCACAATTTTCTGTTATACCTGATTTCCTATCTTGTAATACAACTTCTTCGGGTTGCTTTTCATGTTCCATAAACATTTTTTCTTTTCTATCTCTATATATTAAAAGATTATTTTTTAAGTCTAATTGTGTTCCTGCTGATCTTAATAGGTTAAATCCTATTAATAAATCCGCTTCAAGATTTTCTATCTCATAGAATCTAACTATTTTATGAAATATATACACTTCATAAAAGTGTGTGATAATTGTAAATCCGTTTATTGTTTTTACTTTTTTCTTAATTACTAATTCTTCTCTACCTTCTAAGATATTGGGACTAGCGTAACAACTAGTTGCGCCGGTATCAATTAAAATTTTTAAGAACTTCCCATTTAATTTTCTGTAGATGTGGGGAAGTCCTTTATTTCGTCTAAAAAATGATCTTCCGCTAAATTATTTAATCTGACTTTATTTGGCGGTTGTGAGCTATGTTGTGCGCTCGGTTCCCTATCCCTTTTAAACAGAGGTCTTTGTGGTTGTTGCTGTGCAGTAAAGTTTCTTTGAAAGTTATTATTCTGAGGGTAAAATTGATTCGGTTGTCGGAATGGGTTAGGATTCGTTTGTTGATGTATTTGTTTAAATCTATTAACATCATGATTATTTATTGGTCTGTGTGCAGATGACCCTAATTCCATTGGTGTAGGTTGTTTTCTTTGTTGAAAATGGGGAATAGTATTTTGCTTTTGAGCAAAGCGTAAATGATTGGAATTGTCTATTTTATTCCTATGAGAAAACTGTAAAGCAAAATTTGAGCGTATGTTATTGCTTTCTAGCTCTTGTGCTTTAGATAATGCACTGGGTAAGTCTTCTGGTTGTAGACTGAATAATATAGTGTTTAAAGGATTGTTTAACCCTGTTATAAATACTCTTAGAGCATTTCTTCTATTAGATTTGTTCATTTCTATCGTTAGTTCATTTTTATTGCCATATGTCATTATGGTCTTATTAATGAGTAAAGTTAATTTTTCATTAACTTGATTGTAATATTCTAATATTGATAACTGACCCTGTCTTAATATGCTCAACTCCTGTTCTATAATGTAAACTGGCCTTTTGTCTGCAAAGGCGAAATCTAATCTTGAAATTATCGCGTCAAAATTTAACACTGTTCCATGATTCGTTAAAACAGAATTTGCTGAACTTTGTATTTTATTTCGCAATATAGTTAAGGCTGCAAAGTATCTTTTGCTACCCGGTGTATATAAAATCATACTGTTATGGGCTGCTTCGCGCCAACTAACATAACTATTTGAATTACCGTGAAATTCTGGCAAACTTTTAATAATTTCTAGTGGTTCATTGTCCGTTAAGTTTGGATCTATTTTTTGTGTTTCAAAATCTATTACATTAGATTCATTTTTGACTTTACTTAAATCTATTTTTAGACCTGCTATTTCATTATGCAGTTCATTAAGCTGAGAGCTTAAAAGATTGTTTACAGCTACTTCGATAGCACTTTCCAATAACTCTACGTTAGTTGCCATTTTTATAATTATATATATTTTTCACTTTACTTTCAATATTATTATAAATCTTTATATATATTTTTCACTTTTTTATATTTCTTACTAATAATCCTGTAGTGTCTTCTTTTTTTTAAAGGTGGCTGCTTTCCTGCTTCTATTCGTCAGAGTCCACTTTATTTATGAAGATTTTTGTCACAGAATGTTTTTTTTTTCTCCTTTACTTAGGATACTTATTTGTTAGTGTTCAACACGCGTTTTTTTATTCACTTTACTTTATGTTTTTCAAGTAACACGTTTTTTGTTGATTTGGCATAGATGCTCTTTTTTAAAGTTCTTCGATACTTTTCTTCTCGAATTTAAACTTGAGCATCCCGGTTGAGCCCCCAATTATATTTTTATTTACTCATTTAGGTAAAAAAAATCTTTATTTAAATTTCACTTAAATAATATACAAGTTATTTGATTTAAATGTTAAAATGATCTGAACTGATCAACTGCCGATGTTATGGTGAGGTCCATCTTCCGCTGTGGTGCTATTTATATCCTCCTGATATTCTCTTTCATATTCATTGCGTTCGCATATTGTTATCTTCTCCTTTGTTCATAAGTCGTGTGAACCAAACGTTTTAATTAAATTTTTGTTTATGTCTGGTTGAAGGATTTAATTGGATTTCGTTGCGATGATGTTGACATTGGTTTGTGATGAGGTTGACATTAGTTGCTAATGTTAACTCACGCGCCGTCAAAATATAATACTTACCTAGCTGTTTTTGTTTCACCCGCGGCACGCGCCGGACGGCACTTGTCTCATACTTGTCTGAACCTGTTCTTCGCGCCGCGCGGTAAATAGTAGGCATTGGATTAACGATTAACGGACTTAACGTGGATGAACGGATTTAACGTGTCCGTTAACATTTTTAAAAGTTAACTTAAAAGTTAATCCGTTAATCAAAATTTTAACTTCGTTAATTAACGATTAACGGATTAACGAGTTAATGCCCGCAGCTATGTCTACATCCAACCAATCGATTGATTGTCACTGAGAAGTGTTAAGTATTTCAAATCCAATGCAGGACTTTTATTAATACGAGCGATTAACGAGTACATTACGTCATCAAAATCATCCGAAAGATACAAACTAGTTTGTCATTCTCACTTTCAACGAAATAGTTCATCTAATAGCGCCCAGGTGATAATAATTGACTCGAAACATTTCACATTCATTTCGATATAATCTCTGTAGTTTCAGCGAATCTCACATTTTCGTAGTGCCAAGTGCGAACCGCTACTATAAGTCCACAAAAAATAAGTGGACGATCGGAGGGCATGTTGAAATTGAAAATCTTCCCATAGAGCTGCTCGCATCTTGGTCTCGAGGAAGAAGCCACAGCCAAATGCAGCTCTTCACATATATGTAGATACTTCCTCGTTGACCTTATAAAAGCGCACGACTGGCGGTGGCGCTGCATATAGTGGTGTCGAATGATTTTATTCTTTGCAAAAAATGTAATACCTTTTGATTGGTTAAATAAATGACTTTTTTTAATTGTAGATTTATTTTGTATTTAAAGACAAATTAATACATACAATTTATATCAATTTCATTTTAATTTCGTTCGCTGGAACTTGACACCTTGTTGCTCATTTTTATAATTTTTAATTCGGATGATTTAAATAAATTATAATAAATAATTTAAAAAACTATACTTTGTCCAGATTTACGATTGTCATTTTGTAGCAAAACTATTTGAACTGAAAATGTCTTCGGATGTTTTATTTAGCTTTTTTTTAATATTAAGCTGTGTTAGATTTAAAACGTTGAACAATCCATTGAAAGAGCTCTCACACTTCACAATATTGCGCTGAGGTACCAACAAATCTACACCCTAGAGTATTTTCAACATGAATGAGTTTTCTCTTGAAAATTAGATCGCAACAAAAACTTCTTCTTCAACTAAAGGTTTTCCATTAAGCTTTTCCGCTCTATAAATTTGAATAGCACAGAACGTGAGTGAGATATACTTATTAATTTTTTTGTTTGTGTAGAAAGAATATAACATTCTTTCGTCCGTTGCGGCTTCACTGGGAGGTGCGCGTCTCAAACGTCCAATTTTCCATAACTCTGCCGCATTAATCAGGCTAAATTTGATCAATAGCAGGACAGTGACTGTTTAGTGACATAGACCTGTAACTCAAGAAAACTCCACCTGAAGAAGTCGTTGGCCAATTTGCACATCTACTTCACGTGAGATAACTTTGTTCGCAAATCGTTAGTCCAAATTGTTAATTTTTGCGCTGGCTGTTTGGCATGTAGTGTGTAGGGAACTACCTACAAACTTACACAAAAAAAAAAAAACAAAACTATAAAAACCATAACACCTAATAACACCGCACCGTGTGAACGTCCTTACGACATTTCTTGTCACCCTGTGGAAACCTAATTCGCACACATGCGGAATTCCATCAGCAAACTGCTGAGATACTTTGGTCTAATAAAAATCGGAAGTAGGGTGACATATTGGCAAAGAGGTTATCGTGTCTTGTCAAAAAAATCCATCCATCCAATCGATCTTTTCCATCCGAGAACGGGCCGAGTGCGGAACACATTTTTTCTTACATCAAAGTCTGTATAGAATACCATTTAAATACTTATTATACTTATATAAGTAGATACTAAAATTAATAAGAGGTAACGTATTATTACAATAATCGAACAAAGAGTGACACGTAATAAAAATAATTTTGTTAGGGTACCTACACGAGCAGCGTATGCTGAATGTGTCTTCCACCACACGTACCTTACCCTGAAAAATTATTACTACGAACTCGGCCCACACTCACATCTCGTATGGGAAGCTGTAGATCGTTAAGTTTGAGTGTTTAATTTGGACAAAAGTACATCGAGAGTCTAGAGAACTCTTGGACTCACCACTTGGCTTCTCGACAGCAACGTCATCGAGAAAACCACAAAACGCCTCAGTGCGGACGCCAAAGAGTCATCACTACGTCGGAGGTAGAAGATCGGGGAGTTAAGTGTGATCGTCTGGCACCATAAACCCCGCTGACCACCTTAAAAATCGCAACAACTTGTCCTCTAGCTACTCGTTCAGATCTAAGCAGAGCAGGTGCTCTGAATAATATAGTACCAACGTTACACGTGACCCTCACATCATAACGGGAACGAGGTTTCAAGCTAAAATACCGCGGTCTGGTCACAACGGAGGTGATCATCATCCATCATCTGCACCGAAATCGTTCACGCGATCTGTGACTACCACGTGAATTTGGTTTTTTTTCAGACACATTTCTGTCGTCTACCATAAACGAAAGAGTTCTACTCCAGCTTTATGCGTAGAACGTGCCAAAATTTAGCTAAGCATCACACAGCATCCATCAAGAGGTCGTCAGTAACACTGTATCAGCAGCAACAGATGTATAAGTCGCCTTTATCAGAGCGTAGATTGTAGGAGAATTATTATTAATTGACACGGATCATTTTAAAAACGATATTTCCTTTCTCTATTGCCCAGTTAAGTATTATTAAATTGAAAGTCACATGTAAATTCGTTCGATTTCCAAAAGATTTTTTTTTCTATTCATAAGTGTTTAGCTAAACCCAACAAGAACGAGCCACCTTCGACGAATGCTGTGCACACCATCCATCGGAGGACGAGCCATCTTAAATTAAGGTAACGTCAACAAACAACGAAATTAAATTTATCAAAACAACCAAAGCGGTGATAAAGTCATAGTCCCAGTCGGTGAGTTTCATTTTAAATACTTATCTTTTGAAATTTGAACGAATCCTAAATGCTGTCTCTGATGAATTTGAATAGAGTAAAGATACAATTTATTTAATGTTAAAATAGAAGAGAGTTAAAATATATACATTTAGATGGAGATCTAAAACTAGTTAGAAAGAAAACAAAACCTAATACATATATACAGAAAAAAAAAAAAAAGAAAAAGAGAATTAAGAGTTAAGTTCAATTAAAAATATTTCAAGACCATAGTCTCTCAAATTAGGCATACTAACCATGACATTGAATTTAAAGCAATATTTAGTTCTCACAGTAGTATGAAACTTTCTTTTAAGAAAATCATAATAAACACAGTATATTAGTAAAACAACAAAAAGAATAAGTAAAGAAAGAAAACAAAACAAAAAAAAAGGAAAATTTAACAAGAAAATAAACAACCAATTAAGAGAAATTAACTGATAACATAACCAAGAGAGATAAGAGGATTAGTGATTCTCAAGGTTAATCGATCTCGCGTTTCGTATATTATTACTCAAGTATATATATATATATGTATATATATGTATATTTTTTTTTAATTAATTTTTAAGAGAAAACTTTATTATCGGATAAATATATGTATTTGAAATAAAAATGGCAAACGAAAATCGAGTTTTTCAACATTATCATTTTGAGTAAAGGGAATTTTTACGATGAGTGAATTATAATTGAGTGCAATAAGGGGGAGTACTATGCAGGGTCGTAGTCGATGTGAAGGGTTTGAGTAAGAATTTACTTGAACGCGAGTAAGGGGCTAACACCATATATTGCGGCGAGGTTTTAGCCATAGGATGGTCAGGTTATTGTATAATCTCGACTGAGGGAGGGATGTGCCGTGGAAACCAATAACATCCAAAGGTTTCCCCAACAAAGTTAAAGTGAGAGGGATGAATTATAACACAGGATAGTGAGGGTATATTTTCGGTGTGTTTAATGTTTATTTATATAATAATTCAGGCATGTAGAATAGAACGGTGTCCGGTATAGGTGCAAGTTCCCACGAATTCCGACGAGCTAGTGTCGTGTACGTACAAGCATGCCTGCCACACTTTCCTACCAGGACAACCTACTCTTTGACTCACTGACTACCAGGAAGTTCCTGTTCTTTTTGGCCGTTAGTGGGAGGCATAATATCGCTCCTTCGAGAGTAGGGTCAATCTACCGTTACAAGTGGGGTCTTGTGTCCCTATGTTATCCAATTCAATCCAAAAGAAATTGGTTATGTGCGACCGATAGCGCTCCACACCAATCTGATGGATTGAGGTCGTCCCAAATTCGACAATTTTGTTCGTTGACAAACACTTTCATCCAGAAATGGTCCTCGTCGCTGAATATAATTTTCCAAACAGTGACCATTGTTTATGATCGTTAACTCTGAGCTCCTGGGTAAGTTGAAGTTTGTACGGGTGTGGACCCAAGTTGTGACTCAAACTTCCGAAGTTGCGGTCTGCGAAAGGCTGGGTTCTTGTGAATTAGCTGCCTCGGACTCTTGCGTTAGCGAATAGTCCTGTCTAAGGGGTGATCATCGCTACCGTATAATAGACGAAGCGCGCGTACAGAAGACTCAATTTCATGAAATATTTTAATCATTTGCGCATGTTGTTGAACCCTATATTACTCTCCAAGCTTATTTGGCAAGACAGACTTAAAAAATAAAAGCCCATTTTACAGGTTTATATTCAACAACATGGCCGCAAGCACCTGTAAAAGTTCGGAAATTCCCTTAACCCTTTAGAATAATATAAAATACCTTTTAAACTTCCAACACTACTTATGAAGATATAAATATATTGGTATATGTTAATATTTTGACTTGCGACTTATAGTTACTATACGGCAAGTTATGCATTCGAAAAAAAAATCAAACTCGAGATTTTGATCAAAATTATACATTACGATGATAGCGAAGAACAAAAAAGTGGGTCTCGCAATTCTGTCTTTCTGTCTGTTCGACTACAGCCTAAACGGCTCGGCCGATTTTCTTTAAATTTGGTAGATATCACTTTAAATTTCCACCCCCACGCGTTTTTTTTTTTTTTTCTAAGACCAAAACTAACTGTACCTGCCATACGATTTTTTTTTCGAAATTTTATAAATATTTTTTTTTCTCAAAAACTGTTCGACAGATTTAAAAAATTCCATTTAGTTAAAGCTGGAGAAAGGTTGAAAAAAAATTCGGAAACATGATTATTGAGGGTACCCCCATTTTTTTTGTTTTTGATTTTCTCAAAAACGGTACCACCGATCTTGATATTTTTTTATGCTAAAGCTCCCCAGCAATTTGAACAGATTTGTGTATTTAAATTTTTAAAAATTATTTTTTTTTTGATTTTTAAGAAAAGTTTCAATTTTTTTTTTTCTTAAAAAATAAGGTTCCTTAAAAAATAAGGTTTTATATAAGAAAATTTTAAAACATTTTTAAGAAAAAATGTTGGTACGCCAATTTGAAGTTTTTATTATTGTATGAATAAAAATTAAATTTACAAAAAAGTATTGAGCCGTTTTCGAGATATTGAATTTTCAAAAACCAAAAAATTGATTTTTTTTTAAATTCAAAAAAACATTTTTCTTAAAGTTTTGAAATGCAATGTTTTTTAAACTTTTTAGAAGCTTCTCTCTACGAAATTTCATTAAAATCCGTTGTGCTGAAAATGAGAAATTCAAAATTTTAAAAAATCGTTCGACGGTAGGTACCGTACCGTCAGTAATATCTTGTTTTCAAATTTTTTTTTATTAAATTACAGATATTAAACAATAATAGAAAAAAAAATGTTAGCAAAATTCTCGGAACCATTTTCGAGAAAAATACGATTTTCGAAAACCATTTTTTAACATTTGTATGGAGGGTACCGTTATTTTTAGGTAAAATGAATTTACTTTTCTCATATCTTACAGATTATTTTTCCAAACTTTTATTTATCAAGTTTTGAAAAAATAGACCATGGGGTTTTCGAAATATTGTGCTTTCAAAAAAAAAAATTTTAAGTTTTTTTTTTAAAATCCAAAAAATTTTTTTTGGAAAATTTGAATACACAATAATATTCAAACTGCTGGGAAGCTTTAGCATAAAAAAAATGATCAAAATCGGTGGTACCGTTTTTGAGAAAATCAAAAACAAAAAAATGGTCCCAAGGGGGGTACCAAAACTAAGTACTCATTTTTTGTAAATTTTTTTTCAACCATTACCTAGGTTTAACTAAATTAAATTTTTTGATTTTTTTTTTTGAAATCGTTGCGACAGTTTTTGAGAAAAAAAAGAAATCAAATCAAAAAACATCCGGGGGTAAAAAATTAAAACCCATATCTACCAAGTTTGAAGAAAATCGGCCGAGCCGTTTAGCTGTAATCGAACAGACAGACAGAATTGCCAGACCCACTTTTTTCGTCTTCGCTATCATCGTAATGTCAACTTTGATCAAAATCTCGAGTTAGATTTTTTTTACCAATGCATAACTTGCCTTATACTTAGTACCTATAAGTCGCAAGTAAAAAATTGAAATTAAGGTATTACAGCTCGTACCCAACAGAACCATTTTGTCTAATTTTGAATTTATCACTATCGACACAACGGATTTTAATGATTTTTTTTAAAGTTTAAAAAACATTGGCGCAAAATTTTAAACAGTCCTATTATTTAGGTATTAGTATGATACTACTTAACAATTTGCTAACTTTATAGTAGTTTACTAACTCATTCTTAATTTTAAAAATGTTCTAACTAGTATCGTACTAAAAGAATTTTCTTAATAAATTGCTTCTGAACACACCTAAAACAATGACGTTTCGTGTAAAAAAGTAAGTACACGAACCGTTTTTGATGTTTGCAAATGTCAAAGAGTCATATGAAGCTAGCACGATACTAAATAAATAAATTAGGTATTCGATGATTTTAAATTTAATAAAAGGGTAAAGAAAGTATGATGCTATATTCGATTAAAATTTGCAAATTCGTTGTTTTAACCTAGTATCATACTAAAACAGCTTTAGCATCGTATACTAATTCAATTAAAATTTTGCGCCATTGTATTTCAAAAAAAAATATTTTTTGAAAAAAAATTCTTTATCTCAAAAACGGTTCAATATTTTTTTTTGGAAATTTGATTTTCATTCGTACAATAATAAAAACTTAAAGTTGGCGTACTAAAATGTTTTAAAAATTTTTTATATATGTTAAAGCATATTTAAAAAAAAAAACTACTACGACCACTTATAATTTTTGTTGTAGCATAATTTGTACAGCATTCTGTTTTTATGTCTTACAACTTAAAGAATTTAAAAGATTAATTTTATCCATATTAACAGTTTTCTCTAATAACATTCGTTTTTAAAATTCCTTGGCTTTACTATTCCTCGAACATTTCCTTTTTTTAACGTTTAAATATAAACCGTGAGTTATCTCCTATTCCATGGTTGAATAAAATTGTGGAATTCAGGTGGTAATATTTTAAATTTTGCTTCAATATTTCATGGTTTGGTGCCTTAAATACAACTTAACAAAAATGAAGAGTTGAACTTTTTTCAAAAAAAGATCTATCGTTGTATTTGATTTATATGACAAATTTTATATTGGCTATCGAGTTTGGTTTTCAGGATTTTACAAAAGTTTTATATCGTAAGTTTCTTTGCGAAAATAAACATTGTTACTTTTGTTACGAAATACTGCTAGAAAAGTGACATTACTGAAAATTCCATAGAATGACTTTTCACATTTTATAAAATTGTATTAATTCGCAAATACTTTTACAAAGACAATAGGCAAATTTGATTTTCGTGCCAACTTTTTGCATTCACGGCACCACTTTCCGATGGCGGCAGCTTATCTAGTTGAATTGAAACAGCTATAAGAAAACGATATGGCGAAGAATGCACAGTGTGTTCACATTGGGGAGCATCCTTTGATAAATCACGTCTTGCACCTTAGACACTGACAGAGACAAAGACGGAGGTAAGCCGGCAGTGCACACTGCGGCACAAGAATATAGGACTTTCGGCGGGTTCGGCGGCGCGCTGCGATGAGATCATCTGCTTTGCGGAAACTTTTTTGAGGTTATTTGGGGTCAAAGTGGATGTGTTTTTTTTTTTCTGAGTTCCTCTTTTAGACTTCAATTCAATTTCTCTTCGATTTGTTTTGCCTTTTGTTGGTGCTACTCTCTGAATGCGAGCTGGGAACATTGGGACTGATGAGGATGGTGATGATGATGATGATGTAATATGTATTCACTTTGGTTTACCAAACTTACATATATCTTCATCAATCATATTTTGAGGAAGGTGCGCTTCGCTTTGAGCCGCAATCATAAAATTAAGGAACTGATTTAAAACTTTTAATCGTTGAGTTTCTATGGAAAATTAGACCGAAATCTGTCTTAAGCTTCTGTCTCCGATACTTTCGGACGAAGTGATGTTATCTCAAACTCGTACCTAGTCAATTCTGCATTCAATTTCCTACAACTTTAAATAGGTACGAAAAGTAAAAAAATCCTTTTATCAATTAAAATCTTCACGATGTCGCAAGTTTGTATAGTGTCTAAACAAACTAACGTTTCTCAACGAAAATAAAAAAAAAAAAAACTTTAAAATCTTGCCCCCAGGTGACCCAACAACATCTTCATTCTGCTCAACTATAATCTGTACATGATCTTACATTTCCTTTCTTCTTGTTCATATCTTCATAGCACATCGATGATGTGAGCGCCCCCAAAGGAGCCTTTTCCTCCAATCGTTGAATTAATTAAGGTCGCTTGGTGTAATTAACCGCTAACTTAATGAGTCTTTCCGCACATATTCTCACAACAGAAGATACTTTCTTCTTCCACGACGATAACATGGTGTTTCGTTCATTTTAATTGTTATGAATTCCTCTTCGTAAATCTCCTGCTCCTCTATGGCAAAAAACATGACCAGCAAAAATACATAGAATGCTAATACCCAAATCCATGAAGAAGGCCGAAGACGAGGGGGAATAATGGAATGAAGACGACGATGCAGCAACCAACGTTACCTCTGGCCAATTAGGTGACCATTTAATTTGCACCGCGACAATTAATAATTAAATTCCATTTGGCATAAATTTGTTCGCGATAATCGTAGTCGTATACATAGTTTCTTGTTATACGACTCACTAAACGTCCATTATACAAAAGATCTCCTGTTTAGGACTTCATCTAAGCCCTGGAACAAAAAAGTTAATGCTTTGTGTGAATAACACCACATTTATATGGGTGTACACATATATAGCTTGTTCGAAAATGCCTTTCGTTGAGATTTACCTGTTTAATTAGAAAGGCTTGAAGTGAGCTCATTTGAATAAAAATAGCATACTAATAACCCTTAAACAAAGCTGAATTTATGTATCCATGGTTCAAGACTGACCGATTACAATTACCACTGCCTTCTTAAAAAAGAAGATGGTTGTATTTGTCCTTAACACGCTTAATTTAACACCCTTGCTTTAAAATTAAATTGTAAATTGTAAATTACTAAGAACCTTCTCAGAGTAGGTGTAATTTCAGTGAATAAATGTATATATATTTATTCTGGCCCAATAAATACATTAAAATATTGAATAATAATGCAGTCGGAATGAATTAAAATGGTGGAAATAAACAGTGAGAATATCTTCAACTTATTTGTAATCATTATTGTATATACTTTAACGTAAATAGCTTATTTGACAACAGAAAGTTAACTGGCTCGTTGGTCTAGGGGTATGATTTCCGCTTAGGGTGCGGGAGGTCCCGGGTTCAAATCCCGGACGAGCCCAAGTTTAATATTCTTTTTTTTTTTTTTG
Organism: Chrysotoxum bicinctum; assembly: GCA_911387755.1. NCBI lineage: Eukaryota > Metazoa > Arthropoda > Insecta > Diptera > Syrphidae > Chrysotoxum > Chrysotoxum bicinctum. Next base: position 97,289,798 of record OU426990.1, on the reverse strand, counting down.
TTATCTGAAAAAATGTTTTAACTATACATGTAAATAATAACTGACGAATTTAGTCTTTTGCCCCGCTTCTGTCTAATTTGCATATACTTGCCTTGAAAGCCAAAAATATGAAAAAATTCTAAATAGTAAAATAGCTAGAATAAAACACTGCCCTATGCTCCTGATGGAGTTGAAGTGGTGCTACTCAAGTAGCCGGAAACCATATCGTATTTTACGGTTATTAGAAACAATTATAAAGTAAAATAAATATATTATATTATCCAACGGAACATGTTTTCATTTTTAAATTGTAATTGCTCATCAGCTAATGGGGAAGGTAAGTGAGAGATTATATCTTTCGACGTGGGTTGTTGCGAATCTGCCAGTCAGAATGATGTATTGCCCGGTTAAGTGCCCGTTTTGTACGCGCTTTAACATTCGACGTCCGAGCAAGCAACTCAACTTAGTCCTGGACTCAGAAGTATAAAGACGAGAATAGACAATTAGACAATGGCTAATGAAAATCCGCCAGGACCATCAACTTGAGTAGTCCGTCAAAAAATCATGCGCAATTCATCTAAATTTATATGAAAGATTGCGGTCTCTAACGGAACTAACAAATCAAAATCAAAATGGAAAATTAACTAAAGGTTCATTAATACAAAATTTCCAATCATGCAGTTTCTCAAAGAAAATGAGAAATTTTAACGAAAACAATGCAGGCTCGTTTGGGAGCAGCTCAAACGAAGATTAAAAACATTTTATTTGCTGACGAACCACACTTTTTTATGAATTAATATGTTAATATACGGAACATGAGATACTGGTACTTAAACAACGCCATCCAAAAGGTTTAAAAACGACCGTGTAGTGTAAAATGTTTGTGCGAGGAATTATTGGTCTTTATTATTTAGTCCTTTTTCGAAAACGTGTTTTGCGTTGAAAACCCAAAACAAATGTACCTATATATTGTATATTCGGTAATGCAGTCTGCTTAAGTAATGTTTGATAACATCGACCGATAACGCAGTTTGCTAAAGAAATATTTTTTATATCATTTGCCGCGCAACTTTGCATTAAAAATAGATCTGCGTCGAAATTGACGATCGTATGACGATCAAATTAAAATTTTCGAAAACTACCTTTTTTAACCGTCACTGTTGACGTCTACGACCACACAGTTGCACTTTCATTCGAGGCGTTGAGACTTATTTTTTCCCCAATAAAGTAATCAGTAAAGCTACCTACATTATATGAAATTGCCAAATAAATAAGGTCCACAAGTAAAATATAGGTGTGATAGACATATTTATATGACAGAAACGCCACATAGGTACTTCATATATATTCTACAATATATCTAAATATGTAAGTCTATCACACCTATAAGTCACTTTTGGACCTTATCTATAATACAGAGACAAAGCGTATGCTTTTTTATTTTATAAGAATGTCTTTAATCAAGGGCTTACAACAGCAATTCACAAACGAATTCAAGCCCCAAAAACTATCCCCCGTGAAGATGTTGCCATTGAATCTAGTGTCTTGAAAATTGTGAGGAATGGGTGACATTAAGATAATGTTGTCTTTTGGATATCAGAACTCCATTAAAATGTATCTATAAATACCTTATATGTCATAAAAGCTTAAGTATATAAAAATGTACCAATATACCTACCAGATTTCATTTTTATTTGAAAAATTTCTTAAAACTAGGCTGGTCACCATATCTCGTTCTCCTTAACTAAAATTAAACAAAAACACCAGGCAAGCATGCGGAACAAGTAGGTATGCTTCTTCTCAAATATCGCAAGGCTTAATTATGGACTCAAAGTCAGCCTAGAAATAAGTTAATAATTGCCGCGCTAAGTGAAAAGAAGCTCCACCTTCAAGAGCCGTTATACTTTATGTCTTGTGATTTCTCCATAGGAAAATTCTTTCCAAAGATTAAAATTACAGTTGTTTTAAGGAGTGATTTCACATTATGTACAAATATTGAATTGAATTACCTATATTCGTATTGGTGTCAATTCATAAGACTTTACTTTCTTAACATGTGAAAGAAAGCAACACCAAATTCTATCCTTACTGCTTGCTTCCACATGATCGCCTGGCAATTTCTTGTAATTTGTCTCCATTTTCAATAAAATCGGCCGAACAAAAAGAACACATTAGGCGACCATGCGGCAGCCGTAGGGATGATATTTTTGTTAATATCTTTGTTTTGCAAAATAAATATAGGAAACGGACTCCGCCTTCAAAAGATTAGATTAGATTTTAAACACACATACACCCAAACATGGGAGCAATTTTTAATACAAAATTCTCACCAATCCACTAGGCGCTCATGATCAGGAAGTATGTATACTTTTCGATTTTCTTTCTATATCCTTTTGCAAAAATATGTGGTCTGGGCACACTAACGCTCTTCTCATAGGAAATGTTGCCTTAGAGAAGTTAAAACTTAACAACAACGACTTTCTTTAGCTCCCCTTTTCGCACAGTGGTTTGTTTGGCGGATAATGAATGCAAATTTTAAAAAGTAATTTATTAATAATTACCTACGCATTTCTTTACAAAATGAAAACCAATTGCCAGGCGATCATATAAGTAATACCTAGCTGCTTTTTAAAAATTGCATCAACCCATTATTCTCGTATTCTGATCAGAAAATTTGATCAGTAAATTTTGGCTTGCCCGGCTCTTTAGTAAAGTCCGCCAAAAACAGCTTACTAAAATGATTATAATTACAGTAGACTCTGACTGACATTATTTTATTTCTTTAAATTTACATTCATTACCCACCAACAAAACCACTGTAGAATTCTAACTCCTCCTTGTAGTAACGTTACTTTTGAGAAGAGTGGTCATCTAATTTTTGTCTAGGTTTCGTCTTTCGTGTTTTCTCTCGTTTTGAGAAGAACAAAAAGTTAAAAGTAAAATGCCTTCTTCTTCACATGAGCGCCAGTCGATCAGTATGAAAATGGCTTCTCGGGTGGCAGTTTCCTGGAATCGCTCTGAATTTTTAAACAAAATAAAGACAAAAGAAAACAACAATCATTAGGCGAGCATGTGGCACAGAAGGGATACTATTTTTGTGCATTTCTTTGCCTTGCAAAACGCAAATATAAGAAACGGACTCCGCCTTCAAAAGATTATATTAGATTTTAAACACGTATACAAAAACATGGGAGCAATTCTTAATACAAAATTCTCATGAATTCACTAGGCGCCCATGATCAGGAAGTATGTATACTTTTCGTTTTTTCGTCAACCTTTTGCAAAAAACATGTGGTCTGGGCACACTAACACTTCTCAAAATTAACTTTGCTAGAAGGAGAAGTTAAAACTTAACAACAACGACCTTCTTTATCTCCACTACTCGCACAGTGGTCTGTTTGGTGGATAATGAATGCCAATTTTACTTAAATAAATAATTTATTGATAATAATGCATACCAACGCATTTCGTCAAAATAAAAAAACCAATTCCCAGGCGACCGTGTGAATCAATAAGGATATAGCTTGTGTGTGCTGCTCACAAATTTAAAAAAAGAAAACTAATAAATTAGTACCATCTTCATTCGGTGTGTGAAATCGCTGTTATTTTGATTTTGTGCAATCGATCATAAAGAAAAACTTCATTCTTAGCCTTATTTGTATAAAATTGAAATTGATAAGAATACGCTATAAGAATATGAAAATGGCTCTGATGACCTGAACAGTCTAAACTTTTTTTTTAATCTATCACGGCATTCGATGAAGGTTTACTTCTTGCAAAAAGTACTATTGAAATATTATGATTGCAGCTGTTAAGAAAGTGGTTCTTAAATAAAATGTCTTGCCTATATATACATATGTGTTTCGATTCATTCATTATTTTGAAAAATTCTTTAAACAGAATTCATTGCGGATCACTTAAAAGAGCAAAGTATTTTTGTGATTTTGCTGATTCGTATATTTCCATCTCAATTGATATCCAACCATACACAAGTAGATTGGGTCGAGACAAGAAATATATCGAAGATATTTATTTAAATTGTTTTAAAATAAATATCAATTAATAACAAACATTTTACACACTAACCAAAGGGGAGAGTACGATAACTTGGCCGCCAAGATTTGATAACGGGTTTTTGTAGAGGGGTTAAAAATAAGCACTTTTTACTATGGGAGGGGGGGGGGTCTATCTCCCCCCGTTTAGGAGGTAGGGGCACTTTTAGAAAAAATGGTTTAAATTGAAAAAAAAAAATATTAAAAAACAACGGCAACACCTACAATAAAGTGCTATACTGCGTTTAAAAGCCAGAAGATTGTTCTATAATTCTGCATTTAAATTTTATTACTCATACCAATAGTTTTTGAGAAATTCGCATTTAAAGTCCAAATTTTGATAAAAAAACGTGAAAAAAATGTTTAGACCGGTTGTTTTCAAAATTGTGAAATGAAATTGTAAATTAGCTGATATGTGTTTCATGAACCTATCAGTTCTTAATCGAACACAAAAAACGGCATGGTTCTATGTCTTCTAGTTTTTGAGAAAATCGAAAATTACCAAAACTACTTTTTTTGATTTTTGGTGGTGACGGTGATTCCATTTTAAGGATTAATGCTAATAAACATAATGAATCTTTGTTAGTTCAGTACCGCAATTCATTTAGCGTTACCCAGAATGCACCATGCGAAGTTAGAATTGCATCTGGGTCAGTTATTTTATCAGTTAGTCAGGAGTTAGTCAGTCATAGTTAGTTAAAAATGGTCAAAATGTATTAAAAAGGTGTGTAAGTCTCGTCAATAAAGCCATACTATAACTGTCGAGTTCGTTGAGTTACTCTTTTATGGTGGGAAGCCGAGGATGTTTTGGCGGTAAAACACTTTCTAAATTTTCGCTCTGAAGGGTGGGAGGATCGATGTCTTGTAACTGTAAACCCTCACATATATCACCATCGGTATAACAAGGGTAAACTTTTTTTACATCTGATAAAAACTCTATTATTTGCGAACCCCAGTCGTCCTTATATTTCCTTTCTAGGCAGTATTTTCGATAGAAAAATAGTGCCATGTATTGGTGAACATGGTCAGAAGTTTGTTTTGGTTTTCAAGATCGTTTATTGTATTTTATATGTATTTAGTGGACATTGGATAAATAGAATAAATTTGAATTTTCTTAAATACAGATTCTGTGAATGCAAAAGAAACTTTGCATGCACTCAACCTCGCACCTACCCCAAATCCTATAGTGTGCCCAAGCAGGGGGGTTGCAGGGGGACAGCATGCCCCCCCATACATACTTTACTGTTTATATATTGTAATGTTGGAAGCTAGCACTGATTTATTTATGTAAGGAAGCAAAAAATATCAAACATTTTGTAGAAAAGTAGTTTTAGTTATTTTCGATTTTCTCAAAAACCAGAAGACATAGAACCATGCGATTTTTTGTGTTCGATTAAGAATTGATAGATACATGAAACACATGTAAGCTAATTTACAATTTCATTTCACAATTTTGAAAACAATTGGTCTAAACTTTTTTTTTTTCACGTTATTTTGTCAAAATTTGGACTTTAAATGCGAATTTCTCAAAAACAATTGACATGAGTAATTTAATTTAAATGCAGGATTATAGAAAAGTCTTCTGGCTTTCAAAGGCAGTATAGCACTTTATTGTAAGTATTGCCGTTGTTTTTTAATATTTTTTTTTTTTCAATTTAAACCATTTTTTCTAAAAGTGCCCCTACCTCCTAAACGGAGGTTTTCTCAAAAACCAGAAGACATAGAACCATGCCGTTTTTTGTGTTCGATTAAGAACTGATAGATACATAAAACACATATAAGCTAATTTACAATTTCATTTCACAATTTTGAAAACAACCGGTCTAAACTTTTTTTTTCACGTTTTTTTATCAAAATTTGGACTTTAAATGCGAATTTCTCAAAAACTGTTGATATGAGTAATTTAATTTAAATGCAGGATTATAGAACAATCTTCTGGCTTTCAAACGCAGTATAGCACTTTATTGTAGGTGTTGCCGTTGTTTTTTAATATTTTTTTTTTCAATTTAAACCATTTTTTTTCTAAAAGTGCCCCTACCTCCTAAACGGAGGGAGATAGACCCCCCCCCTCCCATAGTAAAAAGTGCTTATTTTTGACCCCTCTACAAAAATCCGTCATCAAATCTTGGCGGCCAAGTTATCGTACTCGTGCCTAACCAAATAATGCTATAAGAACCTTTTTTTGACAAAGCAATTTTTTTATTTTCATGAAGAGTTGTTAGTGTAGACTTTTTGAATTATACATTTTCAAACTAAAAAAAAAAAAAAAACAATTTCTTTATTCAAACTGAATTTTAATGTTATTAATTTTTTTTTTTATTAATATTTTTATTATTTACTCGTAGAACACCTTCTTACACTCATCGATGGGCAGCTGCCATAAGCTTTTTTAAATACGCTCCTTTAAAGCTTCCAGACCTGTCCACATACATTATGTCAAAAAACGCATTTAATTAGTAAGTATAAAATATTTTAAAGCATAATGTGTATAATAATAAATTATAAGCAACGGTCTCCTATAACAGAAAAGATTGGGGTGGTTGTGAGTCTAAGACAATAGACGCTAACTTGGACTACACGAAACACCAGATTCCGCGTGCACACGATATTATTCCAACCTGGTATTATACGATGGATCCACGATTAACAGAACAGACAGGTGTTTAATAAAGCTGATTGATTAGGATCACAATACAAGAGCGATGTCTTCGATAATAATCAGTCTAATTTTAGGAAGTTATTACCCTGATGACGAATACAGAGCAGACTGTTTTCGGGTCAGAACGATTGTTTGATTGCGACGACGGAAGAGATGGCGTAAGGAAGCAGAACCACTTCTGGTTGGAATTAGATTCATCCAATATGAGTTTTGTCTCAGCCGACTAACATAGATTTAGGTGTGGTTTTAATCAGAGACAGTCAGGGTGGAAAACAACAAAAACATTTATGAGAATGGTATAGATTTCAAGCAGTCTTAATTTAGCTTAAGCATGTAGGTTTAAGTGAAATTAATTATTTAGTTGAATTATTAGATTTAGTATGTTGTGTAAGTTTAATATAGAAATATACAATTTACGTGAATATCGAGGCTTTTTAATCAATATGTTCTAACGTCTACGAATGACAAAAATACAGGAGCTGATTGGAAACACATCTACTTTTATTTTTGATATTTTTATTAAGTTGGCATCGGTCCTAATGTCATAAATTTTTCGTCGGAGGTGTTATGGGACAATTGTATTTAACTTATTAAAATGGGCGTTTCGCCCAGGTGTGACTGGGCTTATCAGTAAGATGCCATCGTACTCTTCTAAGCATCTACCTGATGAGCCCACTGTCGTACCGGGGCTAAATGCATTTCGAAGTGGACGTCACTTGAACTAAAAATTGATTGTATTCAATCGCCCACTTAATTAGAAGCCTCATCTTTGTTTTTGCTTTAAGACAATTTATGAAGTTGTCCCTTAGTCCACTTCTCTCCTACGCATTATTTGCAAGCATATTTTGCATAGGGACTTATTTATTATTATTTACGCAACATTTCATGTTTTTTGCATAGGGACTTATTTTTTTTTATTTACGCAACATTTCATGTTTTTTCGTTTTTTTTTTTTTACCATTGAATTTCTTAACATGACGTCTTTTTTTTATTAAAAATGCACATCTTTTTCTATATGGAAAATAACAATTATTTTATTTCTTTAAATTTGCATTCATTAGCCACCAAAAAAACCACTGTGCATAAGGAGGATAAGAAATAATTAATAATTGTTTTTTTTGTTTTCGAATTTTAACTCCTTTTAGTTACGTTACTTTTGAGAAGAGTTCTTAATTTTGGTGTTTACTCATTTTGAGAAAAAAAAGTATAAAGAATAAACCTACTTCTTCATATGAGCACCTAGTAGATCGGCATGAAAATTGCTCATCGGGTGGCGACAAATTTTATAGTAGAGACCAAAAACCAAAAGAAAGACATGAAATAAAAAAAAGGTAGAGGTTGGAGGTTCTCCATTGTGAAAATATAACGTTGTTTGGTTTGAAAGCGGAGTCTTTTTTCAATAAGTCCTTGTGTTTTGCAAATGCAAATACATACTATCCCTACTGCTATCGCATGCTTGCTTAATGCTTCTTTGTTATTTAAGTCATAATATAAAATAATCAAAAACAACTCGCGAGTAAAAAAGTAAGATTTTTGAAAATTTGTATTCATTATCATTCAAACATACCACTGTGCGAAAAGGGAGATAAAGAAGTTTGTTGATGTTAGCTTTTAACTTCTACTTCTATCAACTTTAATTTTGAGAAGAGTGTCAGTGTGCCCAGACCACATGTTTTTGCAAAAGGTTAAAGAAAAAACGAAAAGTATACATACTTTCTGATCATGAGCGCCTATTAGATTGGCCAGTTTTCATACCGATCGACTAGGCGCTCATGTGAAGAAGAAGGTATTTTCCTTTTAACTTTTTGTTCTTTTCAAAACGAGAGAAAACACGAAACCTAGACACAAATTAGATCACCACTCTTCTCAAAAGTAACGTTACTACAAGGAGGAGTTAAAATTGAAGAAGAAAAAACTGTCATTCTGTCTTGCTTATCCCCCTTTTCTACAGTGGTTTTGTTGGTGGGTAATGAATGTAAATTTAAAGAAATAAAATAATATGGTCAGTCGGGCTCTATTGTAATTGTGAGCTATTTTTGGGAGCCACTATAGAGAGCGGGGCAAGCCAGAAAAGATTTTTCATAATACAAACAAATTCTAGTAAAGATGGGCTGTTGCAATTAAAAAAACGAGTTAGTAGGTATAATTACTAGACATGATCGCCTGGTAATTGATTTTCGTTTTGTGAAGAAATGCGTAATAAATAACAAATTAACTTTTAAAATTTATTTACATTATTCCCCAAACAAACCACTGTGCGAAAAGAGGAGATAAAGAAGGTTGTTGATGTTAAGTTTTAACTTCTCTGAGAATGAGAAGAGCGTTAGTACCTATGCCCAGGCTACATGTTTTTGCAAAAGGGTAATGAAAAAAACGAAAAGTATACATTCTTCCTGATCATGAGCGCCTAGTGAATTGATGAGAATTGCTCCCATGTTTGTGTATGTGTGTTTGAAATCTAATCTACTCTTTTGAAGGCGGAGCCAGTTTTCTATATTTGCGTTTTGTAAGACAAAGAAATGCACAAAAATAGTATCTCCTCTTCTGCGCGCTTAATGGTTGTTGTTTGCCTTTGTCCTCTTATTTAGAGACTTGGAGAACTGCCACCGAGAAGCAATTTTCATACCGATCGACTAGGCGCTCATGTGAAGAAGAAAGTATTCTCCTTTTTACTTGTTTTCTCAAAACGAGAGAAAACACGAAAAATAAGATCTAGACAAAAATTAGATCACCACTCTTCTCAAAAGTAACGTTACTATAAGGAGGAGTTAAAATTCAAGAACAAAAAACCGTCATTCTGTCTTCCTTTTCTACAGTGGTTTTGTTGGTGGATAATGACTGTAAATTTAAAGAAATAAAATAATGTCAGTCAGAGTCTATTGTAATTATAACCACTTTTAGTTAGGAATATTGTAAGCTGTTTTTGGGGAACTTTACAAAAGAGCCGGGCAAGCCAAAAAAGATTTTTCATAATACAAACATTTAGGTACTGATCAAATTTTTTTATTAGAATTCGAGTTAAAATGGGCTGATGCAATTTAAAAAAACGAATTAGGTTCATCATTATTAATAAATTAATTTTTTAAAATTTGCATTGATTATCCTCCAAACAAACCACTGTGCGGAAAGAGGAGATAAAGAAGGTGGTTGTTGTTAAGTTTAAACTTCTCCTTAAAGCAACATTACCTATGACGAGAGCGTTAGTGTGCCCAGGCCACATGTTTTTGCAAAAGGGTAAAGAAAAAACGAAAAGTATACCTACTTCCTGTTCATGAGCGCCTATTAAACTGGTAGAAATTTTGTATAAGAATTGCTTGTTTTAAATTGCTCATGTTTAAAATACAACGTAGCGTGGAAGAAGGTGGAGTCCGTTTCCTATGTATGGATATGTGATCGGTTTGCAAAATAAAGAAATTCACAAAATGCACCTGCTGTGCAGGATGCTCGCCTAATGTTTTTTTTTTTTGTTTTAGTCTATTTTTTGTCCTCCAATTTTTGTTTAAAAATTCAGCAAGTTGCCAAGAATGTGTGGGCTTGCTTTGAAATATTAAAAAAAGTAATTCTTATGATTTCGCACTAATACCTAGTCAGTATGTGAAATCACTCATTAAACCAACTGTAATCTATGGCAAGAATGGTCGTGTGGAGAAATAGAAAGTTGACCCAACAATACACATTAAATATTGAAGGCGGAGCTTCCTTTCACTGATTTTAAGGGGAAGCATACCTACTTGTTCCGCATGCTCGCCTGGTGCTTCGGTTTAAAATTTGAGTTGGGAAAAATAAAAGAAAAAAAGCAAAACTGCTGTGGTGACCAGATTACAAAATCTAAATTGTGGAAAAAGAATCAGTAGAAATTGGTTACTTTCTATGCATTAGTGATGGGTAGGACACGAATTTGAAATGAGTTTGTATGAGGTACTCATTTTTTGAAATGAGGTGGTACTTTGTCCGACCTCAAATGTCCCATGGTACATACCTTTTTAAATGGATATTTTGAAATTCGAAATTTAACAATGCGTATTTTTTTTAATAGTATGTATACCTATATTTTTTCCAAAAACAGTTTTTAAAATTGCATTAAATAAAAAGGTTACAAAAATTACATATCAATAAATATAATATATTTAATTAAATATCCTTAACACAAAACACTTTATTTTAAAATAAAACATTTAAAAACAAAATTAAAAAAGCTTTAGTTTATAACAGAAATAAAGTTTAAAATAAGTAAATATAAAGATTATAATAAAAAAAATTAATCGAAAAAAAAAGTTTAAAAGAAAAAGTGGTGTTTTTAAATTTTATTAAAGTTATTAAAAGAAAACCAAAGCATTTAATAAAAAGATAAACACAAAAAGATATTTTTTTAACAAAAAAAAACAAATATTTTATCACATTCAAAATAAATTGAATCTAATGAGTTTAAAAAAATACATAATTACATTTTTGCATTTAAAAACAATATTTGTCCTACTTTCTTCCCACCCAACATGTTTCTTCTGTTAAGACCTGTTCTGATCACATTTTTTACAAACAAATTTTATTACAGGACACTGGACTAAATACAACACTAATGACTCTTCACGTACGCAAACTCAGCACAATTGATTGATTGATTTTTTTTTTTCAATTCTCATATTTGATCTTGATCTCTAAACCCTAGTATCTTTTTTCTAACACTAAAAACAAAACAAATACAAATAAAAGGAATGCACTTGCATTTGCATATCAAAAACGAAAATTCCTACTCCTTCAAAAATTAACAAAACCTCCTACTCCAAACTGTAAAAAAACCTCCTTCCTTTTTTAACCCTTTGATTGTATAATTTTCGATAATGCTTCATACCTATCTTCATTGTTTGTTACATTGTAGTCAGTGCAACATTCATTCATTCATAAGTCCCACTCATTATCTCTTCTCATTTTGTCTCCTCAAACAGATGCAAAAGAACCTCAACACAACCATTAAATGACAAATGTCCTAGTCTGGTACAAAGTCCCAGCATGGTACAAAGTCCTAGCCTGGTACAAAGTCCCATCCTGGTACAAAGTTCCAGTCTGATACAAAAACCCAGCCTGCGACAATGTCACGAATTTTGTTTGAATGGGACGTTTGAGTAAAATGTACTCAACAACTCAACTCACAAGTCACAACACATTCATTCATTTCATTTCAAATCCTCATCTTCCACAAACCTCATTCTATTTCCATTGGTTTGATCTTTGGTGGGTAGAGAGTTTGAGGCCTATTTCCTCCTTTCATACAATTTAACTACAATACAACTTCATTCTGCATCAGTCTCAGGCTTAGTATCAGGCCGATGAGTGAGATGCTCGATACGAATAGGGTTTTTTTTTCCATGAAAGAGTAAAGAGAAATACTTTTCGTTGCTTTTGTGGTGAGGTGTGAGGTAATACATTTTTTCGTTTTGAGGTGATGGGACATTTCAGATTGGTGTATGGGACATTTTGTATTGCCTCATGTATGAGGTACACATCACTACTATGCATTTTTGTGTGTTTCTTACAAATATGTAGATTTGTTTCTGAAAAATCTTTAAGATAATAAGTATAATATACGAGTAGATTTGAAGTTATTTAGGCATTTTGTATCAAAATTAGTTATGTAGGTATGTATGGTTTTTTTCAAATAATATTTATGATCATTGAACTTTGCTTACCTTTCAATAGTTAATTCCAACAAACAAATTTAAAAAAAAATCTTTTTAATTCAATAACTTTTTTATTCCATATAATAAATGATTTTATCTCTCAATCATTTTTAATTTCTCGCGTGAGAAAAATAAAATAAAATAAAACTGATGGGTTAACAAAACAAATAAAACTAAAAAAAAACATACACTAAATAAAAACATGCACATATTTAAAGGCGTATGTATATATTTAATATTAATATTATTATTATTATATGCATTTACGTATTAATATATATTTTATAAACTCTTTCTAATTAATAGATAATAATTAACATCATAAAATAATTATTTTAATTTAAATTTTTATTCCAAAATTTTATTTAGATAAATTTAAGGAAAAAGGAGAAGAAAATATGATTACAAAAAGATGAAACTATACAATAAATTATATATAAATTTTTAACATACAAAAAAACATTACGGAATTTATATTAAAAAAAAAGAACAAAATAAAAACGATCGATGTAAGGGATGATGTATTATTTTGTTTTGGTTGTTGGTAAGTTTTTGAATAATTATTATTTATGTTTTTTGTTTTTAAAACTTTTGTTGTTTCTTTTTTTCGTTTATATTTCCAACTCAAATCTTCTCAAGTGTGAGGTCGCATGATGATGCTCAATGTCCTTCCCACTTAAGGGAGGGGGTGAGCATAGCTTACCACTAAAATTTGATGTTGAATGCATTTTCTTGATGGTTGTTGGTGCCCCCGGTGCTGCCATTGCTGCCGCTGCACTCGAATCATTGAAGACACCTTTGCAAACGCTTTTTGCCACTCTATCACTCTCATCATCGGAGCTACTGCTGCTACTGATGTGATCATCACCCATTCTCCTATGATCATTATCATTATCACCAACGAAATCTCTAGATGGCGTTGTTTTGCGAATAATATCGCTAAAGCTGCCCAGGCTTATTGCAAGCTTATTCTGGACGCCACCGCCACCAGTGCTGCTACCACTACGATGATTTGATCGACTGAAGATGCGCATGTTGTTGGTGTTACTGTTGTTGTTGATATTGATGTTGCTACTATTACTAGATGACGTATCATCGATACTACTATTATTACTATTATTTATAACATTATTACAACTTAATCTAAGATTATTATTAACTAATTTTAATTGAGTTGATTTTGGATTTAGATTTTTTAATAAATTAATGTTCTTTGGTTGTTCCACTGGTTTGGTCGTCGTTGTCTTTGTCGTCATCATCATCGTCGGTTTCAAGGTCGACATGGTATTTGTTTGAAGGGGATGTTGGTGGTTGGGGGTTAATGCTTTGGTTAACGGTAATTGTTGTTTATTACCACCACTTTGCAGTGTTAAGGGAGCACTAGTGGTAGTGAAAGACTGTTGATGGGAGGAGGGTGATGATCTGATGTTACGTTGTAAATCAATGTTGATGCAACATGTTGATGTTGGTATGTTGTTGCTGAACATTGGGCTCGATGATGATTTTTTTAAACCTATGAAAGTAGACAAACAAAAAAATTAGACTTCTTTGTGGTTAAATTGACAGTGTTTATGAATATGATAATCAGGGCTGTCGGATGAGTTAAAAAATAATACAAAAGCAATTGATGAATAGCAGTATAGTTCGCCGATAGAGATTTTTTTCTGTGACAGAGCACAGTGATCAAACTAAAAGTGGTAATGGCTGCTTTATGTTCAGAAAGTATCAACGAACCAAATGAGATGTAAATGTATAAGTAAAGTTTGTGGTATTTTCGTTTAATTTCTCTAACGACGGATCTATACGTGAAATAAAAACAAAATAAAAGTTGAATATGGATGCGAATATGAAAATTATAGTGAAAGTGAAAATGAAATAATAAAATGAAAGTGAAATAATGAAATGGATTTGTTAGAATGCTGTTATTGACAGAAAAACTGTACCCATTTAGAATAATAAACAACAACACAAACAAAAAACAAAGCTATGTATGTGCATTCTAATAATATACATGGATATATATAATTTTTATTACAAATGTCGAAATACATAAATTCCAACAATAACCAAAGAAAACTTAAGTAAAATCAGTAAAATTTATTATGAGCCCTATTCTACTAGTTCAGAGTTAATCCGAATCAGTTGTCGGTAATAATGTGCCGTACAATGTACAGTGTAATTTTTGGTTGTTGCAGCTTTATTTTATACCAAAAGTCTAACTAATCGAATATTTTAAAAGATACAATAAAAATTAGTATAGTATACTGGAAAATAAGGCAGATAGTCATTATTCTTAAGTACTTATATACAAAATTTAAATGTACCGATAAGTTGAATAAAGGATATAATACAGAATACAGATAGTATAAGTTGTATTTTAACTCAATTTACTATAAATGTTGAGTCGAAACGAGAAAAAACAAACGCATGGGAAAGAGGTCTAATTTTAAACATTTTGAAACTAGTATCGTGCTGAGGCTATTTTTTATTAAATTGCTTCTGAACAGACCTAATAATGACAGCATAATAGGAATTTTAGTGTGCATTTAAAGGGGCAGGGTTAGCTTTCCCATGAGACCTATGCTGACAATCTTCTTTAGAGTATAGTAGCCTTTGAACAACTATTCACTGGCCCAGTTAAGTCTATCATAGGATGAATTATAATTTACGTAGGAATTTGACTTAATGTACATATACTGGTTGTAATTGAGTTCTTGAAAATATAATGAATATTTGCAGTATACAATGGGCCTTACTAATAATAATCAAACGTTAATGTTGACTTTTAGTTAACTGGAAGGTTAAAAAAAATTTTGAGCTTTAACAAAATGCTACCAATAAACAATTTAATCCTTTCACTAACTAGTCTCCAGACTTTCTATTAAATCTATTATAAAATCTACAACAAATTAGAAAAAATTGTAATGAACTGTCAGAATTTTCACCAAGGTCTATCAAAGTTCAGGAGCTGTCATAATTTGCTCTATAGTCTATACCTTCAAAGTTAAGTATTGCCAAACTCGTTTTCAACAGAAAGCATTGAAGTACTTATAGTACGTCAATTGATTTGAAGTGACGGAGCAAATTTTCAATTGTTTTTTAATTTAGAACACCATATTTTTTTAACAAGCAAACATATTTCTTTATTTATTTTATATAATTTTAATACTTTTCATTTGCAATGTACATACATATAGTAGGTACCAAAGTAAGAAAATCTTAAACTTAAAATATTTTTAAACTATAAATAAGTGAACTGGCATATTTTGTTTGAGAATATTGTTTTTTTTAGGTTTTCTATTGATAAACAGTAGGGGCCAGTTTTTTTCACAGTGTTATCTTAAATCCATAATTATTTTAACTCGTATACAAAAATTCAAAGTTTGAGTTTAGTTTTTAATCATGGATTTAGCTAATCAGCCGATTTCAGTTTATTGATTAACACCATTTAACCAGCACCTCTGTGTATCAAGGCAAAAACTTATCCTAATATGAAAAACCTTAAAAACGTCGTAAAAGTCGTAAACTTAGTAAATCTATCAATATTATAATTCTTTTCAAAAATAAACAAACAAATGCAATTTTAATTTAGTTGTTCGGTTTTGAAAATTGTATTCGACGCATATATTTCTGTATTGTTATTATGTTTTCTTTGTACTTAAGAAAGATCTTTCCGCTATAAATTTGTAAGATAAGCTTTTCAAGCTCATCTAACTCTACTGAATGTGGTTCAAATGTTATTTTTGTTTTTTGTTTTCAAAATAAATACACTTGGATACACACAATTTTACCAATGCAACAACAGACAAAATAATGTTAAATCGATTCCCTTTCAACACAAAAATTACTTTTTTAGATATACGTAATTATGTAAATACATAAAATGGAATCAACAAATTAACCACGTATTTTAAGTAAAATCCAGACGTAATAAATATTTATAAAAAAAAATAAATGATCTATTCCTGTTGCACATAAACATAGAAACAAACAAATGAAGTATCTACTACATTTTCACTTTAAACAAAAATCTGGAAAATCGACCTGATAATATTTGAGTAGATTTAAGTGTTAAATACAAATTTAGGTACCATAAAACAGCACTAAGGCAACTCTTTTTATTTAGTGTTCAACTCTAATCATGGATTTCGGTGTATTAAATTTTGACATATAACTAACGACTAAACTGGAGATTAAATAAGTTATTGGTATGGGGATTTTCTAAAATCTGGAGATTTTCTTTTAACCTTAACACTAAATTTGATTATTAGTAAGGCCCAATGACACATTAAAATTATAGATTTTTATCTATTCCTGTCAATTCATGAGTGGTTATGATGCAGGGAGTTCTTATTTGGCCCACTCTGTATGAAATATTCCGTACAAAATAATTTACGAGTATGTATTTGTGATTTTTTTAAAGCGATTTTTTAAATAACGACAATCTCTATTAATTGAATTACAGTGGTGGTCGAATATTGTCTACGCTTATTTGACTGACTTTCATTTTCATTTTTATAATTTATTATGAATTTGCTTTCGCCTCCTTTTTTGCTTTCATTTATTATTATTGCGTCTGGAATTTTTTACAGTATTCAAGCCCGTAAATATATTTCAATATAGCAAAAATTAAAATGATTGACGCATATAAAATAGCAGCTTTAGGGAGGTTTGGAATTCTGAAAAATGCCCATCAAGAAAAAATAAAAAAAAGGTTCTCAAAAACTTGAGAAGTACACAAGATGGATCTTTTCGACGACCATCATCAAGGAATGCTGAATATTCAAAAATGGAACAAGCATTCTGTAAATGGTAAAAGATTAGGTTATTGCAGTTTAAATAAAAAACATTCACCCATGTTCTGTATTCCGAGTGAAAGTAAATTGAAAACGAATTTCAATTTCACTTTAAATGAAAGAGAATTAGGCCTATTCGGCGAGATCTTTTATTCTTCTATTCTGTTATTCTGCTATGAATTTACATACAAAAGCTTTATCTGTCAACAATGAATTATAATTTTGGTATTCGGCATGCCAAAATCTGTTAAAAATCATAAGAGAATAAAAGACAAACTTCTGTGACTTTTAGCATACAAAATTTCAATAAGTACACAGGTATATCAAGTAAAAATGGATATTTATTTTTTAGTTCGTCAACGAAATGTTCTTAAAAGAAGACAAATGTAAGAAAATATATTAAAACACATATCATATAAACAAATAAGTAGAGTATTGCCATGGTATTCCCTGAAACATATCGTCGCTGTAGATCCAATACCTCGTAACCCAGAAAAGTCGATTTTTCAGGAGAGACAAAAAACTTACTATCAAATAAATGAGAGGCAATGAGAGACGTGTTGTTAAATATGCGCGTGGCTCTGCAATTATAGTTTTTAGGTTCACAGGATATTTTTCATTAGATCCGGAATTTTTTTTCACAATATAATTGCATCATTACCTAAAAATCAAGTTTGTCTCTGAATTCGTGCCAGGTTGTTCTGTTATCCACGAGCTTGGGATTACTTTTTTCTATTATTTCTGCTTCGCTCAGTGATAAAATTACTGGAGTATGATCTGACGATAAACTTGAAAGTTTTATAAACCTAAGATCCCCTATGCAAACAATTGAACAAATTGATCATGAAGTAGAACAATTTATTGCTGATGTGCAGCAGGCTGCAGAAGAAAGTACTCCAACTATTTCGAACGCGAGAGAAAAAGGTATAAAATATCCTATCGAAATAAAGGAGTTGATATTGGAAAAAAGAAGAGCTACAAGAAAATGGCAAACCACGAGATTCCCAGATGATAAGGTAGTTTTTAACCGTCTTAACAACGAATGAAAAAGAAGAATCTGTGAGTTTAAAAATGAGTCACTGAGTAGATTCCTGAAAAGTCTGACGACGGATGCTTCTACCGAATACTCCTTATGCAAAGCAGCTAAGCGCCTAAAAAGACCTCAGACACAAAACCCGCCAATAAAGTCTCAAGATGGTAAATGGATCGGAAACCCGAAACAAAAGGCTGATCTCTTCGCTGAACATCTCGCGAATGTTTTCAAGCCATTCCCAGCAAACACAGCTACAGATCCCTTACAGTTTGTTGACAGAAACGACGAATGTGAAATACGTTTTGTCACGCTCAAAGAAGTAAGAAGCATGTGTCAACATAAGTTGTCTAACAAAAAATCACCAGGGTACGATCTTATAACTGCTCAGGTTTTGAAAGAAATGCCTCTAATAGCCTTCAAGAAACTCCAATTTATAATAAACGCATGCCTTATACTAAGATATGTGCCACATCATTGGAAAATTGCAGAAGTCATTGTTATACCTAAACAAGGTAAGCCACCAGCAGAAGTAACATCTTACAGACCAATATCGCTTATACCAATCATGGCAAAAGTTTTTGAAAAACTGCTACTGAAAAGGCTTAGCAAAATAATTGAAGAAAGAAGACTAATTCCAAGCCATCAATTTGGATTTAGAAATAAACATTCCACGATAGACCAAGTGCATCGAATTACGGATGTTGTGGAAAAGGCACTTGAAGAAAAACAAGTATGCTCTGCTTTATTCTTAGATGTTGCTCAAGCTTTTGACAAGGTTTGGCACTTGGGACTTGAGTATAAACTGCATAGGGACCTTCCCAGGCAGTACTACGAAGTATTGAAATCCTACATTACGAACCGACTCTTTAGTGTACAGTACGACCAAAATTACTCGGAACTTGAGAAAATTGAAGCCGATGTACCACAAGGAAGTGTCCTAGGACCAATCCTGTATCTGTTATATACAAGGGATATTCCAGTGGACAACAACGCTATCATGGCGACCTTTGCTGATGATACTGCAATATTGGTGCCAGATAAATCCGTTACGAAGGCTACACAAAAATTGCAAAATGCAGTCGATAAAGTTAGTGACTGGACGCAGAAATAGCGTAAGAATCGGTACCGAGTAGTGTGGGTCTTTTGAAGATTTCCATCGGATAAAAAAAAAAAAAAAAAAAAAACCTAAAAATCGGTTTTTTCTGGGTTACGAGGTATTCGATCTACAGCGATGATATGTGGTAAAATCGTGTTCTGTGCTATACCATTAGTGTGTAAGAGTTTACTTTTTTGTTCGTCATCCATTTTAATTATGTCAGATGAAATATTTTACTTAATCACAGCTGATTATGATAGCAAATTTAGTTCAGTTTAATAATAGATTTCGTTTTCGAAGTTGCATAACAGACTTTTAGAAAAGTTCGAACTACAAAAATACAAATCATAAAAGATCTTCTAAGGTGGAAATCTTTTATTCCTCATAACAGAAAATCTGTAGCAGAATAACAGATGTGGCAGAATAGGCCTAAATGTTCTGCATTTCGAGTGAATTCAATTTTACGCTATTCACTCCGTATTTATTTTCGAAATGTCAAAATCAGCTCAAAGACAATTTGCGTCATTTATTCGAACAATGTTTTTTGTGGAGAACGAGAATAGATTCACTATTATAGTGGTAGAAGGGACGAAAATTAAGAAGAGAGAGTTCGAAGAAAAGTTTCACGTGGTAAAGCCAAAATTTTAGATCTTCTAGAAGCAGTGTAAGTTAAAATGGGGAATGAAACAACAATTTATTTTAATTAAATCTTAGAAAAAATTTAAAGCTTTATTTACAAGTTTGTCAATTGTCGCGCAAATGTTAAGTTTCAACAAACAAAACTAAGTGAATTGAATTCACCGTAAAAAGCTATGCATTCGAAATGTAGAACAAGAATTTCGATTTCCGAAAACTTAATTCACATTCATCATTTCAGGTGGAATTCAGGGGTGCCAGCACGTAACTTCATACAATCGAGCATTGTCGATCGTAGGTCAACTCGAAACAAGTTATTTTTGGCAGCACGTAATTTGAGACGAGTTTTTTTGTGACTTCCATTTAAAAATATCATTGTGAACTATAAAGTGAAATGTCAAATTGGTATTCTTCTGATATTTCATGCATGTAGATACCTCGGCCCGTGCCTTTTAAGCGAAGTTTTGTACCTTTTAGTATATTTTATATTAGATATGTAACTTGTAAGAAAATTTCTGTTTTTCCTGCCTTGGGTACTTTTAAGCACTCCTATGGCTAAAACATGGTGAAAACTCATAAAAGTGTTCGAAACATCCGTCTGTTTCTTATTTATTGAAATTTTTTTGTTTTTCCATGCTATTTCTTAAAAAAAATTACTGCCAATGATAACTTTTTTCTGTCGAGTGAAAAACCTCATTTTCAAGTTTGTGTGCTGCCAAATCTGACGATACAATCGAGGACACTCGATTGAACCAAAATAGGTGCTGCCGAGGCATCAATTAAACTCGATTGTACCAAGTTACGTACTGGCACCCCAGAACACCAATATTTCACATTCGGAATTAACAAATTACAAGTTATTTTATGCGGAATGCAGAACATCAATATTCGCTTTTGTTCCTCAAATTCACAATAAGTGAACGTGGGTGAATACCTGGCTTAATTTACAGAACAATTTGAAGCGCGCTTTAGAATTCGAATTTTTTTTTTTTTTTATAATCTACCCGCGCTCAAGGGTAATCATCCTTTAAATGTTTCAACACAGCGCGGTCGTGAAGTTAATGAAGAGAAAGAAGGGTAGGAAAGATGTGTGGCACGATGTTCTGAGACTGTTGGTGGTTGTCTCAGATATTTTTATCTCCAGGGATGGCGGCTTTGCTAAAGCGGAGAAATGCCGTGTCTTATTTCTATGTCGTTTATAATTCACATTATTTTTTATTCATGTTCATCCTTGTTGGGCATACTCAGCCTTATTTTGAGATTCGAACGAATAGCTAATTCGATAGAATAGATACTTTCATTCGAATGAACTATCCATATTTTGACATTCGAACGAAAAATGTTCATTGTCGAATGATTGCATAAAATGAACCTCAATTAAATTCATTTTCGAAATCAGCTGTTTGAAATTTACTGACATTTCTATCTGATTTAGTATGACCAAGCTGTTTTTTTTTGATAATTTTTATTTGAAAAAAAATATGGTCTAAAAATAAAACTTTATTATTTAAGAAAAATAAAGTAAAGATAAGTGATGCTAACGGCCCGGTAAAGTTTGAATTTGAATACATCAATAGAAACTGACATTTTAAAATTTTGGAGCATTTAGAAAACGGTATGGTAAGTTTATTGATATCAAAAAGATGTTAAATAAGGGTAAAGCTTCCCTGAATAATAAAATACTTGATTTATGTTTTAATTTTCATGTAAACTAATTTTGTTTTCCAAATTGATAAACAAAAAAAGAAGGCAACTTCAAAGCCACTTAATTTACACAAATCTGGTCACACTTGAATTTTGAACTACCATTTGTAAATTGTTTTATGAAAATAATTGATAAATTGAAGCCAGACGTTAAAAAATCAAAATGGCATTTGTTTTATGTATGAAAAGAGAAAACGGTGAGGAGCAGTTGTATAGGAGAAGGATAATGGATGCATCACATCCATTTTATGCATCCAATACTACTAACATTATACTAAACTTACATGTTTTATGAATCTATTCGCCAGAAAAAATTGAACGAGAATGAAATGACATTTCTTTCGAACGATTCGAAAGTGAAAATTTGCTTAGTTTTCGAAAGATAAATGAACTTTCGAATCGTTCGAATCTCAAAATACAAATTATTCGAATTCGACATACTTTCTAATGAAATCGAATGTCAAAATAAGGCTGACTAGTTTAACTCAATTACATGTTGTTAGTGTTATGCCTGAACAACATGTAATGAGTAAACTAGCAACCCATGGATGACAATTTTAGAAGGTTTTAATGGAATTAAAACGACATAGACGACGGCAGGGATCGAACCTGTGATGATAAGGTTGACAGGCGAGCACACAACCATCGTGCCACGGCCAACCCTTTAAAAAGAGTTTGCGAACAATGCGGGTGAAACTGTGTTGTATTAGAAAAGGATGTGAAGCCGGCGAAGCCAACGTCTTACTTACTTGCCCGCTCAAATGCTAAAGGCTTAGAGAAAATCAAACCTCTCATTATTGAAACATCTAGCGAGGCAAGGTTTTTAAATATAAAACCACTACCAGTTGACTAAGCCTACTCGCATGGAAAAAATGCTAAACCTTGAATGTTGGAAAACTCCACTTTAGTAAGTATAGGTTGAAGAAATTTTGAAACAAAGTATGACATAAAGTGTTATCTAAAGTTCTGTAAGTAAAAACGTATTCAAAATATAACCTTCCGATGTAACAAATTCCTTATACTGGTCCACCACTGTATTTGAAAGTTCTGACTTTGAGTTGTTACTTATTAATGAAAACTTGCTAAAGTTTTTTTTTATATTAAGCGCACTTTTAATGATTAAAGACAGTGCGGGCGTTAAGGTTACAAAAAAAGCAAGACAAAAGGAAGGACACATGGACATAGACAATAGGGTGGTTTAAAAAAAAAGTTACATTTTTTATTTCAAATTCTCAAAGTTAAAGGTTGGATAGAGCAGTAAAAGTATTCGCCCTTAGTCATTGAACTTTGATTTGATGCTCTACAAAAGAGGCGTTAATTGCATGGTTAATAGAAGTAACGTCTGAAGGATGATCGGTGGTATAGATCAATTTGATAGTTAAAACCGATTTTAATAAGAAATAATTATTTTAAAAAGAACAATTTTAATTGTAAAGTTAAAAATTAAATTATGTATGTACATATATTGATTTTTTATTATTTGTTTTAATGTATTGGTTAAATATAGGAAAACGAGAAAGAATTTCTTCTAAGTTCAATATCAATCATTATAAAATTGTAGTCAATTTGTTTTAAGAACCTTCAATCTTATCATTTTTGAAAGCTTCAAGTTAATCAAGAATACAAAATTTATGAGACTTTTGACTTTGAGATAAAATAAAAAAGTATATCTTTCTACCCCTTTTATAGACATACAGGAAACCCAAACGTTTTAGACAGTACGCAGACAGTTTTAGGGTATAAAGGTAAGGAACCCGGGACAAGTTTTTTCACTTGTCTTACGTTTTTTTTTTTGTTTTTACCTTCAATGGAGTTCCTGGGGTTATATTCAAATGCACCACTCATCTTATAGCACGGATCATAGCAACAATTTAAATCGTCTTCAAAATCGGTCCTACCAGATTGTCTGCCGCCGATGGGTAGGGATTGCTCTTGTTGTGTTGGCTTAGTGTGTTCTGGGTGTGCTTGTGGTGTTGTGTAACTAACTTCAAGCGCATGCTGTTTATATTGTTTATAATTTGTTTAGTAGATAATATGATACATATTTTGTTTAAATTAAATTAAAATAATTTTTTTTAGTAAGGAAATCAAAAACCTAGTAAACAAAAAGCTATTTATATTAATTTTGTTTGTTTGTGAAATCATATACAAATGAGTGAGCATTTTTGTTTTTTAAATAGCTTTGGAATAATGTGTAGTGAATTTTTTAAAACTTACTTCACTGTCTGGACATGGCAATTCATCTTTGGATGAGGTTAGTCCTTGCACGAAATTTACATCACTTAATGGGTCCTCAGATGCTAAATGTGCACGGAACTGTTTATTTCTATATAAAGCAAAAAAGAAATATTAAATTTATATCGTATGAATGTATGTGTGTACATATGTTCGACCAAAAAATTGACTTACAGTTTAAAAAAAAAAAAACAAGTGTTTTTAAACTAATTTTGGCTGAAATATTTTGAATAATGTCAATAATTCCTAAACTCTTATCTTCATCAAATTATGCTAAGCAAAAAGTTTAGGTACAAAAAGCGACCATCCTAAAATGTGCAATCCAATCTTTTGTTTAAGAATTTGGCCTATGCATACACTACACATTGGCCTACGCTGCTGTTACCATTAGAACCTCAATTTGTAGCATGTAATCCAATGAGCAGTCAATCGATTTCTAGCAACTGCCACCTCTAAACGAAATGGGGGCTATCGTGAATAAAATTTCCTGGGAAGAATTCACATTTTCGAAAAATCGCGATCGTGAATGAGTTCGAAATATTCCCGAGTAATTTATGGCTATCGTGATTTTCTTCCATTTCTGAGGGATTTTAATGTTATTGGAAGCCTTAAAACTACACATACCTAATTCAAAGGTGTTTTTCGACAACAGATGTATGGTACTTCTTTTTATCGGAGGGGAAAAGTTTCGAGGGAGATTCACGATTGACGAAAAAAATTCAGTGGGAACAAAAAATTCCTAGGGAAACAAAATTTCCATGGAGATTCCCGATAGGCCCCAATATGTTTTTTTTTTTTTTTTTAAGAGTACTGCACCTTGCGAGGAAGTGAAGGATATTCAAGAGTAAGGGCCCTATTATGACTTGCGAGTCTCAAGAAAAAATTGGCGAATGTGACTATTTGGCATTAACGTTTGCGAATCGCCTACTGGCCGTTCGCTTTAAATGTCAAAAATTTGGCTAATTGAAATCTCACTGTATTACAATTAGCAAACGTTCGCCATTATCTATCAAAATAGGTCGATCCGGGATTCTTGGTGACTTTGAATAAAATCGAAATTTGTATGTGAGATTTGAAATTATTGACATATGATACTAGTGAAAATAAGAGTTGGATATCTCAGTTTCCAATAGGATGTGAACCCTTCGGGCAATACATTTCGGACGCATCCTTCTGAAGTGTTTCAACTATATGCAGAAGTGGAATAAGACGTCGAAAACGCTACCCCGCGCGCCGTCAGCTACGACTTCCTCATAAAGTAAAACAGCCCATATCAAGAGAAGTATAATGACTATGAACGATTGAAGCTACTCCAAAATCAAACGGAGCCACAATGAAGCCATTCAAAAATCTAAAAAGAACACTGAGTTGAACTGAAAAATAATTAATGATTTCGTTCATAGAAATTATCTGGAAATTGAAGTGGGTTGGATCTATCTGGCCTTCTTAGTCTACACATCTCTCGTTTTCATCCTCTCATCTTTAAAAAAACAAATCAACACTGCTACTTTATATTTTATTTAATTACTTTCAATGACATATTCACTTGGCAGAATTGTTTTCAAAGGCGGCCGTCGCATAGTGTGGGAATTCGCGAATTTAGCGGAATAAAATTAATAACGCTTGCATTTAAAATTTTTTTTTAATTTTTTTTCTGCTTAGTTCATTGAAAATGTCTATACAATCAAATGTAACTCACATTTTGGTCATATTTTATTTAAGTTTTTGTAAAATGAGCTTTGAAGTGACAGGTTGTTTACACCAAAAAGTACTTTTTTTTTCGAAAATCATAATTTACAAAAAAATCTTTTGAGGAATGATGTATTGTTTAATTTTATTACAATTATGAATAAAATAAAGAAAAAAGTTAATTATTATCAGAGTTTACTAGTTTTTTTTTGCAAACCGATATGTCAATGCCGTTGTTTATGAACTAAAGAAACTCCATTCTTAAAAAGGGTATTAAAACGTACAAGAAATTCTATTTCAAAGCAAGTTTTAAATTAGTTTTATTTCTAGACAATCAATTATTTTTTTTATATTGGTAAGTGTTGTATCACGAAATTTTTCTGGCATATATCATCAAGGATACCAAAAATTAAAATAACCGAAAACTTCCTGTCGAAAAAATACAGTTTCACTGGAATAGACAATTTTTATTTACCAATTCTGTTATTCTTGTAAAATAAAAAGCAAATTTAAAACAATTTTATTTAATTGTTTCTTATATGTTTTGTTTTTATTGTGAACAATTTTACCTTTACTATAATTTTAACTACATTCAACAATTCAACATAATGTATATACATATAACACATTTTATTTACATTATAGATTAGTTTGGAATATCCAAAATTTCAAGAACCTCAGGCTCTAAGTTACTTCGTTTTCTTTTAGGAATACACCTTAGGCTTGCTAGATATGGATCTGATGTAATAAGCAGCATATGAAATCAAATTTTATGTAAAATACGCATAAAAAGCACTTTTGCTCTTCAAATAAAAAATTCGTTTTTTTTATTTTTAAATTAATTTATTTTTGTTACTATTATTGGAACACCCTTTATCCGATATAATAGTTTTTTTTTTATTAATTGATAGTTTCCGTTTTTAATTTTTTAAATAATTTAGTTCTTTTTTTTCTTACTGTTAACTTTGAATTTGAACACCCTGTATTTTTGTTGTAGCTTTCAAATTCACAAAATAATTTTTTTTTGGAACACCCCGTGAAATAAAAAAAGTTTTTTTAATTTATAACATTCTTCTTCTAACCAAATCCCAAAAAGTTATTCGATTTTGACGGTATGCCATCATTTTTTTGCTGGATAGTCATTTAGAAACATTGAAAAAAAATATAGCACAACATAATTGGGGTGTCAAACTTTAGTGATTCTTGATAGATAATAAATCAAGCTTTGCAGTGAATATTGTTTCGAGGCGCAATAACGCGGAATAACTAAAGTTTTGCTCCAATAAAGGTACAAACACCGAAAAAAAACACATTTTTTTAACTTCAATCACCAAAACAAAAATGTGAAACACCCTGTGAAATAAAAAATTACTTACATTATTATACCTTGATATTTAGGAAATATAAAAAAAATAAAACTTATTAAAACACGCACCAAACGCACGAAAAAAAATTAAGAGCAAAGTAATCTCTTCCAGCAAATATACAGAATAAAAATCGCCAACTGCAACTTCAATGCAATTTTTTTTTTGTTTACATGATCCCCACCCAACAGTGCTTTTGTTATCACTTTCTACAATCTTTTAGCTTTAAGAAAAACCGGTTTTGGCATCAATCGAGACTAGTCATTTTTCGAATTAAATTCCGCTAAATTCGCGAATTCCCACACTGTGCGTCGTAGTTCGCTATTCATAATACCACGGCAAAGATAATTCGCCAAATAGTTCGACTAAAGGCGAACGTTCGACTCGAGAGTCATAATAGGGCCCTAAGTATTGTTGTGAAAATTGCTTCTCATTTTAGCAGTTCGGATTCAGCAGAAAATTGAAGGTACCTTCCATTCCCGCCGACAACATGCACAAATGAATGTTTGAGAGTTGTTAATCACTAGGCCCTGGTTCTCTACAAGTCTACAATCGCTTAAGTGTGAGTACTTCGAAATTTAATAATTGTCCAAAAGTACCAAAAATATTGGTAGAAATTGGCAGATTTTAAACTAAATGAACGAACATAATAATTTACTTGGAAAGCAGGTACAAATAATGAACATATCGGGGTTCGACAAAATTTACAGCATACTAAACACTTTGGAGTCATTTTTGAGAAACATATTTTCCTTAACGGTTCGGTTGCGAAAACTCTTATTAGTCGTAAATTATGTATAAGTAAAGTAATTCAGTAAATTTGAAGACAGTCGCCTTAGCTCTTAAAGCCGAAGCTGCAAAACAAGACGGACAAATTAAAGATTTGTGTCAAAATTCCAAGCGTAGTTCTCCTATTTCTTGGCTTTTTTACGACATGGATTCATTAAGGCCCTTATTGCGAATGTCGTCAACGTTCGATTCCATAATAAATTGACACACATGAATTCTTCGTATTTCAGCTAATCACGGTTTTCGATCAGCTGAAACAAAATTTGAAAATTTTAAAACCTTATTTAGAGAATTTACATTTGAATAAAATTTAGACACACATTTCCCTTTGAGAAGGTGAAAAGACTACGAATATATTTAAAAACCAGTTTTTCAAAATTTTGTTCACAAAGATTCTGCTTCAAAATTCTGTACAAAATTATATTTATATAGGAAAATTACAATTGAAATAATATTGGATCTGTAGTTTACGAAAATTCGTAAGATTGATTCTTAAGATAGATTACAAAAACTTCCTATTCTCCTTGGTTAAGTAAATTTACACTAAAATCTACAAATCAGATATTTAACGATCTTCACCGAACGGCAACATTTATATAGAAATATAAATACTCAATTTAAGTAAAATTTTTAGTGGTTCTGCAGAACATTCTTGGCAGTGAGCATGCAGTTGTTCTTCGTATAAGAGTGTTCACTACTTTTGGACTATTACTTTATGTCGAAAGATGTTGCTAGCAAACTAGATTTTAATTTTTAAATTACAAAATACTCGTAGTAAGGCAGTCTAAATATTGAGTTATTTATACATTAGCTAAAAAATTCCTTTTCCATTTCTAGTCACAGGTAAAATAAATAATTTAACTCGGCTTCAAACTATGAAGGTTGAAGCCAAGTTGAAGCCTGCCTGCACACGCTTACCCTGGCTACGGATCAAGGCTACGCAAACTGTCTCGACTGTCGCCTAATAAAAGTTAATGAAAACTTTTGTATGTTTTGCCCGCACTTCCCTTATCAAAAACATTTATCTCAAAAACCATAAAGATCTGTTCATTATCCATTCAGCTGTGAAATCGAAAGACGTCACGCATTAATATTGATTTTCGAAATATTTACCTTCTTCTATTTCAAGAATTTTTATTGGCGTGCGAAGTAAACATTTAAATTATATTAAACCAAATTTGTATGTACACGTTGAACTAAAAAAATTTACCAATTATCATTTGTTTTTCAATACGATTGTTCATGCTAAGTACTTAACAAAAAAAGGCTTCATTATAAAAAAATATGTATTTAGTAAAAATATGCATGTTCACAAAAAGGTTTTTTTGTGAATAGAGAATGAAAAGATCTCTCACAACACAATCTCAAACATCATTTTCGGTGTATAGAAATTTTCTCTCAAAAGAATTATTTTATACTATTGGGGCAATCAGTCCCACTCAATATTGACACCCATTTACAAAATTAACGAATAATTGAAGAATTATTCGACAAGTATACACCCAAAATTTTAACCATTTTACCAAAGTAACTACTTTTCCCTTTTACTACTGTTAGCTTAAATATGTATCCGGGTTGAGCCCCCAAATTATTAAAGGCTTTTTGCTCGAAACTTCTAATTATTACGAGTGTACAGTATATTTTTTAAAAGTTGTTTTTTTTTTTTTTAATGAAATTTTAATGAACATACCTCAATTCAATTTGTTGCATTTGCTGAAAATGTTTTAATTTCTGATTAGCCGAACGCAGTTTTTCTTCGAGGGCTGCATTTTCAACGCACTTAATTGAGTATTTCTCAGAAAATGACAAAATTTCTTGCCTCAATTCTTCGAGTTCCTCTCTGTTAAACAGAACAATTAAAACATTTTTAATAAATAAATTCAATACCAACATCACATTTAACAAAATTTTGAGAATAAAATAAAAGAACTTACTCATTTATTTTGGTGTTATCAATTGAGTGTTCACCCTTTTGGAATTGCCTCAGGAATTCCTGCTTGAAACGTGCTACCTCTCGTTGAACTTCACTTTGGTGTGCCTTACGCATTGCATCTAAAGCAGCCAGAGTTGCCTTTTTTCAAAAAAAAAAAATCATAGCTTAAATTAATATACTATAACGTAAGCTCTTAAAGAAATATTAACCTGTGTCTCTTCGGCTAAAGCTGTCTCCTTCTCCATAAGTAACCTATCGATTTCTTGTCTATGTTTGTCTTCCAAATCATTGATTATTCGACGATGTGATGATTCCATTGCCGTCAGACCTTTCTCGCAGAGTGTCTTAGGAAAAGAAAAGTCGTTGTAAATCTTCCAAACCTACAGCAGAACAAAATAACAAAAAACTCACTCTTAATTGTTCGATCTCCTGTTGGTATCGCTGACGGAAACTCTCCTCATCAGCGATATTCGTAAAGTCTGAGCAATGCGAAAGAATCTGGTCACGGTATGCCTCCTGCAGGCATTCCAATTGCTTGCCATGTTCTACTTCGAGCATTTCCAAACGCCGCTCCATTCGCCTACAGCGTTCACGTTCCTTATTCAGCTCGGACTGAATGAAATCGCGTTCCTGAAGTAGAACTGCATACTCCTCGTCCTGTCGCGAACACTTGCCTTCCAAACTTTCCCTATCGGTTTGATAGTTGCGAACCTTTTCGGTCTGATCCTCCAAGCGATCCATCAGATCTAGATTATCATTCTCCTTGCGACGGCACTCTTCTTCTTTAGACTTCAATTTCAAGGACAGTGTGTCCAGTTCGCGCTCGTGATCTTCCACCAAATTCGACTGCTGGTGGATTTCATCCAGCAGAGAATTACGTTCCCTTTCCAGAGACTCAAGGTTGTGACGCTGACTGTCGACCTGTTGCATCAGCATGGACATGTTTTTGGCATGTTCCTGCTGTAGTCGCATAAGTTGGGATTCATGTTGCACGTGTAAATTACAGATGGTGTCTTGCAACTGGGAGCAACTGGAGCACGAAGCTGTTAAATTTTGCACATTGTCGAGAAGGCTATCAGTTTGGACCCTTAGGTCGCAACATTTCTGACACACGTCCGCGAGAGTGTTCAGCGGAAGGGTGTTAGGTTCGATGAAGGCATTTGGATGAATAGCACGTTTGAGATTACCAATAGACTCTTCCAATTGGCTGAGAAAGTTTGCCATATCTTTGAGTACAGCTCGATCACTGATGAAGTCTATCGTTCGATTTTTATAGACAAACTCAAAGTCAGCTTCTGCTAGAATGTCATCGGGGTTTGAAATCTGCAGATCGTTTGAAAGCTCTTCGAATAGATTCTCATACTTTTGCAAGCTCGACACACTAAACGTATTGCCCGAGTCCACAGCAGAAAGCTGAGCGGTACTGTCCGCGGTTGTATAATCTCCACGTAGAACCGCTATCCTCGCATCCACCAATGCTTTATGGGCGACGATATCGGCAAACTCGGACAGCAGCTGCCGGCCCTCGCTGGCCTTTCGTTCTTGCTCCAGATGCATTCTCCACTGACCCCGTTTCATTTTCTGCAAAGCCTCATCATAGCACTGGGATAGCTGTTCGATGGCATTGTCCATCTCCTTGCGCAGACTCTCATGAACGGCATCAGCAAAT
The DNA here is from genome assembly GCA_911387755.1 of Chrysotoxum bicinctum. Lineage (NCBI taxonomy): Eukaryota > Metazoa > Arthropoda > Insecta > Diptera > Syrphidae > Chrysotoxum > Chrysotoxum bicinctum. The sequence goes on along the minus strand of OU426990.1, from coordinate 97,258,489 downwards.
GACTCGAAGGTTATTCGCTCCTCAGCTGTTAGCGTGTACCCGAATGAAGGTGTGATTGAAGTCTCAAAGCGTTCGGCGTTTCTTATCATTATGTGAGCTATCTCTGATTGCACGAGCTCAGCATTCACTGTTTCTTGTGCTTGCCGCCAAGCTTCTTGAACCGCTCCTTGCACCAAATCATTGGAACTTATGTAGCTGAGTGTCTCTGCTGCCAGGCCAGAAGCCAAATTTTCCATGGCGTTGTTTTTGTACCGTTTTGCGATCAGGTTGATCTCGTTTTGTTGACGAAGAAGTTCTTCGAGAATCTTTGGTTCGACAGGATCCATTTCGGGCACTTTTGTTTTGTCCTTGCGGAATGAGGAGAGGATGAGGCGTCGCGCAAGAACTCCCGCTAGAACATCGAGGCTTCCGCTGGGCTTAAACGCACATTTTCCGCCAAGCTTGGCCTTTAACATCGACATCAGCTGGGAAGTTTCAGCGATTTCAGCACGGGTTTGTCGTTGTCCGAAGAGTTCGGGATTCTCAGCGCGATTGATGGACTCTCGAAGCTTTCCGAAGCAGACACTTTCGAAAGCTATCCTCTCCGCAAGTAACTCAAGGTCCTTGCGGGCTGTGAGTTCATTGCGTTCCCTAAGCACTCGTCTTTGCTTCAGAAGATCCCCCAGTTTACCACGAAGTTGGGCTTCTAGCTGTATTAATGCGATTTTTATTGGATTCGTTTCTGGCAGGAGGATCAGTCCGGGGCCTGTGAGGTCTTCACTTACGACACACGTCTCACACGATTCGCGAATCAGCTTGACCACTTCGACGAGACAACGTTCCACGAACCTATACGAGTCTTTGCGATCAGTGATGGGTGAAACCGATCGACGAGTTCGAGATGTCGATCTCAGCGCCTGCAGTTGATGTAGACTTTGTTCGAGCCTATCCTTACTGCAGATCAGCACTCCCTCTAGGCATTTCAGACGCTCGATCAGATGCTCGGACATTTTTGGACTAGACGAGCTCCGTTTGACATCGATTGTCGGTGCTGACGGTTGTGACGAGGTGAAGCATTCAAAGCGTTTCTCAAGATCGTTGACTCGAATCATAAATTGCAATGAATCAGTACTGGCCGAACTTTCAAGAGATCGCCTGCGAGCTGATTTCTTAACTGAACTCGACGGGGGTGCCTTTACTTGCTGATTTGGTGACTTCTTTTCCAAGTCATCGATTTTCGACTCAAGTTCGGTAACTTTGATTTCGAGTTCCTTCGAGACTGTCAACTGTTCCTTGCCTTTGAGCGAAAGCGATCTTCTTCTTTCTGATTTGGCAAGTTTCTGTTTCAAAGTACGGACCTGTCGTTCGGAGCCACTGTATTTGAGGGTAAGGTCTTGAATGCGTTCAGCCATCATTTGCAGCTGTGACCGATCTTCTATTTGCTGGCGATCGAGATCTTGTTTCAGAGATGCATACGATATTTCCAAAGTATCGAATTGATTTTGTGATTCTTTGAGTTCCCGTTTCATGGCTTTGATCTCACTGACAGCCTTTTCAAACCTCGATCTTAGTTCATTGTATTCATCGGCCAGCATGTCACGATCCAAGCAATATGGGTCAATGTCGCTGATTTGGGTGAGGTCACTCAGCGAATCCATGCGTTTCAGCTTGTGTCGGTTGAGATTACTAAAGCTCGAGGGACTGCAGCTCTCGAGCTCTCGCAACTTTTTGTAGAGCGTTTCGTTTTCCTCTATGCCCCGCGATAGGCGATCTTCGAGATTTTTGATCTTCTTATGACTCTCGCCGACTTCAATCGTCAATCGGTCGACAATTTTTTCCGCATTCCGCTTGGCTTCGTCTAGCTGGCTAGATAGGTTATCTCGAGCTTCTTCCATCTCTCTTATTCGAGCGTTTAATTCTTGTTCGGTTCGCTCAAGGGTTGTAAGGAGTTCTGACATTCGTGCTTCTCGTTCTTGCGCTTCATTACGCAGCACGTCCCGCTCCTTTTCGGCTGCCCCAAGTCGAAATTGAAGCTCCTTATCGATGTTGAGTTCCTCCTGAACCGAGTGGATCACTGGCAATTCATCGGAACCCACACTATCTACGGTGCTCCTTCTCGAGCTTGGCGGAGAGGATCTACTGCGCTTATGAAGCCTTGGGCAGTTCCCAGGGCGCGATCGCATTCGTTCTTTGGCTCTTAGCAATGCAATTGGTATGGGAGGTGATGGCGAAAGGGGAGATCCCCAGTCTACGCTATCTCTCCGCCCACCCTCGGAAGCGGTCCGGTACTCTTCATCCGAGGAAAACATCGCATTCTTTGGAGTCAATGGGGTGACTGGTGTGGTGACAGCTTTTTGTACAATTACTGGGCTTGGGTCTTGAACTAGCTTATTTCCAAGGTTGTTGTTGTTCAAGATTAACTCCTGATTTCTTTGAGCCTTGATAAAATCCTTCTCTATTTCACTCTTGATGTCATCGCTCGTATTATCTTTGATTATCAGTTCTGTTGCCAGGATGCATTCGTTTTCAACCTTTGGCTCTGGCTGAAGGCCCGCAGCATTTTTCAAAACTGTCATCCAACTGTTGCGTGAATTCGCCGATAAACTTGACAGAACCAGACGCCGTTTATCCCAAGTCGACAGTTGAAAGGCGTAATTTCGTGAAGCATTCACTTCTGTGACACTGGTTAAGCTATTCACATCGAGCACACCGTCCAGCACGCCACGTTCTTCTGACACCGGATCTCGATAATAGAATAATGCTGCTCCACTTAGCGTGAACCAATGTTTCGTCCATTCACCCGTTCGTCCGTCCTGCTTCATCAGCCAACCTTTTTTCGAATTCAGAATTTCCTCAGCAGGCAAGTTGACTCTTAGTTCTGATGTTTTGGCCAAATAGTTCGTCGATAGGTCATCTAAATTACATCCACCATCTGGATCGCCTCGCTCATGGGCCTGGGACTGTTTTTGTTGTTGCTGTTGGAGTAGGCGCAACTGCTGTTGCAATCTGGGACTAGATTTATTAAGATTATTACCACCGGTCGCTTGTTCTAGAACGGGCGGAATTTTCTTGACTATGGCTGACACAATGGCCGGCGTTGAATTCGATGCCAGAGGCAATGACTTTGGTCTTAGATTGACAACGGTTGTGTGGGCAGGTCGATAATGGGGGAAATCCGTTTCGTCGCGGGTTGGTTTTTCGTCGTTTAAGCCCTGCGTCTGACTATTTAGGGCGTTGTTTACCGTTGTAACTGTTACATTGATTTTATTTACACCGGACGTGCTCCAGCGGTTGGATGTTTGACTTAGATTGGTGATTGTGTTGGCTATGTCCTTGAGTTTTTCATCGCGACGTACATCTTCGATCAGCAAACAGGGTGGAACTGTAATGGAAAATAAATTGTTCGTTTTAAAGAAAGAATAAGTAGAAGAAAATATGAGATAAAAATCATCAACTATGTAGCTCAAATGTCGAAATCCCGAAGCATCTGGATGTTTCAAGAATCGATAGATGAAAATTGCACAAATTCAAAATCAAGGCAGCGCATATAAAACTGACTTATGGTCTATGTACTGCATCCATTCCTTTCAACCCTGTAAATATGCTCAGTTTACCCAGGAGAAATACCCAAAAATACCGCTATATTAAGGAATTACTCAGTTGTAGGGACTATCTAAACTCTGGATCGAAAACAATCGGAAGATTGCAAACACAATATACAGCTTAACTAACTGACAAATGACGGAATCCCGGAATTCTCCAAATATTCAATGAAATAGGTCGTTGGAAATTGGTAAAGAGACTACAATATGGTTGATCTGAAAACCAATGTAAATAGCTCTAGTTTGAGTCAGGAATTGAAGAGGAACCGTAAGGACACTTCAAAACATTTGGAGAAAGCTGAAACCGACATGATATTCGGATGTTGTTGACGAGGAAGCCTTAAGATGAAATTTGTCAACTAATAGGATTTCCGTCTTCTATTCAATGTTTCGTTTAAATTGTATGTTTCAGAGTAGGCTTTAAGCTAAAGTCAATATTCGAATTATATAATACAGCTGGAACATAGTAGATATCTTTAAATCAAACAACTATTGGCCTGATAGCATTAAGCCCATAAGCCTTTAAAACGTCGCTTACAAATATTTATTTTACATAAACATGTCAATGAAACTATTCAAGTTAATAAAAATTACTCGTAAAAAATAAAACCTACCCGTGTTAATTTTCTTAAAGTGTTATTTAAAGACATACACAGCTCATTAAACATTAAACAAGACTGAACAAATATTATTGACATTGTAAATTATATGAAGTCAGCCAGTTGAATACATTAGTCAAATAATGGTGATTGTCTTCTGAGCCGCAAAACGCTGTTTTTAATGCCAAACAATCGCTGAACTCGAACCCAACCTTGAACTCTGGCCAGAAACATTTAAGCCAATAAAACATAAGTTCCCAAATAAAAATTCAAAAGGTAACATCGACCACAGACCACAGTCTTTCTGATCCTCAATGTTATTGTTTGGCAGTAATTTCAAACAAATTGTTTTGCTTTTTTTTTGTACAGAATCACATACAGTCAAAACCCTCTATAAGTAGAGAGTTACGAGTTTTGTCTTGAAATTTAGACTGGAAACCAAGTTTCTTCTCATTGCGGAAAATTTTAACCAAAATCTTAAAGATTTCAGGTATTCTTTAAGTCTTTAACTGGGTTTCTATTTGTTTTTGTTTTAAGATGGGGACCAGCCTGGCAATTTGTTGACGCAATGGGTGGACCAATTTTCTAGACAAATTTCGTGCTGGACGTTTTGAAGTGATTCCCTTGCGATGCGATGGTGCTCAGCAAAGATAAGGTCCAATTGTTGAGGTGTTCCCTTAATTCTCAATAGTTCAACCCTCAGCGATGCGATCTCGACCATAAATACGGGATCTTCAGTGGTGGTTTGACCGGCTTCATTATGCTAGTGCCAAAAACATGGAATCAGTCATAAACGAGCCCTTTCGGATGTCATTGCATGATCCGTCATGCTCTTCGTCTTACCTACCTCGGTATATCGGCTATTACGGAGTTGACCTTTCCTTTTCGATCTACTATCAGAAACCTCAATTATTTGTTCTGCATCAACGTAATTGACATAACATACTGTTTATGTTTTACCATCCGAGAAAGAACATTTGACCTCTCCTTAAGGAGCGTTGGTATTGGTAGAGTACTGGTAGTTGCCGTGAATTTGGCAAACAGAAGAGAAATCCAAAGAGGGACGCCCCAGATAATAAAAATACCGGAAAATCGTGGAAGTCTACAGCAATCTTTTCGAAAAACAAGAGAAGGTTGTCGAGCACAACAGGTCTCGAAATTAGACTTACCAACCTTAGTCAAAAGGTCCGTTCCAAGAAAAAAACGAAAAAATGTAATCTCATACAGCAACGCAACCGCGTACCAGGAATTGAATGTGAATGAGCCACAAACTAACAATGTTGTAGAGGCCAAGTTCTCGGAGATGTTGTTTTCATTTTATACTCATTATCGGTAAGGGTAGGTCCCAACTCTAGTTTCGACTATAGCGAGGTGCTCAAATTGTAAAGTTTAAGTACGTGATCGGACGAGTTTTCTAGGAACTTGCTTAGTACGAGCGTCACTTGGATTCGCCTAGACTGGGGATGGCTTTAAGTTGAAGCTCATCGTGACTAACCTTGAACAACCGAAGGCCCATCATGGGCAAACCGATCGGACAAGAACTTATCCGCGGACTTAAGAGGTAAAATCCACTGGCTTCTATGTACGGCAGAGGGTAGACGAATCGCAGAAAAACAACTGATCTTACTCGTATCTTCTAAGAATCAACGAAGAAAGCCGGAAAGCCTTCGAGAACACCATTACGACCTGATTATGCTATCAAAACGGCTCATTTCAGTATCGATACAAAAATAAAAGGACACAGAAGTGTTAAGATCTGTGCATTTCAGTAGTTTTTTCGAAGGTCTAGGTTTGTTTACGTTTTTACACTCTACAGAAGGACTTCTTTGATATTTTTTCCTCAATAAAATAAAATACGAACGAGCTTAGCATTCTCAGGTATAATTTCATACTAAGCACACAGATAAGTCAAAACAAAGATCACCTATCTATCAAGCAATGCGTCAAACTCCATCTATACTATATAAATTAATGAAAAATCCTCCACAAAATCCGAAAAGAAATGCAATTTTTTGAGGAAAAATTAATTTGAGTGCTTTTCGGTGACGTCTGGATCAAAAATATGTAAATACCTATGTCCAAACGTCTATGTCATAGGAAGTTCTACTGATGGCTATGATCATGACAATGGACTACAAAATCTTCTGAAAAATACAAATTTTTCGTAAATAAAACCATTTTAGTGATTTACAGTGACAGTTCTCGATCAGTTTCGGATCGATCATTTTAACTACTTTTGATTATGAAATCAATTCCAGAAGTGGTTGCCTTTCTTTAGAAGAAGAATTGTCATTATAAATTTGTTTGAGAATATTTTTCAAACAATGTCAATATAGTGAAAACCGAAAATTACAAAATAAATATACATATAAGGCATTGTCAAAGCCCCCATCAAACACTTCACGTTAATTCTATAATCTAGAAATGTACTGTGTTGTTGAGACACGGGAACAAAAATACAACTTTACGAACACAGCCAAATAAATGAGAACTACCAATAAAACGCACATTTAACAAAGTAACCTTAAAGATAATTATATATGGGAATAAACAGATCGAAACTAAATTCATAAAAATTTCATTTAAAAGAAAGTTTAATGGAAGGAAGTTTAAATTCCAGAAAAAGCGTTAATTTACACATTGGAAATGCGAATGGGATTTTATGAGAAAGCTGCATATAAACCAATAATTTTTGGTTCTGACTTTTCATTACACATTTTTCACAAATCGAATTTTTATTCTCACTTTTCTTTGTTTTACTCACAGAGTATTGAAACGTCTGGCTTCTAAGTTCGCCCCTCTAATTAATTCACTACAAATATTCGACCAAGAGGACTTCGACTGTGTTTCTATAGCCATCCATGTGTGTGCTGTGTGTAAAGTTAAACAATTTTTAAAGGATAATATGTTATTCCTTCCATTTTTCCATTTTATCCCCAACTGATGGCCATCTACATTTTTACCAACAAAAAATAAGATAAATAAGTGCTAAGCACGATCGAATATAAATTGCCAAAGTATCTGAACAAATTTAATTAAGTCATTCGAAGAAGATGAAGAACATCCTGCCCCTCCCACTCAATCAAATGCACTCAAAACAATCGACTGTATAACCTCGAAATAACTATAAAAACCGACTTCGATGGACGGATGCTTATTTGATTGGCTTGGCTGGAGAAGTAGTTAGCAACAGATTTGTTTTGAAGATTGTACTTGAGATAAAGTGAAATTATTGTTTTCTCGTGTTAATGGGCTTCAATTTGTATGAAAATCATAGTCAAAGACTGTACTGCAGGCAATCTAAAATTCTAAATTTTTTTATCGACTGAAAATTTTATAAGATTTTATCGTTATTGTGAATGATTTTTTTGATAGGCATGGTATTACGGATATCAACAAAATAGATACACATCAATTTTCTTATCAACCATAAATTCTTGATTGAAACGTAAGAACAACTTACATTACATTTTCGCACACAAAATTTTCCTTTTCGTGGCCGACAAAAAACAAATAAATATTTCAAACGTGCAACTTTTGATAAGTAGATATTCACAATCAGTCTAAAATTACCAGTTGATACCCATAATACCAAATTATCAACTAATTGATAGAAATTATCGACTATCAAATTAAAACTCATAATAGAGCTGTAAGTCTGGATATGTATTTTAAAACTTTCTTTTTGGTTAATGCTACTTAGTTTTCTTACGACTCCCAAGTAGGTAGGAATCAAACACTGACAAAAACTCAATTTTTGGTTCTTAACTTTTGAAAGAATAAATCGTACAAAAATACTCTTATTATGGAAAGACAGATAACTAAGTTTCCGAGCGATCGATTTTTTTGAAGCCATTTTCCACGACTCTTCCAAACATATTCACCGTAACGTTTCAATATAGAGTTCAATATTGTTCCTGTCCTCGTGTAACGATCAATTATCACATATCACAAATTTTAGGTCCATCCAATTCTTGCCAATAACGTTTTTCCATTATGACACGATAGTGAGCTGCATTGTAACTTGCACTAATTTTCATTGATATAAAAACACGGTCCAGTCCAATTACACTTTTGGCAGGAAATCCACACCACATGATCACTTTTGTGCATGCAATGGATAATGATTTATATTGCTTAAGTTGATTTTTCAACGATACTTCGACGAATAAGAAAACGCTATTGGTAGAGGAACAATTATGCTGAAAATATTGACTTGTATTTATCCACAATAGTATGCACAACGTGTCTGGTGGAACCGTTAAACGATTAAAAATGCAACTACTGACTCAGAATTTCGGTAGTAATCTGTATACATATAGTGTTACAAACGGAAATCGCATGTCTCCAATCCTTAAAACGTGCAATAATACCATTTGGGAAAAATGTACAAAAAATCGAGCAAAGTGCTTTCCCGGACTCTTGGTGTTCTTCGAGGAAACATCCAGAACCGGCAAACTGTGCCTATTATTCCGCGATCAATGCCCGCAGATGAGCTGAATGCATGCTTGAAATCGTATCATATCTTTGAAACTGATTCAAGAAAATCACGCTATCGACGAACATGAGTTTGTATTTCCTACATGAGCTGTCTGCTCAAATATTCTCAAACTCAAACTTTTATATATTTGAAATGACAAAATTCCAATTGATCGCCCACGAATACAATTTCGTTCCTGCTAATCTTCTGTTAAATGCAACTTTATACTCAAGTAGTTGTCTTCAAGATATTCCCACGTCCTACAACCAACTACAAAAAGCCGAATTGGCTGTGAGAACGTTTAGTTTTTAACCAAAAAGTGATGATGTCAGTAAGACAATGAGCATTTTAAATTTAAATTTAAAATGACCGGCGAAACAGTCAAATACAAATTGAAGGACACAGTAATGCACGAAGAACAATTTTTAATACATTGCAACTACTCGGAATTCCAGTGCACGTATTAACACAAGGTTGGATCACCGGTGTTGCTTATTCGCATCTTAAACGCGCACGGAACTAGATTGACCATATACAAATTGTCACCAAATTTAATCGAAGCAACAACCATCGGTGGCAAATACAAAGGCGAAGACGTACTTATTCCACCCATATCGATGATTTCCAATGATTAACCATTCAAAGTCAAGTGGCTTCAGTTGCTTTTGCTATTACCATCAACAAAGCACAAGGATAATAGTTGATCATTAGTGGCTCTAATTATGAAAGTTCATATTTTCGCTTAACGAAGTAAATGATGGTTTCCCCCAAGGAAGTGTTCTTGGTCCAGTACTCTTCATTCTTTACACTTGCAATATATCCCAAGAACCAACATAGTTTATGTATTACGTTTTGACTATATTGGCTGATGAAGGTACCGTTATTGTTTTGTATTTCATGTTTGTATGCATGCGAATGAATTTATAAAGCACCCGAAAAGATATAATCATTTATATAAGTAATGAATTTTCGAACTTGTGATTGATGTCAGATCCGCCTTTGACGATAACAATGAAAACTTTTTTAAGTACTCAAAACACATCACTTAAGGGCATTAAGTTCGACTAATAAAATATCATTGACTCCTCTGGAAACTAAAATGGCTTCAATGGTTTTATCTTTTAAGTGATTCTATTGATGCACCCTTGACCGCCCATTTTCATGTATATACTATCCAGAAACCTACATCGAAATCGTAAGAAAATTTTTTTCTAAAGTTTCGAGAAATTAAACGCTTTAGTAATTCTGTGGTGTAATTTAATAAGCAATTTAGGTGAGGAGAAAAAAATATATTAATGATTGTGTGCTCCCACTGACTTGTATTTACTTTTTTTTGTATTCTGAAACTGGGTATAATTATACTGTCAAGGTCAAAAAAATTGACGTACGTTTAAATTTATTCAACTGCAAAACACCTGACATAAGGCTGAGTTCTACAAATTATCATTTGGAAGATAATTTTGGATTGAATCTGAGTGTAATGTAGTTAAGAAAACTGAAAAAAAGGGTGAATCTATCCCCGTACCACGTACGAATAAAGTAAAGCATCAACACTCACAAAATTGTCTCACAGAACCATTATTTCACTTCGTGTAAATGGATGTCGTTAAAGCCTTAGTTTCATCTATTATTTTGCCAGTTTTTTGACAGAAATTCTGACATTTGTCATTCTTGTAAATGCAACATAATGCCGGATTTGGACAAATAAAATAAGTATGACAAGTTGTTATACCTAATTTCATCAATTTTCTTAAGATTTAGGAATTGATGGTGTAAATGGTATAAAATCTGCCGGTATTTACTTCATTTAAAAACATAAGTGCGACTAACATTTAATCTTTACAAAATAAAGGAAACGATTGCTAATTGTTGCCCGTATAGATGTACGAGTATGTTCATCGGAATTGATTTTGTTCATTATTTAGCCAGTTTTATTGTGACAGTCACTCTGAGAGTCATGAACATCAGCCCATGCTGTGTTGAACATTATAAGGGTCTCTTGACATACCCTTCAGCGCGCATGAATTATAAAACAAAAAAACCAAGAAACTATCTGTTAACGTTTTGAGTTAATTAACGATTTATACCAGTAAAACCAATTTCTTTTGTATTTATGGCTCAAGTGAAGTAAAGTTTTTAAGAATAATATTTTTCCTTAGTAGGAGAAAAGGTATAAATTTTATATGAAAATAAAGTATAAGAAAAACTCCGAGATGTTTGTCATTTCAATCTTCAATCAACTCGTACTCAACTACATTTCAACTCAATTTGACGTAAAAAAGGCAATACTTTTCCAACACATCCCTCAACTTATTCTAAACTGATTTGCTTGATAATCGCGTTTCATCTTTTGCTTCAAATCTCGATTGGATAAGGGGATCGAGCATCTTAAATGTTGAAAATGTCAAAAGAATGAACAAAAATTATATAAGCACAAAAAAAGTTCGAATAAAACCCCATTTTCAGCTTATTTTGACATATAATATGCCAAGGGTACCAACTTTAAAATTAAAACTAATAGTGACTATAATGTTTTATTGGGATTCGCAGATATTCCTATTCACAAAATATTTATTTTGACACTTTTTTTTTTGATTAGAAGATATTAAGACTTCAAAAATAGTTAAATTTAAAGAATTTAGATTTTTCACATACAAGTTGCTGAACTGCCAAAGTTTATAATGTGGATTTTCTGAGCAGATTGATCTTTTTGGAACAATTTTCCTGGGCTTAATATGACGTCAGATTTTAAAATGCAATAATGAAATCGATTTATATTTATTCCTACTGTTGGAAAATCAAAAGTCTTCTTGCCAATATTGTTGAGTTTAAAATTTGAGACATTTATTATTTTTAATTCAATTTTAAATTATTTTGTCTAAGTTTTCAAAAACCAGTCTTTCCCCCCTATTACGGTTAGCGAATCGAACGTTCGAAGTGAGATGTTTTCATTAGCGAACTAACACATTCGACATACCACGGTTGGCGAACTTTACAATTCGAGTTCGAAATTCAGTGCTACCAATAAAAAAAATAACAGAAATAAATAAAACGTCAACTCACGAAATTTCAAAAAAAACTATTGTTTTCATTAATTGATAATTTGATTGTTTATTAAAAATATAAAATCAACCAAAATGATAAGCAACATAGATTTGTTTTTTGAAGAAAACGAAACCCACAGAAAAAAAGTAAGAATGCTTCGACTGCGCAAGAGTATTCGAGACAACTCCAATGTCTTAGAACTCCCTGAACATCTGTAAGTAGACAAAATATTTTGTACGAAAATTCTTTAAGACTAAATTTTTTAAGCTTCAGATCATATTTTCGACTGAATAAGGAAGCGTTTCTTTTTGTATTAAACAAGTTGGAAGGCCAATTTCAAAACTCAAGCACCTCCTCAATTCCTGCTATACTAAAATTAGCGTGTTCCCTAAGATTTTTTGCCAGTGGGAGTTATCAGAGCAGCGTAGGAAATGATTTCGACCTAGGCCTTTCACAATCCTCGGTTTCCCTAATACTAAAAGAAGTTGTGTGTGCAATTGAAGACAAATTATGTCCAACCTGGATTAATCTAAACATGTCACCTGATGAAAAACAAAACGCACGGAACTACTTCTTTTCAACGTCGAGGTTACCTGGAGTAATTGGATGTGTTGACGGAACCCATATAGGAATTGTTGCTCCGATTGATTTACGTCATCAATATCTTAATAGAAAAGGATATTACAGTTTAAATGCTATGATTGTAAGCTTTTGCTTGAGTTTGGCTTTTGGTTTTTAATGCAAAGTTTTCAGGCGTGTGATCATAAGATGTGTATACGTTACGTTGACTCAAGATATCCTGGATCGACTCATGATTCCTTTGTATGGAACTGCAGCCATCTTAAGTCAGTTCTTGAAACATGGTATCAAAGAGGAGAACGTTCAATGTTCCTTGGTAATTTTTAAAAATATTTTAATTTATAGTTTAATAATTCCTTTCTTCATTTTAGGAGACGCCGGTTATCCACTATCATCTTGTTTGCTCACTCCTTTCAGAAATGTAAGTTCTGGTTCAAGACAGTCTTTATTCAATACGCAACACGCCAAAGCCAGAAATATAAAAGAAAGGACAATTGGTGTCCTTAAAAGTCGTTTTCGATGTCTTTTAAATGAAAGGAAAATGCATTACGCTCCTTCAAAGGCAAAACAAATTGTGAATGTATGTTGTGCCCTAAACAACATTTGCATAAAATACCGAATTACAGATCCAGAGATTGTAGCCGAGGAAATAACTTTGCCAACAGAAGGAATACAATTCGAAACTCCAAGCAGTACAGAAGCTGAACGCAGAAGAAATGAAATAATGGAATCCCTGTAGATTATAAAAAAATATCATTGGAATGCAATTCAAGTTCAGGGTTTATTTTGCTTTAATTAAAATTAAACAATATATTTGATTAAAAAATTAAGTCTTGACTCTTCATCAATAAAAAAGAATAAATAATTTAAAGAATTCATTCATATTTTTTTAAATTTAAGCATCTGCAATTCGTGCTTTTTCCTTTCCATTTCCAGATATTCAACATGCCGACGGTTTTTATCCAGATTCTCTTTTTCTTTTCTATTTTCCGTTGCTTTTAATACAGCAAGTTTCTCTTTTTGAATTTCGTATATTTTTCTTGAAAACCTGGCGATATCGGACAAAAACAATTGTTTTTCTTTTTCGATTTTTAGCAACTCTGCTTGTGTTTGAGTTTGTCCTTGTAACAACTGAAGGCGCTCTTTTTCGGGATTCTCATTCGTTGTCGTTCTTTTCATTGGTGATGGTGGTGGTTGTTGTGATTGTTGTTGTTTAGCGGCTTCTCCAGTGTCTTCTTGAGGCAGAATTGCAATGTCCAGTAGTTCTTGTATGTTGACCAATGAATCCTCTGTAATTTGGCTAGATGAACCAAAGCACATACCTTCTGGTCTTACAGCTTGCTCAAGTCCAAGCAGTTCATTCACAGCTTGTTCCAAAGGAGTTAAGGAAACTTGGGAGTATTTACTCCCACCAGTAGCCACAACTTCGGCTTTATTCATCGAGAGCTTTCTCTTGATTTTAAGCTTATAATCCAGCCAAACCTGTTGATTGTACATAAATAAAAGTTTTAATTTTGAAACTTTTTTTCAAATTCAAATTACCTTGTGCCATTCTTTTCCATCGCGATTAGGTGGCCCAAGTGAGTTGAGGGTTGTAGCAAATCGGTCCCAATATTCCTTTTGGTTTTTTTTGAAGAACCAAACTCTCCAACACCTCTTGCTAGATTCGGGTTCGTTTCCATCAGTTCGACTAACTTTTCGAACTGATTTCTATTTGTTCTCTTGCAGCTGAATAAGAAATTTATTGATCCATGTTACATATTTTAGAAAAGAAATAAAATTGTATATGTACATACCTTGTTTTATTTTCTGACATTTCTTTTACACAAGGTTCGACCTTTTTTCACAAAATGTTTAACGTTCGACAAATAATAACACGAATGACGTTCAAATCAACGAACATTCGATTCTCACAATACAGTGAGATCTAACTTCGAAAAATTTATGACATTTAAGTCGAATCAAAGGTAATAATAATACCGTAATACTACTTTCTCACACTCACATGTTTATTCGTTCGACTCGCCAGCGGTAATAGGGGGGTTTATATGCTAAATATTCGAATTACTTCAGAATCGTTCTTGATTCAAAACAATATTTTGTTCAAATTATATGATATCGATATCGATATCCGTAGTTGAGGTAAGCGGACCCAGGCATGTGCATTTTCAGATTCAGTATCTAGGGGAAGGTGGCCTAAAATGGCAACCCCTAAGAAAAATATGACATATGTCGCAAAAAAGTGACATTTTAGCTTAAATGTTATATTCTTTCCAAAGTTAAATCAATAACGCTTACATTTTTTTTGCTTTACGAGTTTAATAAGTTTCAAAAAGTATTTAAAATATTTAATTTTCAAAAACTTTTCAAATTCCAACGATCAAAATTGTACGGGTAAAATGGCATACTACCATACTGGTATGCCATTTTACCCTTGCAAGTGAACCAACTAGACAAGTAAACCAAAATTTCAGTAAATGAATAAGAAATACTTAATACTTACATCAATTTTCTGTTTTCACCAAAATTTAGTGTTTTTTTATATTTTTTTTGTTATTAAACTTTTTACAACATTTTATTGGTTCTACTTTTGTAGATGGCAAGAGACAGTTTGACCTGTAAAATTTCAAACAATAGCTTCAAGTTGCTAATATTTTTTATATGACGATGATGCCAGATAAACTAAAGAATTGTGTTACCAAAACCTTCTAATTTTGTTGGATTCTACAATTTGTAGCAATGGGGCCTTTTTACCTTGATGGGCCATTTTAGGCCACCTTCCCCTACTTAAAATACAAACATTTAAATAGGTGCTACAAAAATTCAAAATACGCAGTTTAAATGGGTTGCATTTGGCAAGTTCAGCTCGGATCATTTGTTTTTTTTACACAATTTTTTTTTCAATAAAAAGAATCAGCCTAATTTTGAGATTCGAACGAATAGCTAATTCGATAGAATAGATACTTTCATTCGAATGAACTATCCATATTTTGACATTCGAACGAAAAATGTTCATTGTCGAATGATTGCATAAAATGAACCTCAATTAAATTCATTTTCGAAATCAGCTGTTTGAAATTTACTGACATTTCTATCTGATTTAGTATGACCAAGCTGTTTTTTTTTTGATAATTTTTATTTCAAAAAAAATATGGTCTAAAAATAAAATTTTATTATTTAAGCAAAATAAAGTAAAGATAAGTGATGCTAACGGCCCGGTAAAGTATGAATTTGAATACATCAATAAAAACTGACATTTTCAAATTTTGGAGCATTTAGAAAACAGTATGGTAAGTTTATTGATATCAAAAAGATGTTAAATAAGGGTAAAACTTCCCTGAATAATAAAATACTTGATTTATGTTTTAATTTTCATGTAAACTAATTTTGTTTTCCAAATTGATAAACAAAAAAAGAAGTCAACTTCAAAGCCACTTAATTTACACAAATCTGGTCACACTTGAATTTTGAACTACCATTTGTAAATTGTTTTATGAAAATAATTGATAAATTGAAGCCAGACGTTAAAAAATCAAAATGGCATTTGTTTTATGTATGAAAAGAGAAAACGGTGAGGAGCGGTTGTATAGGAGAAGAATAATGGATGCATCACATCCATTTTATGCATCCAATACTACTAACATTATACTAAACTTACATGTTTTATGAATCTATTCGTCAGAAAAAATTGAACGAGAATGAAATGACATTTCTTTCGAACGATTCGAAAGTGAAAATTTGCTTAGTTTTCGAAAGATAAATGAACTTTCCATTGATAAGGTGAACTTTCGAATCGTTCGAATCTCAAAATACAAATTATTCGAATTCGACATACTTTCTAATGAAATCGAATGTCAAAATAAGGCTGAATGTCTTTCTACGATCTGACAATTCTCTTTTCAGTTGAAGTCTTATTTCACATTATATATCAGTAATTTTCTTATCGCGTGTTTGTTGCAATGTTATCTCAATTCTAATGTTTCACAACACGAAATTCAATTCTCAGAATAATTGAAAGGATCAATTACTGTCATTCGACATATGTATAAAAAAAACAGAAACAATTAAACCCCCACAAGAGAACGATACATAAACCAAATGAACAAAAATCAAAGAAAATCTCCTCAGGTGAGAACATAACTACGAGTAGTAAACACAAATCTTGTCTTAAAGTACTCGTATGAAAAAAGATACATTTTTTAAATCATTATCCTCACTTTATTTGCGGGCTGCATCTGGTCAATAGACCCTCACATACTTTGTAAGTCCTTGAATAAACCTCTGATGCAAGCATTATCTTCTTCGTCACAGGAGCTCTCTATAACCAACAACAACAAGCTTCTCAAAATCTAATTGAACAACTCATGGCAAACTATCAAAGTTATAATTTTCCAACCCAACCGACAACAATTCATTCTCGAAGATGATCCTCCAGCCTCCACACTTTTCTAGCTCCTTAGTTTGAGTTGTTGTATAATATGTAATCGGGGATCCGCTTCAAGAGCAATTGCCTCCTGTCAGATTTTAGCTAGAATCCTTAACAATCTTTGTATGGACCACATATTCAAGGTTCTGGTAGAATTTGTCTTTGGATTGGACCTTAAGCTTTTTGTGATAGAATGTATTGGTTACAGTAGGAATCTATCGTATATGAATAGCTTGCGTCGTGCGTCGTGTCGTCCATTCTTTGGCTTATTTATGCCACGATCAACGCAACGCATCGATGTCGATGGCCTGAGGTGTAAATGGCGACGATGACGACGACGATCAGTCCTTTGGATTGTGTGTATTCCAATGAATTGGTTCCAATTTATACACGATTTACCCCCGAGAAGTTATTTCCTATACACTTAAAGAAAAGTTAAAATCTAAAAATTCAATCTAACCTTAAAAAAAGTTCTGTTTTATTTTTTCTAAAATTAGGTTTTAATTTTGAATTCATTCTCATTCAAGAATGTTTTAAATTTAATCTGACTTTCGTTGTATAAAGTGGAAGACACGTGTTCCAAAATTATCTAAAGTTCTAAAATCATCCTCATTTAAGAGCGTTTAGTATTCAATTTTTACATTTTCGTGTACTAAACTAAAACCAACTTTTCTAAAATTAAAAAAGACAATAATTCTCATTTTAAATCTTTTGGTAGTACATATAAG
The DNA here is from genome assembly GCA_911387755.1 of Chrysotoxum bicinctum. Classification (NCBI taxonomy): domain Eukaryota; kingdom Metazoa; phylum Arthropoda; class Insecta; order Diptera; family Syrphidae; genus Chrysotoxum; species Chrysotoxum bicinctum. The sequence continues at coordinate 97,241,051 of OU426990.1, read as the reverse complement.
TAATATTTCTCTCTAAATTTAGGAATTTTTTTTACAATTTGTACTAAATTTAAGAAAACTTCTTAAGTTAAAAATAGATTTAAGAAAACTTCCAAAGCTAAGCAATAAATTCGCTGCATATAGCTGCATCTAATGACCAAAGATTAACCAATACAAAAAGTATGTACACAGGCTCTATTAAAAAGTCCATACTCATTTTAAGAAAATTATCCCAAAATAAAAAGAAGTTCTAAAATCATTCTTTTATGAACTTTTGTTATTCAACTTAAATAGCAAAATTTTAGAAGTTAAAATTATTTTTTTTGTTAACTACTATTAAGATCGAAGGACATTTGGAATTTACATACTTTTAGTACAGTTGTACTAAATTTAGTACAAGTCTTCAAAAACTTAAAAGCTTTTAAAAAAAACAAAAACTTTCTTAAATAAGAAGAAAACAATTTCAAAAACGATTTAAATTTAAGGCTGCATCTTCGTAATACGAGTACATTGTAAAAAAGTGTTCTAAAGTTCTAAAACAAATCCGTTCGCAGCTCTTAACGTTTGGATTAAATCCAACCATCGTTGTATTAAATTTTAATAAAGTATTCCAAAACCACCATAACATTTTTGGAGCAACCTCATCCATTTGGTATTCAATTTAAATATCTTTGGACTAAATTTGTTCTAAAGTTATGATGAGTTTTAAAAAATCATACTCATTAAAGAAGAATTGGTATACCTATCTACTATCTTTGTATCAAACTTAGGAAAACTGTAAGACCATATTTAATAAAATAGTTTCTTAAAGCATTATTATTAAAGACCGTTTGGTATTAATACGAACCATATTTGTACTAAATATAAGAAAATAAATTAATTTCCATAATTGTATTCATTTATCCTTGGTATTAAATTTAACATTTTTTGTACTAATTGTCAGTAAAATTATTTTTCAAAAAAAAAATATAAGTAACAAAATTGTTTTCATTTACACCTAAGGTATGTATGTATTTTAACATTTTTTGTACTAAACTCAAGTGTTCTAATATTAATAAAACAAATTATTAGCACATTCATATTTAAGAAAAATATAAGTTCTAAAATTGTTTTTGTATATCTTTGGTATTTCATTAAATTTTGATTGTACTAAATTTAAGTCAAATTTAACAAATGTTCTTAAATAAATATTGAAGTTCTAAGCCCATTCTCATTTGAGAACAAATTTGTTCCAACATTATTTTCATTCACCTTTAGTATTTTATTTAACTTTTTTTGAACTTAATTGAAATTAAATTTAACAAGTGTTCTAAAAAACGATCTTTTTTGTTCTTAATTTAAGTGTTCTAAAATTAATAAAAAAAAACTCTAAGCTCATTCTCTTTTAAGAACTTTTGGCATGTAAACGAACTATATTTGTACTAAATTTAATAAAAAGAAAAAATTTCTATATTCAAAACACTTTTGTACTAAAATTAGGAAAATCTTTCTAAAATTAGCTTCTATTGATCTTCATATATTTACTTCATGGGTATGAACTTAAAATTTAAACGACTTCCTATACTTAACCTTTAACTAGTTGTCGATGAAAACACAGAGAAATCCTTTTTTTTTCTATCAGTGTAGCAACTTCTTCCTGTTGCCACTTCCAATCGAAATGAAAAGTGTGAAGACCTGAGCCGAATCGATCGCGTTAGACGCCATCGCTGCGTTGCCGGCGCCCCTTACCCACCTGCACACTAACAACCTTAAGAAATTGGTGAGACACGAGAAGATCTGCAAAATTTAATTCCAAACTAAAATATCCCCTGGCCAGATTCCTCAATGATGTTAATCCAGCAAGTGGGACAGTGTGATGGTGTAGAAGAAAGAGGTGGTGATATGTCGTCTGTGCTTTGAAAGGCTCGCGATATTATAAGGACTGCGCCAGGTCGTCTTCCAGGTGAAGACAGGGCAGAATAATAAATTGGCTCATTTAAAGGGCCATTTCGATTATTGATTGAAGGTAATTAGTCACTGCCAAGTGCACGCCGTATATATACGGCGAGATCTATGAAAATTAATTCCACCCATTCTTGCCCCGTGGCTGATGGCATCCAGATCCAGGACTATATACAGTCAGGTCAGGTATAGACGTATCTAACTACACTATACATTTATATATCAGTTGCGACGAATCGTCGTGTTAGTTTTTTGCATAGGATTGTTGGCACTTTATATGTAGTAGGTACGAGCTTAATCGCTTCCAAGAAAAAAAAAAGGTGGGCCTGGATAAATTACGATCACGATTGCACGACATTCTTTCGAGCTATACGGACTCGCTTGGTGTATGGATGGCCCTCTCTTAGGTTAATCATCGGCACCGTCATCATCAGCATCAGCATCGTCACCGTCACACAAATAGAATGAAACACAAAATATAATTTCATTTCGAATAGTTTGCAATTATTAATGAACAATAAGATTGGGTATTTTTTTTGTTCTCGTTTTGCAGTTCAATTGCGAGGCCCCATAAAATTTATCATGTGAATCATCTGAGGGGATGTTAAATTGATAGAGAATTTTAATTAGTTCATGTGGAATGTGAATTATAAATCTTGGAAGTGCCTTCTGTCCGGCCGCGCCAGGTGGGCAATAAATGATTGGTCAGATAAATTCCAAAGGGTTATTAATATTATCCAGAGATACAGAGTCGCCTTGAGGAGAGTATACTTGTACGAGTATGTGTTTAAACGAACTGATATTCAACTGAGATGAAATAGAAACACTGAACTGATACCAGACTAGAATCTAAAATTTAGTACAATCAATCTTATCTACTGGAAGCAGGTTGATGGAAAAAAAAATAAAGTAGGCTTTTTATTTGAAGCCATCATCATTTATAAGTTGTCGATTCCTGTTGGTTGGAGAAGAATATGTGTTGAGACAAAAATGTTAGACTTTCCAAGGTTCAACATTCTGCATCCAGCTTATCCAAAAAATAGAGGGCGCTATACGTTTAACTCAGAGACGGAATTTTTTTATATTGTGTTACATTCCAATTAGTAATGCTCAATTATTTTGAAAGCCCCAGCATCTTAGAAGACATAAATAATATAAGACATGATATGTAGGTGGTACCAACATAAATAGATTCAAGCTTGGAGATCCGAGAACGCTTCTTAATAGTTACATCCCAGTCTCGGAATGGATCATGGTCAGCTTTGTAAACACTGTGACAAGTTAGACACGACTGTTTTTGGTTTGTTTACAAACAAGATCTAATAAAACAATGGAATCGTTCAATTATATTGTCCAGATCTGATTTTATAAAAGGCGCCTACTTCTAAATAAAAGGTGAGGTCTCCTGTGGAGCTTCCTATGGTATCTTGAACCATTTGTTGAGAAGAGTGACCAAAAATACATAATGCTTGAGACGAAAACGTTGGATCTCAAAGTTCATTTTTCTTTTAAGTAATAGATTACTGCGTTTATTGTTTACTGGGTTTTAGACGTACAGAAATTGTGGGAGACTTAATTTTTGACATCATAACCATCTTTGCAATCAGGGTTGCGAATTTTTGAATTATAAAAATCATAAGTCATAAGTCTGTAGATGACTTGTGAATTAAAAAAATTTAATTCATAAGTTAGTAAGTGACTTATGATTTAAAAAAAAATTAATTCATAAGCTACTAAGTGACTTATGAATTAAAAAAAATAAATTCATAAGCGAGTTGGTAAATTGTAAATGTTTAAGCTTGTTTTGACCACATAATTATTTAATTATTAACGAAGGTAGATTTCAATCTTTTGTGTGTCAAAAAATTATCATGCACGCTTATAAATTTTTCAAATAATAATTTTTTAATCCATTAGCTTATGAATTACATTTTTTTTAATTCATAAGTCACTAGGTAACTTCTGAATTAATTTTTTTTTTAATTCTTAAGTCCCTTACTTGCTCATGACTTAATTTTTTTTAAAATCATAAGTCACTTGGTAGGTTGTGAATTATTTTTTTTTTAATTCATAAGTCACTAAGAAACTTATGATTTAAATTTTTTTAATTCACAAGTCACCAACTGACTTATGAATTAAATTTTTTTAATTCATAAGTCAGTAACTAGCTGCTGAATTACATTTTTCTTAATTCATAAGTCACCCACTAGCTTGTGAATTAAAGCCAAGCTTAAGCTAAAAAGTGACTTACGCTTTTGCAACCCTGTTTGCAATCAATTTATTCTTCAATCAGAGCAACATACTCGTAACACGAACGAATGGATCGCATAAACTTTGTTTAGGGTTTAAAGTCATAAATTGACTTAAAACATTGAAGATGAGAGGCATTGACTCCTGACATATGAGTAGTTATCAAGTCTATCTTCTTTGATTTTGTTGTCTTCATATAAAGAATATTTTTGAACTCCTAGAAGCTTTCTTTTAAATTTCAATAGAATTGGTAGAGCCATAATGAATAAATGAAGTTAAATCAAAATTGTTAGAGCCATTTTTGAGAATATTTATTCGTTACTCGTTCTACAGAAGAAATTTCGTATTAATTTTTAACAAATTCGTCACGGTAGTATGTTTTGAAGGATGTCAAATTTTTGACTATTCCATCATTAATGGTTCTACTAATTTTAATGGGAAGTAATGCATTCGTAAAAAAAATCGAACTCGACTAAACGAAAAAAGTGGTTCTTGAAATTTTCCTATCCGCCTTTCTTTTGAGCTACAGCTTCAATGGTTCGCTACATTTTCTTTTATTTGGTAATATGTTGTTCTATGCAGATCAACTTGCTTTGACTTGTCGCACTTCCCTTCAGGACGAATTTCCTGAAGGTTATCCAAAGTCAGTTATTGTGCCAGAAAAAAAAAATACATTCTGGGTGTAAGCTGATGTGTCAAGATCATCATGTTCCACTCGTATATGTTCAAAATTACATGAACATTTGGCCGTCAAAAATATTTGTTCCTATAAATAAGCAAAAGCTCCAAAAAGACTCATGTGGATTGGTGCCAAGAAATTTTGAAAAAATTCAATCGCAGAGCTTCAAAAAATGTCTATAGAATCGTGACAGAAAATAGAACTCTGTCTATGAACCGGAAACTAAACAGCAATTGGCTATCGGCTGCATGGGAGCATGAAGCGCTTCGAAGCAATTAGTTGTCTCTCTTCAGTTTTTGGTCAATTAAAAGATTGTATAAGCTTTACAAAATCATCACGTTAAAATACCAACATTTTTATAGTTGAAGGAGTGTTTTTATGATATTTTTTTTAATAAAAAACGTCAAAATTGTAGTTAGTTGAAGATGTTAAAAAATAATGATTATTTTGTAAAAATAATAAAAAAGACATCTCTTATGACAAAAATAAGTTCTAAAGTATACAAAACAGAAACCAATATTTTTTTTTCATTTTTATTATATTTGAGATTGCAGTCATGAGAAAATCGAAGGCCTCTGATTTCCTTCGAGAAATATGAATTTATGTGAAATCGCATTTCGATCTACCGAAAATTAAGGTACTAGTACGGCCAAAAAAACGCACGATTTTTGGGATTTTTTTCTCGGAAACCTTATTAGGGAATAACATATTTTTTTTTAAATAATGAATATGTACATTAGACTGGGCCAAAAAAATTGACTATTTTTTTTTTTGAAAGATACATATATCGAGAATATCATTCAGAATGACAAAAAAAAATTTTCGTAAAAGTTTAAGCCCTTAATATCAATTTTAAGAGGGCTATCATCGCTAATTTTGATTTTTAGTCATAATTTCATGTTTTGCGTCAGAACTGACAAAACATTGAAGTAAAAAAAATTCATTTTGACTTACTTTTATATAAAATTAAATTCCCTACAAAAAAGGTCTGATTGAAAATTTTCGTCAGACAAGCCGTTTTTGAGTAATTAAGCTTAATAAATTGTTATTTTTCTTCGATTTTACTTTTTTAATTTGGAATTTTGTAACTAACGAAAAATAACAATTTATTAAGCTTAATTACTCAAAAACGGCTTGTCTGACGAAAATTTTCAATTAGACCTTTTTTGTAGGGAAATGTAGCCCTCTTAAAATTGATATTAAGGGCTCAAACTTTTACGAAAATTTTTTTTTGTCATTCTGAATGATATTCTCGATATATCTTTCAAAAAAAAAAATAGTCAATTTTTTTGGCCCAGTCTAATGTACATATACATACGTCAACAGTACAAAAAAAATTTTTTTTTTAAATTTTCAAATTTTGGCCGAATTATAGAGGGCGCTAATGTCGACTCATAAAAAAATACATGGTCCTATGGCGGACAGTTAATCTCAGAATTGGCTGGACTGAAACAAACAAAAAAAAGTGGGTTATTTAAAGGAAGGTTTCTTACGAGACAATTTACCACAATTTGTTTAAAAAGTCAAAACAAAAAAAAAAAACATCGAGCTTTGAAAAAAAAATTTTATTTTTGGAAATTTTTTGGCCATTTTTGGGTCACAATTTTTTTTGTTCATAATTTTTTGGTCAAATTGTGGTAAATTGTCTTAGAAAACATAAAAACAATCAAGTTGCAACAAGTTTTTTGAAAATCTGTTCAGTAGATCCGAAGATTAACTGTCCGCCATCGGACCATTTATTTTTTGATGAGTCGACGTTTGCGCCGCCCTCTATAATTCGCCCAAAATTCGAAAATTAAAAAAAAAACTTTTTTGGTACTCTTGACGCATGTATTCATTATTTAAAAAAAATTATGTTATTACCTAATAAGATTTCCGAGAAAAAAAAAAAATCCCAAAAATCGTGCGTTTTTTTTTGGCATTCAAGACCGTACTAGTAACTTAACTAATACTTTTAATTTTTGAGGCAAATTAGTTAAGGTCAGTCGTTTTAAAAAAAAGCGATCAAAATGTTTCTTTTTTTTTTTAATAATTTGTGTATATATTATATTACTCAACACACATAAAATGTGTGTTGATTTTTCCCCCGCAATGTGATGCACAAGCTTTAAATACCAATCTGATTCGACATCTCCTATTTAGCTAGTCCTCTTCACTTTATCTAAACGCTCGCACGGTGTTACACCATAACATTATAAGGGTAGTCATAATCTTGGTCTTATGAAAAAGACTAAGAATTTTAAAAATGAATGTTATTAGAGAAAAACTATTCATAAGCATAAAATTCATTTTTTAAATGACTAAAAACAACTTCTTTAGCAGTTGGAGCTAAAAACAGGATGTCACGTGATTCAAGCAAATATTGGTTTAAGCAAGAACAAAAATTATAAGTCTTTGTAGTGGTTTCTTAAAAAAGTAGGCTTTTATATACAACATTTTTAAGAACAAAATTTGTTAGTTTTTATCATTAAACGAATAAAAAATAAATTTCTAAAAAACTATTAAGCCGTTTTTGAGATATTGAATTTTTCAAAAAAAAAAAACTGTTTTTTTTTTTTTATTTTTTAAGTTTTGAAATGCAATGTTTTTTAAACTAAGAAATTTCATTAAAATTCGTTATGCCGATTGAGTAATTCAAAATTCGAAAAAATGGTTCTATGGTAGGTACAGTAAGTAATATCTTAATTTCAATTTTTTTTTCTATTAAATTATAGATCGTAAAAATTAAACGAAATAAAAAAATGTATCATAATTCTCGGAATCGTTTTCGAGAAAAATACGATTTCTGAAAACTTTATCTAGTTTGAAAAAAATCAATCGTGGGGTTTTCGAAATATTGAGTTTCCAAAAAAAAAATGATTTTTTTTTTAAGAATCCAAAAATTAAAAAAATTAAAATTTGAATATGTAATAATATTGAAACCTTAGAGGAGCTTATTTTTTCCCAACCAACGATATCAACAGCTATCTAGGACAACATTTGAGTAGAGATCAAAAATATGAGAAAATGCATAACTTCTTTAGTGCTTTTGGTTTAGTTACTTATATCTATTTCATAGGAGCAAGCTAATCATCAGATTCAATTTAGCACCAGTTCTTAGTGTGCGCTAAGTGCATTTTGGAAACTCTTTCCGCAAACCTAAAACCAAGCGAGTAAAAGGACTTACACATAAACTCACAGAAGACATCCTATCGCTGATTTTATTGTTCATCAATTCTTCCTTAACCATTAACTAAGAAAAGAATCAGTGAATTCAAAAATGATTCGCTTGAAAGATTCATACAAATTTTAACGTCGGATGCTTCTACTGAATACTCTTTATGGAAAGCAGCCAAGCGTCTAAAAAGACTTTAGACACAAAACCCGCCAATAAACTCTCAAGATAGAAATTGAATCGGAAACCCGAAACAGAAGGCTGACAACTAGCGAATGTCTCTAAGCCATTCTCAGCACATACAGCTACAGATGACATACAGTTTGTTGATAGAAACTAAGAATGTGAAATTGCCATTGTCATACTCAAAGAAGTATGTGTCAACATAAGTTATTCAACCAAAAACCACAAGAGTGCGATCTAATAACTGCTCAGGTTTTAAAAGAAATGCCTTTAACAGCCTTCAAAAAACTACAATTTATAATAAACGCATGTCTTAAACTTCGATATGTACCACATCCTTGGAAAATTGCCGAAGTCATTGTTATACCTAATCAAAGTTATACCACCAACAGAAGTAACATCTAGCGGTCCTATATCGCGTATGCCACTCATGGCAAAAGTTTTCGAGAAACTGCTCCTGAAAAGGCTTAGCAAAATAATACGAGTAGAAGAAAGAAAACTAATCCCGAACCATCAGTGTGGATTTAGAAATAAACATTTCACGATAGACCAAGTACATAGAATTACGGCTATTATATGTATATAAAACTTAAATCCGTCCAAAACTGGTGCTTCTTCACCTTTTGGGTGAGTTTTGGACGCATTAAATTCGATACGGTTTTTGGTTCCCCAATTGACAATGCTATCGAGATCACAATTTAATGATCTTATCATACGCTAGCCTTCCACATCCACATCCGAAGGACAAGGACGTGCATCTGGAAACGAATATGAGAAGCTTTTAGTAGATTAGAAATTTGAGACAAAAGATCATTGAGGAGTATTATGAAGTTCACATTTAAAACCATCCAACACAACTTGTATTGAGTGGTTTGAAAGGTAGTTTCTAATAACTCATGCAAGATCGAAAAATTTTTCAACAAAATTCAATCTTCAATCTGCTTATGTAGCTACTTAATCAAATCTAAGTTAAATAACACAAACTTAGTAATTGAATCGTGAATCTTTCGAAAGTAATTTGAAAAATTATTCAAAACACATAAAATTCCATGGCAGGTAAAAAAAGTGAAAAAGAAATCTACAAAGCCTTTCAATTTCACGACATGATCAACCCTCAACCCCTCCGTCCATGCCGTAATCATTTCGATACTGTTTGTGTAAGAATGAATCTTTATTCTCAAGAATTGACTTCCAGTACAGTGAAAGGAAGACAATGAACTAAATTCCACCAACTAACGCACCTCCCGAAGGCGAAGTGGTTTTCACGTCATGTCCAAATGAAAGAATCACAAATTGCATAATAGATTTGGATATAATAGACCCAAAGGCCAAATCCAAGAGTGAGATTGATGGTCCAGCTAACGAGTTCATCTCTCGATATCATTATCATCTGCGCATCCTTTATACATCAGCAGGCAAAAGTTACTCAAGCAATCATCATAGCGTCCCGCGTTAGTCGCCATAGTCATCGATAATGCCAATAATGATTAGGTATATGTACCTATAGACGTCCGTAACACGGCTCAAGAAATCGTTCGATTTTGTTACACAAGGACTCATGGTATAGTGTGTGCTTCCGCACTGTCAATGCCGCCCTTTTCCCACGAACAGATTTTTTTTTCTATTACCTACTAGCAGGTTGTGCACAGGTAATTCATCAATTTCTATTTTCTTCTCCTTCCTTATTATACATTGGGAATTCTGGAATCGCTAGACGAAGAATACGTTTTTCCAGCAGTTCTAATGATTATATAGGGAGTCTTGAGATTATGGAAAATTTGTTGGGAGTCATTAGCTATTGTTCTTGACTGGGAATATGATTGAATTTTCTTCGGAACGCCGTCATCATAAATGGAATTTACCTCCAACAGCAACAAATATTGGAGATTTTGGCGAAGAAGAAATTGAACACACAACTAATAGCAGGAAAAATGCTGAATTACATCTCATTTGGAGCAACAAAGTAGGAAAAGAATTGACGTTTAAATGTGGAGCATCTCGTAATAGTAGAAGATCCTGCCGACCGCCCGCCACCTGTAGGACCCCATCTTTTATATCAATGATGGGTATACGGTTTGTAGCTTGTATCTATGAGTAAACAAACAATTTGTGGATGAGTTGCCTGTGAAATGTGGTCAAGATGTAGAGTTGTCAGACTTTGAAGGATTTTTCTTTGTTTTATTTAAATTTGTGGCCTAGTAGCTCTTAAAATAAGAACTATTTAACTAAAAAACATTTTATTTTTAAATTCACCAACACGGGATTTTTAGAAATTTGGAAGTTCCGTGTGCATCAGGATAAAAAGGAGAAAATTCGAGATAAAATGGAAAAATATAAAAAGTTGATTGTTTTTGTCATCGATATATTTTTACTTGGGACTTATAGGCAAGTTATGAATTCGTGAAAAAAAATCGAACTCGAGATTTTGATCAAAGTTGACATTACGATGATAGCGAAGACGAGAAAAGTGGGTCTCACAATTCTGTCTGCCTGTCTGTTCGACTACGGTTTAAACGGCTCGGCTAGTTTTCGTTAAACTTGGTAGAGTTTGTTTTTAATTAACCTCCCTCCACACGATTTTTTCTTTTTTTTTTTTTTAAGACCAAAAATAACAATACCTGCCATACAAATTTTTTCGAAATTTTATAAATATTTTTTTCTCAAAAACTGTCGCACAGATTTTTTTCAGAAAAATTCAAAAAATTTAATTTAGTTAAAGCTACAATGTAGGTAATGGTTGAAAAAAAAATTCCAAAAAATGGTTATTTTTGGTAACCCCCATGGAACCATTTTTTTGTTTTTGATTTTCTCAAAAACGGTACAATCAATTGAAATCATTTTTTTATGCTTAAGCTCCTCTAAAGTTTGAATTTTATAACATACGAGTATTCAAATTTTAAATTTTAAATTTTTTGAATTAAAAAAAAAATTCAACATTTTTTTGGAAACTCAGTATTGCGAAAACCCCATGCTCGATTTTTTTCTAACTTGATAAACAAAAATTCCTTAATATAATCTACTAGATTTGCGGGAAAAAATCTAGTTTACTTAAAAATAACGGTACCTTCAATACAAATGTTCAAAAATGGTTTTTGAAAATCATATTTTTTTCGAAAACGGTTCCGAGAATTTTTTTTTAAATATTTTGTCTTTCGATTAATTCTTACGATCCATAATTTAATAAAAAAAATTGAAATAAAGGTAAATATTACTGACTGTACCTACCATTCGAATTTTGACTTACTCATTATCTTCATAACGGATTTTAATGAAATTTTTTAAAGAGAAGCTTCTAAGAAGTTTAAAAAACATTGCATTTCAAAACTTAAAAAAAAATATTTTTTTGAATTTTGAAAAAAAAATCTATTTTTTTTTTGAAAATTAGATATCTCAAAAAAGGTTCAATATTTTTTATGGAAATTTAACTTTTATTCGAACAATATTAAAAACTTTTAATTGGCGTACCAACTTTTTTTCTTAAAAATGTTTTGAAAATTTTGTATATAAAAGCTTATTTTTTTAAGAAACCACTAAAACGAATTATAATTTTGTTCTTGCATAAACTAATATTTGCTTAAACACATGGTATTTTGTGCTTATCTCCAACTACTAAAGGAGTTGTTTTAGTCATTTATAAAATTAGTTTTATGCTTATGAAAAGTATTTCTCTAATAACATTCATTTTTTAAATTCTTAGTCTTTTACGTAAGAGCAAGTTCGTATTTAAATAAGTTGCGGTTAACAGCTTGATAGAGGAAAGAATATGTTCCTCGTCGGAACATAATGGACCCTGGAACCATGTCCGCGGAACTATTAAGCTTTTGTAAATTACATAGTCATCAAACCGTTGCGATAGGCAAAATAGGTAGATATTTTTCGTGAGTTTTTTCATAATTCGGTTCGGTTTTCTACGATACGATTGTTGATAAGCAATTCAATCCTTTTCCGGAGTAGTAAAACACACTGAAAATGTATGAAATTGCAGCCATCCTACATAGATTTTGAAGGTTCATGGATTCACAGATGGCGGACGAACTATATTTTGTTCGAATAAGTGTATATTTCGTTCCAACTTTCAGACATTTGCTCTAAAATAAGCCTCTTCCTGGAATAGTAAAGAATCTCTAATAATTTGATAATTGATCGGGGTCATTCAGAGGATTTTTAAATCATCTTTTTACTCCTTGGGCAAAGAAAACCAAGAAATGGAAAAAACGGGTACCTGATGCATAAAATTGAAAAAAAAGACATCGGTTTCCAAATACATACATCAAAATTGAGGAAAAACCATAAGCAAGACAACATTTCAATACTAGAAAACATAGGCAAGAAGTAAGCTTTCAACTCAGTTTAAGACTTTTATATACAAAAGATTCAGTTCAAAAACATTCTTTTTCAAAAATATTTTAACGTTTTTGGTGGGATTTATTTTAGCAAACATTTTGTATCATCGTAAGAACCGCTTTTGAGAAATATAAGACTATGAAGTTTTTTTGACAAATGTAATGTTTTTTAACAGTAAACATCAAACTTAACTAAATTACGATGCTTTTTACTTAGTTTTTTGAGATAGAAGAGTATAAATAGATAAAATTAATAATCGAAAACGGTTGTATTTTTTTTTCCAAAATATTCTCCATAAAGGCCAATACGTTTGACCCAATTTTCGAAACACTTTTTCCGCTCTGATTGAAGTTCCCTCAAAACATGCATTTTGTATGCATCAAACACTTCTTCAGGCGTCAAAAAATGTTGAACTGGCAATTTATGTTTGATCTCCGGGAATAAGAATAAACGGGGGAAAAACCCATCGGTTTCATGTTTTGAATGCTAAAAATATTGAGCCGATGCGTGAGATCTTGTACTACCATTATGGAGAATGATTCATCTTCTGCGAATGGTTTCCCTAATTTTTCTGAACACTTCTGTTAAACAAATGGTGATGTACCATTCAGAATCGACCGTTCTATGTTGTTTTTATGACGATCATTTGCTTCGAAGTGCTTCGTTCGCGAACATTTTTTGTCGAATTTGGATCGTCTTGAGAAACCTATACAGCCGATTGTTGTCTAGTTTCCGGTTAATAAGCACAGTTCCATGCTTATTCGTCTGACACGATTTTATAGACGTCTTTTGAAACCTATACAAATTTTGTTTGGACTGATTATCAAATTAAACAAACAACTATTTTGAGGGACAAATATTCATGCAATATTGAATATTTGCCAACGCAACGAGTGCCAGGCACATTGACGATCTTGACTTATCAGTTCACCCACAGAATCAATTTTTTTGATACAACAACCGAATTCGGACGACTACTTTCACAAAATTCTACCTGAAGTAAAATGCTATCACTATTGATTCGGAAAACCAGCGAAACATGGTGGCTCAGGATGGTGCTTCATTACCAAAAGTAGTAGCGTTTGATCGACACAATTTTGTTGGTTTAATCCACGTCGAAAACCATTGTACGCAAATGTTGAAGATTTAATTACATTTTTTTCACAAATATTACATTTTTCAAATAACTGTAAACAACACAAATAGTACTCGTATAAAAAAAACGTTTTGATTATGATAAATTGATAACTATTAAAAATATCAAACTGATCGATGACAATGTAAAATTTGACATATTCACACGCGTGTTGCCATATCTAAGCCTTAAGTAACAATCGTATATCGTTGATTTGAGCCCTTAGAAAACGATTCAATTATTGTTGCTGAGAAGTAAAATCAAAAACCAATAGGTGCCAATGTGAAATGGCTGTAACTATGTTGGCCTTATGACACTTCGTGCTAGCACACTAAAAAATATCGTTCTAGCACACTAAATAAATATTGTTCTTTGGTTCAAACTTTTTGAAGGTACTTAGTTTTAACCAAATTGACTTAGTTATTAATTTTTCAATTTCGATTTTTGATTGTTGGTCTTCCGATTTCCATGGATTGACATCTTTTTTTTTTTTTTTTTTTATAATCTACACGCGCTCAAGGGATTATAACTACCCTTTAAATGTTTCAACACAGCGCGGGCGTGAAGTTAAGGAAGAGAGTCGAAGGTCATCTAATGTAAAGTACGGATCTCGAAATATTACGATATCAGGGTGCTGATAAAAAAACTATCGTTTTAAAATTTATCACTAAGCTTTGTTTGAACATTTATGGGCTTTCTCGTTGTTATGATAATTAATTTTAAATTCCATCGTCTTCATCAAAGACACCTTCAGAAAAAACTTCATCATCTCAATTTATTCTCCGAAAGAAAAAAATCTATCGCATTCTTAATAATTAAATTTCCTAACGACCACTTAGCTGCACCTGAATTATGCAAATCTTCTTTACAACAAAAAAAAAAAAAAACTCAAGACAAATTTTCTGCATCACGACTCCCACCATTCATTGCCATCACACATATTTAGCTCCAACGAACAACGACGACTTTCAGCCATAAAACCAAATAAATTTGCAATTCCATCGCACATTAGGCTTAATTAAGGTCTCATTTAGCATCATGAATAATTGGCTGCCGAGGCTTTTATGCGAACCCGGAGTGTGTGCTTAGCGAGTGAACGAGCAAGCGATAGCTAAGAATCACCACACAAATGTTGGTTCTATGAGATTTTTTTTATTTGTTGTTGTCTTATCTTTATATTCATTTTACAAGTGAATTATAAATTGTCGATCGACCCCGTCTCTTTAGGTTTGAGTGCAGTGGGCAGCCTTGAGCTAAAAACTATAGCTTTATAGTATAATTGATGATTGTGGTATTAAGACGAAGTGAAGAAAAAAGAAATATGTGCTGTGCTCATAAGATACATTATAGAGAACCCAGCTAACAATGAGAATCTATCGGCAGAATGTGTTGTATCTTTATTCTATTAGATACCAAATTGGAAACTAATGGATACGAAAATATGTCATGTGAGTCGGATGTTGGAGAGAGACAAGTGTTTTTTATTTTTTTTTTAATAACAAAATGCCGCGTCGCTGACGGCATATGGAGTGAATCTTTGCTACAGTCTCTTAAACCGCAACAAATCCACCATTCAGCCTTAAGAATTAGGTACAAAATCGATAGAAAAATCAACTTGTATAGTTTTAAGCTATTTGCTCCCTGAAGCTGAAGCTATAATTTTCTGTAAACATTTAATAGGTAACCCAAGAATAACAAATTACGACAATTTTTTCGCCGACGCGACGCTTCAATTCGGTTAATTACTGGTAGTGTACATTTCAAGCTATTGATGGTGCAAAAACACAGTAAGATAGTGTACCTCATAGATAAAATTATTTGCTATACAAATTGATGTAGGATAAAGGAAAATGTAAACTCTCACCATTTTCTTCTAGCGGCGATGTTCCGAGCTCAATTCCCTAAAAATATCGCGAATCGATCAGATCAGTCAAAATTCCATATTGGACGCCTTAAAAAAACCGGGAGTTTCTAAAATCTACAGAGAGCACCTGATCACGAAGCACATCGCCATGCATTCAGACTGTAGAGCTCTTCAAACTTGATGTGTTTTAAGTATTAGCATAACGTCATAAACCAAGTATAGGTCAAAGGGAGCAAGTCCGATGACTAAGACGACCCATCTACAATGAAGGCAATCCTACAAGAACTATAGAGGCATATTCCTGCTAAATGTAGCATACACGATACTATCCAAAAAGCTCTGTGAGTGTCTTAAGGCGTTCTGCAACACCTAAGTCGACATGTGCCAGTTTGACTTCGAGTATGGTAGATCGACCCAGAAATTTGACGCCGAAGTCTTATTATCTTTTCATCTACTTCAAACCCGCATCGTCAAAAGCCCCATATGGCAAAATTCGGGATTTTGCGAACACTGATCCAGCTGTCATGGGGCATTATAAAACACACGGTGCAATCAAAGAATAGCTCCTTCGAAGTATTGAAAACATTTACCGGGCTTCCGCAATGAAATAGGCTTCTTCAATCTCGATCGGGAGCAGAGGTAAGGGCACTGTCTTTAAGGCAAGGCAAATCTAGAAGAGCCTATAAACGCGAACTGTTTCAGCTGTACCAAGATGTGGATGAAGTTCAAAAAATTAAAATACGTCAACTAAATTAGTTCCCCAACATCGAACGAATGAACAATGCCACATCCAAGAAGATCTCATAACTTCAATCCTTATATTCAAAGCGACAGGGACTACCGATTCCGGGTACAGGACCAGACACAGCAGATGCTATAGAACTTGTTCTGGATGAACGGGAGCAACGTGCTTGGTACCATAGAGAATAGAAATCTTCGAAGACGATGAACCAGGAGTTGTGAACACGGGCGGAAGTTAAAACATGAATGGCGGCTCCCATTTGAAGGAAACCTTTGTTCAAACAGAAAGTGATGGCCTTGCGATGCGATCAGGTAAGGATCAAAATAAAAAGATACATTTCATGCAATGAGGTCTTAATTAAAGGAGTTCAAAAAGGCGAGAGTTCAAAAAGGCAATAAATAAGTCCCTTTAAAGTTTTAGTGGGGTATCAGCCATGAAAATGCCAGAAAGCGCAAGCTTTGCGAATGAGACAGTGGCTTATGAAAGAGTAATTCCCACATAATTTTTTAAGAAAAATTATAAAAATTTCATTTAGTTAAAACTAGGTAATGGTTGAAAAAATTGTTATTTTTGGTAGTCCCTGGGTCCATTTTTTTGTTTTTGATTTTCTCGAAAACGGTACAGCCGATTTAAATAATTTTTTTTATGCCAAGGCTCCTCCAAAGTTTGAATATTATTACATATTCAGATTTTCAATCTTGTATTTTTTGGATTTTTAAGAAAAAATTCAATTTTTTTTTTCGAAACTCAATATATCGAAAACCCCCTGGTCAATTTTTTTCAAACTTAACAAATAAAAGTTTCCTAACATAATCTACAAGATTTGAGAAAAAAATTTTGTTTTATCTTAAACTAACGGTACCTTCCATACAAATTTTAAAAAATGGTTTTCGAAAATCGTATTTTTCTCGAAAACGGTTCCGAGAATTTTGGTAAAATTTTTTTTCTTTTGATTAATCTTTACGATCTATAATTTAATAAAAAAAAAATTGAAATCTAGATATATGTAACTGACTGTACCTACCGAGAACGATTTTTTCGAATTTTGAATTTCTCATTCCCGGCATAACGGATTTTAATGACATTTTTTAGAGAGAAGCTTTTAAAAAGTTTAAAAAACATTGCATTTCAAAACTTAACAAAATATTTATTTTTTTTCAATTTTTGGAAAAAAGTAATTTTTTTTTGGAAAATTCGATATCTCAAAAACGGCTCAATATTTTTCTTGGAAATTTAATTCTCATTCGTACGATATTAAAATCCTAAAATTGGCGTACCAAAATTTTTCTTAAAAATGTTTTAAAAATTCTTTACACAGAAGCTTATTTTTTTAAGGAACCCCTACAATGACTTATACTTTTTGTTGCATAAATTCATATTTGCATAGCTTTCTGTTTTTATCTCTTACTACTAAAAGAATTTAAAAAATTCATTTTATCCTTATGAACAGTTTTCTCTAATAACATTCGTTTTTAAAATTCCTAGTCTATTACATAGGAGCAAGTTCGTGCGACCCAGTCGTGCATTTTATTTAAGATGGCCTACGCGCAAGGAAAGCAGTAGATTCAAAAAGACTCGTCTCCAGCCCACAAACGAAATCCAATCAGTCATGGTATTAAAATCATGGTCTTGAATTCATCAGACCTAAATAATGGGTTTCTGGTAGTCCTAGTTTCAGATTATTGAATCAAGACGTGATGTCAAAAAGGACTTACAGCGGCACGTACATGTAAACAACTAAATCACATTTTTCTATGAAAGTAGAGGAAATGAGGGATTTCATTTATATTTTACCTTTAACTTATACACAACCTTCTATGGGTTACCTGCCCACCCTCGCTAGAACCTCCATTTACTGGACTAACCTTAAGACATTCAGACCACAAAAAACAATAAATCTATTTTGTTCCCACATTTTCAATCGATAAAAAAAAACCGAAAAACTATAAATCGAAAATAAAAAAATCAACACGCCAAACAAGTTTGCCGATATTTGTCTATTGTTCATACCAAAATTGAGAGAAAATTCCGACCATAAATTGGTCAAAAATTATTTACATGGCCTGGCCGACAAACACAATAGTTTTTTGCCACCCGAATCAATAATTTTAAGTCGTTTGTGCCACACAGGCCCCCACAACGACCGCAAGTTCTCTTTTATACGAATTGGGCAACACCTGTGTCTGGCTGAACAATACTAAATTCTTATGTTGCATGCCACTTCGATAAATAAAACTGATATCCTTCCACTGATTAAACTAACTCCGTGAAACCAAAGACTCGAACTACCAATTAAATTTCATAAATCCCCTTCTCGTTCACCCAACTGCCAACCTACTTGGCAAGAAGTTCGATTCCCCCCAAAAACCACAAAGCTTTACCAATGATAAATTGATTTATGTCGGTTCAGACTCTTGTCCTCAATGAGACCGACCGACCGCGCAGTGGTGCCTTACAGGTAATAACGAAAACACTCGACACTGAAAACTGGAATGACGCAACACCTGTTCCACCCGATAAATGCAGCGCCCAGTCTCCCCGCAACCAACCATCACAGCAGCCATCAGCTTGGGCTACAACATTCTTCCAATTCTGTTGCGACATAGTTCGATGAATTAATAGCTCTTTGCCGGAACGGGATATGAACGCTGCAATACCCAATAAAAAATTAACGGCTCACTATATCGACATCAATCATATCTGAGAAATGGTTACTCTCAGTGCTTGAGAGTGCTAAGGCTGAGACTCAGGGTCATCAGGGGGTCATCGCTGGTGTTTGGGATTTTACCGAAAAGACCATTCTAAGTTGCAACTACTGTTAAATGGCGTGGCACATTATATGGGGGATGTATGTTGCTGATATTTTTTTCATTTTTTCATTCCATCAAACGATGATGATCAATTGATTTTTGTTAAATTTTCGATTTGAAAAATTCATTTCCCACGCTTGTTGATTTTATTTTGCAATTTTGATAGAGGAGTTACAGGCTTTCGTGAAATTGTGGAAAAGTTGCATTGAAAAAATCTGGTATTTTCGGTTGTTGTTGTTGTAGCAAGGTGGAATGCTGCTGTTGCCTGTTTAGTTATATTGTCTTTTGAAAGACAACTTGAATTCAGCCGGTAAGGTACCTAAGCCAGGTATACTTTTCGTGGCATGCCGCTGAAGGAGAACAATCGTTTTTCTTTTTTAATTTTTTTTCTTGAAAAATTATGTAAGCCTGATGGGTTGCATTTGAGACTTGTTGGGAAGTTGCATTGTTGGAGCAAAGTTTGTGTGAAATTGTTTATGAGATAAGAAGGTAGCATAGTTGTGTTAATTAGGTTGATCGTTACAATTCTTCGTTAGGATGGAAAAGATGAAAAAGAGACAATAAAAGTCCTTGGAAATATTGAACTGGATTTATTGGGAAAGAGTTTAAAGGTTCTTTATCCATACAGACGATAGAGAAGTTCTTCGATGTCAAAATTACTATAGAAGCTTTCTGTGCCAAGGAAGCCAAGACGGCCAAGGAAACGGAATTATCTACTCTCCAGATTGATAACAATATCGTCTTAATTTATAAAATTTATAAATGGTGAAAAATTAAACGCTTTCTTCAGTCAATTTGTAAAAAAAGGGTCAAGAAGTTTAAAATTTGTTATTTTGTTTTCAAATTTCTGTACATTTAAAATAAAAAAATTAAGATAGCTAAAGCTTGTAAAAGACTTCCAATGAATTTCTTTTTAAAGTTCATTTCCTTAAAGTTGCATTGAAAAAATTATATACATAGTTGCTTTATAGAAGACGGTAAGAGGGTTGCTTTATAGAAATTCGAACTTCTAAAGAGCTTCGTTAGAGTTTCTTTTAAAGCTGACATCACCCAATCTAGTTTCTGGTTGACAATTTAAAAACAAAAACGTGATTCGTTTGTTTTGTAAGAAAATTTATATTCATGGTAGCTTAATCAAAAATTGTAACTGACATTATAGCTTCTGTTAAACTTCGCTTGATAAAGTATTAAGTCTTTCAAGTTATGTGTTTGAACTTTTGGAAAAGTAATAACTTACGCAAAAGATAGACGTACATGCTTCCACATAGCTTCGATTGAGATATTTCTCGAAACATATAACCCCCCAAAAATGGGGTTTGGGGGGTAATTTAAAAACTTTAAAATCATTGAAAAAAATGTGTGTTATCAAAGTTGATAGCAAGGAAAGTTTTGAATACAATGATAAATCAAAAGATGGCTAACGTAGCGAAGTAACTTGTATAAAACTTCCTTTGAAATTGTCGGTTGCTGCTGCCATTCTACTTGGTTTTTGCCTGAGAATCTATCAAAACTTCTATTGAGTTATTTTATAATTAGTATTTTGACCACAAATTGATGAAACTTTAAAAGAAATTAGGAAGAAACTTTCTAGGAGAAGAGGTCTTTCAAATTTTAATTATAATCGTAGATATATTTAATTTTTTTTATAATTCACACGCGCTCAAGGGTTTATTAAGAGACCCTTATAATGTTAAGCACAGCATTGGCGATGGGAAAATTAGAGGGAGGTGAGAAAGTAGGTCTCGATGAACATTGGTCTTGAATGTTTGCAAATTGAAATGGCAAGGGGAAACTGTGCTGGGTAAGTTATTCCATAATCGTGTTGTGCGATTAAAAAATGAATATTTGATGGTACAACCAAAATTAGGCTCGAGGGTGAATTGATGAGCATTCCTAGCGAAACGGTTAACACGGGTGAGCTTCTTGAGGGCAGGAATGTACCAGGCTACTTCGTGTGAGCATTGCTTGTGAAAGAAGCGATAAGACAAGGAAAAACATTTAAACATCGGAACATGTAAAGATCGGAGTTTAAAGAAGTTATACCATTACAATTCCATTTTTGAAGGTGATGGACGTGAATTTGAGAACGAGTATGAGAAGCTGAGAGTAGACTCGTCGGCAAACCAATAAAGTGGATTAGAAGTTTCAGACAGGAGATCATTATTTATAAAAATAAGAAAGAGAGTCGGAGACAAAACGGAGCCCTGAGGAACACCAGCATTTATTTTGTGTGGATCAGACTTAAACAACATGTATTGAACGATCTAGAAGGTAACTTCTAATCCAAATCCAGCTCAACATGCGTACTCTAAGGGAAAATCAGTAGAAACAGCACTTCATTCGCTGGTACGTGGTATTGACTATTCCCTCAAATACAAAGAATACAATCTAGTAGCTTTCCTAGATATCGAAGGAGCTATCAACAACGTCAGCTACCAGGCGATCACAACAGCAACGAACAAGCTGGAATTAGAGAAACCACTCATTGATCTTATAAGTCTCATGCTCAAAAGCAGGACAATAACTTCCAGCATGAGAAGTTTTACTACCACCAGATCGGTGAATCGAGGTACCCCCCAAGGTGGGGTCCTTTCGCCTCTCTTATGGAACATGGTAGTAAACGAACTGCTAACATCAATGGAAGCAGAGGGTTTCAAGGTGATTGCCTATGCTGACGATGTTGCAATATCTGTATCTGGGAAACATCCCCAAGTTCTCTCAGAAATCCTACAAAATGCCTTAAATAGGCTAACAAAGTGGGCTAAGCAGTGTGGCTTGGACGTCAATCCACATAAAACAGAATTAGTACTCTTTACGAGAAGGTACAAAATTCCTCAGATTAACCCACCCAAGATTAAAGGAATACCATTAAGCTTTTCCGACCAAGCCAAATATTTAGGCCTCATTTTAGACAAAAAACTAAATTGGAAGGCAAATATTGATGAAAGAGTAAAAAAGGCTACCGTAGCGCTTTTCACTTGTAAAAATGCAATAGGATCGAAATGGGGCTTCTCCCCAAAAATAACCCACTGGCTATACACCTCGGTTATTAGACCGATACTCATTTATGGGGTTGTCGTATGGTGGACCGCACTGGACAAGATGGTAAATCTAAATAAACTCATCAAAGTCCAGCGGTCAGCAGGTATGTGCATCACAGGAGCACTTCGCTCGACACCAACTGCAGCCCTGGAAGTGCTTTTAAACCTAACACCTCTTGACATCTTCTCCAAAATGGTGGCAGCCAACTCATGCGTGAGACTTAGAGCCACCTCTCAATGGATCAGTAACAATACTGGTCATACAACCATCTTAGACAACTTCAGATCTATCCCAGATCGCTTAGACTATACCACCCCAAAAATGGTATTCGATAACAACTTCCTTGTTTCCATCCCTTCAAGATCGTCTTGGGAAGAAGAGACCCCTGGAAGACAATGCGGTACACTTCTATACAGACGGTTCAAAGACCGATTACGGCGTTGGAAGTGGCATCTATTCAAAACAACTGAATCTCAGTCTTTCATATAGACTTCCCAATCAATGTAGTGTATTCCAGGCAGAAGTAATGGCGATTAAAGAGGCACTATCCTGGCTCAAAGAAAACGTTATATCTTGCAAGGATATACGGATCTTCTCGGACAGCCAAGCCGCCCTCAAATCTCTCGCGTCTGTCTCCACTAACTCTCAATTAGTCCACGATTGTCGATCATCTCTGAATGAGATGACAGAACAGTTTAATATTCACCTTATTTGGGTGCCGGGCCACAGAGACATTCCGGGAAATTGCAAGGCCGATGAGCTCGCCAAAAACGGAACACTTCTGCCTACTGTTAGACAAAAACATAACATAGGAACACCACTTGCTACATGCAAACATCTTCTCAAACAATATGCTCTAGAATCAACAAATGCTAGATGGTCACAGGGTACCACCTGCCTGGAAACTAAACAAATATGGCCAAGCATAGACCTAAAACGGTCAAAAGGCTTGATCTCCCTGAGCAGACAAAATATAAGCTCTACAATAGGAGTTATAACAGGACACTGCCTCATAGGTAGACATGCTTTGAGGCTAGGAGTCTACACAAATGACTTCTGTAGAAGCTGCATGGACGAGGAGGAAGAGGAAACAGTCCAACACCTTCTATGTACATGTCCAGCACTCTCCAATAGAAGGAATAATTATCTCGGTAATCCCTTCTTCGATATTACCAGTGAACTGGCAACAATCGACACAAAATGTCTCTCTAACTTTATTAAAAGCACGAAATGGTTTGTTTAAATTCATTACTCTCCCATGAGTAACTTCTTTAGTGGTATCACAACGGACCCTTGAGGTCTAAGTGAGTCAACTACAACTAGACAGCCACACCAACCTAACCTAACCTAACTTCTAATCCAAAGAATAAGGGCAGGGTTGCGAATTTTTGAATTACAAAAATTATAAGTCATAAGCCTGCAGATGATTTGTGAATTAAAAAAATTTAAGTCATAAGTTAGTTAGTGACTTATGATTTAAAAAAAAATTTAATTCACTACCTATAAGTGACTTATGAATTAAAAAAAATTAATTCACTACCTATAAGTGACTTATGAATTAAACAAAAATTAATTCACAAGCTACTAAGTGACTTATGAATTAAAAAAATTTTAATTCATAAGCCAGTTGGTTAATTGTAAATGTTTAAGCTTGTTTTGACTACATAATTATTTAATTATTAACGAAGGTAGATTTCAAGCTTTTGTGTGTCATAAAATTACCATGCTAGCTTATAAATTTTCTAAATAATAATTTTTTAATCCATTAGCTTATGATTTAAATTTTTTTAATTCACAAGTCACCAACTAATTTATGAATTAAAAATTTTTAATTCATAAGTCAGTAACTAGCTGCTGAATTACATTTTTCTTAATTCATAAGTCACCCACTAGCTTGTGAATTAAAGCCAAGCTTAAGCTAAAAAGTGACTTAAGCTTTTGCAACCCTGAATAAGGGTTTCGTTGACTGAAATGGATTTTGTTTGTCATGGCAGCTTGATAAAAAAGGTAAAATACGTTGAAAATTATATGAACCTTTCATTGATTTTTACATAAATTTACATTGGAACTTTTGCAAGGAATAAAGAAAAGTTTTATTTAAACATTGTAGCTTCTATAAAGCTTCGATTGAATTATAATGTCTTAAGCAAGGCAGGAATTAAGATATACAGAACTACAAAAACTATCTCCTCTGCTCACTCCTTAAATAGAATCCACACGCATTTAAAACATTACAAAATTGACATATGTATCTAATTTCGCGTGTTTTCTTCCTATCTTTACAAGAAAATATCCCTTCGTAAAAATGTATTCAAGAAAAAACTAAAATTAAAAAATCGATCGATCATTTCCCAAAGCAACAAAAAATAAAACTCAAGTCAAGAAACACCGTAACTCAAAACGAATATTGTATGCTCCACTTGACTGAGCGCAACATCTCAAGTCTACGAGTACTACGAACCCATAATTTAATCATCAACGCTAAATAGAATTTAATTTTTCTTTTTACAATAAAATATATACATAACCAAGGAAGAAGGTAGAGGTATATCCTGGGGCAGGGCAGAGTTACTATACATTCAATCGCACGCATCTTTCATGAGCTCCACATCATACATTCGAGACACAGGGACCCAGCCCACCACAATGATGGAACAACTCTTCATCATTTGCACCTTTACTTGCAGCTTTATGGTGCCTTCCTTCGGCTTGGACTCTGTTGTGCGTCTATTGAACTTGAAAATAGATTTCCAGGAATGCTCTAGATAATAATAGGCCCATGCAATCTCAACTCACAAGTACCCCAGCAAATGCCATAGCACATCCATGACGATGATGGTATAAAGGCACAAAAGATGCACTTCGTCTTGTCGTCTTCGTCATCGTCATGGCTGAATGGAGAGAGTCTGCTCCTCCGCTTTGATGTTTCAACCTCGACATATACGAAAGTCCTGTGATGAAACGCATATTTCTTTTGACATATTGCATGCAACGGCCACAAAATGTGTGAGACGAATTCACAAACTTGGTCGAATGGCGATGCATGTAAAATAAGGGACTACCAGAGGTAATCAGATGAAGAAGTGTGCAAAAATAAATTGATGTATTCGGAGCGATAAAGGCATGTAAACGCCTAAGACAGTCTGTTTCGAAAATTCAAATACACTAACTCAAAAAAATAAAAAAGCTACCACACCGGATTTATAAAAATAATAGGCTTTGTAGAGCCCTCGAAAGGAACTTTGTTTGCCACGAAACAGGTCGTTCCCCAAAAATTCGTCTGATATCGCGAAACTCCCAAGGAATCAAGTTAGCTTACCGAAAAACTCTATGATGTGACAGCATAATTTTCTAAAAAATGTTTTTCCGATACCAATTGATTTCGAAAGAAACTTTCAAGCATCATTCAAGTTGCTGAGTTTGAAGGAAACTATCCCAGGGTACAAGGGTCGTGGATATTGTACTTTTTTATCTTTTCATGATGAAAATAAGGGGATTATGTCATTAAGATTATTAGGGATATAAACTGCTACAATTTTGAAAAAAATCGTTAAAGACCAATATTCTATAGATTTTTAGTTCTAAGCCCAAAAATTTCAACATGTTCAGACAACTATTCTTAATGCAAACGGGGCTTACTGTAAATCAATCAAATATTTTAGACAATAACTCTTCAAATGATTCACCTAATTTTGGGCAAAGAAAACAAAAATCAACACAAATGTTCCCCATTTTTCCAACACGACTGTAAGATCATGCACACATTTTTAAATAAAATAACAAAAGTAATAATAATACTAAATTAAAAAAAAAATATTTCGCACTTACCCGACTCGGAGTCATCCTGTTGCACCTGAATTGATGATGGCACTGTACGATTGCGATTCCTGATGCGAACTTGAGCCTTCGTTTCGGGATGAATTTTATCGCGTGTGGGTGGCGACTTCGATGAGACTGGCTGATCGGTGTAAACTACAAAAAAAAAAAATAATTTTACAAAATATTATTTTGTTAAGCGAATAAGAGTGTCATTAGGAGTGAAATTTGATCTCAGATTAACGGGCAAAAAAAATCATTTTATTTCTCTTGCACCAGATCAAGAATGCAGTGAAACGAATCGATTATTTGCTTAGAGTTATCGATTATGAGACTATCAAGAGGGAAAGGAAGATTGACACGGTTCTAATCGAGTTGCTTTTAGAGACCAATTTTCGGTGCACCTCGAGAAAACTCGACAAACTTCAAAGTTTAACTCGGCTTTAATTCGGATAATCTCGGACTCAAAAACTGGACTTTAAGGATGAAATCAAAGACTTCTCTGATATAATTATTAACGGTATAGCTATTGGTTTTGTCCTCTACAGTACACTGCACTACAATGCAGTTGTGCAGTCTAAGAAATTTCTTAATCAAATGTCGCTGATCGATCAAAAGTGTACGATCAATGATCGAGAACTTATTGATAAATAAATAAAAGTACATCATACTTTCCTGATAAAAGTATCGAAGAAAAAAGAATTAATGATGATTACCAGATGAAATAAACATTGATTAAGACGACTTGCTACGGAAAAACAGTGTAAAAATGTTGCATTTCTGAACCAACGTCCACTAGATCAGATTCATCACAATGCAGGTCTTATTGGTTGATCAATAATTTCATACAAACTATCGATAACAAACTGATAATTTGCACAACTAACACAGTTTTCGGAAAACTTAAGAAAACATATTTCGCGTTAAAACTGCAACAAAATCCATTTCCAATAAAATTACAAAATTAAATCAGCCATTTTTAAATAAGCAAACAATTTTGATTCGATAGCACAAACATGTTTTGAGGAATTGATGATCCGCGCATTCGATAACACAGTTTTCTTAAATCTCAAAGACGAATCTTTTATGGGCTCAGTTAAATTTACAGGGAATACATTTTGGTAGAATTTAACAAGATTATAAATGGTTTGCCTTCGACCTCATTTTCTGATCAACTTTCGACACGCACAAAACAGACCCGTAAATAACAATTTTTGTCCCAATTAAAAGTTAAACGGGAATTTAAAAAAAAAAATCGTGTATTTTTAGTAAACTATGTGAATATTTATTAATAACAATGTAATCCAAACAACAATTAATTTTCAGTTAGTTACAATCTGTCAAGTTCAAGTACGATTTTTATTTTTAAAGCAACCTTGAAAAAGAAAACAACAAGTTACTCCGTTTATCTATCAAGCTTATACCTACTTATGTACCTCGGGCATTCTCTTTCTTAATGGTTTTGGTAAATTGTAAGCTGTCAAGTGTCAATGGTCAGTAAAAACTATCCATTAATCTCAAAAAGCAGTTCAGTTATTTGTGAAGGTTAATTGAAGATACAGAGGTTAAAGAGATATCGATACAAGTGAACGACTTTGGACTCCTAATGGATAAACGTATATTATTTTCTGAAGACGAAAAAAAATAACTGGGTGATTTGACAAGTTTCATAGAAAAAAAACTGGAAGGTTAAACCTATTTGCTGCCAGGAATTGAATAGGAGAAAGAAACAATAGCTTTCCTCCTATTGAAAGATGAACCATTGAAAAAATACATACATATGCGCAAATATATTCATTGTGATATTTAAGATAGGTACATTATAAGTAGACCAATTGGAATTTTCATTTGAATTAACAAAAGTTAAATGATTTTTGTGGGGGGGAACCGCTAGTGACCATATAAGAAATCAAAATTAAACTTTTCGGGATTCTTACCCATTTTTTGGGCGCCATTTTAAAATTTAGACAAATGTTTTGTTTTTTAAATAACTCGCTTAATTTGAACTTCACACTTAAATGCACATAATATGTATGATGTATCATGACAAATTTTGATATTCTTCGATTTCAGTTCTTTCATATAAGCAAAATAAGCGTCAAAAGCGATTAAAGCAACCACCTGCTGCCACGCCCGAAATTTTTATACTATTAATATATCCTTATTCATTAGAAAGCTAAAATTTTGTAACTAAGCCCAAGCCTAAGGAATTTTTACTTGCGACTTATAGGTACTATAAGGCAAGTTATGCATTCGTAAAAAAATCGAACTCGAGATTTTGATCAAAGTTGACATTACGATGATAGCGAAGACCAATAAAGTGGGTCTCGCAATTCTGTCTGTCTGTCGGTTCGACTACAGCCTAAACGGCTCGGCCTATTTTCTTCAAACTTGGTAGATATGGGTTTTAATTTTTTTCCCCCGGACGTTTTTTTGTTTTTTTTTTAAGACCAAAAATAACGGTACCTGCCATACGATTTTTTTTTCGAAATTTTATAAATATTTTTTTTTTCTCAAAAACTGTCCCACAGAATTTAAAAAAAAAAATTTGAAAATTTTCATTTGGTTAAAACTAGCTAATGGTTGAAAAAAAATTTCCAAAAAATTGTTATTTTTGGTAGCCCCCCTGGGTCCATTTTTTATGTTTTTGATTTTCTCGAAAACGGTTTAGCCGATTTTGATCATTTTTTTTATGGTAAAGCTTCTCCACAGTTTAAATATTATTATTACATATTTAAATTTTCAATTTTTTATTTTTTGGATTTAAAAAAAAATTCAAAATTTTTTTTTGGAAACCCAATATTTCGAAAACGCCAAGATCGATTTTTTTTCAAACTTGATCAATAAAAGTTTCTTAACGTAATCTACAAGATTTGAGAAAAAAAAATTTGTTTTATCAAAAACTAACGGTACCTTCCATACAAATTTTAAAAAATGGTTTTCGAAAATCGTATTTTTCTCGAAAACGGTTCCGAGAATTTTGCTTAAGTTTTTTTTGAAATCTAGATATTACTGACTGTACCTACCATAGAACGATTTTTTCGAATATTGAATTTCTAACTACATATCGGCATAACGGATTTTAATGAAATTTTTTATAGACAAGCTTCTAAAAAGTTTAAAAAACATTGCATTTCAAAATTTTAAGAAAAATATTTTTTTGAATTTTGAAAAAAAAAAATTGTTTTTTTTTTGTGAAAATTCAATATCTCGAAAACGGTTCAATACTTTTTTTTGTAAATTTAACGATAGTTATAGTTTTAAGGGCTTTAAATGCAGAAAATAAGTTTTAAGAGAAGTAGGCGTAGACGGAGGTGGATTTTACTTAAATCACTTTTTCAAACTTTCTGCCGCTAGTAGAATATGATACTTTCAGCGAAGTCGGTTAAGTAGTTTTTCATATGACTTTAAGGATACGATATATGAGGAAATCCAGCGTACCTTAAGATTTTCGTTAAAAAAAAATTCAAATCATTAGCACACCAAAACACTTGATGTTTTTATAATCAAAGTAAAGTCAGAAATGTAAATCAAGTCGCGTCAATGCATCAAAAATTAATTTATAAAAATATGTCGAGTTTCTACAAAGGTGCACAAAAAAATAAAAAAGTAGTTAATTTCAAAAACCGAACCTACATATCCTTACGTATTTTGACTCGCTGAATTTTAATTTCAAGTTAGAATTGGTCCACCACCCTCCAGTTTTTTTCAAATCGTAAAAAACTTACGATAAGTTCATCGACCATTTTTTTTTCGGAACTGTTCACTATTTTGTATGTTTAAGTTATTTTTTTACTTTCCTTAAGTCAATATGTATTTTAAATACTAATTACATGATATTTCAACATGAATATTAATATTAATATTATTAATTAATATTAATTTATTAATATTAATCGACTAAACTTCTTCTTGAAAAATCGTAAATAATCGGTACAACATTGAGCTGTGTCTCGAAGGAAAGCTTTATTTCGAAGAAAGATGGAACAAGTGTACAAAATTGTAAACACGCAAGAAATCAATAATTTTTTGCTTTTGACACAAAGTTTGTATATAAGGCTGTTGAATTCAGGCGTCCAGATCACATTGCGGAGGCATAAATGCCTGGGTCGTCCGATTTGTTTTGTGAATTTCCTCATGCATGTATGTCAGAGAGTAAAGTATCACTTACTTTTTGCTATATGCCCTTATTTCATAACTTATACATCAATTTAGTGTTTAAAATTATAAAATAATAAAATAAAAGTCCGAGAAACGTACATGAAATAAGTTAAAAATTTTCATCAATTTTCGTTTAAAATAAAAATTTATTTTAAATAGTCTATTTAGTGGAATAAAAAATGATACTTAATACAGTTACTTTTTCAGCACTCACTCTCTGGATAACTTCAGGTTTCCAGGCATTTCTAAGCTTTTTTTGTGTGCTCTTTAATTTTCTGCATCTAAAATAAAAATTAAGCTGTCGAACATTTTTTTTAATTCCTCGATAAGTTTGTAAATTTTTGAGGCACATTAACTTTTCTGGGCTGAATTTCTTCGTTTTTTTTATATAGAATATGCACAAAAAATGTTATTACGATATTTATAAATGCATCAAAAAGTTATGAAAAGAAAAATGTAGCGATCTAATTTTCAAAAAGAGCGAGGGACGTGTTTTTCTTAGTTCACCATTTCAATATTATTAGTGGCACACCCAAATATCAACATAGATTATACTTAGTGAAGTAACTACAATAATTATTTCAATTTTCAGGTGGATCAAACATTGCATCAAAAAGTTACAAAGTTTTGAAATAAAAAAACATTGAGGGGACAAATTAAATTATTAAATTTTGTTGTTTTCACGTAATAAAATAGCAGTATATATTCAAAATTAAAACATTTTGTGTTGAAATATACATTGTTAGATCATCTTTCTATTTAAGTCCTATTTAAAAAATTACACCAATAACAACTATTTTAATGAACTACGAGTATATTTTTATATCTGCTAGTGACATAAAACCCTAAAGTATGCTGGATTTCCTCATATTACGACAATAATCTTATTTAGATAGATAGATTTAACTTCTTTATATATAAACTATATTTTGTTATGAAATGTCGTTCAGGCAGACGGCAGAATAGCCATGTCCTTTTTCTTAAAGAAAAAATATTGTAAATAATTAATATTTTTTTTTAAAGAAATTACCTATCTACGAGTATCTATCTATCTAATCTTATTTATCTCAAATACATAAGTCGAATCATATACGTTGGTATTCAAAATTTCTCTAGATAAAAGTCAAAGAAATTAATTTCAAAACTTTTGTTCTATGCACTTTTGGTTTGAAAATAAGAGTTTAGCCAATTCTAAGGCCGAACAAAATTTATTTAATTTTTTTTTATATTTCTTTAACACTTTTCGACTTGCATAATATTGATATACATATAAGTTTTGGGAAGGATTTATTTTTTAAGCGTCTCTTGAGCTTCAAATATGTACTGAAAGTTTGCATTCGTCCATATATTTTAAGGTTTTATAAGTTACTGTTTTAACAAGCGGTCTTCTGCTGAAGAAGGATTTGCTTGTCTTAAATCATAGCTTACTCGGTTCTCAGTTGATGCAGACAAACGTAGGTGTATGCTTCATTCGGAAAGTTAAACTTTATAGAAAAATACCAGAGTAGATTGATGACACCGAAAAGTGAAATAATTCCTTACTTTGGAGAAGGCGAAATTGTTGTGCTTGATACTTTAAAGGATTTGAAAGCGTTTAGCATCAAGTTCTCTTATCGAAAATGCATGCTTTTGGTATCAATGGTTTAATTCTTCGCCATCAATTGCCTTTTTGACCATTTAATGCAAGTTTTTTTGGAAGGTTCCAAGTCAGAAATTCTTATAATAAATGCTGGCATGCCCCAAGGCTCCGTATTGTCTCCGACAATATTTCTTATTTTTCTGTGTGAAATTGCTAATCCACTTAAGTGCTTCACTGATGACAGCATATTTAGTTCTTCGTACTCCTTTCCTAACTCACCTCCCTCTTCTTCGAATGTCAAATTGCAACGGCTGAATATGTTGAGCTAAATAAACTCAGATTTAAAGAGTATTGTTTATATGGACCATCAATTTATCGTGTGGAATTTAATGCTTCCAAAACTCTTAGCTGTCTTCAGTCAATAAAGAGGAATAAACCACATTTGTTACTACACCGAAAAGCTTTCAATTCTTGGTTTGTGCGTTACTGAACAACTTTTGTGGATCAACCACATAACAGATATTGCTAAAAATTCTGCGAAATGCCTAGGTTTTCTCAGAAGATGTAAGAGATTTTTTTTGCCCGTTCTGATCTGGCAAATATTTACCTATAAAGCATAAAAATGCCAAAACTAGTATATACTTCACATATTTGATCAGGCTCATCCAAAAAATCACTTCACCTACTGGAAAGAATCCAGAATATAGCTTTACAAAAGATAGGCGACAGATGGATCACGGAAACAGTTGTTTTGTTGGAACACCATCGAAATTTCTCTTGCCTATCACTGTTATATTGCTACATTATAAAGGTATTCATAGCCTCTTGAGTGCGCGTATAATAGAAAAAATAGGGAATGTGTAATTCCTGACCTAATTAATTTTTTCCTTCCATTATTATCTCCTACTCAATTCTCCCCAAAATTCCTAAGCGATCGAACTGATCAACTGCGTTAATTATAAACAATTTCTACTTTTGCTTCAACGAAACAAATTAAAATATAAAGGGTGGTTACTTTTTAAGTCATAGGTTATTTTGACACTGACAGCTGTTTTCCGTCTGAAATCTTGACAGAAAGTCAGTATCATATCTCTGCCGAACAAAATGGGTTGCTTTACGCTTGAACAACGTTGGGAGATATTGAAAACTTATTTTCAAAGTGAGTGCTGTGTAGCCCAAACTGTGCGTTTTTTGAAAAGAAGTTTTGGCCTAAATTAAGCACCCACAGTATGCTAGTGGAAAACGCTCATGGTCCCCGTCGTCGTACGGTGCGCACAGACGAGAATGTGGCTGCTTTAGCCGAGAGTGTGAGACTCAATTCATGAACATCAACTCGCCATCGATCTCAACAACTCCATGTTTCACGCACTTGCCTGATGACAAAGATCTGGGAATATTCGCTTACAAAGTCGATTCAGAAATTGAAGGCGGAAGACCACCCGCTTTGCAGTTTGGACCTTAGAGCAACTTGAATTGGCCAACGATTTTGGACGAAAAATCATCTGTTCTGATGAGGAGCATTTTCATCTCGGCGGATACGTTAACAAACCACGGCACGGAAAACCCGCACGTTTTGACAGTTTGGTAAGAATGGTGATGTGGTCGCATTATAGAACCATTTTTCTTCGAAAATGAGCTGGGAACAACGTTTCGGTCACCGCTGGGCGTTATAGAGCTATTTTAACCCACATTTTCCTTACGGAAATTAAGGACATGGATTTGGACGACCTCTGGTTCAAGCAGGATGGCGCGCAATGCCACAACCGATCTTTTGCGCAAATTCCCAAATTGTGTTATCAGCCGCCATGGAGCTGCGACTTTTGTGGGGAACCGTTAGGGACCGATGTTTAGCCAACAATCCGGAAACGATTGAAGCACTTTAGGCCTATATTATCCAAGCAATCAGTGAGCTACTGCCCGAGAGAGCTCTTTGAGGTAAATCCGAAATAATTTGTTACTTTTAGGTACATATATGTATCTCATCGCAACTCACTGTCATACTATGGGGAGACCTATTCAAAACAATGTCAAGTAGTCAGGGCATGAACCTATCTGTATAAAAGTCAATACGTAAATATTTATTCTAAAGGATTGAATAAATTATTGTCAATCGATTGCAATGCAAAGTCAACATTTCAAAATATCAACAACAGACAGGAAGGGGCATATGGTTGGTCTGTAAAATGTATTTACATAACAATCTGTAATTACAATAAAAGACTTACCTCCATTTATTCTTAAATCAAAAAAAAAACAGAGACAAACAACGAAAAATTTAAAAAACAAACCAAACTGAATTCATGAATAATTCAAATAACCTTCTGGGCAACTCTCCCCCCGTATTTCCGTAAGACTTGATTTTTTTTGTGGAAATCACTTTTCTTTCAGTTGTCTTATGATTTCTTACAAAACGACAGTTTTTTTTTTTATTGGAATATCTTCATGTGCGGTAAACAAAAAATGTTTAATGAATTCAGTTGCACAACAACAAAACGATTACATGCCAAATGAAATCGAGAGTGCACTCAAAGAAACGACGAACTCACGTTATGTAGCGTGTGACCTTTTTGTTTTGTTATTTGTGCAAGTTACAGACAAATTATAGGTCAATTATGTAGCGTGAGAGGGGGACGTTTACCTTGTAAGACTCTTGTCTTTTATGACATGCGTGAGAACTTTGTTTGTACCTATAATACTTGCAAGCTTATGTCCCAAGAATTTTAATTCTAGCACGCAATTATAAAACTACATCTCCCAATATTATAGTTCCACATTTTTGATGTTTTTATTTCCATAGTTTTTCGTTGTTCAATATTATAAAAGAGTAGAAGCTGCAGGAAATGTCTAGCCCAATTTGAAACAAAACACAAGTACAATCTTGGGACGAATTATAGCTTCCTGTTGAAAACCAATATGGACATTTATTCCGGCTTTAAGTATGATTCCTAATCCTTTGCGAAGGTAGTCACCGTGACGTGGTGCGAAGGCTTAAGTAGCAAAGACTCACCCGATCTGCCATTTTGAGATAACCCAAGAACTGCCCTCCCTAATCCAGGGCGTAAAGTGACCCGTGCCCATTGGATGGTTTGCAGCCAGGGAGTATACCGGCTCTATTATAACGGAAGCTCTTTGAAACCAGGTCGAATCAAAGAGTAACCTAAACCTTACCATATTATGCGGAGCTCTGATATGGTGGAACCCACTATTTCTCTAGCTACTCGTGGGAATAAAATGCCAAAAAATATAAAACAAAAAAACAATAAAAATTTTAAAAATTTTCGCGAGAAGTTACCGCAAGTGTATTAGCAGATCGTATGGAGAAAGACCTCCGTGGTGAAGATCTGAGACCGGAGATAAGCAAGTACCTGAAGAGGATGCCGCATGGGAACACTCAAAACCGGGCAGCAGGAGGAGCGTCGATCTCTGGTCAAGGGAGAATACCTCCTAGACAAGTGGAAAACGCTACAAAAGAGACAGCATCCACTAGCACAGGGAGTATACCTCCTAGGCAAATGATCTGATTATGGTCGGACAAGAAGATGATGGGAAGTTACCACCATCTAAATCATCCAGTCCACCCAAAAAGCCACACAGCCAAAATGCCCGAAGTACTCAAGTACTTGCGAAAATTGGTAGTCCAGGAGGCCTGGACGACTCATATAGAAAAGGACTAAGTGGAGCAGGCACCACATGGTACTTCCGGTTCCTTGCAGAGGGGTTGTCTCCGCAGGAAGCTAGGAAGAAGGTGGACTTAAGAAAAGACGACAAGAAAAACGTCAACACAAGCCTAGAACAGGGTAAGAAGAAATGCCAACAATTAACTCCAAAAAAAACCTAGGACGACGGCAACATTATCTACGGGACAAAGCACTGTTAAGGCAATACCCGTTCAACAAAGGCTCTCCTATGCAAGTGCGGCCTTGAGCGTCAGAATTGCTATTCTGCCGAGGGGATATCCACAATTCGCCTCGAATGCTGAGGATCTATCGGCACTCGAGGAGGCAATCATCGAGGAAGTCTCTTTAGGCTGGAAGCACAAGCTGAAGTTCAATGGACTGATTGCGCTGGACCCGAAACAGCGGATTGGCTAAGAGAGAGTTTACCTAAATTGAGCACTTGGAAGCGCATCGAATTGTATGCATGCATGGGCGATGATATACCAAAAATTCCCGCGCAACATCAAGTTGTTCCTACCAAAAAGTGGGTCAAGAAGACAAAAGATCATTGGCTCTCATTAAAACCGTAGGTGACTGACTCGCTGACAGATAATCAAAATTATGCAGCACTTCTCGACACCATGACATATAGGAAAAAAATCTAAAATTTGGAATTTTGTATCTAGCGGACTAGGGGCGTGGCATTCACCCACTTTACTTATATATTCATATAAATTAAATGAGGCACTTCCACTTGTTGAATGATAAAATTTTGTAGAACGGTCGGACTTCTACGTTGTTTATTGTCTTTTCTAGATATTAAAATTCATTGAAAAATGATGTTTTTAGAAATAATGTTTACCTGACAAAATAAAGTCTTTGCAAAAAGAAGTGAAAGCACAACATATTAATATTGAGCCTGGTGAAGCATTCAACATTCGTGTAGTGCGGCTAACGGAAGAATCTCTAAAGTTAACAGTATGTCCGATTGGCCTTCCCGGAAGCGACAGCATTACCATTGAATTCTTTAAGGGGAAGGGAATGCAACTGGCTGTTTCACTAGAACACTGTTTAAAAAATAACGGTAAATATTGAAAGACAAGAAACATTGTGGCGGTGTTCTAGAGATTCAAATGTTTCTATCATAGTTTTATCACCTTCCATTTTTAAAACACTTTTTTTTGGATTCTATATCTATCCAAGAAACTGAAGTGAGTTGTTGGAGCAGGCGCCAAAATATGAGAATTATACTCGAGCTTTGGACGAATATAGCCTTTATAGATTACAGCCATTTCAGAAGGGGTGAAGAATTTCTTGCCACGTTGAAGGAAACCTCAATACTTGGCAACGTTTTTTGTGACATAAAATATGAGATCACTCCACACAAGGTCGTCTGAGATACACATACCGAGAACTGAAAGCTGTTGTTTGCTCAATGCAGTGGAATTTTGTCCCGGTTACACGCTGTTTTGTTCCATTCCAAATTCATATGTGAAAACCAAGGAAATGCATCGGGAAAATTTTGTTATTATTATTACTGAATAAAATTTGGAGGGTTTAGTATCGATGGGTGATTATGAGTACCATAAAACGCACGTAACGCCCGATATGCTTCTCGAATTGAACCATGTTTTTCAAAATAAATTTGAACAATTTGCAAACGATGCTCAGGCGGAGTGATAATTTATGATGAGTTATCAAACCAAACTAACATCAAAATAACCGAGAACTATCAAATCTACTGCCACCGAAATGAGTGTTACCAGTTTAAAGTTCTCCGCCTCTAAAAAAAACCGTTTATAGTACTCGTAGAAATGCCTTGACATACCTACATAAAAAAAAAACTAACATTTTTTTTTTAATTTCAAAATCTTAGTTAAAAAATTGCATGAAAATGACTTCGAAAACTTTCGGACTTTGCAAACAAAAATCAAAATTAAAATAAAACCTTTTTGAGACTTCAGATGACTTTTTTTGAAAGACTTTAAAATATACTGGAAGCAGGCAAACCCCTTCATCACAAAACAATACACCCAAGAATTAAAACTGGATCTCAAGATTAGAAAACCTTTTTACTTGCAACTTATAGATACTATGTATAAGGCAAGATATGCATTCGTAAATAAAATCGAAGTCGAGATTTTGATCAAAGTTGACATTACGAAATAGCTAAAACGAAAAAAGTGGTTCTAGCAATTCTGTCTTTTCGACTACAGCCTAAACGGTTTGGCCGATTTTCTTTAAACTTGTTAGGTATCATTTTTAAATTTTTCCCCCACAAGTTTTTTTTTCATTTTTAAGACCAAAAATTACGTTACTTGCCATATTTTCTTAATCTTACAAATAAGTTTTTTTCTCAAAAACTGTTCTACAGACTAAAAAAAATTCAAAACATTTCGTTTAATTAAGGGTAGGTAATGCTTGAAATTTTTTTTTCCGAAAATATACATATGTACATACCCATATGCACATATACGAAAGAAGTGGGCCCCTCAATTCCGTCTGCCTGTACTTTAACCTACAGTCTCTTTTATCTTAACCCTAGAACCCTACCCATATTTGTAGTGAACTTTTTCCTACCCTGGGTGCCGTGGCACCCTGGTTTTTATTTCGAGATATTTTTTTAAATACAAGTCTTTTAACATTTAAAAAAAATTGTTATTCACTTTATTAAATAATTAAATAGAAAATCACAAAAATTTATAGAAACTTAAAAGAGAATAGAAAAAATAACGAACCTGTGCTCCCACTTGTTTAAAAAATACTATCAATTAAATTAAGCACAGGGTGATACAGCACCCTGGGTAGGGTTCTAGGGCTAAAGGTCTTCGGTCATTCCCTGGAGGAAAAATTTATTTATTTTTTAGCACCACAATTAACTGTGTCTGTCACAGAGCCGTAATGAAAAATCTTATTTATCTTGAAAATGGCTCCACCGATTTTGATAAAAACTACTATTTTTACTATACCATACCTTCAATATGGTCTACAGTTTAATTAAAAAAAAAGAAGAAAACATAGAACCGTTTTTTTTTTATTTTTGGTTTTCTCAGTAACGGCTGTACCAATTTCGGTCAAAACTTTTATACAGGAGCGTCTTTGATTTTAAAATAATAATACTTTTTTGAAAAAGTAAATTTTTTTTTTTGAAAATTCAGTATCTTGAAAAGAGGTGAACGATTTTTTAAAAACTATTTTTTTTTAATTTAAATTATTAAATTCTACAAATTGCCATAAGAAATATTTTATTAAAACTTTAAAACATATAAAAAATAAATTTTTAATAACAATCCACCAACGATTTTTTAAATTTGGTTTTCTTAATATTTATTTGTATTTTTGAGCTCGAACTATTTCAGTAATTATTTTAGTTATTGAAATAATGAGTTTTATGCATTTGAATATTTTTCTCTAATTTTAGATATACAAATTTTAAATTTCAAAGAAGTTGTACAAGTACGAGCGATCCCATCATGAATTTTATATATATTTAATGAAGTTGTTACACTCTTCCTCAACTTGCCTCATTCCATTTTAATCTGATCTTATTAGAAAATCCGTCATGTCATCTTAAAACCATTTCACTAAAAAATTCAAATTGAACAATGACAGTTGACAGTTGACGTGTGAAAAAAATAAAATGCACGACTGGGTCGCACGAACTTGCTCCTATGTAAGAGACTAGAAATTTTAAAAACGAATGTTATTAGAGAAAACTGTTCATAAGGATAAAATGATTTTTTTTTTAAATTCTTTAAGTAGTAAGAGATAAAAACAGAATGATATGCAAATATGAATTTATGCAGGAACAAAAATTAAAAGTCGTTGTAGTGGTTCCTTAAAAAAATAAGCTTTTATGTACAAAATTTTTAAAACATTTTTAAGAAAAAACTTTGGTACGCCAACCTTAAGTTTTTATTATTGTACGAATAAAAGTCTAATTTCCAAAAAAAATACTAAGCCGTTCTTGAGATATCGAATTTTTCAAAAAAAAATTACTTTTTTTTTTTCTAAAAATTGAAAAAATATTTTTTCTTAAGTTTTTAAATGCAATGTTTTTTAAAATTTTTAGGAGCTTTTTTATAAAAAATTTCATTAAAATCCGTTAAGTCGATAATGAAAAATTCAAAATTCGAAAAAATCGTTCTATGGTAGGTACAGTCAGTAATATCTAGATTTAAAATTTTTTTTTATTAAATCATAAATCGTAAAGATTAATCAAAAGAAAAAAATTTTAGCAAAATTCTCGGAACCGTTTTCGAGCAAAATGCGATTTTCGAAAACCATTTTTTAAAATTTGTATGGAAGGTACCGTTAGTTTTAGATAAAACAAATTTTTTTTTCTAAAATCTTGTAGGTTGTATTAAGAAACTTTTATTTGCCAAGTTTGAAAAAAATCGAGCATGGGGTTTTCGAAATATTGAGTTTCCAAAAAAAATTTTTGAATTTTTTTTTAAAAATCCAAAAAATTAAAAATTGAAAATTTGAATATGTAATAATATTCAAACTTTGGAGGAGCTTTGGCATAAAAAAAATTATTAAAATCGGCTTTACCGTTTTCGAGAAAATCAAAAACAAAAAAAATAGACCCAGGGGGGCTACCGAAAATAACAATTTTTTGGAAAATTTTTTTCAACCATTAGCTAGTTTTAACCAAATGAAATTTTTCAAATTTTTTTTAAAAAATTCTGTGGGACAGTTTTTGAGAAAAAAAAATATTTATAAAATTTCGAAAAAAAATCGTATGGCAGGTACCGTTATTTTTGGTCCTAAAAAAAAATAGAAAAAAACGTCCGGGGGTAAAAAATTAAAACCCATATCTACCAAGTTTGAAGAAAATCGGCCGAGCCGTTTAGGCTGTAGTCGAACCGACAGACAGACAGACAGACAGACAGACAGAATTGCGAGACCCACTTTTTTGGTCTTCGCTATCATCGTAATGTCAACTTTGATCAAAATCTCGAGTTCGATTTTTTTTACGAATGCATAACTTGCCTTATAGTACCTATAAGTCGCAAGTAAAAACATGACAGTTGTCATAAGCGTATCTGCGGCACTAAAATATTAAACGGTTTTAACTTCTAATGGGTTTTTAAATCAAATCTAATTTTAATGGCGATTTATTTCGGTTGATTTCACACTAAAATTGTTTAAGTGTCATGTTAACTTCAATGTAAGCTCTACTTTCAGTGAGGTCATCAGATAAAGTTAGTACCAAATTAACTAAATTTAATTAAATCTTTTAACTTACCACGGTTTGTGATCTCATTTCCAGCATTTTTATTATTCTCATCCTGTCCATCATTGGATGTCTGATGATTGCGATCCATGCCACTTCCCTCATCTGGATCAATGATTTCATCTTCATCGTCTTCATCATCCATATCATTGACATTGGCATTAATTGCCGGATCCCAGGAATCAACACCACCACCAGAATTTCCCATGCCGGTTAGTGTGTCCTTGTGATATGAATTATGGCGATTGCGTGATCCCACAACACAACCTGTGATCGTACCACTCGATTGTTGTAGTATCGTTGTTGCTTGGCCGCCAGGAAACGTTGCATTCCTTTTGTGTCGGCCCTTTGATTTGGGGAAAGCCGCCAATATATTCAACCACCATTTGGATTCTTCCGGGCAGGTACCCTTTATAAAGGTGACACGATCTGGTGCTGTAATGGCAACTGAATTTGTATGGCCGGTAACATCTTCGGCTGTGGTGACTTCGATGACTTTTGTCATATCGATACTTGCTTGCGGGACTGTTTCGGGCTAGAAAAATGAAAAAAATAAAAAAATACAGTAAACATTTTGTCAGCAGTAATTCAAAAGAACTCATAGATAATATATTCAAAAAAAAAGTGAGAAACTAGGTATTACTCGGAGCTGAGTACGTTACTTCCGGTGACTACTGCTTCCAAATTTATATATCACAGAGCAATGTACTATTATGAAGCTAACAATTGGGGGATGATTGGGAGTCTAAACGCATACTTTTGGTCACATTGTCAAAGGTATAATTTGTTGCCATACCCACGTACATATCTTCATATTTTCCTCATAACTCAGACTTATAATTACTTAACTTGGTACCCAAAGAACTTATTCGCTAAAGTAACCTTACACATAACCCTCACTATCTAACCCTTAGGCAGTTTGTTGTTCATGTCTTGGAAAATAATACCTTCGAGAGTAAAGTGCATCTAGATTATCTAGAACCTACATACATTATATCAAATATCCACAAGATTATAATCGGCGCTGAGTGAAAAATTATGAAAATCCCATTTGATCAGACTAGCTAAGGCCTGCAATTTATTTACTTCTTGCTGCACTATAACTTGGTTGTACAAGGAACATGGACAGCTCCATGACAGCGTAGCCAGTAGGGTGCCAATTAGTGACTAAAAACATCCTTGTTCTAAATACCCCATCGTCGAAAAGGTATATTGCCTACAGATGTATAGATATTTCGAATAAGGTAAGGTTTTTGGTGTCGTGTTAAATATCGCATGTTTAGCTTGTTCTTTTCATACCGCTTTTTTTTTTGGTTGGTGGGAAAACATAAAACAAAAATGTATCTTGGTCACTCCTTTATTTTTTTGACATGTAAGAAATTATTACGACGCGTCGCGACGATGTTATAATTCATAAGGTGTCAATATTACGTGACCCACACTCGATAGGTAGGAAACTCATTTTTTCGTCTTTTAAGCTTACAGATCATTTTAGTTTTTTTTTGTGGTAGAATCTTAAATAAACCAGCCAGTTTGAAGCTCAAAATGAAATTAAAGCCACAGATACTTATCGCATGTTCAAAGATCGGCAGTGTGCAAAACCAGAGCCAGCTGCTTGAATTCACTTGCAGTAAGTTCCAAGGAATCGAAAGTGGTCAGAAAAATCTTGATCTCCTTGCTGTAAAACGGGTAGGTAAGTGAGTAAAAGATTGCACGCGAATTAAAATCAACTTAATTTTTTGTTGGTTTGTAATTCAGGCTAACAGGCTGATGATGAGAGCCGATGAGGGAAAAGGGGTCTTCAATGAAGGGACCAAGTTTTTGAAAGAAAGATCGAATACGTGCAGTTATATTAACTACTTGCGACCACCATAATTTAACGGTGCGGTAAATTGTCATAATTAAAAATGAACAAGTGAAATAACCGAACAGGTGTCTCAATATACAGTACCTTTGGCGGGAAAAAAATCCCTGGAGTCTTAAATAGAGTATATGTAGTGTGAATAATTGGGGTATA
The DNA here is from genome assembly GCA_911387755.1 of Chrysotoxum bicinctum. Classification (NCBI taxonomy): domain Eukaryota; kingdom Metazoa; phylum Arthropoda; class Insecta; order Diptera; family Syrphidae; genus Chrysotoxum; species Chrysotoxum bicinctum. The sequence goes on along the minus strand of OU426990.1, from coordinate 97,198,460 downwards.
GCTTGATATCCATGGGAACCTTCTATGTATCTACGTTCTATTCAACGGGTGTATGATAATACAAAAGAATAATAAGTTGATCATTCCGATCATGCCACTCGCCGGAGTGTTCCAGAATTTCAGAGATCCTGAACTATTAAGGGCTTTATTATTCGAAACTTACGTATTCAAGATAATGTTACCTCTTAGTTTGTGCGTTGTTTGGCTATTATTCTGGAGGGAGCGAATACCCAGAAATGACAAATTCTCCAAAAGGAAAATGTTCAACTTGAAATTCTGAATATTTTTCTTATTTCAAATTTGATATAATTATATAGATGTGATAAAAAAAAAACATTTTTTTTTTAAATAATTTTCCGCTCAGTAAAGGGTTTATGACTATGTACTATTAAAATGTTGGGACTAAGTGCGAGCGTTTAAGTGATACAGATGCACATTTGTTTTGAATGTTTGAATATCGCAATAGAGGGAAAATATTAACCACATTCCTCATTTGCGGAGCTTAAAAGTACGACCGAAGCTAGCTTTGGACAAATATACCAAGATTAAAAGGGGTGACAAATTTATTGCATCGTCAAACGAAATCTTAACACTAAACAGCATTTTTGGCGACTGTCGAGTTCTCGTATGTGATCATTCTACACAAAGTAGATTGTAATACACATACCATGAGCTGAAAGCTGTTCTGTTTCCTTAATGCTAGCGTTAGTCATGGCTAGCGGCAACGGGTGGGTTCCGCTTCAACGCAAAAAGACATAATTGAGTTCTTCAAAATTCTACGAAATTTTTAATGCATTAGAAGTTTCGAAAAGAAGATCTTTAATGAATATTGAGAAAGAGAGTTGGAGACAAAACGGATCCCTGTGGCACACCAGCATGTATTCCACGAATATCAGATTTAAAACCTTCAAATAAGACTTGTATTGAGCGATCCGGGTGTTATTTCTACTTTAGAAAGGGAGATTCATTAATGCCAAATACATACCAAGCTCTACGAAATAATATTGAAATATCCAGCAGTAAGATTTAAACTTCTGCTCTGCAATGCACCTATTCCTACGAATGTCATACTGCCGATCATTAAGAAGCTTTCGTATATGAAAATATATTTTTTTTTACTTTTAATTTATCAGCGTTTCCATGAACTTGGATAATAGGGACGTAGGTTGAACTGGACGATCGTTTGAGAGGGTGGACAATTCGCTTTTATTGCAGGTAAGATGGACAAATACTGTTTTCTATATTCACTCGGAAAAAGACCAGCAAAGAAGGTCAAATGCCAGCGTCGAATGACCCTCCAAAAATAGCAAGGCTACTATCTGCGCCTGATTTGAGTACTTTAAGATTTTTCAATATACATATGTATTTACTTCCTTTGGAGCGTTATAGTATTTTTTTTTTGTCTTAAAATTTATGAACATAAATTATGGTGGTGCAACAGCTCGAATAGAACCAGGACCCAGGACCTAGTGAATTACAATTCTCAACCATTCGTGTGTGCGTGTTATCAGGAATGGTCTAAACATTTGGTTATCTAAAAATTTAGTTGAGCGATTACGACAATCACAGATCAGTCATTCTTGATTGCTTGAACTTTTACCAGTGTTGCTCTGTAGGGACTGTTATGTATTATCGGAAACTTACTTATTTTCAATGATATTTTTCCTTTTTCAAAACAAACTCAAAAATGACTTGGACATAGTTTGGTATTACAAGTTATGGAATAAAAGTTCCTTGCGAAAATGGGGACGAAATTTATTTTTGATTGCATACTGCCAAGATTATTGATTAATAAAATCGATTTGAAGTATTTATTTTGCAAGTATTCAAATTGTTTAGCAATAACATTGAAGAGTTTGAGCAGAGGAAGTACATTTTGCTAATCAACCTGAGAAAACATTGAAATACATACAGTTGCGTTCAAAATAATAGCAGTGTAATCTTACCACTGACATATTTTAGTACAAACTAAGATATAGGCAACTTTTTAAAATATTCTAGTACTATTTTTGTAATAGAATATTTTATCTTTTGTTTCCAGAATAAAAAAAAAGCCATATCATAACGGTTTTCTTCCAAAGGTCAATTGATTTCACTTAAAGTGTATTTTTGCGCAGTCAAAATAATAGCAGTGTTTAATAGTTTGTGAATTTCTTTCATTGTTTTTGAATCTTAGGAATATTTTTTTTGTTTGTTGTTGAAACTAAAAGGTAAGGTATAAAAACCCAGTTTTCCTACATTTATATTCCTTCAAACTTACAGTATGGGTCGTAATAAGCATTGCTCTCCGAAAATGCGGCGAATCATACGCCAACTCCTCTCTAATGGAAAAACTTATACGGAAATTCAAAAAACCTTAAAAATATCTGCTAAGATGATTATTAACGCAAAAAATATACAGAAAACCCCGAAACCAGGGGCAGAAAAAAGTTATTTCTTCAAAATCAGAGAGGAGAACTATGAGATACTCAAGGGTCTCTTCCTATTTGCCGGCTACGGAAATAAAAAAACAGCTAAATCTAAGCTCTAGTTTAGAAACGTACAGAAGAATATTGCGGGAGAATGATCTCAATGCCAGAAGCACCAGGAAGGTTCCTCTTTTGACAAAAAAACACATCGCCAAAAGAATGCAGTTTGCCAAAGCCCATGTCGATAAGCCCCTTCAGCATTGGTGAAATATTTTATGGTCTAATGAGAGCAAAATTGTTCTGTATGGTGGTTCTGGTTCTCGGGAATATGTACGACGCCCACCTAATGCTGAATATGTGTCTATGTATACGCGAAAGACTGTAAAACATAAAGCATAAATGGTGCAATGGATCAGCATCTTTATGTGGATATTCTTCTAAGAACCATGCTGCCTTACGCAGAAGAGGAATTGCCAATAAGATGGGTCTTTCAGCAAGACAATGACCCAAAACACACGAGCAAAAAAGGCAAAGAGTGGTTTCGGATCAATGAAGTTTCTGTTATGGAGTGGCCTGCGCAATCCCCCGACTGGAACCCAATAGAGAACCTTTGGGCAGATGTCAAGAAATTCGGTTCAAATGCAAAACCCTCCAATAACAACCAGCTTGGGGAAGCAGTTGAGACTGCATGGAGAAATATTTCATTGGAGGGATGTCAAACTTTGGTGGACTCAATGAACAGTAGTTGCGAAGCTGTTATAAGCAATAAGGGTTTTCCACCAAGTATTGACGTAAGAAATACAAATACATTTTGTTTTACTTTTAAATCCAATGTAATTTTCTTATTTTCTCCATTTTTATGAATACTGCTATTTTTTTGACTGGGCTATTTTCTTATACATTGAAGATATTTTTTTTTTTAAAGTTTTTTTTTCGATATTTTTAAATCTTTCTTTTATAATTGATTTCATATAAATGTAACCTAATAAATAAAATTTTATTATAACGTTTCATGAGCACCATCTTTCTTTTTTTATTGAATATTTCTTGGACCTATTTTCACTGCTATTATTTTGACCGCAGCTGTATGTTTTACTAATAAACAGAAGACAATATTAAAATACAAAATGAATCACATCAAATTTCCATTTTACAAGTAAAATTCGAAAAAAAAAACAATATTTTATTAGTTTTTGTTTAATTTTACTTTGTAAAAAAACTAAAAATGTCAAATTTTGCTAAGCTCTAAGTTTTGAAATATTAGACACTGCAACCCCATTCTTAGAAAATTAAACCTCTAAACAAGACATAAGACCAAATTTTAGAAAGAAAATCATGAACAATATAAACCAGGAAAATTATATTTTCTAATAAATACATATAACCTACTCTTTTCATAATTGAAGAGGAGTACTTACGTGTTCGTCCACGGAATATGTTAGCTCGCCATCGTCGTACAACACAAACCACCTTCGTTGCCATCTCTGAAAATAAACAAAATGACAGCAAATGATAAAAATGTAAATTTAAATTATATAGAAAAACTTATTTCTCAAATATGGATTTAAATGAACACCATGTAGGCGTATTAAAATACTAATATAACCAAATTATCAACTGAAAAATCAAAAACAGCTGTAATATGTAGATGTCTAACTTTTGACAAAAACAATGACCTCAAAAAATACTTACTTACCTAGTAAACATGAAACATTTAGGGGAACACGGAGCGGAATAATAGTAATATCAGCATTGATGTCAGTTCCAACTTTCCTAAACCTCGCACTGTGCTCCAAAAATGTTCAGGTAATAATAATCCCTTTAGTGCTCACAATATTAAAACCAAAAAAAGGATTTTTGTCTTAAACAGGAAAATATCAAAATACCAAATGCACAAAAGGAAAATGGTCACCTAGAGCTGGAACTGTCAAAACATTCTGCTAATTGTCCTGTTTTATTTTTTTTGGGTTTGAATTGCTTGTTTTTTACAAACTCATCGAACTAAGGTTTAATATATTGCTTTGTATAACACCGGAAAAAATATAGGATAATAACTACCGTTTCATAAATTGAAATTTTTTTTTAGATATTAATTGCAACTACAAATTAATTTTAAACACAACCAACCGCATGGCTCACAACAAAACTGAACATGAATTATCGGACTATGACAAGTAAACAATGAATGATGTTATCAACTGTCATTGTTAAAATGGACGTGTTCGTTGATTGAAGTACGAGTAGGTATACAAGTATTACACTTGGCTTACACTGTAGATAAATTGCATTTTATTATTATTTTCTGTTCAAAAAGTTAATGAACATACTGAATTAATAAATGTTGTAAAAAATAAGATGCGCGACTCGGTCGAACGAATTTGTTCTTATGTTTAAGAGATTTTTAATTTTAGAAATGTTCAGAAGCACAATTTCAAAACAAAACAATTTTTCAAAACAAAAAGAATAATGCTACGCCAATTTTAAGTTTTTGTTATTGTGCAAATAAAAATTGGAGAAGTTGAAAAATTGGTTGTGATTGGGAAATCCACATGTCCACGCTGCTCAAAAACATGCCGAAAGCAAATCTGCCAGTGAAGTGGTTTTCTAATACGTGAGCTTGGTAACAACTTTTTACTTGCGGCTTATAGGTATAAGGCAAGTTATGCATTCGGAAAAAAAATCGAACTCGAGATTTCGATCAAAGTTGACATAACGATGATAGCGAAGACTAAAAAAGTGGGTCTCGCAGTTCTGTCTGTTTATCTGTCTGTTCGACTGCAGTTTAAACGGCTGGGCCGATTTTCTTTAAACTTGGTTGATGTCGTTTTTAATTTTTTCCTCTCACACGTTTTTTTCTGTTTTTTTTTTAAGACCAAAAATAACGGTACCTGCCATTCGAGTTTTTTTTCGAAATTTTATAAATATTTTTTTTTTCTCAAAAATAATCGCACAAATTAAGAAAATGAAAATACAAAAAAAAATCATTTAGTTAAAGCTAGGTAATGGTGGAAAAAAAATTTCCGAAAAATGGTTGTTGAGAGTACCCCACATGGAACCATTTTATTTTTGTTTTTGAATTTCTCAAAAACGGTACAACCGATTTTGATCATTTTATTTTAGTTAAAGCTCCCTAAAAATTTGAATAGTATTGTGTATTCAAATTTTCAAAAATTTGGATTTAAAAAAAAATAATTTTTTTTTCAAAACTTAATATTTCGAAAACCTTTTGCTCGATTTTTTTTAAACTTGGTAGATAAACGTTTCTCAATATAATCTACAAGATGTGAGAAAAAAAATTCATTTGATTTAAAAATAAAGGTAGGTACCCACCATACAAATTTTAAAAAATGGTTTTCAAAAATTGTATTTTTCTAGAATTTCGATAGTTTTTTTTCTTTCAATTAATTTTTATGATCTTTTATTAAATAAAAAAAAATTAAATTAAGATGTTACAGCTTGTACCTAACATATGTATATGTAGATCCATTTTGTTTAATTTTGAATTTTTGGCTATGGACATAACGGATTTTCAGAATTTTTTTTTAAAGAGATGCTTCTAAAAAGTTTAGAAAACATTGCATTTCAAAACTTTAAAAAAAATATTTTTTGAATTTTTGGGAAAAAAAAGTATTTTTTTTTTTGGAAAATTCTATATCTAAAAAAAAACGGCTTAATATTTTTTTGGAAATTTAATTATCATTCGTACAGTAATAAAAACTTAAAGTTGGCGTACCAAATTTTTTTCTTAAAAATGTTTATATAAAGGTTTATTTTTTTAAGAAACCACTACAACGACTTATAATATTTGTTCTTGCATAAATTCATATTTGCATAGCAGTTTCTGTCTCTCACTATCTACTAAAATAATTTAAAAAATAATTTTATCCTTATTGACAGTTTTGTCTGATAATATTCGTTTTTTAAAATTCCTAGTCTATTACATAGGAGCAAGTTCGTGCGACCCAATCGTGCATTTTTTTTAATAACGGAATGGTTAAACAGCTTCAACGCCAAAACGAGAAAACTACGCAGGAAGATTTTACTATTTCTGGACAATTCAACTTCACATCCTCATCTTACTTTAAGATCACTTTTATATTTTTCTTAACAAACACCACATCTGCTTTATTATTCCTTGGACTAGAGCATCATCAAAAATTTTAAAGTTCTTTAGCACCACCAATTTTTAAATTAATTTTAATGTGCTAGATGCCACTTATTGGGCTACTGCAGCCTGGAACGAAATTTCTCAAGAAATAATAACAAACTGTTTCAAGAAACCCGGTTTTCTATCAAACCATCCAAACAAAGAAGTTTACCTCAGAAGACGACATGCCATTGATCTGTTTTCAAAACCAGTCGGCACTTGTCAGAAACACGGGTTGCGATCAAGTTGATACTTATGTCAATTTCCTTTAAACACTAGGGATTCGATCCTGGATCGAAATTTTTTTGTTTGGTATGTGTGCAAGTACGTTTATGTACGTGTAAATCTTTCTTCAAATAAGGATTTGAAAATTTTGATCCCTGTCAAAAAAATATCTATTTTTTTTTGTGTGAAGGAACGCAAAATCTGGCGAGGGATTAAAATATTCTTATGGACATTGATTTTTTATGTGTAAAGGAAATCGACATTAGAATATGCCGCATATGACAAGAACTTTCAAACCGATGAAGAATTAAATGAGAACTTGGCGTTATTAAGATCAATGGCAAAAGTGTCGATGAAGACATGAATGCTTCGCAAATGGAAGCTGAAATTATTACTCCTACAAGAAGGCTTTGAAAGATTGTGAATTTTTGTGGAAATTTGCTTTGAAAGCTGGAGAAAAAAAGGCAATGCAACTAACATCTGTTCTCTGATCTCACTTTTAGTCAGTGGTAGTAAAAGCTTGTTATCTCCGCTAAAACCGGATTGAAGATTTTTTTCTTGGCAATTGATTTATGTATTACTCGTATGTAAATTTATGCATATGTATATAATTTTATACGTATAAAAGAAACAAGTGAATTAAATGTGATGATTGTGTGTTCTTTTTTAAGCGTTTTTATTTTTTCTTAAGCGGACACTCTTATGTAGACAAAAAACTCTGGTTTCTTGGCTGTCCACTTAAGAGAGATTTTACTGTACTTAATTAATAATTTATTTAAATTTTTTTTATTAAATTATAGATCACAAAAATGCAGACAAACAGAAACAATTGCCGTTTTCGAGAGAAATTCAATTTTCGAAAACAATTTTTTAACATTTGTATGGTAGGTATCTACTGTTACTTTTAGATAAAATTAAAATGTTTTTCTTACACATTTTTTCAGATATAGTATTAAGAAACTGTTAATTGCCAAGTTTCGAAAAATTCGAGCATTCGGATTTCGAAATTTTGAGTTTTCGAGCAAAAAAGTTAATCGTAAGTTTTTACATTTTGACTGGATTGGTAGGCCATTTTTTCCAGCCAACGGCGCACAGTGTGTTATTTTGCACATCTAGCGGAACTTTATTCCTGTCGCACGTAAAATAAATTTTTTTTGGTATTTACCTGTTGCATAATGTTATTTATGACGTTCTATGTAGTAATTTTAATTCTGTAAGCATTTTATAATTGGATAAATGGAACAAAACTCTACTTCACTCTTTGTGTGTTCTCACCTTGGGTTCAAATGTTTATAACTCAAAGACTAATGAATCGATTCTGTCCAAACATTCACCAAAATCTTTATAAAAATCTAGAGGCTCATCTCTTTTAAACCTTAAAAACCTCCAAACAAATATATTTACGATATTAACAAAAAAAATTTAACTTTTAAAAATATTTGTTATTTAAATATTTTTCAGTTTTTTTTTTTGAATTCAATGTTTATGTTCATAAATGAATATTGTGTAGCTAGTTGGCATCATCATCATAGTCTTCACTAGAACTGCTACCACCTGGATCTTCTGCGGGTTTCTTTATAAGAGCTATACTTTCTTGAAAAAGTGATTTTTCTTTTATATTATGCACTGTACTACGACTCGATAGATATGGATCCGAGCAAATTAAAAATCTGTTTAGTACATATCTCTGTTCGTATATTTCCTGGAAGACTTTCGGCGGTAATGCTCCCGGAATCGTCTGTATTCCTTATTGCTCGCTTCTTGCGTCTCTTTGAACATCTACCCAAGTGGCAGTATATAAGCTTGAATGATCACTTTTGAGTGTATGAAAAACTTATGTGTGCTTGGAGGCATACAGTACCAGGCATAATGTTGTAGATAAATATTTTTGGTTTCATTTGCATAACTTTCAAACTTGACCGGATCAATTTCATATTTACTCGATAATACATCGAGCAATTTCGCTGGCCGATTTAATTCTCTAATTTTCCGTTTTTGCACTTTGGGTGTACATTCCTTGAATTGAAGGCCGTCCAGGATTTGATTTCGAGCTTGTTGTTGGAACAAGGTCATAAATTTGAACAGGCAATTCAATTTTATCATCCAACCATCTTGCATAATCCATCTTGTATATTTTTCCATCCCAATTTCTTCGTTTCCATCTTTCATGGATTCTGCAACTCATCGAGCTTACAAAAGTAACCAGTACTCTGAGGGGCTTAGCTACGTCCACAAGACCAAAGCTTACCATTATATGATTGAAATTACGTTTATTTCGCTCTTCTTTCTTTGCGCTTTTCCATATTTAAGAAATTTCACTAATTTTCATTTTACTGTATGCCTAACAAGAAAAAGAAAAGTTGTATGGGGGCGGCACTCAAAAGCAAAAACTGTAAATGGATTTCGACAAAGAAAACATTGAAGAAGAGTGACACAAAATATCTCGCCGTATACACGAATATACATTTTTAAAAGTCTTCACAAAGTCACAACACAAAATAAAAAACACCAAGCCGAAGGCTTTTAAACAAAACGGATTTCTACCATCTTATAGGCTCATAGAAATTTATTTCTTACCTTAAACAATTCGCAGATAACACAAAAATAATAAACAAAAGTATTTTGGGGGCTAGCGCTACTAATTACTTTAAACCAATATGATCAATTCAACCTATGATTTACAAGTGATTTTTAATATTTGTTTCCTCATATTTAACGCCTGTTTGTGGTGTCACTGTACTGTACCTACATAACGTTTTCCATATTTTTTTTTAGGATGCTATGGTCTAGGGTTCTACCTATCATGTCACATCAAAATATTTTCATTGTGACAACTTTCAGATTTTGAATAAAGTTCCGCTAGATTTGCAAAATAACACACTGTGCGGCGGCGGCTGTGGTGGTAAAATCATAAGACATAGGCCGATGGAGATTTCCCTTATTACGATCAAACGAACATCAGACAAACCGCGATATTCATATAAATAAAAATGAAAGACAGAAGCAGTCAGAAGTTCCCAAAACAAGGAAAGGTACAAGCTTGCATGTATGTATCTATAATTTAAATCAGTCGAATGCTCGTGTTCCTGCGTAAAGAGGAGATCATTCCGCCCCGCAATCTCCTATATAGAACGAACATGCAGTTTATAATCTCTCTGTTTCTTTTCCAAAGCGGTTCAATTACCAACCTTGAGGTCACCCATATAAACTAGACTACACATGATTGACACTCTCTTACATTACAAAATAGAATACCGGTGGCATTCGTATCTTCTTCCAAGTATCTATGTATACCTACTGCATAACAAGACTTAATTATAGACTCTATTATGGACTCTTTGCTAAAGCTTGACGTTATGTCGTCTTCTGTTCTGTAACAGCCTTTTGTTTCTGTAATGAACTATGGTGTACCTTCTAATCTAATTACGTCGTCCGTCATATTTTCCTATGAACGAGTATGAGTACGAGTACGTCCATAAGTACCTACGAATGTACCTATGTATATACATATGTATATGGAAAATGCTTTTCTAATCAGATTTTCTTTTGTAACTTTAGAGAATTTTTTTTCATGAAGCCTAGAAAAGAAAAATAGAAAACTCAAGCAAAATCTAACTACCAGCCCTGAGACATTCTGACATACATACATACAAGTTGCAACGATGCGAATTTTTCCAATGAGTTTTTTCTTTTTTTTTTCTTTTAAGTTAGTCTTTTCAGAGTCTACGAATACTTGATTTACGTGCATCCCCGTGTCGGTATTCATTTCACATGAGAGTAACTCAGGAACAACGATACAAAAAACAAAGCATAACGCTCCATAATCACAGTCTTTGCAGATTTTGAAACATATCCCACAAAGCTAAACAGGGTGTATTCAAAAACATTAATTTTTTAAAGTATTGAATTTAAAAGAGGTATAAAAAAGGGAACCTTATATTTTTATTAAAAAAAATGTCAAGATGTCAATCAAGAAGGAAGGTTTTTAGTGAAAAAATCACATTCATTTTCTAAATATAAATTTAAAGAACTTCTGCGAGAGTCTTTTCGAAAAAGGTCAATTCAATGTCAATAAGTCTCAGTCTGAGATAGCAATGCAAATGTCACTGAATCACAGTCTTAAATATCAGACGTCACTAAACACAATCTGCAATGACATACGTCACTAAATTACTAAAGCGTGACCAGATAGCAATGGTCGTGTTCAGGATTCACTTGGATAGGCTATCCAGGATAGGTTAGTATCTTTAGTTTTCTGAACCATAAAAACCGGATTGGATAAGTTTGGTGTCGAAAATCAGCTGATACACAGAAAATTGAATACAAATATTTTCTCGTCGGCAAATTTGGTGCAGAAATTATTGGCGCAAAATTTTTAAACAGCCTATTATTAAGGTATTAGTATGATACTATGTACTTATCAATTTGCCAACTTTAAAGTCGTTTACAAACTCATTCTTAATTTTAAACAGTTTCTAACTAGTATCGCACTAAAGCAACTTGCTTAATAAATTGCTTCAGAAAACACCTAAAACAATGACAGTTCGTGCAAAAAACTTAGTAAACAGACCTTTTGTGACATTTACTTTTGTAGCACGATACTAAAAAAATAAATTTGGTATTCGATGATTTTAACTTTAATGAAAGGGTAAAGAAAGTATGATGCTATATTCGATTAAAATTTAACATCGTATTAATTCAACCAAAATTTTGGCCCAATATGTTTTATTTATTTATTTAATCAATAACTAAGTATATATAAAATTGTATTAATTCAATCATTTTTAATTATTACTTTGTTTCTGGAAAAATTACCAAAATAACAAATTCAAATCAGATTTTTTAGTCAGCTGTTTTGAAGTTTCTTATAGATTATATAGCTTAAAGCGATACCGAAATTTTGTAGGAAAGTTTGAGATTTCTTTTAGATTACAAAAACACAAAGCTATCTGAATGTGGCCAATGACAGTTTTTGCAATTGTTGTGTTTCAGTAGATATCAAAGCTAACAATGACGTCCAGTGGTCAAAATATTCAGTAAGAACGGATGACCATAACCAACGCTGTGAGTTCGCTATTTGATCGCTGGATTTGGCTTTAAACGGCCAACAAGCAAAATCACCGTTGTTGGAGCGAACAGAATCTACAACTGTTCGACCAAGCATCAATTCATTCACAAAGATTGAGCCAATAATATAATAATAATATAATAATTCAATACGTAATGGCATGAGAGTAATTTCAAAACAGAGGCAGAATCAATTTTATTTTCTTGTTCTTTTTAATCTGGTCAACCTATGCTTTACACTGGTATTCAACTGTCACTTCTGGGCCCAGTTTCGCACAACATACATAACATATAAACAGTTTTTTCAATATATCTTGTTAGAATTTGACAGTTTATGGCATCCATGTTTTTTTTTGCAATTTTGTTTTTGATTTTCAGACACTGGGTAATAAAAAATCACAATGGCGAATTGGATCATCGAGCACCTCCACATGAAAAGACTTTATCATCTGGAGCAGTTGGAGCGGGCTCCGATTTCAGAAAGAAAATATGTTCAGAGACGAGTTCTATTTCTGGATGAGTGGGTATGTCAACTAGGAAATTTTCCGGGTTTGGGGCAGTATCAAATAACACGAGGTCCATTAAGTCTCAATGAATACGCAGAATGTCGCAGGATTGTCCGAAGACATCATCGGTCCGTAATTCTTCGAAAATGACACGATCGAATTTTCATCACTATTAAATGTTCTACCGATTCATGATAAAAAAATTTCTTTTCCTCCAAACTGGATAATATAGTATATTAACGGCGCTATGTGCCACACAGCTGATGCCACAATCGACATTCTACACGAGCGATTTGAGAAAATAACATCTCACTCAGAACGGACATGAACTGTCCCACTAGATTGTGCGATTTGAGCTTGTTGGACTATTTCTGTGGGATCACCTTTACTTGCATGTTTATGCCAATAAGCGACCGATGCCCTTAAAGACAACATAAATCATGCCACCCCTTAAATTCGACATGGTTTATGTGCCAGACTCATAGAAAATTGGATCTCTCAAATGCTTGCCAGCCAGCAAAACCGCAGTGGCTATTTCAAACATCTATAGCTGCTATATAAGTAATCTAACTAAGCTCCGCTATAAATTCAAGCAACTAGGTACGAGTATACCCGCCCTGAAATAAAACGAAGAATGACTCTTGCCAATTTCTGCTTCTTCGGGCTCGGGCTACGAAGAAAAGTGAAATGTAAATTCCTCTTTCGAGCAAGATAAAATGTCCCTTTAGAAGACAATAATCATCTCAGTCCTGATTTGGATGGGAATGATTTAGGCTGTTTGATAGAAAAATTCTCAGGGTGATGCTTGGCCAACGGAAAGGTCCGTACAGCGACCAAAAAAAATGAAAGCAAAATGGTACAGAATCTTGAAATCGAACCCCGAAGGACGGAAGCCCAGTAGAGGAGGATCGCAACACAAGTTAGAGAGGTTCTCAACCAAATGGGCGCACGCAATTGGGGACAGATAGCTAGGGATCGAGCTGGCTCGAACAAGCTTATTGGTTTAGACGTTTGTCGTTCTAAGTAAAAGAAAAATATAACTCCAGAGTTTGACCTGTAAAAAATTGGTAATCTGTTAATTGAATGGCGATTGTAAAAAGGATGCTTTGAACTTAAATATGTCACAACTGGTTACAAGCTTGAACTATTTTTATTATCTCAGGCTTAAAAACAAAGCAAGTATTTTTCGGTTTATTCTTGCTTCTGTGCCAATTCTCTCGCCTTGGCCCATTCCAGTTTGGCGATACGCGCCAAACTCTTTGATCCCAAGATACCGCCTCCCCAGTGTTTCCTGATTTCGTCTTGACGGTCATTGTAGTTGGTCTTGACCACTTCCAAGATCTTGCCCAAGTTAGCCTTGTCATTGGCTTCGACTCCGGTTAGAGCGAGGGCTGTGCAGGTCTTGCGACGCACTAACAATCCCAAACGAGACTTGCTTTTAACAATGCAGTATGGGACACCCATTTCGCGGCACAAAGCTGGGAGGAACAGAACCAACTCAAGGGGATCGACATCGTGAGCGATGACTACTAATTGAGCCTTCTTCTGTTCAACCAACTTGGTGACAGTGTTGGTTCCTGACCCAACATAATGTTGGCTTCTTCTTGAGTTGGACTTCCTTGCCCTTGGTCTTGGACTCGGCGAGTTTCTTCAAGCGCTGCTTCTTGGCCAAAGAGGACTCAGACCTGTATTTCTCCAGCAACTTGAACATCTTGACAGCGGTGGTCTTTTCCAAAGTCTGGGTGAACTGATGGATTGGTGGAAGTACCTTCAGACGCTTCTGGAGGACGGCCTTTTGATGCTGGACACGAATGTACTTGGGCCATCTGACGAAACGAGACAAATCACGTTTAGGTTGGATGCATTGTCCACTGCCAAAGTTCTTTGGCCTCTTCTCGAAGATCTGGTTGACAGTTTTCTTGACGGCTAGAGGGGCTGGAGCCACCTTCTTGATCACTGATTTCTTCTTCAGTCTTGGCTTCTTAACAACCATATTGGTTTAGTTTTTATTAAAAGATGCTAGGCTAAAATGCAGATTTTGGGCGGCTCAAAAAAAGAGCTGCTTGTATGTCTGCCTGTCAAAAAGGTAAAGGAACATAATTACTGTCATTTTGAAAAACGAAATGTGGATGTTCCACCAGAATAAGAAGCGAACAACAAAGTGTGAAAACCCTGCTGCAACTTCATAATGAGCAAAAATGTGTGTCAGAAATCAATCGCTATACTTAAGTAAGCTCATCATGTAGACTTTAGGACTTTTAGTTTATTCATTTTAAAGCACCGAACACAGTGGGCGCCAAAATGTGCAGCAATTGTTTATCAGACAATACTACTCGTATTCTATCTGTGCACCTTCTAAATATTTTTTTTTTTTTTTTTCAAAAACATTAAATCAGAAATACCCTGTGCTATGACATCTGCCATCGGTATGTGCCCGTAATTATTAAGAAATAATTATACAACCACAGTTGTGTGTGCTGTGCGGTATAGAAAATAGTTTTTCCGTCTTAGGTTTTTTGTAAGTGTTTGCGCGCCTTTCTGCTTCCTTTGGGAGTTTCAATTCGTCTAGTTTTCACGGGGAAATCCATAGAAGAAATTTCCTTCAACCGCAGACAGTTAGGAGCGGTCGCAGCGACGATAAGTGTTTATTATTTCACATATTATGAAGCATTCGATGGGAACTGGGATTCATAATAATACAGACACAAGACATGTAAGTACTTTTAGGTTGGCGGCTTTTGGGGGTAACTTATCGGTTTGAACAAGCGAATATGTATCTTATTACTCTCCAGCTTATAGAACACCGCATTTTATTTCATAATCACACACGAAGATACGTATAAATAGACTTGAAGAGAATAATAGTCTAAAAGTATCTTTAAAGTGTAAATGTAAAGTTTTCAATTGCACACTCCAAAAAATATCTATATACGATTTTGTAATTAAGAAGAAAGTTAAGTGGTTTATGGGTTTTATGGTCGAAGCCATTTTTATAATATCAAGTGTCGACCACTTCATTTAGTTATCTATACCTATTTAGGTGCATAATAGAAAACCTGGTGCATCAAGCTTCACAAAGTTGATCAAACTTATGAGCGAAAATCAATCAATTATATTTTTTTATTTTTTTTTCTAATAATAAAATATAGAGAAAATTGTGGGATGGAAAAGCACGTATGTATTTGCAAATGGACATTAGTTTTTTTATTTTTCATTTTCCATTTAATTTAAATTGCCAATAAATTCAGGTCAATAAAATGTGAATTTTCTGTGATTTATTGATAGGTCTTCAATTAAGGCTGTCGCTAGACGTTTTTATTCAAGTAATTTGCAGTATTTTAATAAAATGTGTCAGCAGACAGATATTAGATAAAAACTGTCGCCATACAAAGATGTATGGGAAAGTTTATTTTTTGATTTCATTTTTCATAAGAAATTGTGAATAGAATATTAAGTGTGGGGATAATGTGAACATATAAAATTTAAAAGATCCCCCCACGTTTTTAAGAGATTTTCAAAAAAAGAAAATTATAATGAGTATAAGATGCATCACAGCTTGTAGATAACCTGAACCTAGTGACTTACAACTCTCAAGCATTCTTGAATGAGTGCCGAGTCCGAACGGTTAAGATAAGAAGCAGTTTTCAAGAGATTTACCACTTCCTCTGAACTAATACCTCTAACAAATTCATTTATAATTTTTATAAGGGAAATGACCGCCATTTAATGAATGATTTTCTGAAAATTTGTGCAGTTTTCTGATTTTTTTGCAGATTTGGAACAGACTGGCCCATAGAAGAAAAACAGAATATTTTCCTATAAACAGTTGGTCGGATCCATCTGTTACAAAAGTATGTTACACCTCACATAGTTCAATACAAGAAGCGAAGTTGTTTGACAGAAAGATGATACATGAATTTGGACTATGATTAGTGCGTCCGACTGTTACTTGAAGGAATGGTTAGGAGGTGTAAAAGGGCTCTGTACGTCTTTACATCTGCGCGCCGTATCGCTTGTAATGGCGGAATTGCATTTGATTTGCAGTGAATTGTCAATTCTATCCAAGGATGGCTACGCAGACAATTGATTAAAAATGTTTCGCTCGGGAAAAACATAATTTTTAACGTTTAGAACACAGATGGCGTTCACGATTGATCTTCCAATCTGTTTTAGAACTAAAACAACATCCACTAAGAAGAACTGTCACCCAGAATAGTTCACAAAACTTATGTGTGACCAAGCGAAAACGCTTAGTCTTGGGTATAGTTATAATAACATACCAGCGATTCCGATTACACGACTTTTGGATACGTGGATTCATTCGGATTTAAATGTATGTGTTATGAATAATTGTAGAACTGGGACTGGTTACAAATATGTTTGACAAGAACGGCATGATTGGCTCCAAACATGCTGGATTTTTTCAAAATGTTTTGATATTTTGGCTGCATGACAAGCTTATTTGGAAATGTTAACGCATACGTAAATGCTGAGATTGAGAATGCGGAGTTATCGTTCTTTCTTCTTTTTGGTTTTCTTTATTTCTCGAAAACATAACACCTTTTCGCTTGTGGACAAAGTTAACTTTTATTTAAACAAAAAAGGAAGCGAAAAGACAACGATTTAAAAACTATATGCCTAAAGTTTCTAAGTTCTTGTAATGTTTTTGGAAAATGGGTTGAATCTGGTAGCAATAAAGTTATATTTTTAGAAGGGTCATTCAAAATTCCGATCAAGTCCGCCAAGTCTTGGCGAAATCTTTTGAAGCATCTTAAAAGCGATTCGCTTTCCATTCGATCTTATACGAAAAGCGAAAGATCTTTCCATAAAATTATCATTTATTTCGATGAAGAAAGAGTGGAATAGCTAAACGCATCTTTAATGCTTCAGAATATATGGCCAAGGCTGGGAAGCTTTCAGTAGCGGCAAGTTTCAGTAGATATTGGAGGCAAGGAGCTACTATTTTGGCGTATCAATTCATCTTTGATGTCTTCCAAAACATACAAAAATGCTTCCTTCAATAATCGAAATAATTTGACAATCTTTATTTAATTTAATACTTGTTGTAAAAATAAAATCCACGACTGGGTTGCACAAACTTGCTCTTATCTCAAAGACTAAGAATTTCAAAAATTAATGTTACTAGATAAAAGCTGTTCATAAGCAGTAAATTCATTTTTTAAATGACTTAAACAACTCCGGTTTTCAAATCCAGAAATCTCACCATAACTTCAAAACTGCTGCTGTACAGGACCATGGTCCTGCCAGTACTCACATATGGATCCGAGACTTGGGTGCTTAGCAAAAGGCACTCCGACCTCTTAGCTGCGTTCGAGAGAAAAGTCTTAAGGAGAATTGTTGGCCCCATATGTGAGGAAGGACGATTCCGGAGATGGTACAATCATGAATTGTACGCAATCTACCTAGCAGCAGATATCGTGACAAAAATTAAGCTCGGTAGACTCCGGTGGGCAGGGCACCTAGCTCGCATGAGCGAAGAGGAACCTGCTCGGAAAGTCCTTTGTGGTACATTCTATGGTAGACGGCAGCGTGGTAGACCATGCTTGCGCTGGAGAGATGGCGTAGACCAGGACGCCCGAAGCCTTGGGGTGCTCAACTGGATGGCGTCGGCTAGAGACCGGGATAGGTGGAGAGACTTGTTAAAAGAGGCCAGGACCGGAACCCGGTTGTCGAGCCGATGATGATGATGATGATGAAACAACTCCGGTAGTAGTTGAAGCTATGTGATTTAAGCCATGTGATTCGAGCAAATATTAGCTTATGCAAGAATACAAATTATAAGTCGTTGTAGTGGTTTCTTAAAAAAATAAGCTCTTATACACAATATTTTTGAAATATTTTATCAAATTTAATAGAAATTCTAGGTGCCCGTTTTCGAGAAAAATACGATTTTTGAAAACCATTTTTCAACATTTGTATGGTGGGTACCTTTATTTTTTATTAAAATCATTTTTTTTTTCTAGATCTTGTAGATTATATATTGGGAATCTTTTATTTACCGAGTTTTAAAAAATCGAGCATGGGGTTTTCGAAATATTGAGTTTTCAAAAAAAAAAAATTTTGAAAATTTTTTTAAAAACTCAAAAAAAAATGTTTTCTAAAATTTAAATACACAATAATATTGAAACTGCTGAGGAGCCTTAACATACAAAAAATGATCAACATCGGTCGTACCGTTTTTTAGAAAATCAAAAACAAAAAAAAAATTCCAAGGGGGGTACCAAAAATAATATTTTTTTGAATTTTTTTCAACCATTACCTAGGTTTAACTAAATGAAATTTTATATTTTCTTTTTTAAATCTGTGGTACAATTTGTTTTTTTTTTTTTGTATCACCCCTTGGCATAATGGTTAGTGCGGTGGACTCTCATGCGGAAGGTCTCGAGTTCAATTCTCAGCCGCAGCAAGAAAGCTTTTTTCAGGGGTGTACTGCCTATTGCGAGGAATTGACAAATTCTCCAAGAGTATCTCTTGTCATGGAAAGTGCTGCTCATAAGCCGTTCAGAATCGGCAGAAAATTGTAGGTCCCCTCCGTTCCTGGTAACACGCACACAGGAATGGTTGAGAGTTGTAAGTCACTAGGTTCTGGTTCACTCCGAGCTGTTGCACCACCAAATTCTGTGGGACAGTTTTTGAGAAAAAAAATATTTATAAAATTTCAAAAAAAATTCGTATGGCAGGAACCGTTATTTTTGGTAAAAAAAAAAGAAAAAAACATCCGGGGGAAAAAAATTAGAACCCATATATGCCAAGTTTGAAGAAAATTGGCCGTTTAGCTGTAGTCGAACAGACAGACAGAATTGCGAGACCCACTTTTTTGGTCTTCGCTATCATCGTTATGTCAACTTTGACTTTATAGTCTATAAGTCACTAGTAAAAAATGCAAAAAAAATGTATCACTCTTTGTGAGGAATTGCAAGCGGGGAAAGCCCACTTCTCAGTAATTTCCTTTCTATTTTCGAGCTACAAGCTTCTTCTTCTCTTGCTTCTTCGCGCTCAGAATTTACAAAAAACTTATGGAATCTAATCCATAGAATTCTATTTTTTTTTTCTTTTTCAATCAAACGAAATCACCAACTGTAAAATAATTTAACTACAAAATATGTAACTGTTTTCCGGGGAAACACATTGTTTTAAAAAGCTGCCGTTTAGTTAAGAAGGTTCGAAGAAATAGTAGAACTGTCTTAGAAATATACGAGTATGACATTTAAATTGTAAATCTGGAAGGATCGCTTTCATTGCTGTTTACTTTTGGGAATAACCCAAAACGAAGGCGGTCGAAAATAAGCTTTCAATACGATTCACCGCACTTTCTGGAATAGGCCGACTGGTTGTCCACGACCTGGGCACCAATATTTTCTTACACAGAAATTCTTTGCAAGAAGTATCAGCATATCTGTAAAGATCTGTATTAGATGACAAAATTTAAACCAATGCTGCAGGTTTCCAAAAATATCGTCAAAAACGAGGAACATAAGCATGAACATGGAAGTTCAAGAATTTATCTAACAACAACATACCTTTACTTAATAGAAGCACCACCGCCGTACATCAACATTACATAAGAAGGCTTATTGCTTTTTCAACTTCCACGTGTTGAGCATATAGAATTTGATTAAAAGCAGTATAGTTCTCGATGAAAAATTCAAGGAAAACAAAATTCAATAGGAGTTTCTGACTTCAACCATTTTCATAAAAAGTTTGTACGAGAGGTTTTGCTATGATTTAGACACTTAGGACTAGAATATGTGCAAAAAAGATTCATTATAGGTTTGCGCTCAAGGGACTAGGTTGGGATAATCCTCATGATCCCCCACCTTATAACAACAGACTATAAGACTACCCACTCTCGAGAACAGACGTTCCTATTTACATATGTTTTGTTTCCATTGTAAAATTAATCAACGGTAACATAGACTGTTTGCACCTTCTGTCTCGTATTAACTTTAATATTCCTCAAAGAAATTTGAGGAACATACCGGAGAGCATACTTATTTCAAACTATCCTACCAATTATGAAGAATTTTCTTTATTAAATAAAATGTATATATATAAATGAAAAAGTTTACCTTATCTATCTAAAAAAAGCAGGCCCCGACTTAAAAAAATGCCTTTCTATAGAAAAAGAACATAAACGATCGTTCCACCTTCGAATGGTATATATAAAACTATTCAGAACCGGAAGGCCTAATATAATAAATATCTTATCCCAGTATTTAGCAGTTTTGTGATGTAAGACGTCTAAATGTGATGCGCTAATTGAATTAAACACGCATTAATTGAATGGGGCTTTAATAATAGCCTACACCTACTCCTATAACCTTTAATAGAAAGAGAGAGAGAGCTCTCAATGGCTTTAAAAACCCAATGGTAATAAATTTATGAAAAGACATCAAATAAACCCACGGAGCGACGCGACGACGACGCTGCGATGAATGGCAACTTTTAAAAACCAACAAAAGGCTCAATGCTAAATATCTTCTATTGTTCGATAGGTGTTTCCTATTATATGTAAATATGTGAAAGAATATGATTTTATAATTTTTTCTTTGACCTATGAGTCTCATATTCAATAGTTATATTGCAGTTGTGTGGTTTTTGAAGAAAGGTTTTGATTTATAACCATCTTTTATGAGTTTCTATTTAGAATACAATCATTTGAAAGGTGTATTTTTATGCAAAGGTCAACTCAATTATATTGACCTTTGAAAATATATTTGAAGTGGTGATAAAGGTCATCGGTATATTATAGTAGACAAATATTTGGAAGGCTAATACCCAAAGATATATTTTGTATTCTTCAGGATGGAGAACAGAACGAACGAACATAAAATATTCGTTCAAAAAGTGAATTTTGTAATTTTTGTATTTTTTCAGTATTCAGTTGCCAGTTGCGTAGAGATCATAAAGAAAATACTCATAATTGAAGTTGTGGAAACTAGAAAGAAATGCAATTTATTAACTTCAACGAAAATCCGATGGTAACCCTCTCTTCTTTGAATGAAGAAACTCCAAGCGAACCATAGACGATCGCCAACTTCTTTGTGCTACTCCTTTAAGCAACATTTTACAGACATCTCCTTTGCACTGATTCTATATATTTCAAATATTCAACGAATTGCTTAGTACCGTTTACACCTTTCTCATCGAAAATAAGTTAAATCCACTAAATGATAAGTTTCCGGCCTCTATGGTACCCTCGCCATATTTCTCAAAGAATGCTCTTCCCCACTTTTTCTTCATCACTTAATAATCTTCAGTTTATCACCATCACAAGAAGGTTTCTTTCAGATATCGAAGGTTACTTTCATAACTCGAATACATAAGAGGGGCCCAAAGAGTGAAGTTACAACTATTGTTCCATTGCTAAACCTTCACATATTCTAGAATTCTTTGAAAGCTTTTGTTGTAAGTCTATAATTTTCCTACAACTTTCTCAAAGGTATAGGTGTACAACGACTGACCTCATTGAACTCGCATCCTTAAGCCTCTTTTAATTTTGCCTTAGAGAACCGAAAGGAAGTCGATGCTGTCTCAAACGATTTAAGAAAGAATTTTGAAAATTTCCTATAAAATTATTCTTTGTAATCTGTGCTACCTCAAGTTTGAACTTATCTTCTTGAGATGGATATGTTCCTCTTAACTAAAAACGGCAACTTTAAATTTCCAAGGAAGTGCCCTAGCACCAACCTGGTATTTGTAAAATGCTTAAATGCAAAGAGCATATCAAAAAGAAAAGAGAAGAACTGAACTTAAAGTGCAGAAAAATGTACTGGTTACTAGGACAGAACTCTGGCTTATCTATCTATAACAAAATAATGTTATACAACCAAGTGCTGAAACCCGTGTGGACGTATGGTATCCAGATATGGGGCTGTACAAAGAAAACAAATTCTGAACCCAACCAAAAATTTTAAAACAAAGTCCTTCGTGGAATGATAAATGCCCCTTGGTACATATGAAATACCGATGTACATCGGCGACCTTCAATTTGAAATAGTCACAGAAGTGGTTGAAAATACGCTGTATCACACAATCAGCGACTGTGAAGTCATGCCAACTCCGAGATGGAAACCGTCTTAAAGAGACAATATCCGGAGACTTAGAAGAACCAAGGCTCATGAGCTATGGGAAAGTATTTAAAGTGATTTTAATATAAGAAAGAAAAATCATTTGTCGACCTTTCATAGATTGGTTCTGATCCTGGTGGTTTTTCTGTGGTAAGATTTATACACTACTTAGTACCAAATATTACCAAGTGTCTTTTGAAGATTTCCACCGACAAAAAAAATTAATTTCGTTTCAGATCTGCAATGATTTCTTACCTACTTTCAGGGTCTCACAATGCACCACTTAGGTTCTTTCTGTTTTATTCGGAGCTGACACACATTGACCAGAGTTCGTCCATTGCGATGCCACATGAAACTATAGATTTTCACCATGTTTGCTGAACTATTTGGAGCTCGTTATGAACGGAGAGAGACTGCAAATTTCTATATTAATTAGATCACTTGGTTACTCGGAGAAAAAAAAATCTACAAGATGGGGCCTACGTCGTCGATGAGATAGCAAGGCATGTCCATATAAGATGGGAATTGATTCCTGAAAAATCGTTTACGCCAAACCTCGTAGCGGGCTTCTCTATAAGACAGTGCCGGGTTATGACACTAATTTGTTTGGAGGTGAGTATTGTCATGTGCCAATTAATCACTTTTTGTCTACGTAAATGCAATTTAATGTTAGTCTAACCAAAATTTAAATTACCTAACTAGGTCTCCACAGTACAAATAGCTGGCAAGAATAAGTGGACATCCGTCCTCAAACCCAGAATGCATATAGAATGGCAACCTCAGTCGCAGACTTTACGATACGCTGAGTGTCACATCTAATTATGGAATGGAATGTTTCTATAGGGGGATCCAATCATTTCCACATTTAAACCACCAGCCAACAACCTATTCAGATTGAAACAATGTTGAAAAAAAATTTCGCTGGGCCGAGCACCTTTATTCCTAATTTTTCGGAGTAGCCTTTGTTTCATCTTAATATTAGATTTTACTTTGAAGCCTGTGTCTTCATTCTCATTTTTAATTTGTTTCATAAAGTTAAAACGCACGAAAAAGATAACACAGTTTACAAAGCAGTAATTAATGTATGACAGCGAGAACTCCGAAAAATTTAGGATCAAGCTCCTCGGGGTTGGAAAATTATCCGCCATGACACAAAAAAACAACAATTTAAATATCATCTAAGTCAAACGGGCTTTTGTAATATCAAAACATCGTACTTCGGCCCTACATGAGTCACTAGGTTGATCCCTACTCGGCCAACTATTCCTGTCTACCAAAGATTGAGAGTACAAAACTTTTTTTATTTCAAAGAGCAACTAAACGATCCAGTAAAAATTTTAAGTGTGAAGAAAAAATTCATTTTTGAAAATTGTACTTAAACAAACTATGTACGAGTACATTCCACAGCTTCTAGGTACGTACATTAATTTAAAGTTAATTTACTAACCACAACACAGATACAGAAAGCCTTTCCTATAAGCTAGTTTTCCTTTTTTTTTTTTCTTGCAAACCAATGATCCAAACGGAGCTTGGACTCTATTCATTTTTAAAATTTACGGAAAGATCAATATCATTTATCACTATCATCACAACATCAAATCTATTTTAATTTGTTTCGCAACCACCGGCAAGAAAAAAAAAAAAGTTTTTTTTTCAAAGGTACTTCCCCTTGCCAAAAAGCCACAAGACTTCCAAGAGTTCTACTCATATAAGGCTTTCTGGACTGGGCAGAAAATTGTAGATATCTTTAATTTCTGTCGTTACCTCGTGCCCATAAATGGTTGAGAATTTGAAGTCAATAGGCCTTACGTCTCGCCCGAAATTTTGTTTTCTGTCGCACAATTCAATTCGAGCTTTTTATGTAATAGCAAACAATTACAAATTTTTTTTTTGGAATTTTCAATAAAATTTTTGCATTTATTTTATTTAAACCTAGTTCTTTAGAATCGAGTTAACCCTTCAAATTTAAAGTGGCTTAACTCGAGTTTATCTCGCACTGAAAATCGGAGTCTCGAAAGTTTCAGTAAAGAAATTCTTGATTCAATAGACTTTGCAATAACTTTTCATTTCTCGTTTTTCATCTGGCAATGTCCCATTTGCGACTTAATCAATTCGTAGTACTTTTCAAAATTTCTATCGATATACACTTTACATGATTTTGCATGAAATGAAATTAGCAAATTTTTCGAAATTTGTTAGTTTCTTGTGATTATTTTGAAATATTTTTTATTAACATATTTGCAAAATTTGCTTTCTTTTTCGCAAACGCTTCGTTTAGATTTTAGGCGCCTCAAAATGTTTGTTATGTTCAATTCACGCTTTCCAGTTATGAATTGAAAAGTTGTATGTTGCTTCTTTGTTAATCTCATCGTTATTTCGCAAGCATTTCGCAAATTATTTTGCAATTTTATTTCATTTAAGCAATTTTTTGTGTTGCATGTTCCATATTTTCTATTTTCATTCGCTTATGATATTATCACTCAATAAAATCTTATTTATATTGTTAAGAATTTCGGAAACTTCTCCATTTGCATTGATTGTTTCGCAGTTGCCATTTCTGCAATATTATAAGTAGAATTTTTCTTTTATTTGTAGTAAATATTACATATATTTATTCAAAAATGTAGTAGAAATCTTTCAATTCGCATTTTTGTATTGTGATCAGTAAGAATAAGAGCATATCTTGCAAAAAATATACTATGCGAACAGTAGTTCTTCAAGGCAAACGGATTATTCTCTACTCATACAGATCACAGCCAATTCTGTTTTGATTGCATAAGCGCATTTGTACACATTTTTAAATTATGTTGCGAAATTCACTCACTTGCATTTGCATCTTGTATCTGCTTTCACGTATTTTGTTTTGCATTTTGAAATGTTCGTTCAATAAAATCTGTTTTCATTTTAGTCATTTCGCAAATTTTTCACTTCGCATTTGTTATTTTACAATTTGTATGATATGATGTGACGAGAACATTCATACATATGTACATCTAAAGGTAGATATTAAGTACAGTCTAATAAATTTATTGCCTGAGTTTCGCATTGTATTAAGGTTTGTTCGCAATTTCTTGATTTGCTATTATAAACTTGAAAAATTATATTGTCCTGCACTTTTGATTTGTCTCTGGTTTTGTATTCTTTTCATTTTGCATCTCTTATTTTACTATTTATTACTTAGGCTATGATTAAACCAATTTGCTCTCTATTCTGAACTGCAATTTATTCAAATTTAAATTTCTGAATATACTTACTTAATTAAATTTCACGGCTTTTTAATTTGCGAAATGCCTTGAATTTCACCTAATTTTTACGTTCTAAGCCAATTGTTACCCATCCTATCTAATTGAAAAAGTTGTATGGCTCTACATGTTCTCCGTTTGGGACCCAAAAAGCAGATGAATCGTTCAACCTCTTAAACCAGTCATATGCATAATTTATTTATAAAAACAAATACAAATCAGAAAACGCATTTAATTAGCTTAACAAAACAAATTGCACTTTTGCGTGCTGTGAGTGCAATGTAAACACACTATAACAATCAGTTCAATCAGCATCTCTCGAAAACAGGGTTACCATAGAAACGTTTAAACAAATCGAATACAAATTTCTCATAAAGGGTGTGTTTCAAATAATTTGGTAAAAAAAACTTAACTCAATCTGAAACATATACTTTTAAACTAACATAAAGAATTTTATTTTGCGGTGCTTGGTTTTATTTTTGAAGTAAAACTTCTTTTCCGGCGTTGGGGATAAGAAATTTTCTATGCAGCTGTCAGTGACATGTCAAAACGACACGTAATCAGTCAAAGACAGCGACATGTTTTTAGAATACTAAATGCTTGTACGTTTATAGGTTACAATCTTACAGAGGCTTTACTTGAGGAAAAAGAAGTTTTACTTCTACCGCGCGTACGTCAGTACACACAACCTTTTTTTAAGTCAAAAGTTTGAACGCTTAAACAAGGCAGGACGAACTTTCCCTCTTCACGTATATTTATATTTTTCTGGTGATCGAGTTTATAACAAAAATGTATGTACATACTTCGCTGAAATATTAGAAAGAGATTAAAAAGAAAATGAATTCTGTGTAGTGAGCGGACATTTTTTTATTTACTAGAAGCAATTACGAGTATATAAGGGAACAAAATTTCACTTTTATTATTTCAAGTTGTTTAAAATTTTTGGAACCAAATTCTATAGGGTTTTAAAATGTTTCAAGTATCATGTCCGAAATGTACCGAAGGTAACCCTGCTCAAAATCCAATTTAAACAAAACCTAATTTTCTGCTTCTTGTCAGTTTTTGTTATTATTTTTTTTTTTAACCAAATGCAATATTTCATTGCGAACTAAATCCGTTTATTTTAAAGACTGTCAGACAAATTAGGACACTCGTCAGGCAGAAGAACTGCATGTGTGAGTGTTCGCTCGTTTTAAGTGATGGAATGATTCATGATCCTCATGCAGAGTGAAGAATGAAAAATTAGGGCATATTAAAGGAAGGATCATGATCTTGATGGATGGCTTAAGATATAAAAAGTGCTGACTAGGTCAACATGCAACTCATCTTGTCCCGAATTGCATAAGTGGAAGTTAATTTATTTGAGTTCAATTTGAGTGCATGTCAAGATTTTTATTTTATTTTCGAACTCGAGTCAAGCATGACATAAAGCTGGGACAACAATTTTGTATGCCTTTGTGTGTAGGCATACATAAAAGGTTGGATGTAGGCTATGCGTACGCCTGCATATGGAATTTGAAAAATCAAAACCTTATTTAAAAAAAAAAAAAAACTCACAAAAAATGAATATGCGAGTACTGCAAGACAATTGTTACAAGACGGAAAACTGGATCAGATCATCTGAGAATATTCAATCTTGCTATTCACAGGGCTTTCTGCCCGCACACATGTCAATTGAATTTCCGACCGTTCACACAGTCAAATTATTCACGATGACTGCTGTGCAGGAACACTTTGAATGCTCTCACTTCAAGAGCATTGGTGGCTGTTTTGAGGGAACACTTCCCGGAGCGATTTTGTTTGTGAGGATTCTTGAAATCCCGCCTTGATGTAGACCGTCCAAGGATCATGAGATGAAGGTCAACATTTTGGAAAAAAGTGCCAACATACCATCTTATATGCAAAGCATAGTGCATGAAAATCTGACTTTTAATATGAACCTACATTGTAAGAAAAAAAATTGAAAATATGATTCACAAATGGTATTTAATGCGTTTTGAAAAAGGAAGCTCTCTTGCCTCCCCCTCCCACTGTACGAGTATTGATCGAAATTAAGATCACTCTAGAACTTTTCACAACGGCGAGTATTTGAAATAGTTTTGAAGATTTAAACACCCTTTGCATAAAT
Organism: Chrysotoxum bicinctum; assembly: GCA_911387755.1. Taxonomy (NCBI): domain Eukaryota; kingdom Metazoa; phylum Arthropoda; class Insecta; order Diptera; family Syrphidae; genus Chrysotoxum; species Chrysotoxum bicinctum. The sequence goes on along the minus strand of OU426990.1, from coordinate 97,170,646 downwards.
AAGGAAGTTTGAATACTCCAAAACATTCGGTAAGCCATTATTAAATTAAGAAAATGACAGGACCTAGATGGCTAACCTATGGTATTCCACGAATAATTTTAAAATATTTGAAAAAATTATCATTATAAAATGTATATCAAACATGTATGGGATTTCAAAAATGTAAGGTTTTTGTGCCCTACCGATGAAGCTGAGAAGTCTAACAAGGTGGAGTTTTACGACCTCCTGGACGGAGCCTAAGGAGTCTGTCCAGAGTACGATGTCAAAGTCGTGCTCGGAGACTTCAATGCTAAAGTAGGGAAGGAAAATATCTTTGGCGGATTAGTTGGAAAGCACAGCCTTCACGAAACGACAACAGATAACGGCTTCCGACTAATCGAATTTGCAGCATGTCTAAATACGGTGATAAGTAGCACTAGGTTCCCCAGCCGAATGATACACACAGCAACCTGGCGATCTCCAGATGGTTGGACGTGCAAACTTTCCGGTGTGCAAACGTGGTCTCTGACCAGTTTCTTGTTGTGACAAAGTTTAGAGCCCGACTGTCAAACGAAAAGAAAGCGAAGACCGCCCATAGGAAGAAATTCAATATTGCATGCCTTAGCACACCTGAGAAAGCCAGATACTACAGTGAGCAATTGATCGGAAAACTCTCTGCCGTAACCCCAGCCACAAGCGTCAACAACCAGTAGAACCAATATCGCGACATCATCAAGGAGGTAGCCGAGACCACCATACTCTATCAACCACCTGGAAAAGACCAACGAATTTCAAGTCGAGACCCACCATCTTTTCATCGATTTCATTACATTACATTACATTTTACACTACTTTAGACAATACAACAGAGAGAGACACAGAAAGAAAGAACAACAGAAGAAACACATATCAACCATCACACGGTTGGTATTTAAACGGTCCCCCATCCAAGTACTAACCGCGCGCAATGATGCTTGATTTCGCTGATCGATGGGAAGCGATGCTTTCATCAAAGCCAAGGCCGAATTATCATGGATTTCAAAGCCGCATATGATAGCATAAACCGCCAAGAGCTTCTATTGGCGATTTCGAAACTCGGGATCCCGAAAAAACTGATCCAGCTATGCCGCATGACGTAACAAAATACGCGGTTGCAACGTGCAAATGGGTAACGGCGGGCACAGGGTTCAGACAAGGAGATGCGCTACCATGTGATTTTTTCAACCTAGTCCTAGAGCAGATATTGTGCAAGAGTGTTCTTAACCTGGAAGGCACTATATTCAACAGGTCTTCCCAACTGCTTGGCTATGCGGACCACATCGACATCATCGGCCGCTCCAAGCGAGCTGTTCTAAAAGTGTTCTCAGCTATTGAAGAACATGCGAAACGCGTTGGTCTTCAAGTTAATGAGGACAAAACAAACTATGCTATCAACAAGCAAAGCCTCAGCTGTCCATCGCCTAGGACAAAACGTCACTGTTGATTTGGTAGCAGTAATTTCGAGGTAGTCAAGGGAAAAATTTTTCGAAGGATATTTGGTACTATATGCGAAGAGGGCGAATGGAGGAGAAGATTTAATGGTAAATTATACGAGCTGTACCAAGATGTGGATGTAGTCCAAAGAGCCAAAACACGTCGACTACACTGGCTCGGTCACATCGAGCGAATGTACTACGACGCTCCAGCCAAGAAAATCTTCAAATCCCAGCCCCCAGGTTCGAGACGATGAGGAAGATCGAATCTCTGCTACAGGGACCAGGCGGTTACAGACGCAAGAGCGCTTGGTTTCAACGACTGGAGGGAGCTCGCGAGAGACCGCAACCGATGGAAGACGGTAATATCTCAGGCAGAGACCATCCATGGATCGGGAGCCGGGTAAGTAAGTAAGTATTAACATTTGATACTTCGGAAGAATCTAATACTTATTTTTTTTCTCGTTTTGTAAAACAATCAAACAAAAAGAGGCTGGGTGCGACCCACACTGATAACTTCCCATTCGTGGTCTTAAAAAAACTTTATATTTAGTTTCAACTAGAACTTTCTTCGTTTTTTCGTTTCCTGAACAATTTTATAGATGTCGCTTAGTATACATTCTTACCGGAAGGTATCGATGTATAAAACAATATACTTTAGAAGGCACTATCGGTGTTCATTCCCAAGAAATTCAACTTGAAATACAATTTTAACTAGTTTTCATTAGAATTTTTAATAGTTTTTTTATTTAAAGAAAACTTTTAATTCAATATTTGTCAACATGTTACCAATTGTACAAAATTATACTATGTATAAAATAAACTAAATTAGACGTCAATATCTACTAGTTTTCGTGAAATTTGAGTCGAAAAACAATTTTTACCAATTTTCAATAGAATTTTATATATGTAGTTTTTTATTTTTTGTAAAAAAACTGTAAACTGATTTTTTTTTGAAATTTTCACCTTGACAACATTATTTTTCGTAAAATAAAATTATTTTGAGTTTCAAATTGTTTTCCGCTCATAGAATATCTGGGTTATGAAATTTTTTTTCAGTTTTTTTTATTTAAAAAAAATACGGTGTGTTAATTTTTTTCCAAATTTATACCAAACCTATATGACCTTATAATGAGTACACTAAATTTTATTTGAAATCAATAGCATTATTTTTTCGTGAGATATTTGAAACTAACCAAAATTTTTACTTTTTTTACTACTGCCTGAATTTTAATAAACGCCCCTTCAGTCTCTTTCGAAGTTATTATCTATTAAACAAAATTTATTTGAAGTCGATATCTTTACTCGTTCTTGAGATATCGACGACGAAAAATGGTACCAGAACGTACTGACGTACGAACGTACGTACACACACACACACAGACATCTCTCTAAAAATGATTGATATAGCCTCTAGGGACCTTGAAACGTCGAGAAATGTCAAAAACTCCAATTTGACAAATCGGACCGATTACAATAACTCCCTATGGGAAGTTAAAAAAACCAAGATCAAGGATAAGGTTAGGTAACGCAGAAGCCGCTGTCGGTAAGGAACCGACACACTTATACCATATGTTGTTGTTGTTGTTGTGATACCACATCGGTCTAGATCACTTGGATCTTTGTAGTTTTAGCCTTTGGGATAGAGCACGAATGGTTTCCTCTTCTTCCTGATCCATACAGATTTTGCAGAAATCGTTTGAATAGGCGCCAAGTTGTATCCTGTGCTACATTCAGCTATATTCAGATTCAGCTTTGGTCAAATATGTTTTGTCACACAGCAACTGGTGATGATCTTCCACCTTAAGTTTTTTTTCTACGTATATCGTTTTTTGACTTAGCATAAGTTTACATGTAGCGATATGGATATAGGAATTGTTGTTCCACTTTTAGCGAGTTCATAAGCTTTGCAGTTTCCTGGAATGTTACTATGGTCTGGCAACCAACAAGATTGAATGTTAATTTCAACGAGAGAGGATCAGCAGTTTAGAAGAATTTAGATTTTGTATACACGGAATCCAGAAATTTGATAGGTGCTTGGCTTTCTGAGAAGGTACAGATATACATTGTTGATATCACCTTTTTTTTAAGCTGAGATAAAGCCTCTTTGATTACTTAAAGTAACGCCTGTAACACGGTATGATGATTAGAAAGCCGAAATGAAAGACCGAAGATTAGCCTGTCCGAATACACGTCTTCTCCAACCTCAAAATCGTTTTTCGATACATTAGTTTAAAAATTAACCGATTAATCTTTAAAGAATATCGCTTCCTCTTAAATAGATCTGGATGGAATAGTAACTTCATAACGGATGGTTAAAATTTTGCCAAAACTAGACGCGCAGATCGGGCAAACATTTTGCTTCCATTCAAAAATCCCTCCAAACTATTTATTTATTAAATTTTAAATAAAAGCTCAATATCGAAAATATTGTTGTAAACTGTTCACGGTTAAGATTATCATTTATCAAAATTAAATGTCCATCGATCAAGTTAACTCAAACCAAACTAAGATAATAATCAATACAGAGGGAGACCAGCAATATTACAATCCGTGTTCTCTTGAAGGCCCTTCATTGAGTCCTTAAGGCAGCTCCATTCTTTTCTTGTTTTTAATTGTTTAAGCTTTAAGGGAACCAAGTCGGTCGATAATGAAAACCATACTCTTAACGTCACAGAATCGACTCTCAGTGGATCTGTTAACTATTTTTTTTGTTAACTAATTATTTTCAAAAAATCGGTCATGCAATGGAGATTTCTAATGGAGATTAAGGCTCTGATTGTCATACAAACGTTATCAGAATTTATTCATTACCATGTCTGGGACAATCCATACAGAAATAATTTGACGTCTAATGTCAGTTGTGGTGCAAAAATGGTCAACTTGTACAGGTGAATTAAAAATAAAATTTGATCAAATAATTTCGCCTCTGAACGCAGAAATAAAAATTTCTGTAGAAATTTATGTAGAAATATAAATGGCTTATGGTGGCGAGTGGTTATACACAAGTCTGTACTAAGATCTTTTCGAAATACGAAGCGACGTCAAAAATGGTATGTCGGTATGAGATAAACAGAAATGTTATAATTTATTTTTAATTCGAATCTATTACAACACAAATTTTTGTATTACAATATTTAAAATTATCACAAATGAAGTATATTTTTAACAAAGTATTATAATGTGAAACCTTCAAGATCTATTAACAATCTTGACAAATCTATCACAACTTCCGCTCCTACGCAATGAATAGTCACAGGTCTATGCACAGGCACACCAGATCAGATATACACAACAACTTCCATGAAATGCATTCAAATCAGATTTCCCTCTTATTGATATGCAAATCATCGCAGCACACCCATCCTCCTGCTTCTTCTCAATTAAACTCTTGATCTAGAAAAAAAAAAAAAAAAAAAACGAAAAATATACGCGCGCGATAAGTTATTCTCAAAACGAATTGAGATCAGTTCTCATAAATATAACAATTCGAAAATAATTCCAAGAGCAACAAAGATGGTGCTAATATCACAGTCAAGTTACATACATATAATATGGCCATGAATCAGGGGCGGAATAGGGTTAACTGGCCTAAACAACATTTTGTATGTCATACTACAAGGTGGGTTTTGGAAATGCAAACCCGTTTCTTTACAAAATTGCAAATTCAAATGATTCAGAATCCAATAAATTTAATAGACTAAGAGCCCACAGCAATTTTTGGGTGTGATTGATAACAAAAAATAATTAGCATAATTAGATAGGCCTTTTATAGTTATTTATAAATGTGAAAGCCTTGCATACTCTAGTGGGCGTAATAGTGCATTATAGTGCATCTAGTATGCAGTTCTTTCCAAGTCCAAATAATTGTGATAACAACTTTGCCAAAATGTAGTGTTAAGCCCCCTGATTGAAAATATCGAGGTCCAAGACGTTTTACAGACAGCCTTCTGCCTGCCAGACGCGATAAGAATAGGCAACTTCTTGCACTTAGAAGGCCACCTTCAAAACGTCATGGACCTCGATATTTGCAAACAGTGCACTTAGCTGTTCATTTTGAAGTTATGGCAAATTTTGTATCCCAATTTTTTAGAATTTGGAAAGAACTGCATACTTAATGCACTATAATGCACTATTGCGCCCACTAGAGTATGCAAGACGTTCACATTTGTAAATAACTACTAAAGGCCTATCTAATTATGCTTATTATTTTTTGTTATCAATCACACCCAAAAATTGCTGTGAGCTCTCGGTCTATAAACATATATACTCGTACATATCAAGGGCTAAAAGTTCCCCAAAATATTGAAGGGTTATCACTATGACTAACACTAATTTTAAGATTTTTTTTAATGTGTACGAGTATTTGTAGTCTTGTGATGGAAAGTACAATTTTCGTAGTATTTCAGTAGATAACCTATCGACTAAACCATATAATGGGGGGTAAAGAACCCCAAAACTCCTTTCATGTAAAGATCTATAGTAACGTTCACTTTTATAAAAAAAACACCTTGGTGCAAATCTGTAGCTCTGTTAGTTAACTACGGAAAATATAATATTAATTCCCTACCTAAGAGTAATTAAAAAAATTACATAAATGTTGGGGCAACAGCTCGAAGAGAACCGAGACCTAGTGACTTACCAATTCTCAACCATTCCAGTGGGTGTGTTACCAGGAGTGAAGGGGACCTACAATTTTCTGCCGATTCCGAGCGGCTAATGGGCAGTACTTTTCATGACTAGAGATACTCTTGGAGGGTTTGTCGATTCCTCGCAAGAGGCAGTACACCCCTGAAAAAACTTTTTTGAAACGGCTGAGAATCTAAGAGTGATACTTTTGGTTATAATTCGATTCGCAGATTCTTAGCACATCACACGAACTTCTGCTAAATCTCACGTAAGACAGTTTTACGCACATATCTCGATAAAGTTCACTTAGAAAATTCTCTACAATAAAGAAATCCAGTCTTTTTCACATAAAGCACCTAATTAATCTATAGTGAAATAATCTCAGGTTCAGGCACTACAAATTTGCTACCTCCTTTAGCGCCCCCTATAGAAAAGGGGCCGCAGCAAAACTTAAACTGCGTACATTAATTAATTCTGTACTTGTTTATCGATAGTGAAGTGGAAAAAAAAACAATTTTACCCCGCATAAATAACCGATGGTGGGCAGACGAGGTGTATAGTTACTTAATTATACCATCATCTCTATGTCGTGGTCGACGTGGCATCGTTGGCTGTTGGTTGCACTATGCCACATGTCAGTCGACTCTATAGGAGGCACACACCTTCGACTCACAATGTGCATCTCCAGCTAAAAGAAAACAAAATAAAAACCCATCATCATCATTTCAGAATCAGCGATCAGCTATCTGCATCTGATGGATGTGCAACAACTCAAAATATCAGGACAAGACCAACAAGACACAACCCACCGCATTATTCACCTGACATATTTGCATTTTTGTGGATGCTAATTTATTAGCAAACCAAAAAAAAAAAATAAAACTAATGATAATAGTGATGGGACAGAAGTAGAAAGCGGTCACACACCTATTTTTTCAAAACAAAATATTTTTCGCTGTTGGACAGTGGGGCTGGAAGTATGAACAAATCGGATAAATTTGAAAGAAAAAATTTTCTATTATTTGGAAATCTGTTTCTCTCATTAATAGGGATTTTTTTGAAGGGGAATCATTCAACAATAATATACAAAATAAGATTGACGGTAAACGTATCAATAAATGACAGAGTTAGTATTAGTTTAAAATAAAGTAGCTCGTTTAAGTGTAGTGAATTTCTATTTTGTGAATTTTTGGAAAATTTAATTTAAATTTTGGAGAAATTATCGAGTGACAGTAGACGTCACTAAAATTAAAATTAAATTATCCACAAATAAAGACAAATGAAATTGGCTACACTAAAACGAATTAAGAACATTAACATTATCATAAAAGCTTTTTTAAACTAAAGACGGGTTATTTTAAATTCGTACTACTCTTTTAACACTTTGCTTACTGTTGCAAGAAACTATCTACGGTTTAAATTTATTATAAAATATGGTTCATGGGCTAGTTGGTTGAGAAAGACGAACTCTCATATTAGGTTTTGTTTTGGTTTTGAGAGACTTTTCTAAAAAATCGATTCCAAATGGAGTCGCGGCAGTGTTGGGGACGCATGTGTTTCTTATAGACTCGTTTAAGATTTAGAAAGGAACGGTCCTAACTCCTAACTCCTTTGGTTATTTTAAATTTGTTCAATTTTAAAGCAATTTTGCCCCACTGTCTTTGGGTATGTCATCATATGTGTAGATGCATCGCTGGTACATGAACTCGATCGAACAAAATAGATCTGCCACTCCGGATCGGACGAACGAGTGTTTGCTAAGACATTTGTTTGAATTAGTTCGCGATAAGTGAGCTTACAAGCGGGCGCGTGCGCGCCTTAAGAGAGATGGACGACCGATGGTGGGCATAAATCATGCATTCAGCCTTTCAGGCTTCGAGACAGATGGCAAACATAAAAACTTCACGCCGCCGCGCGCCGTAGTGAGTGTAAGTGACATGCGACAGACAGACACACCAACAGATAGAACACCATTATTATGGCATTTTTGCATATTTTAGGGTGTTGGCTGGTTGGTTTAGAAGTTGGCAAAAATTATATTTGCTTGCCCCGAGAATGTTAAGTGTGCGTGAGGCAGCGCACTGTATTTCAATTTGAGTGTGTGTTATTATTGCGACAAAGAAGTATTCAAGGATGCAAAATTAGCATCTTCATGGTGTTTAAGGCCAAACTGATTTATGCAAGAGCACAGAATCAAATCAAAGCAAGTATTTTACATGTCACCATTTTTTAAGAGCTCTCAACCTACTCGTATAATTTGAGAAATGTAAAAGAAAAGACTTTCGTTAAGGGTTTCTGATGGATCCTAAGGACAGTTTTGAACTTTTAATTATTTTGAATTAGTGAGTAGTTTAAAAAAAGGCAAAATAGGATATTTTGGAAAAGAGAATTTTGAAATTTAAGTCTTTTTTGGTATGAAAACAGAATTTTGAAATTTTAATTTTTTTCGCTATGAAATTCTCAAAAAAAGAAAAAAGAATAAAGAATTTTTCAACAGAATTTTGTATTAGAAAGTTAGTAGGTAACTAATTTTTGATAGAAAAATTTCCACATTCAGAATTCTTTACGAAATAATTTGTGACACCAAAATTAAGAAATATAATTTCGAAAACCAAATTCTGCTAAAAAGAAAAACTACATTTAAGAATTGAGAAGCTACGAGTAAATCCACATTTTGGAAAAAGTAAATTCAAAAATTTGAAAACTTCCGTACGGATATAATTCAGAAAAAGGCACAGATAAGATAAAAACAGAAAATCAAAATTCTAAAAAAAAAAATTTTGGGATATAAGTTTCGTGAAGAAACAGAATTTTGAATTTAAGTTAAGAAAACAAAATTTTGGCAAACCGGATTTTATATAAATGTATGCAAGTCAAATTCAAAACTCTGAAACCCCGAATTTTCAAATTTCGTATTTAAAAAAAAAATAAATATAATTTAACAACACTTGGAAAATAAAAAATTTCAAGTTTTAGACCACGAATTTTGAATAACCTAGTCTTAAAACAAATAAAATGCACGACTGGGTCGCACGAAATTGCTCCTATTTAATAGACTATAGGAATTTTTAAAACGAATGTTATTAGACAAAACTGTTCAAAAGGATAAAATTTAGTTTTTAAATTCTTTTAGTAGTAAGAGATAAAAACAGAATGCTATGCAAATATGAATTTATGCAAAAATAAAAATTAGAAGTCGTTGTAGTGGTTCCTTAAAAAAAATAATCTTTTATGTACATAATTTTTAAAATATTTTTAAGAAAAAATTTTGGTACGCCAACTTTAATTTTTTATTATTGTTCGAATGAAAATTAAATTTTACAAAAAAAAAATACAGAGCAGTTTTTGAAACATCGAATTTTTTTTCAAAAATTCAAAAAGTATTTTTTTTTAAAGTTTCGAAATACAATGTTTTTTAAACTTTTTAGAAGCATTTCTACAAAAAATTTAATTAAAATCCGTTATGTCAATAATGAGTAGTTCCAAATTTGAAAAAAATGGTTCCATGGTAGGTACAAGCTGTAATATCTTAATTTTAAATTTTTTTAAAGATCATAAAAATTAATTGAAAGAAAAAAAAATGTTATCTAAATTCTAGGCGCTGTTTTCGAGAAAAATACAATTTTTGAAAACCATTTCTCTTTTAATTTCTTAGCATTTGTATGGTAGGTACCTATATTTTTCGGTAAAATAATTCTTTTTTATTGCATCTTGTAGACTATATTAAGAAACTTTTATTTATCAAGTTTCAAAAAAATCTAGCATGGGGTTTTCGAAATATTGAGTTTTAAAAAAAACTAATTTGAAGTTTTTTTTAAAATCCAAAAAAATTTTTTTTGAAAATTTGAGCACACAATTCTATTTATGTTTTTGGGGAGCTTTAGCAACAAAAAAAATTATCGAAATCGGTTGTACCGTTTTTGAGAAAATCGAAAACAAAAAAAATGGGGGGTACCCTCAATAACCGTTTTTCGAAAAAAATTTTTCAACAATTACCTAGCCTTAACTAAATGATTTTTTTGTATTTTTATTTTTAAAATCTGTCGAACAGTTTTTGAGAAAAAAAATATTTATGAAATTTCGAACAAAATTCGTATGGCAGGTACCGTTATGTTTGGTCTTAAAAAAAAGAAAAAAACGTGTGGGAGGAAAATTAAAAGTGATATCTACCAAGTTTGACGAAAATTGGCCGAGCCGTTTAGGCTGTAGTCGAACAGACAGACAGACAGACAGACAGACAGAATTGCGAGACCCACTTTTTTATTCTTCGCTATCATCGTAATGTCAACTTTGATCAAAATCTCGAGTTCGATTTTTTTTACGAATGCATAACTTGCCTTCAATTTTTGTGAACTAAAGGCCAAAAAAGCTATTTTGAATCAACATTCCTAGAACCGCTATTTCTATTTCACTAGAGCATAGTCCGTTAAAATAGGGTAAACCTTACGAGGATGATCGAATGACATATTCGTAATTGAGTAGGTGAAGTAATTGTCACCAATCATTTTAAATGCACTTCTTCTTTAAATACTGTCCAGTAGGCTTAAGTAAGTTACTGGAGCACAAGCGCATAGATGGGAGTTATACTCAAGTTTTGGACGTATATAGGCATTTTTGGCGACGTCACGTATTTGATCATTCCACAAGAGGTGGTTCGTGATGCACATACCGAGAATATCAAGATGTTCAGTTCCATTGATGCAAGTGCCAATCAAAGACAGTGGCAAGAGGGTTATACGAGTATCTCGCTTTATCGATACAAGACTGCATTGCTTACTTCAAAGAATTACGAAATCTACATGAAATTTAGGAATCTTTTAGTGTTTTAAGGTCCAATTTGTATATCTTTCTACCAAATGTAGATAACATTCGAAAAAACTAATAATAATAAAGTTGTCAGAATTTTGACTTCAACTAGTCGCTTGTACTAAAATTCTTATTTTATCCGTTCCCAAAATTAAGATATTAATAATAAATGTAAAAATCTTGTATTATTAGCTTCATGTTCAAATTTGTGCATCTACATTCATATATGAAAAAATTGTAGTCAAAATTTTAATCAAAACTCGTTTTTTGTACCAAAATTCAAAAATGTGGGAGAATTTTGAACATTAAAGTAAGTTTATTTGTTCTTCAATTTCTTTCGATTTAAGGTCATATATGTATGTACATATGTATGTGTGCCTATGTTTATTTTCTTTTTTTTTTAAATTCAGAGAGCATTTGAAATTGGTACAATAAAGATTAAAAATGTTCACTTTTCAGATAATAATAATTACATTCAAAAGAATAAAAGTTTAGAAATAATTTATAAGGGTTTTATCTTACTCAAAAAATCGTTCCAAACGTACCTGCAAAATAAATAAAAAAAAAGGTCAAATTTAGTAAAAGTATTACAATTGTTTATGTATAAAGATTTAAACAAATATAATCATTAACTAAACTAACTGTGTCAGCTTTACACGAAAGAAGAGCGTTTCTGACCCCATAAAACTCATTCCATGTATAAAGATAAGCGAACCATTAAGTGCGGCTTATATAGATTTTCAATCATAATAAAACTCAAACCCGCATTAAGTCTATACAAAACCCTTTACGACGACGCTATGTTGCTCGCTCTACCACAAAATGTATCTCTGAGAAATAATTTAAATTTTTACAAAAACTCTATGGGCAAGCAGATTTAATAGCATTTTTATGGCACTTTTAATATTTGTTCAATAAACATTAACCAACCGAATCGTATCGATGATGGTTTTTAATATATAAGTGAAGGGTTTTAAAATAACACTCTTAAATGGTAGTTGGCATCGCACTCTATTCGGTGAAGACCTATTTCAAGGATTTTCAATTGTGTGGTTTAATGGCCGTTAAATCGAGATGAATTTTCGTTCAGATGATTCTTTAGAAATTAGGTTATGGTTGAATTTTATAGGGTAGGTAGATCTGTAGTAAAATTCGCTCTATCAACAGATGGAATCAAATTTTTATGACTGTGTAATGGAGTTTCTGATTGAAGTGAAGTTAAAAGTCGTAAAATTAAAAAAGGTTAAATGAAGACATGGAGAGAGTAAGTGATTGGAATTTGGATTAAGTATGAATCATGAGAGGCTTTATAATATGTAAAATATGGTTTTTTGCATAATGATAAGACTTCATAAGAAGATGGAAGCTCTAAAGCGGAGTTAACCAAGGATATATTTTGAACTCTTTTGTGTTTCTGGTGAAGATCAATAAATTTATCGAGGCAGCAATTTCGTAGGGAAGCAGAGGGTCCAATGACAATGAAATTTTACCTGGGGCATCTTAATTACGCTGCTTCATTAATCACATTAGTTTTAGACCTTACTATTTGATAAAAAATTTAAAAGCAGCAGTCAGCAAAGTGTGATTTAAAAATAAAGGGTTTTTCAACAGGGACGCTACAAAAGTAGAGCGACAGGGACAGCAAACGACGCCATATTTTTTGCCGCTCTTTTGACATTTCATGATGGAAAGATATACGAGCCAACAACGAGTCGAAATCATTTAAATTTACTACCGAAATTCTGAGTCAGTGGCCTCAACGATAAGATCACTACGTCCAATTTATGGTCGTCATAATCGTCCTAGCTGATCAACAATTGAGCGTCTAGTAGAAAAATGTGAATCCACAGGCACAGTACAAAATGTTCCCGTGCCAGTGAGACAAAGAAGTGTCCGTAGTGTCGAGAATATTGCTGCCGCTGAGGCTTCAGTTGCAGAAAGCCCAAATGTGTCTCTCACACGTCGTTCTCGAGCGTTGGGCATCTCTGTGACGTCGTTGTGGCGAATTTTGGGAAAAAGATCTTGGCCTACATCCTTACAAGATTAAATTAACGCAAGAACTGAAGCCGCTTGACCATCAGAAGCGTCGTATGTTCGTGAATTGGGCTGAGCAACAACCTGAAAATGATTCGGATTTTCATCGAAAAATCATCTTCAGCGATGAGGCTCATTTCTGGCTGAATGGCTTCGTCAATAAACAAAATATACGGTATTGGTCAGGCAGCAATCCACACGTACTCTATGAGTCATCATTGCATCTCGAAAAATTTACGGTTTGGTGTGGTTTATGGGCCGGCGGCGGCGTCATTGGGCCGTACTTCTTCCGTGATGATGAAGACCGGCACGTTACTGTGAATGGGGATCGCTACCGTTCAATGATAACCGAATATTTTTGGCCCCAATCGGATGATATGGACTTGGAGGACATGTGGTTCCAACAGGACGGCGCCACAAGCCACACAGCGAATGTCACAATCAATTTATTGGAAACCAAGTTTGGAGACCGTGTTATCTCACGAAATGGTCCAGTCGCTTGGCCGCCTCGGTCGTGCAATTTGACGCCGTTAGACTATTTCCTGTGAGGATACGTCAAGTCTACGGTCTATGCCAACAAGCCAGCGACGATTGATGAACTTCGTAATAATATCGAACGTGAAATTGCAGCAGTATCGGCCGATTTATGCTTGAAAACCGTCGAAAATTGGGTTCAGCGTCTGGACTTCTGCAAGCGTGCCCGTGGTGGCCATGCAAAAGAAATCCAGTTCCATACATAATGGCATCGAACGTACTTTCACAGAAATAAAGAATTTCATTGATATCCAAAACCGTTTTTGTTTTATGTAAAAAAAACTTTTGTAGCGCTCTTATTGAAAAACCCGATATATATAATATATATTTTCAATAAAAGGAGCTCGTTTCGCTCAGAATCTGGAAACTCGAAATCCGGAACACCAGAAAATAGGGAGTTTTAACATTCTTGGGATATTAGAATGTCGGAACTTTGGATTTTTTTTTTTACAATTTCGTTCGTGTGCTTTTTTGATTTTCAATATTTAGCGTTTTCAGATATTCAGAATTCAGGGTTTTCGTTATTTTTGGATTTCGGATTTTGACCAATTGCTAGTTACAACTTCATTAAAGTTCTTTTATTTTGAAAATCTATACAACTTCGTTTTCCTAAAAAAAAATACGATATTTGATTTTTCTGGATTTTTTAATTTTCGGATTCAAACTGTCATCGTATTGAATTTTTTAGGATTTCGGGATTTCAACAGACCTTCAGTGCCAAATCTCTTAAAATTGAATTAAGAATATTGAGCTCATATCAAACACAATGTTAGTGTTAGTACTTCATGGAAATATTCAATACTCGGTACTTGTAACGTAACGTACTGTAAGTACTTGTAACGTAACGTACTGTAAGGTCGGTTAACAAATAATAAAAAATACTTTATTGCAATTTCGTTCGTATAAATAAATATAAAGCAATAAGAAGCTCTATAAAGCTTCCATTGAAAATATTATCAAATTTATACCAAGAACAAGTTCCAATTTTAATTTAATTTTTAGTTCAATTTATGTCAATTTAATTCTGTTCGAATACTATCCATCTGAACACTGACCAAAAATTCTTAAGAATATATATTATATTCTGGAAGGCCTTTTATAAGTGTTATCGAATCCTAACAGAAGGTTTCGCTAAAGTTGTTCAATTTTCACAAACTGCTTCAAGACATTTCTGATAATTTATTTAATCTAATAATTCTTTTCTCCTATATAAAAATTAAAAAGATATAATGGTGCTAAGTCACAATATCACAAAGCTTTCCAAATCTCTCATTAAAAACTTTTCGTTGTAGAGTTTCACATTTCTCACAGAAACTTTATAAAATGTGTTAACACAGGAGCCATGAACAGCTGCAACTAACTAATCTGGGAACCAATTATTTGCATTAAATAAAATAAACTTCAGTTCAAACTCTTGATATAAGAACCTTTGAAAGTCTCATTTGAAAAAGAAATTATAGATACCTACCAGTGTATACAAACTTTTATTTTGTCAAATACATTGTTGCATCTCCTAGAGCTACCTTCCCAAAGACCAAAAATTACCCTCAAAACACGATTTTCTCTTGCTAAATATTAAAGTTAAAAATTTATTTATAGACAAGAAAATGAGTGCAAAACAACTTCACTCTATTTCCATTTAAGTTTTCTAACCAGAAGTGTAAAATGTCAATATTCCAGAATAACTTGTCTCAATCGGGTGCAAAACACAAACAAAAAAAAAACAATTCTCAACTCCCATCAATAAGCCCACCATTCGTATACAGTGCGCTGGTGGCTCATCCTCTCCTCTTACGTCACCGTTCACTATTCCGACAGCAGCACCCAGCTCCACTAAATCTATGTCAATTGCAATCAACTATGCATCTCATCATTAATAAACAATTTTCCACTTCGGCGAAAAAATAATAAAACAAAAAAAAATAAAAATAATAAGGAAAAACCAGGAGGAACATTTTTCTCCTCCTACAAGTGAAGAAGTATGAAGCTGCCTTCACTGGCAAAAGTTGATTAAAGTAACACGCGCCCGAACGAGCTCCAGCTTCGTCAGCACAGCCAGCCAGCCAGCGAGCCAAGCAACCTGCTTCCTGAAATCTCGTTTTTTCTTTAAACACCTCAACAAGATTATCTTCGGCTTCTGCTCCTGGTTCGTCTTCTCCGCCTCGGCCTATCCAATTTTGCAGCGCGCATTTTAAGCTTCCAGTTTTCTGCGTTAGGTTGGGTTCTCGTCATAGAACCATATGTCCGTCCGTATAGTCATCGGCTTCGTCCAGACCTTGTATAAAATTTCGCTTGTGTATTCCGGGCGCACAATCTCAAAACATTGATTCACTACTTTAGAGGCCTTAAGGCTATAGCGATGGGGCGGCTTCGGTGGTGTGTGGTGGTGATGGCAGAAGTGCTGGACGAACTTGTTGCCTTGGCTGATTGCTACAGCTGCTTCAGATGCTGGTACCTATGAGTTTGCGCGAAAACAAGTGCGCTTCTGCTTCGAAAAGTATCTGAAGTAATAATAATAATAATAACTAGGTTTAATAGCAGTGATGCCATCAGTGGTCTTTAAAACTTTGAACAACCACACGTCTTTACGGAAGGAGCACGAGGGACATTCTACAGGAATTCCCTGGGCCATAATTGGTAGCGGTTTTGTAACACAATGATGGACAACATGCTTTGTTTCGAATGAGAATTGAGGGAAATCTATCATCCGAGCTAACAGGGCTGGATTCACTTACAGGGCGCAACATTTATATGTTTTTCCATATTGGAGAGTAAAACGCTTTAGAATTCTTTCTTCCAAGGATTTATTTAAATTAATTTTACTTGGTTAAATTATCTGGTAGTTTGCCAGGCTTAAGCAGCAAAAAATGTTTGTACAGTCTTTCGTGTTTTTCGATAAAATAACCTTGAGTCGATTCAAGAATTGAGCTAAGCAATATTGACTGATAAAGTTTCTATAGCATTTGTTCCTTATGTTCTTTCCAACCACTAAAAGCCTGTATAATTTGCTAATAATCCGAGCAATTTAAAATGTTGCCCAGGAACGTTTCGAGATATACATTTGAGTTAAGATCAAAGAAAAGGTCTAGTTATGATCTATTCTCAACTGAAACCTAAGAGCTTTTGAAAGAGAAGGTTGCCGAAATATTTGCATACTATAAAGAAATTTGGTTTTCCTGATTTTGATTAGAAATATAATTGAATATCTGAGCCATTTTTTCTTTTGCTCAAAATCTTATCAGTTTGTAGATCAAAATAAAGATCTATGATTATGGACGCTCTGCTCATCAACTCACATCTTAATGCCAACAGTTGGTCCAATGTTTGGTCCACATTTAATTCGATCCAGTATCAAGTTTAATATCTCTTTAAATTTTCTCCTGATGGGACCCTTTGTACTACGGTGCATTGAGTTTCCTAAATAAAAAAAAAAAGTTTTTTTACTTGCGACTTATAGGTACTATAAGGCAAGTTATGCATTCGAAAAAAAAATTGTATCGAGATTTTCATCAAAGCTGACATTACGATGATAGCGAAGACTAAAAAAACTCGCAATTCTGTCTGTCTGACTGTCTTTTGGACTACAGCCTGAACGGCTCGGCCGATTTTCCTTAAACTTGGTAGATATCATTTTAAATTTTTTCCCCCACACGTTTTTTTTAAGACCAAAAATAACGGTACCTGCCATATGATTTTTTTTTCGAAATTTTATTAATATTGTGTTTTTCTAAAACTGTCCCACAGAATTTAAAAAAAAAATCCATAAAATTTCATCTAGTTAAACCTAGGTAAGTGCTGAAAAATATTTTCCAAAAAATGGTTACTTTTGGTAGCCCCCCTGGAACCATTTGATTTTCTCGAAAACGGTACAACCAATTTTTATGCTAAAGCTCCTCCAAAATTTAAATATTATTACATATTCAAATTTTCAATTTTTTATTTTTCGGATTTTTGAAAATTTTTTTTTGGAAACTTAATATTTTGAAAACCATATTCTTATTTTTTTCAAACTTGATAAATAAAAGTTTCTTAATATAATCTACAAGATTTAGAAAAAAAATTGTTTTACTTAAAAATAACGGTACCCATCATACAAATGTTAAAAAATGGTTTTCGAAAATCGTATTTATCTCGAAAACGGTTCCGAGAATTTCGCTAAAATTTTTTTCTTTCATTTAATTTTTACGATTTATAATTTAATAAAAAAAAATAAAATTTATATATTATCGGCATAACGGATTTTAATGAAATTTCTAAAAGAGAGGCTTCTAAAGTGGTTAAAAAACATTGCATTTCAAAACTTCAGAGAAAAATATTTTTTGAGTCAAAAAAAAAATTTTTTTTTTTTTGAAAATTCAATATCTCAAATACGGCTTAATATTTTTATTGGAAATTTATTTTGTATTCGTTTAGTAATAAAAACTTTGAGTTGACGTAACAAATTTTTTTCTTAAAAATTTTGTATACAAAAGCTTATTTTTTTAAGAAACCACTACAACGACTTATAATTTTTGTTCTTGCAAAAACCATATTTGGTTGAAAAATATGTCATCTTGCGTTTAGCGCCAAGTACTAAAAGAGTTGTTTTAGTCATTTAAAAATTTAGTACAGTTCCCCGCCAAGTAAAATATCAAATGGATAATGTATAAATTATAGCGAAGACTGAAAGTGGATCGGGTCATAGAACCGATAATGGGTCTCAACCATGACCCAACCCATTAAATTTAACATCTTTACAGAGAATTAATCTTAATCTTTTGGATTTCATGGTAAATTTCTAAACTGGTTGAAGAGCTATTCGTAACTAACCGTGTTCAATATGTAAAAATCGGCCCTGAAAAATCTGTGAAAATTTTAAACCACTCAGGTGTTCCTCAAGGCAGTCATCTTGGGCCGCTTCTGTTCTTGTTATTTATAAATGATTTGCCTCTACACATTTCTTATTCATCATGTTTAATTTTTGCAGATGATGCTAAAATTTTTAAAACAATAAGAAATGTTCAATTGATTGCTTTCAGCTTCAAGAAGATTTAGATAAATTGCTTGAATGGTGTTATTTGAATGACATATCTTTTAATATAAGCAAATGTAGGGTTATGTCATTTTCGCGATCATCCTTTCCTTTTATTTATAGTTACAAAATTTCAAGCAATGAGCTTGTGAGAGTTTGTAACCACAAGGATTTAGGAGTTATATTTGATGTTAAATTAGATTTTAAAATGCACGTAGATTAAGTTATATCCAAAGGCAACTCTATGCTCGGATTTTTAATGAGAAATTCTCAGGATTTTAAATGTCCTTTCACGTTGAAGTGTCTTTTTGTTAGTTTCGTTCGACCAGTTTTAGAATACGGTTGTGTTGTCTGGGCTCCTTACTATAAAAATGCTTCAAGTAGAATAGAAAGGATTCAAAAACGATTCACGAGGTTTTCGCTTCGAAATCTATATTGGACTGCTGCTATGCCTGCATATAAATCTCGATGTGTTTTGATTGACTTAAAAAGTCTTGAATCTAGGAGAATTTAATAAATAAATAAACATATATGTACAGTGTACACACTAAATAAAATTTGTTTAATCGAATTGAATAAATCGATATTTCGAAAGACGATTTACTAAAATAAATTCGAAAGTCATAAGGAATTTCCGAAAGCCTTCAATTTGCAATCTAGCAGCTGACTTGAAAAGTTTTTTGATCATTTAATAAAATTTTCCAATAAGAATTCGATAACACAGTAAAAAAGTAGTTGTTAATGCATTGAACAAAATTGATTAAATGGAATGTTTCGATATTACGTAAGAAAATTTACTAAAAAGTCTCATAAGGTATTGGTCCTCTTAATTGGTTCTAAATGGCTAGCAATCAATTTCGATATTATGGGTCCTAAGTTATTCAAACATCCGATAGTTTTCAATACAAAAACTGATTTCGATAGACTTCCGATAATAGAAGCTAAAATAATTTACAAGATTTGTTGAGTAACATTTGTGTTAAAAAAAAAACGAGAATTCATTAGTCATATACATATTATATCCTAGAAGAATCAATCGAATTTCTTTTATTTAGCACATGGTTTCGATTAATTCATCAAAATAAAAAAAATCGATAACTTAAAAAATAATGTATTTAGAAATATCTGCCTGACTAGACCTGAGATTGTTTAAAGTTGACGTATTACCTGTCACTTGTATTTCTTTCTTCTCACAATACCCTGTTTCTTAGCTCATGAAATCACTTGATTCTCTGATCTAAGATCTAATTTTTTTCTAATGGACTGCATAACTCCCAACAAAATGATGAAGTACGCACACACTTAACACCACATCTATTGTATCTACGACTCTTTGCAGTTCATAATTTATGTATCTCTCCCAGCTACAATGATGTAGTCCAGAGCTTTGTGCCTTAAAGCATCAGCGATGATCAAAGAGAAAACAAGTTAGATTGTAAGTGCATCGAGAGACTGATGGTTACACTCGATTGAATATGATGGGATGGGATGTGACTTGTGCAATTGATTGCTTGAGTTTAAAAAAAAATGATTTCAAATTAATCTGCCAACAATTACAGGTAATTCTTCTAATCCACCACACCCCAAAATATTTGGGTCTAAGTTGCAAGAAATCAATTCAAGATATTCTGTAACAAATTTTGTATTCACAACAAGCCATCAATTAGTGTGACCATAAATCATAATTTTGTTTTACTTTTTAGAACGAAGTTCTTTAAGACTTTCCGGATAATTGCAACTGCATGGAAGATTACGATCGTCACGTTAATATGAATGGCCAGCGTTATCGCCCCATGATTACCGATTATTTTGACCGTAAAGTCAACACGATCTGTTTCCTATCCTGAGTCATAGAAAATTGGACCTCAACAAAACCTGATAGGCCATTTGAACATTATTTCACAATTTTTTTTTTTTTTTTTTTTTTACAATTTGAACACCCATCTCTATTGAAAACTCTTGATTAAAAAGTAAGTATTGTCGAACTCATAAATGTGAAAGTTCACTTACTCTGCTAAGTTCACCATCCATTTTAGTAGGGAAATAGTGTCTGTTGTGCAAAATGCAGTTTTTCATTAAAGCATGGAAATTGACATTCAAAATTAAGTAAACAAAAAAATTCTAAAATATTTACTCAACTTGAATTGAAAAAAAAACTAATTCATCAAAGTACGAAAAACTAGAAAATCATGTCCCTAAGTTATTTTAACTTTCACAAACCAAAAACTAAAGCATATATTTTTTTGAATAAAGGGTAACTGGTCACTCTACATCATACGTATATTTATCGATGTTAAACATTTGAATGCAGACATATAATTCTTTTCTTGCACTTTTAAGTACATCGTCGACGACGACACGATGTAGGAAATTGGACAGCGGCCAAGTTAAGTGAAATATAAGGCTGTTCAACTCGGTCCGTTGTACGCGGTAATAGTTATTTTTGGAATGCAATATACGAGTATGAGTAAAATACCTACATGGAGTTCTGCTATTTTATTTTCAGTTGAACAGCTGAATTTTTGCTATATGTCTCATGTTTTCTATTTATGGCCAAACTAATTGCTGACCATTTGACCGAGTGAATTAATGCAATTTAATGACAAGGAATTCCTACAAAATCCCATTTGGATGAGCGCCTAACTTTTTGAGGAAGTATTACATTTTAAAAGTGGAACTTTCGCTGGGGATTTAAATGTAAATGGTTAAAAATACGTGACAACTATAATTTCTATTTTTGCAAAGGGTAAGGCGGGCAACAGAAATTTAATATCCGACACGCTGCCAGCTAGGACCATTTATGAGAATTGCAAATGGCTAGGAAAATAATTTAGTTTATAGAACAAATCGCATAGAAATAGAAATATTTTGGAAAATCTGGGAATAGAAACAGTGATACGTTTTCAATGTAGTGATAAGAGTTGTTTGAAGAATCGGTAATCGATTATTCTTTTGAAGGAATCTATCGAGTGTTGCAATAGGGACTTGACAACTTTGAATTCAATTTGTTAATGCACCCTTTCACTAATCATCGAACTGCCATTGTCAATTTATTCAGTAAACTCAACATTTTTATCAGGGTAAAGTAAACGAACGAGCAACGTCTGCAAATTATAAAAATTTTCTACCGAAATTTGGAGTCGTTGACCGCAACTTTAAGAGCGATAACTCCAATTTTCAGTCGTAATTCTCGCCCTAGTAACAAGTTTAGTGCAAAAATTTGAGTCTACATATTCGTTGTGTGATGTTGCCGTGTCAGTGAGATAACGGGTTGGTCGATGTGTCAAAGATATCGCTGCCGTTCAGGCGTCCGTTTGTAACAAACGATCCAAATCAGTCAATTCCACGGCGTTCTCAAGAATTGGGCATCGCTCAGACCACATTATCCCGTATTTTGCGTAAGGATATTGGTTAACACCCATACAAGATCAAGCTGACTCAAGAATTGAAGCCG
Organism: Chrysotoxum bicinctum; assembly: GCA_911387755.1. Classification (NCBI taxonomy): domain Eukaryota; kingdom Metazoa; phylum Arthropoda; class Insecta; order Diptera; family Syrphidae; genus Chrysotoxum; species Chrysotoxum bicinctum. The sequence continues at coordinate 97,148,727 of OU426990.1, read as the reverse complement.
ATGACCATTTGAAGCGACGTACGTTCTCCGATTGGACTCAGGAGAATATGCGCCAAGATGATGAATTTCATCGCAAAATCATCTTCAGTGACGAAGCTCATTTTTGGTTCAATGGGTTCGTCAATAAGCAAAATATGCGTTATTGGTCGGGTGAAAATCCGAATTTGCTTCATGAATCACCACTTCATCCACAAAAACTAACTGTTTGGTGCGGTTTGCATGTCGGCGGCGTTATTATGCCATTTTTTTTTTCGACAACAACGATTGTCACGTTAATGTGAATGGCCAGCGTTATCGCGCCATGATTACCGACTATTTTTGGCCCGAATTGGAAGATATGGACTTGGACGATATGTGGTTTCAACAGGCCACACAGCACACCTTACAATCGATTTATCGAAGAGTAAGTTTGATGAGCGTGTTATCTCAAGAAATGGACCAGTCGATTGGCCGCCTCGTTCGTGCGATTTAAAGCCTCTAGACTATTTTATTTGGGGCTACGTCAAGTCATTGGTTTATGCCAACAAGCCAACGACGTTGGAAGAGCTCAGAGCCAACATTGAACGCGAAATAGCGGTCGTTTCGGCCGAAATGTGTGAATGAGTCATCGAAAATTGGGTCCAACGAATAGACCGCTGCAAACGTGCCCGCGATGGTCATATGAACGAAGTCCAGTTCCATTCATAAATGTTTTGATTGTACTTTAAGCCGATAATAAAATTTTCGAAATATCTCAAATGGTTTGCGTTTTATTTAAAAAAAAAGTTTTCAAGTCCTTATTGGAAAACCCTTTATATGAAATCAGTGTAAAAGTATTGAGGTTTAACGTTATTTCGATAGATTTTGAAACAGATCAAAACGTTTCCAAAAAAATTATCGAAAAGACAAGAGATTGAATTACAGCAAAATGTCATCTAGCAATATGAGACGTATTACTGCGTTTCATGATTGAATCATTTATTTTTTTTTTCGTGTGCCCCATGTCCACAAACGTGTTTTTTTTTATAAATTTAAATAAATAAATTTGGTGGTGCAACAGGTCGAAGTGAACCAGGACCTAGTGACTTACATCTCTCAACCATTCCTGTGCGCGTGTTACCAGGAACGGAGGAAACCTACAATTTTCTGCCGATTCCGAAAGGCTAATGAGCAGCACTTTCCGTGACAAAAGATACTCTTGGAGGATTTGTTAATTCCTCGCAAGAGGTAGTACACCCCTGAAAAAAACTTTTTGCAGAAGCTGAGAATCGAATTCGAGACCTTCCGCATGACAGTCCAAAGGACTAACCATTATGCCAAGGGGTACTTTTGTTTTTGTTTGAGTTGGAAAATTCTGTTCCGGCAAATAAACTGATTTTGAAACCTTTTGGTTTCACGTTACAAAATCTACTTTAAATTTTTTTTACTTAAACTTATTTTTACAGAAATCACTGAACACAAGTCGACATCATAGACGGTATCCAAAGGTCTGCCTGGTAGTACAACATTTCTCATCAATAAAATATGTTTCCATTTGAATGCTCTATTAGTAAATATAACTCCATGATCCCCAAGAATTATAACCCAAGTACGATTTCCTGGTCACTCGATATTGCAATTTAAAATCGAATACAATGTACATCGTTTTGCCCAGACCCAATCTTGTTGGGTTGATTATAACCGTCCACAATTTTTGCATTGGAACATTTCCATCTCTTTATCTTTGCCTTTAAAGTAGCCAATGTTATTTTTTGGTCTCATTGTCCATTGGTGTGCACTCCATATCTCAGTAAAAGTCCAATGCCAAACAAATTTGTTCCGAAGACATCATGACATTTCAATATGAGCCAAGTTGAGGCGCTTACCACTTCACCACCACCACGTTTTGCGGCATTATTACAATCGTCTTGGAGAAGAATCCCAAGATTATTTCTTAAACCACTAGATTTCTATTTGTTGGAATCATCAGCATCATCATGTTCTTCATCATATTCATCCAGAAACCATTAAATACCGTTATCTTTTGATTACACAACATGCCGCGCATAGCTAACAGTTGTTATGGTGGGCACACCAAGTCAAAGGATTGATTCAATGACCGTCTTTGGACCCTCCATCGCCATCGTCGTCGCTTAATATAACCAACCTAACCTAACCATCCATCCATGGCACCGCATCATCAACAAAAAGGTGCAAAAATAGATACAAAAGTCTTAGGTTTTAAAACCGAAGTCCAACAACAATAACGCAACTACACGACAACGGAGCGGCGGCGGCGGGTGCGGCGGCGGGTGCGGCGGCGTTGATGGCGACGACTTGTAGTACACTCGATTGGAATTTCAACAAGTTACGTTCTAGACATTGCCATCTACGCCTTCGAGCTTCAGGAGAACTCTAGTAGATGACTAGGTAACCGGGCACTTTAAGACTTGAAGGTATTACGTTCCCGGAATGCCAAATACTAGGTGAGTTCTAGTGAACCAGCACAAAACCGATACAAAATAGAAAAAAAAAAATACTTACAACACTTGACAAGTTGTTGGATGAGGAAATGCTCTCTCTTTCTTATTGCAACCATTGAAATATCGGATAGACGGAATTATAGCGAAATAAAACTACCAATACCGGAAAATTGCAAGTGGTTTATTTCTAACTTGACGAATTTATGATTTTGATTAAAAAACTGTCACATAAATCAAGATGTCCTGTCTGCGCTTCTTGTTCAATGAATGTCAAGTTTTTCCGTGTAAACTTATATACGAATACATCTAAGCCTTAGAAATAAATAGAAAAAAAAAAAGAGTTTTTAACCTAAAACTTCGGATAGAGTTGAATTTCGGAATGTTGATTATGAAGATAAGTTATTAAAAATATTAATTGAAAAAGAATTGCTCTTTGCATATTTATATTATGCATATATTCCGATATTTCGTTGCCAACAAAAATCAAGCCAAGCTCTGTTGAATATACACTGCAAAATGTGACAATGAATTAATTCACAAAAGAATGCTGTTAAAAGAATGGGGAGCAAAATTATTGCAATCGAAGTCTAGAATTGGAGTCAATGAATGCAATCTTTTGATTGAAATCATTCAAGAAAGATTTCATTGTTTTAAAAATCAGCAAATTAGTTTAATATAGATTTTCGAATAGCGCTCTAAATTCGCAGAAAATATTTTGTTTCTGAAAATTAGTAGAAGTGCCAGATAGAAGTGACAAACTGAAAAGGTACCTATTTGTGAGGATTTTTAGGTGTTATTTTTTCAGAAGAAAAGACTGGAATAGCTGACATTAACCTTTTTCTAGTATCTAACCAATAATCAACTTTAAATACTAAAAATTGTGCGGGGGCTTATGCCCCCTTTTTTACTCCATTCGCTCTGGATAAAAACGCTTTTTTGTATTTTCCAAAATAATATTTCCAGATATAATACTCGTATAAGGAAGAGAGAGTAAATATTTAACCACACCACTTTCTCAAACACAACAAAAGAGCCTATCTGTTGGGGTGCAGCAAGGAAGCAAATACCAGACTTAGTTTTCATATCAAATTCACGCAATATAGTCTCAAAGATGTGCAAAATATTATGGTTAAACTTCCGTGTAATTTGATTTTAAATGCAAACACATGCTCATAACAAAAGCTTAAACAAAACAATCGCACACCTGAAGCTAAACAAACAGTAAAATAATCCCAAACGGGGGTCAAAAGGCGGCAAAAGAAAAAATAATATATGTATAAGAAGCCAAAATCCGATTAAGAGTATCTAAATAGGAAAACTGCAAAACTAACAATGCAGACGACACTCATGCTTGAAACATGCGCGTAATGTATTACGACAAACAGTGGGATAGAAAAGTAGAAAAGTTTGCTAGAAAAAAATATAAATCAGCTTGAATCTAATGAGGGATTTTTTTGCTATTTTCTTTTTGGCAACACTGGTTTTGACAGCTCACGCACGTTTCGTATTTTGTGTCGCTGTCAAATATCTTCAGTTTGGTCTTTAATTTACAAACGAACAACGCTTGCAAATTATTATCAAAATGCGTGCTCTGTTAAGAAAGTTCATCGCGCGCTTCTTCCATTTTATGGTCAGTTTAATCGACCTACTGAGGCGGCTATTCGGGTTATTGTGACTAAGTTTCGCACCAAATTTACATTGCTGGACACTAAACCACCAATACGCTTACGTAGAGTGCGAACTGAGGAATTATCGATTCGGCGCCGTTCGCAGCAATTGGGCCTCTGTTACTTCTCGACGTGGAAAATTTTGAGGAAGAAAGCTCTAGAAAAGTTGGCCGAAGATCCACTTTTTTATCGAAAAATTGTGTTCAGCGACTAAGCTCATTTCTGGTTGAATGGATGGTAAACAAGCCAAACTGCCGTATTTGGAGCGAAGAGCAGCCAGAAGCATTGCAAGAGCTATCAATGCATTCAGAAAAAGTCACTGTTTGGTGCGGATTATGAGCTGGCGGAATCATTGGGCCGTATTTCTTCAAGGATGATGCGAATCGCAACGTTACTGGGAATGGTGAGCGCTACCGTGCGATGTTTTTTTTTTTTTTGCGGAAAATGGAAGAGCTTGACTTGCATGGCATGTGGTTTCAACAAGTCGGCGCCACATGCCACACAGCACGCGTAATGGACCAATTGAGAGGCGAGTTCGGTGAAAGGTTTATTTCACGCTTGGGGCCGGTCAATTAGCCACCTAGATCGTGCAATTTAACGCCTCTAGACTATTTTTTGTGGGGCTATGTGAAGGCTCATGTCTATAGCGATAAGCCCGCTTCGATTGACGTTCTGGAAACCAACTTTTATTCGTGAGATACCGGCCGAAATGTTAGAAAGAGTATGCCAAAATTGGACTAAGCGGATGGACCATTTAAGGCGCAGCCGCAGCCAACATTTGCATGAAATAATCTCTAAACACTAAATTATATCGACCGTACTATCGATTCAAATAAAAATTTCATGCATTTTTCTGAAGTTTGTGTTTTTTTTTTTAATTTCTGATAGCTCTTAAAAAATCACTCGTTATAATACTTTCTATAATAAAACTTAAGTGGTTCCAACCTACACGGCAGCGGTCTCCCATAAATGGGAGAAGTGGCTAATGGAGAAAGAATTCTATGAAGGCTATTAGACTGGTTCTTTTTTGACATGACGAGTCCGAATGAGAAAGAATATGCAGAAAAAACAAAGACAGCTGCCCGGTACGTCAGGGACTTTGGAAGACGTATGATAAATACTTGAAGTTCTACGAGACTTCGGATTATTCGGAAAGCCTCAGACTTTGACTGTCACATCAAGCACTTGATTCCCACACTGCACTAAACTTGATATTTAGATTAACTATCCAACAAATCAGTATTTTTAAAGCACTATTTGGGGATCGTCAAGGTACCAACATTCGTAAGCTACTATTTCTAGAAAGCACATATTTTCTGATCTCGAATGTCAAAACCTCGATAAATCAAACCGTCCAGCACTTAGGCAAACGACTATTGACAACATTATCAACTTGCGGATAGCTGCAACACCTCTGATGCCCTAGATCCTACGTTGCTATCAATAGGGCAGCGTCCTCAAGCACATATTGGTTCACAGAACACGAGGTTCCTTGTGAGACCTATCTAACTAGCTGCCGAGAAGACCTTTGGATCTTAATTTTAATATTTAACTATGTTTCATAAATATTTTTTATAGAATTTACCCCAACTTTTTTATATAAATCACCCCACTGTCCGAATAACGTAATTCCAAATATCAACTAAGCACGACTTGGTGCCACCATCAACAAGCCGAATCAACACTTTTTCTTCTTCAAATCAAAATCAAACTTGAAGAGGAAAAAATGTCTACGAAGTAAGACGGCTATCGAAATGTATATCTATGGCGATATTGTACGAGTATGAAGCCAGGTTCAGTTAGGTCTTCGGTGTCTGTTCCATTTTGCACTGATGCGCAAAGCTTCACGAATAAAAAAAAAATTGAATGACATAATTTTTGTTGCGACATTTTTGGTTTTGTTCAACAAACTGGGAGTTATTCAATTCATGTTTTGTGTAGAAATGCACAAACATCACCCACAAGTTAAGGCAGGGATGGATTTATATTTTTTTATGTAAGTTTTACGAAAAAGTAAAACAAACCCCCAAGAGTTACATACATGGCCCGATTTAAAATCGCACTCGGTGCTGAAAACGTAGGATACAAAATCGAATTCCATTTGTCAGGGAGATTGTATCGCTCAAGCTAGACGATGTTAATCAACAATGTCGTCCACCCCATATTGATAAAGTGAAGAAAGCTGCATATATCTAAGCGAGGGGTTAATAGTGCTGAAGCTGACTGTTTTCGTACTGAGCTGTTCAAAGCGGGAGGAAATGAGTTGGTCAGAATTGTTTCCTTGATTTTCACCTATGGAAGGCTCCAACACTGAGGCTAAAGGCGTCTACTTTAACACTTTCTACGCCAAATTTTCTGCCGAAGCTATTCATCAACAATCAACCGGCTTAAGATAGCCTCTATAGAAACAATCTATACACCCATTGTCTGGCATTGCCATCCCTACCGAATTCTCCCGTTTATACAGGAAGACGATGGAGAATAGAAGCTGTTTCATCGAGGTTGACAAAACATAACCTTTGAAATAAACAAAGATTAAGGATATGTCGTGCGACTTTTTTATCATCGTTCTAGAAAAAATAGTCCAAAAATCTCGCGTCAGCACTATAGATGCACAATTTTTCAAAGATCTGTCGAGTTTTTCCTATGAGTCGACTGCATGACATAAAAAATTGAGAATGAAACGAAGAAAGTTCAACAACCAATAAGCGAAAGTCCAAGTTTATGATGTATCGTCTTGGACAGAACGTTATCACAGGCAGCTAGTAAGAGTCTCTAAACCATTTCAAAAATGTTGAGAATGCTTTAGGATGGTTTGGTAAGAAAATGTTTCAGGTGATTTTTGGTCCAATCTACATAGACGGCCTGGAAAATCTTTGAATAGATCCCTGATGAGTGGCTCAATAGAGTAGGATCATTACCACAGACAAGAACAAGAGGAGCTCGACCAACTTGATATGCGAAACTTAAGAGCTAGCTAGGAGACAAGCTGGCTAGAAGAAGCTTGTTGGTTAAGGCCTATGTTCACTCCGGAATATAGCGTTCCTAAAAGTAGAAAAATTAAGTAAATAAAATCTTCTGCCGGTTTGAAGCATACATTTCATCAAGAAGCTGCTTGTGAATAAGACGCTTAAACCTACCAAAAAGAAACTCTGTACTTGCGAGAATTTCCAAAATATGTTTGAATGTTTAAGTTAAAGCGATTTCTATAGAAACACGAAGGTGGAAACTGTTTAAGAGGGGTCACTTGACAAAGCTGACAAGAAGGAACATTTTTCCTTATTTATTAGATATTTTTTTCACTGGGATGGCTCAAGCAAGGTCGTGCTCAAAAGAGAAACTTGAGCTTAAAGGGTAATTCGCCTGGGAAAGGTAATTTGCCTTCTTCGAAAGCAATGTCAGATACTTCTTAGAAGGTATAACCGAAAAAATTTTAAATTGAGCACTCTCTTACAATACCCCACACTACCTGTGAAGAATAATGCCACCTTTCACAAGGAACTGATGGTCTTGTTCTGACGCAAGACCGTTTTAGGTATTTTCTTTCTTTCAGAAGTTTTTATTGTGCATCATTGTTCATGTTTTCTTGCAGAATCTTAAAGATTCAATGATTTGTATCAGTAGCTTCTCATTAATTGCTCGAAGTTGGGCAACATTCGTCTTGTTTTATTTCCTGTTGAACTTCTGTATAATCGACTTCCAGGCTTTTTCAACTTCATTTTTAAAGAAGCACATTGAACAAGCGAAGAAGTTGGTTTCCAACTAACTTTTTTCACTATTTAAGCTTCGTCAATCAACCTTACCATTTCAAGGCAACTTAAGTCTTCATTTTCCCACCTGTTGAACGTATGACGCTGCTAATTTCTCCAATTAAAACTATATAACTTGCCTTTCTGTTGGTCCACTTAATTCTTCCTAAGTTCAAAATTCTTCTAGTTGAAGACTATATTGCATGGTGGTCGCGTCTCCCACCTGGTTACTAAATGGTTTCGGTTTTTAAATTCTTCACCTTAATTGCAGCATTGTCACGGGAAATGTAATTTTTTGACATTTTGTTTCTTAGCCACCCAAGATAGTTTCTTCAATTTTAAAGCGTCGACCATTCATACTTTGCACGTTCCCATTCGCGACTTTTGAATTTGTTTCTGTCTGTTGTTTTCCTTCAGTATCCTCTGGAATATTTATAGAAGATCTGAACTCAGTTTTTATGCTCTCTATCTCGCTCTCTAAGAGTTATGGCCATAATTCGGGGTTCCAGGTGAACATGTGTCTCAACCAGCAGGTCTACTTAGCCCAGGTTTTACTTCAGCCCAGCTTGACATTATTTTCAAAATTTCAGGAAATGGTATTCCACTTTTTCCACCCGTATGCATATTTCTTTTACGACTCGGTTGATGTACAGAGCCAGACATGTCAACGAAAATATTGGCATGGAAACTTGTGTAGGTTTTAAGGTACGAGTATTTTGAGTGGCGCCTGCTAATCCCAAGACGCTGCAGTAAAATTCTAGCCCATTCGTGTGCCCTAAAGTTTTCATAAAGGATAAATAAAAAAATGGGATTTTCACATTTAATTGAGGGGTTTTCAGTAACAACTTCCCAAGAGCACTGATTCCTATTTACATGTGGGTTAAGTCCCAATATCAGAATTTAACTCAAAATAAAAAAGCTTCGCGTGCAACAGTAAATATGATGACGTTGACTATCTTTATGCCCACATTCGCACAGGAAAGCCCGTTGACATGACAGATTAATAGGAATTAATATCAATGGCACCGTTAAGATAAATGACTAAAACGACTTAATCCCTGTCAAATGCGAAGTAAGTTCGTCATTATTTATGATTGCATTGTTGCAACAATTCAGAGCTTGTATGCCTCTGTACTCGTTTGTGTGTTTGCGTGAAATAGCACGCCTTTATTGTTGTCGCTTTTGTGGCATTTTATGATGTGTGTCTTTGTCATCGAGAGTCTTCTTAAACTCACGTTTCGATTATAACATTTCTTCATCGCCATCTCAGAAATATAGTCTCACCCAAGCGGAGGCATTATATGTGACTTCAAAGTAATAGAAATAAAAAAAATATCTTAGATGTCATTTGATGTCTTTTATAGCTATAATGCAATTCCACTGTAAGGTTAGGTTGTTTTTTTTTTTATTTTTTGACAAATGAGATGTGCCACTTTTTAAAATAGGTTTGGTACTCGTTTTGAGTGGGCTCATAAGCTTGATGCTAATGATGAGTAGTTTAGTATAGGCTCATTATATACGTGAAGAAGCCAAATAGCTATTCAAGAAATGTGGAAATATTTGTCAAGTTTTAATGATGACAAAGTGGTTTGAGATAGTAAACAGCGATTATTGATTAGGATTAAGATTAGTCAAATGGATTTTTAATTTTACTTCAAACAGTGTTGCTTATTTATTGATTTTTTTTGTCTTGCTTTTGATTTTGCGAAAGACCTCGATAGTAGTTATAGTTTGCCTTCGCATTCCTACCAATGGAACTCGACATTAATGGCAGTAAAATAAGTGGGATAACGAGGAATTTGGATTTTAAATTGGGTTAATAATTTAATTCGGGTGACAAATCTGTAAATCTGTATTTTCGTTCGTTTTTTGAAGTAATTTGAATGTCAATCAATATGGGTGCTCTCAAATTTTACAAATATCAGCAATTTTAATTTCTGTATAAATAGTTGTGTAAAATCTACTACAATAAGCCAAAATGTCTGCAAAAATAGAGATTTTAAATAGTCTTTTTCCACAAAGTTCGAAAAAAATGTTGATATAACCTCCATTAAAATAAAGGTTTTATAAAACAATAATTTTTTAATATTTCCGCAAGAAATTTTCCAGCTACCTTTTACATTTCTTTTCAATTAGCCTTTGTGTAAGTCCTAAAGAAAATCATCATAGATTGATCATGTTATAAATCACCAAGTACTTGTACGCCGTCATTTTGAAAAACATTTTTAATCAACCTTTGCCTCATGGACGACTTATCGTACCTTCTCTATTATCTTCGTTATAGAAAATAAATAACTTTAATTTTTAAGCTTCAATTTTATCTGAATAGTATTTGTACTTTCAGAGTTAAGTTTAAGTTTTAAAGCCTTTTAATTATACTTGTAGCCGCAGGCAAGAAGTGAAAAAATACAATGTTCGGGGCTTAAATTCTGAAATAATAAATTATGAAAGAAGGCACAAAGACAATATAATTAAGTAAAATTAAATTAAGTTAAAATTTTACAGCAATAGTTTTGCAAGTATAAAACATCTGTTTAGTAATCTTATTATTTTAAGTTCAAGATATGTTCAAATCCACCAAATCTACTATACATGGTTGTCGCAAGAGCAATATTTGAAAATAAGTTTTCCGGTTCACTATTAAGGGCTACTGAATGATTTAAAAACTAAAACTACCTAATGCCACGCCCACTTTTCTTAGCTTCTCAGAAATGATCTCGATATGTATTAAGATAAAATGTTCCGAGAAAGCTATAATTTCGATCGATTTTGTACTTCATTTTTTTATACTGGTACTTCAAAAATTCAAGTACTTGTATTGTTCAATTATTTACATAAGTACAAGGACCAAGTTCTTAGGTATTCCAATACTTGAGCAGTACTTTCAAGCACCACAGTGGTTGAGCAGTACTTTCTTGTATTACAAGTTTTTGACATGCGGTTTCTAGTATACTTTCTAACCTAGTGGAAAGTGTTTGCTGAGTAAAATTGATCAAGTACTTGAAAGTACAAGATTGGTAATTATAAGTACGCAATACTTGGTACTTGAGACATATCCTAGTAATGAAATACAAGTATAATTCTCGGCACTAGCAATAATACTTGTATATTTAAAATCTTACATCATTGATTTTAAGCATGATAAAAAAGACAGAGTTCGAACTCCGGTAAGTGGAGAAAATTTAGTAGGCTATTGTAGATTACAAAGGTTCATGCAAAATTTTCAAGTCAACAACAACAAAAAATATTTTGTATTTTTTTGTATCGAATAGAACCCTATCTAAGGTGTTTTGTCCTTTGTGTTACACTCAGCCCATGTGATCTGTTCTAGATTCCTCATGAAGCCTTCCACCCAGTAGATTATGGCCGATAAACTAGAGGAAAAATCAGTCAATTATCGACAATCTTTGAAACGTGTATGGTTCGTACATTTATTTCAGCTCATTCTAAGTCTGCACCGCAGCGTTTTATATAAGAAATAAGAGGACAACTTTTTTAAACAATATGAAATATTTTGCCATTTTTGTCATTGCACAATATTTTCATGTTGGGAAAACCTTTTTTGTATGTCTAGAAGGTAATTTTATTTAGCTTAAGATTTCTGCGAAGGTGGTTTAGTTTTTAAAATTATGTTTATTCTGTTACTGTAATCCGATGGTCAGTATCTGTTGAGACTAGCAATAAGCCCCCGATTAATTTTGACTTATTAGCAACAACATTTAATTTCAGGTCAAGGTACCACGCTTGGTTCACTAATGTACCGGCGCGGCGTTTATTATCCTAAATTAAGCCGTCGATAATATTTTTCTGAGCAATCGTTTTCCGATAGTCGCTTTTTGCTGAGTGATCACATCAGATTTTTCTTTCAAAATACACAATTTAAAATTTTAGATCCATGCGCCTATAAATGCCAAAATTCGGCTTCTAATATTCTGTGTCCCCAAATTTTGTGTCTTCTGGTCTGTTGATCTTTAATAAAAAAATAAAACTTTGACGTATTTAAAAATCTGTTGACAAAAGAGAAAAACGTCCTTAACAACTCCCATCCTACACATAAGTTAGCGCTAATCAAAAACTTTTCTTTGATTTTCACACATAATGCCGCTCAAGTCCTTCGGCATTCTTCTATTATGCGTAGTTAAATTGGATTTCTAGTAAAACTTTTGTTGATCCATAAATTTTAAAGATCTACACAATCCCACACACACACTGCACAAGTCCATGATTTAATTTGATATACATATCCTTCGGCTTCGGCGGCGGCTAGAGACTTGAGTTTTTTTTTTTTCTTCTTTTTTCGTCAAATAATAATTTTCAATTAAATTCCGACTGTCATCTGAGAGGGATTTTTAGACACTTTTGCCTTTGCATGGGCGATGAATCCCTTTGGCTTTCGTGAGCGCCTGGCCTTTAAAAGACGTCAGATTTTAAATGCAAATACTTGAGTAACATACAAAACACACATACTACAAACAAACAATAATGTCCCCTGAAGCATTTATGAGTGCGCTTCATTGAAAAACCATTGTGTACAAGAATTATCGTCAAAGTCAGGGGCGCATTTAAATTAATAGAAACAAAACAAGACATGTGGGCACGGAGGTTCCTAAGGGGCCCCTTTGCCAGGGGATTTTGAATTAATTTTGACCCAAGATTATTCTACGATTTGTAGTTTTTTAAAGAGGGCAATGCCGCTGTTATTTGGAAGAATCGAAGCTTTCGAAAAAGGGACAAAACAGAATACCAAGAACTAATGAGCAGATAAGATCTTGAAAATGCCACTTGATTTTAAATTTAAAAAGTATAGTTTTATTTAGTGCTGTGCGAAGTTATAGCGAAAATATTTCTAGTTTGTGAAATATTTTGGTCGAACTTCAAATTTTAAATACCTCAGTTTGAAATAAGACTGTTTTTGAATCAGATCTAATTGGTTAAAAAAAAGTACTACGAGTATCTCACAACTCTGAAAAGTATACCAAGTTCCAAGATCCATTTTTTTACATAAGACATTTTTTATAAAGTCAAGTTCTGTACTTTGGGTCTCAGTAAGATCTTATGCTAAATAGAAATATGTTTTCATTTGTCTTTTAAAGATGTATTTTACTGATACCAAAAAAGAATTTCCTCTTTGGCTCCGCGCCCTTTCACGTTATACGTCGGGAGGAACGATTATTTGAAAATCAACAATTTGAATTCTTCCAATGCATCGGTAACTCAGGTCAAGCAATCAGTTTTTTTTTTCGATATTCATGCTGCTCTAAGAACAGGAAGTAGAAAGCATTTCGAAGAGACAAAACATACTGAAAAACCTATTTCTTAAGCCGCAAGTTTTAAGTAGACTCAAAAAAGGTTTTTTTATAAGTACACAATTAGTGTTCAGGTTTCTTAAAATCGATTCGTCAGGAATATCCTTAATGCAAACAAAACTGTTCATAAGGCTAAAATTATTTTTTTTAAATTCTAAGAGATTAAACCAGAATTCTATGCAAATATGAATTTTTGCAAGAACAAAAATTATAAGTCGTTGTAGTAGTTTCTTTCAAAAAATAAGCTTTTATATACAAAATTTTTAAAACATTTTTAAGAAAAAAATTTGGTGCGCCGACTTTAAGTTTTTATTATTGTACAAATGAAAATTTAATTTTCAAACATATATTAAGCCGTTTTTGAGATATCGAATTTTCAAAAAAAAAATTTCTTTTTTTCCCAAAAATTCAAAAAATATTTTTTTTTTTTAGGTTTTGAAATGCAATGTATTTTAAACTTTTTAAAAGCATCTCTATACAAAAAATTTCATTAAAATCCGTTACGTCGATAGCGAGAAATTAAAAATTAGACAAAATGGTCCTATGATAGGTACAAGCTGTTATATCTTATTTTCAATTTTTTTCATCATTAAAATTGATTGAAAGAAAAAAAAAATATCAGACAGACGACAGACGCCGTTTTCAAGAAAAATACGATTTTTGAAAACCATTTTTTAACATTTGTATGGTGGGTTCCTTTATTTATAGGTAGAATATTTTTGTTCTCATATCTTGTAGATTATGTTGAAAAACTTTTATTTATCAAGTTTTAAAAAAATCTAGCATGGGGTTTTCGAAATATAGAGTTTGGAACAAAACAAAAAATTGAAATTTTTTTTAAAGATCCAAACAAATATTTTTCAAAATTGCAAAATTTGAATACACAATACTATTTAAATTTTTGAAGAGCCCTAGCGAAAAAAAAAATTATCAAAATCGGTGCTGGCGTTTTTGATAAGATCAAAAACAAAAAAAAAAAACCATTTTTCGGGAAAATTTTTTTCAACCCTTACCTTTTTTTTTTTTTTTTTTTTATAATCTACCTGCGCTCAAGGGATTATGATTACCCTTTAAATGTATTTTTATTTTTTAAATCTCTAGAACAGTTTTTGATAAGAAAAATATTTATTAAATTTCTAAAAAAATTCGTATGGCAGGTATCGTTATTTTCGGTCTTAAAAAAAGAAAAAAACGTGTGGGGTAAAAAATTAAAAATGATATCTACGAAGTTTAAAGAAAATCGCCCGAGCCGTTTAGGCTGTAGCCGAAAAGATAGACAGACATACAGAATTGCGAGACCCATTTTTTAGGTCTTCGCTATGATAGTAATGTCAACTTTGATCAAAATCTCGAGTTCGATTTTTTTCCGAATGCATAACTTGCCTTATAGTACTTAAGTATAAGTCGCAAGTAAAAATTAAATCCCTTATATCTGCCAAATTACTGAATCTAATTGATCTTTTCTGAGCAATGAGTGATTATGTTTCTTTTTGAAATCTATAAACAAAAATAGAAGCTTTCGAAATATATGAAGAAAATGTTCGAGCACCTAAGAAAAAATTATTTCCGTAAGGCCTTTCAAATTCAGTGCGACCCTGTTTAAGAGAATTAAAAAAATTGAAAGAATAAAATGGAACAGAAAAAAAAAACTAATGCAATCAACTCAAACGAAAGTCGAGCAAAAATTGAATGATTTACGAGGCTATTTGGCTTCAGATTTGCGTCTGAGCCTTCTACTTCGGTGTCTGCGTTTTTCATATTTTTTTTTCTTTTTCACTTATTAATTTCTTTGAGATTCTTCTAAGAAATGCTTGCATTTTTGTTTCTTTGCAAAACTGCTCACCGCCCATGAGCCAACAGCATGCGGCAGTTGGTAAGGGAGTACCTTCGCCCCTAGAGGAAATTAGTTTGCCAACCAAGATTCGAAGGAAAATCACGTAGGCTAGGCTAAGCAAAGGATGGTCTCCTTCGGAGATTATGCCTCCTCTTGCAAGCAGCAGAAAACGAAAATTGAAAATTTTCATTTTCACTAAGGTTTGGGTGAATTTTCTTCTGAGGGCTACTCAAAGAAAAATTTTATGTGGGAAGAGGCGGGCCCTCTGTTAGTTTGTCTGTCAAAGTTTTGAAATGTGAAATTAATTAATGTTTTCAAATAGGAATCATAATCATATATCAACCGGCTTAGTACCTATATTTTGTCAGAGAAGTTGCACTGAATTTTCGAAAATAAGCTAACGTTAACACCCATCGTTATTACAGTCTATTCCGGTTAGCTGAGACGACCATTTTTTGGGGTGTTTAGGCAAAGTATAGAAATGTTTGGGTAATTGCTAAATTATTTCACCAGCCCAACATACAAAAAATTTTAGAAACACCTTATTTCACGAAACAATTGAAATCAAATAAAATCCGTGCTAGATCAAATCAATGCCTAAATATAAGTTTCAAGTTAATAGAACGTTTCCAGTTAAAGAAAAAGTATTCAGCTCTTTTCAATCAGTTTCAAGCGTTTTCTGTATGAACAAAAGCTATGTTTTTCCCATTTATTCTTTTTTGCTTCAAAGGTTTGACTTTGCTCTATTGCAAAATCAAAAAAAAAAAAAAACCATACATGTTTTGCCATTTTTAGCAAAGTGCTAAAAGCACACTTTTTCTACAAGTGACATTGATTTGAATACAAAAGAAATTAACAAACCGAATCGACATGAGACAATAAAAACACTTTGCAGTCGTCTGTTGGGTTTGTCAAAATATCTTTATAAGTTTACATAATATTTGGATTTTATTTGAATAGCATTCACACAAATTGAGTCACACCTTAATATAATTAGCAATCTATTGTTAAAGTTGCAGACATCGGAAACTGTTTTGGATTGCAAATCAAATAGTCAAAAGATATAATTTTTCTTATTGCCATTGTCAATGATTCGGTAGGTAAAATTTGTAGGTGGGTGGTATTGGAGACTACTAGCCAGACGTCTGGATCTCGTCGAGACAAGCCCAAAATTTGAACCCTTTCAAATTCACGTTCGTGTTTTTTTTCGAGAAGAATTTTTAATTTAAACAAAAATTCTTTTCGTTTTCCATTCCAGGAAACCGTGGAAGCAGAACTTTAAATTGACATATGTATATTACGACTGAAGGTATAGCTACAAACATTTTGACAGTGTTTAATGAAAGATTCAATTAGTCAGACAATTTATAGCTCAAATAAGTTCAATCGACAAATATAGGTTACACAAATGTAAAAGGTTTTCCAATAGTGATCTCCGAGCTTTGGCAGGTGATTGCGGCCGTATTGTGAATCAACGTCTTTCAATGTCATTTATCAAGTGTGTCTTGTGTCAACGTGATCAACTTGTGCAATTTCGGTCGAAGAATCATATTCAGCGAAAGGGCCGATTTCTGGATGAAATCGAATTTTGGACGATCACAATCTAAAAGAGATCCACCAAATTGTAATGCATGCAGAGAAAGCTCCTCCTTGGTGTGAATTGGGGGTGGCTGCATCGTCGGCCCATACATCTTTGAGATGGCTAGGCTATCACCGTCAACGGTGGAAGCTTTCGGTCGATGATAACCAATTAATTTTGGCCAAATTTTAATTCAGTTTAATACTAAAAACTAAATTAAAAATGTCAAAAGAGAAGAATAGATAATGAAAAGAATAGGTGCGAGTTTAAGTTAGGGATGAGAAATAAAGAAAAATTGTACTTTTGAAGCGAAAAATAAACGGCCTTGGCTTTGGTAAAAGCATCGCTTCCCATCAATCAGCGAAATCAAGCATCATTGTGCATGGTTAGTAATTGGATGGAGTACCGTTTAATAACCAACCATGTGCTGTTGACATGTGTTGTTCTTTCTCCTCCCCGATGGGTTTTACCTTGTCGTGGTGGGTAGGCTTAAGTCTATTTCTCCGGCAATCCAGCTGGGGATTTAGGCAACTAAGAAAACCCAAATGTGACCAGAGAAGTCACGGCCAAACATGAAGAAAAGCGATTGAGATAGTGTTATCTTTTGCTATGATGTATTGGCCTAGCAATCTATGGAATTGATTTTATGACGGTAAAGTAAGATTGCTTAGGACTATAGTACCTAATAAGCTGTAAGGCGAATAAAGACTAATTTGAATAATTAAGGACACTAGTTGTAGATCAAGCTGTATCCATAAAAAGTTTAGTGCTATATCCTATCTCAGATAATCTGAGCAACGGTTCCCTGGTACTATTTATATACAAATCTTGGGCGAGTGATAAGGGGAAATCACTTCCAAAACAGAAAGAAAAGCAATTGAGAAGTATTTGCTCTTTTGCTTGATATTTTGGCTTTAGCAATCTGGATAATTGATGGTTCTTCTTAATGCTAAAAGATTAAAAAAGATTGCTTAGAACTATCGTTCCTAGTTCGTTGTAGGGCGAAAAAGATTAATCGAGAATATTGGTGCAGATTGTGGCTTCGGTCAACTATGGTCACGGAGTTTCTACTCCATAAAACCTACTTAGAACAAGAAAATAACCCGAATTGGGTACGTAGGTAATAATGAGATTGAAGAATTGCCCCGATAATTATGTAGAGCCCCCAGGGTGTAAAAACCTTGGTCTCATTATTAATTGGATAGGCCCTCTGTAAAGAGAGCACGAGTTGGCTGTGGTTATACCAACTAAGTCACGCGGTTGGCTATTGTTAGCAACAATAGTTAGATGAAAAAACAAGGACCAAGGGTGGTACTGCCTATACAGTGCAAATAAATTTCTAAGAGTATGGAGTTTGGCTTAAATTCCGAGACGGACTGTACGAGATATTGATGGGTAGCAATGTCGAGTTGGTTTGTCGAGGAATCAAGGTCTGGTTCCTGCTGGAAAGGAATTGCAACCTTCCTTCCATGATAAAATGCAACTAGGGCCATGTCCTGGGGCTTTGTCCAATAGCCGTTCATTGAACCCAATAGTGTTTAGTAGGCCAAGTAGTGAGATTAAGTCTTAACTGACAGGTGCTCACTATAAAACCTATCTACAGTTCTGTTGTTCTTTCTTTTTGTGTGTCTCTCTCTCTGTTGTATTGCCTAAGCCGATGGCCTCAGTTGCCAGTGCTTCCAGTGTCTCTACTTCGTAGATTTATCTACGGAGTAGTGTAATCTAATATGTAATGTAATGTAAAAATAAACGAGATAAATTGATTTAGTGAAAAATGGAATTAAACTAAGAGTTCTAAGAGAGCGAGCAAAATTGAGTTTCTCATACAAATGTAGTGGAGTAAGAAAATACAAATTCTGGCACTAATTTAAAGCTATATTGTTAAGTGGCAGAGCTATTTGCAACTAAACATCATCAGCATAATGGTGTACCTACTGTGAACTGTTAACATCCAAATGGTAAATCATTAATGAACATACAGAAAATAATAGGACCCAGGATTGATCCTTGTGGAACACTCAGTTCTACAGGTAAAAGGTTCGAAAAAGAATGGTTGGTTTCATCTCTCTGACAATACCCGAAAGGCATGGATGGGAACCCAACTCACTAATTAGTGAACAAGGTATCTCCTTCTACACCAATGGGTCAAAAATGGAAGAAGGAACAGGAGCTGGGGTGTTCTTTGAAACTCTCAATATTAAAGAATCATTCAAACTCCCAGATGAGTGTAGTGTCTTTCAGGCTGAGATCTACGCTATTGAAAAGACGGCAGAATTGGTACGCACAAAAAAACTGAACTTGTCAAAGATCACATTCTTCGTGGACAGCGAAGCTGCCATTAAAGCTTTGGCCAGTGAGATTATAAGATCCAAGACAGTAACAAGATGCCGAGACATGCTGAACAATATTGGTAACACTAACCAAGTCAAGCTCTGCTGGGTTCCTGGACATAGTAATATAGAAGGGAATGAAATAGCAGATGAACTGGCAAGGAAAGGGTCAGTATCAAATAAAAACAGCAGTAGCCATTTAAACCAAAAAAAAAATCCCGATTGGCGTGATTAAAAGGAAAATAGACCTAATAACGAAAGAGCAAATCAATAACTCCTGGTCCTCTAGGGATGACTGCGTTATCTCTTGAAGTTTATGGCCTAGAGTTAATCAAAAGGAAACTCGATATACCTTATCGCTGAGTAAAAAGAACATTAGAATTCTGATAGGTGTACTAACGGGTTACTGCGCCATTGGCACAATGGCTACTTACTAGAATGGGTGCATTTGCACCCGATTTCTGCAGGAGCTGTCAGGATGTCGAGGAGATTGAAACCATTAAACACCTGCTTTACGAATGTCCGAACTTCCAAACAAATCGCCTCCGCCATTTTGGAAACAGGTTTGTTGGAGAACTAGACGATCTAACGCAGGTCTTAATGGCAAATATGAGAAAATTTATTGTAAGCACATGCCTGTTCGAAAGTGAACCAGTCTTCATAAGACATTAGTTAGGAGCATCTCTGCTTTTTATTATAGGGGATCACAATGGACCAATAGGCCCCCGTGTACGCAACAGACTCTGTGCTGTGCACGCCCCTCCTAACCTAACCTAACTCTCTGAAGTCTGTCAGAAATAACTTTCTAACAACCTTTCTGCTGAATTACCGAAACCAAAAAGATTTTTCAATTTCCAGCAAAGAATTCTTGAATCTCCAGACGTAATACCTTATCTATGTGATGTTCCGATTCTAGTAAAACTTAATCTAACAGGCCCTGTGGTAGGTCAGTATAAGTTTCGGTCCATATGGACGATTCCAAGTAATTTTGTAATTATTTTTCGATGAATTGGTCGAATTTTGTCCTGTCACTAAAGAACATCCTATTTATTCAGAGTTCAGGATGGTTCAAGGAGGAATCTAACACCAAAACTCAATCCTTTTTATCCTCGCCTTAAAAAACACCCTTTACGAACATTTTAAGAAGCTACACTACCTGTGTATCGGAGCTTGACCCTGTGAATACATCTTCATTTTGTCTGTATTGAATAGCATAATGGAAAGTGCATTAGTGAGGTCTTGCCGAAGTTTTGGTGATCGGTTAAAAGCCACTAACATTTAAAAACAAAAATACGTTGTTAGGGGTACTATCTCCTGGGAGGAAGTGGAAAATCCTACAGGAGTATCACTTATGTCTTTCTTGATATTTCTTACTGCTCATCATTTTACTAGTAGGGAATCGGCAGAAAAATATAATTCCTCTTCATTTCTGCCGAAGATGCGCACACAGTAAGAGTTGGGAGTTGTAAGAATCTATAAGCCTTGGTTCCCCATGACCTGCAGGGACGCCAAATTTAGTTTATATTGTATTTTTGTTGAATACAAATTCTAAACTAATACGTCATCACATAATTGTGAAAATCTCATAACTTTGTTTTCAACCTGAAGATCCGTTTAGTTAGATCTGGATTTTCTAATAGATCTTTAAAAAACTTGGAAATAATTTTTTCTAAAGAAGAAAATAATGATATAAGCCAAGAAAAAATATACGATATTTGACTTCCACTCAAACAAACACCTTCCAATTTGGGTCTGAAGATTGAACCCTTATCTGTTTTTATTCAACGTAATTAAATTCAATTTAAAACTACATTCCACTCAAGCCCTATAGTCATAATCAATTAATTGCGACTTAAAAAACTATCCAAACACTTAAACTCTTAAGAAAAGATAATTCTACACTTGGTATATATAAAAATAAAAACACACGCACAAATTGAAAGCCCAATAATTGAACAGAACAACAAGTGATGGCGACATCGAAATAACTTCCTGGTTTTCCACAGCTCTCTTCTTAATGGCTAATAAAACTCTTGACGACGATATCCAGATCATATATGTATACATACATTCGGACCAACCATCCTCTCAATCGAGGTTCATTTTCACTATTATCTCCTTCGGATAAATTAATTCACGAGATATACATAAGCAATTTGCAGTTCCCGAAGCAATCATTTAATCCGTGGTCATCATCAAAGAACAGGAGCATTTACCCCAGCGGAAAACAACTTTAGCCGGATGATTCTGCCACATAAGTCGAAGATTTTCATTTAACCAAATGACATTAAATTATGATAAACTCAGCGCTAAGGCAAATTACCAAGCGATTAAATTGTCCGGGAAAAAATTGACCAATACCGCAAATAATAGTAATGGTGATTCTAATGCGCTGGGTTTAACGAGTTCAGGTGATAGGAGCAGAAAGTTAAGTGGAAAGCGGTGTTTTTGTGGTAGTTTTCAAACAACAACGTCAAGACTGTCAGTGCTGCGGGGGAAAAGCAGTGCACTAAATTCACTTATCATTCACTACCTGGGTTGTCGATAGTAGTACTTTAGTATTAGATTAGATGCCAATGGGATTTTGTTAAAAAAAAATAAGTTTTTCATATAATATTGATTTTTAAGGAAACCTCAGTTTGAAAGATTGTTTTTTAATGTGTGAATGTGTTTTAAAGCAAACTTCGTCCTTAAAATTTCGGAACTTGATTGAGTTTAAATAATACTTAAACAGGAGTTAGTCAACATGGCACAGGCAGAAGTAAATGTATTCAAGTAGCCTTTCCAGCATCTGCTAAATGAGCATCATAACAAACGACTATAGATTAAAAATATTACCAGTTCCAACACCCATTATAGAAGAGGAAGGCTAAGCTAGAAGAAAGGCTTAAGAGCAAGCTAGCAAGACCTAATGGCTTACCAGCAGAGCTCTACAAATAGGTAGGAAAAAATGTAGCGTGTGAGATTTTTAAGCCGTTCAGCAACGCTTTAATCGACAAGTATCTGCCACTGTAGCTTTCGGCTCACCAGGTCGATCATAGAAATGATGATCTGAAAAGAATTTTTTATCGAATCTCGGCACCTTTCATCAACTTCAAAAGCCCCACATGAAGCTTTATATGGCGGTATTCGACCTTGGGATCCCGAGACTGATATAATTGTATCGTGTGACATTCAAAATTATAAGGTGGAATGAGCAATTGGGAAAAAGCTGTTCTGAACTCTCTGGCTTTTTAGTGCCACCAGGGGCGTTATACCTAAGGACCCCATCAGGAACCAGACATCCGAATGAAAGGGCCCGTTTGAAGCCAAATCACCAGAAGCCAGAATACCCGTAATCGAGTACCAGATCCAGATCATCAGCAAGCAGTATAACTGATGCGAGGCAGCTAGACTAGAAGCCAGAAGAGTTGATGCCCGTGAACCGTTCCATTATCCGAATTAAGTGAAATATTAGTAGCAGAACATTGTATGTTATAAATACTTTCTTTCTTCGTGACCTTTTATTTAATTCAATAAAGTTTATCCTTAAGTGGGCTTTAGGTCAATTTTTGTTTTGTTTTTTATGTTGTGACGTTTCGGATGTGGTTACACCCTTCTTCAGACCTATTTATTAATTGAAATAAAATTTAAAACATATATACATATATACCAAACATATCAAAATTCTAAAACAGTATACTTACAACTTTAAAAATACAAATATTTTGTATTTGTTTGTTAGCTAACAGATTGAAAATCCTGACTGTTTTAAACTATTAGAGGACAAGACTTTGCTAGGATTTAACATACAATCTGTCAATTGACTATTGAAAGCGGCAATATTGACGCAGTAGGCATTAAGTCCAAAGAATCACCCTAGAAAGCTGCAGGTACTTACGTTTGACAAAAACAAGTGTACGTTTTTCAATTCTCGGAAGCTAGTAATGTCAGTATTGCTGTACGTTTGGACGATGAGCGAAAAGACACTGGAAACTCTGCTTATACTCTGGTCTTTCAAAACTAAAATTCGTCAGCAGATATTTGGTCCTGTGTACAAGGAAGACGAATGGAATAGATGATGCAAAGATGTCTAAATGTGGACCTAAAAAATCAAAACCTATCGACTAAATTGGCTCGGCCACACTGAGCGAATGGACAATAATGACCAAGTCAATAGACTCGTCGTACGAATCCTAGCGTACATATTCCAAAGGACAAAAACTACAGAACCTCCGGATTAGTGACCAAGACATCGTGTATGCTAGAGCACATGCCGTGGATGAATGCAATCAGACTCTGGATCGTGCAGACTTCAAAGCTTGCATGTCTGAGGATGAGATCATCCTAGGATGGAAATACCAATTAGTCACTGATTTTTCAAATAAAAAGAAACGCTCAAAATTTTAATTTTATCAGACATCCATTTCTAAGAGAGTTCTACACACTTCAATCTGCCTCTGCACAAGTTAAATCGCACCCTATGAATGAAAGTGACCTAACTCAAAATTCCAGTGACTTCTGATTTCGCAATAAACTGACCTAAAAATGGGATCTCTAAAGCCCTGTGGTGAAAAAGATGACGAAATATGAATAAGAAAGGAACAGTCTATACATCGGTCACTTGAAATATTTGAAAACTATACTTTCTTGAAGACTTTTTGCTCATTTCCCACAAATTGCAATTTTTCAGTTAGGTCACTTTCATTCTAAGGGTGCGAAATAGTCACAGAAAAATTGTAATGCTCACCTCAGAACCTTCAATACAAATTTCCCCAATATATAAGCAGATCATGTCTCTAGGTTATTCTATCATTTGTTGATTATGAGACTTTCTTTTTGAGGAAGGCCAAAAGTGTACACTCAAACCCACGACGTCAATCCTTTTCCACTGTATCTTTAATTAAAACGACATGTTATGTGAATTAGAACTATTATTTTTATCACAAAAAGAGAGGCTTGTCAGTTCCCAACCATCATTCCCCACTAGCCAGCTAATTCCAATGCACCATTACAAAATTATGGTATTCGTTCCTTTACTTTCTTTGCTTGGAAACGGATCTTAACTTTCAAAAATGATATTCACCCCCACTTTAGATAAACAAGACGGTCAATTTATGAATGGTTTGACAACAAAAGCAACTAAAAACTGGTGCACACAATTATCTCTAATTGCTTTAGTAATTTGTAGTTTCGATATAATAACACTAAGCTAAGACTTTAATTTGTATCTGTCCACTCTCAAGACAACAAGTCGCCCGACAAAGCTACAATGAATTACTGAACAATCGCCAATAGTGTTATGTGGGGAAATTGTTGAAGCTATAGCTAAAGCTGATTAGGCTACATCTGTCGGGAATGTACAATGCGTTCAAGTCCAAACTAAGTCTTAACTCTACACTGACACAAACAAATGTGGAATTGTATCAATTTTCTACAAATAATGAACTACGAAACATTTTAGCAAATATTCTAATTTTTATTTTTAACTGTACAGCACTAATTTGTCAAAACTTATGGTACGAAATAATTCTTCGCACATTTTTCTCGTCCTAAATTTAAAAATTGTGTAATTTTTAACTACAATAAACTTTAATTTTTGAAAATAAAAAAATCGAACACAAGAAATATTTGGGGAAAATAATTCATCACACCCGAGGGGAAGAATCCTTTTTATTTGATGAAATTCTCTTGAAAACAAATTCTTTGAGATATTCGCATAAAATTTCTTTTCAGGGAGCAGTTCTTTTATGTGACATATTCTCCACAAAGATATTATGTCAAATCTATGCTAGAAATGTACCTGATGTTTTGAGAAAAATGTGGGAGCTAAAAATTAGCGCCATCTGCGTAAGAAAGTTTAAACTATAAACTCTCAATAACGGTAGTTAAATTTGTATTAAAAAGATGAACACAATTGTACCGGTAAGATGTACCGATTTCGAAATATCAGTTAAAACCTGATTTTCAAAATTACGACCGAGCCTGATAGCCAGGGACCACCCAAATACCAAGGATTTCCATAAAATTTACATGCTCATGTAAATAGACCAACGCCTAACTGGCCTACCATCCCTTACATCTTCAATACTCGTACTTAGTCCATTTAAAAGCAAGCTTGAATAATAATTCTAAACGTATTTCGACTGTTTTTCTTTCCGTGTACATGGGGTTAGTTTTCAAATGCAGTTTTAGAATATGTCGTAGATAATAGAAAAGCGTTGCCTGGACGACATATCTGTCATGCAAGAGAGCTGGAATTTTTGTTTGTTGTCACAACACAAGGCATCCAATTTGGTCCTCTATTTTTTTTGTTGTCTCTAATGGAATAAGCTGAAGGGGAGTAACATTTGTTTGTGTTTTTTTTTTTTTTGTTTAATTGAGTAATAAAAACAAACAGAGCCATAGACATATGGGTGCGTTCAATGCACTTTATGGGGCGCTTCTAACAAACTCTGAGTTATAGCTAATGGCGACTGAGAGAGTCGATAACTCGCTTGAATGGCTGCGGACTGAGCCCAAGTTTTTTTTTTTATTTTTATTTTTTTTTTGTCTTGGAACACTTGGACATTTGGACGTTGGTCATGCAATGAATGCAATGTACAAAGTGAAAGTGGTAGTTATACATAGTCGTTGATATAGAGGTAATGGGTATATCTGCTTTCGAAATAAACAAACAACAAATACAAAAAAAAAAAAAACACAACATTTGATGACGCACTTTTTACTAAGCGCACTCGATGCACATTTTAGTTAAGAAAGTGAGAGTACCTAAAGACGCTTTTTGTTTTGTTTTCTTTTTTCATTGTTTGAAAGTTTGAAATGAAGAAAACGGATTCAAGTCTAAGGCTCCAAAATCCCAAGGGAAGTACATACTTGATTCGTACTATTTAAAGTTTAGTTCAAAAAATATTGAAAAACAACAATGAAAAAAATTACTTATGGGGGGTCAAGTTCAGATGGACTTATGGAACAATTTACAAAGTTGATTAAAAATGTAAGAACTTTGCTGATAAATGCACGTGAGTATTAGGTTGTGTTGAATTAAGTTCCTTTCATTTCTTAATTCTGGAAACTATGAATAATTCGTAACTTGAAGCTTACAGACAAGACACTTTAAAATTGAGCTCAAAATGCTAATATTGAAAGGCCTTTAACCCTTTTTGGACTTTCCGTACAAATTTCATGGGACAAAAACTGGTAAAACTATGAAATTTTGAAAAAGTAAATTCGAACAAAAATGTAATCCTCTACAAACAAGGTCCCAACCATTTAAGAGATAAAATTTAGCGTTTAGAAAATTTAGCTTACA
Organism: Chrysotoxum bicinctum; assembly: GCA_911387755.1. Lineage (NCBI taxonomy): Eukaryota > Metazoa > Arthropoda > Insecta > Diptera > Syrphidae > Chrysotoxum > Chrysotoxum bicinctum. The sequence continues at coordinate 97,122,530 of OU426990.1, read as the reverse complement.
CAAAGTAAGCCTTAAACAGTATTTACTGGATTGTTACTCTAAAAGAATTAGTATTTTGTTTAATACGCTAGGTGATAAGATTTTACAAAAAGCTATGGGATGTATTTTAGTTCAATTAAGGGCTCTATTGCTCTCCCATTTATGACGGATTGGCAATTTTCTAAAACAAAAAGAAATACAATTCAAAAACAAAACAATTTTTGGAAACATGTTCAACATTAACCACCTATTAATAAACCGCAAACAAAAGCGAATTAGGAATTATTTGTTTGCTAGTATTTTTATTTAATAAAAAAGTAGTATTAGTCGGTGACATGTAAAACAGAGAAAATTCACGAGCGCTTAAGGGTATATTGAGACGCAAAATAAACATAGTAAGAGCGATGGGAAAATTAATGTGGGAGAGCAAGAAGGTCTCAACTATACTAACTATACTCTGTTCAACAAAAATTGTCAGTACAGGCCTTATGGCAGAGCTTTTTCCAAAGCAGTGGCGCCTGATGCACTTATCACTACACTACGTTGGGAAAAATGCCCCTTAAAAAAGAAAAAAAGAGCAATCCACTGACTTTCCTTGAAGAATTGTTGTTGTAATTCTTCGCAAAAAGTTGTACACCCCAGCGCGACCGTTGAATCCTACTGCTGAAGGGATACTGTACTGTCAAGTCAATACGATCGTGCGCTTGTTATATACATCAGAACAGAGTTACCATTATCATTCTAAATTACAAGCAAGGAGCTTATTCAGTGGATTTTATTAAGGAGCTTTTGGGATTTGAAGCTTTTGAGAACAAGTTTTATGAAGTTGAGTATGTTGAGTGTTGGCGATTTATAATACAAACTAGGGAAACCCTGTGAGAACTTTAAAAGGGGACACTTATGCAAGCTAATGAAACCAGAGTGAGAGGCAAATGTCCTATATTCGCTGTACTGACAATTTTTGTTGAACAGAGTATAGACTCGAGGGTGAACTGATGAGCTCTGTTGTGGATTGTATTCAATAAATGAATATAAGTTTGGGCTACAACTGCACCAAGATATGATTTATACTCGAGTTTTGGACGCATAAATGTAAGCAATATCAGAAAGGTTGGCATTTTTTTACATCGATATAGAAATCCTAATCATTTAGCGGCGTCTTTGGCGTGCTCGAGAATGTGGTCACTCCGACGAAGATCGTCGTTGAAACAAATATCGAGTACTGAGAGCTTTTCAGCTTCGGAGCAAGTGCCATTCACGGACAATGGCATAGGGAGTACAGTTTTCTTCGACGACAGAAGACACCATTGAGTTTTCAAAGCTTTAAACTCTCAAAGATTTTGTATACCCCATTTAACAATAGCCGTGTTTTTTGAAAGAGTGAAAAGCCAAGTTAGCAAAATTGTACATGCAAAAAATAAAAACATCAGGAGTGAATATAATTTGGTCAGCAATCAGAGTGAATATAGAATGGATAAAAATTGTTGATGTATTGAGATGTAGATGGCGCTTAAATCGAGTGCAAAAAAACATTTGTTTCGGAAAGGTTGGTACTGGGGTGTGTTCTGGAATGCATCTTTTTTTTTCTCAGAGATTTTTATTATGTCAAGACATTTGGAAATAAAGCATCATGTCTTTTTTGTAAAAGACGTACGAAAAATCTCAAATGTCAATTGATTGAAAAACTTCTGAAAAATCTTAATTTTTTCACCGAAAAATCGAAATTTTTTGGCAAGAATATGGAAAAAAATATTCTAAATACGTCAAAATAAATTTGAAATTACCCTAAAATTCGTGTCAAACTTTGAGATTAAAAGAGAGTGAATATAAAAGTGACTTTAATCGTTTTTTCAATTTTCTTTACTGAGTGGCTATCAATTTTCTATAAAACACGGCTAATGTTGTAAGGATCGGAGTAAAATAAGCTTACTATAAGGTACACTTGCAATTCCACTTCCGAAGGAGATGCCCGTAAATTTGGGAAAGAGTATAAAAAGCAGCGGGTAGAGTCGTCGGCAAAACAATAAATTGGATTAGAAATTTTAAGACAAAAATGAGGAAGAGAGTCGGAGACAAAACAGAGTCCTGGGGAACACCTGTATTTAATTTGTGAAAATCAGACTTGAAACCGTCACAGAACATACATATCTATGTACATACATATGTATGTATGGAACAAAAGTTAATTTATAATTCAAACAATAAGGCTAGCCGCGCACTAGCAACTTTTAGTTGCGAAACTGTTTGGTTACTTATAGAAAACAGATGAACTGTTTGGTTGAATGTCCGTGAATTTGCAGATAATTATATGTTCAATAAAATGGCGAACTTATTTTAGGCAATCGTTTAGTTTGTGTCAAGACACAAACTTTTTAGTTGCTCGAACCAAGCAGTTTCGCAACTAAAAGTTGCTAGTGCGCGGCTAGCCTAAGGCTTCCGTTGACAGCAAACGCACTAGATGGAAGAGCTTAATGCTAAACTCTATGAAATATGAAGCGCAATAATATTACTTTCTCCAAAACAATGTAAAGATCTGTTGCTCTCTTTGGTAAGATATGCTAACAGATCACCAGTAGAAAGAATGCTACGAAAGCTGTATTGCTGGTCATTCAGAAGCTTTCGCTCTTAGAGATATTTTCATAGTCTAGGGAAGAACAGTAGGAGCGATGAAAAAGCTTACGTAATGGTTTTACCAGCGAAGAAAAACACCCATTCAGAAGAATGAGGGAATACCAGCGGATTTGTCTACATCAAAATCTCTACGGGCTCTTGTAGCCAGTACAAACTTCATAGTAGATTATGTATTCTTGATTATTGTTGTGTAAAACTTAGCTAAGCTGGTTATACATTTCTGATGAAAACATACTTAGTAGCAAAATTATCTAAATTGGTAAACAAAAACGTCAACCTCACGACTTCTCATCTTGAAAAATATACCTTTTTATAGAAGTAACAACAATCAGGAGCCTCTTCGATCGTTAGCGGTTAAACACACTCAATTATTCTCAAATGACCTTATTCAAAACTTATCATAAAAGTTAACATTAAAACAAATTAGGTTTATCCCACAGAATTATTCTCCATCATATATTACAAGATACAACCTTCCTAACGACGTTCTAAGCTCGCCCATGTGGGTATTTCATAATATTCCTTTGCCCATAAGACACACCTCAATCCCTGGCGGAGGCAAAAAACTATCATCAATGCTCATGTTCTACGCATAGAAATCTTTGCTTAAATAGCTAAACATTCCATTTTGTATCTTTTTATCGAAACATGATGACGACGACGCCGAAGCGGCCGGCAAGCATTCGTATAGAGTGCGATATGTTAAACTACCATCACGTCGGCGTCGTCGTCTTCGACGCCAGGTCTTCGGTAGCAATCATCTATACGAAACGATGATGGGCTTTATGTGAAGCCGAGTTGGTGCCGCAGCTTCATCGGGAATATTTTTTATTACCACCTCAGATCAAAATTTTATTAACGCATTTTATATGAAGATAAGTTGGGTACCTGCTGCCTCCTGCTGGCGAAACACGGAAGTCGGTGAGAATTGCGGGATTATAAAGTTGCAAGTGCAGAAATTTTGTACGGGCGGCGTTAATGAGAGTTAAAAGAAAATTTATTGTAGTTCCGCAGAGTTTTTAGTTTTTTTTTTTTAATTAGAAACAATTTAATGAATTTTATGTTTTAATAAATTAAGAACCTGGATGAACAAGATGCTTGAAGAAAAAAGCCTTTCGTTTAAGGAATTTTCACTCTTAACTGTACGTCTCAAAAATAAGGGATTAACAGACAGAAGTATATATATGAAAAGCCTTTATGTGTCTAATTGATTCCTTTTTCATGTAGAGGGAAGCAGCGAAATGAACATAGAACGTTACATAACATTACATCTTACACTACTCCGTAAATAAATCTACGAAGTAGAGACACTGAAAAGCACTGGCAACTTAGGCCATCGGCTTTAGGAACATAGAACAATAATGATATATTCAGGGTATTCAGATCAGTGTTCCTAAACTTCGAAAGGGTTTTGAATATTTTTTTTAAGCAAGATCAATTTGTTCTCTTATTTTCAAAAAATTTTCTCATTTTTCCTTAAAATAAATCTTCATATACTTATTTCTCTATAAAAAAATTAAATCGTTTCATTTTAATTGTTGTACAAATATTCTAATAGCTTAGTTTCAAAAGGTTTTTCATAGTCGGAAAAATTTCCGTTTTATCGTCAAACTTTATATTCAAAATATTTATTCAGAATTTGTGAGCATTTTCTTTTATAAATTCAAAATTCAAAAACATCGGAAATCAAGGCAATAATTCTATTTACTTATTTTAATGATAGGTATTCGAAAATATTTTAACAGAGGTCCAACGGAACTACTCGTAAAAGTTTTGTTTTTGAGTTATTCTGGAAAAAATAAATGTTAGAAGTTTCACCCTCGTTACAAATATCGAAACGTTTTAAGATTTTGTTTATTTCTATTTTATAAGAAATGTTCTGCATTTATCTTTAAAGTAGAATTTTTCGTTTAATTTTAATCTAAATTTTAAAATTTCAAAATTTTGAAATGTGTGAAGGCATTCTCACACATTAAATGTGCGATTTTCATACATGATCCACATTTAGATAATAAGCTTGAAATTTTTTTTGTCAATAGACTTTGATTTTGCAAAGGTTTCATTGAATTGGTTTTGTACTTTTTGAATTTGTATTACCCTTTTTATGGTTCTTATAAAATCATAAACTGGTTCTATATCCCTAAATCTGGGGACACTGAATCAGAGTAAGCTGAGCGCTTGAACCACCTTCAAATAATTCTGAAGAAATAAAATGTACTCGTCCAAAATGGTTCTTAGCTGTCAAATTCCGACAGTTTAAATTTTATGTTTTCTTGCGAATTTTACAACTACAACTGTCTCTTTAATGAAAATTTCAACAAAACACTATGCCATCATATTTTCAGTTTTCTCTAGTTTTCGTCTTTTTGACGTTAAAATTTTCACAGAAGATTCTAAATATTATGTTTTCAATTCGTATTTGCCATTTAGATTTTGTCACTTCAGCATAAAAATTCATCATTGGCTTCAAGTCCCGAATGACCAATTGAATACGATATTATTTTGAACTGTCATCGGAGAGCAGAGAAATCAAATCGATTTATTTATTGCCATCTAGGTTTTTTTTAGGTGGAGTTCGACAATCTGTAGCTCTATGTACAAGGAACGAAATTCATTTAAGGTACATAAATTGTTGAGTTTAAGCTGTCATCAGTCGATAGATCTAAAATCTAAATGCTAAAATTTCCGTACTTTGGGAGTTTGATGATTCACTGGCGTTCGAGCGCCGATGGAACTTTGTATGCAAGTGGCTCTAAAATTGAAGACATCCAAACTGAGCTTCAAATCAAGTTTGATAAGTTTCAAGATTTCTGCTCAAATTGGAAGTTTCAAATAAATCATGGAAAATGCGAAACCGCACCCCAATAACACGCGGTAATTCAGATTTGAGACGCAACTGGAAAAATGTAAAAATAACGAGTTCAAATGGTGCTCATATCGAATCAGAGGCTATGGTGAGGTATTTGGGTGTTCAGCTAGACAAATTCTTGTACTATAATGAGCTGGGTTTTTACCCAGTTAGAGAAGGCAAGAAAGCCATTTATGGCCCTCAAAAGTTTTGTATTCCAAGTATCTGAGATCCTATGTGAAGATTATTTGTTACCAAGCATTCGTTCGTCCAAATCTGACTTATGCGAGTCCAGTATGGTGGAACATTAACCCATCATATATGGAAAAGCTTCGAGTTTTCGATCGCAAATGTCTAAGAGCTTGTATGCAGATGTAAAGAAGTGCACATTCTTACTTCGGTATTACGTTTCTAATAAAAAACTATTGGATTCTTCCCCAGTGTCTAGAATAAACAATGTCATACTAGATCTCGGCAAAAATCACTTCGCACGATCGGCGAGCGTGGTGGAAAAGGACTTATTTTCGGATTATTCTACCCGAACACTGGGTATTTCAGAAATGCCTTAGAGACTGCATACATTCCCCAGAGACATTGCAGGTGGGGGTGATGGCGTGCTTGATAGCTTAAGGCATTCCCGGGGCTCTGTTAAACTCTGCTGGTATTGCTACGGATGCACAATCCATGCACTAACGTGTATGGGTGCTGAAGTGGTAATGCTGGTTTGATGTTCTGATGGGCTCGTCCATAGATTTATCGGTGGGCCGATATTGTTACCTTGCACAAAGGTTACGTAAGTAACTAAACTAACTAGAAAAGGAACAGTCTGGACGGTGTCCTTAAAGTAGGAATCCGCTAAGGAGTTTTTAACAGCTCACCAGAGGGGTGCACATTCTTGGTTGTGGTTTCTACCTCGATTATGGGTTAGTGTGTCTGGGGTTGACAGGCCCCGAATTTGCAGGAACTCATCTGTAAGTGACCTTTACGGTGGCGTAATTCAACCGGAAGCTAGGAGTATATTCTGGCACCATGGGAGATAGTGCCCAGAGGATTGTGAGCTGTCATACCTTCGGGCTCTCCTATTCTATCTTCGGATAGAGAGGTGCTGCTGTGGCATGCGTGCGAGCATTCTTCATACTATCTATGAGGTAGGCCCCCTTGTGGGAGTATCGTGGTGTGGTTTATTCCGAATGCGGAGACACATGGTTTCCAGGCGTGCTTCGGAATAGACCTCGCCTCCAAGCAAGAGGTGTGTTCATGCCTGCAACATGTCACAGCTTTGCGACTGAGATGGCTTAATGGTCAGGACCCAATCTGACTCCGATGGAGGTAGGCCTCCCGTGGGGTTAAGCCGGTAACGGCAGGTACTCACGTTAAACCAAACATAGGTTCCCCAGAGACATTCTTGTGTCTAGATGCACATGGCTATCTCTGACTCAATGAAGGTACCACTTATATCGAGAAATGTTTTTTCAGGCGTGTTGCCTTCGGCAACGAAGTGACAGATCCATTGAGAGTGCTTCTTATCTTAACCGTTCAGACTCGGTTAGAAAATTGTAGATCCCCTTTATTTTCACAGGAATGGTTGGGAGTTGTAAAAGCTCTTTGAGAGCCGTAGGCCTCTAATTTATTATATCGAAATCAAATTAATAACACACATTGATGCCTCTTCAAAGGTGTACAAAACACGAACATTTGACATAAATATGTTAAAAGCTAAATTTGATAGAACCAAGTTTTTTGTTAGTAGAATTCTTATTTTAAAAAAAAATAAGCTTTTCGACCAATTTTTGGAATTTCTAAAAATAGATTTCATGTAAAGAAATAAGCAGAATCGTAGGTCTTAACTATTTATAAAAACAAGTGATTTGATTACTAATTTATTTGAATATCTCAAAATAGTTTGAAATATGAAAACTGGTATACGTAGATGAAGATCCTTGATTATTTTTACGCTTATTTTTATTAAAAGCCAATTGCTCTTCCTTCTTTTAAGCTGTTTTTAGAATCAATACCACTTAAAAATTTTAACCCGAAGTAAGTAAGTATGATCTTGAAAATAATATGTAACTTTTTTTAAAAATAAAATAAAACAACAGACTTCTTGGCTTTTAACCCCGACATAGTGTTCATCATAAGTGATGCCGTTGTTTTCAATTTTAAGTCACTTGAAAAAATGGGAGAGTGACTTATTGGCATCGTTAAAGTGATTTTCCATAAATAGCTGCTCACCATTGATTTATACATAAATCAACAAGAATTTATACCTTATGCATATCTGTGTTGGATCCACCACAGACGAGTTCATCGGCCCTACAATTTATTGATCGCGCTTTTACTCGCGCTTTTACTCGCGCGCATTCAGCTCTAACCCAACTGTCAAATTGACTTAGTGTCCGTTAGGTACAAACAAAAAATACCACTGACATGTTTCGCATGCGCCATGTTTTCCAACTAACGGCACTGAAGGACATAAAATCCCATGAGTATAGATAACATAGAAGGATTTTCTGGGACACACCACATGAGATATTTGACAGCATTAGAAAAAAGTTTAAGGTCAGACGAGTGTGTGGAATTGTTGTCGCCGCCAGCGCCACCGCCACCACGTGTGTGGTACAACAAAGTATTTGTTAGACACGCCGCGCCGCCACATAGTCGCAACCATCACCAAACAGTGAAGCAGACCATAAGCTGAATTTAGAAAAATATCAAAAAAATTTTAACTTACATAATTTTGAAAACTACTTATGTAGTTCATATTGAAATACTTTAAAGTCAAGTATAGCTTTAAATATAAATGTGTATATTCGGACATGAGAATGATTTTAGTAAATTTATTTCGCGGGAAAGAATTTTCTCACAAACAGATATAATTTATCAGTTTTAATTTATTTTTGTCTAATTGGGCCTCATTTTTAAGCTACTATGCCCCACTGTTCATAGCCATGGTCGCCCATGTTGTTAGTTATTTTTGACATTAATCTTGGAATGTGCGGTTTAAAAATTACTGTCGGCTCAATAGACTTCACCTCCAGCCAAATCCACAGCAGAAAAGTGATGATCAAAGCTTGAGGTGGTGGTGTGAAGGAGGCGGGCTGGTCCGGCACAGCAGCTTAAGGTGGGCTCGTGGGTGATAAATAAATATAACAAAAAAAAAAATGAATGGCTTATTGTATTACATTTGCAACTTTGTTGTGCATAAGACTAATGGCACTATAATTTGGAGCCTTTGGGCGAGATCACATCATCACGACAAATGTCAGATTTTATTTTTTAAAAAACTGAATTCAGCTGACAAAAATCAAACTCATATAATATTTTTACTAAAACAAATTAAGGTCTATTAGGCAGATATTTTAAGCTTTTCTTTGCGAACAAATATTATATCTATATTTATATTTTTTATGAATATATATATTAAATATTAGGTTTCAATGTTTAATTTTGTTTAATATTTAAAAAAGAAACTTACCTTAGTTCTGTAGAGAGGATTGTTAAAATCCCAGTCCGGTGCGACAAACAAGTACCCACACTTAGACACCTTTCGTGATGCCTAAAATCAAATGAAAAATTAAAAGTTAGTATTTTTGTTCAATTTATATTTTTAACTACATTATTTTATTAAAAATTAAGAACAAAATAAATAGTAACTGAAATGAGCTTTACTTAATAGCAAGAAGGTGTTCATTAATAAACTAAAAATGTGAATTTATAGCAACGTGAAACTGTTATATGAAATATTTTTCCAACATACTCGTATATTTGTATAACAAAAAAATGTCTAAAACAAGCTGTTCTATATCTCTTAAGCCCAAAACTAATGATGTCAGTTGATTCTAAAAATAAAAGGCTTGTCAACGCAGCCATTCATGCCGTGGTTTTATAGCATCATTGTGCTAAATAAATAAACAAATAATAAATCAATTAATTATTTTTTTTTCTCAAGAAGATTAGTGCATATTTATCTCGAAGCAGAACACTGCAGCAACAATTCTGCAATAAATTAGCTGCTTGCATTTGTCTCGTTGACTTCATTGCAAATTATGTGTTTAATGGCGCCCTAAAAGGTTACAATTACCAATAATCAAAATCCAATCAACTTGTCACTTAAAAAGTCTAAAAGCAAAAAATAAAAAAACGGCTTCAAATAGCCCCAGTTTTATAAAATTAGAATTTTCCAGACATACAAAACAAATAAAGCACTATTGCAATCCACCAAACCTATTGGGGCCATTTAAATTCCCATAAATCACCATTAAATGGAATTGTTTTTTTGTTTTTTTTCTGTGTTGTTGCTGTTTAGTTCTAATAGATTCGGATACGGATCGTTACGAGAGGCTCAAAATTACAACATGCCTGCCACTTGGGGGCGATCAAATTTTGCTACTGCACAACGCTGAGGCCGTCAGACTGACTGGACACGATGTGATAGGAGTCTAGTCTCAAGCTACGCCACCAACCATGTGTCCCATTTTAAATTGGCAGACAATTTTGTTTAAGAAAAGTTGCACTGACTTTGTAAGTTAATGATGATGATGATGACTCATTTAGTCACGACTTTTTCGTACTGAATTCGCATATAAAAATGCTCGTGTAGAATCAAGGGAGAACGAGTGGCTAACCACTGTGGCGGGGTTTGTGCAAAATGTTGAACAAATTAAATAATTAGATGAAATTGTGTATACACCCTAAATAGCCATTTAGGACAAATAAGGGTGAATGTCCAGTGGGTGGAACATAATAATACTCTAGTTGTTTTTTTTTTTTGGCAATATTTATATGGAGTTAAGGAAAACAATAAGTTATTGTTAAAAATTTAGTAAATTTTAGGACTATTCATCAATTTTATTTTTATTCATTAAAAAAATAGTTAAACGTTATATTTATTACGCATTTTGTGGAGAAAACTGAGCCCAAAGGCAAAAAATTAGAATGAGCAAGAACTGGATATCTCAAGACCCTGATAAGATATAAAATTTGTCTAAACTTTTTTTTTTTTTATAATCTACCCGCGCTCAAGAAATTATGATTGCCCTTTAAATGCGATTACAAAGGCTTGTATTTGTTTTAAAAATTAAAACCTAAATAAAGTTTCTATCATTAGTACTAAAAGCACAATTACCCTTAACATGGGTCAGGGTACACCAAAGTAGGCCTTTTCTTAAGTCCCCCATATATGATATAAAAATTAGAGATATGCCTTTACTTTAGATTGAGTTTTTTAAGAATATACCCAAAAATCATGCCCTAAACTATTATGCACGAACTAATGGACACCCTGTATAGGTTTGATACGATTTCCCAATACACAATCACATTCGATATTTTTGTAATTTTTCCAACCAAAAAGGCAAATAGGACTACCGTATGGTTAGTACCAGTACGACTACAAAGTTGGTCGGTTAAGTTTTATTTATTCAAGACAGCCAGCGTGATTGAAGTGAGTATTATAATTTTCACAAGAAAAAAACAATTGCAAGAAATAAAATAATTCTTAATGCCACCTTTTTATGAGAACTCAGCTGAAAAGTGAATTGATAAACATAATTGACAAACATTTTGATAAATTTACTTTATTTGCAGTAAAGTTTCCTAAGTTTCAATATCTGAGTTGGTTAGAATTGTCGAAAGAGTTTTTTTTTTATAGAAGTTTAATTTTTAAACTGGCAACACTGTATCCAGTGACACTAAATTTGGCAGATGATTTTTGCTCCATTGTACATATATGTAGTATGATTTGACCGTGAATAGCCTTATGAGAGTATTGACAGTACAGAACCAAAGCTTAAATATCAGGGTTCGGGTTGAAACCATAAATTTACTTGACTATAACGATAAGGCTAGCCGCGCACTAGCAACTTTTAGTTGCGAAACTGTTTGGTTACTTATAGAAAACAGATGAACTGTTTGGTTGAATGTCCGTGAATTTGCAGATAATTATATGTTCAATAAAATGGCGAACTTATTTTAGGCAATCGTTTAGTTTGTGTCAAAACACAAACTTTTTAGTTGCTCGAACCAAGCAGTTTCGCAACTAAAAGTTGCTAGTGCGCGGCTAGCCTAATAAAACATAAATGCACAATCGCTACAAAATATGAACTAGACAATGTGGAGGGACTACTTTAGAGCAAATGTTGTTCTGGTGTAAAAACGTTATACTAGTTGTGAAAGAACAAATCACACTGACGACAAGTCATCTCTCAAATGTCAAGTGTTGCCGTTTTAAAAATCACTTTACAAAAATTAATAATTATTTTAATGCGTAAAATATTATTATTACTAATTAAAATTCACTATACATTTTTGTTTTTTAAAACCAAAGATTGGATTTAAATAAATAAAATAAATTTTACGTTGACACTACCTTTTATAATGAATGAAATTTAAGAATTTAAAACAGGATTTCGAAGTTTTTAAATAAGTATAACAAATTTACATGCAATGAAGTGTTAAATGAGTTTCTAACGATCAATTCACATTTTTACTACCAAAGGTACTTACAATAGTTATAGGTAGAGTCACCGGCTAGACATGTAAAAGTAATAAGAAATTATTTATAACAAAAGATAGGCACATATGTACATATTTTTAAAAAATTGAATAGGGGCCAATAATTAATCTACCTGGAAATTTTGTTTCCCAGGACTTTTTTTGGCTCCCCCGGATTTTTTTCTACATATTATAGTGAATCTCTCCGGAATAAATTTCCCTGGAACAAAAATTCTTTAAGATGACAGTAATTCTGTTGGAAAATATATTCCCTAAACCAGTAAATTCTAAACAAATTTCGAGCGTGATTAACGTTCCCGATTTTGGTCCCCTATATCCAAGACCATACAATAATTTCCATATTATCTTTCTCTGAGGGCAAGTATTGTTTTTTTGGTTAAAAAAAAAATAAATATATTTTATTGAAGTTATAACTAAGAAACCAGAATCGTTTATTGTTCCTGGGCTCCTGAGTGTATTTCGACAGACACGATTATCAAATTAAAAACTGCAATTTTGTAGACAGAATTGAAGCCGTGTGGGGTTTCCTTTAAAATCAAAAATGTTTTCACAATAGGACTTTTCACCAAATAATAATATATTCCACACTCCTTTATCTAACAATGCTAAAATCTTGTTAAAATTGACAACTGTAAACATATTTTTGGAAGCAAATACTGGCACCGTCGAGAGGTATGTTTCTGATAAAAGAAAAATAACTTTATAAACACATTTTAGAAATAAAAACTTCTCACAAACTTTTTGTATTTATTATCGGGTTACAATATTACATCTGTTATTTTCAACAAACTAATGGATGTCATTTTGGTATTGACAGGTTCGTAAACTTTTCCATTACCTCTTGTAAAATTTAAACAGGCGTCATATTCTTAACTAAATGTAATGCATGTGTATTTAAAAATTTTATTATATATTATTTATGAAAAAGAACTTATGAGAACTGATTAAGCTACAAAATAATATGGAGCTTGTTTCTAACAACATTGCTGTACAAGTAAATAACATTTGGCAGCTAGCAAAAAAAAAATAAACCATTCGTAATTTCATGTGAATAAATATTCATCCCCTGTTACAGAATTCGGCGAATGAGCTAAAGTGACAATTTCAATTAATTTTCAAACTTTTGCAATTACTGAATCCGACGAATGAAAGTTGAAGGAATGTCGGTAACAATCCCTGCACCACCAACATTTTGTTCAACTTAAAAAACGCGTAGGGCTTCCGTCTGTCGATTCAAAACGACTGAAAACAATATTCAAAAGTTCATAAATGATAAGGTAATTTTAGGAATCGACAATGTAGTTCATTAGGCGAATTTCATAATCCAGTTTTATAGCGGATGCGAAAGGTCAACGGATCGAGTCAACTCACCGGGAGTAAAATTCTGCGAATTCTGTATTAGACATGATTATATTATTAAAATCAATAGAAGAATACTTAAGCGTGCAGAGTATTTACCTACGAAACAATAGTTTAGCAGCCGAAATATTAGATGAATTTGATTTATCAGTTATTATTCAAAAGTATACCATTAAAAAAAATTCTGCTAAGAATGCAAACATATTAAAGTTCGTTCTCAATCAGGTACGATTTACTTATTTAAGCCTAGTACACAGATCGCGCTCAATTCTATATTCCACATTTTTCTCCAAACATCAGCTGAATTCCAAGCTAAATTTTGACATAAGAATATGTCACAGTAAACAGCTGTTCTCTAAAAGAAATTTTTTCAAAGATTTAAAAGAATTTGTTTTAAAGTGTGATTTTTTTAAAAATTATGATTTTTGCTGTGGAAAATCTTGTAAGACTTCTGTCACCAAATATTGTTCTTCCATTCCAAATTGAAATTTAGCTCGAGAATAAATGTAGCAGACAATTATTTCGTGTCCTTAATTTTGACAGATAAATTATGTACAGTTCGAAGAGCAATTTTGATTTTTAAGTGAACCTCTCGGCTAAAATGCTTGACATAATTTTAGCTTTGCTAAATTTTGGAGAGAATTTTGTATCGAAATAAGAGAAAATCTTATTTCGATCGGCGTACTAGTCTTTACATTCATATGACATACTATTAATAAGATGAAATGTTGCTATGGTTCATATAACTGCTCTGAATATATTGGGCAAAGGTGAATCATGATGACTATGACGAACGCGAACGCTCGTTGCTCTGCGAAACCATTGTTGTCAAAAAAGTTTGAAGACATGGTAATCACCCATAAGGCTCTACAATTACTTGCATACACTAATGATATTGATATCATATTGACAGTTGCATAGTGAAGCAAAACTGAATATATTATATGCTGTGAACAATTTCTCAACATTATCAAAAAATCGGACGGTACGTCAAAGTGGATAGCTATAATTTCAAGAAAGTGAGGAACTTTATCTACCTTGGTTTCGCTATAGCAGTAAGATCAGTGAAGAAATTAAGCGAAGAATCAATTTTGGCAACCGCTGTGTCTTTGAGCTAATAAGGCCCTGAACGGAAGAACTAAATAGTGTCTGTCTTGGACCTTGATACGCTATAAATAAATAAGTCCAATATTACGGGTACGAGGTATGCACTTTTTTGACCGAAAAAATATTCGCAAAAAATTCGATCCCATTTGCCTTAATGGACTCGTTGAATGAAGAGCATTATGAATTATACAGAAACATCGCACTTGTCATACTACGTATTATAAATTTATCGGCTAAGATGATGAATAGAAGGACAGCCAATGGACAGCAAGGCTTCGATTAGGTATAGTTTTCGAGTGGAATGCCACATTTACAAGAGCAAAAATATTCCTTCATTTTCGGAAAAATAATTGATGATATCGATGCTTTGATGACAAACATTTACACCAAAATAAATAGCACCGTTCTAATGATCTGTTCAATCTTCAATTTTCATTATTTACAAAATTGTGTCAGGACAATATTATGAGGATGATAATGATCCTCGTAAATTGTCAAAACTAAACCCATGTCGTCTTGTCACAGTAGTTGTGACCATTTACACAATTCGGTTGTCAATAGGAAGAAAATGGTCTAGAAACGGCATAGGCTGTCAGAAATAAGCCCCCAAAATGAAAATGAAATAACCCACTTAAATTTTAAATTAAATATAGGAGTGGGATTTTTTCAAATAAAATAAATTCTATTGAAATAGGCGCCTATTTCCAACTGAACATACACTAAGCAGAGGAACAGAGTTGCATTAACCAAAAAGGAGTTGAAAGCCTGAGAATCCGCGGTCTGACGATTGAAAATAGCCTAGGCTGAACTAAGGTGGTCCAATCAATTTCGATTACCTAGTACTGGGCAGTTTAGAGACGGTTGTTGGTTGAGGCCGAACGTTGGCACCAAACTTAAGTCCCACCTAAAGATGTTTTGTTTGATTGAAATGAA
The DNA here is from genome assembly GCA_911387755.1 of Chrysotoxum bicinctum. Lineage (NCBI taxonomy): Eukaryota > Metazoa > Arthropoda > Insecta > Diptera > Syrphidae > Chrysotoxum > Chrysotoxum bicinctum. The sequence goes on along the minus strand of OU426990.1, from coordinate 97,107,160 downwards.
TTTCTCCCAGCCCTTGCATATTATCATTGCTCCTCTCTCAGTCATATTTAAGTCAAAATCGACTTCTGATTTCAGTCTTAATCTTTTGCCCAATTATACGGGCAGAGAAAATGTTATAAAATTTTTGAGAAACCATGTTCTTAAAAAAAGTCTGCGCTTCCATTTTTATAAACATTATCTCAGATGTTATCGTGTTATTTCACAATATTGGAATAAGAAGTTTCCCCTCCCCTTTTTTAGTATGACAAAGACCATATCGACGGTTAACTATGAATACCTCCTACATATGTCGCATTTTGTAAACTTTAAAGGGGACACAAAAAACTGATTATAGTCTCAAAATTAAAACGCATAGTAATAAAATTTTACACATAATTATCAGTTTTGAATATCTATGATGTGAAATAGTTTAAATTTTAAAAACTCAGCGAAGCAGATGGAAATTATTAACAAAACTGCATCAAAAAGTGAATTTCACAAAAATGTATGTTAGCAGATATTCATAGTTAACCGTCGATATATTATATTGAACGAAACTTTAATATTTTGAAGACTTATTTTGCCAAGCAAGAGATTGCATTGAAACAGCTTGCTTCAACAAATATTTGAAATCTCATCATAACCGTAAAGGTGATTCCCGGAATAGGTGATGTAGGTATGTATAGACAATTTCTCTCAGAAAATAATTGAACTATAACTCCGTAATTTAAAAACTGTTATCGACACGAACAATTCAAGCGGATGTTCTGTTATATGCAGAGCTTCTTTCTCTAAACGCAGTACTCGAATGTGGAATGCTTTACCCGAGTCAATAGTTGCCCCCATTACGATATTCACTCCAACGTCTTTCAACTTCAACTTCAACTTTTCTTAACGTTCGCACTGTGCTCAAACATTTAAGGGTAGTCAACAAAATTAGCCCTAAAACCTATCATTAAATATTTTGGATTCAAAAAATAATACAATAATTGTCCTTCCAAGGAATAGCCCAATCTCTGATTGAACCCTTCTGGAATTGTCAATTAACAATGAAAAATATTAAATGGCTAAAATGACGAAACAATATCTATTCCCGGCATGCCCACTCCGTCATTACTCATATACCTTTACTTTCCGGTATCAACAGCTTCAAGTCATATTGTTCGTTGGTTTGTGGCACAAATACACTTCGCAGAATACTTGGCTTCCGCGCGGATGCTTCATTTGCTGATGTTTATTTATTTTATTTTTTTTTTTCGTTTTGAGGCAAAACATAAAGCAGCGCACAACATTGAAATGTCAAAGAAGTCACGACATGGGGACAATTATTATTACCGTTGAACCGGTTTAATGTCATCCTGACGAACTTCTTCCTTTTCCCTTTTCATTTGGTATTTTTTTTTGCTTTTACACAATTTTAGTTGCAATTTATTTTTTATATTTTTCTTATTTTTCCTCTGGCCGCATCTTCCTCTTGAGGCTTGATGCGGTTTAGAGGAGTATGGAATGAACACAATAATCGGGGTTTGGTTATGGTTATGTGTGGGAATTATCGTCAACATTTACCTCGAACACGAACGACAAAGAGTCAATGAAGACTACGACCGACGCGACGGTCGGTGTGGCGTTGCTTCGCGATGGCAAGAAGAAGAAGAAGACTATAGACACAAAGTTTATTGATCAGACAAAGTGATTTTTACCGTTTTCGCTTTTTACTGTTTCTATCGTACGAGTATCTACACTTTGAAATGTCACTGCTTCTTTTTGATTAATAAAAATAATATAAGAAGAAAATTGGAATGGGTGGGGCTGTCGTTGTTAAGATCTTCGAGGAAAGACAAAGGGGAGTGAAGGGAAAATAATGATCAATTTCCGTCGAAGAAGTTCGCATTTCACGGCTGTTAGAGTATTATTGAGAAGATCATGTCTTTTGAACATCTTAAAAATCATGTGAAAAGATCCCATAAACATAAGGAAACCAGGAAATACCAATCCATGGGCATTGAATATATTCCACAAATTATTATTTTTTTTGTACAAACAATGTTATCCATCCACGGATCAAAATTTTCGAGGATTTCGGGAATTAACTGAGGTTCAACCAGGGTTCAGGATTCAAATACATACTGTATGTTCCTTATGCCAGAAGAATGAAAGTGCTGAAAGGGAAATTCTACGAAATCGGATTTGAATATTCTTCATGGTGAGATCAAAGCCTTCAATTATCTAATTAACTGACTTTTATTTAACAATACTATGCTTTCATCGATATTCGCATATTAACAGTATTGGAATGACATTTAATGCCCGACAAAATTTTAGAACAGAGATTCACAACAAATAAAATTAATTTTCACATTCATGCTTCTGGAATAATTTGGACGATATGATAATAGCGTTGGAATCTCAGTTAATCCTCCAACATCAGTGTATCAAAACCTGAAAATAAGCTTTGAAAAACTTGGAAAATTTATGATTGAAAGACTCACCACAGAATAAAGAACCATTCCATGATTCAGGCAGAAATATCATTTCGAAATTTCTTCCATATTCAAAATGCGGAGTTTTCAGCAAACAGGGAATCTATATGATCTTCTGCGTACTGGAAGATTCGGAACAGTTTAGAAGTGATTGCTCGAGTGTAAACAGGTATTGACGAAAACCCCGAAACTTTCTTCAGTAGGGGATGGCTTCTCAATATTAGATTCAGTTGGTTAACGAATTTAAACAAACATGATTGGCATTTTGAACATTTATTAACAAACACATAATGAGATAAACATAGGTCACCAAAAATCCAAAACATAATGTAGAACATCAAAACTACATTCTTATAGATGCAGAGTAAGTCGTGGATTAACGTCAGAATGGATCATATTTTTCGAAACTACGAACAAGTTGTGTTTAACCGCCTAGAGCTAGAGCTACGAAATAGCTGTGAAAGTGTCGTCCGTGGTATTTTCTAAATGCCCATAATGCTGCTGTACAGATTTCTAACATTTGATGTCATTTTATGGGTCAACTGATAGAAATCTTTTGCGGATTTATAAACCAAAGTTATTATCTGAGGAATCGAAGACTGATTTGACTAGTTCGGTTTTGAAACGTTAAAAATGCTGCACCCAATAGTAAAAAGTTGGTCAACTCTTCCATCTCCATTTGCAGCTGCGTTGTGCTGGTTGCTGGGAGTTCTGAATGGCGACCACTGGCAGTCTAGACCTGTGGCCTAGTAAGCGCTAAAGTGTGCCATTTTGATACCATACCATAACTCAGTGGATGGAATTGATATGGCGAATTAAGTTAAAAAATTATGGATGTAAAGGCTGAGCCATCTATGGTTTCTTTCTAAATCATAGGCTATTCTGACAACCAAAGCTGTCAGAAAGTCAGTTTTATACACCCGTGGAAAGAAATAAAACGCTATACGCTTGAGCAACGTTGGGAAATATTGAAAACATATTTCCAAAGTGAGTGCTGTGTAGCCCAAACATTACGTTTATTTTGTTTTTTAAAAAAGTAGACCTAAATGAAGCACCAACCGCAAGTTTGTGCAAAAAGTTCATGAGACTGTTATGCTAGTGGACAACACTCATGGTCCCCATCGTCGTACGGTGCGCACAGACGAGAATGTGGCTGTTGTAGCCCAGAGTGTGAGATTCAATTCACGAACATCAACTGGCCATCAATCTCAACAGCTCAACATTTCATGGACTAGCCCGAGGAGAATTCTGCACAAGGATTTCAGATTATTCCCTTACAGGGTCCAATTGTCTCATCAATCGAAGACGCACGGCCATTCGCTTCGTTTTCCTTGTTTTTACTTGCGACTTATAGGTACTATAAGGCAAGTTATGGATTCGTAAAAAAAATTGAACTCGAGATTTTGATCAAAGTTGACATTACGATGATAGCGAAGACTAAAAAAGTGGGTCTGGCAATTCTGTCTGTCTGTCTGTCTGTCTGTCTGTCGCTGCGACTACAGCCTAAACGGCTCAGCCGATTTTCTTTAAACTTGGTAGATATGGGTTTTGATTTTTTACCCCCACAAGTTTTTTTCTTTTTTTTTTTTAAGACCAAAAATAACGGCACCTGCCATACGAATTTTTTTCGAAATTTTATAAATATTTTTTTTTATCAAAAACTGCTGGACAGATTTAAAAACTAAAAACACAAAAAAATTTCATTTAGTTAAGTCTAGGTAATGCTTGAAAAAAATTTTCCGAAAAATGGTTATTGAGGGTACCCCCCATGGAACCATTTTTTTTGTTTTTGATTTTCTCAAAAACGGTACCACCGATTTTAATCATTTTTTTTTTGCGAATGCTCTTCAAAAATATAAATAGAATTGTTTATTCAAATTTTCAAAAAAAAAATTTTTGGATTTTAAAAAAAAAAATTCAAATTTTTTTTTTCAAAACTCAGTATTTCGAAAACCCCATGCTAGATTTTTTTTAAACTTGATAAATAAAAGTTTCTCAATATTATCTACAAGATGTGAGAAAAAAATTTTTATGTTACCTTAAAATAAAGGTATCTACCATACAAATGCTAAAAAATTAAAAAAAATGGTTTTCAAAAATCGTATTTTTCTCGAAAACGGCACCTAGAATTTTGATAAAATTTTTTTTCTTTCAATTAATTTTTACGATCTTTAATTTAATAAAAAAAAATTTTAAATTAAGATATTACAGCTTGTACCTACCATAGAGCCATTTTTTCGAATTTTGAATTTCTCATTATCCACATAACGGATCTTAATGAAAAATTTTTAAAGAGAAGCTTCTAAAAAGTCTAAAACACATTGCATTTCAAAACTTTAAAATAAATATTTTTTGAATTTTTGAAAAAAAAAAATATTTTTTCTTTTTTTGAAAATTCGATATCTCCGAAAAGGGTCAATATTTCTTTTCGTAAATTTAATTTTTATTCGAACAATAATAAAAACTTTAAATTGGCGTACCACCATTTTTTCTTAAAAATCTTTTAAAAATTTTGTATATAAAAGCTTTTTTTAAGAAACCACTACAAGGACTTATAATTTTTGTTCTTGCATAAATTCGTATTTGCATAGCATTCTGTTTTCGTCTCTTACTATTAAAAGAATTTAAAAAATTAATTTGATCCTTATGAACAGTTTTCTCTAATAACATTCGTTGTTAAAATTCCTAGTCTATTATATAGGAGCAAGTTCGTGCGACCCAGTCGTGCATTTTATTTTTATAATTAATTGGAATGTTGCTAAAAAGATATAATACATGTAAAAAAATTAATTTTGTTCATTGTATTGCATTTTTAAAAAGAAACTTATATTTGGCCCTCTTTATGAAGTAGGTTTTGATGTGTAAGAAATCGGTTCACTCACTCAACTCTACCACCATTCACATCCGAACCCGTCTACAGACGAGACAGCTGAAGTAACATCAAGTAATGGTCTGAAAATTGTTCACCAGAAACCTCCATTAAAGCCCTCAGTCAGCTAGTTCGCTGTCTGAGGAATTAAACGGAGGGCACCACTACAAAGAAGTACCCGAAATTTATTCTAGAGCAATTTCGTCGCGTTGAGAAAAGAGGTCAAGTCTTTGATCTTCATTCCGAAAGTTAGTCATCGTTTTCAAAAAACGCCCTTCCTACTGATTTTGCTCTAATTTTAGTCAGAGGAGTTCATTTTCAGAGGAAATGAACGGAAACATTTTCTACAGTTCTGCAGGACTGCCTAGCTTCGCTGCATGTCAGTGTCCGCTACAGGTAGCAACTATTCTGGCTATCTCTTCCCTGGTTCTGGAAATCAGATCAAGAGTTCGGGGTTTATTATAGGTGAGCCAAGTCGTTGTAGATATAATAGACGAAGTTATCCCCCCTGCGTTACAATTCGTGAAGAAAAATTGAGTGGATATTGCCCTTCATAATTCCGATTGTTGACTCTGTCTGCAAGCGAACCATGAAGGACTGATTCTTGCCTGGCCAGCTCGTCGATAGCGATGCTATTATCAAAGCCTAGGCCGTTAACTAAATGTCTGTAGCTGACAGTGTCGATACGAAAGTTCATAAATGATAAGGTAATTTTAGGAATCGACAATGTAGTATTGTAGTTCATCCGGCGAATTTCAGAATTCAGTTTTACACCTGATGCGAGAGGTCAACGGATCGAGTCAACTCACCGGGAGTAAAATTCTGCGAATTCTGTAAGACATGAATATCTTGTAAACATAACGTGAACAGATTTCCAACTTAGAATATAAAGTTTAATAGATTCCAAATTTAAATTAAATTAAAAAAAAGGAAAAAATCATAAGGTTAATTATGCGCCCTTTTTACAACTGGCCCTTACTGTTGTAGCTCAAAAATTATTACTTAGTATAAATTTTGTAATATTCTCCCAAAATACCGAACACGTAAATTTTATAAAAGGTATGAGGGTTATGAAATATTCATATTAAATTAAAGACCGAAGAGGACGTTGTGGTGTCATACAGTTCTATAGAAAATAGAGCAGCAACTATGTGTCCAAAGTTTGTAAGCTTTATTTTTAGGCCTGATTCTTCCAGCAACCACATGTACCAAAAAGGCGTTATACATAGATATATTGATGATGCACACTGGCTCTACGGACAGAAATGGCGAGACAAGCGTTGAATTGGTGAGTAATAGTAATATAAAATTCTAAAGCCGTTTGTCAACACAACAGCCTGACAGGTCCATATCAAATCAAAAGAAAACGTAGTACCACTTGTCCAGAGGTTCGTTTTCGATTCTCATTCTAGCCACCTCAAAAAATGTGTTTTATTTTAATCCAGTTGCCGTCAAAAGTGGTTCCCTACGTAGCAGATCTAACTCGATAGAAAATGCGAGTTTTCCTCCCTTCCTGACGACAACACGTACAAGGGAGAGTTGTAAGTCGCTAGGTCCTAGGTCTTTCTCTCGTGCAAAGTGTGACTCAATGGGAGAAACTCGAGGCAACATCTAGTTCCTTAGCTGGCTGGTTTCTATACCCAGTCCTTCACGGGTTCCATAGGTGTAGAAATGTTAATTTAACAAGTATTATATTATGTATGTTTCATACTAACTCTAATGAGTTACTCATGATAACTCATTTCAAAATCATAGTCTACCCAACTCTACAACCTTCTAATTACTGTGATTTTTGCTTAACTCCAATCAACCGAAAGATTCCAATCAAAATTCCACTGACCAAAAGAATTAAGCGCCACAAATTACATAGTTTACCTCGTCGCATCGTTGTCGTCGTCGTAGAGAACATCGTGCCATTCCCAAAAATGCAATAAAATATAAAGATATTTCCCACAAATATTTTTGTTCTTTTACTTTTCAAAAAGAACAAAAAAAAAAAACACCCATTTCGATGTTCGCATTCGAAAAGAGTCCAATTTAACCAGTTTTCAGATTCCGACGCTTGATGTGATGGCCAACCACATCCGTTCCGTTCCTTGAGAGATTCACTTGTCCACTTTCATTTTCTCACAACTCTCCCACAGCATCCGAAATGTTTCATCGTTCGCTTTGCGTCTTCGATAAAAGATAAAGAAAGTTGAACAAATATTAACGGTGCGGTGCAGGGCGGTGTGTTGAGATAAGATTCCCAGATGCGGCGACGACCGACTTCGACACAACATTCGACCGCCAAAAATGTCAAGAAGTCCGTTCAAGAGTGAAGACATATTTGTTGAGTTCATCTTGATGGCTACGGTCGACGCGGCGGCGGCGCAGCGCGGCGGCGGCAAATGTTGATCAAGACTCTGTGACTGGGTTAATGAATGAATAAAATGAGAAAATGCAACCTGAAAGCAGTATCTTCCGCTAGAAAGATTGGTCGACCGTCGTCGTTATCTGTTTGCCATTGGAAACGGTCCGCGAAAAAATTCTGATGAATGTTGAACCGGAAAGCGATTCAGCCGCCGTCATCACCGATAACCGTCATCGTGGCTTTGTTTGATTACTTTTCGTTTTTCACATTGTTTGGCGAAATGATTTATCGCGATGAGTAGGTCAGGTGAACAGAGTGATTTTACGCATTCATGCGTCGCACAGTGGGGTCAAAACAGTGAATTTGGGATAAAAACAACAGAGAGTTGTCGTTCTTTTTCTAGTTTTACCAGCAGGTTAGAATGGTACCGAGTGTTTTGTGCCTAGAACTTGGGTTCACGTGAAGATTGGCATTTGAAAGTTGTATAGGTGTAGGCCCAAGTCATGACGCAAAATTCGCAAGATTGTGGTTTCGGATTCACACTCTCACGGTCATCAGCATATTTTCGGTTTCTTTGAAGTAGGGTGCTGGTGGATTTTTCATCGGACCAGGTAACTGCAATTTATCCACCACGTTGAGGCGATTATGGCGACAGACTAGACAAATGTTGTTTCATTAGAAAGGCCGCAATCATCTGTCAAAGTCCGAAAATCCCTATTGGAGAGCCCTTTATATCACAGTGCCAAGTAAGGACTTTGACTTATGATGAACTCATCCCCACTGACAAAGGCATCAGCTTTTACTGTGCTTAAATTCGCAAGGTCTTTTATTAAAATATTCTGCTTTGAATCAATATAGCAGATTTATCAAAAAAAAAAAAAATCGCATGAGCGATGGAAAATTAGAGGGTGGGTTGCGGGTGGATGGACTTAAATCCGGAAATAACGCAAACTTTTCGTTTATTTCGCTTTAGACTTATTTTTGTATTAAATCCAGAAAGTTTATATTCCGTCATCGTCAGGAATGTGCCTAGTCAATAGTTTTCTTGGCTTTATTTCATTTTGTGTTATTAAAATTCACCTCGTTTATCATTAAAACATAAATTGCATGTAATGGCTCACGTTTTATGTTAAAATAATCCACTGTGTCTCGGAGATGACGGGAAATATCGTGCTGCTATTCGATCCGCAAATTGGTCGATTTCATCAGATTTAATGCGTGTAGAAATTAAGATAATAAGCACTGAAGTGATATACATTTTGGGGAAACAAAATTGTAAATGCGTTTGGCCAAAAAAAAAACCGAAATGAATAAAACAAAGCCGAAAGGTAAGTATTAGCGAAGAAGAATGGACTGTTAAGCAGCTTTTTTTGAAAGTAATATCAAGATCACCCGTTTTACGCTGATTCACCTGTGGAATATGGAAAGGTACTGAATGGCTTGAGAATCTCTTCAGCTTATAAAATTGTTGTAACATTATTGGCTGGCTGGCTTTCTTTTAAGAAGTTTCAATCAAATTGGTTGTAGTTAAGATAACTTGAAGTTGGCAGATTGAAATACTCGTTTTCTTTGGTTTATCAATGAGAGATTTGACGCGGATCATCATATTCTCTTGAAACAAAAAACATAAGAAATGTCGTTTACAATGCACTTTCATTTTCAGTGAAAAAAGAAATGGTAAAATGTTTGTCTTATGAGTCAATGCGATCCACTTATGATTCCAAATGAAAAGCGGTCCTGAAGTGTTATTGGCCTTAAAAACCTTATGGTAGTTCAATGCTGTTTTAATAAATACCTTTTTTTCAGTGTTCCATTTTGACGTTTCTTTTTTTTTAACTCAAGAAAATCCTGCAAGAAAATTGAGTCGAAAATAGGATACACTCAATATCGCCCTATCGGCCAAAATCTCAGTGGGCAGCTATAATTTCGAAAGAGTAAAGGACTTCGTCCACCTCGACTCTGCTAAAAATTCTGAGAACAACACCACCCCAAAAATCAATCGAAGAATAACTTGTCAATGCTTATTTGGTCTCAGAAGGCAATTGAGTAGTAAGGCCCTATCGCGAAGAACTAAGGTGAATTTTTATAATTCGTTGATTGTTACAAAAGATTGAACCACGAAATCCTCGAGCCGTAATGCAACATTAAACTTTTCAATTGAATAAGAGTGCATTAGCTCAAATAAACAACTATGTTCCAGCGCATAAAGCTTACGAATTGAACCCAGAGGGACAACGCAGTAGAAGAAGGCCTTGTAGTAGGAGAGAAAATTCAACCAATTTCGAGCACGCAACTGGAGGCACCTAGCCAAGAACCGAGCTATCTGAAGAGGGTTTCTGATTGAGGCCTAAGGTCAACCCGAACTATGGCGCCGCATAAGTAAGTACAGGGCAGGCCGTCTGGTGATTTATTTTTAAATCATAGGTTATTTTGTCACCGATAGCTGCTTCCCACTCGAAATCTTGACAGAAGGCCAGTATCATACCTTCGCAGAAGGAAGTGATTCGCTTTTCACTTGAACAACGTTAGAAAAGATTGAAAAATAGGTGAGTGCTGTGTAGCCCAAACAGTGCGTTTTTTGAAAAAAGGTTCTGGCCTAAATGAAGTACCCCACGCGCCTGCTCTACGCAAGTTTGTGCAAAAATTTCGTGAATCTGATATGCTAGTGGACAACACTGATGGTCCCCGTCGTCGTACGGTGCGCACAGACGAGAATGTGGAGATTGCAGCCCAGTGTGTGAGATTCAATTCACGAACATAAACTCGCCATCGATCCCAACAGCTCAACAGTTCACGGTCAAGTCTGAGGAGAATGCTGCACAAGGATCTTGAATTATTCACTGGCAAAATCAATTCATCGGCTTCGTTATTGCTTCTCAGTTTGGGCCTGAGAGCAGCTTGAATTGGACAAGGATTTTGGGCGAAAAATCATCTACATATTCAACTCGGAAATCGGTACGTTATTGTCCAGAAGCCAATGCATCCACAGAGAGTGACAGTTTGGTGCGGATTGTTGGAGTGGTGGCATCATTGTACCATTTTTCTTCGAAAATGAAGCTGGGAACAACGTTTCGGTCAACGGTGGGCGTTACAGAACCATGTTAACCGACTTTTATTTTTCCTGAAATTTAAGACATGGATTTGGATAACCTATGGTTCATGCAGGATGGCGCGCCATGCCACACAGCCCAAGCCCCAATCGACCATTTGCGCACCCAACTCCCATATCGTCATATCAGCCGTCTTGGCGATAAAAATTGGGCGCCTGTGAGCTGCTATTTGACCTCTTTGGGCTTTTTTTGTGAGGATCCGTGAAGGACCAATGTTATGCCAACAATTCGGAAACGATTCTAGCTTCCAAGCAGGGGGGTGCAGGGGGGCAGCATGCCCCCCATACATATCTCACTGTTTATACGCCGTAATGCGTAAGCAAGCAAAAAAGCAAATATCCCATAATAAAAAAGGTCTTGATAAATTGGAGTAACAGAATGCGCTACAGCGAAGCCGGCCGAGGCAGCCTCTTGAACGACGTTGTGTTCCTATTAATGGGAATGTTTTCTCTTACTAATTAAGCTATAATATCGGGTTTTTCAATAAGAGCGCTACAAAAGTTTTTTTTAAATAAAACAAAAACGGTTTTGGATATCAATGAAATTCTTTATTCCTGTGAATGTACGTTTGATGCCATTATGTATGGAATTCGATTTTTTTGCATGGCCACCACGGGCACGCTTGCAGAAGTCCAGACGCTGAACCCAATTTTCGACGGTTTTCAAGCATAAATCGGCCGATACTGCTGCAATTTCACGTTCGATATTCGTACGAAGTTCAAAAATCGTCACTAGCTTGTTGGCATAGACCATAGACTTGACGTAGCCCCACAGGAAATAGTCTAACGACGTCAAATCGCACGACTGTACTGTACTGTGTCTGTGGATTCAAATTTTTCCACTAGACGCTCAATTGTTGATCTGCTAGGACGATTATGACGACCATAAATTAGACGTAGCGCTCTTAACGTTAAGGCCACTGACTCCGAATTTTGGTAGTAAATTTTAATAATTTCGACTCGTTGTTGGCTCGTATATCTTTCTATCATAAAATGGCAAACCTTACTGAAGAGAAATGTCAAAAGAGCGGCAAGAAATATGGCGTCGTTTGCTGTCCCTGTAGCTCTACTTTTGTAGCGTCCCTGTTGAAAAACCCTTTACATGTTCATTTAATTGCATTTTTAAAAAGAAACTTGTATTTGGTCATAATCTTATAGAAACATTAAATATGTATGTGTGGTTGATGATCGAACCATTTTTTTTTATTTTCTCAAAAACGGTGCAACCGATGTTGATAATTTTTTTATGTTAAGGCTCCCCAATAATTTTAATAGAATTGCGTATTCAAATTTTCAAAATAAAATTGTTTCAAAATATTTTTTTTCAAAACTCAATATTTCAAAAACCCTATGCTATATTTTTTTAGTCTTGATAAATAAAAGTTTCACAATATAATCTACAAGATGTGAGAAAAAATTTTTTTTATTTTACCTAAAAATAACGGTATACCCACCATACAATTGTTAAAAAATGGTTTTCGAAAATTAACAAATTATGACAAAAGCGTTGTTAAATATACATTGTATATACGAATAAGAATAACACAAAACAACCCACAAAATTAGGTAATTTTTTCTAATAAAAAATTTAAACTTTATTCCGTTGTTCGAATTTTTTGACTCTTGAAACGCAGTATTATTTTAATTGAGTTTACGAAGTTTTATCAAAATCGTTTGAGTAATTTTCGAATATAAGTACATATATGAGTTTAGTTAAAACTAAAGTTCGAATTTCTTCCCTAGAAAACTCCTAAAATATTCACAGCACTGTTCAAGTTCGTTTGTATTAATTATCTCCAATAAATCTACTGTCTGATATATTTAAACCTTTACAATCTCAAAATGAATCTTTCTAAAGTCAATTTTCTTTGACTTTCACTCATGGGCTTTTATTGATCGATAAAAATGAAAGGACAAACATTACAAAAAGAAATCAAAAGACAGTCACACATTATTATATCCCATGACAAGTCTTCAAAACGTCACAAAATAAATTCATCAAGAATAATTCATCAACGACAAGCGGCATTTCCATCTAATCTTCAATTGCAATGTCAAACAGAAAGAAACAACCCAATCACCACAACACATCACCTTCGCTAGATCGAAAGAGAAAGAGATTTAACATCAACAAACAAAAAAGAAATGAAAACAACTTTTCTGCCTCTCGCGCTTCCCAATGTACAGTTACTCGTAGTTAGCTGCAAAGTCAAAAGTTCAAACGACAATGACATTCCATGATCAATTTGACACACAAGGGCACGATCAGAATCGATGGATGGATCGATTGGTTTGCTTCGGATCGGTCTCTGTAGTATCAGTACTCTCGATCAATTGGGCCTGATGACATTCGATTTTTTTGTTTTTTTAATTTTATCTCAAATTTACTATTGGCTAATGAATTAATGGCCAAGTCATTACCAGCTGGTGACAACAAACTCTTGACGGTGGTTTCATACAAAGCGACGAAAAGCAAAGCGAGCACCAGTTTCACAAAACAAAACAACAGAAAAACCATCTCCTCTCGATTGCACGATCTCTGTTTTTCCCAGCCAAGCAAGAAGAGATGTTACTTTTGGAATCACAAGATGTCGGTCGGGTAGGTAGGCGAAAGTCTTAACGAAATTGAAAGGAAATGTGAAGAATTGCAAGAAGGCAGCATGGACAACATCCAAACAAACCAACGGAAATCGAACGTCAATTGGTAAATTTTGAAGTAATAATCAAAATGACACAAGGCACAATTAAGGGATACATTAATGTGACAGATGTGGAGTAATCATTTTGAATCAAGAGCACCTGTCACTAATAATTTGTTGCTGGCAATTTGTTACACATCGTAGATTGAGTTTTGTAAGCACTAAGTTGTCAAAAAACTATTATGTTTGCCCCTTTGAATTTTTTCGCACTTCGATGAATGGATTTTTAATACAACAATGAAAGAAGCATCTGTTCAGTTAAGCCAAGAGATAACTCACCAAATTTGTGGGGGTAATTCGGGTCATTCAGCTTGTGAGTACAAATACCTTGTGGCTTACCACTTTCAACCATTCCTAGGACTCCTAATTGTCTGCCTATTCCGAATGATCAGCACTCTTCATGACAGGAGATACTTTTGGAGAATTTGTCGATTCCTCGCAAGGGGCAGTACACCCCTGAAAAAAAACCTTATTTTGCAGTGGCTGGGAACCGAACACAAGACCTTCTGCATAACAGTCCAACGCACTAACCATTATGCCTAGGGGCAAGAAACTTAAAAACATGTTTCAAAGGCTTACGCGGGTTATATTAAATTATGGTATATTTGGGAAAGTTGTTGGTTTAAAAATTGCCTAATCGGATAGCTCCAATTAAATATCATAGAAACGAACGGTTTTGTGGCCTACTCACTGAGACTGAACGTAAATGAAAATAAAATGCACGACTGGGTCGCACGAACTTGCTCCTTCGTAATAGATTAGGAATTTTAAAAACGAATGTTATTAGAGAAAAATGTTAATATGGATAAAATTATTTTTTTTTTTTAATTCGTTGTAGTAGTTTTTTTTAACAATTTTTAAAACATTTTTAAGAAAATAATTTGATACGCCAACTTTAAGTTTTTATTATTGTACGGCGGCTAGTGGAAAAAAATAAAAAAAAAAATGTGCCAAAAATGTGTAGCAAGTATGCCAAATTCAAGGTAATAAGTCTAAATGAATGAATCGACAGTTTATTTATGATAAAGTTCAATTTTCTGTTGTCAGAGATCCTCAGAAGATCAGCAAAATAACAAATAGTGAGAGTAGGATTTGTAGTTACCGGTTGAAAGAGCGTTTACTGACGAAAAGAAAAGAACATACGATATTTTTTTCGCTATCCTCACAATCAGGAGAGAAAATATAGTTATTCTAACTGCATATTTTTTTTTTACATGTAAATTTAAATTTTTTTTTTGAGAGTCCAATTCAAAGCTTCTTTTTTCGTGTTAAGCACTGACTTTGATAAGTCATATATTTTGTGTGGTGCCATATGGGAAAAAAGTGTTTTTATTTAAAGAAAGAAAACAATCATATCTTTTAAAAAAAGTAAGTTTTTTTGCAGCAACTTGCACTTTTTCTTGCAACAAGTGTTTGTTTACGAGCATTTTTTACAGAATGTGTTCAAACAGAGAGCTTTTTGATGTTTGGTTTTCAAACTCAACAGCCCCAGTACCTGGTGTTTTGCAGTTTATGGATATAAAATTAAATATGCAATCAAATCTAGAGTCTGAAGATCAGAAAATCTTAGCAAGACACGCATCAACAACTTGCTCAGAAATAAATAAACGTTGTCACTTCCATCGCTTATACACTCGAAGACTCGGATAGTGATCTTTTTTCGTAATTTTTTATTTTTCGGTTTTTCTTTTTGTTATTACTTTTTTTGAATAATTATTTTTGTCAACAATAAAAGCATCCATTATATTTTGCAAGATCTTCTATGCGATATATTCTGTGGTCGTTGTGCTTTGAAAAAAATGTATACTTTCCTACTAACCTTTAAAATATTACAACTTTTGTATATCGAATAATCATCAAATTTTTTAAATGTTTGGCTTCTAACTAATCATTTTACAATTGTAGGCGTGACAGTGGGTGGATTTTTGTTCAAATAAATTTTTCTTATCAAACACATTAATTTTGTACATTTTTTCAATATCATACGAAAAATAAAAAAAAATCAATTTTATAGCAAAAGTGGGCGTGTCAGTGGGCAAAATTGGCGCTATTTTAACTCATAATTTCTTCACTGACCAGAATATTAATAATTAAAATCACTATCGTACTAGAAGTTTTCATGTAACCAATTTATTACCAAAAATGGGCGTGGTAGGGGGCGTGAAAATTCTTCAAATTGAGTAAAATCTCCTATTTATTACATTTAGCAACCAATTTTTGATCACAGTTATCTTACTTTTGAAAAATAGATTTTTTTCCACTACCTGCATACAATCGACGCACTGTGCGCCGTTTTCGAGAAAAATACGATATTTGACAACCATTTTTTTAAATTTTTTAACATTTGTATGGTGGGTACCTTTATTTTTAGGTAAAAAAAAATTTCTTACATCTTGTAGATTATATTGTGAAACTTTTATTTATCAAGGCTAAAAAAAATCTAGCATGGGGTTTTCAAAATATTGAGTTTTGAAAAAAAAAATTGAAACTTGTCTTAAAAATCAAAAAAAAAAATATTTTTGAAAATTTTAATACATAAATCTGTTTAAATTGCTGGCGAGCTTAAGCATAAAAAATGATCAAAATGGTAGGTACCGTTTTTGAGAAAATCAAAAACAAAAAAAAAATGGTTGCAAGGAGGGTACCCTCAATAACAATTTTTCCAATTTTTTTTGACAAAAAAAAAATAATTATAAAATTTCGAAAAAAAATTCGTATTGCAGTTAACGTTATTTTAAGTCTTAAAAAAAGACGAAAACGTGTGGGGGGAAAAAATTGAAAATGATATTTACCAAGTTTAAAGAAAATCGGCCGACCCGTTTAGGCTGTAATCGAACAGACAGACAGACAGAATCAAGAGACCCACTTTTTTAGTCTTCGCTGTCATCGTAATACGTAATGTCAACTTTGATCAAAATCTCGAGTTCGATTTTTTTTTCCGAATGCATAACTTGCCTTATAGTACCTATAAGTCGCAAGTAAAAATATTATATTATAATTGACTCCGCCATCTTGGTTTCTTATTTTCATTAAATATTTTGATTTCTAAGTTTCATAAAAAAAATTATTGAAAATGAGAATTAATTGAAAACAGCATTTCGTCCATTTTATTTTATGTATTATATGTATTTTTCAAAATGTTGCTTATATAACTGAACACAACAGATGTCGCTGTGATAAGTTAAAAGTACAAAAATAGTAAAAAGCGCTGAAATTGTTTTCCATTGAGTTTTTTGTTTTGTACAAATTATGAGGTGTAAGAGTGATAGTGTTCAATTTGTTTTATTATGACTACACTTAAAATATTTGAGCATTAAAGGAGATACCGATCAGCGTTGCCGCCAAAAAAAAAAATTTCGTGCCACGCTATTTGAAAAAACGTGCCATTTGTGACATTTTCGTGCCATATGAAAAAAAACTCAAGTTATTCTTTAAAAATAAATTTTAATTAAATAATATTACAAACAAATAACAAACAAAAAATCACTTCCTCTATTCGTGTATAGGTATTTTCCAGAAACAGGAGTTTTTGGCAAGTTCATAATAATAAGTAATAAGTGTGTATTATGTAACTACCTATTTCACATCACATGATGCATACCTATTATTATTATTTAAAAATATGAAGACGTAATAAAGCCTTGTTATAATGAGTTAAATAAATAAATTAGCTGGAGGTTTGAAATTTTGACAATTATTAGGCTAAATAATTTCATTATATGACATTATAGCATTAATTGTTTTGTATGACAGTCTGTTCTTGTTGTTTGTTTTAATATTATTTAGCCTTGAAAACACTTGCTCTGCTAATGCACTTCCGTGAGGCAAACTAAGAAGAATCAACATAAATTTTGAAATATTAATGAACATTCCTTCGTCAATATTTTTTTAATTTGTACAACTTAACCTATAGAACGTTTTTGAATCTTCAAGAATAATACTTTCGGCTAGTTCAATCTCAAAAATTTTTCTTATGTCGTCAAAAAGAACATCTTTCTCGCACTCTAATAGATGAGAAAATTTTGATACCAAAATATTGAAGTGTGGCAAAATACTTTGTATGTTTGGATTATTTTTTAAAAAAGTTCAATTATCTTTAATGCATTTAGGTAAAATAATGAAAAAAAAAAAACGTGCCATATTGAAACTTTTCGTGCCACCGTGCCACGAGAAAATTTCCGTGTCAAAATGGCACGATCGTGCCACATCGGCAAGGCTGATACCGATGCACATGGCTTCGAATATCTGAATATCGTAATGGGAGGGTAAGACTGAGCCGGGTAAAGTGTTCCACATTCATGTAGTAGGCTTTAAAAATATTCTCTGACTTTCCAAGTGCATCCGAAGTTGGGCTCGAGGGCAAATTGATGGACATTATCTTGAGCGCAAATATTACGGTTGCATTGTTTAAAGATAACGTGAGAGGGGTTAGGCTCCGCTTTAAAGACTGAAGACAGGATTGAGTTTTTGAAGCATACAAATCTATGCCGTTCTTAATCCACATCCCAAGGACGTGAATCTGGAAACGTATATGAGAAGCTGATAGTACTTTCGTCAGCAAAACAATTGAATGGATTAAAAGTTTCAGACAAAAGATCATTGATGAATAAGAGAAAGAGAGTCGGAAGCATAAGGGAGCCCTAGGGCACACTAGCATTTATTTTCTCAATGCAAATGTAAAAGAATACGACATAAAGGGAAAGAGGACATAGAAAACTTGAACGGTTCTCAACAATTAAAACTAAAAACAAAACAAGAAAATGGAATTTTAGAAAGATATACATAGTACATACATATTTCTGAGTTAACTTTGGGTCCAACAAGATTTGGTTGACCCTGCAAATAACTTAAACTCGAGTCAACTCAGATGTTCAGAAGCAGTAGAGAATTAACTTTAACTTGTCAAAAATCGAAATGTGACAGTATGAAAATCTACCTTTCGATACTGTTTTTAATCACCTGTCAGAGATTCGAGTATGTGTTGAGTTATTCCAGAGTTAAGTTACCAAATTTGTTGAGATATCTCGGGATCTAAATAGGATGAAAACATGTTTAAGGGGTTAGCTCGGGTGTAACTTCGAATCTACGATGATCTCAAAGTAATTGTTCACTTATATGATGATATTTATATTATCGGAAGATTCAAAAAGAGCTGCACATAGATTCTTCATCGGGATCGATTGGGCGAATAAGAATTTGAATAAGGAAAGAAAAAGTAGATGTCGCCATCGTCTTCGAGGAGAACATTCAACCTGGTTAGTGGAGTTAAATGCCTAAACTTACTACGATCAATATTAAAAATATATTTGGTAGCGGAAAAATTCACGGGAATTTTCAGTTTTATCTAGCAGACAGCAATGTAGAAGAAGAATAACGAAAAAAAGGGCAGCTCAACCGATAATTCTGGAAACCTCATTCTAGGTTAAATGTTATTACTGAACGAAACTGCGGTGTTCTCAACACTCACATACACCTATTATGCATCCAATGGTCCAACTTCTGAAACCCGTTCAAAACTTACGAATAATTGTTGAACCCTTGCACAAGAATAGTGACTTTGTAGATGGAAACAGGACAACAATTAACTGTATTTGATCTACCTCGAATCAGTGAAGGTAAGGGGCAAAAAGAAAGTATAAGGAATACTTCGGTGTTTTGAACTAACTTGCAAGAGTCAAGAAGAGATGGTTTTTGAAATACTATTAAGCGCATTTTTTCGGGAAATGACGTTGAAGTTCACAACAAAAAGAATATCGCCGAAAAGGACGCTTGAAGACCAGAAGACCAGATACCCGTAGCCTTGTTAGAATATTGAATCAATATCACAGATTTTCAAAATGTGGATTTATTGCTTTATTGTTCTTTTCATTCAGACAATTAACAATGCGATTGTATGTATGTATCTACTTTCTTAAACATTTTTGAAATTACACTGGATTCGGTTTAAATAGTCCAGAAATGAACCGGGTCTTTTTCACGTCCGCTGTTCGGGCGAAGTGATTTCCGCCAAGCTCCAGTAGGACACCGTTCATTCTGGACACACCGAAAACATTCAAAGATCTTTTTTGAGACTTAGCGGTGAAAGTCAGAACTCGCACTTCTAAGCATTTGCAAGCAACCAGTTCTGTTCGAATAATAGAATCTTTTTCATATAGTGAGGGTTAATATTAAACCATCCTGGACTCGCATAGGTCAGAAAGACCGGGGGGGGGGGGGGGGGGAAGGGTATATGATCTCCGTTTTTCCCTCTCATTATGATTTACAGAAATTCAAAACAAATGTGCATCGATACTTTTTGTTTAATCATTTCCATTTCCCTTATGCTCAGACTATGTTCTTTAACATATTGAGAGTATTCATATTCATGTCTCTTGAGTGCGCGTGAATTATAACAAATAATTAAATTTAACAATCAAATTCAAATTATCATGAACAGAAAAAGATTGGAGAACAATCTTCTACTTTGCCATCCGCAGCCAGCTTCTTTTTCGAATCAAAATTTTGGTCGATTGATGACTGTCAAACATTTCTGATCTTTTCACATACGTTTTCTCCACAAAACACAAAATTCAAAATGTAAAATATGGTGTACCCACGTATAATTTGGTGTGGAACGTATTTACAGGAAGTGAGGCTTAAATTTGTTCCTAATCCCTAATCTCAGATTGCAAATCGGAGTTAAAAATTTTAATTGGTTGTTAAAATTCCACAAGACAACACATTCCAGTGAAGGCATCTAAATTGGAAATTCCATAAGCATACCATAAATTCAGAAGCTTTATTAGAAGCCCCCCAAAGCCAAACAATGTCAAACAAAGATTTCACTTGTCCACCGCCATCATCATCATCATCATGGGCTGATAGGAAGTTAAACTTAAGGCTATGATGCCAAAGAAGACTACTACCTCGACGACGACGCGACGTTAAACAAGAAGAAATCCCAGACGAAGAGTTTTCGGAATCTAAACATTCAAGCTATATAGAAGATGAGATGTTGATGATGGAAAGTTGTTTGGCCACTTTTTATTTTTTCTGTAACTTCTTTCCTATTTCACCAAACAAACTATTAAATGTGCGATACACATTGTGGCCTGTTGCTGGTTAAGGTTTGGGTCTGTTTTAATGATTGCACGTGTGTAGGCCCAAACTAGGCAACCCGTGATGAAGATGATGATGGTGGAACAATTTTTCTGTTTGATACACCAACAACAACGACAAACATAACTTTTGCTTCCAAGCTGTTTGAATGGGAAGGAAGTGGTGTTGTCGATTTGATTCGATGCATGCAACGACGAACTCCACCTTGCTTTTGGCGGAAGACGAACGAAAGAAAGACTTTTTCCACTTTCCGTCTATGGGGCCATTTAATTTGAGCACACACACACTCTCAGTAAGACTCCTCTTAAAAACCTAGACCCAAGCCTCAAGATTCGTGGTCAATGGTTAATGCTAATGTCGATTGTTTAGACGAGGAATTCATTGCTGGCTCTGATAGAGAGTGCAGAGATTAAAAGGTAGGTAGGTGTCAACTTTCTCATTTCTTCGGTTACAGGTGTTTTTTTTTTTTTCTAAAGATAAATCTATTTTGCTTTTTGTTTCTTTTAAAGACTACGTGAGATGGTTGGTTATTGGTATTTTTTTTTATTTTCCGCTGATGGGGTTTTGAATATTTTTAAAGGTTTTTGACACATGCATCTCATTATATATTTTTGTTTAGTGTTATTTTGAGATTTTTGTCGCACATTGAAGCATACAACATATGACTATTAACTTTTAGTGGAATTCCTTTGTGATTTTCTTTTGAAGAAAACAAGAAGAAAGCAATGTGTTGGTATGAGAAATGCAGTAACTTAATGCATTCAAAAAAATTTTAACAGAACTTATGAATGGAACTACTGTTTGAGTAATTTGTTTGGCACTAATTAAAAAGGCACACCTTTTTTGTGTACTTTAAGCCGATTTGGAAAGTTCTGTTTTCTATAATTGGCTATTTAAGATGTTTTTTGGGGTAACTTTGTGTTTGTGGTGATGATGATTGAGGGTCGTTTTTATGTGAAATACATTCTTAAAATTAAGAACTTACAAGTATGGAAATAAAGTTGAAAAATCTTGAACATTGAAGCAAATTTAATCACGTGAACGGTAATCAAATTTGAAGCTTAGAACATTTCCTAAAAATACGATTCAGCTACTACTTCTTTCTGTGAATGATTATTTTGGAAATATGTATTTAATTCTAATTTAAGGATTTGAAACACATTGGGATCCATCAGTCAGTCAATCTTTTTTTCTAACTGAATCTCCAGTAACGGAAATATTTTCTCTTCATGAGGTAAGCTTTGATGCGGCAGAGAAGACCAGGTGGCTACTACGATGAAACCTAGAGCTACGTTTCTTTAGACTACTAACGGCGAATGACCCTGCAATAAATGTGTTTTTCAACCAAGGCGATCTTAAAAAAACCAGCGGAAGAATTATCTAGATGGAATCAGAAATAGCGTCTTTAGTTCCATCAGTTAGGTCGAACAGCTTGGTGTTCACGATACCTCAGCTTATCTGACAGGTTTTTGAAAAATTGCTGTGCCGAATGAAGCTTTTATATCCCAGTGGTGGATTACTGGCAGCTGATTATACGGCCAGTATAGAAAGGGCCCTATCCCATCCCCAGGGTCTTCTGTCATCGGGTTATCTTCCCTACCACTTAAATTTGTAGGTTATAAAAAAGATGATAGTGATGCACCAATATAGCACGATCCGGAACTTCCAATAATAACGACGTGAGAGTAGGTATGTACCTGGAACGTGAGAACAATTCACAATCCTGGTGCTACTCGATAGCTTGAATCTGTCCTCATGCGGTATGAAGCATACGTACAAACATTACTGTAATCCAGAAGACACTATGGACAAGACAGCATGATGAAAAGAAAAAAATTGTAATATTTATCGCAGCTGCGAAAAGACTGCGATGTTGGAATACGGTTTTGTCGTTGGGAACCGGATTAGATGCAAAATGATTGAATTTAAGCCAGAAAGTGAAGTTCTTCGGAGAGTCTGTCCAAAATTGTGCTCAAGTCGGAAATTTGGAGGATAAGTTGGTAAGCATAGCCACCACAAAGCGACAGATACCGGCTTCCGACTGACAGATTCTGTCGCAGCTAGTTAATACGGTAAAACGGTTATAAGTAGCACTAGGTTTCCAATGTTAAGTATCCACAAGGCAAACCGGCACTTCTCATGCAGCACTCAAATGGATCATTTGCTAATAGACACAATGCACAAATCAGACATTAGACGTGTATTCAGTTTAGGACCAAACGTCGACTCTGACCGTTTCCTAGTCGATGAAAAATTCCGAGCTCGACTGTCGGACGAAAAGAAATTGTAAACCGCCCAGCAGAAGAAATTCGACTTTGGACGCCTAAGCACACCTACTGTTGCCAGAATCTATAGAGAGCGCCTGAATGAGAACCTCTCCCCTGCAGACTCACCTACCACAGACGCCTACAATCGATTGTCCCAGTACCGGGATATCATTAAAGAGCCAGTCGATTCCACCTAAGGACCCTTAGCCACAACTGCGAATATGCTGTAGCGCAAAACAAGGGCAAGAGAAAAAGAGTATCGAGCAAAAAAATCAGAGAAGATTTTGCGTAGAAAGAAGAATGCGTTACTAGGCATTGTGCCAACTAAAGAAGATCGAACAGTCTTACGTTAGAAACAATTAGTTATTTAATAAAAAAAGGGACAGGCTGCTGGTTTCAAGACCGAAACGCAATCTCTTCGAAACAGCCAATGTAACCTAGTCACAGAACCACAGAGAAGAATAGATGCCTTTAAGCAGTATTTCCACCACCAACGAGTAATAATTCAAGGAGACAACCCCATTTAAATCGATGAAGAACCAGTTTTAACACCCAGCTAAGAAGAGATAGACTAAATTACATAAGACGCTTAAGACCAAAAAGTCCTCAGAATTCGATGACTTAGCTGCTGGATTATGTCCCTCTAGATCGGCCATATACCAAATCTCCTCATTCTAGGAAACACTGGAAAACACCAACAAATTTCAACTCATCATTTTTTCAAAGACTTGTATGGTGATGGCGGAATCCTCGGGATCCTGGGAAAACTGATGAAGCTGTGTCGCGTTTAAGTATCAAGCCATTACGGTTGCAAGAACGAATGGCCCATATGACTGGAAGCAGTGCCCTCGGGAATGTAGAGGATGAAAAGCTACCGTTTTTAAGCTGCGACCTTTCATCGATGGGAAGCAGCCGGAGTAACAGTAGGGTACTAGAGAACCATGGGTCCGGCAATTTCACCTACTTTTTTGTACATCGACCTTTTCTATATATTTTTTTAAAATTTGTTTCAAACACGATACTTAAGGGTAGTCCCCACAAAACTTTTAAAAAAAGCTTATTTATAATGAAAATCGTTCTAAAGATGTACAAAAAATTTACAAAAAATGTGACAAACGCTAACAAACGTGCTATCCAGTCGTTCATTTAATCGAAATTTTTGTTTATTTCATGTTATATATACATCGTATTAACATCCTCGCAAGCTTCTCGAGACTCAAACCAACTTGAAATGTTAAATAAAATTCGTCGAAAAAAAAAAGAAAAGTATTTCTGATCACGAAATCCTAGATAAATAAACAAAACACCTTTGCACCCATTCTGTGTTGCAAAAACTTTCACTAGCATGTGAAATGGCTCTTTTTTTTCTCTGTTGTGTATTGGATCTGCAATTATCACCAACATACTAACAAAAAATAAATTAAAAAATCCCAACAGCGAAAAACAATCTAAAGATACAAATTGTTTTCATCTGACCGACAGATATGTGCGCACACGCAAGACTTTTATCAATGTAATATATGAACAGGGTCGAACTTGGTCCGATTGGGAGGAGGGGGCGATTTTAATAGCTGGATCAAAATGTGTCCAACTTTTACTTTTACCATTTTTTTTGTTGGTTATTTCAAAAAACTCTGTTGGCACAATTTACAAAAATTCTCAGACCTTAGTTGAATGTAAGGACAGGGGTTTCGTTTTCAACATGCTTCTTTTTTTAAGAAAATTGTTGAATTTTATATTAAAATCGAGAGAATTTGGTGATTCTGAAAAAGGTACGGCTTTTGAGTTGGATATAAAGCCTGAAAGTTTTATATACATATGTCGCATTTTGACAAACCTTTTCATATTTAGGTAATTTTAAGTCAATATCCAAATAGTTATCAATATAATGAAATATCAAACTTTTACATAGATATTTTCTGGAATCCAATTTGGCGCCCTTATCTCATCATCCCTTCGCTTATCTTCTAAGCCGGCCCTGCTCATTTTGTGCACTTAAGTTTTCACTCTCGTATACTCTCTCAAATAAATGTTTGTTCATTTTTATGTAGTTAAATGTATCTACCAGAATATGGCGAACACACAAAGAGCGAAAATAAAATCTAATTGAGTTCATAAATATAATTTTTTTTTCTTTTGCTCACATTTTAAGATATTCACATAGATCTATCTATTCTCGTACATTTATGGAGAAATATTTCGCTTAACTAAACAAAAAAAAGATTAAATTATTGCACGAATAGTGAGTCGCGTAATAATCGTGATTTTATCAAGATCCATTCAGTCAGTTAGACAGACAGAAGATATATCAAGACTTCGCGTAGTCGATGCGTTGCTAGATCGCGCTCTGTCAAAGTGATAAAGAATAAAATAGATAGATGCGTGCGAAATGCCAATTAAGCATTTAATTTACGTAGATTTCAATTTAAAAGTTCATCTCGATTTTATTTGATTAAATTGGCCTTTTTTGTTGTAACTAGAGTGTTGACGGCGAAAGTGATAAATGATGATGCTTACCTGAAAAGAGAATTAAAAGAAAATCGAGTTTTAGTATTAAATTGTGCCCTGGTTTTGTTTTATAAAATAAAAATTATTTGCTGAGAATGAGGAAGCTTTAAATTTGGGTTAGACTCTTTGATGTGTGCCAAGTAAAAAGTAGAATATACAGTTTAATTCTTAATATTCTGCATACTCTTGGACAAAGCTAAGAAACTTTTGACAAAATAAAGAGGGCAAAACAGTAAAGTATAGACTTTCAAAGTACATTAGGTATCTCTAAAAATACAATTTCTGAAGAACTATAATACAAACAATGCCGCTAAATGGAGCACAATATTAAAAATTTGATATTTATAAAAAAAAACTGTTTTTACTTAGCGCTGAAATGCTAAACAAAAAAAGTTGTGTGTACTAACGTACGCGCGGTAGAAGTAAAACTTCTTTTCCCTCAAGCAAAGCCTCTGTAAGATTCTAACCTATAAACGTACAAACATTCTACAAACATGTCGCCGTCTTTGACCCTCAACGCCGGAAAATAAGTTTTACTTCAAGAATGGTTTTCTATCTATCGATTAAGTTCAAAATTATAATACTAAACATTTTTGAGTATAGAATATTTGCCATCGTGAATTTTAATTAGGTAGATCTCCGGCCGCCATTTAATATTAAATTCATTTTCTGACGTCATATTCAGATTTAAATTTGGGCGCCATTTAAAAGAAATTATTCTACCCAATCTTATTTTGGTTTACTTAGGACTTATGTTAAAGTTAATTTAATTATTATTTATAAGGTGAAACCATTTATTCAGCAAACTAACTTCGGAAGCGACATCTTAGCAAAAATTCAAAATTTCGTTTTGTACTATTTTTGCAGTTATAATGGTTAACTGCATTAAAAGTTCCTCTTAAGGAAATGAAATGAATCTAGATTTGTCGAAATTGAAATATTTCTCCGTCAAAAGATCGAATATTTTTTTTTACTTCCAACAACAAAAACTTGTTTTCCAATTTTCAATGGAATCTTCCAAATTCAAAATACATGACAGAATAAGCATATGCTTGGACACTATTTAGTTTTCTTACCCTTTTCCCATTAATCATTTACGAATAAATATAGTTGTTCTGAAATTAACAATATTAAAAATTTAATATTCAATATTTCACTAAAAAAATTGAGTAAATGTATTTTACCCGGGCGCCATTTAAAAATTAGAGTTGTTATTTTAAAATAATGTTTTAATTCCAAATGATTTTTATAAAAATCGTCCCGCGCGAACTACCAAACAGTAAGGAATTGAATTGATTGTAAGTGCTTATGATAGGTATTTTCTTTTAAAGCTTTTTGGTAAACAATGAAATACAAAGAGTCTAAAATATTCTTGGCAAAAATAATACACATTTTCAAAATCAGAAAACATTAACTGAAGAGGAGGGTCTTAATTTCTTGGGACACCTTGAATGAGTTGAATCAGTTTAAAACAGACAAATTAAGTCTTCTCAGCTTAAATAGTTTATCAATATATTATTTGGTAATGATATTTCAGAACGATACTAGACAAACCATTATTTTTTGCTTAAAAAAGCTTCGTCTTTCAGTAACATAGATAGATAGACTGTAGTATCCTTTGGGGTAATGGTCATGATGAAGGAGGTCTGGGTTCGATTCCCAATCGTGGACACTAAAATACAACAAAAACTCGGAAAATTTGACTTTTGAGAGAAAGTGACAAATAGTTCAAGAGGATCTACTGTCCTGGAAATTGCTTCTCATCTAAGGACTAGCATGGAATTGTAGGTCCTATCTATTGTTATCCCTGGTTCTTAACAAGCGATTGCGCCTAAAATTTATATTTACAAAATTATGTGTTTTTAAATTGGTATTTCGACAACCAATAAAGCATGGTCTAACAGTCGCCTGACATAGACCTTTTCGTACAAGAAACCGCAGCATATAGAGCCCTAAGGCTAAGCCAGACTGATACCTGAAAAAACAGCGCAACAGAACATGCTCAAATTCTTCAGAAATATTTGGGTGAGTATCATTACAGATTATACAACACCCGAACTTGACTTTTATAAACCATTCCAAACTGCCTTTCCAAGCAGAGAAGAATGGCTGAACAACCAACCCTACGCCAGTGGATCAGCAATAGCAATCTATACTGATGGCTCTAAAATGGACACGAGTGTTGGTGCAGGCTTTTATTCAGAACCTCTTGAGCTAAACAACTCACTTAGACTCCCAGATCATAACAGTGTCTTCCAAGCGGAGGTCCTGGCAGTGACAACAGCTACTAGACAGGTATCAATGATGGCGATACCACGGGCTGACATTACCTTTTACATTGACAGCCACTGTGATAAAATCGAAGCTTGTCTCTTGCTGCCGCGAAGAGCTTAAGGTTCTTGGCACGCAGCACAATATTAGACTCTGCTGGGTACCGGGACACAGCGGCATACCAGGTAATGAAAATGTCAATGAGTTGGCAAGACAGGGATCAGCCCTTGACGGTGGTCAGGCAGAGATGGTAAGTATCCTATTCTGCAACATTAAACAGAAAATTTCAGATTAAATCCTAAAAAAATCCAATGAAAGGTGGAGTCTACTTGACACTTGTGATACTACTAGGAAAGTATGGCCTTGTTTTAACAAGCAGAGGACCGACAAAATTATGCAACTTAGTAAAAAGTCCCTTCGCTCTCTTACGAGAATTATCACCGGACATAATTTACTGAAATATCATAAATTCAAAATGAAACTTAGTACAGATGACCTATGCGGAGGATTGTGATTGCCCTTCACTATGCCACCAGAGAAGGAAATGGCTTGGTAGTAACTTCTTTGACAATCTAGAAAATCTTTCCAATATTTCAGGAATTTACATATTGAACTTTGTCAATGCCTCAAAATGGCTTGACTGATTAACAGAATACATAGGTTTTTATCAGAAAAGAGTGATTACAATCACGGGTAACACAATGGATCTACATTGATCTAAGTGTGACAATAACGATATCAATTGTCAGCCTAACAACCTAACCTAACCTAACAGTCGCCTGTCAATCAATTTTATTTAATATACACTTATGTTAAAATAGAGTTTCGTTAGCCTAAAAAGGCTTCAAGCTTCGATTTTAGTAGTTTCTATAAATTTATTTAACGATTAAGTTTAATACTTTCGTCAAGAAGCCCAAGAGTGGAACTCGGTTAATATACTATCAGGTCCATATACTTTTTTGTTTTTGAGACGATTGATCGCAGTTTGGATTTCTGTTGTCTACTGATACGAAAGTTGGTTTAAGATACTTCTGTAAGATCAACAATTTGTAGTCCAAATGGGTGTTATTTCCAAACAACAGTTAATTTTAATTTTTATCGTCATTCAGCAAGGCAAAAATGGTGATCAATTGATAACGATAAAGTGCCACCTACAATTAGTGTAATATGATTATTTGGATGATAGCTTATTTGGATATTCGAAACAGTTCTTTAATATTTTTGTCAACAAGAGGGCCTCCTATGTTCCGTTATCATGTTTAACGCTTGTTTCAGTTTCCAAGAATTCGCTATGGATTGCTCTTTAAACCGGTGGTGCGGTCTTTCTTGTCATCACCAAATTGGTAACCTGGATAGGAAAACTATGTTGGCTGGAGAATTGTTGTCTGTTAGACGACTTTTTTTGATTTTCCGGAACTGACATCTTTGTACAACTCATTGAGTTCGCGGTTGTTTATTTTTTCCTTTACGCGATCCTCGGACACTCGGCTCTTTTAGAGCATTTTAAGGCTTTGTAGAGTTTTGCAAAGCATATTTTGTAATCCTACGGACTTCTGATTTCGAGGACCACCATATAGAGCTCCTGACGATGTTTGCTATCAGATTTGGCTTACTATGGTGTTGAGTCGATAATTCTCGCAGTCGACAGAATCACCTTCTTTGCAGATGGAGCATAGATATTTAGCTAATAGTCCATATATTAAGCATGTTACCTTCCACCCATGATTCGATGCAATATTTTTAAAGCTAAAAATTTAGATTTTTCATCAATTTAAAATATTGGAGAGATCCCGGGGTCTGTAAAGATTTTCTAATTTTTTTGAAACCAGTTTTTTCAATTAACTTCACACACTCTCAAAGTTGATCTTCTTCTGTTACCGCAATTTTTAGTATTCAGATGTGTTCGATTCTCTATTTGCTGGCCCGAAATTGATGATGCCAATTTTTTGTTTTTGTTTTTTTTGTAGATACAATTTTTAATGTTCAAAAATTAACCAGATTTATACAAAATTTTATAAAATTTATTAATAGCTAAATCAAAAACAAAACCTCAAAACAATCAACAGCCTTAAACTGTCCATAGCTTGGTCTGTATCATGGGCTATTCCCCATCTCTAATGAAACGTCAATTTCTGTCCTGTCAGAATCGATACAGGCAAGTGCAATATAATGTGTTACATATCATGTTTGTAAGATATATTGTTGCGCGTTGGCAGAACTGACTTCTTTAACCTTATTTGTCATTGTTAAACAAGAGTAATACAGTATTATTTTTCATTGCAAAAACCAAAAAAAAATGAACTAACTAAGGAGAAAAAACAAACTCAACATCTGTTCATTAAACGTAACTTCAACTTCATCTATACAGTAACCCAGCCGCCATTCATAAAGCACACTCGGCACAAGTCCATTCATTGCAAACACACAACTGCCAAATACAACATTTTCCTGCTTTACCATAATCCATAATGCCTCACGCGGCAATTCCTCTTTGCTAAAGTGTCATTTGTTCCACTTAAGACTTAAGTTGTAAACTGACTCTGACTTCGACCGTCTTAAGCGGGACTCCCTTGCAACTCCGGAGCAGAGTTGCAAAACTTATTCCAAAACACACTCTATACTCATTATAGAAAGTGTACATAAAGATCCATTTCCTGGACAAAGATGCAGAGAAGATTGACCTCTCTACTTTGCCAAGCCTAT
The DNA here is from genome assembly GCA_911387755.1 of Chrysotoxum bicinctum. Classification (NCBI taxonomy): domain Eukaryota; kingdom Metazoa; phylum Arthropoda; class Insecta; order Diptera; family Syrphidae; genus Chrysotoxum; species Chrysotoxum bicinctum. The sequence continues at coordinate 97,076,824 of OU426990.1, read as the reverse complement.
AGGCATATAATACTCCCTGTCACTTCTTCGGTGAGTGTTACGAATCTTAGAAAAACATGTCACGTGTAGACACGCAATCATACCATCACATTTCCCCACAAGCTTTATCCAATAATAATAATAATATTAAATGGGAAATTGGATCAGAAGCTTGGTGCGTCCCGCTGCTGCTGATCTTTTGCGATTATGATGTGGGGGCTTGTGAGGCTTGATTTCTTATTTCATTCATGATGCGTATTTCTATGCCTACTCGCACCAGCCATTCCTTGCTTCATAGCTAATCGCTGCGATACGATGTACACTGCGACTTATACCTGATTCATGGCACAACCATGGCATACCGTCGTAATTCCATTTTGGAGAAGAAACTTAGATGCCAGCCATCAGCACTCCTTAGAAAAGCGGTGAACCAGTAAACAGTTATTATTGTCTTATACAGTTCGGCTTTGGCAATCTAAGATACGCAAGACAATGGATAATAAAAATTGTGTGCGTTAGGCTGTTGCTTCTGCAAGGCAACATAAGAGTTATGTGGGGCGGAGTAGGTAATTTAAGGAGCCCTGGTAGTCTAGGGGCCCTTTTTTATAAAAAAAAAAGTTACCAGTCGGTAATTGAATAAGACTGTCATAACTACGGCATGAGAAAAAAAAACTTTCAGAGCTTTGACAATTTCAATTTTGCGGACAACTTCAAGTTTAATAGCAAATTTCGTGTTACTTAGTCATTTTCCTATTTTTGTATATAGAAATATTTGGTCCCTCTATAATAAATCCTGATCAAGCTGCCTAGCTTGGCAAAGGGTAGATGGTGTCGGATGATCAATATTTTTGAACTTAATCTAAACTGGATGACTCTCTGAAAATGTCCACAATTTCCCATATCAGTTCCATCCACAGGTTCATACGAGTAGTGGTATCAAAATGGCGCACCTCAGCTCTAATTGGGCCACAGGGCTAGATCGGCTCGGTGGTCGCCATTTCTCCCTACCTACCAACCTTCTAGAGCAGTAAGAACCATTATAAGATATTAATGTTAATCCACCGCGCCTAAAAGTAATTCACTATTATTTTAGTTTTTTGACAATGCGGCCCTGCAATCTATTGTATCTTTTTTGAGTTTATTAAAGTACCAAAAGAGATACTTACGATCTATATGGAAACCTAGCCAGCTAGCGTCGCGTCGTTGTCGGTCGTCGAGCTGGTTGAATGGTTAATCATTGTCGGGCAGTGGGTTTTTGGGATACAAATGTCCCGTACTTCGTATGAGTAACGATCTTTTGTTTGTTGTTTGGGATTGTCGTGACCTACCTAAAAACAAAACGAAAAAAATGAAAACAGACTAAGAAGTAGTAGTACCCTATAGACCGGACTGGAACTGGTGCGGCACCGCCACCGCGTGCTATGACTGCAAATTAGATTGACCACCAGAAGTGTATACGCTCTCAAGACTAACGACACATGGTTTAAAGGTGCGGGGATTGAGATTAGGTTATGGAATGTAAAAAGTTTTTTTTTTTTGATAATGGTACCTACTTGTTGGAATGTTGAAAAGATTCGGTAGCATTTTTTTTTTGTTTAGGGAAATATGGTTCACCGAATTTGGGTGGATATAATAGTTTGGTTGATTTCCAAAGTTCTGTCGTTTTTTTTTCGTGGGCTTTCTCAAAAGTAATTTTGTATTTTCTTTGCCTTAGAGTAAATAACTTTAAAAAAATGAATGAAAATCGGAGTGATTTTTTTGTGGAATGACAAGGGGCCAAAATTAGGTTTCCAAAATTCGGTATGTCGGTTCGTATTGTATTATACACATCAAAGGAAGGTAAATCATCCTTCTAAAACACCATCATCAATAAACTAATGTTTTACGCCTCAGTATACTTCGTCGTGTCACAATTTTTCCAATCGAATTAACTGAGAAGCTTAGAAGAAACTGGAACTTCTTCCGACAAAAGAGCAGTAGAGCATTTTTTCTTTGCAAAATATTGCACAATGATTTTTTTTTTTGAAAAACTAGATATACGCGAAAAAAAAGGTTTGGGACCTTGATGTTTTACATAGAACCTATGTACATTTTCCTAATAATACAAGCACTAAAGGGATTATGAATACCATTAAAGTATTTGAGCATAGTACGAGGACTAAAAAGGAGATACTGATGCAAATTGATTTTCAATGTATAGGTATCACAAACGGAGGAATATTGAGCCAGGTAAAGCATTCCACATTCGTGTTGGATCTCTTAAGAAAGAATCTCTGAGTTCAAGAGTACGTCCGATGTTGGGCTCAAGGGTTAACTGATACGCATTTCCTGAAGCTTGAGTACCGTTGTTCCTTTGGCAATTCAGCAACGAAAGAAATTGATAGTTTCGCAAATAGAAAAGCTTTGGATATATTATGTTTCCAGAGAGTTTTAAGCCTGCTATAGATCTGTTGGGACTTGTTTATTTGAACTATACTCCTGAAACTCATGAACTAAGGGCCTTGGGACCTGTAACAGTACGGTACCGTATGAAAAGTCGAGAAAAAAAATATTGTTTTGGGACTTCTGATTAACCAACTTTTTGTTTTTAAAAAAAAACTATTAGCTTATACTACTACCTAAATAACAGAAATGGACTTCTGAAGAAAGCGATCAACAATCCGATTTTATATTTACATTTACATATACCGGCGATCTGATTGTTATTCTAAATCAGACAATTGCGAATGCTTATGATGATATTATCGCGTACAGAACAGCTCCAAAAGCGTAGGTCGTAGGAATTCTTTTTTTCTTCGGCAAGATTCAGCTATATTCTGATGGCTATAGTTAAAAATTAACTTTTACACTTCAGAAACTGTTTTGTTAAGAACTTTGTTGCTTATACTTGGTTACGTGAAAATTAGCTCAAGCTTAATTGATCGAGAATTTAAATATCGCTTTACACATTAGCCATAAGACCAAGGCTATATGAGCTTTTTTCCAAACGAAACTGTTATTTAACAGCAGGATTACAACTGGATTACACAGAACAGCAGGTCATACACGAAATCATCTTAACCATGTTTTTTTTTTTAAACAGGGTCAACATCAACAGAATATATAAATTTCTATTAAAAGAAAGAATTCAGGGTCACTGTATATGAGCGATAGCGGAGTAGAACAGCTATATTTTTTGGGACCCATTATCCTATAGGATATATACGTATACGTAGCAATATATTTATGGGAGTATATCTACTGCTTAGCAGATTTATGATTTATTCTACCCGATGATCTCCTTTATTTAAGCTTGTAGATATGCGACTCCTTTACACTTCAGATAACCTAGGATAAGTCGGATGAAGGGCACGTTAGCAGTTACACTTAGAGTGGCACATACAAATTTGCAACCCCAAAAATGGTTGCAAATAAGGCTAAATGACTCCAGCGGTACGGCCCATTGTATTTCATGGGCAGAAAAATATCAATATCTTTCCTGGGTGGGGATTGTGAGCAGGAACGGATGCGACAATTTTCTGCCAAATCTAAACGGATAAGATGAGATGCATTTTTGCATGACAAGAGATACAATACAGAAACAACAAAAAACGACTTCCTTAATGAGGTTTGCATAGCAAAGGAGGAAAACCAATTTGTAAATAATTAAAGTAATATCGCACGATTTTTTTTTTTCAAAATTAGTTTGGCAAATCAAAATACCTATTTGATTTTCAATGCTTGATAAGAAATCTAATAATTAAAAGCGTGGGTTACAAATGTTCTGTTTAAAAAGTGGACTTTATTTCTTCACAGTGTAAAACCAAGCGCCTAAGTGGACAGCTTAGTTCTTCAGTTCTTTTTTCACTGCAACGTTAGAAAAGTACTTCTTCCATGATTCGAACGGTCGCACATAGGAGTATTTGCACCGAAAAGTTTGCTATAGCGGAACCTAAATATACATGGGTCAACACACTGTAGTTTTTTTTTTTTTTTTCATCGTGTTTTGTGATAAACTGAGTTTAAAGTTAACAGTTTGGATGTTTTTGCATTTTTTCTTTGCATGTATCTATGTATGTATGTTATTTCGTTAGTGCTCTTCTATAAGTGATTTCAAGTTGTGATATAAAACTTTATTTTTTTTAATGGAGAGTTCTACTGCGAGCATGTATTGACAATAAAAATAAATTTTTGGAAATCTTATCTAAATAAATCTAATAATTTTAATATAGTATACCGTGTTATTCTGTAATGGTTTCTGCTTAATAAGTTAGATTAAATATTTGTCTTTGTAATACAATAAGATTTGGCTGCTACTCGTACTAGCTGCTATCCCAAATTTTATGAAGATTTTAGTTTTTCGATATCGTGTGAAAAAAAACACTCATACGCCATACAACGGTTTTAATGATTAGTTACTGCAATGTTACTATACTGTTTTTGTCTGTTTTCGAGATAAAAAATACACTGGGATACGTTTTTAGTGTAGCAAAAATGTGAGTTGGTAAGGGATTGGAGGCGGAAAGCAAGGCAAAAAGTCAAGTTACGAATTTTTATCGTGTTCATGTCGTGATTGTTTTTTGTGTGTAAAAGTAAGCATTTAGGTGATTTTTTAATAGATAGCATTTTTTTGGATCATCTGGTTCGAGAGTTGTGACTAAACAATATTTCTTTAAGATAATGGAAGAAAGTGGAGAGGTTGCTATAAACGAAAAATTAATCTTTTTAAAGAAGCAAAGGTGATTAGCCTCTAGTAGAAGAAAGGATTTGTTTTTATAGAGCAATAAAGCGTGGCTTGAAGGGACTTTTACACTTCCAATTATGATTGTCGATCAGCAGGGCGACCTTGAAAGTCATTTGAAGAATCGAGTCTTCACAGAAATTTTTAAATCTCCTGGAAAAGCACAAAAGTACAAAGAAGCATATTTTAACAGCCTAACAGATAAAGAAGAAAAATTGTCCATACTAAAAGCTCTTTCTATGTTCATTGAAGCCGGACTATCCCGAAAACAGTATACTTCAAAAAGCTAAAAAGGATTGATATCCAATAGAAGAATGGGTTACTATTTATAACGGAAACATCAGCTGAAATAAATCTGCAGGATTTGTTGGATCACACTGCAGTTAGACTACTCAAGTTTATGCAGGAAGTTGTAAGTAGTCTTAATGAAAATGAATGTCAATCTCTTGAACTCATTACCAAATGGGCTTGTGACGGATCCCAGCAAAGGCAATACAAACAGACATTTGAAAACAGCTCTGAATCAGATGCGTTTATATTTAAAAGTTCACTTATTCCTTTGCGGTTGGTTAGTGTTTCAAAAACCATCTGGCAAAACCCAACTCTATCTTCTTCACAATTTTGCCGACCAGCAAACGAAATCAGTCAAAAATATATTAACTTAATAAGACTGTAAAAAGTTTGACCACAGAAGTGAAGCATACATTGCTTTTTACCATAGTCGATGGAAAAATTATCATAGAAAATGCCCTTCTTCCAATTGTACAATTTGGACACGTACATCGAAAACTTCTTCGTTGTAATTGAGTTTGAAAAGCGATGTCGTCAAATGCATTCCCAAACCTTCCAATTGGAAATAAGTTTCTTTAAACCTTTGAAAGAGACTGCCATTTTAGGTTATTGTGGTTAAGGAATTGTTTGCAATTTTAAGCCTTCGAAGAAGGAACTATATCCCTATATTAGAGCTAGTTTCACCGCCTGTATCTCTACGGTTTACCAAGGACAACTTAAGCTAATATACTTGCAGCCTAAGCTAAAACTAATTCAATATTACGCGTATCAATATTCTCATCAATAATTAACAGGCCAAGCAAAACCAAACTAAGTATTTTGAAGTGAACAAGCCAAAACTGACTGTACCTTATCTATCGCTTAACCCTCACAGAACATTCCCTGTCTCCGTTTACATTATTTGAAATCTATACAGTACTTCGATTTCTTATCCGAAGATCTCTCTAATTGAATCTCCACCAAATCTAAAGTGGATCACATAAGTTGCTTTTGTTGTCTCCTAGATGCTGCGTCTTTCCCATTTCGGTATCACCAGAGATTTAAACCAAAAAAAAAAGTATTCATTTGCCAATTGAGGAGATGTGTTGCCAGCGCTCTAAAGGAAATCTCTCCGCTTAACCCCTGGTCTTTTCTTCAATTGAAGCTAACTCACAATTTGTTGTAGGCTGTTTCGGTAGAGATTTCTTGAAATGATGTTGTGAAACCTTTATAAGCCGAGAGAATGTGAGTGTGTGTGGTTTTTTTTTGTCCGGTACCGGTACCCGGCTAAAAAGTTCTTCTTCCACAAATGCACAAATACCTTAAAGAACGACGACAAAGACGAAAACCAGGAAAGATAAAATAGATTTTAAATTATGCACACGGAAGCGTATCCATGGAAGATTAGTTCTTGCGTATACCTTCATCTGCCACAATGATCCGCGAGAGCTATGCGTCTGCTTCTCACTCTACTCTTTCTCCACCTTCCTGCTGCAACTTGCTGTATCTATCTAGGGATACTTAACATTGTTGCTTGGTCGATTGCAGCATATTGTTGCAAACGTCTATAGTTTGTTGCGTTCCATTCCTGGATGGATGCGCGCTTCTGCAGGCTGCTACTTACTCAACGACGGCGGCGGCGGCGGTGGTGGTGGCTGCGAGACGGGCGATCGAGATTCACAATCCCTACTCCTGTTTGTCCATTTCTGAAAAGGCCGTCCTATCCATATTCGGGAAGAATTGGGTAGACTGTTGTATAGTAGATCTCTAGAAGACGTCAATTGCGATGTGCAGTCGTGCGAGTTGTATGGTATCCGCGACAAAACTATACACGAAAGATGCGACGCATCCGTTAACCGGTCGGTCGCAAGAAAATCCATATAAAAATGGCAAACTTCCCATATGTGCCCAGGGCCACATACCGACTTGTCAATCAATCTCTTTTCTCGGTGATTGTCGATCGATCGTGCGGCTTGCACTAGCTCCATGATGCTTGTTTTCATGATCTCATCGTTGAGATTTTGCGTTTTGCAATAGAATCAGGAGTGGATTTGCTAAAGAAGTAGTAATTAGCTTTAAACCTTTTGTCTCAGAGACTGCACTCGACTGGAGGTATAAAGCCCAGGAAGGAATCCGGAAATGGCTACCATGGAAGGCATAAGGCAAAGGGTAAGTTCTATTCCAAGGAGCACATTTGAAACACCAAAGAGAAATAAACGACGCACGTCTCAAAGAAGTTCTTATACCCACAAGACAGGTATGTAGGTCTAGCAATGCAGACATAAAGCCCATCAGAACTATGAGAAACATATAGGTCAAAGGGTTGTCCAAATCTGTGAGAGGACAAAGTCTTTCAGGAACAAAAGAACGTGCATCCAGCCACATGAACCAGGTGCTGTCTGCAGCAGAAATCGAAGTCTTCTATAAGGCTTGTGTACAATAGTGTAACTCATGGGGAATTTAGAAAGACACACAGAAAGCTTTTGAGGGAAATCGGATCTTTATCTAGTACAACGACTTAGTTTAGGTAAAGTAAAGATTTAGTCGGCAAGTACCAGTGTGGCTTCTGGCCCGGCCCGGCAGATCAAACACGGGCCAAATATTCACATTGAGGCAAATCCTGGTAAAGACCAACAAATTCCGAGACTCACAATCTATTTATCGAGCTCGGGATCCCGGGAAAACTGATCCAATTGTGTCGTGCGACTTTGAAAAATTCGCGGTACAATGTCCCACTGGGAACAACTCTTCTGAACTATTCTAAACATGCACGGGGTTTCGGCAAGGAGATGTGATTTCTTCAATCTAGTTTTTGAGCAGATTGTGCGCAGGGCAGGCGTCAACATGGAAGGGTCTATATTCAACAAATCTGTCCAACTGTTGGGATATCGACATAATTGGCCGTTCTCAACGATTTGTAATAGTGTTCTTCACGGGTGTTAAAGATCAGGCGGGACTTGTTGTCCTTGAAGTAAATGAGGAGAAGACCAAGTATATGCTATCAGCGCACCTAAAAATAACCACTGATTAGGGCAAAACATCAGTATTTATAGCAAAAAATTCGAGGTAGTTAAGGAGTTCATCTACCTCGAAGTTAATATTAACTTCACGAACGAGATCCGTTATTGGCGATCCAACGAAGAATTACCTCAGGAAACCGCTGCTACTTCGGCTTAGCAAAACAAGTGGTTTCAAAACTCCTTACTTGTAAGACGAAGTACACGCTCTACAAAACCTTTATACTACCAGTCCAGCTGTATGACCGGCACCGAACGCTGGACTATAAGCAGAAAGGGAGAAATGATAAAAGGCTCTCTGGAAAGAAAAATTCTTCGACCGATATTTGGTCCTGTGTGCAAGAAGGGCAATGTAGTTGAAGATATAACCGAGAACTCTATCAGCTGTACCAAGATGTGGAATCAGTCCAGAAAGCCAAAACACGTCGAATAGATTGGAGGGATACCTTGAGCGAATGAACAACAATGCTCCAGATAGAAGAGTCTTCGATTACTAGTCTCAAGGTTCGCGGCGACAAGGAAGACCGAGCCTCAGGTTTAAGGACCAAGCCATCGCGGATGCCCTACGATAAGTCTACGACTTGAAATGATTCTCTTAAAATATGTCCCATGTCCCTATTTCTCCAAGCTTCTTTTCTATCGTAATTCAATTGTATTTTTTTAACATCAGCCAAGACGTGGTCATTAGATGACAAAAGACTTCGATAGTCATCCCTCAGGGCTCCAAAGAGCCAAATACAGCCCCGCAGCCTATTGAACAGGAGAAGGACGACGACGAAGAAGAAGACGTCTATGGTCAGAGAGTGAGTGGAATCTCTTATTGACCATTTTTGGTGAGAAGGAGGAAAATGGAAATTCTTATATTTTATTCTTTTTTTTTTTTTTTGAAACGGGAAAATAAAAAAGGAAAAAAATAACTAAAAAAAATTCAACTAAACCAAGAAGGATGCGTGAAGAAAATCTTTCTTCACAAAAATGTTTCCTTACCACAAAGAGCATCTACTCCAATAAATATGTCAAATTCAGTTAAATGCATTTGACTCGTCATTGTGTGCTCGAACAGCAACCAATATCACTTCGGAAACGGGACAGGAATAGATATTCTGGAGAATCTATAGCCTTCTTCGGTGGGTCGATCGGTCGAAAGCTAGCCGCAGCTTCCTCATCAATCTCTTCCCCTAGAGGTGGATTTTTCTTTGTTATCGACGACAACGACACGGACGGCACAGAGCGCCGCGCCACCGAGCATGTAAAAACGTTCTGTGTCATTGAGCGCTACTTCAACTTCAGCGTATCGCGCATGGATAACGTTATGCGTTTATTTTATTGCAATGACCATTTTGTTGGTCAGTGTTACTGTTATACCGTACAGAGTTACTCGTGCTGCTGCTGCAGAGGTTCGTTTGCAGAAAATTATCCAAAACAGTTAAATGGTGCAGTATTGAAATTTATTTCTTAGATAGACAGAGCTCGGAGATCCTATGCTTCACTCAGTCACTGATGGGTCGTACATACTCGTATAATCAGAATCACTTTTAAGTTGAGACTTTTGCGAGTATCTTATGGATGCACTTTAGTTTGGACACGAAAAATAGTACTATGCTTCTCCTATACAAACGGTAAAATGTGTGTGCTGTAAATTTTATAGCATAGAAAATACTTTTCGCTGAGTTTATGGGAATTTTATACAATTTTCGAGATTTAGTTTCTTTGAGATTCTAGAGTCGAACCAAGATCCGTAAAATTGATCTTAGGAATGTTTTATTGATTTGGATTGATGGGGGGAATTTTGATGGTGGTTTATCTATTTGTGTGCTTCTGCATGTATGTCAATACAAACCAGAAAATAGAATGGAAATTGGGAAATGATTATAGCTTTCATGAAATTGTATAAGAACAATGTTTTAAAAGCATCAATGCCAATTTTAATACGTCCGAGGTAACGCAAAAAACTTTAATTTACTTTAGAAAGCGAAGAGACCTTAGGTGATTTTACCTATGAATTGCGGACTTGATAATTGATATTTTTGCAAAAATCACGACTCCTTTGAAGAAGGTGCAATATTTTTTTAAATACTTGACTACTTGCATCCAGCCACATGAACCAGGTGCTGTCTGCAGCAGATATCGAAGTCTTCTATAGGGCTTCCGCATAATAGTGCAACTCATGGGGAACTTAGAAAGACACATAGAAAGCTTTTGAGGGAAATCGATTCTTTATGTATGTAGTATAACAACTAAGTTTAGGTAAGGTAAAGATTTAGTCGACAAGTACAAGTGTGGCTTCCGGTCCGGCCCGGCAGATCGAACACAGGCTAAATATTCACATTAAGGCAAATCCTGGAAAAGACCAACGAATTTCAAGTCGAGACTCACAATCTATTTCTCAAGCTCGGGATCCCGGGAAAAACTGATTCAACTGTGACGTGCGACATTGACAAATACGCGGTACAATTTCCCACTGGGAACAAATCTTCGGAACTATTCTAAACATGCACAGGGTTTCGGCAAGGAGATGTGATTTCTTCAATCTAGTTTTTGAGCAGATTGTGCGCAGGGCAGGCGTTAACACGGAGGGGTCTATATTCAACAAATCTAATCAACTATACGGACAATATCGACATCATTGGCCTTTCTCAACGTTCTGTAATAGTGTACTTCACGGGTGTTGAAGATCAGGCGAGACTTGTTGTCCTTGAAGTAAATGAGGAGAAGACCAATTATATGTCATCAACAAACCAACAAATTTCCACCGATTACGGCAAAACGTCACTATTGATAGTAAAAACTTCGAGGTAGTTAAGGAGTTCATCTACCTCGAAGTTAATATTAACTTCACGAACGAGATCCGTTATTGGCGATCCAACGAAGAATTACCTAAGGAAACCGCTGCTACTTCGGCTTAGCAAAACAAGTGGTTTCAAAACTCATTACTCGTAAGACGAAGTACACGCTCTACAAAACCTTTATACTACCAGTCCAGCTGTATGACCGGCACCGAACGCTGGACTATAAACAGAAAGGGAGAGATGATAAAAGGCTCTCTGGAAAGAAAAATTCTTCAACCGATATTTGGTCCTGTGTGCAAGAAGGGCAATGTAGTTGAAGATATAACCGAGAACTCTATCAGCTGTACCAAGATGTGGAATCAGTCCAGAAAGCCAAAACACGTCGAATAGATTGGAGGGATACCTTGAGCGAATGAACAACAATGCTCCAGATAGAAGAGTCTTCGATTACAAGTCTCAAGGTTCGCGGCGACAAGGAAGACCGAGCCTCAGGTGTAAAGACTAAGCCACTCGGATGCCCTAGGATAAGTTTACGACTTCAAACGATTCTCTTAAAATATGTCCCTATTTGTCCTAGCTTCTTTTCTACCGTAATTAAATTGTATTTTTTTTTGTAACCTCAGCCAATGCGAGTTCATTTGATGACAAAAGACTTCGATTTCCACTTCTTAGCAGAGCTATACATATATCAATTGTCGGAATAAGGCATCCCTCAGGGCTCCAAAGAGACAAATACAGCCCCGCAGCCTGTTGAACGGGAGAAGGACGACGACGAAGAAGACGTCTATGGTCAGAGAGTGAGTGGAATCTCTTATTGACCATTTTTGGTGAATAAGGAGGAAAATGGAAATTCTTATATTTTATTCTTTTTTTTTTTGAAACGGGAAAATAAAAAAAGGAAAAAAATAACTCAAAAAAAAATTCAACTAAACCAAGAAGGATGCGTGAAGAAAATCTTTCTTCGCAAAAATGTTTCCTTACCACAAAGAGTATCTACTCCAATAAATATGTCAAATTCAGTTAAATGCATTTGACTCGTCATTGTGTGCTCGAGCAGCAACCAATATCACTTCGGAAACGGGACAGGAATAGATATTCTGGAGAATCTATAGCCTTCTTCGGTGGGTCGATCGGTCGAAAGCTAGCCGCAGCTTCCTCATCAATCTCTTCCCCTAGAGGTGGATTTTTCTTTGTTATCGACGACAACGACACGGACGGCACAGAGCGCCGCGCCACCGAGCATGTAAAAACGTTCTGTGTCATTGAGCGCTACTTCAACTTCAGCGTATCGCGCATGGATAACGTTATGCGTTTATTTTATTGCAATGACCATTTTGTTGGTCAGTGTTACTGTTATACCGTAAAGAGTTGCTCCTGCTGCTGCTGCAGAGGTTCGTTTGCAGAAAATTATCCAAAACAGTTAAATGGTGCAGTATTGAAATTTATTTCTTAGATAGACAGAGCTCGGAGATCCTATGCTTCACTCAGTCACTGATGGGTCGTACATACATATAATCAGAATCACTTTTAAGTTGAGACTTTTGCGAGTATCTTATGGATGCACTTTAGTTTAGACACGAAAAATAGTACCACTACTTCTCCTATACAAACGGTAAAATGTGTGTGCTGTAAATTTTATAGCATAGAAAATACTTTTCGCTGAGTTTATGGGAATTTTATACAATTTTCGAGATTTAGTTTCTTTGAGATTCTAGAGTCGAAGATCCTTAAAATTGATCTTAGGAATGTTTTATTGATTTGGATTGATGGGGGGAATTTTGATGGTGGTTTATCTATTTGTGTGCTTCTGCATGTATGTCAATACAAACCAGAAAATAGAATGGAAATTGGGAAATGATTATAGCTTTCAGGAAATTGTATAAAAAAAATGTTTTAAAAGCACCAATGCCAATTTTAATACATCCAAAGTAATGCAAAAAACATTAATTTACTTTAGAAAGCTAAGGGACCTTAGGTGATTTTACCTATGCATTGCGGACTTGATCATTGATAGTTTTGCAAATCACGACTCTTTTGAAGAAGGTGCAATATTTTTTTAAATACTTGACTACTTGTATTTTAACGACAGCCTGTTCAGTTTTTATATCACCCGTAGCTTTCATCAACATATTCGTAAGTCATCAGTTTTTTAAAGTCTAATCTATAAGGCAAATTAATGGATTCTGTAGCTAACCATATGATTGTTCTGAGTATTACTCAATCGTTTTTAAATTTTAAATTTTTAGCTTCATTTGTTACGTAGTTATAAGAAGGTGATGTTCAGGAAATGGTCTAATTTTTTTTTTGTCAAATTAAGCTGCATAAATAAAGCTCTGACTCCAGGTTATTATTTGAAATTATGCTCTAAGCATTTTTCGACATCTAGCGTAGAGCCAAGAGTCTAGGATAGTTACATTCCAGCGCATTTACGTATAGGGTAAATCCGGGCATTATGAAGCACCTCGCAAAAACAACATTTCCAATACTCTAATAAAAATAAAAAAGATGCAAAAATATCGGCCTTCACCTAATACATGCACCAAGACACGATCGTTGATCGATCTGCCTAGTTTTGTGTAGACGAAAAAGAAAACAAAATAATGTCCTTATGAAGTTAACTTTTAAAAAAAGTTTCATACCTAATATAAAATTGAACACTTAAGGGGAGGTTCTCCTTTTTCAATTTCAAAAGTGACACTTTTTCATGAATTTGTTTTTCATGGAAGGAATGATATAATCAATTGAATTTTTACTTGTTTATTGTCATATTAAGTACAAAAAATAATTTTTTCATCAAAAAATACCGGGGCGTTAAAAAACAATGCGCCTCGGAACGAGAACACTTCCAAAAAAAAGTTGTTCGCTGTTGGAAACTCTAGCTCCTGCAAAAATGATCGAAAATTAAAAAATCAAACTTTTTTATAAAATAGAAGAGTGTAGTTGGAGTCTGGACCAAAATAATTGCCCAAAAAATGGCGGACGCTTGAATTTTAGTGTTCGTTTTTTCCACTTTTTTTGCTCTCCTGAGCGCTGACAAAAAAAAGTTTTGATATATCAGCCTGATTTTGGTCCAGACTCCAATAAATTTAATAAGCTTTAAAACAAAAAAAATGCTATAACGATCCGTCAAGTAGCTTTAAAGTAAGAAAAATGTGGTTTCGAGAAAAACGCGTTTAAAGTTTTATCCGAATCATGGCTCATATGTCGACACCTGGTGGTTCATGTCTCATGTGTCGACACCTGGTGGCCTATATGGTATGAATAAATAGGCGCCAAATTTAAAAATATTTATGTAAATCATGCTACGCTCAAAATACCGCTAAATGTCAATTTTCGAGACAAAAAGTTAGGTCTCGTTTTTGTTTTATAAATTTTAATATAAAAAGTATTCGGACAAACGGTTTTAGCTATACTTATTCTACACATATTTTACTAGAAAAAAATTTCAAAAAAAAGCAAAAAATAAAACGGAACGATCTTTATCTCATCCACGTCATATGAGGTGGGAAACGTCGAATCCATTTAGCCGACGTGCCTGATGGACCCGAAGATTAGTCAAAAATAAAAAGCTGGCCCCTCAGAAGTTCGCTATATTACCCTAAAAGTAGCGCATAATTTTTTTTTTTTTAAACTAAGTTTAAAGGTTTTTTTTTTGACAAAACTTGAATTCGTATCCTTATTTAATTCATTTGTTTTTCATTTTTCACAAATTTAATTAATACTTTTAATTGTAGTAAATTATTTGAGATTAAAATATAGTGAGCCATAATGCCGGACTAACCCTACGCCAAGGGGTAGTATAACTTTTAACTTAAACAGATTTTTAGGTTATACCAAATTTTGTCGAATAGATGAATTTAAATTTAAATAAGTTAAAGTTCTTAAGTCAAAAATTTTAACAAAATTGGTTGATCAAATAAAGCAAGAAAGTTGAATATTGAATAAAATAAACGGCTCCATCCACCACTGCCCCGAACCTACAGGCTTTATCTTCATAAAAATACGAGTTTTATTCAAAATATGTTCAAAGCTACTCACGTTTGTACATTGACTCAATAATACAATCATCAACTTACCTGAAAGAAAAAAAAAGTTTATTAATAATATTTAATAATAATAATATAATATTTAATAATAATAATATAATATTTAATAGTTTATATAGTTTTATAGTTTAAGAATTATCTGACTGACATGAATTGAACCTTAAACTTTAAGAGGAAAATAACGCCCAATTAAATTAGTGTAGCTTACAAAGTTTCTTTCAAAAAAAATTTCTAAAACAACCATAATGGGGAATAATGTGATTTTAAGAATTCTCTAAATTTTTTTAAATACATATTTTATTGGTTAAAATTTTGTATTGTACGAAGCTTAAATCCGATTGCTCAACCATCTTTCTCGTGTAGGGTAGACAGGGTTGATTTCATCCAAAATGCAACCTTAGCTATTAAAAAAAAAGTTAATACATGCAGACCTTTTTCTATAACATAATTCCAATGCACTATTACACTGGTAAGAGAAAAAATATCTTACCAGAAGAAATTACTCGTAAAATATTATAAATCCTTTATATAAAAATCAATTGCTGTTCGTTTGTCTCGCTAAAACTCGAGAATGGCTGGACAGATTTTTCTAATTTTGGTCTTGAAATATTTGTGGAATATCAGGGAAGGTTTAAAAGGTGAGAAACATAAATAATAAGTAATGAAAAATACTAAACACATTTGATCTCTTTACATTACAAATTACTGTAGAAATTTACAATGAGACATTGATCATGATAGAAGGTATGTGTTTCTTGATGGTAAATAAATTTTTGTCGTCTTTGCAATGGCGAAGATTCTACAGATATACAAATTGATCGATGAATATACGATAGACCATAAGAGGTCACTGGAGGGCACTTAACAGAACGTTAAAAGATCTTCGTGACAACCACAAAATTTTTGATGGAGCTATTATTATGTTGTCAGATGATTTTCGTCAGACTCTTTCAATTATTCTCCAATCAACTGTTGCTGACGAATTAAACACAGGCTTAAAATCATCTAATTTTTGGCGGCATGTAAAGACACTCATATTACCAACTAACATGCGAGTGTTTTTGCAAACAAGATCAAACTGCGATTATGCTTTCGAAGCATTTATTAGATATTGGAAATGGTAAGGTAGCAGTTGACACCTCGGCCGGATTAATACGCAACTCAATAATTTTTGTCACTTCGTAGACTCAAAAGAGCCGCTTATTCAGCGTGTTTTTACGGACATAGAACAACAGTTCAGAAACCATACTTGGCAGAGTGAACGAGCTATATTGGCAGCTTAAAACATAGATGTCAATGATCTCAATGCAACCATTCAGAATATTTTTTCCCGGAGAGCTGTTTTCGTACAAATCAGTTGAGACTGTTACAAACCAGCATGACGTAGACAACTATACCACAGAGTTTTTAAATTCTTTGGATTTGCCTGGACTACTGTCTCACAATTTACAATTGGATCAGCCGTTATTATGCTGCGTAACATTAATCAACCTCGACTATGCAATGGAACGAGGCTGTAAAAAAGCTAATGAATAACGTCATCACGGCCAAGATCATCAGGGGAAAATACAAAGGAGAGGATGTCTTGATTCTGCGTATACCGATTGTAGATAGAAATTTTGTAATAAGTTTTGACCATATTTTTCAAAAATATGTGTGGGTGATACGAAGTTCACCGGGTCATCTAGTATGGAATAAAAATATATAAGTATACAAAATTCTATTTTTTGAAACGAAGTCCAAAGACTTTAGCTCTTCCCAAATACAAGAGAAGTCACCACTCTCTGGTAGCGACAAATTAAAAGCGATCTGTGCTGCAAGCAAATTCGGTTGATCTATCGAGCTTACAACAGGAGTGTCATTGAAGACGAGCGTTGGAACTGAGGATTTCGTACTGTTTCGTACGTTTTTTTTTTTTAATGAACTTGTACTACCTTTGGAACATAATAGTATTTTTTGTCGTAATTTTTGGTCCATATCTGCAGCACTGGAGTCTACGTCACTATCGAGAAAGCATAGTGACCAGTTAAATTTTCTGAAGAAATTATTGAGACCGTCCCAGTTGGCTTTCTCGTAGAGCCAAACGGTTGTCATAGGGTTTTTTTTTTCTTTAACTGGGGTTTGTTGACACGAGAAATTTGCAGATATGACACAATGGTCTGATGTGCCTAGAGGCGATAATACACTTACGGTATACTTATAACTTATAAGGGTCAGAGGTAAGGAACAAGTCTAGAGTGTTGGTGGATTGACCTGCAACGTCGGGAATCCGAGTTGGGTCGTCAACAAGCTGAGTCAGGTTGTTTATCTCAACAACAACAATCTCGACATACCTTCTTCGGGTGTTGTCTGCCCAGAAAAGCGCAGCCACCAAGAATTGTGTACATTGAAATCATCCGTTACAACGATCACACTGGGCGAAAAATGGGAAACAATTCTCTGGATAGAGTCGGACAGGGCATCGAATTCATTAGAAATCGAATTACTATCCAAACTTGGACTGCGATAAATAAAAAAATGTATGAATGATGCGCCTTTGAACGGTGAATTTAAACCACATATAATTAAAATTTGTACTAATACTGGGGCCATACTGTGGTAGGAGCACATAGGAAACATCATTACGAACGTATACGGCTAGACCATGATGAGAAAAGAATAATGGCACTAAACTCTAACCATACTTTGTTTTTTTTTAGCCAGTCATCGTCATCGTGGGAAGCTTAATGAAAAGGTTTATCAATAGTTTGAATCTACGTAACCATTTGTAATCTGGCATCTGAAAAAATCAAAGTTGTATAACTGCTCCCTTGAAGGTCACTGCAGATATTTCAGTGAGGTCGGAGGAATTTAAAGCAATTATTTTAGCTATGCTTGAATTTTCAAAAGCTTTTGATTTCCTTGAATCAACAATAGGTATTATGCAGAAAACTTAGCGAGCGCTTGAACATTTCTTTTCTTGTGCTAGAGCTCAACTTATATATTTCTATTTGGAAGACCGCTCACAGGTGTTCCACTAGGTTCGATTCTCGGACCTGTGCTTTTCATAAATAAACTTCCATTTACTTTGAAGTATTTTTCATAACATATTTATGCCGACAACAAACATTTATAATACCTCAGCTTAGTCCACTAGTACCAATAAATGTATGGTTCTTTACGCAGTTTATCGATTTCAACACACTTTTTACCCTTTGAAGAGGAAAGGAACTTCTATAACCCCTAATTGTGAAATACTTACTGACTTATTCTCGGAATTTCTTCTTAGAATAAACTCTGTTGCAAAATTTGGATATGATCTTCGAAAATACAATCAAGTATCGCTATATTCACGGAACATTCTTGAGTGTAAGCTTCGTTTCATTGCTTCAAACTTCTAGTTTTACCCATCAAAACTATACTAAATGTAAACACCTTTGTACTTTTTTGAATGTTAACTTTTCGACGGTAAGTTGATTAATATTTCTTCACCTCTTCTGTTTGGCAAAATAGTCGTTATAATTAGGTGAGGTTAGCTGTCGTTTGGGAATCGATACACTTAGACCAAATGTTGGTAGATCACTCGGATCGTTGTAGTAATTATAATAAAAATTGGGAAATACCTGCAAGGCATTGATGGATGAAAACTGGGATTTAAGCTTAATATATTATATACTCTAAGGATGGCAACACAAAATTCTCCTAAATGAAAAAAATTCCCATACGAATCATGCCTTATTATACTTGACTACGATCAAACACCCTTTTTAAACTTTTATCGTAAGAAACTTGTCAACCTTAACTTCTACCAAAAAATTGCCCTAAATCGATTTTTTAGCTTTCAATTACATACGAAATTTCAGATTCATAGTTTTCTTAGAACAACACTTAATATGCTCTTTTCGATTTAAAGTAATATAATACAACCTCTTATATTACGAATATAACATTATAAGACCTTTTAACCAGTTTGTGAGATAGTTTTTTTAGTCTCATTAGCTTTCAACCAAGTGATAGTTTTATAATTTCTCCAAGGAAAAAATATGATTGATACATTTTCTTGTAATTTACCACATCATAGCTTACATCCGTTACCACATTCGAGCCTTTCAAATTCTTCAAATTGCTCTTTGAGAGTTTCATAAAAAAAAAATCCATCAATTTTCATAACTACGCCATCATTCAATGAAATGCAGTTCATACCTTAGGAATTCATTCATTTTTCTACTTTACTTTCTAACTAAAATTTGCATAATGAATTGCAGAATTGCATTCAAATTTTGCCACAACACGAAAAAAAGCTCATAAAAATCTAGTGAATGCGCAAAAAAAAACTTTCAGCTTCATTTGGAAATCATTTCTTCCATTAGCATCCATCGTATCAGGATTTTTATTTGCGTTTTTTTTTTGTTTCATGTGAGATTCAAGCGCCTATTGTTTGGCAAATTTCACAACACACCATCACAATCAGAAAGAAACACCAACCATACACCTTATACCTCAAGACCTCAACCTCTTCAATTGCGCGCTCGATGCCCTTCAATATTTATGCAGAGAAGGCATATTATAAAGATTCTTATGTGAAAATCACGAAAAATTTGCATAGAAAAGGAAATTTTCATTTTCTATCTTAAATCTTGTTCACTCCACATTGCCACCGACCTCGTATCTCCCCCCTGCCCAGCTTTGTAACTCTCTTCCGTTTTTGCTGGATGGAAATCAAATTATAACGGTGAAATAGAGGAAAATTGGCAGAGTTCCATGTGTGTATTTTCAGATTAATAGTGCAGTACTCGTTCGTATCTTGCTGACTGGCTTTAGGAAAACCACCAAATTGTAGCCAATTTCCGTTCGACGGCTGCGGCACTGCATAGGAGTGATATGAAAGTTTTTTTTTTTTCTAGCAATAGATTCACATTTGACGATATGAAAAGATACCAACAACCAATTGGCAGCAAGACGACACACACATGCTAAGCACTTTTATCCTCATGCAAATCTTAGATTGCCCAGACAACTTCTACGACAAGGTATTGCTGCTGCAACGGGCTTGAACAAAGGAAAAGCGCACATGCCATAGAGTCAATATACTACAGAGCTACAGCCTGTTCGGGATCTCTCGTCGAGTTGGGGTTTTTCTGATTTTTTTTTTTGTTTTTTCTTTAAATGGCGGCATGAAGTGCGCTACGAAATTTGTGTGATCTCATTGATTGCATTGGAAGATTGCCAGAGAGACCTGGAGCCGGGACTCTATAGGGAATTCGAGTTCGGTATCAGTCGTCATCTCAGTCTGAGGAAAACCTGCTGAGTATTTTCTTTTTATGGGGATAGACCAATTTTTTAATATCTTTAAGATGAATCACGATTTCGTTAAGGTGTTTTATTTCGTGCAGTCTCATTTTTTTCGGTTTTCTTCATCAACTTTTTTCAAGGGCTGTGTTGGGATTAAATATCCATACAAAAAAGGTTAGGTCGCTTTATTAATTATACTCAAACAAATGTTTTGCCGAAATTACTGGTAATTCTATCACAGTTCATACTTAAATCTAAGTTTTATGAGATATTTTTTGTTGATTTAAAAAATTTGATTTGAAAAATTTCAAAGGGTGGAGGATTTTGCAGGGTTCAAAAAGACGGGATATTCTGGGTGTCAAGTGGCAGATTTCAAAGTTTGAACTATCGTTATTTATGAACGGAATAGTTCAGATTTTCATTATTGGAAATTATGAAACAAACTTTACAGATTACTCGTATAATACGAAAAAGCTCAAGTATCGTTGAAGATTTGTAAAATTCTGAATTTTCATTAGGAAAAACATACGTGGTGGTGATGTTGTTGAGGTAATGTACAGGTACTCGGTGGATAAAATCGGAAGGTATTTGATCAAGCAAAAAACTCAGTAACGGGATGTCAAAAACTCAAGCTAAATGCATAAGGTGCCTTTGCACAAACCTAAAGTAAAAGAATTAGTTTTTGTTTTGTAAAGCAATTTTAAATAATTTTTATTTCAAATTTTACAACGAAGATGGAGTAAACTTCCGAAAAGAATCGCTTTTCTTTTTTGTTATATAATTTAATCAACGTTATAAAATTTGAAAAATAAATTATTTAAAATTGTCTTAGAAAACAAAAACTAATTTGAATTAAATTTAAGAATACAATACAACATGGAGACAAAATCACAAACATCTAAAGTTACAGCCTGACGTGCAATGCCTCTGGAATTATAAGCTCATTTTTCTTTGAAAACAAACGTGGACAAACTGTTAATGTGAATTTTGAGAGATATTTCGAGATGATAAATAAATGACTTTTCCAGATTTAAACCCCAGAATAGTGACTTTGCAACACGATGGGATGGGGCCACAGCTCATAGTGCTATTCTGTCCATGAATCCTGGCTGCAATTATTTTCTGCGAAACGACCCCCAGATCACCAGACTCAAGTCAGTGCGACTTTTTCCTATTAAATCTGTCATTTATAAAGCAAATCCGAGTGATTTGCCACTATAAAAAAAAATCTATTCTAAGGCAGAAGGATTCTTCAGTAGCTCTGTAAATACGTTTTGAAAATATACTTTGTAAGACTCGAAGAGTGTACCAGGGTCTGCAGTCGCCATTTCGAGAACGTGATTTTCAAAAACAAAATTCGTTTTGTTTTAAAAATACAATACAGATATTTTTTATAAGAGTTGTAGGTTTGCTTACAACTTTTCGATCTTTCAAATCTGCCGCACTTAATCGTGAATGAATTACGAATCACTGAGCTAAAATTAAATTTAGCAAACCAGAGCTTTAAGATTTCAAGTACAAGTACCAGTAGCAGTGCTCGTGCCAGTACTAGTACTCGAATTTCAAAACTTAGATATTTGTACTTGAAAATGCCAAGTACCAGAACTTGAAGTACTTGAAGTACTCGAAGTACTGCTCACGTATACCTTGTTACTTGTATCCAAATACATCAAAAATACTTGTACTTGCCTCTTCTTAAGTACCAGTACCAGGATACTGTAATTCAAGTACCAATAACTTATACTTGTATTTAAGAGGACTAAATTCCTGAAATACGTAAGTGCTTTACAGGTCCGTTCTTAACCTACAAAACTCTTGTTGGTAGTCATATTTAAAAATGAGTTAAATAAGGAGTTATTGCGAATTTCCTAAGCTCCTATTGGTCATAGAGTAGATATTTGTTTGCTTAAATACGCAAATATATTGTCTTAAGCTTTTGGTTACAAAATTTCGACGACTCGACAAAGCTGTCAAAATTTGGAGTTACAAAATATTGGTTACATTTTATTTCGTGGAATTTGTATTTGAACAAGAAAATACTATAATTGTTTTTAGTAAAGTTCTATGTTATTAACATTAGTAAGTCCCTGAATTTTCATGTTTTTGTGAAGGAATATTCTGTCATCAGATGAGTCCAAGATTGTGTTATATGGTGGAAAGGTGTGGCGGTGAAGTACTTGGGATTGAGACTCCACACAAAGCTTACCTACTGGCAACCAAAAAAGGCAGCAACGGAAAGAGCCTCAAAAACAACCACATCGCTGAGCAGACTGATACGTGGGGGGGGGGGGGGGCAACGGATAGTAAGCGAAGGTTACTAATGGCGACAACACATTCCATCCTTCTGTACGGTAGCGAAATCTGAGCGGACGCACTTAGCAGGAGAAGTACCGGAAACAGATGCCGGCAGTGCAAAGACGCGGAGTTCTACGTGTGGCTAGCTCTTATCGAACGGTGTCGGAACCAGCCATCTTTTTAGTCGCTGGAGTGACCCCTATCGATCTCCTAGCGACGGAAAGAAAGTACGTCTACGACAAAAAGGTGGAAATGGGAGTGGAAGCGGTATCCGAGGAAGCTAAGCAGCTGACGACACAGAAGTGGCAAGAGCGTTGGAGCTCGGAAAGCAGAGGACAATGGACGGCGAGGCTGATCACTGATCAGGAATGTGGCTGAGTGGAAGGACCGGACACGGATACTTCAACGCCTCTCCACAGGATCGGCAAAACTAGCAGCCCAGCCTGCCAGTACGGAGACACTCAAGAAGATGACGCGCAACATACCTTATTTGCCTGCAGCAGATGGGAACCCGAAAGAGAAGAACTGGAGAGAAACGTCGGCATCATCACTCCAGAGAACATTGTCGAAAATATGCTGGCCAGCGAACAGAACTGGAACAAGATCTGCACCTACGCCAACCACCTTCTCAGAAGGAAGAGAACAGAGACACAATGGGTACTAAAACAGGAAGTAATACGAAAGTGGAGGGGGTGATCGTCGAGACACTTTTGGAGGTTTAGCCGGTATGCCGTTATAAGGTTGAAATCCCTTGGATAGTCCGCCACACTGGGAGGTATGGATACCTCCTTATGGTGCGTCAAGCATTCCTCCAAAAGTAAAAAAAAAAAAAAAAAAATGGCGGAAAGGGTTGTTGCGCACTGTCATTGACTTTCGATTCGAGAGTTAAAACAAGACATAATCGGCTGCTTAGCCATCTTTCTTTTAACCTCAGGAAAATATCAGATCAGCTCTTTAGCTAACATTCATACTCGGCTTGGGGAAGCTTTTATAATATCTCAAGTCGCTTAGTAGTTGCGGTAGATTATTCAATAAAGGAACCATAACATGGCGACCCTGCTAGCTTATTCCCCAAGCCAATTATTACATAGAATATTCTTTACGATCCATTACAGGATCTCGTCAAAAAGGCCTCCAAACACAGACAGAATATAATCCACGCTTCACGGCCAAGAAAATAAAACATGGAGGATCCAGCATAACGGTTTGGGTATGTTTTTTCTTCTATGGTGTTGGTCTCATATACCGGATACAATATGAATCAGCATCTTTATGTGAAGATCATGGAGGAAGTTATATTTACATATGCTGAAGATGGAATGCCACTGGAATGGGTCTTTCAACAAGACAACGACCAAAATCATACAAGTAAACTTGCAAAGCAGCGGTTCCAAGAAAAGAGGGTTAATCGGTTAATCTCCTGGAGTGCTCGCGCAGTCCCCAGAACCGCCAATCCTATAGAAAATCTTTGCTGCGATGTCAAGAAGTATGTTGCTAGTTGTAAGCCAAATCTACTAACACCGCCCTTTGGAAGCTATACAGCAGTCTTGGAGGTCCATACCTGTAGAAAGATGTGAAAATCTTAATAATTCGATGAAACGTCGTTGTGCTGCTGTTATTTCTGACAATGGATATGCAACTAAATATTAATTTAAGGTTCAAACACTCAACTATCAGTTATGGTAGAAATTGACTATTAACTTTCCCTTTTGTAATATTTAAAGGTGGATTTTGAATGCGCTACTATTTTTTTGACCGCTGTTTTTCTATATGACTTGGATAGATTTGAAATTACCTACTAATCTACTGAATTCGAAAATAATTTTTTTCTGAAATTAAAAGCCTAAAAAACATTAATTTGAAAATCAGATGGCTATTTATTTCTTTAAAATTAGTGGATTAATTTATTTTAGTTTTGTTTCACTACTATTATTTTGACCGCAGCTATATATTCGATGCCATTTGTTTAATCTTAGAGACTTTCCGATTGGGTTTCTCAATTTGGACGGAGAGAATTTGACATATCATCGCAGCCATTTTGCGTTACCTCTGGTTAGATTTCCTATTATTTTATTTTTCAGACACAAATTTCATAACCAAGTTATAGCGACTATAGACAACGCCATATGTTTGCTCACTGAATTTCGAGAAAGTTGGAAGCGGACTCGATTTCAACAAAAAACAAAATCATCTTCAGCCACAAGGCCCGTATGAAAGGAAACATCAACAAGCTAATTTGACGAATTTGGAACGACGCATGCCAATCCACACGAGGTCCACAACTTGGAAATTCATCCGCAAAAGTCATCATTGGTGTGGATTGTGAGTCGGCGACATCACAGGTTCGTACTTTTCAAAAACGAAAATGGCACTGCCGTCAACATTTACGGAAAGGGCTAATGATAAACTTTCCTCGACATTTATCATGATCCGTCAGAATGGAGCTGGCAACAAACTCCGACTGATTCGAAGTCAATTACAATAATTCGAGATTCAGATCCGTCATTTAACGTTTAATACAGGCGTGTTCATTGCCATGTTAGGTGTCTACAAAATAAAAAGTTTTTGTCGGCATAGAATTAGATCAATCTTTTTAAGGATTTTACTAAAATAAGAATTTCCTTAACTCTCATCTCATAATTTTATTATTATTTCTATAATCCCGTAAACTGAAATTCAGCCCATTCGCTGTCTACTTTTCCCAACCTGAGCTACACATCTCGCTCAATTTACATATTAATTCTCTCTCCCTCTCTTTATTTCTTTTTCTAGAAAAACTTAATCGTTATTAACTACCAGCCAAGTGTCCCATCCTCCTGTTAGCCATCATCATGTTCCTTACATCATCGTCATTCATGTTATCTTATCTGTCAGATAAATTAGAAAAAAAGCAACAAGAAGGAAGTGATTCCAGCTCACACATGCCTGCACTCGCCATTGAACATCACGACAACTTATGTGCTGTGCATCCCATTCACTTCGCAAGCGCGCAACCGCCACAGATAGAATTCCAAAATTCTTGTACCAACTTATGACCGCGGCAAGAAAATTATGATTACCATCGCATCGGCCGCAGCATCGAGGGAACAAAAAGAGAGGACAAGTTGCGACACCATGTCCAGGTGCTCCACACAGGAAAGGGACGAAACAGGATGAGAGATTACACTGAGCCCAGTTCATTGAGCAGCAGCCGCGTTATCTGGAAGCAGCCGGTGTACAGGAACTTGGTCCATGCAAATGCAAATCTACTCTTCCCAGAGATGAGTTTTCTGTAACGCATCAGTATGACCTTCTGCCTGAGCGACACAAACCCAAAACCAAAACTGAAACCATCAACGAAACACAGAACAAGTGTTCCTACTGACCAGTCAACAGGCAGCCAGCAGCATCAGCATTATGGAGTGTCCCGCTCTCCTGGGAATGATATTAATTTTCTAACGCTCCTCCAGAGGATGCGAAGAAATTTAATGATGATGATGATGACGACGATTCCAAATGCTGATGTGTGCATTCATGACTCCAGCTCGAGCTCTAGCTGTGGAGCGATTAATTTGAGCTTCCCCCAGAGGAGTGTGGCATCAGAAAAGAAGAAGACTCTTCAACACCGGCGTGTATTTATTTTTTGTGTTTTTGTCTCCTTCCCTCTTTGGTTTCAATCTTGATTATGATTACGGTATAATGTTAGAATTTCGCCATTTCGGACGCGAGCTTACGGAACCTGCTTTTACGGGCATCCACGTTAGTTGTTTATGTGCACCATGGAGCCATCTCTAACATCATCTTGTGTTGTGTGCTGCGGCGCGGCGCGCTGATGTTGCAATGATGTGCTGGTGCTGTTACTGTTGCTGGTTGCTGATATGTTGATGCTGGTTTAGCTAAAGAGCGAGGCAGAGGTGGACTTGGACAAAAAGGAGTGCCTGGTGCTGGAATGCATGTAGATATGTGCGAAGCCTTGAAATTGAGGTCATATGCAAAGAATTTTTACTGCCATGGTGCGCTCGAAAAAGATGCTGGTAGGAGGAGGATATAGATCGCTTTGTGTGTGTCTATTTTTTTCTATTTTCTTGTTTTGTGTTTTTGTTGTGGGTAGATTGGAGGCGCCTTTTTCGGATATACAATGTTGCTGGAGGAATTTTTCGTCTAATCGGAATTCTAATAGATTGGAGCATGTTTTTCGCACTAGTTCTAAGATTTTTGATTTGCTTTCATATATCAAATGGCCTTTGGGATTAATTTGTAACTAATGTGGATTTAAAGAGGTTAAGGGGATTTAGGCGAGGAGTGCTGAAGAAAGCACTGAATTGGCAAATTGACTTAGTGCAAACAAATTAAATGTGACGTTTGGTTTTTGTTGTGGAACAAGTCCCAATCGATTGGATAACCTCAATTCAATTCAAATTGACCACCTTGTGACCATCAGTAGCAAGTAGGTATGGAAGCCTTTCAAGGCTGTTTCTGGATTAGGTTTTGATGCTGATGTATGCTAGAATTGTGTAAGCGATTTTAAAGCCTGTTTCTCATTTAGTTGCTTATAAACTGTTACGCAACATTTAAGGAGGAAAACAAAATAGGCAATTTTCAATTCTAAAAATATTTTAAAATTGTTGAAATATAAGGAACATTTAGGGATATTTCAGAAACAATTTTTAGAAGTTTAGGAACATGTCAATTTTTAAGAAACATTTTGCCAAATAAAATTAAAAACAAATATTTTGCAACAATACATACGAGGAGGTACTTCAGAATTAGTTTACAAAACCATCAGTGCAAAAAATAGTTAAAAATCTATAAAACCATTTTGTTGCTGTCCTATTTTTAATATAAGTATCGAAATAAATTGTACTTCGGAAACATTTTAGTGTGCTTCGGAAATATTCCAAAACATTTCTAAACCAAAGTACTTAACAAAAATGGTCAAAAACTTCTAGGGTTATTAACTAGAATCGGGAAGAATTTTAAGGGTGATAAGAGGGAGATTAGGGCAGGTTGAACTGAGGTTAAAGTCACAATTAATCCACCAGAACATGCGAGTAATATGTTCCTTGGAGGCATAAGAGGAACAGTGGGTGGGCAGAGAGAAGGGACAAGGATTTCTTATATGACGGAAGTTAGTCTTGAGATATATGAAGTTGTAAAGAGTTGTGCATTCAACAAAACCTGAAAGAAGTCGATGAATGAAGAGAATGTCGGTTATTTGCCTTTAATCTTCGAGCTTTTTTTCAAATTAATAAGTTAAAGGCGGTCGTGATATGTATGCAGAATGAAAAGGTTGTTCCAAGATAAATCTTAGGAAACGACATTGAATGCTCTCGATTCTGGAAAATAAATTAATTTGGTGGTGCAACAGCTCGAACAGAACCAGGACCTACTCACTTCTAACTCTCAATCATTCTTGTGTGCGTGTTACTAGGAATGGAGGGGATCTGAACTTCTCTGTTGACTACAAACGGCTAATGAGCAACACTTTTTACGACAAGAGATGAAGATTTGTCAATTCCTTACAAGGGGCAGAACAAACCTGACAAATAAGACACGGCATTTCTCCGCTTTATCAAAGCCGCCATCCCTGGAGATAAAAATATCTGAGACAACCACCAACAGTCTCAGAACATCGTGCCACACATCTTTCCTATCCTTCTTTCTCTTCATTAACTTCACGCCCGCGCTGTGTTTTAAAACATTTAAAGGGTAATCATAATCCCTTGAGCGCGGGTAGATTATAAAAAAAAAAAAAACATTTCTGCAGCTGCTGAAAATCCAACCCAAGACCTTTTGCACGATGACCGACCGCGATGGTCCAACGCACTAATCATTATGCCAAGGGGTACCGGATTTTGGATGATAATGAATAAATTGATAAGGGGTCTACTCTTGAATGGCATATTCAAACTGGTGAACAAATGTAAGGTACACGGGTAGGAGAATATCTTTGGACCACCATTTTACAAATGCCAGTACCGAGTTTGCTTTAAGAAGAAAATCTTCAATATATGATTGATTGCCCTTTGGCAATATTAAGCTACAAGCAATTTGAGGCACCCGACTGAGAAACAGTCGAGATAAAGTTGAAGAAGAGCAGAATCAAGTCTTCTGCGTAGAATGAGATAAGGGAATGTTCGAGGATCATTTCAATATCGTAAATAGTTAAAAATTAAATGTAGAGGACCTAAGTGCCCATCTTGTGGGACCCCACATTTAGCTAAGAAATGATTAGAGTGAAGATCTGAAACAAACGTTAAAGTAACGAATTTCCAGGGGCGAAGAAAACTGTCTTAAGAAGATAAATTCAAACCCGAGGTTGGACAGATTGAAAAAAAAAAAGTCTATGGATACGTACATTCAAGTATCAAAACATTCCGGGCGAAATTCAGAAATATTTTATAACTTTCTAGGAACATTTCATTACATTTTGGAATATGATAGATACACCTTTCTAACAACGCTTGCGGAACATTTCAGAATTCTTCCAAAAACAGTTAAGACACAATATATTTGTTAAGAAATATTTCGTAAGCAATAAAGAGTAAATAAAGAAAAAGTCAAATAATGAAAGTAAATTCCAAGAATACTTCAGGGAAATTTCGAAATAGCTCAGAAATTTTCAGATCATTTGACATGTCATGCTTATCATGACGTGCTGGTCTTCACATTTTGTTATTCCCCAAAATATAAAGAGTTGTCTTCGAGAATTCAATGCCTTAATAAAATCATAGCTACAAGAGTGAAAATAGATCTAGATAATGATTTTAGGTCACGTTTAAGGAAAATAAAGCCTTCTCCACAAGCTTTTAAGGAAATCGACAGATTAACTGGCAGAAAGTATTTTGGTACGAATATAGCCAAAGATACCGTTACATTTAATGGAGATGAACTTGCAGATAATGAAGCCAAACTCAATGCGTTTAAGACAGTATATTCAGAACTTTACTCGGAAAAGATACCATTTTTCGACAGAAGTCTAACAAATCATGTTAATCTTAGAGTCAACGAATTCAATAACAGACATACAAATACCTGTTTAACATCTTTTCTACCATCCCATACAACCTCCGACGATTTAGCTCTACCTTTTACGTCTCCAAGCAAAGTAAATGCTCACAGAATGAGCTTAAACAACAAAAAGTCGTATGGTATGGATACAATTTCTAATTTTATTTTGCGAAAATGCCCGCATACGCTTGATGTAGCACTTTCTTGTATATTCAACCAATGCATAAATAATGGTTATTTTCCCTTAGTATGGAAAAAATCAAAGCTTATTCCTATAGCAAAGAAGAAAAATGCAAAAGAAATTAAAGATTTTCGTCCAATATCATTATTATCCAATGTTGGAAAGCTTTTTGAAAGGATTTTAGCTGAATACCTAGACGGTTTTTGTGATGAAAAAAATATTATTTCGAATAATCAATTCGGTTTCAGAAGAAATCATTCCACCGAACATTCCTTACTGGTACTGAATGATAGAATTGTTCAAAACCTAAGGAATAAAAAATGTTGTGTTGTCCTAGACCTAGATCTGCAGGCTGCCTTTGACTCTATCTGGCATAATGGCCTAATTTTTAAATTGATAACTCTTGAATTTTCTATAGCCTTTATACGAATGATCAGTAGTTTCTTAAATTCTAGAACAGCAATGATTTCAATCGGTTCTGAATACTCAGAGGAGTTTTCAGTCTTTATGGGTGTTGCCCAAGGATCTTTACTTGGTCCAAAACTTTTCAACATATATCTTTACGATTTTCCTTTCAATAGCCAAGTAAATGAGCCAGAAGCCTTTTTGTATGCAGACGATACTAAGGTATTGGCAAGTGCAGTAAGACCTCACGTTGCACTCAACAAAATAAAAGATTTCGTGCCCACATTAACATCGTATCTCAGCTCATGGGGGTTAGTATTAAAAGCAGAAAAAAGTAGCATAACATGTTTTAGAAACGTTTATGGAAAAGGGCATCGTAAAGCAGTGAAGGAGAGCAAAACGCTTTCTCTACTGATTGATAATGTTCCAATCCCATTGAAAACAGAACCAAAATATCTTGGCATCCACTACCAAAATAAATTAAAATTTAATAAACATACCAGAGAAGTGTTGAATAAAGCTAAAATGGCTTCCGGTCTGCTAAAACAACTTCTAACATCAACATCAACTTCAAAAAAAACCAAACTTCTTATTTATAAAACGCTTATAAGACCTATAATGACTTATGGTTTCGGTTGTTGGTTTAGTATTTCGCCAACAGCAGCAAATGAATTAGAAAACTTTGAACGAAAACTACTAAGATCCTGCTGCGGAAAATACAGAAGGCCAAGCAAAAAATGGTATTCAAACATAACAATATATAAAGAAAATAATATTGAACCTCTTTTTATTTATATGGTAAAATTACTGAAAACGAAATTAGGAAATTAGGAACCCAATTATAAAAGATATTTGGGACAGAAATATTAACGAAAGTGTCCTCGATAACTATTTTTACTTATCGCCTATAAATATTTTGAATGCAAGATCTCAATCATTATTTGAACCAACATCCAGTTCCAATTTAAAATTGCCATTTTATGAGAAAGCTTCTTTGCCTGTTCTTAGAGGATAGTGGTAAATTTTAAGGAAAAAGTAGAAATGACCAATTATATGCCTGATTGTATGCTAAAATATAACAGACTTTTGTTTCCTACTGGATATCTAATTGGTAGCTCAGCTGATTATCAATAATCGATCTTTCTTGTTATAAATATAAACTTTACTATATATTTAACTAAGAAAAGATAGTTATTTTCTGCTGATGCATTTTAAGTCTTAGTATCTTTTTCAAACAAGATCCTTCTTTATATATATTTCTTCTATCTATATATAATTTTAGTGTGTAAGTAGTTCTAGTCATTAATTTAATTCTGGCCACCTCGAGCCATAAAATGAACATATGTCGAGAGCAAACATATGAAAAAAAAAATGAGAATTAATAATATAATTAATTAAAATGTAAAATGTATGCATAGATGTTCAACGATAAACATCTATTATATGTATAAACTAAGCTTAACCAGATATAATTTTAGAAGTCGGTTATCATGAATTCAGAAAAATGTAATCAGAAATTATCCAATGTATAAATGTCTCAATAAAAACAAAATGAAATGAAAAAAAAATGTTATTCCCCAAAGTCTGAAGTATGCAAACAAAATTTGAGGTATTTCATCTTGAAGAGATTTCCTAATGATTACTTTCTTGTTTTATTTTGGCCTGAGTATTTTTGGGAAATTTGACTTATTTTATCGTCTTCGGCTCTAACTACAAAAAGTCGGACATAGATATGTTTAAATTGTTTCAAATAAATATTTAAAATAAATATAAAAATAAAATAAATATTTATATATATGTTTAGATTGTTTAAAATAAATATTTAACAATAATAAAAAAAAATAAGCACAACGGCTCATGACTAACAAATCTCAGCCATTTCTGCAACTTGTTGTTGGCAGGAATGGAAGGAGCCGAATCCGATTAGGAAATATCAGAAGAGCATTTCATAACAAGAGATAATAATGGAGGAGTTGTCACTTACTCAATTTGTACCCTTAAACAAAATGTTTGTTTTTAGGCGGAACCAGATAGGAATAGAACCCAGGCCACAGAAAAACGCAATTAAGATTACACGAAGAGTATACAGCATTTGAAAACGAAAATTAAAATAAATCAGTTTAACAAGTAGAATGATCTAAAGGTGGGAAGTTCTGAGAAGGTGAATTATCTAAATTTTGTTTGTATGCTTAAGAATTCGACGAGCAATAAAATTTTAAGTCTATGACCACCAAATTGTTTAAGTGTGTCTATACTATTAGGGAACATTACAGAACTTATCGAGAAAATTTGAATAAGAAATTTAAGGTGATATTTTGAGAAAAATTTCATAGACATCTAGCAACTTTTGAGAATGTTTGAAAATTTAGAAAATTAGATAAAACCATACTTGAAGCAAATACAAAAACTAAGAAACATTTTATAGTAAAATTTTTAGTTCAAAAACATTTGAAAGATTTAAAAAAAAAATCTATTCGAAATCTCTTCAGAAAAATTATGAAAAATTAGAGGAACTAATCTTTTAGTTATATTTACAAAAATTGTTTTCAAATATTTCGGAAATAAAAAAAAGATCCCAAATATTTTTTTGAAAATTTTAAACATTTACCTACACTTCTTAGCACCCAGTCAACAAGCTGCCTAGCTTGGCAGTGTACTCGTAGATCAAGTCGGATGAGTGTGGTGGTCCGGTTGAGTAAGTGATTCAGTTTCCGGATAATTGTGCAAAAGCAAACAAACAATAAGAGACATCAAATCCTAGATCCTTTTAGATTTTCGACCTAATCCAAACAGGATGACTGCGTGAGAATGTCCACAATTTCAAATATCAATTCCATCCATAGGTTCATACGAGTTATGGTATCAAAATGGCGCACTTTAGCGCTAATTTGACCACAGGGCTAGACTGCAAGTGGTCGCCGTTTCTACCCACCTACAGCCTTGGCCAAAATTATTGAGCACCCATTATATTTCTCACTTTACGTGCAACTGTTTAATTTAAATAAATTCAAATACTTTGTACATTATAACATTGCTTTTTATTAAACAAATATCAATATTTAGTTGGACCGCCCTTTGCCTTTATCAGGGGAGCAATTCTTTTTGGCAAAGAGCGTACAAGCTTATTGCATTGTTCTGCACTTAATGCCCTTCATTCATCACGCAGGTGACATTTTAGGTCGTCTTTGTTGCTGATTGTGTTCTGTCTGATCTTGTGCTTTAATAAGCCCACAAATGTTCTATGGGGTTTAAATCTGGGGACTGCGTAGGCCAATCAAGAACCTCGACGCAATTTTCCCCTAACCAGGTCTTTGTGGATACATCTTTATGGCAAGTTACCTTATCTTGCTGGAACTTTACTCCATTCATGTTTGTAACGCCAAACAGTAAGAAAAATGAGGACAGGAATGCAGTTTCCAGTACGTGTATGTACTTCGTAGAGTCCATGCGATCGTGACACACAAACATTTCGCCTGCCCCTGAAGAACTTATACACCCCAAGACCATAACGCTCTCGCCGCCATGTTTTACTGTCGGTACTAAACACTACAGACTAAATTCTTCACCGGCTCGACGACGAACAAGGGTTGCACCAGCCAGCGGTACCAAAAATCTTAAAGCGTACCATAAATGAAGAAGTTTTGAAAGTTAGGTATTTTCATTACGAGTTATAATATACTAAAGTATTTACTAAGTACATATTGTTGCAACATCGTATGATCTAACTTAGATCGAAATTCGATTAGTCTGACCACAAAATATTTGACCAATATTCTTCAGTAAAAGTTTGGCATTTTCGAACACATACAAGTTGCATCTTTTTGTTTTTTTTCAAATAACCATGGTTTTTCCTGGCTTTATAGCCTTTCATACCAGCTTCTTGGAGTCTTTTACGAGTAGTTCCAGCAAAAATTGGCTTCTTAAATTCTGCTGAAAATTCGACAGCGACCTCTAAGGAAGTTTATTTGCGATTTTTAATTGGAGCTTCGTACCAATTTTCGGTCCTCGCGGTTTGTTGTGATTCGCATGCGCCCAGTTCTTGTCCTATTCTCATGCTATCCGGTCCTTCTGAACCGCTTGAGAGAGTATTGGACAGATCGACGCGAATATTCCAGAGTTTTGGAAATTTCTACCTGAGATTTCACCTAATCATGTATCTGCTGTATCTGAGCACGTTTAAATAAACTTAGTTCGCTTTTTTTGGGCATTTTTCAATAATACTAACCAATACTTAAAATGAAACCTACAAAAAACACTTGAGATTTCACAAGAAGAAGCAAATAAGCAAACTGATCAATACCTAAGAACATGTGGAAATGACTAATCTTGACATAACGGATGATGCATTTTCAATAACAAAGTAGATAACGGTTTTTTAGTTTATCTGAGACTCAAAAATTATTTCACCCCCAACTGTATTTAATTTAATTTGTAAAAAGCATGTACGCACGAAATTGATAAGGTGCTCAATAATTTTGGCCAAGACTGTATCTACACTTCTTCAAGACTCTGTTTGAAACATCTTCGATAAAACTCATAAACATCTAGGTATAAAATCCTTCAGGAAAATTAAGTGCGCTATCCAAGAGTTCTTTTAAGAAAGTTATAAGTACATATTGAATTTATGTTCCAGATATGTAAATATCTTTAAGTATTTTGGGAATCCTTAAAAGCTTTTAGAACATTTAAAAATAAATTTAAAAAATTGTACGGAAAAAATTCAGAGAATATAAAAAGCAAATAAATTTTAATCGTTCATGACATGTTTCAAAAATAAGTGGGAGACATTTGGAAAAAAAATAAGAAACATCTACAAATGCAACATTTCATATAAAGAGAACGGTTTCGAATTATTATACAAATAAACCAGGCTCATTCTACATATAAATTAAAATAAAATAAAATTGTAAACAAAAAAAATAAGTTAAATTTTAATCTCCATCCACTACGATTCGAAGTTACGATACTATTTCGCCGTCTTAATGGAGGTAGGTACTTAAAGGGCATTGGAATGTTAATTGACTTTATCAAATATCCTCTCACTTAATCGTGCAATTAAATTTTTAATTGTTTTGCATATCTACATATATACATTTATTGTACTATAACAATTTTGCATTAGATAATAATCACAAAAAGGTATTTATTAAAAATAAAAAATAAAAACCCTCAGCTTAAAACTCATCAAGGAATTTATTACAACTTTTTAATTAAAAAATTAAAGATTTAGTTACAAGCCCCCACCAATAGAATAACTCATTGAAATTAACCCGGAGACAGCACCAATAATAAATAAATACTTTAATGCGAGTTTTGTCGTCAGGCGTGTCTGTCGTCACTGGATGCATCCTACCTCTTTCAAATTATTTGTCAATATTAACATTTTACCCATAAATAAGTAAATAACTCTTCGGGTAATAAAGATTCCTCATTAAAGTCTGCCGGCATTAAAAGAATGGCCAGGCAATGGGTTATTTTCTGCTGCAATGAGTTACGCTCGTAATATAATGGTCACAAAGAAGCGGGTCACGTGCTTTTGGTTTATACCTTACCAACCTAAATGCCCGATGCACAGTGGGGCACTGTATATGTTTTAAAGCGGGAAAATGTATAACTATAAAAAGGCGTTGATTTTTTTTTTGTTAATGATGGTTGTGTCTTTAAAGATTCTTAATGTGTTCATAAAATGTTCAAACTCAAATGTCCCAGGTGGACCTTTTCACAATTTAACAGAACTAACAGAAATGCGTCCAGAAATCTTCTTTTTCTTTAATTTTAGCTTTCGAAAACCAAAAAGATATACAATTCTCAAAAATAGAAATTTTCCAAAAGGATACATAAGCATACTGTTCTAAAAAAATTTGTTATCATATACTCTTTTTGTTTCCCTTATGGACGTGGCGATTACTTAATCGGTTCAGAGGTTTTTGAATGAGTTTAACTACGATAAATATTCAATTTTTGAAATAGATCGAAAACTACCAATGCTAGGTATGCAAAAAGTGATCACGATTTAAGAAAATCAATTTACTAAGAACTTTTGTTATATGCATTTTCAGTCTTAAGTTCCAAATGAGCAAGTTATTTATTGAAAACAATTTGCCAACAATGTAAAATGGCGCCCAACGCGAATGGGCTAGAATCACGAAATAAGGTAAAAATTTATATTCCCTATGATCTCTTCGTGATTTTTTTGTGATTTCAAATAAATACGTCCTAATCGCAAATGTAAGAAAAGAGCATCACATATACACAGACCCAAATGTTAGATCGTCCGATTGGATTTTGAGAGAAAAGAAAAAAGTTACGATGTAAAAGAGGGATACGTGAGGTCTCCTTAGTTTAAATAATTAAATAATTAGTTTTTAGAAAGATCCCGCCATAGAGACCTCTAACTCCAAGTCTAACCAACTCAAATGAGTCAAATTCTCATATTTGGGCAGGTGCTCCATTAACTCCCTTGAGTATCTCTTCGATTGAACCCAAAAAGGGCTTCAAATATGATAGATGATTCTTTAATGGAAACGTTTGCAGTGTTCTATTTAAAAAGCAAACAGAATTCAACCGTAATACTCGCGTCTAAGGATATGACCATAAGTATACCCTTGAACCCTATTTCAGAGATTTTGTTTTTAAATCTCACTACACGAATGAGGAATGCTTTACCCGAATCATCAGTATCCCCTTTTAAATCCTTTCCAACTCCCAAACGCTAGAAGTCTTCATCTTAAGGGTAGTCATCACTGGAATGCGCGTAAAATAAAAATAAAGTCACAAACGATCACACTATCCGGGGACCCATCGAAGGGTGAATGAATTTCAGCTCTGGTGTCGGAGAATTTATTCCTAACTTTACACTATTTTGCCCCGCTGTTGTGTATGTGGTGTGGAATGATGACGATTGCTTGCACCGTGTTGTCGTTGTCATTTTCATGCCCTCGTATAGTGACCGCGCGACCGACCGACCAACCGGGTGCAAAAATAAATATGTGCCACACAAAATTGAAGAGGGCCAAACGACCAAACTCTTAATTCGGAATTTAGTACGCAACGAGAAGAAAATTTATTTCAGTATTTTTATGAAGACGTTTTTATATCCCCCAGTAAGTGAACGAAGAAAGGTGGAGAATGGATTTCTGGGTATAAAGAATGACACTGGCGAATGGCAACCGTTATTTGGACACCTTTATACCTCGATTCAGGGCATTCATTGTTCGTGGATACAAAAAGAGGCTGACATTCAAGGCAGTAAGAGAAGAAAAAAAATACACAACTGGGACCAAGACCAAGACCGAACGGTCTTTACGTTTAAATTAGTCTCTTTGCGCTGAAGTCCATTCATTATTACTTAACTGGGCATGGTAAGTTTTTTTTCTCAGTGTAGGAATAATACCCAAGTGAAATGATTGGCAGATTTATGGGATTTCGAAAGCTTGGGGCCAGAGATACCCTATTGACCGCAGAGTTTGCATACATACATATAAATACAACAATAAACGAGGAGGCTGGCGACTTGGCCGTAACCTAAGAGTGGAACGTGTGCCTTTTATTATTTCTCTTTTTTTTTTTATAAATATATAGGTAAGTATATTTCTGATTGTTATAAAGTGAATCGTCGTTGGACAGTTTTGCAATTGTCCATGCGGTCAAGAGGTCAAATTGAAGAATTATTCGTACTTGTTGCCTCCAGCTTAAAGGCTCTGATAAATCTGTTAAGCGAAGAAGAAGAAAATTGTAAAATAACGATGCCGATGATTTAGAGAGTAGAAGATGTAGTTATTATGGTTATTTAAAATCCAAGAAGAGCATGCCGAAGATGAAAGCCCTTGAGGACATTGAGTCGTTGCCTTTTTGTGTTTTTTTTTTCTTGTCAAGAAATCAATGTTATTAGGGATTATTGTCGTGAAATTGAAATTTTTGTGGGAAATTTTTTTGTCGGGGCTTGAGAAAAATGCTTGCAAAATTGTTGTTAAATTCTGTTGACACGGGTACTCAAACAAAAGAAATACATTCTCACGAACTAGGTCTTGATGATATTGGCACCCGCATTTAAGCAGGAATCCCCAACGGAATGGGAGTTGAAATAAGAAAAGAGAAAACCTTAAACGCTAATCTTCAGAATTCAAGTCAAACTGAAATTTTAAATTGGGGTGTGTATTTCTCAAGGAGTTTTGGGGAAAGTCAAAGCAGAATGTAAATCTTAAATCGACTATATGTTTTACCTCAATGAAATGCGATTCAGTGACTAAGGTGGCCATTACTGAGAAGGGATCTTGTTGGCGACTGTGGAACGTCTGTTCTAAATGGCCAAAGTGTGCTGGGTAGTTGGATCTAATGGAGCACTACATCACTAGACCCGTTCGTATAAGATTAGGCAAGTAGGGACGATGATACAGCATGACACTCGGATACCAAAGGATCTATTGCGATCCCTATGATGTAGGAAAACTAGACAAGGAAATGATAGTGTGCCTCTTTGACCCATTTTAAATACTGAATGAATT
Source organism: Chrysotoxum bicinctum (assembly GCA_911387755.1). Classification (NCBI taxonomy): domain Eukaryota; kingdom Metazoa; phylum Arthropoda; class Insecta; order Diptera; family Syrphidae; genus Chrysotoxum; species Chrysotoxum bicinctum. The sequence continues at coordinate 97,038,357 of OU426990.1, read as the reverse complement.
TGAGGATGTGTTTCTTAGTGAAAAATCGAGATATCGCCCAGATTGTTGAGAAAATTTTCTTTGAGCGTTGTTTTTTTAGTCTGGGTGTGGACTTCGCCTCTTCACCCTGCATCAGATTTGCGGATACCTATTCTAATTTTTATATTTGGCATACTAATTTTCGAAATTTCATTTTTGGTACATTTTTTGGAAGAGGATGTGTCCACCTTTTTGAGGAATATTCAAAATACATATTGGTGTGCCATCTGAAAGTTCAGTTATTGGTGTCATAAGGTAAACTAGTTTCATTCAGTAATTGGTTAGCCATTTTACGGTTTTGAACTAGTTTTTAAATAAATTTGTTCGGTACTTTCGTTCGAATATTCCACATATGGAGCTAAATCCAGACACGGGATATTGATTTTAGAATTTTATTTTGAAAAAAAAAAAAATATATATACATATAAAGCTTCTTTTCACACTTTTGGTTCGTTAAGTTTACCGTTCCATATGGGAAATGTGAGATCCACTAATGAAAGTATTTTATTTTATTTTTTTTCTAAACGAGAGCTATAAAAATATGACTATTTATTGCAATCATAGTTAATCAGAATTTTTTTAGATTTTGAGTTGGTTTTTGCTACCATAATTTAATTATTTTTCGGGATTTTTATTCAAATTATTTTGATTTGTCTAGGCAATGTGGGAGGAGGAAAGTATGCCCGACGACTTGTCAAATAGCTCCATATGCCCAATTTACAAAAAAGGCGATCCTATGTCCTGCAAAACCTAAAGGGGCATATCCCTACTTAATGTTGCCTACAAGATCCTATCCACCGTACTTTGTGAGCGGCTAAAACCTTTCTGCAACACTATAATCGACACGTACTAGTGTGGCTTCAGGCAATGCAGATCAACGATAGACCAAATCTTCACATTGAGGCAAATCCTGGAAAAGAACAACGAATTTCAAGTCGAGACCCACCATCTTCTCATCGACTTTAAAGCCGCATATGATAGCATAAATCGCCAAGAGCTTCTATTGGCAATGTTGGAACTCGGCATCCCGAAAAAACTGATCCAACTATGCCGCATCACGTTACAAAATACGCGGTGCAACGTGCAAATGGGTAACAGCTCATCCGAGCTATTCCAGACATGTACAGGATTCCGGCAAGGAGATGCGCTATCATGACTGTGATTTCTTCAACCTAGTCCTGGAGCAGATAGTGCGCAAGAGTGGTGTTTACCTGGAAGGCACCAAACTGCTTGGCTATGCGGACGACATCGATATCATCGGCCGCTCCAAGCGAGCTGTGCTAGAAGCGTTCACAGCTATTGATGAACAGGCGAAACGCGTTGGTCTTGTAGTTAATGAGGACAAAACAAAGTATAAGCGATGGACAGATGAGTCTTTGTTTGTTGATAGCATCAACAAACAAAGACTCATCTGTCCATCGCCTAGGACAAAACGTCATTGTTGGTAGCAGTAATTTCGAGGTAGTCAAGGAATTGACCTACCTCGGAACAAACAGCAATCCCACGAACAACACCTTAGTGGAATTACCCTAGCGAACCCCTGCTACTTCGGTTTGGCCAAAAAAATGGGTTCAAAACTCCTTTCTCGAAAGACAAAGTGCACGATATAAAAAACGCTAATTTTACCAGTTCTACTCTACGGCGCCGAATGCTGGACGATAAGTGAAAAAGGGGAATTGATACTGGACAAAAGATTCAATCGTGAATTATACGAGCTGTACCAAGATGTGGATGTAGTCCAAAAAGCCAAAACACGTCGACTACACTGGCTAGGTCACATCGAGCGAATGGACAACAACGCTCCAGCCAAGAAAATCTTCGAATCCCAGCCCCCAGGTTCGAAACGACGAGGAAGACCGAACCTCCGCTACATGGACCAGGCGGTTACAGACGCAAGAGCGCTTGGTCCCGACGACTGGAGGGAGCTCGCGAGGGATCGCAATCGATGGGAAGCCGCAATATCTCAGGCAGAGACCCTCCATGGATCGGGAGCCGGTTAAGTAAGTAAGGCAATAACAATATTATTATTAATTTCAATATTACTTTCAGGAATTCGAGCTTAAGGGTTTTTTCATTTATGACATAGTAATTTTCATATTCTTATATTTAGTTTTTGGATTTTTAATTAACGGGATATTGATTAATCCGAAGTTTACAAGAGATATGAATTACAATTTTTCGTGACTAGAATTTTACCGCATTATATAGGAACTCATATTTAAACATACATACGAGTATATTTATAAGTTAACACTAAGACCTGTGGATACTTATGTACATACATATACTCGTATTTTTATTTTTGGGATGTTTTGTTTTAAGTGATTTATTTTTCAGGGATTCGTATTTGATTTCTAAGAATTTGTATTTGTCGATACTTATTCTTATTTGTTACTCATTTTCCTAGATTTGTTTTCAGGCTTAATTACGAATATTTTCTCTTTTCATCACTCCGATTTTTGGGAAAACTTAATTGTGGGATTTAAGCATTTCCATCTTTTGTTGTTACAATTTTGCTGGATTTTGTATCCCCAAAAAATATTTGCTTTTCGCATTAAAATTTGTTGTGATAAATAAGAACTTGAATTAATTCTTTGGGATTTCTTTTGCAATTTAGATTCTGTGGGTATTATTTTTTGTGTGGGATATTTTTTGGAATTCAAAAATTTTCGGTTTCTTAGACAATTAATTCCCAGGGGTTTTAAATTATAATTTTATTTTCGGAACTTTTTTATAAAATTTTAATTTTTCTAATTTGGATTCTTAGAGATAGGGTAGCACTCTTAACCCAAGAAGTTTTTGCATACGGAATCTGGCCTTGGCGGGACTATGTAGATATTAAAGAGATTGTGGGTACAATTTTTCACTTTTAATAATATCCAATTTTTTCTGTTAATGTTGGCTTTATTTGTTGGGTATTTTGAGTTTTTCGGAATATTGATTTTCTAAAGTATACATTTTGGGATTAATCTTTTTTTTTAATTTTACAGTGGTAACGTTACTGGATTTGATTTTTAAAATTGTATAATTTTTGGGATTTGAGTTTGTTATGATTTTTTTTAATCTTTACTAAATTACGAGGACTTTAATTTTTGGGAACTTTAATTGTTTTTGGAAACTTTTATTTCTTAGAACCTATGATTTTTGTTTAAGTTTAATATTTTTTGGATTTCGATGTTTCGGTTTTTTTTTTCCAGCATTTATTTTAATGAGAGTTTACTTATGAAATCAATTTGTTTTTTTTTTTTGTGAGACACTGATTTTAATTTTTTTTTTCCGGTGTTAATTTTTTGAGGTCGATGTTGTTGAGGATTTATTTTGAATCTTTAATTCATTGGGATTTAAGTTGTTGTGATGCTGAATAGATATTCCAGTTTTGGTAACTTTAATGATAGATTTAAAAAAGCATTGATAGATTTTATGTTGAGAAACAAACAATTAAAAAAAAATTATCAAATTATCCAAAAACGTAATATCATATCATAAAATACTAAATTATCATAGTAATTAATTTCATAATTTTAAAAAATCATTATCCAGATTGTTCAGACATTAAAATTTTGTAAATTAACAATTTCACTTATTGTTTACAATCTTTGATCGTAGTTGCTGTTACTTTTGACGCATAATTTGTGATAATCTTTCCATAAGGAGAAAGTTTGATCATTTTGAACCCAACCGCCTTAATAGAAGAAAAGTATAAGAAATTGAAAAATAAAAACTATAAATGCATCTAACGATGATGCACATTGATTTAAAAAAATAATCGAGAAAAAAAAATTAAAGGCGTTTCCACTTTACGAATAACTATGGAGATTTTGATTCACTTAATGAAGGCATTTATGTATATACAAAAAATCAGAAACTCAAATCTAATCTTTGGTTTCTGTTCGCACTGTGGGGTGGTCTCTATGAAAAAGTTGGAAAAATTTATCAAAATAGTTTATAATGCTTTTAATAAAAAAAAACTACCAACTATTTACACTTAGCTAATGCTTAGGTTGTTCTGCATTTACATTTTAGATGAAATCAGTTTTTAGTTAAATGTCTGGCAATTTTAAAGTTTTGAATAAAAATCGTTATAGATACCATCTTGAAAATAAAAATATAATAAATGCTTAATTTACAGTGCTTTTTCAAGTTTGACTTGTTAAATATCGTTCTGAGGAAAAAAATATAGCTTCAAGACGAAAGTTGTACAAAATTACATTTCCTACAAAAAGTTGATGTTTGATTACTTTTAATCAAAATTTTATTAAATATTTACATATAACAAAAATTACTTTCCGTGAAATTGGAAAAGATTTCTCTCCTCAAAGACGACCAAACTCATTTTAGAGGAACGAAGATGTTTATTTTAATTTTCTTATTCTCTAGTTCTTTTCTAAGAGTTCAATTTAATTTCAATTCAGTCCCACTGTATACTGCAGTTGTGTTGGCTTGTATTTAAATCTCAAACCGATTAAAAATCAAATTATGGTAATTTGCAGCTTGCACAGGTTATTGTCCGCAAGGCATCATTTCTTTAAGGCCAAACGCACAAAATAACTTATTCACTTGCATTGATTTCAATTAGGCAGATTAGGTGAGGAGAGTTTTTTTAAAGAATTAAATGAGAAAGGGTATAAAATTAAATAATGCAAAAAAGAAAAAAAACAAACAGAAATACTCGTACCACCAAAACCCAACAAGATTTAGAGTCATTAAAAAAACAAATCGATTAAAAATTGTTATTTATAAGGTTCGGTAACTTAAAAACAGAGCAATAAATGAATATTAATTTTTGCATGCGGTCGCCAATAAATAGTTATATTTATTTTTGGCTTTTCAGAAATTAAATCAAATCGTGGGGTTTTTAAAACAAAAACAAAGTTGTTCGACTTGTTTTTCAATGACAATCTAGACTCATTGCCGTCGTTTATGGTAACTAGAGTATTTTCGTAGTTTCTTTAAAAGTTAAAGTTGTATTTGGTAGTAAAATCCTACAGAGGCTTGAAGAATACATAGAGGTCAAAAATGAAAGGCGATATTTAGTAATGCAAAAATGTGCCAATTGAAAAATATGCATATCATTTGAAACGGCTGTAAGAGGTGTGCTTTGGCCACGCTGCGCCGCACACCGTGGCTCATTAACGCAAATTTTTTTATAGAAATCAATTATTTCGGGAGGTTAATTAAAGCAAATTTTTAAATTCACATAATTAGCACCAATTTAAAGCTCTATTTTCTCATTAATAATAATATAATTAAGTTTTTATGAATTTTGTAATCTTATTAAAAAGTTCAACCTTGCACTTTAATCATATTGCATATTGGTTAATTCAAATAAAAAAATTCACACATTTATATTGCTTACAAATTAGAGCACTATACTTTCAGAATTTAGAAAATCAAGGAACCCAGTTAATTGAAGTGTTTTTTAGTTAATTGAAAATGTTGTACTATTAAAAAAAAACCAAGGTAGGCAGTTTAGGTTTAATTTAAAAATAGGTGTGTAGTGTTAAGTTGACATAGCCTAAGCTTTTTTTTAGAGTTTTTGTTTTTGTAGAACCAATTCACTACAAAAATACTACAATTCACTGATGAGTACCGTAAGCCCGGGTGACTTTGGCAGTTTTTCATTTTAAAATTTGAATTAATTTAGCAAAAAGTCACTCTATAAGTGTGATAAGTCTTAAACAAAACGGTAGACCAGTTGTGTTTTGAAAAGAATTAAATTTTGGTTGCCCAAATCACACATCAATTCGAGTGACTTTGGCCATTCAGACTTTCACCTCATTTCATGGTAACCCAAATATAAATGCGGCATATCTGCAAATTTCTTGTTTCAAAAAGCCAACTGGAACGGTCTCAATGATTTCTTCAGGAACTTTAACTGGTCACTATACTTCCTCGATAGTGTCATCGACTCGAGTGCAGATATGATTACAAATATAATTCTTCTGAGAATGAGAAATTTTTTCCCCAATAGGGAAAAATCTATCAAACCGAAAGAGCTGTACAGAGGTAATTAGGGTTAGAAAAGTAAGTTCAAACAAGCTAGAAAGAAATGTTATGATCATATTCGACGAAACAAATTTTTGCATGACCAAAAATTAGACAAAAATACTACAATATCTCAAATGTAGTAAGAATTTTTATTTTTTCGTTTGTTTGTAAAAAATGTGTGGAATACGTCTTCGGTTGCTACCCTCGTTATGATTTACACTCCTTATGTCAGATTACAAGAAAAATCTAATTTACTTGCAGCACAGTTTTCTGTTAATTTGACGATGTTAGGTGGATTCATGACTTCTCGAGTAATTGAGAGCGTAAATGATTTTAAAGGACAAACCTTCTTTCGCACCCGTACAGTTGCAAGAGTACTGAAAGATCTTGATACACACAAATGTTCTGGCCCGGATAGTGTCCCACAGGTGTTTTTCAATGCTGTCCAAACCATTGAGTAAGCTTTCCCATGTGACCTAATCTACTTGTGACTTTCCGAGTGAAAACAGCATTTGTCCAGTCTGTCCCAAAACAAGGTGAATCTTCTTCCCCTTCTAACTATCGTCCAGAAACTAACGTCCTTTCTCTCCAAGATCATGAAAAAACTGATAAATTATCAGCTCCGAAAGCTTCTCCATGACCGGGAGTATGGCTTTCGTATCTGATCCACCGGTGATCTGATGGTATATCTCACCGAAAACAGAGGAATAAATTCTTACATCGTTTTGCAGAAAGTAAGATTATTACACTTGATATTTCAAAAGTATTTAATAGAGTTTGGCATCAAGCTCGCTTATAGAAAATGCGTGCAGTTGGTATTGACGAATCTATTCTTCGTTAGATTAGAAACCGTTTCATACAAGTTGTGTTAGACGGTTTTAAATCTGAAGTTCATAAAATAAATACTGGTGTGCCCCAGCGCTCCTGGCGACAGTGCCCTCAGATTCTCATATTCGTTTCCAGATGCACGTCCTTCTTATTCGGATGTGGATTTAGAACAGCAGCGTATGAAAAGCTCAATAAATTTTTATCTTGTCAAATGAGGAACTAAGAACCGCATAGAATTCAATGTTTCAAAAACTGAATGGAACCGCCGAACCCACCACCCATACCGCTATCAAGAAGCAGCACTTGCATTGAGGAAACCAATGACCTCGGTATGTATGCATTTATGTACATCGCAGTCCACTTTGTGTGGAAGGACCTCATATTAAACGTCGACAAAAACTCTCCTAAGTTTTTAGGTTTCTTTCGACGCTGCAAGAAATTTTCCACCCCTCCCGATCTAGCTGCAACTTATAAAGCCTATATTCGTCTGCATGTTTCGGCACGTTTCCAATAACTCACTTGCGTTTCTTGGATAGAACCCAAAAATAGGTTTAAAAATGATAGGTGATAGAAGTATTTATTACAGAAATCTCTTCAGCACCACCGCAATGTTTCTTGTCTTTAATCATTGTTAACTTATATGATTGAAAGAAAGACAACCGCCGTGTATGATGATAAGAGAAAGACTAACTTTATTAGCATATGATATGTATGAACGTATGTAGTATGTAAGAATTCATTATTATAAGGTACATAGTTTCCAGTGAGAGCCGATATTGCCAATAGTAAATTTTACAAATAAATTATTATTCCAACACTCCCACTTATGATTAAATTTAGTTCAAACAAAATATAATTCATACAGGTAATTATTAAATTTATATTACATTACTTTAATCAAAAAACGAAATTTTTCAAATTTATCTCTGCATAAGGCCTTTGTAAAGATATCTGCATTTTGATGCTCAGATGGAACATAATTAATCTTAAAATCACCTCTGCTGAATCGTTCACGGATGAAATGATAACGAACATCAATATGTTTAGTTCGTTTGTGGAATTCAGGATTTTTGATTAGCTTTATGGCTCCCTGGTTATCCATGTTTAGATTAACCTCTCCACTTCCAGTTGGAACTAATTCTAGGACAAGTTGCCGAAGCCATACCATCTCCTTCACTGCCTGTGACGCTGCGATGTACTCCGATTCGGTGGTAGATAAGGAGACACATCTTTGCCTCTGTGATGACCAAGACACCGGTCCACTTCCCAAAGCAAAAATAAAACCAGTGGTAGAACGTCGAGTCATATGATCTCCGGCGTAATCAGCGTCACTATAACAAATCAAAGAAAAACATTTACATTTATCAAAAAATATACCCATTTCTCGAGTCCCGCTGATGTACTTTAGTATTCTTTTGACCGCATTGACCTGAGCCTGGTTCGGTGAGTCTAAGTAACGAGAAACTACTCCCACTGCATAAGCTATGTCTGGGCGGGTGGCAACGGCCAGGTACATAAGCGATCCAACAGCCTCTCTGTAAGGAAACTTGACATCTTTGGAAGATTCTGAGTAAGAACAGTTCTCAGCTGGTGTTGAAACTGGTTTGCAATTCAGCATGTTAAATCTCCGCAAAATACACTCAGTATAACGAGATTGACTGACATGAACTGCACCATTCGGTTTCCTTTTTAACTCCATACCTAGAAACCAATTTGCATCCAATGTTGTAATTTCAAACTGCGTCTTTAAAAACTTTATGAACGTCAAAGCATCCTCTTTATCCCGTGCAGCTATAAGTCCATCATCAATATATATCGCGAGGATCATACGCCTATTAAGATCACTTGAAATAAATACACATGGGTCCATTTTGCTGGGTTTAAGGTTATACTGCTTCAAAACTGCCGTAAACTTCTCATTCCAGCATCTAGACGCCTGTTTCAACCCATACAAACTCTTTTGAAGCTTACAAACTCGTCCAGATCCGTCATCAAAGCCTTGGGGTTGTTGCATGTATATCTCTTCATTCAAATCGCCGTTTAAAAAGGCCGTTTTTACATCAAACTGATATAAATGTAATCCTTCGTTTGCCACAATTGCGAAAATACAACGTATGGAAGTAAACTTTGCCACCGGACTGAATGTTTCACCATAATCGACACCTTGTTCTTGACTGAATCCGCGAACTACCAACCTAGCTTTGTATCTCCGCAAACCACCAACTCCTAAGTCCTTCAGCTTATACAACACCCATTTGTTGTCGATTGCTTTTCTGTTCGGCGGAAGCTGTACCAAATCCCAGGTATGGTTCTGATGAAGGCTATTCATCTCTTCTTTCATTGCTGTCTTCCAATTAGGTGCATCATCAGAAGCAAGTGCATCACGGTAAGTATTTGGTTCCCCTTGGACAAGGAATGCATGTTTCTGAATGATGTTGCACATACCAGAATAGTCCACACCTTTCTGCCTACGTAGACGATCCCTCAACGGAAGGGTCACATCACCGCCATCATCGTTACTTCCATCATCATCATCCTGGAGTGCTTCAGGTCCTTCCACTTCTTCGTCAGCAGACTGGTAAACGTCTTCTCTTACCTGCTCTCCATCTTCTCCACCATTTTCTGCGATTGATAAATCTTTGGATCTTGAAGGTTCTTGAGAAGCTTCAGTCAAAACTTTTTGATATTGGTCGAATTCTTTGAACGTAACGTCTCGCACTATTTCTACCTTTCGATGATTAGGTATCCAGACACGGTATCCTTTGGAAGTCTCTGAATAACCCATGAACAAACCCTTTTCAGCTTTTTTGTCCCATTTTCTGCGCCTTTGCTTAGGTATGTGGATAAATGCTTCAACGCCAAAAACTCTTAAATGTCCAAAGCTGAGCTTATGACCACACCACATCTCATACGGCGACTTGTCTTTTAAAGTGCTTACGCCAGTTCGGTTCAAGACATAAACAGCCGTATTTACTGCTTCAGCCCAAAACTTCTTGGATAAGTTCCTCGCATGGAGCATCGAACGTGCCGCTTCCACTACAGTACGGTTTTCTCGTTCAACACACCCGTTCTGCTCCGGCGTATATGGTACGGTGGTTTCATGTCGAATACAGTTTTTACTCAGAAGTGATCTTACAGCTTCGTTTACGAATTCCAATCCATTGTCTGTGCGAAGTGTCTTCACTGGTAGTCGCATCTCAGAACTAGCTTTATTTAAGAACTCCTCTATTGACGAGCAAACTTCTGATTTGTTTTTAATAAAGTAAACTACCTTAAAATGTGAAAAATGGTCTTTAAAAAGAACAAAATATCTGCAACCCCCTATAGAAGTTTCTTCCATAGGACCACATACATCCGCATGCACTAATTCCCCAGGTTGACTAGCTTTAAATGTGCTTCTAGGAAATGAAAGTCTATGCAGTTTGCCATACATTCAGGCATCGCATGAGAATTCCTTGACATCTATAAAAGGAATACCTTCTTTTAACAATTGTGAACGTACTTGTGAGACATTTTGATGAGCCATCCTTTCATGCCATACTTTTAAAGAAAGATCTTTGGAAGATGCGAAGATTGCCGTATGTTCCGCAGAACCCTGAACAACAAAACACATTTTGAATAACTGCCCTTTTCGCTCTCCCACTGCCACAACAGATCCATCGTCTTTCTTAAATTCACATCGCAAACTGTCAGACATAAATTTGAGACCTTTATCTAGAGCACAACTTTGGGAAAAAAGATGTACGGAAATTTTTGGCACATATAAAACGTTTGAGAGATGTTTTTCACACCATTTCTTGCCATTGTAGGATAAAATATTTATATCACCTGTTCCCAGTGCTAAAATCTTTTGACCACTTCCTACTCTTATGTCTATTGGAGCAGAAAATCTTTGAAAACGCACAAACCAATCTCTTTTATGGGTCATGTGGTCGCTAGCACCGGAGTCGAGATACCAACTATCATCAATTTCACCATGATTCATTATCAACGCATTGCAGGTACTTATCGAAATGTTTTCCTCTCGTCTCTCACTTCCTTTTCCAGTCTTAGCTCGATCCATGTCAGCCACGAAATCATTCTTCTCCGTTTGTTCCTCACTTGCACTTCCAGTCTTCAGTTGGTTATGATCACAAGATATATATTCTGCCCCTTTATCCTCTCTTGAACTTCCAGTCCACAAAGCATCATCAATGTTCAAAACCTTCCTCTTTTCCTTTGCCTCGCTTGAAGTTCCAGCCCTCACTTTATCAGTATTAGAAAAAGTTTTTCTTCCCTTTTCAACCTCACTTGTACTTCCAGTCCATTCTTGCATAGAGCATAATTCGGAATTACACATGAGAGCCTCCCCCCTTTGTACTTCATTCCGGTTTCCAGTCTTCTTTCTATCGGCAAACTTTTTCGGACAATCCTTTTTCCAATGACCGAATTCATTGCACCTAAAGCACCTTCCAGGTTTGGAGACTTTCTGCTGTTGCTGCTTCTTGTTCTTCTGCTTTGCAATTAACGCTGTGCTTTTAATGGAATTACCTGAAGTAGACGAATGTGAATGCATGCGTGTTTCCTCCATCACTAACCGTGACGTCAGATTCTCTAACGTCTGTTGTTCCTTTGCCGTTGATTCCCAAGCACAAAAGAAATGTTGGAAACTTTCAGGTAGAGTCATTAACACCTTTGTAATAACCATGCTGTCGGAAACCTGCTCTCCAACATCTCTAAGCTGCCTAACAATATTTTCCAACTTGGAGATGTGAGTCGCAACGTCATCATCAGGCTCCTTCTCGAAGCTATAAAATCTTTGTAGCAACATATGCACATTCGTACTAGAAGTGTGTTCATATACCGCCTTTAACTTCGTCCACATCTCCTGTGCAGTGTTGCAGTTAACAATGTGGCGAAGCGGTGTTGAACCTACACTCGTTGCAATTATGCGTTGAGCCTTGCTATCGATTTTCATCCAATTCAATAACCGATTATCAAAAATTACCTGGGTCTCAGTTTCCCCTTTAACTGGTCGATTGTTCAGGCCATTTACCTGTTCAAATAGCCCAGAAGCTTTAAGCAAAATCTGAACTTGAAACTTCCATATGGAATATTGTTCAGAATCAAGCAATTTTTCTATTTTAAAACTTTCAGACTCCATTTTTGAATTTATAAAAAAAGCAAACTCTAATTCTGTACTATCACGTGACCTGGGCCCATAACCTGTTAACTTATATGATTGAAAGAAAGACAACCGCCGTGTATGATGATAAGAGAAAGACTAACTTTATTAGCATATGATATGTATGAACGTATGTAGTATGTAAGAATTCATTATTATAAGGTACATAGTTTCCAGTGAGAGCCGATATTGCCAATAGTAAATTTTACAAATAAATTATTATTCCAACAATCATTTTACCGTAATTTTTATAAACAGTTTTCTAATGAAATAGCCTGTTGAATTCCTCCCCTTAAACGATTTGCTTCAGAGAAGGCCGATTAGTTTACCCTTGAGCCCAACTTCGGGTGTACTGTCAAGTTCAGAGATTCTTTCCTTAGGCGAACTACACGAATGTGGAAGGCTTTAGCTGACTAAATATTTCCCTCACATCATGAAATTCACACATCCCAAACTAATGTGCATCGGTATCTCTTTTTAAATCCACTCTAACTTTCAAAAATACTCCTACTGTTCTCAAACATTTTAAGGGTAGTCAAAATCTAAATACATATTCTCAAATGTAATCATTAATTTCTAATATTATATCCAATGTTTTCAAGTATTTTGAATGTTTTACTAAATAGTTTTGGAAAGTTCCTGAAATATTTCTGATTTGTGTCTTGTATATTTGTAAGCCTATAGTACTCGTATTATCATGAAGTTTGATTTGGTGGTACCAACGGTGGTGGCGCTTAAATTAGCGTACGATTTTACAGTGGTGAGTAGGATTTAGCAGAGACGAATCTAACAAGTACTATCGCTATGCTTAAGATGTCGTCCCAATCGTTCGCCTTCATGAGAGTACTATAAGTTTTATATACAAAGCTTGTATGAACATATTAACCAATTGGAGCAATGTGTAAATATTAGTATTTATATACATCAAAATACATTCTAAGCAAATTTGTATTGCTTAAAGTTCCTCACATAATCGTGACACCTATATTAGCACTTTCTTATCAGTTTTCAAATATCTTACTAGATGTTGCAACATCATAAAATTATAACATTTAAAACAATGTAATGTACCCTCTATGTATACATCACATTAAAGGTAATTAAAAATTCACTCAAAAACCTTCCCACATTCTTTTCAAAACGACTTAGGTTGTTGTAAATTGGGAGAGAAAAAAAAAAAAACACTGCTAAGTTATTGTTTCAAGCGAAAGAAGGAAAAAATTCATCAGCAACAACTTAATAACACATGACTCGATAATTAGATACACTTGCTTTTGCATTACTTACATGAGATTGTCAGAAAGGAAAAATTATCTCATTGCATTTGATATTCATATTTTTTTTTTTAATTAATTATTCTCAACACTCTTGATGTGTTGGCTATGAAAATTGACATTACCAAGTAAATCGACTAGCCGACGCGACGGTGTCTAGAGCTTTGGTTATAGCCAGGAATATGATGACCTCGGTTGTGATGCATATTGCAAGTGCAAATACTATAAACACCTAAGACTGAGAAACTACGTCTCAAGGTGACCATAATATGAAATAACTTTGCATCAACAGTTTTCAGAAAACTTTTCTTGTAAGTAGAATTAAAGAATTAAATTAAATTAAATTATTCAGAGACCCTTACAAAACAGTTCTAGGTACATTTATCAAACTAAGAACTTGCCATAAATATTTTATTGGAACAATGTGGATTTTTTCTTAAGAATTATTTAAGAAACAATAACTAACTAACTAATTTTAAAAGAATCAAGGAATCTTTTTGAAAATTGTAATTAAAAAAACACATCATTAAAGAAAAATTAGATAAATTAATAAAAGTGATTTAAAATAAAGACCCCGATTGCGGTTGTCGCTTACCAACCAATAGAAGCGACAGCATTCGATTGGCTGTGTTTGGTATTGTTTAAGGTACTAGTACGGTCTAGATTTTTTTTCGATTTTTTTTGCTTATTAGAACTAGAACTATTCAAAAATACGGTCCCGAAATTTCAAGGTCGAATTTCGAATAGTTTTGGAGATATTTATATATAAGTTCACATGCCACGCGCGCTCGAGGCAGATGTTTTTCGTGTCAACGTATAATAGTTGAAATTGTATGCCGAATAGCTGTTCAAAACCGTTTTTTTATATACAATGTATATCACTCTCATACTATATTATGTATTTATGCTAGTCTTATTGTGGTAGTTGTTAGGTAACGTCGTGTCTAAAAAATGTCTAATCCATATAAGAAACGTTCCAGAAACAGGAAACCAAAAGTTGCAAAAAAGTGTAGAAAATCGAAAAATTTTCAAGGAAACTTATTATGGTTTAGCTATTCGACGTAACCCAGAATCAGTAGAAGACAGGACGAGAGAAATTTAGACAATTTTTTACCATTCCATTTACACCGATGCCAACCGGCAAGACCAGAAGTGTAATGCAGATTGGTGCCCCTACCTCAAGCTGTAGCAAATAAGAAAGTGTACAGGCATTCACCAGCTTTCAATGATGAAGTACAGCAGTATTTGAAGCAAGTGTTTGAAAGACTGACTGATGCAGAACTATTAAAACGTCGTCTTGGAAAAAATACGCAAAATAACAACGAATGTTTCAATGGATGCTTATGGGCGATCGTTCCAAAACACATTTTCGTGGGACGTGAGACGGTGGAAATTGCAACCCAAATAGTCATATCAGTATTTAATGAAGGTCGTGTGACAATTCTACAAATGCTTGAAGTCATGGGTTGCACCATTGCGAGCCGCGCTTATGAATATGCAAAAAAAAACCGGACGAGGAGCGAATTATGCTAGCTGAAAGGGCCAGCGAAGCTGCGACCAAACATGGGCGCTTGAAGAAAAAACAGACCAAATAGGATGAAGAACAGTCTTATATTGACGAAGGCTTACTTTTGTATGGACCAGGAATCGCTGATTAACGCATTGTAAGTGATAAAAATCATCAATATCAAAAATATCCATGAAATAAAACATGAAAAAAACTTTAAACGCGATTTTCTCAAATTGATGTTTTTTGAACTTGCGGACAGTTAATCTCCGGATCTACTGAACCGATTTTCAAAAAACTTGTTGCATCTTGATTGTTTTTATGTTTTCTAAGGCAATTTACCACAATTTGACCAAAAAGTTATGAAAAAAATGGCGACCCAAAAATGGTCAAACAAAATTGCACAAAATATATTTTTTTTTTCAAAGCTTGACATTTTTTTTTTACTTTTAAAACAAATTGTGGTGAATTGTCTCGTAAGAAACCTTCCTTTAAAAAACCCACTTTGTTTTTTTTTTGTTTCAGTTCAGTAAATCTTGATATTAGCTGTTCGCAATGGGACAATGTGTTTTTTGATGATTCCACATTGGCGCCCTCTATAATTCGGCCAAAATTCGAAAATAAAAAAAAAAATTGTACTCTTGACGCATGTATTCATTATTTGTTATTACCTAATAAAGTTTCCGAGAAAAAAAGTACCAAAAATCGTGCACAATGATATTTCAGTTTTTATAATTTAATGCATCGAGACGCAGAACCTGTTGAAAGAATTTCAAGGTAGCTTTGAATCAGGGTACTCCACAATTGACAACATCTTCATTTTCAGGAGTCCAGCATGAATTTTTCGTAACTAGGGTAGAAAATTGTGCGTATTCTTCATCGATTTTAAAGCGGCTTTTGACACAATCGACAGGCACTTTATTTTACAGACTGTATAGTTTGGGGTAGTCATTGAAGTTTGCAGGCGTTCTCGAGGAATTGTACAGAGGAACAAAGGCTGCCGTGTGGACCGGAGCGGAACTTTCTGACTATTTCGCAACTACATTAGGAGTGAGGTAGGGCTGAATATTAAGCCCCACCTTGTTTGTGCTCTTTATAGACAATCTCATCGATTACCTTCCTAATGGGGTTTTTACAGAAAGCAAATTCTGCAATTAATATTTCGTGGAAAAATTGCTTTATGAACGAAAACATAGCCCTTAACAGTAAATTTAAGGTCTTTGAAGCAGTTCCTGAAAGTATACTTTTGTATGGTTCGCAAGTATGGGGTTGTAAAAAATTCAACACGGTTGGGAAACCTTTAGCAGACTATGTCATTATGTTAGAAGCCGGACTTTAACCTTTATACATAAAAACTCTAAAGCTGCAAGGTATCTACAATTGTCTACTGAACGTCTTCAAAATGTCTGAATCCGGCCTTGCTAGAAAAGTAGTTTTGAAAGCTATACAAAACTAAAAAAGCTAGTACAGAAAGTGGTTACGCCATGCAGAAGAATGCAATTTAAATTTTAATTCAAACGTAGAAAATATATCAACCAGTAAGGCCGTCCTGTATGAAGTAATATCAACCGATAGATGGGAACTGCAGAGCTGAGTTTGTAGCTAAAGCTTCTGCCTCCTTGTTTAGAGCAATTTACAATAGGCTCAACCACAACCTTGCTAAATAAAACTACTTTTGTAACTCAAACAATGTTTACGTGATTGCTACAATGGTTAGACTTCAGAGTGAATTACTCAACTTGAACTTCATACAACACAGACCCGATCAACCTCTGGAGTGTAGTGTGTGCACCTTAGTGCAAAGAGAGGAAGTTGTTCACTTCATCGGCGAAGGTGCCCAATTCTTAGGGGAATGAGAAGAAGTGTCTTTGGAAGTGACCTTTTATCGGAAGAAGAAGTTCGTATTATGCTGCATGAGATGGATGTTTCCGAAATTCATGAATTCAGTTATTCAGAAATTTTGAAAATTTCAACGTTTCGGAATGATTTCAATCTTTGTTCTAGAAAATACTTAAAACAATATTGAATTCAATCATTTTTTTTGTACTCCCAATGACCCATTGATTCTTAGGAAACATGGAACTGATAACACCACAATATTTTTCACTTAAGTTACCTATCAAAAACATTTACAAGCATTAAATATATTAAATAATATTTTTACGTGAATATTTCGAAGATAGGAAGAAGGTGGAAAATATTTGAAACATTGTTTAAGCTAAAAAAATAAAAGGAACATTTATCGCATGTATTAATGAATGTTTCAAAAACTCGTTAGAAACAATTTAGAAGTTTTAGAATATTTGTGCGCACACAATTCATCACTTCTGAACAATAAAACAGAAATTTCAGAAATGTTTCTAAAATATTTCAGAATCATGTACTTTTAGTTCTTTTAAAAATATTAACTAAGAAATATTTCAAAACTATCATTAGAATTTTCCATTCGCATATTTCATCATAAAATTCTCAAGTCACACTACCAATGCAATGCAAGTGAGATGACACAACTCATCTCTAATTCCACTTCTTCTACTACTAAAAGGGTAACCTCTTTTCTACAATACCTCCTTAGATGAAAAGATTATCATTTTTAAATGAAAATGTTGCTTCTTAATTCAATAAAGAATACAAAAAAAAAAACAACAAAACAAAATTGATCAACTAGCTACTAGCAATAATAAGTATCTAGATAGAAACACATCAATGGCAGCAGCGGATGTGTCCATATAGATACGAGTACTTGCGACACTTTATCCTATAGAAAATACCTTTATTTATTTTTTTTTTCTTCAAAGCAACATTTTTTATGGTCAAACAACTGGAAGCAGTAATTTCATTCCATTCCATACAAAAGCCTGCTACTCTATACGCCAATACTTGTTTCTGCTATTTCACAAAAGATACCAAAATGTCTGAGTAACTTCTGAGGTTGGTTAGTGAAATCCTGAGTTTAAAAGCTTCAAGCTTTATAAACCTATCAACGAATTGAAATCGCATAATACTGCGCAAACTATGCCTTATAGGTAGAAGATAGAGATGGACATGAAAAGATACGAATAAAAAAAAATAATAAAAATACCCCAAAACCAATTGAATAGCTCAGCTGGTGGAAAAGGTTAACAACGAACAAAAAAAAAAAATACAACACCACCAACAAAACTTCGATTTCGGTAGAAAAATTGTGCAAGAAGATTGCAGCAGCTATATAGGTACAACAATTCAGTCTCTTAGCAATAGATTACGAAAAGATTATACTGACTGCATCTCCCTTCTTATCATCGAACTATCGTTCCCACAATTAGAAAAAAATAAAAAAGGTTAAGAAAAACAAAACAAAAAAAAAACTGATGGGTATCCAAGTCTTGAATGAAAGATAGATAGGTAGTATCAAATGCACTTTGGAGGAGTGCCCGCAACTTGGGGTCATTCTGCGCATAACAACACTTGAAGCTCAGACATGCATTTGTGTATCCATGTCATCAGTAATTACCTACCTTAGGTTTTTACACACCGCACCGGCAGCCACATAGCGTCAACTTGAACAACGAGGCAGCAGACGAGGTACCTTGCCTAACATCTGACATAGCATCCATCACGGATGCATGACATGCCACGTATAGATATGGTGTCGAGGTGATTCCCCATTGCGACCGGACATGGTCATCATGGATGTACAAAAAGGCGTAGATAGGTTTGTTCTCTCCATTTCCTCAGGTCTAGTAATTATCCGATCAGAATTTTGAATACACGTAGTTGCCTTATATTACGAGTATGTATGTTTGTTATTTGGTAAATTAAACGCCTCAACAAATGTCAAATGAGAATCGCTCAGTGTACATATAGTTTGAAGGCCAAAAATAGAGCGGAGTTAAAAGCTTTAAGATAACTCGGAAAGGCTCCTTCTCGCACACCACGCCACAGCCAAAGATAAATGCAAATCACTGACGTTCGTTGAATCTGGGGCCTTTCCTTCGTCTCGTATGCTGGTTAAGATTAAGATACACAAACCCAATGTCTCTGCACTGATAGAAAAATCTCTGCAAAAATGTTTAACCAGACACATTCATCAAAATCAAACTGTAGCTCTCGGACTCGCAGCTTGCTATTTATAAGCGATGAAATGGTGCTAGAATATTCGAAAAGGCCCTTGCGTGTGTTATTCTTCGAAGCTTCTTACACTTGTTAGAATGTGGAAATCATTTAATCATTTAGTAGGAGGGAAGTAAAGTTCAAACAATAAATAAGGAGGTCTTTGGAACGAAGTTTGTCTGTTCAAACACAAAATGGCGTTGTACGTAATTTTAAAGTCAGACATTTTTTTTATATCAAACTTGTTTAAATATTGCAAGTCGTTACATATTATTGGCGTGGTTTCTAAAAACTATGTCTAGACAGCCCAGGAAGTTGCACACGTCTTATAATAATAAAGTGTATACTCAGTTTGTACCTAACTTTTCTTTCAGTGTACAAATACAGATTGAATTTTTTATATAGAAACTTTAGATGAAATGATTGCATTATGGATGATTGTGGTTTTACATCAAAATGCTAAAGCTACTCTCCGAGCGCTGATCTAGCATCGCTAGCATTTTTGCAATTATTTGTTGATGCAGAAGATGTAAGACCAGAGGCTTTATTACATAGAAAGAGATGAAGGAAGGACCCATCAACTAAGAGGAGTCGAACGATGGAGATGATGCACACAGGAGATGACTTCGCATTCATCAAACTCACTTTTAAAGCCACCCGAGTTGGCATTGTGTGTTTGTTTTGCCGGCCGCATATGCAAATTCTGAGATGAATCTTTTCATCATCGTTTCGGACAGCTTCTGTGGGAGATGCCATCACTGTGGTGGGTCATTTTTTTTTTCTTTCTTCAGAGGCTAATTCAATCTGATGCTTTGATATTGAAAAGTTGTGATTTTTCAATTACTATTATGGGCAAAATTGTATCTTTTCTTTTGCAAAAGATAATTTTTTAAACATAAGTTTTAGAGGAGAACAGAATTTTTTCTTTGACTTTACCTCTCATTAGATGTTTAAGAAGTAACGAAGCACATTATTAAACGGTCCCGGCATCGGAAATTTTGTATACGAAATATTCCAACCCTCGTTGGGCGCCAGTCCGGCTTACTCTCTAGGTAGAGCATGAGACTCTTAATCTGAGATTTGGGTTGGTGCCTCACATGGGGCGCCAAAAATGAATAAAATATTTTGATGGAGTCATACTTTTCCGATAACTGTTTGAAGTTGATCATCGCAAGATTGGATTTCTAGAAAAAATCGATTTGTTGATTTCCGTGAATGTAGGAAAATATCTTAAATCAAATATCGTGGGTTAAGATAAGATTAAGAGAATTTTATTTAAGCTCCTTATATGCAATATTATACCAAGTTTTGAGATAAGTCGATTTGAGCATCATCAGCATACAAAAATCAGGGAAAAAAGATGAGTTTTTCACCTGAAACGGGTGAAAATAATACAAATGAATAGTAGGGTATCAAACATTGCCTCCTGTGGCACTCCTTTTAAAATAAATAATGGACGAGAAATAACCGCAGCTTAGTTTTAATTTTGATTAAATTTCCTATAAATGGTTATGTCACAGACTTACCGAGATATCTAAGAGCACTAGAAATGAAGCCATACCACTGACTGATATTTGAAATGTTATAGAAACAGAAAAGCGTATACGACTATACAAATAAATATGAAATTCGAGGATGGTTTTTGAGATTAGATATTTTCCAGAAAATAGGATATTTTAATTGGGGTCAATATGAAGATTAAGGTACATATTCATAATTAGCTGATTGAGCTAAAAATTTCCGGTACATTTCAGTATTGTAGAGCTGTGTAAATTGATCAATTCAAATCGTTCAAAAATCGATTAGATGCGTTTTCGTGAAAAAGTTATTGATTGACCATTGGAAATATTTAGTTCTAAGCAATTTTTCACTGTTGAGATCAAGTTGTAGAAGAGTGGCATCATGTATGGAAGAAATGGTCTTGAAAAACTTTGTATCGTCAGCGTAGAGTGAAATATGACAATGTTTAATGACCATTTTAATATCGTTAATAGTAAGAATAAAGAGGAGAGGTCCTAAGTGGCTGCCTTGTGGAACCCCGGAGGTAGCTAAGTAATCATTAGAAAAGGAAGATCTGAATCGAACTTTGTAGTAACGGGTGTTTAGGTAAGAAGAAATCCATCTTAAGAAGATAGGTTTAAGGCCAAGGGTGGACAGTTTGAATAGAATAAGCTTATGTAAGATTTTGTCAAAGGCCTTACTGAAATCGGTTGAGACAACATCGACTTCCTTTCTGTTTTTTAAGGCTAAAAGGCTAAAAGATACGAATTCAACAAGGTTAGTCGTTGTGGACCTACCCTTGATAAAGCCGTGTTGTCAAGGGAAAATGAGAGACTTACAACGAAAACTTAAAATATCATACAAAATGCTTTCAAAGATTTTGGGAATACGTATGTGAAAATTTAGCGATTGGACGATAGTTTGTAATTTTACACTTTGGGCCCTTTTTATACATAGGGTTATGTAAGAGGTTTTCCATAACTGAGGGAATACTCCTTGAGATAAAGATCAGACCAAAAACATAAATGTTAAAAAAGAGCAAGTTCTTCTATACAAAAACCTTTGTGTAACAAGTCAGCCGTGAAAAGTACTGAGATCTAAAATTACGCCAAGTTCTTACTTCATGAAGGCACATGATTAACTAAAAAAGTCACGTAATTTTCTCAGCGTATTTACTATTGAACGATCATTTAAATTAAATGTTTTAATAATTTCAACACGTTATTTGGCGTAAGATTGTCCATAACAAATTGTTATTGACACCTCTCTACGACTGTCAAATGCCAACTGAAAAATTTCATTCACACATGCATGGTACGCACCCTGTATTTAGAGGAGTGACTCAGAGGAGGGCTTAAGGGTGAGATATTTTCAGAATTGAGGTATTTAATGAACTTGGATATATGATGAATTTGGGGTACAAAACAAGGATCTCATCATACAAATTCTGGTTATCTTCAAATTGACTCCGCGAAAGGCTTGAGAGCAAATTATTTTTCATAATTAACCTGATTACAGTCGGGCTACTATCTCGTTGTAGCCAAGGTTCGGCTGCGCATATCCCGACACAAGCCAAAACAAGGAATTACTACGAGGAGGTTCGACGTTGGACGTTTACAATCGCAAGAGATCGCAAGATCCTGTTTTGATCGAGTTTCTAACAACCTCTTAAGAAGTCCTATGCCACCAGCATCAAGTATTGAGGACCAGTGGCAACATTGCCAAGCAGCCATCAGAGATGCCGCCTCTGATGTGCTGGCTTTTACACGATCACCGTCCACCACAATGAAACCCCTGGTTTGACGATGAGTGCCGGCAAGCACATGCAGCAAAAGAAAATGCATATAAAGCGACTTGCAAAGAAGGACTAGAACTGCTCGCGAGTTCTACGACCAGAAGAGGAGAGAAGAACACCGGCTTCTAAGAAAGAAAAAGAAGAAGCATGAGAAGCGCTTGATCGAGGAAATAGGATGCCATGGCAGGAATGAGATTCGAAAGTTTTACCAAAAGATAAACAAAAAATTTCACAAGGATACAATCCTCGAGCCGAAGCCTGCATGGATAATCAAGGGAACATCGTAGTGGAATCGCAGTCCATGCTGAGAATATGGAAAGAACATTTCTCCGATCTTTATAACGGCGGCGATGAAGAAGAAAATGCCGCTGCTATAGAGAAAGTTCCATTCGACTTAGGCGACGCAGACCAACATAGCTCACCTGACCTAGACGAAGTGAAGAAAGCTATATCGAATCTCAAGTCCAACAAAGCCGCTGGAGCTGACGGCCTCGCTGCCGAACTGTTCAAAGCGGCAGGCGATGACTTGGTTAGGAGTATGCACTAGCTCATCTGCAAAATATGGTTGGAAGAAAGCATGCCCGTTGAATGGAACATCAGTATTGTCTGTCCGATCCTCAAGAAAGGAGACCTTCTGAACTGCGCTAGCTACAGAGGCATAAGTCTCCTGAACATTGCGTACAAGATCCTTTCTGTCGTATTATGTGAACGTCTGAAGCCTTTCGTCAACAACCTGATAGGTCCATATCAGTGCGGCTTTAGACCAGGAAAGTCTACAATCGATCAAATATTCACACTACGGCAGATCTTGGAAAAAACCCAGGAGCTACAAATCGACGCACATACCACTTTTTCATCGATTTCAAAGCCGCGTACGATAGCATCTATAGGAACGAACTATATAGAGCAATGTCTAGTTTTGGCGTCCCTGACAAACTTGTCCGCTTGTGCAGGATGAAGATGGAGAATGCACGCTGCTCCATCAAGGTCGGAAAAGATCTCACCGATGCATTTGATGTCAAAAAAGGTTTAAGGCAAGGCGATGCTCTATCGTGCGACTTCTTCAACATAGTTCTTGAAAGAATAGTGCAAAACTCACGCGTCAACACAAGAGGCACAATCTTTCAAAAGTCCGTCCAGTTACTCGGATACGCCAACGACATTGACATTAGTGGAAGAACAAAGCGGGATGTCAGTGGCGCAGTTGTGAACATTGCGACGGAAGCGAAGAAGATGGGTTTAGCTGTAAATTAGGGCAAGACCAAGTATATGCTGTCATCAAGAAAGGACACACAAAACCGGCGTATTGGACAGAACGTCATTATAGACAGCTATAACTTTGAGGTATTGAAGGACGGAGAATAACTTTTGACAATCGCTGCTTCTTTGGACTAAGAAGGCAATTGAGTAGGTAGCAAAGTCCTCTCTCGAGCAACTAAAGTGTCCCTCTATAAGACCCTCATCATCCCCTATGGTGCAGAGACATGGACTTTGTCAAAAGTGGATGAGAGCGCTTTAGGCTGTTTCGAGAGGAAAATTCTTCGAGTGATCTTTGGTCCTGTCTGCATAGACGGGGAGTGGAGGAGAAGATATAACCACGAACTGTACGGGCTGTACAGCGAAACTGACCTAGTCAAACGCATAAAAGTCCAACGACTGAGATGGCTAGGTCATGTAGAGCGAATGGACCCCAATGCTCCGGCCCGGAAAATCTTCGAATCAAACCCCGAGTAACGGCGCAGTAGAGAAAGACCGCGACTCAGGTGGCGAACACAAGTGGGAGAGGACATCAACCAACTTGGCTTGGAAAAGCTTGTTGGTTGAGGCCCTTGTCCACCCCGGACTGTAACGCCCCCCACCTTAAGTAAGTAAATAACCTGATTACAGGGAAACACAAAAAATCGGATATAATTTTGTTTATGTTTGAAAGGTTACACAGAGGTTTTAGAATAAAATATTAAAAATATAGCTACTAATAGGCTGAAAGCAGACACAAACAGGAGAATCCTCTAAAAGTAATAATTTGTGTATAGTTAAGAGAATTAATACAACGTTCGCCAAGCTCTGCTAGTTTATATAAGTCTTAAAAATGTATTATCCCTTTGAGTAAGCGGTACCTACATACAAAAATAGTGCGGATAAAGGAAAATTATAAAAATATAGACAAATTAAAAATAACTTCAAGTAATTAATTTAAGAAAAATTAGAGTAAGATTTTTTTTTTTTTGTTTTTTTTTTTAGATAATGATTATTTCAAATTGCTGTTTGAGTATGATTCTTATCGAAAATTCAAAAATAATGCTTTTTTAAACTTTATAGCTCCTATAATTTGCCTTACCATTATAGGCAGGGAGTTCCATAGTCTGATGGCATAAACAAAGAAAAGTCTAGACGAATTCAAATAATTAGAGGAGTGAGTTATGAGGTTGAAGGTTCGGGCAGAACGCGCAAAGCGGAGTTTATCAAACAGATAAAATTGCTTGAACGTACATCCTAGGACAAGTTGATGATATTGGGAAACGTGGTCAAATCTTCGCAAATCATAAACGTACCTGACCATGTCATTAAAAGCAACAACCAATTTCTGCATGGAGTGTGAATCAGGCCGATAGTAAACCACTGCAGCATAATCAATGATAGGTAGCAACAGAGATTTAATGAGCCTTAGCTTAGTGTCTAAAGGTGTCAAGTCTGGTATCAGGATTAAGAGTTAACCCGTTGCATAATGACCAATTGTAGTTCTTTAAAAGGTCTTCATTTACTCTGCAGATAAGGTCTTCCAACAATTTAAATGGAGCGGAAAGGTATAATTGGGCATCATCAGCATAAAGATGCAGCACTAGGGGGAGGTCATTAATGAACATGCAAAATAGCAAAGGACCCAAAATTGAACCTTGTGGAACACCATAAAGTAGATTCATTGAATCCGAAAAAGTATCACCAACTTTTACTTTCTGACTTCGGTGTTCTAAGTAGTTTTTAATTAAGCATACCGATCTTTTACTGAAGCCAAATTACAAATCCAATTTTTTACACAAGATCTCGTGGTTAACTCGGTCAAAGGCCTTGGAAAAATCAAGCAAACATAAAATAGTCAATTTATCCATATCATACTGAATTCTAATGTCGTCAAGTATCTTAACCATTGCCGTAGAACAGCTATGATTAAGGCGAAAACCCGATTGCACCGAAGAGAATAAATTATAGCGGCTAATGTGGTTAGAGATCTGCTTCGACAAAATTTTTTCAAAGATCTTAAACAATGAATGATAAGTTAAAAAACAAATATGTATCTGGAAACTAATTTAGTATTTCTTCCCCATAAAAATAATAAACTTTCCTTAAACTCTATCCTGGTAGTGCTTAAGTCTTATAGAATACATTTCGCTTACGTAAGTACATACCTGCTTGTCAATTAAATAGTTTTTATAAATATTTAAATATGATAAGACATCATAACCACCATCCATCCATTAAACCAATAGAATTTGTTCTTACCTGCAAAGAGAAAAAAATAACAACAATTATAATCAAGCAATACATATAATAATGGTTAATTCTTAGGCGATTAAAATACTTTACAAATGTGTTAGCATACATAATAACTTTTAAATATTTAATAATAAATGTATTTTTTTTTATGGCACATACATCATTAAGCTGTCAAACACAAAAATGGAATTTACTAACGAATCGAACAATGAATAATAAGCAGTAAGATATTTAGTGTAAAATAGAAATGTTTAAACAAGAATTCAGGTCTGCAATCTAGTTGACCTCCTCGATTTTCAGTCAGGGCTGGATTTGTAGAAAAACAAAGCAAGGAATGTCGTATGCCCTACATACGATTGCAGATTTAAGGTAGAACACATACACAAGTTGTGTGTTCTATATGTATGTGGGATATCGTACAAGCCCACTTTAAAATTATTCTAAAGGCCCAGAGCTGTCAGAGCAGGGAGGGCATCAACTTGCTGAGATCCAGCAATGATTTGTTGTTCGCGAAGCAGTTTCCAGTTCGAAAGATCAACATAACGAGGGAAAAGAATTTTGTTTGTTATTGTTTTATTTCTCTTCTTGGTCATTAGCTACTTCTCCAACGTGCGATAATTCTACAATTAATTCGTTGATATGCAGAGAATTAAAGTGACATATTTTCAAAATATTTATATTCTTTTCTTTTTTTTTTTTTGTTCAGTTTATTAATTTAGTTATTCAAGGCTCGTTAGGCAGAGCTAAAGGCACGCACACCCCATCATGACTAACTGGCTAAGAACTCATTTGGTATTTTGTTTTGTGAAATCAAAGCTAGTCTCCAGTGAGTGCATTGTACTCGTACATTAAGTACAAATGGCTTTAAAACTGTTAACAAGTGAAGAAGCATTAACTTTCTGCACTTGGTTCCAATTATATGGTTCTTTTACCTACACACGAAAGTTTAATATAGAAATTTGTTTGGCTTATGAGTAAAATGAGATTCTATGATTATTATACATACTTTCCGCTTGTTGTTATCAAAATTAAATTCATTTAAAAAGTAATTGGGTGTTTGATGGAATTTCAAAATCAGTATCTAGAATTAAGTTGAAGTAATCTTGAGCCGACGCACACCCATGAGACTCTTTGTTTCATCGTATCTAGTGAGAATACCAATCTTTTTCCCATCTCCAATGTTTTCAGAGATAGGCTATCACAACTCAGTGTTTTTAAATGGTTTTCGTATTTTAATCGTCAAATTTTGAATTCTTTCATTTTATCTAAAACTCTACATGTTCAATTGTCTTAATGCAACGTGCATTTTTAGTTTTTCTCAGTTTTACAGGAAGTACAAGCCTCTAACATAACATGAGATAATAAAATAATCATTTTAAGATACGAGACAAACGAGTAGAGATGGGTAAGTATTCTAGCGACGCACGTTCGAGATGAGATAAAATAGTCGTAGTCTAAGGAAATATGATAAGGTAGTTAGAGGTCGTCGGTTAAATTGTCTCTTTATTACGTATCTATGTATGAGTATATTACGGTTATATGGTTTGAAAAATCAAATGTGGTGCACGTGCTTTCTCTTGTGATAAATAGGCTTGAAGTTCGGAGTGTGAAATTCTCGTCGATACATACTTTTCATACTGATGTTCGATGATCGCACCGCAGTAAGCCTTCTAAAATTGCTTCAATATCGTACAGTTGTGCGTTATCCCGGACCGGATAACATAAGTCACATGGTTCACTTAAGCGGTTCAGTAAACCGGAAGTGTTAGTATAGGTTACAAGATAAAAACTATTGACGGGGTTGGTGGAGGCGCAACTTTTAACGATTAAAGAATTCCTGGCTTGACTTAAGGAAAACGAGATATCAAATAAAGATATCTGCATCTTCTCATAAAATCAACCAGCTATTAAATCTTTTGATTCTGTTTCTACCAGCTCGCAATAACAGCCATTAACTGCCGATTGCTCTGATGGAGATGGCGCAGCAGTTTTACATTCACCTCTGTTGGGTGCTGGGCCACAGGGACATTTCAGGAAATTGTAAAGCTGATGAATTCGCCAAAAGTGGAATTGTACCTTTATTACTAGATAAGGCGACTATAGGCATTCCCATAGTTACGTGTAAGTTTGCTAAAGCAAGATGCTTTAAGAGAACAAACCCTAGCTGGAACAATATCACCACCTGCTTGGCGACAAATCAGATTCTGCCAATGCTGGATCTGAAGTGCACAAGGTATTAATATCTTTAAGCAGATCGCAGACAGGCCTCCGTAATAGGTGACTGTTTGATAGGTACGAGTTTGCACTCAACGTAGCTTGGAATTCTTTCTAAGTATATCTGCATGGAGGAAGAAGAGGAGGAGGATCCCCCAACTTTTCTGTACATGTCCTCCTTTACCCCAAAGAAGTAGACCGTTGAGTCCATTTGGGAGATTTATACTTTAATGAATTTAGTGATCTGGCAAATATAGATATAGTTGATCTCGCTCGCTTCATAATGATCTCCAATTGGCTTAACGATCGATTAGGAATAAAGTCTTCAAGATTCAATGCGGTATCACAATTGACAAACTCATGGTCTAAGAGTGCCGGTTCTCCTGCTGATAGCCACTTCAACTAAACATAACCTACAAGACAAAGTTCTGGAGTCCCTTGACCTATCTGATCCAGCAAACATGCGTCAACTCAAATTTCGGATTGTTCAGTGAGGCGAATTCTTTGCGATGACCTGCATTACCATCCGCAGAAGTAGGCGATTGTGCAGCAATTCAGTGACCATGATTTCAATTTTTGGAGGAAAGCATGAGAGACGCTTCTTTTTCAATTGAGTGGACAAACACAAAATGAATCACTGGACTGATACTAATCCCCCAGAATTTCTTCGTTGCATTCACCTAAGCTCACAGGGCACAGTGTGGTGTGTAATTTCCTTGGCTGGGATTGTTTGGGCCGTAGTTTTTAAGAAAAAGAGGTCATAGTCATAGGCGAAACGCACTTGAGCTTTTTAATTGAATTTAATTCAATCACTCCACTTCAACAGAAATAATTTTCATTTCTCTATTGAGTTAATTCAGATTGGTATGTGTATAGGTTGGTGGGAAATTTTTCCTCGGCCTGATGAATTTTACTTAGGGGATATTATTTCGTTCCAACATGATAGAGTAACGGCTCACACTTATGTTTTGAGGTAACTTTCCCCGGAGGGCTTAATCTCAACAAAAGGAGATTTGGAGTGGCCTTACTATTGGAATTGGACCCTTACAATTTTTTGTATATGGTTATTTTTTTTAAATCCTGCATTTAATTCAACTATTTATGTCGAGCAGAAATTGTAAGAATATCTACTGCTAGTCTGGTATAAGGGTCATGAGAAACGCAAGAAATTGGTTTATTCAGTATATGCGGATGGGAGGCGTTACCTACCTAATATATTTTTCAAAACAGTGTAAAAAACAATTTTTCATGTTCTTATATGAGTTTTATAACATTATAGAAAAAATAAATACTATCCAAGGAAGAGAAAAATATTCAAAAGCATAAAATAATTTGCACTTGCGACTTATAGGTACTATAAGGCAAGTTATGCATTCGTAAAAAAAATCGAACTCGAGATTGTGATCAAAGTTGACATAACGATGATAGCGAAGACCAAAAAAGTGGGTCTCGCAATTCTGTGTGTCTGTCTTTTCGCTTACACCCTAAACGGCTCAGCCGATTTTCTTTAAACTTGGTAGATATCATTTTTAATTCCCCCCCCCCCCCCAAGTTTTTTTTCTTTTTTTTTAAGACCAAAAATAACGGTACCTGCCATAAGATTCATTTCGAAATTTTGTAAATATTTTCTTTCTCATTATTTTGGTAGCCCCCCTGGAACCATTTTTTTTTTTTTTGATTTTCTCGCAAACGGTGCAACCGATTTAAATCATTTTGTATATACTAGAGCTCCTCCAAAGTTTAAATATTACATATTACATATTTTTTGGATTTACAAAAAATCAAAATTTTTTTTTTGGAAACTTAATTTTCTTCAAATTTGATAAATAAAAGTTTCTTAACATAATCTACAAGATTTGAGAAAAAAAAAACTTTGTTTTACTTAAGAATAACGGTATCCACCATGCAAATGTTAAAAAATGATTTTTGAAAATCGTATTTTTCTCGAAAATGGATCCGAGAATTTTGCTAAAATTTTTTTCTTTCAATTAATTTTTACGATCTATAATTTAATAAAACAAATTTTGAAATCAAGATTTTGAGATCAAGATGTACCTACCATAGAACGATTTTTTCGAATTTTGAAATTCTCATTATCGGCATAACGGATTTTAATGAAATTTTTTTTATAGAGAAGCTTCTAAAAAGTTTAAAAAACATTGCCTTACAAAACTTAAAAAAAAAATATTTTTCGAATTTTTGAAAATCAAAATTCAATTTTTTTTTTTTTTGGAAAATTCGATATCTCAAGAACGACTCAATATTTTTTCTTGTAAATTTAATTTTTATTCGAACAATAATAAAAACTTAAGATTGGCGTACCAAAATTTTTTCTTAAAAATGTTTCGAAAATTTTTATTCTTGCATAAACTAATATATGCTACGTTTAGCTTCAACTACTAAAGGAGTTGTTTTAGTCATTTAAAAAATGAATTTTATGCTTATGAACAGTTTTTCTCTAATAACATTCATTCAGAAATTGTTAGCCTTTTACATAAGAGCAAGTTCGTGGACCTAGTCGTGCATTTTATTTTTTTTTAAATTGCTAAACCCACTTCCTGTAGACCTAACAAAAAGAATGCCATCTAATTTCTTTAACAACAGTGAAAGAGTTTAGTAACTTGTCCATACCATATAATAACGATTTTCTATTAAAATCCCGACTTTGAAACTGTTTTTTGCTAACATTTTTATCGAAAATATTAAATGTTCAAAGAAATATTTTTATTTAAGTTTTGATATCCAATTTTTTAAACTATTTTAAAGGCTCTGTATATACAAAATTTCATTGAATTCCGTAATACCAATCATGAGAAAGAAAAAATGGTTTTATTGTAGGTACGGTCTAAAATGTGTTAACTTCAAAATTTGAACTGTAGATTGAAAAAGTTCAGCGTTAGAAAAAATTTTTTATCAAATTATAGGTGCCGTTTTCGAAAACAGTACGATTCTCCAAAAGCATTTTTTAAAATTTAAATGGTTGGTACCTCTATTTCAGATAAAATACAATTTTTCATACATCTTGTAGATAGTATTAAGAAACTATTAATTGTCAAGATTCGAAAAATTCAAGTATACAAAATTTGATCAAAATCAGTTAAGACCGTTTTTATGAAAATCGAAAACAAAACAAATAGATGATTTGGTTGTAAACATTTTTGGAATTTTCGTTTAACCTTTACCAGGTACCATTACTTTTGGTCTTTAAAAAAAAAGAAAAAAGACGTTGGGGGATTTAAAAATAGCAAGTTTAAAGAAAATTTGCCAAGCCGTTTAGGCTGTAGTCGAACAGACAGACAGACAAAAATGCGAGATCGACTCTTTTCGTCTTTCCTCTCATCGTAATGATCAAAATCTCGAGTTCGAATTTTTCCGAACTTGCCATATATGGTAGTTTTTACGCATATCGCAAGTGAAAAGGGACACAAGAACTAGAAAATGATCTCTTAAATTTCCTTTAAGAAATTCAATAAGAATATATTGGTCTACCTTTTTACAATAAGGGAGTCGCTTTTACTTTTTGGTTTTATTTCGTTTTCAGAACCTTATGATTGCGCCATAAAGCAGCCATTTTTTATTTCAAAATTATTTCTTGGCTTTTATTTCTTCACAGAGTTTATACAAAAAAATTGCCTCTGTGAAAGACAAACTATAGTATTTAGAAGCCCACCATCTTAAATGTATATTTATTTTAGTCACTTATTTACCATAAACATAAAGAATTACAAAATAAATCCATAAAAATGTGACCCATAAATTATTATTTAAATTCCAATCAATTCTAGACTTTTAAGTTACAGATATAGACAAATCTACACAAATATGCCCATAAAATATTAAGCTTTTTTTCTCTTTTATGTTCTTTAGTTGGGTGTGATCACCTTAATTTAATTAAAATTTTTCGTCTTGACTAGTATTTTATTAATAGAAATTTATTGATTTGGTGTTGTAAGCACGACAATAAATTTTCTTATGATATTTAATTGCATTAAAAATTCTAATCATTTCGAATGCATTTTTCAACTTATTTAAAATTTTCCACGAAAAGGAGAAACAAAGCCGAAAAATAGAACGATTTCAATCGAATATTATAAACTATAATCGATTTATTGGATTTGAATCTTAAATCAAATCATAAAAACATTTTACTTCTTAAAAAGAATATTTGATTTTAACGTTCTTTTTTCATTTGTTTTTCCATGAAAACGTTTGACAGGGTGTTTCATGTTCTTATTAAAATTATTATAAAATAAAATGATTGGGGGAACCACTTTTGTAAGTGCTTGGTGCGGGGAAATTTAAGTTGTTCTTTGTTGTAGATCATCCAGTCTTACATTGATAATTTAGGAGAAATTTTATACCTAAACAGAATTTTCTTTATTTTTGATAACATAGCCCTGGAAGATGAGAAATTTGTTATTCTACTTCTCTTAATGTTCCCATTCTCGACATGGACAAAATTGATATATGTACTGTACATAGTCCTTATCCTAGGCTGTTAATTCTGTAAAGTTGTTCACGGATGCCTAAAGTAGATGACCGGCAAATATCAAGCGCTTTTAACGAGTCCCAGTGCCATCAAAACCTCAGATGCTCGAATCAGTTGAAAACTATTGATAAAACTGAAAAACTATGGACACTTGTTCACAGTTGCATTGAAGCAGATCTGATGATGTAACTACCTGTTGGATAGGCTTCAGCGCGAAATTCGAAAATCAATCAAGGCTCAAAGGCAACGTACAGCATTTCATGAATTGCCAGCTGGTAATTCAGGCTTCAACCCAATGGATTATATTTTTCTATTTTGAATATAAAATTTGCTATATTGCAGAGCAATAAAGTGTTCATTTAGAAAAAATTTTAAATTTTCTACGATTTGACGGACATGTTCTGAATTATTCTCGTAAGTTGTAAGTTGCCCAACAAATCTAAAAGGGAACTAGTTCATATTTGTATACAAATAATTTATTTAACAGTGTAAAGTACAGTGAAATCAGGAACAGAATGATTCTGCACAAGCACCATGCCGGATCACACTTAAAAAAAATACTAAAATATCTCATACGAGTAGTTCATTTTCCAAGAAATGTTGGCGATAAATTCCGTCAAAAATTAAATATGACATTGAATTTTTTCCTCGTCCTAATATCTGACAAATTCTGATGTAGGGTTTTTGCTGATGCGATCATCAAACAATTGCTTACAATGAAATCATTAAAAGGGTACTCGGTCGCCCACCATCTGAAAACACGATTGCTCGTTGCACGCCTGCAACATAAGACATCGCCAAATTAAGGAGTGCTTCAGCAGTGCGAGGACAACGTCGAACTCCAAGATTCTCGGAAAATCGAAGATAAAGGAGATTTTAACTAGACGACAGAGAGGCTGCGTTTTCATATCCCTTTTTGAGAAATTTCTAGATTCCTGGTGTTTGCAATGACCATAACAGCGAATATGGTGGCATTTTCGAATATTATAGCGTCTTTGGACGGTTGGCATAAAGGCACGATTTCAAAAAATCTTACAAAACAATCGCAAGGTGACCAATATGGAAAGAAGGCTTTAGAAGTAGCTTAAAAATTATTTTAATTATTCAAGTTGCAATCACTCGAAATCGGTACATTTTAAACTTCAATGATCTCTCTAACACATACTACACGAAATTCAAGAAGGTGGTCTAAAAGAATTTGGAGTTTTTGGAAGCTCAGAAATTAATTAAAGACACATTTCCTTTAAACTTCGGCATGTTAATGATTCTATCCGAAAATCACTTCCATTTTTAAATTATTCTGCTGGACTATCAATATTGATTGTTCTCTAAATTTTAGAGGTTCCTAAAATATTCAAACTTCAAATTCAATTTAAACTTATTGTACACAATCTATAATCTACTTTGAATCCGGCATTTTTAAAATACCTGATACTTAAATATAATATTTCTGAATTAATTTATTAATCTTTTTTTGAAACTTTGGAAGCAGAGAACTATTCCAGCGGAAGTGTTATACATTTTTTTCAATTTTTTAATTATTTCACTTGAAAGAAAATTCTTTAATCAAGTGGCACATAACGAAAACCTTTTGAGTGAACACCCTGTACAAGTATCGATTTCCACTTATGTATCCCTGTTTATTGTTTTTTTTTTTTATTTTTTTCATTTTCATATTTGGTTTGTCGTCTAATCTGAAGACAGGTTCATGTCTTTGGTTTGGTCGTTATTGGACGCTCTCTGTTAAGGCAATCACAATAAATTATTTATTCTAAAAGAGAGCAATAACTCGATTAAGACTCGATGGGATTCATTTGCAATTCAATTTTCCAGCTACTCAGTAGTGGACTATGCATATCAAAATAGCTACTGGGCCCGGAATTTGAGAGGGCCGTCTACTCTGTGGTGAGGAAGGAATATTAAATTTAATGAATGTGCCTATATATAGGTACTGACAAATTTTTCATGTTTTGAGGTTTTAATAATTCATAAACATACCAACATTTTATTGAGAAAGGAAGATCCACAACCACTTACCAAATAGAAAAATAGTATCGAAGACTCTCTGCATCTAAGAAGAAGTCCAAGTGCATGATGTGATTATAAAAGACAGAATATTTAAAATATTGCGGTATAATTTCTGTAAGGAAGAACGTCTGCCTGCAATACTACTTGCGCAATATCAGGCGTACCTCAGGGAAGCAATTTAGGACCACTGGTCTTTGATTGTATAATTCATGATATTAAAGCGGATCTCTCTTCTGATTTTTCATCAAAAGAAAATATCTCCTTGGAGAATTAGTGAAGATTTATGTTTTCTCTGGTGTGGAAAG
The DNA here is from genome assembly GCA_911387755.1 of Chrysotoxum bicinctum. NCBI lineage: Eukaryota > Metazoa > Arthropoda > Insecta > Diptera > Syrphidae > Chrysotoxum > Chrysotoxum bicinctum. Next base: position 97,003,663 of record OU426990.1, on the reverse strand, counting down.
AATATTTATTTTGATAAATGTAGGCGCCTGTCTACATAATAATATTGACCAATCTTAAAGATTTCGAAGTTTCGATAGTTTTTTATTGGAAATTTAATTTGTCATTTATCCTACAAAATTATTTCAGAATGGAAGATCCACAATAACTTACTAAATACATTTCGTCTCGAAGACTCTCTGTGCGTAAGAAAATCTCCATTGGTCGATGTGGTTAAAAAAAGCCAGAAGACTAAACATATTGATGTTATGTTTGAGCGAAACAGAGTGTCTGCCTACAATACAACTTGACAATGTCAGGCGTACCTCAGGGAAGTAATTTAAAGCCTTTTTTGTTTACTCATATAAATCATTTTCTTAAATTGATTTCTTCTAATTCTGCACCAAAAAACATATCCCGGCTGAACTCGGTGTTTTCAAAATTCGTATTTTGCTTAGTCAGTTGTCGAAAAGGTATCCTCAAAATTTAAAATTTTCATTAACTAAAAACGTATTGAAGAAAGAATAAATAAATCCCTTGAAACATCGCGTACATTCAGGCCGCGACATACCTTAATCCGGCAATTCTGCTGTTAGAAAATCCTTTAGCTTGATGCATGTCTATACAGACTCTATTGCATCCAAAACCAGATCCAGCTACACAATGAAAATTAATTACATTCCAAAAAAGAGATAGAAACCAACACACACAAAAAAAAAAAATAAAGAAAAACCATTAAAAGACATCGGCTCAATATTAAAAATGGGCCCCATTTTTATTCCCCTTGTGACCCAAATGGAACTAGATTGTGATGTGACAATGATAATGCCTATCTATAAAAATAGAAGCCGTCTCAATACACAATACACAACAAAAATAAATTAAACTAAAATGATAATTAAATCGGTTGCATTTGAAATTGATAATTAAATTTCTATATATGGAGTTATAAGTCTTCATTGATTGATTTGCTTCCAAACGTAAAGACTTTTCAAGCCCTCATGACAAAAGACATCAAATTTAATGAGCTTGATAAGAGTGGTCGGTAGATTTTTTTTATAGTTTCTATTTTCGAGTAAAATAATTGGGGTAGAATAAGGTTTGTCGATTTATTTATTATGAAGATAAGCAAAGGAAATATTTATATGATAGGCCCCAGTTTATTGACATTAGATTCATATCTTATCATAGTTTTAGGTTCTGACGAGTTTAGGTTTGAAATTTTGTATTGATATTTTTTTTTTTTTTGAATTATTGATAAGAGTTGTGAAAGAATTTAATCGACCGCAGCTATCATTCATGAAATATTTAGTTCTATCAATGGAACTTTATCAGACTTGTGGTTCTCCTTTTCGTATGGATTGAATAATTCTATAAAGTTTACCGATTCATTCGACTCCGTCTGGTTTTGTTTTTAATGATAAGTAGGTACATACTCGTATGTTAGGTAATAAGTATTTTTGAAGAAACTGCTTCGGGCATATATGCTAGATGGGTTCAGACTTATCGCGAGGAGGTGCCAATGATGTCTTACCTCACGAACACATCAAAAAAATGAGGTTAAAAGCCCCTACCGTGGTTTTAGGTCAGCACATATAGTGAATATTTAGTAGAATTATGAAGCCCATATTCAAAAGTTGACATTTAAACGAGTATATAGAAAAGACCTCACGGTTCATCTTACACTTTTGTGCAACATTGAAGATACATTTATTTCAGCAGTTTTAGGGTTTCTTGTGAGAGATTTTAGCTTTTTTTTATAATCGGCGCACACTCAAGGGGTTTTTTGTATACCCTTAATATGCCAGAGACACAGTGTGAGCTGAGATTAATTGTTTCTACAGAATCTTCACTACTCAAATCCATCAAAATTGTGATTGATAGTAGAGGGCGGCGGTATAGTTTGAAACACAGCGGTCTGTACCGACTTAACAATCAGGAAAAGATATAAGTACCAGATTCTCTACCTAAATTATGGGGGAACTTTTCTAAATCAGGAGATACGAAGTAACTGTGAGGGACCTCTAGACCATCTCATGACAGTAAAGGATCTCAGTTGTTCATCAATTTCTGGGATATTTTGAATGAACAACTTGAGTTACAACTTTTAGCCATTGCATGATAGGGACAGACTATGAAAGTTTAGAAGTTCCCTTTCAATGGTGAGATGGATGAAGAGCTAAGGCTCTTACAACTTACACCTTTTTCAACTTAAATGACGTTTAAATATACGTTACCTAGAGACCATGGACTGTCTCTGGTATTCGTACACCAGCTTTTCGAGTGTACAATAAAATTCAACGCTTTTATTTGGATTTGTTTTCATGGCCCAAGACCGGTAACAAAAGTCAAATTTCGTTTTCACTAAGCAATTTTTTGTCAATAAATAAAAAGCTTAATGTTTTTAAAAGCTAAGGTAAAGTCGAGTTCTAAAAATTTCGATGACCAAGTCAATTTTGAATTGGTGCAGTCGATGGAAAAAGAGAAGAAGTGGTGAACGCCTTCCCAAGCTTTGGTTTAAGAGTGTCTACGTAAGGAAGATGAAAGAAAAGACTAACTGGGTGTTTATACAATTCAGGCGAGCTCCGATAAAGTACGAATGCAATAAAGAGACGTCCATATTTAAAAAAAACGGACAAAACAAAAACGAATATCTCGTTGATACTATAAAAAATCATTAGTGCTCGAGACCAACTTCTTAAAGATAAGAAAATGTTTTAAGCAGGGCTAACGACGGAAATGAGATGCTTTAAAATTGAAAGGTTTCGTTTTTTAATAGAAAAGATAGACTAACATACATAGCTATACAAAAAGGTAATAAACAAATGGTCCAACGGTTCTGACTACCAGCGGAGTTCTTCAAATACGCAAGGGATGTTTTTGTATAGCGCATGCATCAACACATGAACCAAGTTTGAGTGGAAGATTGAATGCTCAAAGATCCAACTGTGAGCTCCATATGACCTACAATATCGTAGCATATTACTGCCAAGCTTTGCGTTTAAGATCCCATCCTACGTAATGTGCGGTAGTCTTTTTAGTCAATTTGCATCACTTTTTCTTCAAATATCAGGTAAGCTTTCGGGCCGTATAATAATCGATCATAGCCATTGAAAATACTAATCGATTTGAAGTTGATACCCACTATCTAAAAAAACACATTTATTGTCTGGAGCTATGTATATATATGGCGATAATCGCCATCGCCGAACTGGGGACCCATGAAAACAGGTGAAGTTGTGATTCATTCTATTGCGGAATAGCTCCTCCGAAGTACTCCAAACGTTAACATAGTCAGTGTAGACACATAATGTGAGTTCTTGGCTTAACACAGAGTAGGTAGGGCAGTCGTCAAGTTGGAGCGCATTAAAAAAATCATTCAACTACTAAGTATACGGATGATAGTCGGCCGCTTCAAACAGTATGTATAAAATGCCATCATTGCGCGGCGATTGAAGAACAGAACTTGCTTCCAAAAACAAATAAGCATCTGTTCACCGACCACGACCATAGGACCGGCTAGGTTTCTAGTGCAACAACTCGATAGAGTTATGTCCAAGTCGGGGCTTATTCGGTTGGGCGAAACAAACAGATTCATAAATTGGAAGTTCTACACCCTTATTCTAAGAGTTTTACTGCGTGGCGCCGAGTGCTAAAAAAAGCCGAAGCACAGAAATGATACTGAATTCTTTTGAAAGAAAAATGTTTCGACTGATATTTGGTTCTGCCTCCGAAGAAGGGTTAAATGGATGTTGATGTAACTCAGATAAAACACGTCGACTACTACAGAGTCTTCGAATCACAGTCCTTAAGTTCGAGGCAAGAAGAAAGACCGATACTCCAGTTGAGAAACAAAGCCTTCGTGGAACCCAAAGAGCTTAATATGAATGACTTAAAGCAGTGTTCCCGAAAGGCTGGAAAGATGTCGAAAGAAACTTTTCAAGTTCGAGAACCCGTTAAATAATTAAATAAATGACTTAAAAAGGGTAACACGTAACGCATTGACCTCTAAAATACATTTTGTTTAGGTTCAGTTACTCGTATCTGTGGAAAGTTAAGGTTTTCTATTGGAGTGAATGTAATAGGCTAAGTTTTTCTAAGATAAAATGATGGTGGCTTTAACTTAATTCTATTCCATATTCTCAAATTAACATGTTGATGAAGTACTCTGGGTTATTGCTGCGATGAAAAATTCTGAAAAAGTACACATGAGGTGGGGACTAGAAAAAATGCCTCCCAATTATAGACAAAGATGGGACAATAAGAGCAGTAATCACAGGCGGAATAAAACTAGACAAATTATAAATAATGTTGGACGCAGGGCAGAAAGAGGATGCACGAACATGATCGAGTGGCTTATAACTCTCAACTATTTTTGCGTGTATCTTATCTACAGGAATAAAGCTATTCTAAAGCGAAGAATATATTAATGAAGCACAGTGATAAGATGCGAAGCTTTACTACGGATTTCCAATAAGTCCAGACTAATAAAAAAGGTGTATTTAATTAGGGTCCGTATACGAAGATATCATATGGCCATATAATTTTGCTATATAAATGTACATATGTACTAATATCCGTACTTCAATGAAATACCAAGTGCCACTGTTGTAATTATATTGCTCCCACCTAAAATAAATCAAATTTTATTTATTCTATTTTGGATTCAATTATTTTTCAATGTCTTAAACATGTCAACGTGGGAAAGCACTGCAAAGTAGAATACTGAAAAATTTTGTCCACGCAATATACTTTGAGGAATAGTAAGATCCAAAGTCGAAGCTGTTAAATATTTGGATAATTTTCTCTCAAATCCGTACCTTCTATATAGGGTTGGAGAAAGAAACTTTAAACTGATATGGCAGTTATTTAAACACATATACTTAATCAACTCTTAAAAATACCAATCTTAATAAACCCATCCCTTTAAAATCACATATCAAATTACAACTTCATTTCCCAGACTATAGCTATTGAGTAGGTAGTATTCGAAAACAAGTTGAGGTGGAATTGAAAATTGACAAATTATTGATGAAAAAGGTCTGTCAGAGCTCCAAAATTTAAATTATCACATCCGTTAAATGTTAAGTGTAGGTGGTATTAAAGTACCTACATAATTTTAGCACATACAACGGTTATAATAAATGTGTCCATGTTGCAAAAAAAAAAAAAAAAAAAACTTTATGCATGCGTGAGTTTGGCCGTTCTTGGTTGCCTCGCTTTCTGCTAGATATTTTTTTTTAACCTTCATCACTTTTTGCTGGTTATTAAGAGAGATACATTCTCACTTCTATTTTCATTTATGTGTCTACCTAATGACGACTTATGTTTCTATACAATTTTGTATAATTTTTTTTTGTTATTGTTGTTGTTCTTGCAAAAAAAAAACAACAATAGTCAGGTTTTTTTTTTTTTGTATTTGTTCCCTTCGGATGGTTGGTCACGCATTAGCCCCCTTATCCCACTCTGACAGGGGTTACCTACAGAAAATAATAACAAAAATATATATATTTTTTTTGCAATTGCGCGCAAAAATAATAAAATGATGGATACATACAGATAGACTTGAAAAGAATGCCTAGTTTGTTTTTTTTTAAAACACTCAGGTGAAGAAAAAAACTTCGAGTTCTAATTTTTTTTTTAATAAATTTTAAATCCCGAAAAAAAAATTGAGCAGTAATAATTTGTGAAAAATCAAACTTCCAAAACTGTTATTTAGAACAAACCGAGATTCTGAGCTAAAAGTTCGAAAGATGAGAACACTTCCATACATACGTATACATACATAATGTACAACAACGGGTTCAGAATTTTAAAATTTTCTCTCATTAAGCCTAGTATGCAGATCGAGACAAGACAAATTTTATCTCTACAATTTTAATCTCTACAAAACTTTTCCAAATCTCGCGCAAAAGTTTGAAGTGGGAGAATTAAAAATTATTTAATGTGATTTGTAGTGTATCTCTGAAAGGGGCTGTCTTACAAAAGTCGTGCATACCTTTTGGGAATCTCCTCTCGATGCTTTCAGAGAAGCATCGGCACCTTTTACATAAAACCAGTTTTAACAAAAACCGGTTTCGGCTGTCAAAATGTGTCCGGCAAAATAATGCTTGTATCATTCTATTTCCTGGCAAAATTTAGCGGAGACATTTTGCGCGCGAACTGCGTACTACTCGGAAAAATATCCAAGACAAAATTTGTCCAAGGAAAAAAAAATTTATGGGAGACAAAATTTTTTCCGATCTGCGTACTAGGCTTTAAGTCCGAATTTCGAGAATCATAAAAAAAATTCAGCAAAACAAAATTGCCAAAATTCATATACCAAACAATTCGATAGCATTCAAATTTAGATCGAAATATTCAACATTTAATACTTCGATAAATTATGGAAAGTAAGACCTTAAAAACACTTTTAAATTAATGATAAAAACGAATAAGCGAAATACCAAAAAATTAAGAGCCCCAAAAAGTCAAATACGAATATTTGTTTTTGAAATAAGACTGCAATTTTTTTTTCCAAATAACGCTTAAAGGTTAAAAATTCCAATTTTCGGAAATTACGAAATATCAAATGTTTGAAAACTTAAAAATCAAAAATAATCGCAATTTGGAAATGTGCCAAACTCGACAACTCGAAAGAACAAAAAAAATAAAATTTTGAACTTTTTTACTTCACAACCTCCCTCAACAACATGGTCGCCAACAAAGCCAGGAGTATTTATTTGTTAGGACTCATGACCTAAGGATCAAAATACTGAAAAATTATAGTTCTTATTACACAAAGTAAGAAAGCTTCACAACAACACAGAACAAGAAATTAATTTCAAATATCTACCAAATAAAATCGAAATAAAAAAAAAAAACAAATCTATAAGTTTCAAAAAGGTCGAAAAATTAAAGAAAACAAACTCATGCAAACTCAACATTTAGAAATTTAGAAACCTTAAAAACCCATCAAAATTATTCGAAATGAAAAAAATTGAAAAATTGGAATAAGTTCAAACTCTCAGCTTTTTTTTGAAAACTCTACATCACAAAAAAAAATCCTGCAAGTCTAAAGTATTGATGAAAATACAAAATTCTGAAAAAAATAACATTTCCTATAGGGCTTTAATTACTGAGAAATTATTTGGGGAAGAAAATATCTCCGAGATGGAAACAATTTCGAGCTATTGCTTACATCATTATTCAAAATTAATAAATCTAGTTTTTTTTTTAATTTTGCACGTGAGTGTAGATACACTCAGGCCGAAAATGAGTGAAACAGAATGAGGCACAAACATGATAATGATGACTGTCGGTTGGTTTGTTGAATAAGTGCACCACCACCGCACCACACCGGTCGGAAGCGAGGGCTAGGGGGCGGGTGGGCAGTGCGGCTTGAGCAGTTCGGTTTGTCGGTGGGTCGTCTGTGATCGAAAGCATTCAATGTGAGCGGTGGTATCTAGTAAGCGAGTGATACTTGCCACAGTCTTTGACTAGAAAAACTTGTTCGCCATTTAAGCCATGTTTACTTGGTGTATAGCTTGTGATAGGTTTTTTTTTATTTGTTTTTATTTTCCAACATTATTAAGGTTGATGGAGACTCTGAGATACTCGCGCATACAGCTGTAACTATAAAAATAATAATAAAAATAAAAAAAAACCATTTCATGTACGAATGCGCGAATATGCTTTAATAATTTCGATACTTTACAATTCCAGCTATTTTCTGCTTTACGATTGCAGCAGCACCAATAGTCAGCTTGTCAAGCAAAGAAGTTCAGTTTTATTTATTTTTTTTATTTTATTAACTGAGATATAAAACGGCATATGGTTTTTAGCTTTATTTGATTTTATATGTGGAGTTGGACTGAAAGTTGCATAACAGTTTGTTAAGTCAACAACAAAAAACAAGAGTCGTTTGTTGGAATGGAATTTTGCAGCCTGTTTTGTTCTGATGTTTATGTTGCAAATGAAAAATAATAAGGATGTTATTGAGAGTGAGGGACACCAACTTGAAGACAAAACACCTTTTATTGATTTATAAAATTCAGTCATGTGAGTCTCAAAAGTGGCTTTAAAGCTGAGTGGAGATATATACAATTAAAAATTCCACTTGTTGTATTTTGAAACGAAAATAACTGTGATATGGGAAATGTAAATTTTTTGGATCTATTGACTCCCACGAGGAAACATCCTGAGTCTTTCATTACAATATTTTAGATGATTCCAATGTGAAAAACGAAAAACTTGTGGAGCGTTTCTAACATTTTTCACTTCTGAGCAGGTTTGTATTAGGTATGCTTTAAATAAAGAAAAATAAAATTTTTGTCTTAGCACAAAAAATATGTTTATGTATAGAATAAGTTTCACAAGCAAGATTTGTATCTAATTTCGCAACCAACAACCACATGAAAAATCTAAGCATGAAAACGTTTGCGAATCAAAGGAGTTTGTTTAAAAATTTTTTGTTCTGAAATCTTATTTTCAAAATTTCACGAATTACCTGTGGGTTAAAACCATCAATACTACTGTTTACTTGAGGAACAGGCACCATTAAAAATTTTAGGTAATATTATCCCATATGAATCATGGACTGGAACAAAGCCTTGTGTTTCGAATCTGAAAGTTTTTGGTTCCCGGGATATTGCTCCAGTTAAAAAGCCTAGTCATTCAAAATTTGCTGCAAAGGGAAGAGAGTTGCTTATGGTTGGATATTCAGGAGAATCCAAGGGAAGGAATTTTTGATCCCAAAACAAGAAAAACTGAAAAGAGCCGGGATGTGAAATTCCTTGAAAATAATGTTGAAAACACTTTTATCGATACTTAAGATTTTCTTCTTGCAGACGATGAGAACAGTGAAGTTACTAAAAAGCAATTCCAAGAAAACTAAGATGAAACATCGAAATCAACATCCACATTCACGCATGACGGAATAAAATCAGCTGATTCACCTGGTTCATCGGGTACAACTTTGGTTGTCGATCCTGGGCGGCCTAAAATTATTCGGAGTGGCAAGCCTGGTAGAACAACCAAAAAGTTCAGCATGGTTGAAGCAGTTAATGCAATTGGAGTTGAGCCATCGATTCCATCATTTTTTGAATCTGCCAAATCCTGTAAAGATGCTGCTGAATGAGAAAGGGCATTGGAACAAGAGTTTAACGCACACATAGCAAACGAGACCTGGGATCTCATGAATCCATCACCAAAAGGATAAGATAATTGGGTGTAAGTGGGTTTTCAACCTGAAAAGAAAACCAGATGGATCAATTGACAGGCGCAAATGTAGGTTCGTAGTTAAGGGATGTTGCCAAAAGTATATGGTTAATTATAATGAAACATTTTCCCCCGTTGCACGATATTCGACAATTAGATTGATTTCAGCTATAGCAGTACAGTATGAACTACTGGTGCACCATCTCGATGTGAAATCAGCCTACCTCAATTGTGAGTTAACCGAAAATGTTTTTATGACCCAACCCGAGGGATTCGTGGACCAAAATTATTCTCTGAAGGTTTGCAAATTAAGTAAGTCATTATACGGCCCGAAACAAGCTGGGAAGCAATGGAATTGTAAGCTATATGAAGAACTGCAGAGAATAGGGTTTCAGAGATACAATGGCGACAACTGTCTGTATAACAAGAGGTGCTGAGGTCAATATATTGGCTAGAAAAGTGCTTGCTCATTAGGGTCATAGTGAACACCTTGGTGCCTTAAGGTATTTGCTACGGTACATCAAGACAACTTTCGATGCAAAGCTGATGTATTTTAAACCTACCGATGGACTTAAAGGGTACGTAGATGCGGGAGGTAATACTGTACTGAATATAGGAGATCCTACACAGGATTCGTATTCAAATTTGGTGGAGGAGTCATCTCATGGGAATCAAAGAAACAGTTGTCTGCTGCACTCAGTAGAACGGAGGCGGAATATATGGCGCTTTCTCAAGCCAGCAAAGAAGCCATGTTCTTGCGGAATTTGATATCAGAGTTAGGGCTGGTTGTTACTAATATCTTTTATTTAACGATAATATAGGTCTCATCAGAGAAGTAAACATATCGATATCCGTTACCACTGTATTTGAGACCTGTATGAAGATGGCGTAATTGATCTGAAGTATATACGAGTATGCACTAATGAAATGATGGCAGACATTTTTACAAAAAAAAAACTTGGCAAAAGCGAAGCACTTAACGTTCAGTTCTAAAAACTGAAAAAACCAAGATAGCGCTGGAAAAATAAACTCGAAAAAACTATCAAATTTCAAAACCTTATGCTTCTAAGACAAACTTTTTGGAAACCTTCATGTTATTTTGAAACTGACAGTGATAGCGAATTTGAGATTCTTCCTGTTTAAGAGGGCAATTCTAAGCCGACACAAATGCGACTTAAATCACCTTTGTCGATTGCTTTCTATCGATCAGGCATATCGGAAAGAAATTCTCCTTTGATCGCAAGTGAGGTTTTAGAAGACTTTGACATAACAACATTAGAAGAATAATGAAACGTATTAGATTACTCAAAAATATGAGGTTTGATGTCAACAATCACACAAAACTTAAAAAATATAATAGCCAAAAACTTTAATACAAGCGATTTTATCATAAAATTGCTTGCCGAAGAAAATATTTGTCTTGTCAAAGGACTCTGTGAGATATCTTTCTACTTGCGACTGAAAATCTAAAAGTATTCGTGATTCCACTTTCAATGGCTATCAACTTTCTTTGGCTAGGATTGTTGCCGTTGGATGTGGCGAAACGGTTCCAATGGCTCAAAGGGTGGTGTACTCAGATTGATAGAAGAAACCTTACAAAAACCTTTAAAATGAAATATTAGTTCACTTTATGTTACAGAGCTACCACTTTGACATCTTTTGCCAAGTTTATTTCATGCAATAGGTCCATATGGCTTCTCTGGATCCATTGGCAAAACTTTGGAATGTTGTGATAAGACTAATCTTAAAAACTTTTTTCCAGTACCAGAAATAATCGATATTTTACCCGATCTTCTTCTTCTTCCTTTTCTTCGGCGCTGTTATGATCTCGATGTCGAGGGGATCATAACTCTCCCACGTATCTGCTTCACACTAGTGATCCGCCTGTGGGGTTCGCCGGGTTGACCTCAGAAATCGGCGGCAAGCCTCCCGGTTTTGTATTGTTCCATTTCTGAGGCCAACTGAATGTTGGTGTTTTTGCATTTGTTTGTACCAGGAGTGTTTAGGCCTACCTTTCTTTTTATTTCGAATTGGAACGTTGTATGATATTGCCTTTTTGACGGGGTTCTCAGGATCTCTCCTTTGAACATGGCAATACCAACTGAGTCGGTCGTGTTCAATTTTTTGGGAAATGGTATTCTTAACATGAAGGCTTCCTCGGATCTTCGTACTTCTAATTCGATCAAGCTTTGTAACTCCTGCTGTCATACGAAGCATCTTCATCTCAGCTGCCGTTAGCTTACTCTCATACTTTTTGTACATTGTCCAACATTGTGAACCGTATGTGAGTGCTGGACGCACAACTGAAGTGTAGAGCTTTCCTTTTAGCTTAGGGGGCATTTTTCGGTCACAGAAGATAGCAGAATTTTCCCGCCACTTCATCCACCCTACGCTTACGCGATGATTGATATCGTCATCACAAGTAGCTTCGTTATTTATCATAGACCCCAGATATTTAAACTTTTCACACTTGGGAAGCACTACTCCATTCAAATAAATGTCTGGAATAGGCCTGTGTGGATCAGAAAATGGGCAGCATAGGTATTCTGTCTTTTTCGCGCTTATGCGGTACCCACTTCCTTCTAGAACATCCACCCATACGTCAAGTGCTCGTTGTAGGGATATCGGGTCTTCACTTATGATGGCTCCATCGTCAGCAAAGAATAACTGATGTACTTTTGGATCCGTCACTTTGCCTTCAAGCAGGTAATCAAGAACTGTAATAAAAAGCAGGGGACTCAAGACACTTCCCTGGTGTACACCTACTGTGATTTCGAATTCTTCGGTGACTCCAGCTGCGCATCTTACTTTAGTAACTGCTCCATCATACATGTCCATAATTATCCGCACATAGGTTTCTGGAACTCCTCGTTGCCTGAGGGCCACCCATATTAGATCTCGTGGTTGCCGATCGAATGCTTTTTCAAAATCAACCAATACGACATGCAAATCCTCCAAAGAATCCCGATGTTTTTCCATAATTATTCTTATACTCTGGATTGCATCCGTGGTTGACTTACCCCCGACAAACCCGCACTGGTCATCAGATAGCCTAATTATTTTTCGCAGTCGGCTACCCAAGACTCGCTCAACGATCTTCATGGTGTGTGACATCAGCTTAATCGAACGGTAATTATCACAGCTTCGAGTATCACCCTTTCCTTTATAAATTGGAAGAAGGTAACTTTCCCTCCATTGATTAGGCATGCGATCACCTCGAATAAGTTTGGAGACAAGAATTATGAGCCATCTAAACCCGATATCTCCCATCTTTTTCCAAAACTCTGAGGGTATTTCGTCTGGGCCAACAGCTTTTCCCTTTTTGGAGTATTTTACCGCCTCACTAACTTCTTCGACTGTGACGTCGGATACTTCGCTTAAGTTAGGTGAAGCTATTGGAAAGTATAGCCTTGGAAATTGTTCGTTTAGAAGTCCGTCACAATACTGTCGCCACCTGTGAAGAATTTCGTTGTCTTCCACAAGTAGTTGGCCTTGAGCATTGTTAATGAACTTTGGCGAACAAATCTCCTGGGCATTTCTTCTTCTTTGAGCGGCTATTTTAAAGATAGTTGCGCCCTTATTCGTGTTTTGCCGTAGCTCTTGAATAGCACCAGCTGTCGGGGTAGAAATTTCATCCAGCTCCCGATACAGGTTTTCTGTATTCTTTGCTTGAATTTGGGCGCACTTCTTCTTCGCTTCTTTCTTGCAGTTTCTATATTCCACTTCGAGGCGTGACTTTTGCTCTGTATTATTAGAGGGGCACTTCGACCAAGCCTTGAAAGCCATTTTCTTTTTATTTATAACTGATTTAGCTTCATCATTCCACCACCATGTTTCTTTGCCTTGTTGGTTGTGTCCTTTTGAAACCCCTAACAGTGTTTTCGCTTTTTCTTTGCAAGTTCTCTGTAGGAGATCCCACATACTTTGTGCTGTACTCTCTTCATTTCGAACTATATCGGTGTTGTTATACAGAAAGTTTTGCATATTCGAAATAAAAGCTTCGCCTTTTTCCTTATCCAGATTATACCATTTGATCTTCCCAAAAGTTTTTGTATGTTTGTTGTCGTTCACTGTCTCCATAAAAAATTCTGTCAGTAGGAGACGGTGTTGGTGGGCGATCGCTTCTCCTAGTATCACTTTGCAATCTTTTACCCGGGGTTTCATGAAACTAGATACCAAATGGTAATCAATCTGGGTTTCATTTCCACCACTGCTGTAAGTGACCAGGTGTCGGCTTTGTTTGACGAACATGGTATTTAGCACGATAAGACCGTATGTTTTGCACATGCTCAGGATGTCTTCACCAGGAGGGTTCCTGGTGCCGTATCCGAGGCCTCCATGGCAATCTTCATAGTCTTCGTTTTTCTTCCCGACATGTCCGTTCAAATCTCCGCCCACGAACAAAAACTCTTCCTTTGGGATGTCCTTAAGTAGATTGTGAAAGTCTAGCCAAAATGCATCTTTTTGTACCTGCTCACATCCAATTTGGGGAGCATATGCAGTGACAATATTCCACAACTTTCCTTTAATCACCAATTTAAGGGACATCAAACGGTCGCTGGATTTCGAAATGGTCAATACGCTGCCTAATAGATGTTTTGCAAGGATGATTCCGATTCCGTTTTTACCCTTTTCCGTTCCATAGTAGAACATCTTATAGTTTTTTGTCCTCGTATCTAAGAAACGGGCCCTGTTTCCCGTGTTTCGCCATTTTGTTTCTTGAACACATAAGATGTCCACTCGCCTTCTTTTCATCATCTCTTCCAACTCGAAGCTTCGACCTGTCATACTGCCAATGTTCCAGCTCGCAACTCTCAGATTTTGTATAATCTGCGGCATTACTTTGCTAGCCCCCGGAATCCGTCTAGCTCTGACCCGAGCATTGCTGCTCGGTCCAGGATCAGTACCATGTGTAACAATGGTAGTGCCTGGCGGGGTAGTGTCATTTTGGACGAGTACTTCCATAATGCTTGAATTCACAAAATCCGTTGTAAGTATCGACGTGTGCATGCTCCAGTTTTGTATTTGATCTCTCTTTTACGGCACCGGTGATCTCCAGTCGTGCCAACCCAGGGACTGGCATGCACACTTTTGGGAAAGTTTATAGGTGTTACGTGTCGCTAGGTTCACCTTGCTGTTTGTGGCCTAGATGTATTTACTCCTTTAGTCGCCTTTTACGACAAGCGGGGAGGCGCTGCAGGAATATTCTAACCCGTCCCTGCACAGGGACGATATTTTACCCGATATTAATAATATAAAGGACTTTAGGTGTGAAAAAATCGCGGGAAGTTATCACATGCTCGAAAGCAGCTGATAGTGAGTTTTAAATGGTTTTGTGAAAAAAAACAATCATTGAAACGCTGAAAAAACAATTATTCATCTCTTTGAACAGGGTGCATTATTCATTTGTTCAAGAAATATTGTCCAATGACGCAATCGGCTCAACTGGCGCCCCATTCAGTTACTCTACGAGAGTGTATTGGTATTTAGTGTATCAATCTAGGGTTTTCAGTGCTCCAATAGTGTCTATTATGTATTAACAAAGCCAGCTTATAATGATTTCGTTCCAAAAATAGCAGTCATCTAGAGTGAGCTGTAAAACTCGAGCACTCCAATCTCGCCAATATTGATGGTCATTTCGATGCTCTACGACTGTCTAATGCAAACTGACTTCATTCACCCAAAAATGATAACCAAATAAAATTAAACTTTAACATAAAACGCACCCTGTATTTTCTATGGACACATTTTTCAATTTTCAATGTCATTCTGAACTCTGAAGATATTTTTGGAAGCAGCTGAAATTGGGAGTGCTCTCTTTTATGCCTAATGGCTCCAGTCTCCGATTTGCATATTAGACAAAATAAAAAGTTAAGTTTTACTACACCCCAATATAGAACCGATTTTACTTACTTCAGCAGTGGTGAATACTAGTCTTAATGTAAAATGATTCCTCCCCTAATATCTACTTTTTTTTTATTCTACCACAACTTTCATGTAAAGCCTTGTAAAAAAAAACAAATTACTTCGTTTCACAAATGCGACATCGAAGCGTATTATCTTAAATCAACATCACCAAATTTACCAATCTCCACCTTGAACCTTGATCAAAGAGCATGACAAACTCTAAAACCAGCCACCTGATAAAAAGGTATGAAAAAGTCATTTTGCATAACTCTACATAAATAAAAATGCATTCGATTACATTCAAAGACAAAAAAGGGCCTTCAACTGTTCTAACCTAAAATTAAATAAAATTATGTAGAAGGCGCATCCTTCAAACTCATGGAAATTAGATGTTAAACAAAACTCTAAAATAATTGGCCATTCAGAACCAACTCAGATCTGAAATTCAACAAAAAAATTACTTAAGTGAACTTACCGCAATAACCAAAAAGAACAAAAAATCGAAAAATTGTTTATTTGTTCATTTAACGGTTCACTCCTATTGTTACGTTCTCACAGATCGTAAGCTCAATGTCTCGTTTAAAAAAGAAGATATAATCATCATCACAATCTTCATTCTCACCACCAATAACAATTTGCCTCGTAAAAACAAAATTTAAGTTATTATTATAAGAAAAGGCCATGGCACCATGGAACGATGGCGGAATGACCTGTCCTTAAGTGTGACGTACTCGCCAACATCCACCAACGATGAAGAATTCAGCAAATCTTCATTCTTTGTTTTTTTTTTTTGTTCTTTCTGGGCACCATCATCACCAAGAACAATGTGTAAAGATCTTCAATAGTATTCTTACTTCTTGCAAAAAGAGAAGAATAAAAATCGTGCCGATGAGCGTATTGTTTCGCAGATACAGCACAACGCAAACGGAGACGGATTTTCCATCGGGCAAATAGACAGGTTGGTATGGGCTCCACGTGTTTAAAAGGGCCCAAATTTCATTTAACTTTGTGTTGCTTCTGAATTGGGATTTGAAGCCTTTTAAAAGCTTCGAAATCTATGTTTCTTAATATTTTTCCGTTTTCATCTTTAATTTGTTGCAGTCTTTTAAGATTTTCCATTATCAACCGAGGTCTAGATGACCTAGTCTGGCCCTGCAATACACAAAAGATTGATGAAGATGTGCTCAATGCGCTCCTTATTTTGCGGGGAAATGAACACAGAACATTGTGTGTTCGCGCAATGCTTGATGATTTGTTGTTTTTGATATTACCTCTTTTGAAGGTGGGTATATACTGACACTCCGGTTACCTTCCACAGCACTTGTGATTGATAAAAATCTATTTTGTGTTTTCCTTTTTTTATTCAATTTTGTACAAGAGGTCTTCACATAGACACACATACGACGAATCTTTATTGTGATTTGAAACTGAATGTATGTTGCAGTAGTATGGAAGCTAAAAAACGGATGAGAGGCAACTCAAGCTGACCCAAATTTCTGATTTTTTTTTTAACATTTTGATTGATAGTACAGAATTTGAAATACAAAACAAGAAACTAACAAGTGGGAGCAAATAATATTTATTTGAAATTCGATTAAATGAACGAAACATTGACAACAGAGAAATTAAGGTTAGGCTTTATAAATTAAATTTATATTTGGGTTGAGAGAGAGATGAGCCCAAAATATAATTGAATAGCTGATCATTATGACAAACATACATAAGAGTACGTATATGGGTTATAGAAAAGTTCTGAAGATAGGTTTAGGAGGTTTGGTTTCTAACAACTTTTCTTTTTCCACAAAGATGTTGGATCGTTAAGATGAATATTGGGTAGTTAAACCTGTGGGTGGGTTTATCGCTTTTAAAAAAATGGGATCATAATTTGCGATGCGCTACTTTTTGGGAAAATATCTACTTTCTAAGGGCTGTGATTTAACTAAAAGTGTTGTCAAACTGAGTTTAACATTCGAAATGGAGGCTTGCAATGCCTTGAGGAAGTTCACAAAGCTTAAAAACAAAAGCGGCGTAGAAACTGATACTCTCCCGTCAAAGTTCTTTAATGTTATTCCGAAACAGTTTTCACAGGGAAGGCGTTTTAGTACCAGTTTTTCCATCCTCAAAAATTCTCCTTTTAATTCTCCAATTGTAGAAATATAAGTGTGGTTTTAGACCTGGGATATATAGAATCGACGAAATCATTAGGACACACACTGGAACAGCCTTATTCTTTGTTTTAATTATTTTGCAGGGCTTTATATGCATTTATAGAAAAGATCTGAATAAAGCTATGTTTGATGTGAAAATTTCGGAAAAGCTACAATTTTGAAGGTACCTAATGTAATCTACCACAAACAGGCTAAGAAAATGAACAGCGGCATCCATGATTAGCCCGCTTCGAACTTTCATAAGCTTCAACCAGATTTTACCAGAATACATATATGTAGTTTTAATAGTTTTTACTTCAGTCTGCTAGGAGCCAACTGGCTTCCCAGATCTGATGCAAATTTGGCAGTAAGGCTAGCGATAAACCGAGAAACTGGTATACTTAGTGCATACGACTATGCTAGCTGCAAGAATGGGTCGTTGACCAATATTCCGGAAGCCTTAATAATGTACAACTCGAAGATATCAGGTAAGGTTACGTGAATTGGATAGAATTGATGCACCTCCAGTAGGAGCTTCATTGGACTTTAGGTAAGATATAGATATTTTAATTCAAGGCATCCCTGGACTGTGAATGGGAGCTCGTTAAAGTTAGGAGCTTTGCTTATCTGGAAAGAATCATCCTCTCTGAAAACTAGAATCAAATGCAAACCTTGGCACTTTCTCTTGTTTAAAAGGCTTATAAAAAGTATGAAATTCATTTTTAAATAGATAATTCGGCTCTCGAATAAGTTTGAGCTAACTTCTGATTTCTTGAAGTGTATGAAAGTGTATGAAAACAAAAATGTATTTTAAATCTATGGTGCGGTTTTAACAAATTTATATATACAATTTTCAAAATAATACTTTTAATTTAAGCTTTTAAAAGCTGTACACAAAATTTGATTAAAATCGGGTCTACCGATTATGAGAATTAGAAAAATTAAAAATTTTAAATACTGCTAGTAAAACCTTAACTTAAAATTGTTTATACAAAGATCGGACAAGTTAAAGGATACAGAATTTTTATAAAAATTCTTGGACCCATTTTTGATAAAAATTCAGAAGTAAAAATGTATGATGAAAAAAAAAAATGAGTTCTTAAAACAAAATTTGGAATTCTTATAAGCTTGTTAAGAGCTATTGTTTATTACTTGTACCTAAAAATTAAAAAAATAAAATGCACGACTGGGTCGCACGAACTTGCTCCTATGTAAAAGACTAAGAATTTCAAAAATGAATGTTATTAGAGAAACTGTTCATAAGCATAAAAATCATTTTTTAAATGACTAAAAAAAACTTCTTTAATACTCGTAGTTAAAGGTAAGAATAGGATGCCATGTGATTCAAGCAAATATAGATTTATGCAAGAACAAAAATTATAAGTCTTCTTAAAAATAAGGTTTTATATAAGAAAATTTTAAAACATTTTTAAGAAAAAATGTTGGTATGCCAATTTGAAGTTTTTATTATTGTATGAATAAAAATTAAATTTACAAAAAAAAGTATTGAGCCGTTTTCGAGATATTGAATTTTCATAAAACTAAAAATTATTTTTTTTTTTTCAAAATTCAAAAAAATATTTTTCTTGAAGTTTTGAAATGCAATGTTTTTTAAACTTTTTAGAAGCTTCTCTCTACGAAATTTCATCAAAATCCGTTGTGCTGATAATGAGAAATTCAAAATTTTAAAACATCGTTCTATGGTAGGTACAGTCAGTAATATCTTGTTCTCAAATTTTTTTTTATTAAATTACAGATATTAAAAAATAATAGAAAGACAAAAAATTCAAGCAAAATTCTGGGAACCGTTTTCGAGAAAAATACGATTTTCGAAAACCATTTTTTAACATTTGTATGAAGGGTACCGTTATTTTTAGGTAAAATGAATTTATTTTTCTCATATCTTGTAGACTATTTTTACAAACATTTATTTATAAAGTTTTGAAAAAATCGAGCATGGGGTTTTCGAAATATTGTGTTTTCAAAAAAAAAAAATTGAAAGTTTTTTTTTTAAATCAAAAAAAAAATTTTTTGGAAAATTTGAATACACAATAATATTCAAACTCCTGGGAAGCTTTAGCATAAGAAAAATGATCAAAATCGGTGGTACCGTTTCCATCCATCAGTTATAAACACTTACCTATACTTATACTACACTTATAAAATCCAAAGCTTAGAGTATTTCGAATCATTTTACAATTTTAGATGGGGTTGATAAAAATTTAAAAATTGCCTGTTAATTGTGGTCCAATTTATTTTATTCATTTTTTTTTTAAATCTAACAAGTACAGGGTGCGTTTTATGTTAAAAGTCGATTTTATTTGATAAAAATTTATTATGAAGCGTCTACGAGGCAAGAACACATTGAAATTATTATTAAATATTTTAATTAAATAATTGTTCAATTTTTTGGCTCTTCTTTGTTGTATTAGAAATTACCTTTCGGATTGCTCAATACAAGTTGCATTGGACGGTTTCAAATCTGAAATTCATACAATGTGGTACTAACAACCGCGTGGAATTTATTGCTTCGAAAACACAAAGCAGTCTTCTGTCGACCAAGCGTAATATACACCCCATGACATTATACATGAATGGCACTTGCATAGAAAGCTTTCTAAAGTGTTATGTGTGTTAACGACCACCTCTTACAGAATGATCTTATATTCGACGCAGCGAATAAAACGCAGCGAAATGCTTAGGTTTTTTTAAGAAGATGAAAAGAATTTTTTTTTTTTTTGAAAAAAATTGTCTAAACTGGGAGATAAAA
This sequence comes from Chrysotoxum bicinctum, assembly GCA_911387755.1. Classification (NCBI taxonomy): domain Eukaryota; kingdom Metazoa; phylum Arthropoda; class Insecta; order Diptera; family Syrphidae; genus Chrysotoxum; species Chrysotoxum bicinctum. Next base: position 96,983,664 of record OU426990.1, on the reverse strand, counting down.
TAAAGACAAAATAGCTACAACCTCGATGCTTAAAAACTATATTAAAACGAAATTAGAACAATTAGTCTGCAAAACTGGTATACCCGACCTCTACATCTGAAAATTTATCTGGAGGACGTGATACCTTAATAACACAATATCAGCTCTTAATGGACCTTTGAATAAGAAGAAAATTCAAAAACAAATGAAAATATTTTTAATTCTGTTTACCGGTAAAAAAAATAGAGTTAAAATTTCATCGAAATCGGTTAACAGTTATTTGAACAAAATCTCCCACTTTTATGTTTTATATTATTTTTAAGAAAGAAAATAATTTATTTCAGGTTTAAATGTTTTAATGGGTGATTTTTTTGCTATTTTCTTTTTGGCAACACTGGTTTTGACAGCTCACGCACGTTTCGTGTTACTGTCACGTGTGTCATTGTCAAACATCTTCAGTTTGGTCTATAATTTAATCATGAATCGTCTTACAAACAAACAACGCTTGCAAATTATTGAATTTTATTATCAAAATGCGTGCTCTGTTAAGAGAGTTCGAGTGTAATCGACCTACTGAGGCGGCTATTCAGGCTATTGTGACTAAATTTCGCACCAAATTTACATTGTAGGACATTAAACCACCAACACGCTTACGTAGAGTGCGAACTGAGGAAAATATCGACCAGTGTTAATGATGACCGTGAATTATCGATTCGGCGCCGTTCGCAGCAATTGGGCCTCTGTTACTCCACTACTTGGAAAATTTTGCGGAAGGATTTAGGTGTGAAGCCTTTCAAAATACAGCTGGTGAATTGAAGCCGAACGACCTACCACAACACCGAATTTTTGGTAAATGGGTTCTTGAAAAGTTGGCCGAAGATCCAGTTTTTTATCGAAAAATTGTGTTCAGCGACAAAGCTCATTTCTGGTTGAATGGATAAGTGAACAAGCAAAACTAACATATTTGGAGTGAAGGGCAATTGCAATAGCTACCAATGCATCCAGAAAATGTCACTGTTTGGTGCGGATTATGGGCTGGCGGAATCATTGGGCCGTATTTCTTCAAAGATGATGCGAATCGCAACGTGCGATGATAACAAACTTTTTTTTCGCGCAAAATGGAAGAGCTTGACTTGCATGAAATGTGGTTTCAATAAGATGGTGTCACATGCCACACAACACGCGGAACAATGGACCAATTGTTTTTTTCTAAAAACGATAATGTTCTTTTTCTCGCGATGAAGAAAATTTTGATACTTATGATTTGTTTAATGCAACTTTTGTTTCCAAAATAACGAGGTAAAAACAAGTTATTGCAAATACGTGACGAAGTAAGATGAAAAATAGTAAATGTATTCTTAAACATTCCCTTGAACAAATCAACCGATAAAATGATAGTGACGACATTGTTCGGTAAGCTGTTAAATTTCGAAGATTCCTCTACATGGCAAAAATGAACATTTAAGTTGATCTCATTGTATTCAATTCAAAAGGCCTACGTGTCTATCTAACGCCCTTATCCCTCTGAAGAATCTCTTGAAGCAATCGATCCAAAATCAAAATTTATAGCTGATTTTTTATTTTGCGGCATCAATGTAACGTTATCTTCATTCAATGAACTCTGTGAATAGTATCAATTTCTCAGCCAAAACTTCGGATTTCAATGCCTTGCATCAATATATTTCCATTTAGAAAAATATGCTAAATTGTTTGAGAAAAAATAAATCGCTTCAAGTTTTGCAAAATTGAAATCACACAAAACGTTTTAATTTTAAAATATTCTAAACTTGTATTTTAACGAAAAACTTTAAACAGTATTAAAACAAAATCTATAAATGTTATTTGTATGGTCTTGTTCTTTAAACGCTATTAAAGATTGCAGGTTTAGCACCGCATATTTCTATAGAAATAAAAACTTTTTTACGACCACTTTATTACTTTAATAACCATTTTGGAACAAACGTAAACAACATAAAAGGTTTCATAAACTCATTTTCAACCTGTTTTGCTTTCCTACACATTTACTCTAGTTTCAAGAACCACACCAACAAAAAACGAGGAATGCATTTTCACATTCTTCTACAAAAAGAAAAATCATCTTTTTCCTTAGGTTCAGGAAACCAGCTTTAATATATGTATGTATATATCTCTGAATTAATTTCTTATTTATTTTTCAGAAAGAATCTAACTGTTTCGATACGATATGCCCTATAGGGTCTTTAGAAAGACAAACCCATAATGGATAGCTTGAATTAAAATAAATAAAAAAAAAGTGGAAGGAGAAATTAATAACATAAGCCTCTCCAACTCACAAATGGACCAAAGACTAATCTCACAAACTATAATAAAGAATAAAGGAAAAAGAACTTGAATGTATGACACCTTTTGACAAAAAAAAAAAGATTTGCATATAGATGCGCAGACAGAGGCTGAATTCGAATCGAAGTCTGTAAGAAGTCTTTTTTTGGAAATTTTGTTTTTCTTCTAATTTGTCTCCAACTTGTTTCGATAAACCAAAGCCATGGGTATACTTTCTGTTCGAGTTCGTTGACATTGAGTGTGAAAAGGGTCTAACAAAAAATACAATAAGTCGTTCATATATGAACACAGATAAATTTTGAGATTTTAAACTATGGGCATAGTAAGACTTGTATCAAGTGGAACAACTTATTAGTTTTTAAATATATTTTGTAAGTATCTGCCCTTGTAAGTTACTTTATTTACTGTGGGACAAATTAGACCAATCACATTATAGAAAAAAAAAAATCACAAACAAATTACCAATTATAACATATCAGATATTTTTACATAAATAGCTTTGTTTGACATGCGAAATTCATCATAGAGATGGGAAGTATTTATTTTAAAACTTCTGGCTTTTCACTATTTTTTTATACCAGTCACATCGAAATTCCAAATTCGATTTAAATTCTACTTTTTTTTCCTCAAAATAAACAAAAAGGCAGAACTGATATCTCTGATAAGCTCTTGTTACTTTGTCATTATCTCTTAAATGACCAAGAACGGATATAACAGCTTATTCGCTGCATTAACTTGATTGGTATAAATTTAAAAAAAAATTGCGTTTTTAAAAAGTATTTTTCCGAAGCTTATACCTTTTACATAGTCATACTAGTCCATATTACTCGTTGAAACCACACATGTAATTCATTTGTTAGTTAGTTGGTATAAACTGGTATAAAACATGTAGCGAATAGTCAAACTATTGAACAGTTCACCTTTTTTAACTTTATCCAGTTTTTACTTTCTACTCATTCGAATGAAGGTTTATAGTTCATAAATTCTACTGTGGACGACCGCAGTACTCATTTTGACGTGACCTACATAGTTAAAGATTTTGTATATTTTTCCATTTGATTCAATTTCTTTTTTGTGACTTTGTATTGAAACTAAAGTTCAAAGAACAATTATTCTTATCTTTTACATAGAGATCTATTTTCATTGCAAGCACGCACATGAAGACAGACACAGGGATAGACGGACATTTATAAACAACAAAAAAAAAAACACATAAAAAGGAAGCAAGTTGATACAAACTTAAAAATTGTTGAACTTTGCTTGTTTTGATAGAAATCGAATAAACAGCTGTCACTCTACAGTAAGAATTTGTTTACAAAGCTAAAATAGACAATGTCTGGGGAACTTTAAATACATACATAAATTGGTCGGGAAGATTTGACCTAAATAAATAATGGTAATTTAAACAACAACTCAGGAAGTAAAGAAGTGAATAATACTAGAGACTTAAATACGACTGTAATACTGTTGGAAAGTAAATTTATGATTCTGCCTTGGACGAATCATTGGTCAAAATTCAAAATCAAAAGCTCGGTAAGTAATAGGTAAGTATGCACGCAAGGAATCTTAATAGATTAACAATTTTATTTAGGTATATGTCGAGTTTGTTCCGTTTCTAGAAAAAGGTTGATATCCTAATCGGTCATTGCACAGCTTGAATTGCAAGTAGTTCTTTATGAAACTAAATTGTATAAACTCGCACCATTATGATGTATGCGTTTCTTTTAAATGAAAATTTTTAGAAGGGTAAATGATGGTCGATATGTACTCGTAAATGAGGGTCAATATATTTTCTAAGCGGTAAAGAATTGATTTCAATTGCAATCGGGGGGTTCTTTTGTTGCATTTTGGCCATTTCATGATTTGGAGACAGTTAATCCATTCTCACTGACAATGTTCGGCAAGTTCAAAACTAAAGTACGGAATGATTTCACTTTAGAAATAAGTAAAAAAAAATTAAGAAAACCTGTAATAATTTCATAATTTATTTTTTTTTTCCTTCAATTACCAGTTATTAAGACTTGAGTTCGCCAGGGCCCTCTTGAACCGGAATGTTGCAAAATGGAAAACGGTTCTCTTTTCAAATGAATCATAGTTCAATTTATAGGGATCTGACGGAATTCGTACGGTACGGAGGCCAAAGGCGAACAAAGGCCACAGTTAAGGAGTTATGAAGGGAATATTAATATCTGAGGATTTTTTTTCAGCCAAGCAGTTGGGCCAATATACAGGATTAACGGTATAATTAATCGTTTCAAGTACACGGGGACTCTTCAAAATATCATGCTTCCTCATACTGAGGAAAATATGTGGGATGAATCTTTCAACATGACAACGATCCTTAATATACTGTCAATTTTGTGTGAATGATTTCTTTAAACGAAAACCATATTGCTGCTATGAAGTGACCCGCGCAATCGTCGGATCTCAATTCTCAATCTTATAATGGCGCGAAATTTTACTTGAATTAGTACGATGTTAAAGCTATTTTAATATGAAACTAGGGTAAAACAACGATTTTGTAAATTTTAATCGAATATAGCATCATTTTTTCTCTACCCTTTTATTAAAGTTAAAATCATCGAAAAAAAATAAAATACATTTGGTTGTGCAACAGCTCGGAGTGAACCAAGAGCTAGTGACTTACAACTCTCAACCATTGCTGAGTGCGTGTTACCAGGAACAGAGGGGACCTAGAATTTTCTGCCGATTCTGAATGGCTAATGAGCAGAACTTTCCATGAGATACTCTTGGAGAATGTGTCAATTCCTCGCAAGAGGCAGTACACCCTTAAAAAAACTTTCTTGCAGCGGCTGAGAATCGAGGTCGAGACCTTCCGCATAACAGTTCAACGCACTAACCATTAGGCCTACTTTATTTTTTTAGTATCGTGCTATATAGAAATGACACCAAAGATCTGTTTACTTAGTTTTTTCCACCAACTGTCCTTGTGTTAGGTGTGTTCAGGAGAAATTTATTAAGAAAATTTCTTTAGTATGAAACTAGTTAGAAAATGTTTAAAATTAAGAAGGAGTTAGTAAACTACTTTAAAGTTAGCAAATTGTTAAGTAGTATCATACTAAAACCTGAAAAATTGGCTGTTTAAAATTTTGCACCAATGGCTATGCAACTAAGTATTAGGAGTGAATGCTCATTATTTAGTTGTTGTATTTATGAATTCAAAAATGTGCTTAAGTTTTATCCACTTAATTTTAAATGAGTTTTTGTTGTTTTTTTAAATAAGGTTATAATTAACGAATATATTTTTTTATTAAATAAAAATAAAATTATGAAATAAAATTATTATCGGTTTTATTAGTTTTTGTTTATTTCTTCTAGAGTAAGTCATTTCGTGCTTTAGTACATTTCAAAAATTAAAAAAAAAAAATTCTGAATATATTTTAAAAATATTTTTACTACAAAGTCATACTACATAGTCATAATAATAATACACAAAAGTAAAAAAAAAAAAAAATGATAACAAAGTATTAGAACTAATTTGTGGAATATTGCACAAATTTATACAATTTCGATGGTTAAAATTTTCAAAAATTTGAAATAATATAAAAAAATAATTAAAAATGTTTTCATTTTTGCTGGTCAGACTGCTGCTAATTCAAATTCTTAGCAAGATTTACGATACTTTAAAATTTTAGAGTAAGTTATAAAATAAATTCAAGTCTTAAAAAAATAATAGTTATTTAACGGTTGTCTTACAATTGTCAAAAATATTTGATCTAACGATTCAAAAATGTTTTAATAATAATCGTTTTTTATTGGTTAAATTTTACACAGTAAACAACAACAAAGGAATAGTGCATATAAATTAGCTAGTAATAATTGGTTGTAGACATTTTATTTTGCGTGAGGTTGGCTGGTTTTGATTATTCGAAAATGTGTTCGGTGATATTTTTTTTTTTTTTTTATAATCTACCCGCGCTCAAGGGATTATGATTACCCTTTAAATGTTTCAACACAGCGCGGGCGTGAAATTAATGAAGAGAAAGAAGGATAGGAAAGATGTGTTGCACGATGTTCTGAGACTGTTGGTGGTTGTCTCAGATATTTTTATCTCCAGAGATGGCGGCTGAGCTAAAGCGGAGAAATGCCGTGTCTTATTTCTATGTCGCTTATAATTCACATTATTTTATTCGTGTTCATCCTTGTTGGGCACACTAGTTTAACTCAATTACATGTTGTTAGTGTTATGCCTGAACAACATGTAATGAGTAAACCAGCAACCCATTGATGACAATTTTTTGAAGGTTTTGATTGGAATTAAAACGACATAGACGACGGCAGGGATCGAACCTGTGATAATGAGGTTGACAGGCGAGCACACAACCATCGTGCCACGGCCACCCCCAAATATATAATATGTAAATATTTGTCCATTTTATGTTTTTTTTTTCACTAGAGCCAAAATTAGGTGGTTTGAAATATTAATCTACGATTAGACGGTAAAAGTTAATAGTCAATAGTCAAAATGTTGTCGCTTAATGCGTTTGCATGTTCCCTATATCTGTCACGTGAGAGTATGAAATTCATCGAAGGATGGCAGCGATGCCAAAAGATTAAAAATCATATGAAAAGTTAGGGAATGACATTATATTATTCGTCCTTGAAAAAACAATTTATTTATTTATTTATTTCATCAATATGAGAAATCTACAATTAGATTACTAGATAAATATAAATATATGTATGTGTACATTTTATTAAATAATTCTTAACCTAAATATAAATACTTAAAATACCTATAATTAAAAGTATGAAAAACAAAAATTGTTTTAAAATCATAATCTAAATTTAATAATCAATTAAAATGAAAATGCATTATTAAATTATTTCTCAAAGAAGATCTACTTAATTGAAAATCAAAATCAACAAGATTTAATATGAGGTTTGTTTCTTTGACACAACGAGTTATTGGTTCATTTTTCGCATACTTAACTCTGTGTTCATCTTCTCGAAACAAACAACGTACTCGAAGCTGACGTGATGGAGCATATAAGTTGATTAAAGAAAACAGATAAGGGCATTTGTTATAATAAGATAAAATATCACTAATAAACATCACAGAATAAATTTTGCGTCTGTTTTCAAGTGATGGAATTCCTAAAAGTTGACATCTAATATTATACGATGGAGTATCGATGTTCCAGCCAAATTTCGTAAAACTTTTTTTTTCGTGTAAACTTTTTTTGGACAATTTCAATTCTCTTAGAATGGCTGCTATAACAAGGGTTCCAAATTACACAGCAGTATTCCAAGATTGGTCTTACATAAGACGTATAAAGCGATTTAAGCGCAAAAGGGTCTGTGAATTCCTTACTATTACGTTTAATAAAACCTAGCATGGAATTTGCTTTGGATACACTAAATTCAATGTGTTTCGAAAAGTTCAGCTTGGGGTCAAAAATTACACCAAGATCTTTCTTCTCCCTAACTCTTTCAAGAACTTGGTTATTAATTATATAATCAAAAGTAATTTCAGAAAAGTTGCGACAAAATGAAAAACATTGACATTTAGAAACATTTAAATATAATTGGTTTTTCGTGCACCTCTGGGACAATTTTAAAATATCGTCTTGTAAAAGATGGCAGTCACCAATAGATTTTATGCACCGAAATAACTTTAAGTCATCAGCGAAAAGAAGTTGACTAGATTTAAGGAAAATACTAGGTAAGTCATTTATAAAAATTAGGAAAAGAAGGGATCCACGATTTCGATGTCTTATTTCTAATAACTGAGAAGATAAAACGATTTCCATCGAAATAACCGAAATGTCATTCCTATTCATGGCGAATGGACGAATTACAAGTTTTTTTTAAATTTTTTTAAGACTTGACTTTATCGTGTAAATAACTTTTGGATCTGCATTTTATTTTCGACAAAAGAAATTGGCTTTGTTTTAATAAAAGTAACTTAAATTTTCATTAAGGTTAGTAAAGCTGTTTGTAGCGTACGAAGTTCAACAGCAAATTGTGAAAATTTGTAAGAAATTTCAGGATACCAAACACACGAAATGTATGACCATCACATATTGCAAATCATGTAAGGAAGCATGATCTTGCTGATTTTTTCCGATACCGAGCTTTTATTTGACTTTGTGTACATGTACATACGTGCCATTAGGATTTGGTTTTATTAATAATGTTGCCGCTTGTTTGACAGAAAAGTTTTCAGTGGTCTTAATTCAGCACAAACCACATCTTTACGTTTAGAGTGATTTTGACATTTGTTTTTATCAAACATTATCTTAAATGCGCTTAAGTGATGTTTTTAAGAATTTTATTGTTCACCTACTACATAATGTACATATAACCATCAATCTCAACTTTATTTTAACTGGACATGCAAAAACGTATACATTTCCAACGCATCCTTTAGCTTATTCAAAAGTGGATTGTTTATTTGTAGGTATATATTTCATTTTTCGTTTTCTTTTCCTATTACTTTATTCACTTAATGAGTCTGAAATATCTACTAAATTAAGATGATTTGTTAAAAGAAAGTCAGAAATTATTTATAGCCCTTATCTGTTTTGGTTCTTTATTCATTTCAATTTATATTATTTTTGTAAGAAATCACATATTTATTTTACTTTTTTTTCCCAAACAGCTGATTTTGACATGGGTATAAATGCCAAGCATACCAACTTTAAAATTTAAAGTAAAAGTATATGTATATGCAGTCAAAAAACCATTTTATTCGGACTTGCAATGCTGCACTATGTATAGATTACCAATAAAATACGCCTAATGTAACTTAATTTGAACTCTCAAAATTGTTAAATTATTTTCGTACTTGATCAGATTTATTGTGAAAATCATTTTTAACAAAATATGTCAATATGAAACTACTCGTAATATAACAAAAAATTAAAAAAATTATTCTAATCCTTCTTTGGGAACATATTGGACTTGCTTTTCTAAATTGGTAAATATTTACATTGTCATACATGTTAATGTTCATTCACACCTCCCTTCTCTCTTTCACCCAATTTCCCCTCGCTCGTGCTGTGTTTAGCTTGATAAGGGTTTCTCAATGGTAAGCCCTTGAGTGCGTGTAAACAAAAAAAAAACATGAGCGTGCATATTGTAAGACTCCCCAGACATTTTACTTAATTTATGACTTTTGAACTTTCGTACCATATTCTGACCTAAATTTTGAAGAAAGAAGAAATAACTTGGTCCCAATTAAAAATGTACCTACCAATGGCCCAACATATGACATTGCACTACAATTTACAAAAATTTAATAAAATTGGTGTTATTCTTGTATTTCAAAGAAATACCTGTATGTACTTATTTTTAGTTTTGGCTTGGGCCCATTTTTTCTTCTGGCTAATTTTTTTTAGTGAAAATTTTCATTTAACTTGATCATATTTAAGGTGAAAAGAATTTCTTATTTCCTTTTAAAACACCAATTGGAAGCGTTTTTTTCTTTTTTTGTTTAATTCATAGCTCTGTTGTTTCGAATCGTTTAGGTTCATTCACCCTGTATCTGTATCTTTACATAGCGCCAACAAGTTCACGTTAAAATTTTGAGTATAAGTATTTTCAGATAAACAGATAACCAATAGTATAACATCACTTCATCTTAACGCATCACCAGACTATTCACGTACATAAAGAAAACAACTGTGTGTGCATTTTTAATAAAAACAAATTTTCATGGTGTTTCTTGTGTGCTTCGGAGATTAATACACTCTGCTTCTATTGAATATGTCCATCTGTTTTTTTTTTTTTTTTTTTTTTAATTTTTAGGATGAATATTCTTTTTTAATAATCAATAAAATCGCCCTTAATAATAAACGGTCTGAACTTCGAATACCAACATTCCAAAATCGCTATTTTTTAACGTATAGATAATGTATAATTTTAATTTCTCTGCGTAAAAAAACAAGAGAAAAAATCATATTGAAAAATCATAGAAAAGGGTAAAAAAAAGATTAAGATATCTATAAAAACTTATTAGCTTTTTTTAAATTGAAGAAGCTGTGAAATGTAAATTTGTATAAGTCTAAAGGGCTATTCTCATGAAAGTTACAAACGACCGACGAATTAGGGAACATTCGTTAGTTTTGACTTTGCATTCTAATAGCGAATGACATTTAAAACAAATAAGGAAACAAAAAAAAAGAATAATTTTGTGGTTATCCGCACGCGAATAATTCATTCGTTACAGAGGAACGCGAATAGACTTTGACAGTTCGTAAAAATAACAGTGGAATTCGTGACGAGCAATTTACTTTTTTTCAAACTTCTCTTATTTAAACAATCAAAACGCAAATTTTAATAACTTAATATTAATTTCAATTATTTTTCTACCATTTTGCCTTTTTTAAGTGAAGAATTTATAAATGTTTTAAATCCTATTTGTTACTTTTTTCGTCGGCCGTTGGGCGGTCTCAATTCAATAGTCCTTAAGACAATGTTTTTGTTTGGATTTTTTTGTCAGTTTTGTTCGAACTATTTATACATGTGTATAAATACATTCTGTCATCTCTAGAATGATTAAGACGAAATTCAAAATACTTTAAGTTAATTACATATTTGTTTTTTTTCTGTCTCGGCAGTAGCGCCATCTAATTGGGCCAACCATAGCTAAGAACCAACCAAGTGACCCAAATTATACAAAAACAAATCATTAAAATCGGTCAAGTCGTTTAGGATTGAAGAATAACGATCACACCAACATCACTTTTTATACATATACCTATTCTATAGATATGGATTGTATATCAGCCTAAAGGCATCTCCCAAATACAACATTCAAAATTTAAGGCTTCCAAAACATCCACAGTAAACACAAAAAATTAAATCATACAACCAATTAGTTTTCGAATGTGTACTTAAGTCCATTGGCGCAGCAGTATTGCGCGGCATGCTGGCATCCAGCGTACAGTGTTAACCCCTGTTAACTTCTTCCTTGTTTTTGGTGTATCTTTGCTTGTTTGGTGTGTTGTTTCAGAGAGATTAACCGAAAAATAATTAACAATTTTACAGAAAGAACATCCACAAAACACAAGGCACAGAGAACCAACAAAAAAAAAAAGAAACAAAAACTTCTTAAACATGCAATCGAAGGTTATTTTGTTAACTGAGCAAGGAGAAAGAAGGAGTTGCCTTGTGTATACCTGTCACTCTGTGATATGAAAAATCACATCTGCACATCAGACATTGCATCAGACAGGTAAAAGGAAGGTCGGTTGTTTGGGAAAACATTGCAAGATATACCTACTGCAATTGCAGCATCAAGCCTTGCAGGGTACCTACATACATACTATCGGCTGTGTTTGTGTCGGCTTTGAAAATCACAGAGATACATGGATACAAATGTTAACTTAACTTTGTTGTTTTTGTTCTTATGGGTCGTTTACACGAGTCACTTTTTTTCAGAGTTTGAAATTTTAAACATGAAGACGAAATTCAACAGCAAAAAAAGTGTTAGCCTCGAGCCAAAGTCAGGAATTCCTTGTTTTTTTGTTTTCTTCTTTTGAAGAAAACATTTTGAAAGACAACAATCCAGGACCGGGAAGGGCACACTTTGGACAAAATTATGGTTTTCAATGTGTGATATTTTTTTTTTGTTGCTGATCCAAAGAAATATTTATGCAAATGGAGTGTTTTTTTCGTTTGGGGAATTTGTTTGAAAAATTAACTCAATTTGGATCGTAAATTATGCTAGCACAAAAAAGTGAGCAGGTATACGGAAAGGCATACGATGGGAAGGTGTGACTAGTTCGTTAATGTTTGAATCCTAATAAAAAGGGAATGGATAATTTTTTCGTGCTTATTACAAGATCTGACCAAAAGATTGATAAGTAATACGACTATTCTTTATGAACAGGAGTTTTTCGTTCCTATATTTGCTCGAAAGCTGTTGAACATATCGGAAAAAAGAGAGATAAGAAAAAATTAGGCTCAATGGTTTTTTTTATTTTATAATTGGATAACTCGAAAACTAAGCCCGTTAATTTTAAACATGATTTTAAGCGTTTTCCGATATTCCCGAAAGTGGAATTTTGAAATATCTAAAGAATTGTCAAAGAAATATTATGGTGTAAGAAATTTTTTATAAACTGAGTTTTTAAACATGCAAAAATTGAATACTTAGTTCTTGGATCACGTATTTTGAAAATTCCCAAATGTTAGGTTTTTGAAAATTAGAGATTTTTGATATTCAGGGTTTTTTTTATGCCTGTGGTGTTTGGTAGAAACATGATAACTCCATTAAAAAATTTGCATCCTACATTCACTTTACATCGAGCTAGAACTTTAACGGGTAAATCGATTTTCTTAAAATTTGGAACATAATTTCCAAAAAATATTTTCATAAATATAACAAATTTAAAGAAATTCAGTCAATCCGTTCAAGCCCTAGCTCTTTGTGAAGTGGACGTAAAAGCGCAAATCATTTTATGGATTTATAATATTTGACACATATTAAAAAAAAGTGTCTGCCAATACAGCTCCTTGCAAAGGTTTTGAATACAGAATTTTGCTTTATTAAAATTTTGAAAATCAGTGGTTCGATACAAATTTGAGTTAAGGTATGCAATTTAGATTTGTATCATCAATCGGATAAAATTTCGTCAAAATTTTGATATAATTTTGAAAATTGGATTAGCTACTTTGATTTCGAATTTTCGATTTCAGTGTTTTCGAATTGATACCTAATTTCGAATTTCGCCCCTAAGGCTTTAAAAAAGGTTGAAGATTTTTTTTACTTGAAATTTTAGCAATGGAATTATTATTTCTGAAAATAAAAGTTGTAAATGGCCATTTGAAAACTTTCTTATTCGGAATATCACGTTATCAGAACTTTATCAAGCTATTAAAAATCTTGAAAATAATAAAGCTCCTGGGTACGACCTAATACATAAATACTGGCGTGCTTAAAGACTTACCCAGAAAAGCAGCTATTAAACTTCAGCACCTTAACGCCGCATTGTTAAGGATTTCATGCGTTCCACGCCAATGGAAAGTCGCAAAAGTTTTAATGGTTCCAAAACCGGGAAAGTCTCCGAACAAAATGAAATCTTATAGACCGATATCCCTCTTGCCACTGATATTTGAGAAAATCATATTAAAGCGACTGCTTCCTATTATCGAAGAAAAACGGCTTATTCCTGACCATCAATTTGGTTTCCGGAAAAGCCACTCAAAAACTGATCAGGTGTACAGAATAACCCATGAAATTGAGAAATCAGTAGACGGAAAAAATGTATGTTTAAGCGCATTTCTAGACGTCTCTCAAGCCTTCGACAAGGTCTGGCACGATGGCTTTAAGTTAAAACTGCGACAGGTCGTTCCGAATCAAATATATTACATCCTTGAGTCCTACCTTGAAAATAGGCTCTTTCGAGTTAAGTACGAAGAAGGTACCATAATAGGTACTTTTGCAGACGATACGGCTATACTTGCAATATCCGATTCAGTTGAATCTGCAACCGAGAACCTCCAACGAGCTCTAGATAAAATTTCGGAATGGACTAAGAAATGGCGAATTGTTCTTAATTAGTCCAAATCAACACATGTTAATTTTATCTACAAACAAATTACCAATTTGCCCACTTACATTAATTCACTTTCACACCAAAACAAAACGAACTAAACAAATTTAAAATATTTCAAACGAATTCTACGAGTTTGTTGTTGTCTCTCTTAAGACCTTTTATTTGTGAAGTCAAGTTTAATTACACTGCCATTTAATCCAAAATTCTATGAGTCATTCGTTTCACAATTCTTCATCCCCATCAAAGTCTCAATCGAACAGTTTTGCTGCCCATATAAAATACCAAAACAAAAAAAAAAAGCAAAAATCAACGCAACGCAGTAAAGAAAACTCATCCAAGAAATATTTTCAAGGTTAAAAATTCCAGGCCATGACTACGGCAATCCGCAACAGCTAAACCTCTTCAATTGAGTGCAAAGTGTGATGGAAGTCGGCTTGTCCCGATTCTATGTGAGATTTGAGGCCGCACCACCAGAGATACTCCGACTCGCCTGGTCTGCCAGCAGCCGTCTTCATCGTCCATCGTCATCGCATTCGACCAGAAGTTACATCAGAGATCTCATGATCATTGTTGTGGCAGAATCACAAGCCTCAAGCGCGCAACACTTGCTCGAAGAAGTATTGGAAAAAAAATAATTTTATACCAAAAACCCTAATAATGAATTTTACCCTATAAATATGGATGTGCCTTGTTCTCAGCCTCTCGTTCATCATCTCTCTTGAAGAACAATCATCATCATAATCCTCTATCCTCATCATCCTGTGCCCGGACTAGAACGTGATGGTCTGCGGGGTCCTGATGGTGTTGTGTTCGACTATTTGTGGTATCGCGGCGAAGATCGATCGAATTTGTATGTGATCAAGATCTGTGTGAGAGATGAGGGTCGTCTTGTCTTATGGAGAGTTTCTATACCCAAGACTAAGTCTTAATCCTCCTTATGGGTTTTTCTTTACGCTTAATGGCTTGAACGAAGTACGGAGCAAAAAATAAGGTAAGTGCGACGTCAGGAGGATATCAGTTTGTATGTCTGGCAATGTGGGATAAGTAGCCAGATTGAGATGGGAATTCGCAGTGGGATTCCTTTTTTGTTGCTTCATTTAGAATGGGGTTTAAGGGATTTTCTAGAATGACGACGATGGACATTGCAAAGATGGTGCTTGATGATGATGATGGCGAGTTAAATGGCAAAACTGTGAAGGGGATTCCTTTTGTCTGACTGAATTACATGCGTTAGTCTTACAAAGCTTTATTGTTCTCAGATCTAAGATAATTTTTTTTTGTAAATAAGAATCAAGGTCTGGGAAATATTCTTGAGATCTATCTACCTACTTATCCTCCTTTGGGAGGGATTATTATCAAGCAATAAAATGAAAATATTCCCCGATAAATGGCAATAGACATCGAAGATACTGGAAGAAATGTTATGATCGCCGCGCTTATTCACCAACAAGTTGTATCTAAAGACATTGAAGATCAGTACAAATTGACAAAAATATAGTAGAAACGTGATAAGTCCATAAAATAATTTGCGGTTTTACGTCCACTTCACATGGAGCTAAGTTCTAAGCGGGTCGACTGATTTTCTTTAAATTTGGAACATTTATGAGAATATTCTTTAAAAAATTATGTTCTTAATTTTAAGAAAATCGATTTACCCGTTAAAGCTCGATGTTAAGTGAAGATAAGAACGCAAATTATTTTACGGAGTTATCATGTTTCTACCAAACACCACAGATATATTCATTGTTACGTGACTCTAAGTATCCGTGTTTTATGGGTATTAAAATATTGAACAGTTCTCGAATTTTGTGTATCATAACTTTCTTCAGGGAGATTTCAAATAGAAAACAAATGATTTTATTTCTTGGACTACCCAACATTCTCGATAGCGTATGAACATTGTCAAAGTACCCGCGAACTTGAGCGCAACCTGCATTGCTTGTGTTACGTACTCTGAAAATTTCGCTGTTTAGTGGTGTTCCCCAAGAATTCATCCTTGGACCACTTTCTTTTTCGAAAAATATAAACGATATTTCGCATACCAAAGGACTGTGCGGCGTTTATGTTTTATCAACATGTTCACTTCAGAAAGTTGTGACTTCGAACTTATTCAAGGTTGTGTGTTTAACATAAGATGACTAAAATTCAATTCTTGAAAAGTCGAAAAGTTGTTTTCGCATTCAAAAAAGGTAGAATGTACGAAAATGAGTTTACGGACGTACAATGCTGTGGTTCGATCGGGCAATGGCTAACTTTTAAATAATCCTACATAAAATAATGATAAAATCGTTGAGGAAAGTGAAGGAGACTCAGACAAATTACTCTGAATCAGCCATTCAAAAATAACTTTCGTAGAGTCAACGTGCTTCTGGAAGATATGAACGGAAATATATATTTTTAATTTCTCTTGTATATGCTTTTTGACCCATTGGCATAATGGTTAGTGCGTTGGACTGTCATGCGGAAGGTCTCGAGTTCGATTCTCAGCCGCTGCTAAAAAGTTTTTTCAGGGGTGTACTGCCTCTTACGAGGTATTGACAAATTCTCCAAGAGTATCTCTTGTCATTTAAAGTGCTGCTCATTAGCCGTTCGCAATCGGGAGAAAATTGTAGGTCCCCTCCGTTCCCTGGTAACACGCACACAGGAATGTTTGAGAGCTGTTGCACCACCAAATTTATTTTTATGCTTTCTGAAATGCTCCATGAGAGCAAGTTTGTTGTCAAAATTGGCAATGTACGAGTATCTTCTACGTCTAAGCTTAGGATAGGTGGACTCGCCGATCTTATTAAGGATATGCACCAGCGATTTAATGGGAAGTCATTTAACTTAGGGCTGCCATCACGTAACTTGGTACAATCGAGTTTTATCGATACAATAGAGCATCGGCAGCACTTATTTTGGTTCAGTTGAGTGTCCTCGAATGTATCGTCAGATTTGGCAGCACACAAACTTGAAAATGACTTTTGAAACAAAAGTTTTCACTCGACAGAAAAAAGAATGGAAAAACAAAAAAAATGTCAATTAATAAGAAACAGACAGATATTTCGAACATTTTTATGAGATCTCACTAAGGTTTAGCAATAGGAATGCTTAAAAAGGCCCAAGAAAAGAAAAACAGTTATTTAATGTGGGTAAAACTAGCTGACTTCTAAATACAGGGGATCCTCCACAAAAACATCTCAAATATTGGAAAAAGGTAGGTCGTTCTTAAAACACAAGTTCATAATGTACAAACATATATTTTCCAGATCATTTTTTTTTCACTTACAAGTTACCTAATATACAAAGTCAAAAAGTAAAAAACTTCACTTTCCGAATCAAAAAATATCAGAAGAATACCAATTTGACATTTCACTTAATAGTTCACAATGGTATTTTTAAATGGAAGTCTTCATTGTGAGTCGTCTCAAATTACATGCTGCCAAAAATAATATGTTTCGAGTTGACCTACGATCGACAATGCTCGATTGTATCCAGTTACGTGCTAGCACCCCAGGCTATTGTGTATGCCACTTATCTAATCAAAACAAAATAGATCCAAAAGTTGAAGTCATCAATACGAGTATATTCTTTTCCATTGTGAACTCGACCAGTTTCAGACATTTTGTGGGGACTGGAAGTTCAGCTTTCAGAAATCAGAAACCATTTTATTAAGAACCTTTTTGTCTGGGGATTTACTTAATAAAACGATCAACCTGTGAGCCAATAAAAAGTCTGCAGTTGGACTAAAAGTATATTTAAGTACATTGGCGTTTGTTTGGATGAGTTTTAATACTATTTAGAAAGACATACAACTGCTGCTCTGACTAGGGCTGTAGAATCATTTCGTATGACAAAATGGTTGTTTTACAACAACTGCCTTGACAGTAGGGTGACGGTGATATCCTACGTGGCCCTCGTCCAGCAGATGATTGCCTATGCAAGTCTGTTGATGTTACCTGTTTGAAAACATTCGAATCTAGCTTTGTGTTAAAGTTTCTTCCAGAAACTTCTCAATTTGTTTGGGACTACTGCAGCGACGAATATTAAAAGAGTTTTCTTCTGAGAGGCTTATTCAACTCGAAGCACTTTTTTAGTAAAACCGTCGAAGACTGAATTGAATAGCCGTTCCGCAAATCTACAACAGCGCCCGTAGAACTGTAGATATGAGACTGATTTTTATACAAAACACCCTCGAACAACAAAGAGCAGATGAGGTGGTCAAGTTAAAACTGAACCAAAGATCTGATGGTAGAAGATTATACGAGTCGTAGTAGTCGTAGTCTTGCTATTTTAAGGTGGCTAGATATTCTGGACTCTTACGACTTGAATGTATTCAAATAGAACCTATGAAATTATAATTTTTCTTAACTTACTTTTACTGAACGTTCCAACGACGACAATGTTATACTTATTCTAAATATATTAATTTAATCATGGTGTACATACCTGGAAAGAAAAAAATGATAAAAGTATTAATTAGTATCTCTCTATTATTTATAGCAACAGAATTTAATATTAACATATGTACATACATATATGTATGTACCTAGAAAAATATTTTTAAAAAATATAAATTATTGACAGAACATTAAAAAAATTTACAAATTTATTTACATTAACATACATACATATGTGTATGCGTTTCAAAGTCAAATGCAACATGTGGGTAAATATTAAACAAAAGATCGAAAGATGTGTTTTTTTTTATTGAAATTGATTAAATATACAAACTTTTGACACTGAAAATGAATTTTAATGTTTTTCCATATTTATCTTGTGCGATTTTAAACAATATTTCCAATAGCAAATGATTTTTATTTTGAATTAATTACACATTTCACAAAAATTTACAATTTAAATTTTTTTATTGAATTTACAGTCAGTGAAACAAAAACTCATGATATTTTTTTTCCAGTCAAAGTATTAAAAACTGTTGAGATTGAAATTCTCTACACAATTTGTTATTCATTATTCATTTTCTTGAAAAAGCTTAGAACGCTGCTCATGGGAAACGGTTCATTTCGATATGGGATTTCGCATAAGCAGCTTACTAGTCTTATGGGCTCTCCAAACCTTCAGGAAATTTTGACAAGTGAAAGTTTCATTGTTGTTCGGAATGTTTCATTTGCAATTTGAAATGGTATTTGGTATGTGTTGCATGTCTGGTTCGGCATGCATGTAAATATAATTCCTGCAGATTTAAGCACGAGCCAACAGACTTTAGGAAAGCTGTAAAGTGGGCCTGCTTCGTTCTTGAAACAGGGCAGCTAACAGTCAGCGCTGCGGTCGATGTTAAAGTTAGGCGAAAAATTAAATAAATATGTAAATAGAATTTGTGTGCTAAGTGCCATTAATTAACGTTAGGAAATGTGATGTGATGATCGGACCACCCATTTATGCTGAGGCTACTTATTACGTATTTTATGGAGAAAAACAGACACCGAATTACCCGAAAAGTTCTTCTTGCCCTGTTAATGAAGTAAGCTAGTCTCCAAAGTGGATTAATGAGTCTGGACTAATTGAGTTTCTCTTATGTAAAGATATTTAAAAAAAAGTCTGGTAGTTCAGATTGGAGGTTTTTTGTATCACGTTAACTTCCCGAAAAAGCTGTGTTAGGTATGTACGTCTGATGACCGAATAACCTCGGGCTGGATCATCCGTTCTTGACAAATCAAGGAAATGCAACAAGGACAATGAGCCAATTCTCAACAGGCATAGTACGGTCGTATCTAGACCCTTAACAGTTCGATGCATTCGATCAATTTGCGGAAAACTGAATCTGTATAAAACTGACTATGTAAGGTTGAGGCATAGATGTAGTAAGAAATGATGAAAACAACAATCGCTTGTACAGTCGATTTTTTTGCATTTAGTCCATAAAATTGGTGTTTCGTCCCAGTGATCTAACATGGTCTCATCAGTTGACTAGTGAGGGGTTTGCCAATACGCAATTTATGTTAAATTCAGTTTATCTTGCATTTATCCAATGTGAGATTTGAGAAACCCCAAATTTGCGGTCTTAAGCCGAAAAAAAATAAAATGCACGACTGGGTCGCACAAACTTGCTCCTATGTAATAGACTAGGAATTTCAAAAACGAATGTTATAAGAGAAAACTGTTCATAAGGATAAAATTAATTTTTTAAATTCTTTTAGTAGAATGCTATGCAAATATGAATTTACTCGTATGCAAGAAGAAAAATTATAAGTCGTTGTAGTGGTTTCTTAAAAAAAAGCTTTTATATACAAACTTTTCAAAAGGTTCTTAAGAAAAAATTTTGGTGCGCCAATTTAAAGATTTTATTATTGTTCGAATAAAAATTAAATTGAAAAAATATTTAGCCGTTTCGGAGATATCGAATTTTCAAAAAAAAGAAAAAATAGATTTTTTTTTTTCAAAAATTTAAAAAAAAAAATTAATTTTAAAGTTTTTAAATGCGATGTGTTTTAGACTTTTTAGAAGCTTCTCTATAAAATATTTCATTAAGATCCGTTATGTGGATAGTGAGAAATTCAAAGTTGGAAGAAATGGTTCTATGGTAGGCACAAGCTGTAATATCTTAATTTCAAATTTTTTTTTATTAAATTAAAAATCGTAAAAATTAATTGAAGGAAAAAAAAATTTATCAAAATTCTAGGCGCCGTTTTCGAGAAAAATACGATTTTTGAAAACCATTTTTTTTTTTAATTTTTTAGCATTTGTATGGTAGGTACCTTTATTTTTAGGTAAAATATTTTTTCTCCTCACATCTTGTAGATTATATTGAGAAACTTTTATTTATCAAGTTTAAAAAAAATCAAGCTCAGGATTTTCGAAATATTGAGTTTTGAAAAAAAAAATTAAAGTTTTTTTTTAAATCCCCAAAAACACAATTCTATTTATGTTTTTGGGGAGGTTTAGCAAAAAAAAAATCATTAAAGTCGGTTGTACCATTTTTGAGGAAATCAAAAACAAAAAAAATGGTTCCATGGGGGGTACCCTCAATAACCATTTTTCGGAATTTTTTTAACCATTACCTAGCTTTAACTAAATGAAATTTGTTTGTATTTTTATTTTTTAAATCTGTCGAACAGTTTTTGTGAAAAAAAAATATTTATAAAACTTCAAAAAAAATCGTATGGCAGGTACCGTTATTTTTGGTCTTAAAAAAAAAGAAAAAAACGTGTGGGGGGAAAAATTTAAAGTGATATCTAACAAAGTTTAAAGAAAATCGAACAGACAGACAGAATTGCGAGACCCACTTTTTTAGTCTTCGCTATCATCGTAATGTAAACTTTGATCAAAATCTCGATTTCGATTTTTTTACGAATCCATAACTTGCCTTATAGTACCTATAAGTCGCAAGTAAAAAGTCTACATTGAAGAAATAATTCAAGAAGCTTCTACTTGGCTGATTTATTTCAGTATCATCTAGAGTTTGTATTAAAAAAATACTCATATGTTGATTATGCTCATAATCTACTCTAAACCGCCTAACATGAAGGGATGATAGCCGTATCCAAACCTATGTCCAAAAACTTTTCTGTAGCGCATATGGAATACAAAATCCCAACATATTTACCAATATATTCAAAGAAATGGGAAATCACTTGGTGAAAAGCATTTTGCCTACTTATCTTTAAAATGTTGGTCAGATAAAAGTGCGCAAATTGAATGAAGCACCTTACTTACTTACATATCCGACTCCCGATCCATGAAGGTGCTCTGCCTGAGAAGAATGAAGCATCTTCAAGATAAGAAATACGGTACGCCAAGAACAGATGTGATTCTCTTAATCCTTGTCGGATATACTGATCATCCTAATCATAACTGATTAGATTTGAAGACGAAGATTCAACCTAAGGTGACACAAACAGGCGAAGATCGACATTAACCATCTCCGATTGCGTACATTTAGACACCTATACAGCGAGCGGACTGGGTAAAGAGGCTTAATGGTTCATGATGTGATCCACCCAAGCTCTGGACTTTAGCACCATATAAATATTATCTAAGCAAAGAAAAGTAAAGTAAATTCTTCTTCACGTTTGTTTTCAAACAAAAAATTAGACGGCAATAATTTCGACAATTTTTTTTTCAAATAGTATATTGAGTAATAACTTTATCTGAAATACATTTATCAAAGACACCTTTTTAACATAAAACCATTTCAATCATTTTTGTGAAGAATAAAAGAACTTAAATTTAGCTCCATCAAAACATACATTTTTTTTACCTAACCATAAACAAAACTCATCAAATTTGTATCCTAAAACACCCCTTTTAGCCTTAATCACTGTTCATTATTATATGGCTTTTAAGTTCTTAAAAATAAAAATTTTGAAAAAAAAAAATGAAAAAACATCATGCATAACAATAAAAAGTATAATTAATTTTCATATCCATAGTCTGCGCATTGGGGTGTTCCTTTGTTCTTAATCATCATGAAGACGAGAAACATTTGGATGAATCAATGTCATATTTTCCTTTTTTTATTTTTCGGTTAAAAATATAATAATTGGATGTGTCAGACATGGTATTTATTTTCCTCCGAAAAAAAACTCTTTTTTTTTTTTTTTGGAAAAATGTGTTGCTTTCGTGGAGAAATAAATGTTTTTTTTTTTCTTCTTTCTGTTCGATTAGCTCATGACATTAATTGCAGTAATTTCGAAGGCCACGAAACATCACGTAGATGCTTGACTAAATTATTCATTTGTCTGCCATTTGCCAGAGAAAAATTAGGACAATTTTTATTTTAAAATTTGGTTTTCTTATTCGAGCTAGCCATTCTATTTAAGTTAGTTTTGTGTTGCATTCATTTTGCAGGTAAATAGGTACTCTAAATAATTGGCGTACCCCTAAAGTTTTGAAACAGTCTGCAACCAACTGTGAGAAGTTCAATCGAATGTTATAAATTAGTCGTTTAAATTTCAAATTTCAATAAGAGTTGCTTAGGAACAAAACTTGTTTACACTCATTTTTGAACTTACTATCTTTTAGTGTGTAACAACTTACAGAGCTCTCGGATCGAAACAAATGTAAGTAAGTCGCAAATTTGTCTACACATTTCTGTTTTTCCGATCAGTAGGAAAGGAATCTGAACTTCAATACGTTAGATATAAACATAGTTAGTATCATATTTATCAATACAGAGTTCGAGCAGAAATAAAATATTAACATGTTTGAAAGTTTAAACTTTACTTTCCCGAACTTCTATTATTTTAAGCCCTTTTTCTAACTTCCTATTTCTTATTTTGTTTCCTCAAAAATTTAAACGTATGTATTCACTTTTTATTTCAGAAGAGGCTTTCAGCTTCAACTACAATCCTTTCTCTATAATTTTAATTTATCATTTTATCATATATACTAGGCTTAAATGTTTATAGAAAAAATCTATTGGGAAGCTCTCACTTTTAGATTCCACAACTTGTAATTCGAAACTAAATTCCAATAAAAGTGCATTCTACATTTGTATATAGCTGGCAAGACATAGCCTGGATCATAGCTACCTGTATCGGACACTGGCCAATAAGAGAGCATGCATCGAAGCCAATTATTCCTCACAACACTCACTGTCGTAGCTGTGGGGACCAGCAGGAAAAGGAAACAGTCCTCCAGTTCCTCTGCAAATACCCTGCTTTGGCCAAATTTCACAATCATTAGAAAGGGCATTTTTTGACGATATTGACGAACTTTTGAAAGGAATATGTCATTTTATGAAACCAAGATTTCTGGTCAAGGTTATTGATAGAGCAAATTTGTTCAAAGTGATTTGTGAATTTTTTGGTACCTTTTCGCGAATTCTCTCTGAAAATAAAATTAAGGTACTAGTATACGGTCTAGAACGCCAAAAAACGCACGATTTTTGGGAATTTTTTTCTCGGAAACTTTATTAGGTAATAACATATATTTTTTTTTAAATAATGAATGCATGCGTCAATAGTACAAAACAAAATTTTTGTCTAAATTTTCGAATTTTAGCCGAATTATAGAAGACACCAACGTCGGCTCATCAAAAAATACATTGTCCCATTGCGGACAGTTAATCTCAGGATTGGCTGGACTGAAAAAAAAACAATAAAGTGGGTTATTTAAAGGTTTCTTACGAGACAATTTACCAAAATTTGCTTAAAAAATATAAAACCAAAAAAATGTCAAGCTTTGAAAAAAAAAATTTTGTCAATTTTTTGGCCATTTTTGGGTCGCCATTTTTTTTGTTCATAACTTTTTGGTCAAATTGTGGTTAATTGTCTAGAAAACATTAAAACAATCAAGTTGCATCAAGTTTTTTGAAAATCGGTTCAGTAGATCCGGAAATAAACTGTCCGCAATGGGACAATGTGTTTTTTGAAGAGTCAACGTTGGCGCCCCCTATAATTCGGCCAAAATTCGAAAATTTAGACAAACATTTTTTTGTGTACTCTTGACGCATGCATTCATTATTTTAAAAAAAAAATATGTTATTACCTAATAAAGTTTCCGAGAAAAAAATCCCGAAAATCGTGCGTTTTTTTGGCATTCTAGACCGTACTTTAAGAGAAAACAGAAATTTCACCTCACTTTTTTTATTTGGTTGCATTTTTAAACAAGTAAATCAAGCAAGAAAGATTCCCGGTATCATCTCTTCTGATGTTTAAAAATTAAAAACAGATGTGTTTGGAGATGAAAAACAACCATGCCGCGTGGTACACATTTAAGCGATACGGATAACGGTCAAATCCTAGCTTTTTGTTGGAATGGTCTAAGTTTGAGGGATATTGCAGGGAAAATTGCCAGATCGGATAGTGTTGTCCGAAATTTCTTACAAGATCCAAACACAAATGTGACAAAATTAAGACCCTGGCGTCCGAATATGTTAAAAGTTCGATATCAAAGGCGAATATTCAATACTGCTTCAAATGAGGTGCATTCTTTGCAGGAAATTATTTTTGACGAACTGGAATAAAGCATTTCGGTTTCGACAGTTGTTCGTGTTTTTAAAAGAAGTGGAGTGAATGTTCGGGACAAAACTGAACCACCTCCAAGCCTAACAAAAGCTCACATACTTAACTTATTTATACGTCCTATTGCAAATGCCAAAATCCAATGCGTTTATGTTGGGCCAGATGGTTTCATTGGATATAGGAACATTCTAACGAAAGAAAAGAAATTGAAATGTTGCACTTCCTCCACCACTACAAAGATGAACAGTGCGACATACACCCAGATGCTTCAAGACAATTTGTTACCCTGCTCGGATTCATCAAGTTTTTCAGCAAGAGTATTACTCCAATTAAAAATAGTGGTCGAAGTTTGGAGTGTTTTGAATCTAACAAGATCAATCTAATGGAGTAGCGGGCAAGTCCCCCAAATAAAGGGTGGTTAAATTTTAAGGGCCGATGTTGATTTTGAATAAAACAAAAATTATTTATGAAATTATTGTCATTTCTTTTTATTATGATAATATTGGTATGGCGGCACACCTCCATCCCATGGTCCAAATTTTCAATGCCGCTGAGGCATAATTGAGGTTCTATGCCGTTAATGTGCCGAATTATCTCATCCTTTAGCTCTTGAATTGTTCCTGGCTTATCGACGTACACCTTTTCTTTCAAATAACCCCAAAGAAAGAAGTCCAACAGTGTCAAATCACATGATATTTGCGGCCAATTAACATCGCCCCCACGTGAGATAACACGGCCATTGAATTTGTCGCGCAAAAGATCCATTGTTTCGTTAGCTGTGTGGCAAGTGGCACCGTCCTGTTGAAACCCCATATCGTCCACATCCATATCTTCAAATTTGGGCCATAAAAAGTTCGTTATCATCTCACGATAGCGAACACCATTCACAGTAACTGCCTGACCGGCCTCATTTTGGAAAAAATACGGCCCGATGATGCCGCCAGCACATAAACCGCACCAAACAGTCACTCTTTGTGGGTTCATTTGTTTTTCGACAATCACTCTTGGATTATCATTCGCCCAAATGCGGCAATTCTGCTTATTGACGAATCCACTGCCTCATCACTGAAGATGATTTTCTTCGAAAATTGATCATCCACTGTTGCCATTTCATGCCTTTATTCTGACCATTGACGACGCGTCGCGACGCTTGAAATGGTCAAGAGGCTTTAGTTCTTGAGTCAATTGCACCTTGGAAGCGTGTAAATGCAAGTCTTTATGCATAATGCTCATCAACGACGAGCGTGAGAGGTGCAATTGTTGGGCATGACGACGAGTTGAGGTGGATGGCTCTCCAGCCACAATATCGCGAACAGCAGCAATATTTTCTGCAGTACGAGCTGTACGAGCACGCACTTGTGTTTTTACATCTCCTACAGACCCGGTTTGCTCAAATTTTTGCACGATTTTTCCGATTCTACGCACATTTGGACGATTAAATTGACCGAACAAAAAAATCATTTTGGTTTGAACACCCATTTTCATAATAAGCCTGAATAACTTTAACGCGTTGTTCGATTGTGTATCTTTCATGGTTCAGATTCAATTAGTCTGAAATTGAGAAATGTCAAATGAAATGCAGAAAAAAACTTGACGTTTAGGTGTGGTTCACATTCAAAATCGGCCCTTAAAATTTAACCACCCTTTAGTAACTCAATCACACATTTTTTCACACATAATAAGAAATTTACCAGTGTTGCCGAGCTTTGAGAATCAATTTTGGAAGCATGGAACTTCTAAGACCATTCCATACTAAACAAAAACCTTGTGGACAGTATGCCAAAAAGATTGTTTTATTAATTGAAAAAGGGGTAATAAGATTTTACACTAATTTTCATAAAAAAGTCTACTTGTAAGGTGTCATTACTATTCCCAGTTTTATATAAGATGTATTTTTACAGGGTGCGGTTATACTTATGTAAGGCACTGTATATGATAATGTAGTACTTGGTTATGTGTAAATGAATAATAGAATCGTTCCAGGATCACTTTCCTTGTGGAATACTTATAAATCTGAGAACCCTCAAAATTTTCAATTAAATGCATTTAACTCGGTATTTTGATCAAACTTGATATTACAAAACTTTAAGTGAATATATAGTTCAGTAATCAAAGTGAGCATAAAATGTTAGGAGTTTAGATGGCGCTTAATTCAATTGAACAACATGCGATATTGGATTTTTTTTTTTTTTTTTTGGTTCAAAGATACCAACCTTTTACCACTCGACCTTCATATAAAATACCTAGCGGCATGCAGTGCTGTAAGACTTAAAGAATCTAACTGTTGGTTCTCCAAACCCTATGGTCATGGAAACATAACAAAATTGATTCCTCCGGATATTTTCTTATCGAACACCGACTACTGCGTACCTCCTCTTGGCCCAAGCGGGGATTTCAAAGCCATTTTTCCCACCAGAGAGGATTGGAAGAATGACGTTGTCACAAAGGATTTCGATTCGATAATCTACACTGATGGATCTAAGATGGAGTGCGGTGTTGGTTCAGGAATGTTTTCCGAGTCCTTTAACATCTCCAAGTCACTCAGACTACCAGACTTTGCGAGTGTATTTCAAGCCGAAATACTAGCAATCAAGGAGGCATGCAAGTTGCTCCAATCTAACCAAAACCAATTCAGAAATATAGCTATCTGCTCAGATAGCCAGGCGGCCATTAAGGCCATTAAATCATCTACATCAACCTCAGTACTTGTCCAGCAATGTCGGGACGAACTGGCGAGTCTGAACATTGACCTCCAGGTCACTCTCATCTGGGTTCCAGGTCACAGTGACATAGAGGGTAATGAACGGGCTGACGCTTTAGCTCGGCAAGGCTCGACCTTACATAGCTCACTAGCGGAAAAAGTTAATATTCCTCTTGGTGCTATGAAGAGAAAAATCTTATCGATTTTTCTCAATGAATCCAACCGTAGGTGGAGCAGTCTCACAAACTGTGTCATATCAAGAAAGATATGGCCTACTTACAACAACTCACGTTCCAACGATCTAATATGCAGACCCAGGCGCGACATAGCCAGGATCACAGCAATATGCACCGGGCACTGGCCCATAGGTGAACATGCAAGAAAGCTAGGCATCCCCTTCAACACACACTGCCGTAGTTGTGGAGATCCACAAGAAAAAGAAACTGTGGTTCATTTTCTTTGCGATTGACCCGCCTTAGCAAATTACAGGATGGCTTCCTTTGGGAAAGCCTTCCTCGATGACCCCAGCGAACTTTCGGAGAAGAAAATCAAAGATCTGATTATCTTTCTGAATGCGACAAAATGGCTTTAGTAATGCTCCGCTAAAGTATATAAAAGCCATTTTCTTCCGTACTTAATCCTTATTAGGTTGACACGAGTTTAATGGTATCAAAACGGCGCACCCCAGCGCTAATTGAGTCGCGGGCCCAGCTGGCTGGCGACTACCATCTCTACCTACCCTACCTGGTTCAAAGAATGATGGTAACACTAGTCGAAGGTCAGTTGGACAGGTGCGAATCGAGAGAAGTTTCTAGAAGATTTGAAATTCTACGTCGAATGCCCTATTAGAGTTTTAACATATTGCAAATGGAAGTGACCGTTGGGAGTTCCCAAATCATTTTGGTCAAATTTTCAGCAACGTCGATAGTCTGTCTAGTTGAAGGTCAACAACGTAAATAAGCAAAAATTAGTCGTACTTCTGTTACAGTCAGTATTTATTTGAATTTTGTCTACAATATGTTTTTTGTCTAATATTTGACGCTTTTGAAACCACTGTTACTTTAATGACTTTTAACTGTCGTTGAACTTTCCAAAGCTGGGACCTATTGACTTTCAACTCTTTTTAATCATTTCAGTGTGTATGTTGCCGACATTCTAACGAGTTCGAATGGCTAAGAAGCAAGGCATTTTTCATTACAAAAGATACTCTTGGAGGATTTCTCACTCCCTCGCAAGAGGTAGAACCCTTGGAAAAAATTGTTTTTGTTTTAGGTGGCAACTGGTGGGAATCACATATTCGCATGACAGTCCAAACTTGTTCGTCTTTCCTACCATTTAATACCAATTGCCTAACTTGACTGTGGAAAACAACTTTCCTACCGAATACCAAGCTAAAATTTTAATGGAAAATTAGAAAATAAGTGTTTTTTTTGTAAGCTCTCATTGCATACAAAAGTACAAAAATAACTTCACTATATCGCCCAACAAAGAAAAAAATTATGTAGCAACAAGTTGTACGAATGCAGCTAGACAGAAGTTTTTTCCCACAGAAACAACTTGATAACTTCCCCGACCGACAAAACACTCTTCCATAAAACCATAACGGCCGATTAAATACGACCCAAGAAAACCCCATTAGAAGCTTAATTTTAGAAATTAGCTCAAGTCGCAATGTGTCACACGGGTAATTTTTTGTTGTTGTTTGTTTGTGTTTTATGTTGCATGATGCACAGGTCTCTGATAGTTTTCTGACCGACTATTTGAAGCCAATTCAAGGTATGTACAATGTTGATAGGTATGAGAATCGGATTTTGAGTTCGCCAATTAAAAAAAAAAATAAAATGCGAAGTCGATTTTGATGCCAAAACACAACATAAAGCCTTTCAAAAGACCAAACACGAGCACCTGTGTGTCATTCTAGAACATGCGATTTGTGCGAAATTTAATTGCATTTCACAGTAAACTAATCAAACAAAACGGAATGAGTTTTTTTTTTATTTATTTTGCATAATACACTAAAAAAATTCACCTAAAAACCCAGATATTTGAGCTAAAGTTGCCACCTAGCCCGGAGCTGTGCTGTGGCAGGAAATAAGCTGCTTTAGTTGTGTTTTTTTTTGTTTATTTATTTTCTCTTAATGACTTTTAATATCGAATTTCGTTTAAATTCTCACAATTCGAAACGGATTTGAAAGATGTAACTCAGATTCCAAGAATGTGAGAGGAAGCAATGGATTATTGTATCAAAGAATTTTAAATCAATTTAGAGCAAATGTTTCTTATTTTTCCGTTTTTTTATTTTTTTTTATAAAACACTGACAGATGATAATTGAAATAATTACCACGACAGGCAGTAGTGGCTGGAAGCTTGCGTGTGCTAGATTTCGCAAAAAGTTGAAAACTTAATATACACGTGTTCAGTTTGTTTTTATTCTTTCCATATGGCTTGGTTTTGTTTTCGAACGAAAATATTATTATTTATTAAAATCAAATTGGGGAGGGACTATAAGACAGTCCGACGCGATTTAAAATCAAAATACAGCCAAATCTCTCTAAATCGGTGGCAACAAAAAAAATTTCAAATTGGAGGCTTAATAAAATTTCACAATTGTAAAGCATGTGAGGACTAGCTGGATTTAAAGACAAATAGAGAGTTTAGATACCTTAACACCCTGTAGCGCAAATGAGTATGAATCTCTACACAAGAAATTTAAGTTAAAGCCACTTGGCTTTTTTCTTAGTTATGCAGATAAAAAGTGAGAAGTAGCGGAACAGTAAAAGAAGTATGTCTAGAGGAATTAAAATCTTCGTCTCAAGTTAAAGACATGTAAGCAAAAGTGTAGAGTTTCCATGCCATTGGGTCTTCGCAAGCAGAATTTAAGTTGGGTACACTGATTCCCAATTTAACGAAAAAATAATTATTAAAAACCTCATCTAAAGGTAAGTAAATGTCAAAATCTTGTAGAATGAAAGTGTAGAGTTTTATACCATTGGGTCTTCGCAAGCAGAATTCAATTTGTTGGCACTGAATTCCAACTTTAAAGAATTTAAAGAAAAAAAAAAATATTGAAAACCTCACTTAAAGGTAAATAAATGTCAAAATATTGTAGAGTGAAAGTGTAGAGTTCTATGCCATCGTGTCTTCGCAAGCAGAATTCAATTTGTTGGCACTAAATTCCAACTTTAAAGAATTTAAAGAAAAAAAAATATTGAAAACCTCACTTAAAGGTAAATAAATGTCAAAATATTGTAGAGTGAAAGTGTAGAGTTCTATGCCATTGTGTCTTCGCAAGCAGAATTCAATTTGTTGGCACTGAATCCCAACTTTAAAGACCTCATCTAAAGGTAAGTAAATGTCAAAATCTTGTAGAGTGAAAGTGTAGAGTTCTATACCATTGGGTCTTCGCAAGCAGAATTCAAGGTGTTGGCACTGAATCCCAACTTTAAAAAAATTAAACAAAAAAACATATTGAAAACCTCGCCTAAAGGTAAATAAATGTCAAAATATTGTAGAGTGAAAGTGTAGAGTTCTATGCCATTGTCTTCGCAAGCAGAATTCAATTTGTTGGCACTGAATCCCAACTTTAAAGAAAAAATAAATATTAAAAACCTTATCTAAAGGTAAGTAAATGTCAAAATCTTGTGGACTGAAAGTGTAGAGTTCTATAACATTGGGTCTTCGCGAGCTGAATTTAAGTTGTTGGCACTGAATCCCAGCTTTAAAGAAT
The DNA here is from genome assembly GCA_911387755.1 of Chrysotoxum bicinctum. Classification (NCBI taxonomy): domain Eukaryota; kingdom Metazoa; phylum Arthropoda; class Insecta; order Diptera; family Syrphidae; genus Chrysotoxum; species Chrysotoxum bicinctum. The sequence goes on along the minus strand of OU426990.1, from coordinate 96,952,505 downwards.
TTGAAGAAAAAACAAATATTGAAAAACTCACCTAAAGGTAAATAAATGTCAAAATCTTGTAGAGTGAAAGTGTAGAGTTTTATACCATTGGATCTTTACAAGCAGAATTCAAGTTGTTGCCACTGAACCCCAAATTTAAAGAATTTAAAGAAAAATTAAATATTGAAAACCTCACCTAAAGGTAAATAAATGTCAAAATCTTGTAGAATGACAGTGTAGAGTTCTATACCATTGGATCTAATAAAGTTCAATTCAATTTAAAAACACTGCATTGTGTACATAAAGAAGAAGTAACAGCCCATACTTTGCATTCTTTTAATTTGCACGGGTTTATATCTTCATGTGCGCAACAATTTTCCGCAATCCGACTGCGTACTTAAAGATAACGTCACCCACAACACAGAATAACGTAATAATCCCTTGGCTGACCTTATGCGCGACCAGTTAGTCACAATAATTTTCAAAAAAAAAAAAATGAGGATAAATATTCAAAGAACGTCTTAAGGTCTGCTCAGAGGGGTGCCCCACAGCTTCAACCATGAGACCCTCAAGCCTGAACTTAAACAATAACATAAACAATTTTGCGCAGTCATGACTCTATCCCCATAGAGTTGGTCGCTCTATAGGTCTTTGGTCTTTGGAAGTTGATTTAAATAAAAAGAGTTCCATTGTTAGTACCTACTCAAAGAGCAACGAGTTGTCCATGCCGATGATGACGATGATGATGTCTGGATCTTTGGCAAAATGGTGCCTGGACGTCTGCTCGAAATTTGTACATTGTAGCAAATAAAAAAAAAATCTGCAAGCCTTTCCCGATTCTTTCCATAAAGTTCCAAAGTTGCGAAGAAATATATAAGAAAACTATAAAATGTATCTTATGACTGCATTGGACTTTTATCATTGAAGGCGCTCTCTTCATGTAACTCGAGAAGAAGATACTTTTTCTTCGTTTTTTTTTTATTGTAGCAAAACCAGCATCAGCGATATATTTATGAGATTTTTCGAGTAAAAGAAGTTATTTTAACTTTTAACTTTGCTGTTTGCCCTTTTGATTGGATATTTGATATCGCACCAATGGGGACACAGTTTTCCTGTCTCATTGACCACAAATTTACATCCGAGCCTGGGGTAGACATTTATGTAGGTACGAGTATGTATATGAATAAAGGTAGGTAAATTTCTTGCGGGCACAGGGTTAACGTAATGAACCGCACCTCATTCGATCGATAGACGACGACAACAACAGCGCCAACGACAGCGACGAAGACAACGATGTTGATGATGATGGCTTTTTGTGAATGGCATTTTGGTGCTTGTAAATGTGGATAAGTGGTAATTGGAATCCTTTTATTAACACAAAAAAAACGTTAATTTATTGAGTGGTTTACAACTGGATGACCTCTATACATATATTATTTTTATTTTTATTTTTATTTTTTACTATAATTAGTTTATTTTGTTCACGAGATAAAGCAGTTAGTGTGAAATTTTCGTCGAATTTTCTTTGGAAAAAATTAAACTGAATGCATAAATATTTCCATAATAAATCAGTTATTTTACCTGTGATCACAGATTTACAAATTGGAAGTGTTTTGTGCGATATTAATATATTATTTCATGAGAAGTGAATACAGTCATTGAAGATGCCCGAGATAAAAGACATTTTACATAAATAATTTTAAGGAAAATTAAGTCTCTAAAAAAAACGATGTTTTAAATTTGCAACTTTTTATGCCACAGCTTTTAAATGAAAATGTTATACATTAACAAAACAAGACTTAGTATAGTGAAAATCTTAAATTGGTTGATCGAAAAATGTGAAGACTTTTGTGTAAAATGTAAACTAATGCATATCATGCAGTAATACACTGTGCAATAGATCATTATTGTAAGAGGAAAATAACGAAGCGTTCCATACTACTCCACTTATGACTTTGGTATTACTAGTGAGAATCGTACTTCACCACATTCAATTCACACGCACCATGGACACATGACGTCACAAGAAAATCTAAGACATCTTAATTTTTCGTTCATCACTTATAAACTTCACATTCAGTCTTTACTGAAAATGAGACATGAGGACCTAACTGAATGGACGAAAATCACCCCAACAACGACTACCAGCCAGTGAGAAGCGAACTAAAATGTGTAAACCTAATGTTCCGGAACTCGATCCATTACCACAACAACATGCGATTCTAAAAGAGACTACAGGCCATCAAACTAGGACCAAACGCATTCAGCGAAATAAGCAACTGTCTAGGGAAAACCTAACCTATGCCTGACGTCATCATCAGCAACAACATTGAGGTGGAGGAATATTTCACAACTAGTCCATCAACGGACCCTGTGTTCCTAGATGAAGTCAGGACATCCGTTCAGCTGACATTACAGCCAAATTTGGAAGGAGTGGAGTTTGACGACCATGTTTCCGCTAGTTGCCCAACGGACAACCCTCAACTATGCCAACCAGAGGAAGTTGCGGAAATCATCGTTAATTCCAAGCCAAAGAAGTCAGCAGGACCGGATGGAGTCTCCAACTACGTCATCAAAAGGCTTCCACATGCAGTGATGATACTACTCACAATCATCATAAACAACTGCGTCAACAACTGCTACTTCCCTCATTAGTGGAAAGGTGCCTTAAATCTGGTTTCCATCTATAGGCCTATATCCCTCCTCAACAATATCAGCAAAATTCTGGAAGAAGTCATACTAAGGAGGCTCAAGAAGTACTGCAATAAAAACAACATTTACCCAGACATGCAGTTTGGTTTTCGGGAAGGGCATTCAACACTGCATCTGTTACTAAAGTTTCAGTCTGACGTCTCCTCAGCACTCAACAGCTATCGTGCCACCGTAGGATGCTTTCTGGATGTCGAGAAAGCATTCCACAGCGTATGGATAGAAGCCCTTATCCATAAGCTTCGAATACTTGGATTACCTTCGCCACTAATACAAATATTACTTTCTTTTCTCTATTTCAGGAAATTCTTCGTTTAACTAGACAGCTTGCAAGTCTTCAATCAAATCCATCAAAGCCGGAGTCGCCCAAGGATCGAAGCTGGTTCCCTTCCTATACAGCCTAATGACGTCTGATCGACCCGTGCCAACTGATTGCAAGAACCTGCTTTTTGCTGGCGACTCACTGACCTACCCCTCATCGATAGCGCCCGCCAACAATTTCAGCTCGGAGTGGAAGCCCACGTCTCCAGACTCTACGAGTATTACAGAAAGTGGGGTATCAGAATCAACACTGCCAAATCTGAGCTTGTGTTTCAGGAGACCCACCAACAATGACAACCGCTGCGCTGTCGTTTTGCAGCCACTTGCAGAAATCTGACCCTGAAGCTCAGCGATGGGTCGACGATAGCAGCTAAAAAAATGGCAAATACCACTTCAACGAGCTGTCCAAATTCAACCCTCACTCAATGCAGATACTAAGGAAGGCCAACTTCGCGTTTCATCGCTTGCACCCATTGCTAGCCAGAAGAACCGGACTAAGCCAGCCAGTGAAACTTCTTATATACAAGCAGCTAATCAGACTTGTCATCAGCTATAATTTTCCTGCATGGTACACCATTTCGAAGACAGCAATGCAGAAGCTCCAACTCTTCGAAAAGAAAATTCTGAGGATAAGCACCGGACTAATCTTCGATCGACAGCGACAGAAGCAGTACAGAAACGAAAGAATCTACGAAGAAGCCAAGATCAAGCCACTGGACCAGTTGCTCGTGCAATTGGCAAAGAGCTTATCCATAACACTGCCAACCACCCAAACCCGCTGATGAGAAGGATGACCACCCAGGAACGACATCCGGAGCCTAGATACCTTAGTGCTTTGGATATGATAGAAAGGGTCCCAACCGACAACGAAGAAGCAGTTCGATTTTACGCTGTCGCGGAGTCAGCATACCACCGTGGCTGAAAACACCTACCAACCAACCATCAACAAACCCACCAACTGGACAACCGGGACGGAACAACCCGAGAGAAAAACCATGCCAACAAATTTTTTATTCATTCATTTTATCCTTAAGTTTAAGTTTTACATTTATTAAAGTTCAATAAAAAAAAAGTTAAAAGTCAAAAAGACGAAAATCACCCCTTCGACCGTACGCAGTCACGCGACTTAGTAAATTGATTTTATTAATCATTTGAAATCCAGTCCAGCTATTTCTTACTTAAGCTTCCCCCATCAGTGGTAAGGGGCCCTAGTTCGAAGTTAAACGTCCTAATTGCCACCAGGGGCTTTGGTAGCTGCTGATCTATCAGAGCGCTTTAGCCTGCTGTTTTGAGTGGCACCAGGGTCGAAGTACCTGCTGTTGTACCAGAGCGTTTTAGCCTGCTATTTTAAGCGCCGCCAGGGGCGTAGTACCGTCCGATCCCATCATAAGGCCGACGTCAGAATAATAGGATGAGGTTTTAACGCCCAATTACCAGAAGCCAGATTACCCGAAAACGAGTACAAGAATATAAAACCAAAATCCAAATCATGAGCAACCAGTATAATCGATACGGGACAAGACTAGAATCCAGAACAATTGATATGCTCGTGAATCATTCGATTACCAGAATTAATTGAAATACTAGTAACAGAATATTGTGTTTTATAGATGATATAAGAGTGATTTTCAAAAAAGATTTTGTAATAAGGTTTGAAGACCTTGGACGACCCTGGCGAGACCGGCGAGCAAAACATCGACGAGAGAGCAAAAAGCACATAACAAACTTGATGAGTAGGAAAGCATTCCACTCATTTCCGACTGTCCTTTTTTCTGGACGGTATCCATTAAAAGTAGGAATCCGCTAAGGAGTGTGTTACAACTCACCTGAGGAGTACGCATATCTGGACGTGATTTCTACTTCGATCAGGTCTGGAAAAACGTATATCTAATAAGACTGGTAGGTCTTGGGGCTTTTGTAGGAAGTACCTATCTACAAGTGTGACCCATGAGGTTGCGAAGCTTACCAGATGCTATATTCTGGTGCCACGGGAGATAGTTGCCCAAGGAAAGTGAGCAGTATGTCTTCGGACTCTCTTATTCTATCTCCGATAGAGAAGTGCAGTCGTCGCATACAAAGCGAGCAATCCATGAAGTTTGTGAACAATAGCGTATCGTCTTCGGGCTCTCCTATTCTGTCTTCGGATGGTGAGGTGCAGCTGTCGCGTGCGTGTTTGCTCTCTTCAGGCTATCTATGAGGTAGGCCCCCCTAGTGGGAGTATCGTGGTGGCTGTGGTTTATTCCATAGCGGAGACGTATGGTTTCCAGGCGTGCCTGGATTCAAGAGGTGTAGACAGACCTCGACTCTAAGCAAGAGGTGTTCATGCCTACAACATGTTCAGCTTTGCTACTAAGATGGCTTCGGCTATCTTGGGGTTAATGGTCAGGACTTCAATCTGACTCCGATGGTGGGGTAAAGGCGTAATAGCCAGGTATCCACGTAAAACACACGACACTACTGTCCTTTTTTCTTTCTTGCAGGTGTTACTGTGGTAGCTTGCGTTGAAGGTAGTTTTGAAAGCTAGACTAGGGCTCTAACGAGCCTGTCCACCAATAACTTGTTGTTGGTGGTACGGAATTACTACTGGATGCGTAAGTCTATTTGCAGTCAGGTTCCTATCGACCTCCTCGTGGTGCCTGTGGATAGGTCACGAAAGTAGCTGAACTAACTAGATGGTAACATTCCTATAATTGTCTGCCTATTTCGAAGAGCTAACGAGCAGCATCTTTCATTACAGGAGATACGCTAAGAGGATTTGTCAATTCGGTACACCCCTGAAAAACTTTTTTGTAGCTGCTGAGAATCGAACCCAAAACCTTCTGTATTTTTTTTTCCTATAATTCACACGTATGTCAAGAGACCCTTTTAATGTTGAACACAGAGCAGCCGATGGGGAAATTAGGGGGGAGGGGGGTAGAAAAAGGAGGTGTCCATGAACATTGCTTTTTAATGTTTGCAAATTGAAATGGCAAGGAAAAACCGTGCCGGGTAAGTTATTCCAAATTCTTGTTGTGCGACTAAAAAACGAATCTCCGTATTTGACGGTACGTCCAAAATTAGGCTCAAAAGTGACTCATTAGCATTCCTAGCGAAACGGGTCTTCACGGGTGGGCTGATTGAGGGGAGGAATGCAACTGGCTACTTCGAGTGAGCATTGCTTGTGAAAAAAAAAAAAACAATAAAAAAGGAAATACATGAAAAACTCCGACGGTGTTTAAGAGATGGGAATGAATCCATGATAGCTCTGTTTCCTATCAGTTTTAACGCTCTGTTCTGAATTCGATCCAGTAAGTGGAGAGAAGTTTATGCTTCACACGCTCAAAGATGTGAGTTATACTCGAGTTTTGGACGTATAAACGCCTCATAAATGGTAGCCAAAGCAGAAGGGGTGAACAATTTCTTGCATCGATATATGTAGAAATCCTGAGCATTTAGCTGCATTTTTGGCGGTCTCGAGAATTTGGTCATTCCAACGAAGATCGTCGTTGACACACATACCGAGTACTGAGAGCTTTCCGGCTTCTTCGATGGAAGTCACATTCAAAGACAATGGCAGAAAGAGGACATTTTGTTTCAACGACAATAAACAGCATTGAGTTTTCGAAGCATTAAACTCCACACGATTTCCCATTATACCCCATTTAACTATGCTGTAAAGATCGGAGTTTAATAAGTTAATCATACGATACCTTTGCAATTCCACTTCCGAAGGAAATGGACGTGAATTTGAGAACGAGTATGAGAAGCTGAGAGCAGAATCGTCGGCTAAACAATGAATTAAATTAGAAGTTTCAGCCAAGATATCATTTATAAAAATGAGAAATAGAGTGGGAGACAAAACGGAGCCCTGTAGAACACCAGGATTTATTTTGTAAAGATCAGACTTGAAACCGTCCAATACAACATGTATTGAACGATCTAAAAAATATAATTTCTAATCCAAAGAATAAGGGTTTCGTTGATACCTAGGGCGAAATTCTATCAAATGCCTCAGAAATATCAAGCGCAAGAATCTTATTTTCTCCAAAACAATGTAAAGATCTGTTCCACTTTTCGGTGAGATATGCCATCAAATCACCAGTGGAACGATTGCTGCAAAAGTCGTATTGCCGGTCATTAAAAAGCTTTCTATCTTCGAGATATCTCTTGGGCTGATGATTTATCAGCGATTCCATTATTCCAAGGGATTGTAAAGTGTGGAAAAATGTGATATTTCTAAATTTTCAATTTCACAAATGAAAAAGTGGAGTGAAAAAGTGTTACCCTTGACTAATATTTGGAATTTTATTCCAATATAGAAACTGATGTAAGTACCACTTACAGTGGAATGCAAAGTGAATACATACCACAATCGTATGATATGAGAATAAACCTCAAATGAAAAAAGTTGACTATCTCCCCGTGAAAAATTTAGACATTATCTAGATTGTGGACATAGTCTTCTGAAAATATTAAGCCAAAGTATTCATATGAGTATTTCATTTTCACATGAATTGTATATACTGGGCTTAAAATTACGAGGTTGACGCCATTGTTCCAAGAAGATTTGAGCTTCAATTGATTTGACATTTTGACAAAATGTAAAAATTGAACGTGTTACATCAATTGATATAATTTCAACTTTTTACGCTAAGGCGCTGGTCATAGGTAGGGGATCTCAACTCACGTGAAATGAAAACCGAATATATTCTAATTTTTTTTCTTCATATTTCTATCCTTTCTGAGCCTGCTTTCACATACAAATAGTTGCAGTAGGAAAAAGTTTTAATTACGTAAATTTTCTTTAACAATTTAAGTAACATAAACTCACTTTCAATACGTTCCACATTTTTTTTATTTTATCTGTATGTCTATAAAGAACTATAGCTATAAAAGAGGGAACAAATTTTATTTTTGAACATAACTTAATTCTGCTTCAAAATGGAATATGGGGAATTTAAAGATCCTATGGATATTTTATTTTTTCTCGAACGCTGTCTACGAGGCTTTAGCAAAAATATAAACAGAAATCTTAAATTTAACTGGAAATTAATTTGTATTAAGCCCAAAAAGTCGACCTTAAGTTAATTTGTCATCATATTTCATATAGGAGTATATAGGTCTTCCACATCTTTCCGGATCCACTTCAGATTTCTTGTTTTAAATATAGATTCCATCTTAAATAATCACTTCTAATGATGGATGAACAAAACAAAAAAAAACAACAAACTTATAAAAGGGATCAGAGCTCATTGAAATATCTAAATTTAGACCGCCAGATAGATGCTGCGTACTGTTAAACTGATGGCGACACGTTTTTAGGAACTCCAAAGCCCGGCAAACATAAATAAACTTACTCAAACTCACACACATTAATCTGTCCCTATATACTCGTACCTACCTACCTACCTAATGATGCAAAGTCCCTTAAAATCCCGGCAGCGGAAATGTGCATTGGACAGAAAATTAATGTGAATCTATAGCCAACTTGCCTTGGATTGAAAAACAAATTAAAAATAATAAAAACAAAAAAAAAAAACAGAACGTGTGTCGAACCGGCCGCCATATCGCCATGCTGCACTGCATCGAACCGCATCAACAGTACGCGCCGCGACATTCTTGAAGATTTACACACACAAAATGAAGTGTTTCGCTGCTCCACTGAGAAGGCAGAGATTTTGGGATCATTTCTGCTTATGTTATTCTTCTTGAATTTTTTCCTGGGGAGGATTTTGGAATTTACGATCCGCAGAAAAAAAACGACCAAGTCTACAACACTGTGGGACAAAGTGTCAAGTAAATTAAACAAAATTTGAAAATTATTCAAATTTTAAATTGTTCTTATAAAAAAAAAGTCTAACAATCAAATGCGAAATATTATAAAACATTAAAATCTTGCTAGAGGAAGAACCTTAATAAAATTGAATTTAAGATTTAATAAGTTTTTATATTGAAACTTTTTTAAAAACATTTTGTTATGTTACACAACACTTTTACCTAACCATTTTACAGTAAATAATAGAAAATATGGTTCCTTTCAGATACTTATAACTTCGCGTTTTACACTGAAAAAAAAATTTTGAAATGTACGAGGGCGGTCCGATAAGTAATTAGCCTACAAAAGAAAAACAAACATTTTGGAAAAGTGGCGATTTATTTCTCAAAATAGTCTCCTTAAAGCTCGATACACTGGATCCAGCGATTCTCCAACTTCTTTAACCCATCCGAAAAATAGGTTTTCTCGGGGTCTGCCCGTGGCGGCGATGAGTTCCTCATTCGACTCAAATTTCTGCTTTATGTCCGGAGTGAGCAAACGCGGCACCCATCACATGGACAGCTTTCTCATACCCAAAGTTTCATGGAAGATATGACCCTCGCGGTCTTTTGAGATGCCAACAGTTTCAGCTATATCACGCACCTTCAATCGGCGGTCTGCCAATACGAGATCGTGGATTTTTGAGAAGTTATCCTCCGTGGTAACAATTTCCGGGGCACCTGGGCGGGGCTCATCGAAAACCGATGTGCGACCTCGTTAAAGACGGTAGCCATCTTTGTTTTCGCTGCCCGATTTCCCTTCTAAAAACAAGAATCGAACCACCGACCGATATTGCTCTTTTTCCATTTTACTAAAATTCGCGGACAAGCTGGCTTCCACCACGTGTGGAACTACGAGTCCGATCCGGCTAAAATTTTGACAGTAGCCCTCTAAGAGAATTTGCTAGACGATAGTAAATCTCTCTTGCGATACTGGCACCATCGGGCGGTGAGGCTAAGTACTTATCGGACTGCCCTCGCACGAGTTAAGAAAAATTATATTTGTTTTTCTTTTTAAAAGGTCTTTATTACTCGAGGTTTCGGTTAAGACTAACTTATTCTAAAATACATGACTATGTTGTTCAATCAGATATGGTTACTTTGCTTTATTATAATATGCTGATTGAACAACTAATAACATTGTCTTACAATTAATTCTTATGTGCTAATTTAGCATTTTGCCAAAAAGTATCTTCTTACTTTATGGGAAAATGCTTTGAGGAGGGGTAATTAATCTAATGGTGCTTAAGGTCACCATACAAATATGTAACTCAGGTGATAGATGTGTAATAATATGTTTGTAGTATGTTTAGTTTTCCAAACTTACGAAAATTTCCGTTCAAGTCAGTGAAAACTTTTTAGATTTATTTTTTTTCAATTTCTCAAGAACTCCCCCCCACTGTTCGGCGACGACACATTTTCACTTTGTTCAACCGATTTCTCGTGGTGGTGAGTTGAATTTTCCTTCGTTTTATTTATATACGTAGCATCTGAATGTTTATGTTCTTTGGGGCGGAATGAAATTTGTGCATCCAAAAAATAAAAAAAAAAGTAGGTTCTACTGCTCCATCCATACAACATACGCGCAGCACACACACCCTGATGGCTAAAGAGACAAAATGAGGATTCTAATTTTAGACAAAACAAAAAAAACCACACCACACCGCAACGAACTGAACCGATGCGATGCGATGTGCAATGTGTGATCCTTACAGAATCCAGATCCAGGCCTCTTGGTCAATCACATACATTATTATTATGCTGCTCTTTCGATGGTGGTAATGGGGCGCTGACTGTGGTGCAAACGCAATAAAAATGATGATCCCCTTTCGTTTCAATGATGATGATCATCATCATCATCGGAATCATGTTGATGATCAGCACCAAGAGGCTTTGAACGGGGAGTCGTCTCATGTCAAACCAACCATCAGGCGTGCACAACAAAAACGTAGGTAGGTATATGAAATTTAAGATTTTATGTCCCTGTCCTTTGGCTATCTCGCGGTGCTGTGTTTCCACATGGTGCACATTGGTCCATTATTTGTTATAAAAGTTTAGCTCGGGGCGTTGTGTCTTGGGTTAAATTATATTTGTGTTACTTTTATTAATGCAAACATTTTAGACTAGAGTGAGTCATGCTCGTGATTGGGACTCTATTTAAAGCTTGTGGTTAGTTATACAGTAGGATTTCTTTTAGTAGATACACATACAAAATATTTCTTAGATTTCAATATATTTTTTTAATTTTGTCAGATTGGAACAGGCTTTATAAGGCCGCACCCAATAACTCCGCTTCGAAAAGAAAATACAATTTAAAAAAGAGTAGATACCCTACGGTTTTTTAAATATTTATTATGACCAAAAACGGCCCGAGGAAGAGACTTCAACATTTTTTACTTATAAATATGAATTGGCCAACAAAATCTTAATTAGTTGAAATTCAAAAACGAATAACAGCGAGTTAGCTTGAAACTCGCCAATTTCGACGTTCAAGGAAGAGATAACATTCGATAGAATCATTAACTTTCAATTATTGCCTTAAACAATCTCATAAACAACACACACAAAAATTACAACTAAATTAAAATAACAAGCTAATGTCTCTGATTTTATCGAAATGAATCATTTAATCTTTGTGTGTGTGTGTACTTCAATAAAACAATTCAACTGTAATTATAATCCAATTTAAATGCAGAAAGGAAAACATAAATCCGTTCGGGCATCACGTTTTTTCATTTAATTGCAATTAAAATCTATAAAAGGAAAATTTGCAGATAAATTTATCTAGATATTTGTAATAATTTGTTTCTGTGACACTCTTAGCTGGGATAGAAATAGAGATACAGAAGTTTACTTGGGAATTATTCGGCAATTAATAACGAAATACATTATACAATCAGATTGAGTAGGAAGGCAAAGGGGGTTAAGCGCACTGGTCGGCTAGATTTATATTGAAATTAAAAATGGGCAACACTGGCAGGTTTATAGGAAAAAAAAAGTGCAGCCATATTTAGTCAGCTCAAGGTGTTTTTATGGAAAATTTGCAGAGCCACTTTTAATAGAACTTACGTAAAAAACAAACAAAAATATTTGTTGATTTTTAATTTTATTTTAAAACCAGAAAATTAGGCAGAGAATATGAAAGGGGAGGCACCATTTAAAGTGCTAGTGGAAATTATATATTCATTCATCTGTTTTGGATAAAAATTCATTGACAAAAGGGGTTGGTAAGGAAAGCTTAGCGCCATTAGCATAATGATGGAGTTCACTGAAACTAACGCTATTAAAAATCTAATTTATGTAAAAACAGAATGATAGAGGCCCTAAAATTGATCCTTGTGGTATGCGTTCTGAAACGGGAGGGGAGATCAAAAATGATCATTAAAGATGACTGTTTACTGGAACCCGGTTCATATTCTGTGAAAGTAAAACGCATATTAAAGCTCACTACAAAGCATGATATTAGTATGGCTAACTCAATTTTTTTATCAAAATCGTTAGAACCGTTTTCGAGATAAATAAGATTTTACAATACGGGTGTATGAGGGGTACCGTTAATTTTGGAGCTTAAACAAAACTTTCAATTTCCCCTCTAGGGAATCACCGAAGAACCTTAACTACCGAGTTTGAAGAAAATATGTCCAGTAGCTTAGGCTCTAGATCGAGGTACAGACATGCAGACATACAGACATACAGACATACAGACAGACAGACGACATTGTCGGACCAACTTTATTCGTCTTCGCTATCATCGTAATGTCAACTTTTATCAAAATCTCGAGTTCGATTTTTTTTCAAATGCAGAACTTGCCCTATAGTATATCTACCCATATCGCAAGTAAAAATATTTATAAAATTTCGAAAAAAATTCCTATAGCAGGTACCGCTATTTTGGGTCTTAAAAAAAAGAAAAAAACGTGTGGTGGGAAAAAATTAAAAATGATATCTACCAAGTTTAAAGAAAATGGGCCGAGCCGTTTAGGCTGTAGTCGAACAGATAGATAGACAGACAGACAGACCGAATTGCGAGACCCATTTTTTTAGTCTTCGCTATCATCGTAATGTCAACTTTGATCAAAATCTCGAGTTCGATTTTTGCACGAATACATAACTTGCCTCAAAGAAATAAAAATAAATTTGGTGGTGCCACAGCTCGCAGTGAACCAGGACCTAGTGACTTACAACTCTCAACCATTCCTGTGTGCGTGTTACCAGGAACGGAGGGGACCTATAATTTTCTGCCGATTCCGAACGGGTAATGAGCAGCACTTTCCATGACAAGAGATACTCTTGGAGAATTTGTCAATTCCTCGCAAGAGGAGGTACACCCCTGAAAAAAACTTTCTTGCAGCGGCTGAGAATCAACACAACACATAACTTGCCTTATAGTACTCGTACCTATAAGTCCCAAGTAAAAATGTATGGGGAGAAATGAGGAGATGTACCCAAGGACATACCATGTCAACGTAATTTTTTTTAGTTTTTATTTTTTTTTTTTAACTATGCCCTAATGTTTGAGCGTGTTTTTCTCAAAATCTACTGATTCTAAAAAAAAAGTCTTTTTATCTTCTCCGTGAAGAATTAAATAAGCTATACAGTTTACTTACGAAGTTTTTAAAAAAAGCTGATACTTTTCGAGAAATTTTCAAACAACTGAATTTCACCCCCGCAAAAAAATTTAAGCTGATCCAAATTTAGGATACTTTTTAGGAAATACCTAAGACATACATACAAAAAGCTCTCAACTAAAATTCAGTTTTGTAAAAGTCTAATTTTGCGGGGTTATGAAAAGAACAAAATTTTACAATTTTTGCATGGAAACATCAAATTTTTTTTAATAATAAGTAGAAATTAAATTAAAATAAATTAAATGAATTAGTATTTCAGAAATCAGTGTCAAAAAGTGCCTTGAGCTTATTCTTAACTTTTTATTCTGTAACTTTTGTTTTCATCCAAAGTAATGAAATGTTTGAGTTTTGAACACTACTCTGGCAATTGCTATAGCCATAGTTCATAATTCAAAATATGTTCCTCGAATACTTTTTGGAACACTTTCGATATATTGAATAATTCTGAAAAAAAATCACTGTGTCATATTAAAGTTGAGAGAAAAGACTCTGGGAGTTGCTCTCTATAATAGAACCACACTTGTACTGGTTCAATATATATGTAGGTACATATCGAGAGGGCGTTTACCAATAGTTAAATTTTATATTCCATAAAAAGGAGACAAATATGCAACGTTTTGAAAAAAGGAATGACGCTATCCACTTTCCTTTTACTGTCTTATTTCTTAAATACGTCTTAAATGATCAACATTAATTAGAAAATAAAAAGTATTAGGGGTTAATAACTTTAGATCTCATTTCCAAGCTTGGTTAATTTTTCAGAAATGTTTCTTTCAAACTGTTTGTAAAAAGTAAGAAGGATAGGATTTTCACTCACTTTTTAAAACCAACTGAAATAACTTATTCCATAAATAGACTCGTAATTGTTTCAAGATTAAACCAAATATGTAGAAAATCAATAACTCACGTTGAAGAAATAAAAAATAATTGTTAGGTGTGACCCGTGCGCCGGCCGCAGTGCCGCAAGTGAATCATTTATAATGACAACAGTCAACGTGTTACATGTCAATAAACTTCATCTAATTTTCAACTGAAAACAAGCTAGATACCTATCTAAAACTTGGTTGGTATCTGGATCAGGATCTGGATTTAATGAATTATAACCCCAACACGTTATTTTTTTTTTTGTAATTTTAAATTATTTTTCAAAATCACTAAAACCTGAGAGAGAATAAAAGACAGCTAAGTAGCGACGACCAATCCCACCATCACCAACAGTACAATCGTCCACCGACGCGACCTACAGTAGAAAGTTTAACTTCATAAAATGGTACGGTAAGTAATAAACCCCGCAGAAATTTTAATTAAAAATGAAATAATCATGCCGATTATGGAATACTCCCGGTGGGTCAGGGACTTTTCACATTTTTGTATGCATTTAGTTCCGGAGGGTACTTAGTGGGCAAGGTGCACCAAAAGTGAGTCTAACTCCCTCTGCCGTAATTGGTAATCTAACGAAATTTTGTTTGTCTCTTGATGACTAATTGGTTAACAAAAGTTCTAAGTCTCATTTTCGGTCTGAAATAGTTTTAGTTCAAGTAAAATCCTTAAACATGTTAATTCACCAAATTTGATGAGCTCATTCTGGATAACTGAAGAAGTATTTTTGACAGTTTAGCAATTTACAATTAATGACTAGTTTTATGGAGGGTAAATCAACTGCGGTTAAACACAGTTTTAATTCGGTACTGGAAAGTTGAGCTTAAGGAATTGAAAACTAGGACCCCTGTCACTGTAAACTTTTATGACATAAGTAACTTTACAGAAATTGTGTATTTGCCATGATGTCACAAGTGAATATTTAATTTAATGTGTTAAAAGCGTCTTGCTGCATTTACCCCAATAAAACCTATACAATTCTGTAAAGGATTAAAAACTTTGCAAAATATTAATTTTCAAAGTTCTGATTTTCAATTTTTGCATTTTTATTTTTGTTTGTCATTTTAAAGGACAAGTAGAATTTCGATTATATATAGATATGCACAACTAAATTAATTATACCCAAACGGCACGTGGATAACTAAACCTAGTGACTATTCTATGATTCTTACAACCAATCTTATGTTCTTGTTGTCGGCAGAAAGTTTTTTTTTTTTTTTATAATTTACTCACGCTCAAGGGAATATGAATTCCCTTTAAATGTTTCAACACAGCGTGGGCGTGAAGTTACGGAAGAGAAAGAAAGATAGGAAAGATGTGTGGCACGATGTTCTGAGACTGAAGGTGGTTGTCTCAGATTTTTATCTCCAGGGATGGCGACTGAACTAAAGCGGAGAATTGCCGTGTCTTATTTCTATGTCCTTTTATAATTCGCATTATTTTATTCGTTTTTCATCCTTGTTGGGCATACTAGTTTAACTCAATCACATGTTGTTAGTGTTATGCCTAAACAACATGTAATGAGTAAACCAGCATCCCATTGATGACAATTTATAGAAGGTTTTAATGGAATTAAAGAAGACATAGACGACGGCAGGAATCGAACCTGTTATATTGAGGTTGACAGGCGAGCACACAACCATCGCACCACGGCCACCTAAAAACCTGAACTAAATTTTCTGCCGAGTTTGAACGGCTAAAATCAGAAGCTCTTTTCATGACATCAGATACCTTTAGAGAATTTGTCACTTCCTCGCAAGAGGCAGTACAGCTGTTTTTCCGTATTTTGTTTAAGGTTGCAGCAGCTGGAGATTTTAAGCTCAGACCTCCTGGTCTAACTCAACAAAAAAAAAAAAAACAAATCATAACAACTCCCCGTTTAGAATATTCATAGTTTGTTGGTCCTTATATATATACAATATTTTAGTTCCAACATTTAACGACATATCCTCATCCTCTTCTTCTGAAAATGATGTATCTACTAGTTCCATCTGTGGATTCATTATGAAAATGAAATGTTTTCACGCTAGAAAACTTAACTCAGCTCAAATTTCAACTCAGCTTATTTGAGCTAGCTCATTTCTTTGAACTTACTGAGTAAGGTCAAATATAAGCAAGCTGAAGGATTGAGCTATGTAGTTCAAAAAAGAGTCGAGCTGAAAAAAACTTGCATAAAGTCGAAAATCACTTTTACCAAACAGAATTGAATTAAATGTCATGTCTCATGATGAAATACCCCACTGTTGAGTGTTGGCTGCAGCACAAAAGCGGTAATCAGAATCACGACAAATCAGAATGAGTGGCACATTCTGGGCGTAGGTGGACAGAATAATTTTGTTGCAAATTCAGCTTAGTTTCTTCAACTTTTCGCTGGTGTTGGTTTACAAATGGTTTTGCGCGCCAATTTTGTATACCGGACTCAGTCGATCAAATAAATGAAACTAAATAGGTACGAAATAAAGAACACAAAAAATAAAAGAAATGAAAATTAAAGAAACACGAAATTGACAGAAATATGAATTTTACATATGAGTACTTATCTATACATGCATAAATCTGTATAAAGTTTTGCTTAATTAAGGGAAATAGTAGGTACAGTCAAACTATGTCAACAAAAAATGAAGGATGTTCATTAAAAGAATTTGTTTGCCTATCTATTGCTCTTCTAGAGTTGGATTGTCCCTGGGCTTCCCCTTCATTCTTAGCATCAAATTTTTAACCCATTAAAGACCAAGTACCTTAAAAATAGAGATAAATAAAAAATCCTTGAAATGCTGTTTATTGAGGTGTATATTTGAACAAAAATACAATTTAAAAAAAAAACTTTCAAGTTTGGTAATTAGTGGGGTGTACTCAATTGAGTACACTGTCCAGATATGAGTACATTCTCTTAATAATTATAAAAAAATTTAAAGCATTCTTTTTCGATGCAAAGAGTGGTTTGACACAAATCTATCGAACCCTGCTGTGACAAATGTGGCACCGTAGTTGATTTTTTATTTTTTAGAGGAAATGTTCTCCGTTGCTGCTAACAACACTTTCTAGTACATTTGGCTTATTTGGAGCTTTTTTTGACGACTCTGGGAGTAAATAAGTTCTTCCTATGGTCCTAACAAATGAAAGGAGATTCCGGTTTTCTTCGTTTTTCAGACAATGGAGTTCCCAAGCATTCACCACCATTGAGTTTAGCATGTGTGTGAATAATGGCCACCACAATTTTGTACCCTTTATTTTTATGAGGTAGTTGTTCTCAAATTGGTCATGAAGGTCGACACCACCCATGCCTTTGTTGTATGCAACTAGAGGCTTTGGCTGAGGAATGAAAACTATTTCTTTTTTTGTTGATGAACATCTCTTGACTTTTCCTAGTGGTTTCAAGTTGTCGTAGTTTGTTGCAACGGTTACAACAGCATTATCTTTCCAACGAGCTAACAAGATATTATTATTTTTGCTAAATTTGTGATGAAAGTAACCAAAATTTGCTTTCATTACCGTTTTCATAGATTTTAGTGGACATTTTTTTGTTCTATTGCTCCAAATCGTACCTGTTGCACTAAATCCTTTTATGCGTAAAGTAGCCATAAGGTCATGGCTGGTCATTGGATATCAACAACTGGTAGAATAACCACTATATCTATTTCATTTCCATCATCTAAAATATCTTCAAGAGCCATGTAGAGGTTGGGAAAACGCCTGCCATAAAAGCTACTTCAGTTTATAGTTGAAAAACACATTTCTCTGCAAATCCAGTGAGAAAAAAATTTAACATGGTTTTTTGGCCAGTGTACTCAATTGAGTACACCACTTTTATTCACGGCCTACCATGCAGAAGAAAAAAAAATGTTTGTTTGTAATTTATACGCATTTTGGAATTGACATCACTTTCAACCGAGGAAGCTACCAATCGATCTTTTGCCCTAAATTGGATGAAATGGATGTAAACGATATATTTTTTTTTTAATTTTAATTTAATTTAAGGCAATATTACTGCTAGCTAACAGATATCAGCACCCCAAGAGAAAATTTAAAAGTGAATAAATATTTTAAATCTGTTTTAAATTTATTACGATTTGGAGTAAAGAAATCAATATTTGAGGATACTTCATTGAAATAAGCAATCGACCTTGATAAAGTTTCATTATTACTATAATTTGTCGGATGAGTTATTTGGAATGAATGAATGAATTGAATTGAGGGGGTTATTGCACTGCGTCCTGTAGATCTATTGTGCCCACGCTTATAAAATGATGAGCTGGCTCATCCTACAGTTCCTCCTGCAAACCTATTGCTTTCAGGAATTTTAGTATTTGGGGCATGTTAGAGAGGATAGATTGATCTTTTCTACCTAATATTGTCTCAGATGGATTTTTCTTTGGTGCATGATTGGACAACATTTTCCCAGTATGTTTTCTGGTGTTTCCTCATGCATGTTGCAGAATCTGCAAGTGGCACTGCTTATCGCACCAAGTAAATTGAGGTGTCTTCTAAGTTTGCAGTGTCCTGTTAGAATACCTGTTATTATTCTTAGGTTATTCCTGCTTAAGTTGATTCAGTTTTCGAAACGTCTCAGCTTAGGGAGTTCATTCCATTTTTTGAATCTGTTTGCCTCTTCTTCTTGTTTAATTTTGGTTTTGATGACATTTTCTCCTATTCCGCAATAGGGTTCAGACCCTCTTAGGGGGGTTGAAGCGCCTATTTTTGCTAGCGAATCTGCTTTTTCGTTACCATGAACACCAACGTGACTAGGTACCCAGTAAAGTGTGACCCTGATTTGGTTACCAACTTCATTTAGCCTGCTTATGCACTCCCACAACTTCGAGCTGATGATGTATGAGCTTAGTGCCTTGAGTGCTGCTTGACTATCTGACATAATGGCAATGTTCTTGTTACGATAATTCTTTTCGATATTGCGATCCACTCATTTCCCTATGGCGTTTACCTCCGCTTGGAAGATGCTGGTGGACTGACCACGGTATGGCAAGGTTGGCCCAAAGATTCCTGCACCAGTCCGACTATGGCATTCTAGTGTTTGTTCCAGAGGAGTTTACTATCTAGTATAATTCCTAGATATTTTACCTCCCTCTGCGTTTCCATTACTTCACCAAATAGCATGATTGTTGTCTTGGATAGGTGAAAGCCCTACAGACATACACCATTTTATTGTAATTGTTAATCCTCTTTAGATAATATCGCAATAATAATATCGGCTTGATATCGTTGTTGATCATGTTCAAAGCCAATGCAGCATATACCTTGGGAGGTTAGATTTTCTAACAATTCATTTACTACAAGACTTCACAACAAGGGTGATAGTACACCGCCCTGGGGAAAGCCTCTTGTTGTGATTACTTTTTTTACATTTTGTCCTGCTTGTGTCCCTGCATTTCTAGTGCCTAACATTTCTTTTATCCATTTGATTATGGTGATGGGTACGCAATTTCCTAACAAGAGCTTTGCCTACAGCCTCGTGAGACGTGTTATCGAAGTCTGATTCTATGTCTAAGAAAGCAGCTAATACTGTTTCCTTTACATCTAAGGCTCTTTGGATCTTGTTTGTTAGTTTGTACAGGGCGGTCTCGGTTGATCTGCCCGCCCTATATGCGTTTTGTCGCTGATTATTATTTGGAATAAGAAGACTCTAGTTTTTATAGACCTAGCTGGAGCATAAATTGGTAATAGAGCAAGAAGTGATGGAGTATTTAAAATGGTAGCATAGTAAGTCTCTATTGACCATTACACAATGAATTTATCTTCTTTATTGTAATGACTAAAAAAAAAATATATATGTATATATATTTCGTAAATCGTCTTTGGATTTTTTTCAATCCGATCAGAATGAACCTTATAAATGGGGTTCGAACTGACATCTGCGTATTCCAAAAGTGATCTGACCATAAATGTAAACAGCGATAATAACACAAAATCTCTAAAGTCCTTTCCATTTTGATTTATGAAACCTACCATCGAGTTGGCCTTAGGAAAAAAATAATCGAGAAAGTGGGTCTTTAATAATTGAAACCCTATCTTAAGTCAGAGATTCTATTGCATAGTTGAATAACAAAGATTTTCTGGAAAAGGAAATCGCGATATACTTTTTGATAATTAATTTAAACCCATTTATCTGACACTAGTCAGATAGGGAATCAATGTCAGATTGAATGAGTTGACAACCATACAAGCTCGAAACTTTCAAAAATAGTTAGATAGATAGATAGATCGTTCGCATATAATAAGCATTCACAATACTTAAGGACCGAGACAACAACATTACTGACAAATATAAAAAGGAGCGCACCCAAATGGCTACCCTGCGGGACACCTGATGTACACTGAATTTTTTTTTTTGAATATGTATCTTCAATCATACATATGGTTCCAACACACAATTGATGACAGAATGCACAGTCTGCATTAATGAACAAGACAAAGGTTGCCTCCTTATTTATTATCACATATAGATCTGAGACTTGGGTGATTAAAATTAACTGTGGGTTCTTAAAATCTTTTGAGAGAAAATCCCTTTCACGTATATTTATGCGAGGAATTGTACAAAAGCCTTTTCCAGCTAAACGGGAAGAAAATGTCTATGCCATCAAAACTGAGAAATGCTAACAAAAATGTTGACATTCCAAATAACAATAATCTTTTTAAATCTTTTTAATGTCAAATGTAATATCTACTCGGCAGTACTTGTTCGCAATGTAAAAAAGTCATTAGTAATTTTTAAGTGACTTAATGACCTTTTATTTTTATGTTCTTTTTTTTGCCTTTCTCAATCGCATTAAAGGCCCATAGTTTGACAAATTCCGTCGATTAAAAACAAAAAATAAATGAAATAAAAACAAAACTTGTAATAGCTACATATAGGTACCAAATTACATATTGTGAAATTCATCACACAACCTCTTTAACTCTACCTTATTGCTTGACCGGAGATTAAGACATAATTTTACTTGCAACAACAAATGAGGGGACTGTGGAATTAGACTTAGATTGAAGGGTCATTTGTGGATAGCTTTAAGTTGAAAATAATGTTTTTTCATATTTGGCTGTACCTAATGACTTATCTTGATAAATATTTTGTTGACAAAATTCGTCACCATCTCTGCATCAACTTAGGTATGAGTTTCTGTCTGACGTCCAACTTGTATTGTTTTTACTTAAAGATTAGATAATAATTATACCTACTGAATTTGCTATAGAAAATGTATCTCAAAACACTACCAAAAACAGAAGATTATTTCAAGCGTTTCATATCCAAAAATGCAACCAACCTTGAACATTTCAAAATGCCATTTAGGTAAGTATGGTCTTAATGTTGCCTTTAAATGTGTCTATAACATTACTCTTGTTTCAATAAACTGCTCTATTGTAACAAAGTAATGCTGGTCTTATATTTCGATTAGATAAGATGCAGCACGCGGCTTCAAAGAAAGATACAAAAAAAAAAAAAAACAATTTTATTTATTTTTATCTTTTTTCCAAAAAAGGATTAGAAAAGTGAAATACGAGATAAAGTAGAGCTTAATTCAAGTGTACCTTACATACGCCACTACTTATTGTTTTAGAATACACTCAGAGTGAAATATTTTATAAAATTAATTAATTGTGTGACGTTTGACTTAAATCAGCAATTGGATACGGTATTCTATAAAATGATTTAGATGTTTCAGTAATACAAGCAAATCTATGACTTTTTGCTTAACGAAGATATATTGACTCAGCCCAAAAATTAAAAAAAAAATTGAATTTTTCAAAAATCGAAAAAAATTCTCAAGAATTTTCAAATTTTATAAAATAACCATTCTTAAAATCACCGTAATTTAAAAACATTATTTTTTTAATTTTAAAAGATGAACAAATAATAAACTGATAGCTGAAAAGATAAACCGAATGCACTGTGCGCACTTTCGGAAAGCTCAAAAAGTTTCAATAATCAAAGGCTAAGTCATTTTTAAAAATTGAGGAAACTTTATTGCCAATTTGTGTCATCTTTGAACCAGTTTAGAGGTTCAAGGTCACTAACAGCCCCTAGACCGCCTTTTTAGCAGGTAGACTTAAAGATCAACTGAATCACCAAATCCAACTATGGGCCACTTATGCACCGCATACATATATGATTTGTTTATGCCTCCTATAGAGCACCTATAAGCCACCTATAAACTTCCTATAGACCACTTATAGATATTTAAAGGGCGAACTATATATGTATACTTTTTATAGATAAACTCTTGACCTGATATAGACCATCTGTAAACGACATATAGCCTTCCTGTAGATCACTTTAAGACCTAATAAAAATCACCTATAGACTATCCTAAAGCAATTTAACTTGTGAAGAACTTAATTTGTAGTTCAGAGAATTAAAGGTTATGAAATGAACAGGCAACAAGTAACCCCTTAGTTGGGAGGGGAATAACATAGTTGAAGGCCATTTAAGAGGTTTCAGAAAAACCAACTTCTTACACATTCTCTGCAGCGTTGTTAACGTTGATCTTGATTGAAGCAAAATGTATTTTGGACTAAGTCTAAGTCGGGTTCAAAATGTGGTGGTCTATAGGCCACCTATAAAGCACCTAAAGACCAAGTTCAATCTACAAAAAGACTACCTTCAAACGATATGCAGATCACCTCTTTTTTATTTTGAAATGATTGAGCACAGCGAGAGCGTTTTTGATAGTAGAAGATAATTTAAAAGGAGATACCGATGCACATTGGCTTAAATCATTCCACATTCGTGCAGTGCGGCTATAGAAAGAATATCTGAATTTTACGGTACGTCCGATATAAAGTTGAACTCAAGGATGAACTGATGGACATTCCATGAAGCTTAAGATGATTTCTAGAAAGACTGAATATCACGCTTGAATAGGTTTTGGGGGAGAAATGCAACTAGATATGTGTTTCTTATAATTCTATTACTTATTATTTTTAAAGCTTCTTTTTGGAGTCTAAGCAAGAGCCCCAATTGGGTTATTGGAGCACCCACCAAAATATAAGAATTGATCCAGATTTAAAAGAGTTGAAAATTTCTTTTATTGAAGAAAGATACTTACACTTAGTATTATTTTTGAAGACGTCGAATATGTCAGCTATGGTCATTCCACATAATGGGGTCTGTGATGCACACGCCGATCACTGAAAGGGAAAGCTGTTTGGTTACCTCATGCAAGTCCCCCTCATGGATAAAAGCGTAAGGGTAGGATCGACTTTAGCGACAAGAGATGCCATTGTGAGAATTTAATTCTATGCGGTGTTTGATACCCTATTGGACAATGCTGTCGGAATCAGAACTTATTGAGCTTATTATATGCTGCCTTTCTAGTTCCCCATTCGAAGGACAAAGACGTGAATTTAGAATCGCATATCAAAACCTGACAGCTCACCCAGCAGCAGAACCACTTAGTGTTTTAGTAGTTCAGAGAGAAGATCATTGATGAATATGATAAACACATTCGGAGATAAAATGGAGCCCTGAGGCACACCATCTTTTATTCTATAAACATCAGATTTAAAACTATCCAATAAAGGCTTGTATTGAGAGGACTACTTATCCACCGAAGAAAAGAATTCTTCAATACCTAATGCACGCATTTTCATTAAAAATTCTTAAGGTATTTTTCTCTGAGTGTAGACGAGTATTGTGTGTATGTCTATGTCGACCATAATTAGGTGCCTCAGTTCTATTTGATTAGCATTTATTAGTATCTATGAAGTACAAACAAAAATGCATAAGATTAATTTTCAAGACAAACATAAGTATAGAAGATTCGTATCTACATATAGACTGCAATCAGTTAACTATTCAAATATTAAAAAAAAACACAAAAAAAGCTGGATGACGAATGTGACCTTAATATATTTACATAGAAACAACCTTTCCGAGAGAAACTTATTGTAGCTAAGCAAGCTATATATCTATATGTTATGTTTGATCTTGTAAATAAAAATCGAGTTTTAGGTTAGTTTGAATGTTGTTTTTTTTTTTTTTTTTTTTTGTCTTGGTAAAATCCATTAGGCCCTTGAGGCGACAGATTTTTTCGTTCGTGTTCTTTTCATTCGCATTCTGAAGCTATCATAATATTTGAAAAGACCACACTTGAAATCTTAACAAAAGATAAGAACAGAATTAGGTAAGTATTAAGATCAAGAAGCAGCTTCAAACAGACAAACAAAATCACGCAAAACCCTATAGAGAATTGAATTATGATTTCTCAGAATTTGTTCTTTAATTTTGTTGATGTTAATTCTGATTGGCGAAAGTGGGTTTGATTTGAGAACACACAAAATTAGATAAAACCTTTTTCTAGGAATTATTCCAAACAACAATTTAAAACGTTCAATAAACTTTTGAGCTCTGAATTTTACTTAAGTTTAAACAAGAATTGTTCTGCCATATTTGGGGAGAATATTGGCAACTATTGGGCGGTAATATAGCTGTGAGGCTCATAAACTTACATTCACAGGCAAAGGACACTCTCAAGTTAATTTTCTATTTGATAAAGGAATAATAGGCCAAGAAAACCCATTTTCAGTCAATAAAAGTCGAATTTCACCACCCAGTAAGTAGGTACAGGAGAGGCAGATAAAGATTCACAACATGGCCGCAAGTTCTGATTGCTTACCAGCAGACCTCTTTAAATACGGAACTACGGGTGGAACTAAGAGTTCCATAGTCGTATACCTCATCTGCAAAAAGGCCTTTTTATATACTGCTAGAACTATCGAGGAACAAAAATCGGATTCAAGATTACGTCTTAAGCTTTTTGCAAGTATCGCTTACGACTGATCAGTTCGAATGCAGATAAAATTTTCAACTGACTTTTAAGCTGCATTCATCGTTTCGATCTTTCACCTATCAGTGATGTTTTGATGCGTTTGACCAAATATAAGAAGGGAAAAAAGAATTCTAACAAAGTCTGAGAAACCCTAGGCATTTCGCAGCATTTTAAGCAATATTTGATATGTGGTCGTTCCACAAAAAGTTGTTCAGTAACACACATACCAAAATCGAAAGCAAAAGTGGTATATTCCGCTTTAAAATACGACACGATTATTAATGCCCCATATAACAATACTATTCAAATCCGAGTTTAATGAGCTCATCATTTTCTGCCATTGCAACTCGACATTCGAAAAAGTGGGTGGTGAGTCAGGAAAGGAGTATGAATAACTATGATAACTATGAGTGCTGCTGTCATCAGCGAAGTAGTTTAGTGTATAATCAGTTTCAGACAGGAGATCATTAAAAAAAAAATAAGAAATAATGTTGGAGACAATACGGAGCCCTGTTTGATTTCAAAAGCATACATTTTCGATAAGAGAGCCGGATACCCAACTCTATCAAATGCTTTAGAAATATCAAGCTCAACAATTTTTCTTTCTCCAAAGCGTTTTAAGGATTCATTCCACTTTCCGCTAAGGAAAGCCATTAAATCACCAGTGGATCTGGTGCAGTGAAAGCCGTATTGACGCTCATTGAGCAGCTTTCGTTGTTCGAGATATTTCATGAACTGACGATTGATCAGGTTTTTGCATGACATTGGAAAGAATGTGTATCAGAGCAATTGTTCAGTAAATTGTCGGGAAAATATGAATCTTTTTTTATCAATTACTTGCACAAATGCTTTTTTCCGTCCAGAGAGAAAATGGCATAGAAATTAGGAAAGGTAAAAAAGCTTACGCAGTGGTTTAGCCAAAGTGGAAGAACACAGTTTCAAGACAACCATCGGAGCCAGCAGAGTTGCGAATATCGAGATTTTTCAGTACTCTAGGAACTGTACAGGAACGAAAATGTAATGGTTGCAGGGAAAAATCGACGTGCTCAACTACATGTGGAACTCGCTCACTACCAGGCATGGTAGAGTTCGCTGCGAATTACTCTGCAAAGACATTGGCCTTGTCTTTGGAACTAACAACAGGGTTATCATTGCATATGAGCGTGGAAACTGATGACGATGTTTAAGTTTTAGTATTCTTAACAATTAACCAAAAACTTGAATTGCCTATAAAAAACTGCAGTATTTTTTGTCTTATTTTTTGCTCAAGAATTTGGTACTTAGAATCAAAGCCTTGTTGGATTTTCTAGCTTGTTTAAATTTTCAGTTTTCCATCGAGGGAATGGTTTTATATAAATTCTCTCCCTTTGAAAGCTTCTTCCCACTTCGCTTTTTCATCTTGCCAAATAGTTCTTTTCGGGGTTTTATTCTCTTACAGGTGATTTGCACTAGACGACACTATACTAGGATCAGAAGTGCCAAGCGGAGCTTTCGAGGTGAGACGTGAAGGAAAAAGTCGGGGGTGTTAGGGGTTTGATTTTCAACATCGATATTCTAGTAGGATCATCTACCAGCTGAGTCAGATGCAATGCAACCATTTTTCAGGTTTTTGAACAAAAAACTTATATATAATAAAAATGCAATTTTTTGACAAATATTTTTATTTTTATTCTACTTCTGTATTTGAACTTTTTTTCTGATTTTGCATTCAGGTACACCTAATTAAATATACTAGTTGAAATTCCTTAAAAAATGTTCTTTTATCAGGAAATCAAAAAATTGTAAGTTATACCTACTCGTATACCTAATTATTATTTTTTTTTTTAAATTTTAACCCAAACGGCTATAACAATTTTAATTAAACTTCCATTTGTAGATAATTTTTGAAATGATTATGGTTAAACTAGGGTATAGCCTTATAACCATTTAGCTTGGATTTCTCCATGTCAGCTTGTAATGAGATAAAATCTTTTTTCAGACTTAAATTTACATAGACTCTAGACAGTTTTAGTGGTTTTGGAAAAAAAAAGTTTAAAAATGTATTAAATAATTTTAAAAATTTCAAATATGTAGATTCATTCAATCTAATAATCTACTCCTTCTAGATTCAAACTGTAAGTCGATATTTCTTCCACAAAAGATACACCAGAAACTGGAACGATACTGAAATTCGATTCTAATTCGTTTTGAAACAGATCAGCTCTTGGGGCTAGTCCCAATTAAACCTGTGTTTCAGATTTTTGGTAATAAGCTTAAAAAAGGAAATACTGTGTTAACGTTTTACTTTGAAGAATTGTTATATTTTCTGTTTTATTCCTGCAGTTTAGTATTTTCAAGTATTTTTTTAAGTGAGTGTTACGCATTACATTATTTTGTTGTTTAAAAATTAATTATTCAAATCTAGAGCTTTGAGCAAGTTAAGATTGAGAAAAGAAAAAAAATCTTTGTGAACCGCAGTTTTCAGGCTGTAGGTAGGCACAGTTTTCCAAAAATAACTGACGTTGAATGAAATCAAAATTATTTTAACAAAAGTTTAAATATGCATACATTAGCTTTTTTTTAAGCACAGGAATATATCGTCGTCGTTCTATGAAAACTCCCTATGTCCATTTAAAAAAAATGTGATTCAATTCTTATTTAATTCATTTCGGATAAACCATTTATAAAAAAAATTACTGCACAATGGCTACGCCAAACCCATTCTACAATTGAAGCCTGAGGTCGTGCTATTCTGATAATTTTTGGATTTTTTTATATTAATTTCCAAGTTTAAAAGGAAATATCTCAAAACACAAAAAATGGACTTAGGGAGTTTTCATAGAACGACGACGATATATTTTATTTTTAAATGAAGTTAATTCAGTGAGTAGGTAATTTTTCCCTAGGCATATTGTTAGTTCGTTGGACTGTCATGCAGAACGTCTTGGGTTCGATTGTCAGGCGCTGCAAAAAAGTTTTTTCAGGGGTGTACTGCCTCTTGCGAGGAGTTGACAAATCCTCTAAGAGTATACCTTTTGTCATGGAAAGTGCTGGTCATTAGCCGTTCGGAATCGGCAGAAAATTGTGGGTCTAATGCATTCCTGGTTACACGCACACAGGAATGGTTGAGAGTTGTAAGGCACTAGGTCCTCGTTCTCTTCGAGCTGTTTTATCAACCAATTTATTTGTAAGTTATTTTTCCAAAAAAAAATTATTTCCAAACTCAAAATTTAAAAAAAAAAAAATAAATAAATAAATGTGTGTGAATGTATTTTCTAATTTTTGCTTTAAAAAGTTTCTGAAATTGATACAATTCTGACCGACAATATTCGATGTCATAGTAAGAAGGCTAAAAATCAATTCGATTTTTCTTTTATTTTTTGATAAAATTAAAATTTTCAAAAACTTTAATTTTTTTTAATGAATATTTAATTTTGTATTTATAACATTCCAAACATCGTATATATATATAATATAGTAATATAGTATATATAATAATGTATAATTATGTAAGTACTCTTTTCTGTGTTTTTGAACTTTAGTTTTAAGTATTAAACTCCTAAACGATGAATTTCCTCCTTCAACAACGCCTCCAGTGTTGCAATTTTTTAAATCCTTATTTAAATCCTTATTGGCCGAAGAATAGTGCGAACAAAGTTAATAAATATTTTACAAAGAAATATTGTGGTTAAACAGAACGAACAACCAAAAAATCATTAAATTTAAGAACTTCTTTCTGAGAACCAAATCAAACGCTTTGTTATTAAGTAAAACAAATTATAAAAAAAAAATTAAAAAACTCTTTAAATATGTACTCTAAATTGTATTTCGCCCAGTGCAATCATCAGTAAGATGTTGTCGTACCTTTTTTCGTTATCATAGTACATTATACAGGGTGTCCCACAGTCACCGCCCCAAATGAAAACCATGGATTCCTGAGGTCATTTTAGGTCGAAAAACTTAAGAGGTCATTTTCTCGTTTTCGTCCCGTTTTCGAGTTATAACGGTTTTTATTATTTTTCCATTAACTGGCTTTATCTTTGCCAAACTGCGTCCGATGCGTGAGATTTTTTTTATAACCAATCAAGAATTTATTACAGTTTTAGTTTGTCCAAAGACTTTTTTTTCTGCGGACAACCGTTTCTCCGCAATTTTGCATCAAACCCAATTTTTTCGTTTTTTAAGTAGTTTTTTCACTTTGATATCAATTTATTCAAAAAAACACGTTAATGAGTATTAATTTTTTTCACTTATTATTAAAGCCCATTTCATTTTCTAAAATTAAATATTTTTTTTCCTTAAAAAAAAATACTAAATGTAATTAACAAAAAATAAACAAACTGAGTAAATTTAAAAAAAAAAATTATTTTTAAATACAAAATTAACCTTTTCTGAGTTATTGTGGTTAAGAAAAGGACAAATAGATAAAGTTAATTAGTAAGACCGTTAACTAATGTAAACAGTAAAGATTTGCATTATGATTTAAAAGTTGTAAATGTCTTTCTCGCGTGAACTAGTGTCCGCGTCGTGTTCTTTCACTTTATACTCCATTTTGGATTTGTTATTCAAGTTGTAGTTTTTTGTCAATTATTTGCGAACAATGGATTACACTAATCAAGAATATCTTGAAATGTTATTAATATACGCTGAAATGCGACAACTTTATCTATTTGTCCTTTTCTTAACCACAATAACTCAGAAAAAGTTAATTTTGTATTTAAAATTTATTTTTTTTTTTAAATTTACTCAGTTTGTTTATTTGTTGTTAATTACATTTATTATTCTTTTTTAGGAAAAAAAAATATTTTTTTTTTAAGAAAATGAACTGGGCTTTAATAATTAACGAGAAAAATTAATACTCATTAACGTGTTTTTTTGAAAAAAATGATATCAAAGTGAAAAAAACAACTTAAAAAACGAAAAAAATTGGGTTTGATGCAAAAATACGGAGAAACGGTTGCCCGCAGAAAAAAAAGTTCCGAGACAAACTAAAACTGTAATAAATTCTTGATTGGTTATAAAAAAAATTTTACGAATCGGACGTAGTTTGGCAAAGATAAAGCCAGTTAAGGGAAAAGAGAGCAAAAATCATAAAAACCGTTATAACTCGAAAACGGGACGAAAACGAGAAAATGACCTCTTAAGTTTTTCGACTTAAAATGACCTCAGGAATCTATGGTTTTCGTTTGGGGCGGTGACTGTGGGACACCCTGTATACATAAGTAGATATGTACACATTTAAACTCAACCTACCTCCCTTAAAAATATCTCAAGCGAAATAAACAATTCTAAAAAAAAGTAACACTTCTATGTTAAATGATAGGTAACTATATTCAAAAATACAGCGGTTGAATCGCGTAATGTGATAGTTGACTATCAATTCGTTGATTGTCGTTTTTGACTATAGCTGTCTCTATCATATCAATTAAGAATTATAGAGAGAGCGATGGTCAAAACGACAATCAACAAATTGATAATCAACTATAACCTTACGCGATTCCACCCCAGATTATGAGCTTCTACTTCTACTTCTTAAGGAATAACCAGAGCAAAGAAAGATTTAAAAAAGCATTTCAGTTTATTTTGGTCTAGTAGACGCTTTGCAGATAATTTCTGAAACAGTTCTGTGAGAACTTTTTCTATTTATCAAAACATTTACCTACATAGAAAGCGAATTTACATGCGACATTTGTGAAACATTTCTGAAACGTTTTTTTAAATAACAATTTCTTAAAATGATTCTTTGCTATGGACACACCTTAAAGCATCTGATGGTAGGTGTTGCTTCTGGGTATGAATCTTTTGTTTATTCTCTCATGTAATATAATTAAAATTTGGAAAATATAACGAGATTATTCTTACATCAATATTTCAACTCAATTCGTAAACACACTTTCTGGAGATCAAGGTATATCTCAACTAAAGGTAGGTTTTTTTTTTCTCGACAGGTAAACCAACATACTGGCCAACTCACAGAGCGAAAATGCCAGACCTTATAGACTTCTTTATCGCAAAAGGACTAGATAAAATGTACACGAAAATCGAGGAAAACTTTGACCTTTCCACTGATCATTCACCAGTCATGTTGACACTGTTGACAGTAAGTGGAAAGCTAGTCAAAAAGGAAAGAGCTCCATTTTTATGTAAAAACAGAACTAACTGAAATAAATTCAGAGAACATTGTGAAGACAATATTGCGCTTAATATATTATCTCTGAAAACGCTTTTAGAGCTAGAAGATGAAGTTGATATATTTATTAAAGTCATACAAGACGCTGCATGGAAAAACACTCTACACAACTTTAGAGATCCAATTAGAAGCACAGATACAATTCCACCGGAAATAAAATGTTAAAAAGCCGCAAAAACATTCAGCACCAATCAGACAAAATAATGGTGGATAGGCTAAATCCCATAGAGAAAAAGCCGATTTATTGGCTGAACATCTATAGGAAACTTTTAAACCTTTTGACAGTCAGGCGTTGATAACTGAACATGTTGATATCCAATGGCCATCTGAAAACTTTCTTATTCGGAATATCAAATCAATGCTGGTGTTCCCCAGGGAAGTGTTCTCGGTCCGATTCTGTTCGTACTATACACTAGCGATATTCCTCAAGAAGAAGATACCATAATAGTTACTTTTGCAGATGATACGGCTATACTCGCAATATCCCATTCAGTTGAATCTGCAACCGAGAAGCTCCAACGAGCTCTAGATAAAATTTCGGTATGCACTAAGAAATGGCGAATTGTTCTTAATGAGTCCAAATCAACACATGTTAATTTTGCTTACAAAAAAATTACCAATCTGCACACTTACATTAATTCGGTGCAAATACCATATGCTAATGAAGCAAAGTACCTAGGAATGATACTAGACGCTAAGCTTAAATGGAAAACTCACGTTAAAAAGGAACGAGATCAACTTGAAAATAAATTACGTGAAATGAATTGGCTTATTGGAAGATACTCCAAATTCAGCATCTACAATAATTTGCTTATCTATAAGCAAGTGATAAAACTTGCTTATATGGACGTACGGTATACAACTTTGGGGTTGTACTAAACCATGCAATAGACAAATGAGAGCAAAGTTCTCAGAGAAATCGTTTATGCTCCGTGGTATATTAGAAACAGTGATTTACACAGAGACTTACGATTACCAACTGTTGTAGATGAAATGGGAGTTTTCGCTGGGAAGCTACGAACTCACTTAAATTACCATAGTAATAGAATTATTCGACAAACAATTGATGAGACAAACCTTGTGCGCCGACTTCAAAGAAGGAGACCGTTTGACCTAGCGCCATAAGGAATATCCGCTTTCAAATGCGGTATCTACAGCTCCTCTCAGTGGGGAGCTACCTGCCAAACGTGATTATAATTATTATGAAATTATAACTACTTGATAAGGTAACTTAGTTGTAGTAGCTGCGCAACTCTGCAGTTAAAAAATTAAGTTGACGGCAAAAATATTCTCCAAAATGAGTTTGCAAGACTGACGTTGATCAAACAGATTTTGAACAAGGGGGACGATTATATATTTCACTATAGCAATATCTGCAGCAAAAAATGACGATCATCTCACTATAAAACGTTGAAGTTTTCAAAATCGGCCTTTTTGGACCTGCTATATTACCACTGTACACAGTGATAAGTTCGTGCGGTCTAGCCGTGCTATTTATTTGCTGATACTGAAAATAACTGCATGCATGCATAGGTACTTCTATATAGATGTATCTTCGCAAATAAACAATCAATTTTCGAAAGAAGCCTACTTAAATCGAAAGTACTGTAAAATAAAATGCACGACTGGATCGCACGAACTTGCTCTTATGTAAAAGTACTTTGGAATTTAAGATACATTTTATAAATATAAAACATGAATTTAAAATGAAATTGCCGTCTGATTTCTAGAAAAGTATGAATTTATGCAAACAAAGTTTAAAAAATCGTTTTATTATTAAATAAAAAAATTTTTTTTATAAGAAATTTCTTTAAAATTTTTCAAGAAAAAAATGTGGGGTGCGAATTTTAAGTATTTAATAATATTGATTTTAGGAAATAGTTTCAAAAAATAATCCTTTATAGGTTTTGAAGATATTGATTTTTCAAAAAAACCCAACAAATAATTTTTCGAATATTTTTATATACAATATTATTTTAAACTTAGGGGGACTCCTGCTGAAAATTTTTGGTTAAAATCGTTAGAGCCGTTAATGAGAAAGTCGAAAATCAAAAAAACGGTTCTATGACAGGTACCGTTAATAACATTTTGCCCCAAATTTTTTTTTACCAAAACGTAGTCCATGTCCGTAATATCACACCTAATTTTTTTTATCAAAATCGTTAGAGCCGTTTTCGAGATAAATAAGATTTTGCATTACGGGTGTATGGAGGGTACCGTTAGTTTTAGAGCTAAAAAAAAAATTTCAATTTCCCCTCTAGGGAATCACCGAAGATCCATAACTACCGAGTTTGGAGAAAATAGGTCCAGTGGCTTAGGCTCTAGATCGAGGTACAGACATACAGACAGACAGACGGAATTGCCGGACCCACTTTTTTCGTCTTCGCTATCATCGTAATGTCAACTTTGATCAAAATCTCGAGTTCGATTTTTTTTCCAAATGCAAAACTTGCCCTATAGTACCTATATCGCAAGTAAAAAAAGCATCTTAGCTTGGTTTTAAGGGTAAAATATGGAATGCCAGAAAAATGTCTGTTTGTTACCTTCCCACGACGAGGCCACTCCTTCAAGGTAGCACGCGTATAATATTGATTTTTTTTTTAAATATTAATGTGAGGAAACTTCGTTCAATCATAAAAAAAAGTTTTGTTTTTCAGTTTTCAACACACTTTTTTTAAGTAAACCTATATCAACAGTTTTTTAACTTAAAAGTACTGTGGGTTCAGAAACTTCCCTTTAATCCCTTCCCTTACAAAATCAATCAAAAATCAAAAATTCCCAATAATGTCCCAAAAATAGCACGGCTACACAAAGAGAAAGGTCAAAGTAAACGAAAAAAGTGCACATTAAGGAACTTTAAAAATTAATTAAAAATAGTTACAAATATTTCGTCACTTTAAAATTGTGATAGGTATATTTGTTTTTAAAAAGTGCTAATCCGCGTTTGAAAATTCGTGATACTTCAAAGGAAAGTTGAGCCCCCAAAACTACTAATTTCTGCAAACTTTAGTACAAAGTTTTTCGAAAATCAAACAAAATAATTATCTGTGGAGTTTTGGATTGCACACAAACCTAATTCATCTTAATTTTTTTCCTCGTATATCTCACGGCACTGGCTTATTTGAAAAATTAAAAAAAAAACACAAATCTGCACCGATGTGCTCAAAGTAAACACGATAAATGACAGCTCTGATTTACACGCACATCCCTTACACAAATAACAGTACATATTTCCTGCAAACAAAAAAAAAAAAAACATACAAGACTCCCCCCTGACATCTTTGTTCCTTTGTAACAACCTCCATTTCCTTTCGTTAAGAATAAAACGGTAGAACTCTCAAACAATGATTTCCAAAATCACACATTTTTTGAATAGAAACAATAAAAATCAATGCATCAACCAACAACAATAACAAACTTACCCTATTGCATTCCAAAGCAGCAGCACTATGTTCCTCCCGCTGTCTAAAGCAGTGGCTGCACTTGCTCTTGTTAAAGATGTTTGGTGAAAATTTTCGACAATCCGTTGTCCGGGTTCCCATTTTTGAAGATTTTCCAAACGATTTTTTTTTTAAGAAAAATAATGTTTCAAAACTAATTAATGGATTTAATGAATTTATTATTATTTTTAAACTCCGTCCAGATGGTTGGTTTGAGATTGAAGGAAAAATATACAAAAACTCTGTCGATCTGTGTATGAATTTTTGAACAACAAAAACAAAGCCTAATCCGATATTTTTTCAAACACAAAAAACAAGTTTATGTGGCACATTTTTGGGCTTTTAAAAATTTGGGGCAATTTTTTTTTTTTTTTTTTTTTTTTGAGAAAAAAGCTCTGTCAGTGGAATTCCAGTTGTTTTGCTTTTTTATTTATGTTGGAATTATGCAAATTAATTTGTAGCTGGCCATATTCCCCGATGCCGATACCCGCAGGCACAACACTCACTCACTTAACTATCAACTCAAAAAACAACGACACTTGTCGGTATTTTTTTTTTAAATTTATTTTTTCTTCGTTTGGTATTTTCGTATATTTCACTCCAGCTCGAGTGGAGCGGCGGTGAAGGGCACGTTACTTCACCACAGGGCCAGGCAGTAAGCACTCCACGTTACGTTCCACGACGACGAACAGAATTTTCATAAAAACCGAAGCAGGGAGGTGAAGGACGGTGACAATGAGGTGGTATGGCTGCGGCTGGCTGTTTACAGATTAGACCCCGCCAGCAACAAATCAAGAATCGCGAACTCAAAAAAAAAAAAACAACCGCCAGACAGACAGACCAGAAAAAAACTAAACCAAAAAAGAACGCGTTGATAGACGAGAGGAGGGTGAATGGACGTTTAACTCGGTCTTTATTTTCGCCTTACCGGGACAGATAAACCGAATTTAAGTTCACAAATCCACCACCAAGGCTCAAAAAAGCTTAAAAAATAAACTCCCGTTCAAACTTTTGTTGTTTCTGTTTTTCTGGTATCTTTAATTTTGTATCCTGTTGTTTTGTTTTTGCGAATTGTCAATCGGGATCTTCAGTTTTCTGTTCGGTAAATCGTATTCAGCAAATAACTGTTGTTGTTAGGGTACGAGTATATGCAAATATATTGTTACGATCACGAGTGTTGATTAGTCATACATTTTGTACGAAAAATAATGTGAAATGAAGGTAAAAAAATTAATAATAATGATGATTGAATGATTATTATAAATTTTGTTGTATTTTATCTCATATATAGTTCGGCACACACACGCGTCACGTGATAACAAATTTAACTTGAAACGCACAAGCACACTAGTCAACTCGAGTGTATCCACGGTACTGAACCGCGGCCGAACGGTAATTCAGCGATGATGTCGATTCGACTCAATTTGTTGAACATTTTGTTTTGTTTGTTGTTTTTGGTGTTGGTTGTTTTGATTTTTTCGAGTGGAATTGTAGTTGTGCGAGAGAACGAACGTGTTTGATGTGGTTGGAGTTGATTGGGAGGAAATATAATTGGCTCTCTCAAACCTGAGTCAAACTGGGATGCGACTAGGAGAAGATTGATAGCACATTTGGGTTTTTTGTTTTCAAATTGTTATCTACGACACATGAAAGTAAATATAATAAGGAGTTAATCTTCCACGACAAATGATTCTTTGATGTGTATAGTTTGGCGAAAAATTACAATAGGTTGGAATAGAGAAGAAAGTACAACCGGGAAAATAAATACAATTTTCTAAAACTTGGAAAATTGACTCCCAGGTCGCACTTTCGAGGTGACAATGAAGAACCAGCCTCCGGTGTTTAGAGATTAATGCCACTCAAATGGTGCTTAGTCTGGATGATTGGAAGCCGGGCGGATGGAAAACTGCCGTGTCTCCTCAGACGCAGAGGCGCTTAACGGAAAGCCCATTAGTAAGCAAGAGGTACTACGCATGTATTAAAGCCTATGTTTTGAATTTTTAAATATTCACATTCTTCCAATGGTAAAAACAACATAAAAAATATGACTTACGCAAATCAGTGTGTACATTGACATCTTAAATTGCTGAAGCGATTTCCTTCAAACCTGGGACTTCAGATTTTTAGGTCGTTCCTTGTCTAGAAAAAAAAGTAATTTTGTTTCAACTTTTCAGTGTTTTACAACAATTAGGAAAAAAAAAAAGATTTTATTCTGCAAAACAAGTGTATCGATTTTGATTAAATTTTTTCTAAAGACGATTATAGCTATGGTTTACCTTTTTGTCAACAAAAATTTCCAAAAATCTTTAACTAACGGTACCCCTCATATTTTTATTTACTTTTTTCAATGTATATTTTAAATTAAGTTTTATGATCTTTTTTTGTAATAAAGTGTTAATTTATCTTAACGGTAAATCTATAAAAATCTGTAAATATATATAAATTTGTTTTTTTAAGGTTAAAAATAATTATTTCATTTAATTTATCTTAAAATATGGTATGTACAATAATATAACATCTTTTATAGTAATAAGGTGATATTTTTTTATATTATACGCGAACTCAAGGGGTTATGAATACCCTTACAATGTTAAACACAGTGCGAGCAATTAGGAAAATGGGATAGGATTAGAAATGATTAGAAATGAACATTAAATAAAAATATATATATATTTACAATATAATACTCATACTTTAAACTATTTTTTGTGATCAGAAGGAAAAATAAGGGGAAATGAGAAGGAATATGGTTGAATTGAGAGAGAATTTAATTATTAATTTAAATGGAGGCAGACCGTTGATGAGCATGTAAACGAAAATTGGACCAGAAACGATCCCTGTGGGACTCCTTGTTCAATAGGTCTAAGAATAGAGCATTTTCCACCAGCAACGACTCTTTGAAATCTATCAGACAGATGGTTTTTACCAGCAACCATGCTCTGTGGCTAAATCCGGCGAAATTTACCAGTTTTCACTAAAGAGAAAGCAGAGGAGATTAATGCGACCTTTATCATAGCAAACTCTAATGTTATCGAGAAGATTGACCATAGCTGTGGGGCAGCTATGATTTGTTCTGAGGCCCGATTGTTTCTCATATAATAGATTATTATTAGTGACGTGATCTAGAATTTGTTCTCCATTATCTTCTCAAAGACTTTGGAGAGACAAGGAAAAATGTTTATCAGTCGTGTTTCTTGATAATGGAAAGAACTGGCAATTTTCCAAAAAAGAGGAAAAGTGGATGTATGGCGATGCACCAATTGACAATGTTAGTGAGATGAGTCAAACTTAACAGCCATCACACATTTCATAACTTCAATCTCACTGACAACCTCAAAATCCTCAAGCCTAGGCACAGACACCGATGAGTTGAATGCTGTATTTAATTCAAAATCATCAACAGGACTAGAATTACTATAGACTAAGAGCCCACACCAATTTTTGAGTGTGATTGATAACAAAAAATAATTAGCATAATTAGATTGGCCTTTTATAGTTATTTACAAATGTGAAAGTCTTGCATACTCTAGTGGGAGCAATAGTGCATAATAGTGCATCAAGTATGCAGTTCTTTCCAAGTCTAAATAATTGTGATAACAACTTTGCCAAAATGTAGTTAATTGAGTTAAGCCCCCTGATTGAAAATATCGAGGTCCAAGACGTTTTACAGACAGCCTTCTGCCTGCCAGACGCGATAAGAATAGACTACTTCTTGCACTAAGAAGGCCACCTTCAAAACGTCTTGGACCTCGATATTTGCAATCAGGGCACTAAGCTCTACATTTTGGAGTTATGCCAAATTTTGTACCCCAATTTTTTAGACTTTGGAAAGAACTGCATACTTGATACACTATAGTGTACTGTTGTATCTACTAAGGTATGCAAGGCGTTCACATTTATAATTGGACAGGCTGTAGATAGTGGGAAACTAGAGTCCAGAAACTTACGCTCACAACCATTTACGTATGCTTGTTGTTGGTAACCACGTCATCTACACTTTTCCGGATCGGACCTCATAAGATAAGATGTACTTCATTAAACATTAAAAAAAAAAAAATATTTAAATGTTTTATTTTTTTACTTGCGACTTATAGGTACTATAAGGCAAGTTATGCATTCGGAAAAAAATCGAACTCGAGATTTTGATCAAAGTTGACATTACTATGATGGTTAGGTTAGGTTAGGTTAAAGTGGCTGCTGACCAGAAAAAGGTCAACACACTTAGACTATGATAGCGAAGACTAAAAAAGTAGATCTCACAATTCTGTCTGTTCGACTGCAGCCTAAACGGCTAGGCCGATTTCCTTTAAACTTGGTTGATAGTATTTTTAATTTTTTGCCCCACACGTTTTTTTTTTTCTTTTTTTTTAACCGAAAATAATGGTACCTGCCATACGATTTTTTTCGAAATTTTATAAATAATTTTTTTTTCCAAGACTGTCCCACAGATTAAAAAAAATTAAAAAATTTCATTTAGTTAAAGCTGATTGAAAAAAAATTAAAAAAAAAATGGTTATTTTTGGTACCTGCCTCGGAACCATTTTTTTTGGTTTTTGATTTTCTCAAAACGGTACAGCCGATTTTGATAATTTTCTTATGCTAAGGCTCCCAGCAGTTTGAACATTATTTTGTTTTCAAATTTTTCGAAAAATTTTTTTTACTCAATATTTCAAAAAACCCATGCTCGATTTTTTTAACACTTGACAAGAAAAAAAATTATTTTACCTTAAAATAACGGTACCATCCATACAAATGTTAAAAAATGGTTTTCGAAAATCGTACTTTTCTCGAAAACGGTTCCGAGAATTTTGCTAAAATTTTTTTCTTTTGAATAATTTTTACTATCTATAATCTAATAAAATTTTAAATCAAGATATTACTGACTGTACCTACCATAGAACCATTTTTTCAAATTTATAATATCTCATTATCGACATAACGGATTTTAATGTAATTTTTTATAGAGAAGCTTTTAAAAAGTTTAAAAAACATGGCATTTCAAAACTTAAAAAAAAAATTATTTTTGAATTTTTGAAAAAAAAAACCAGTGCTTTCGAAGAAAAAGAAAAATGGTTTCTTGCAAAAAAAGGAAAGAGATAAAATAAATTTCAACAAATCACTATGAAAAAGAAAAAACGCAAATAAATCGCCAACGATGTGGCTTCTAAAATCAGAACGCTCTGAATATGCGGTTTTTGCGATGTTAACAATACTAACAAGCACGTATTGCGCTCGACACTTCCCGTGTTATCCAGAGATATCAGCTCTGACTTTTCTGTAGACCCTTTCATTTTCAAATTGAAAGGTCTTAATTTTGTTATTCTCCCACAGTATTCAAATCTGTAGATATCAATTTAGTTTAAGAAATAATAACTTGCTCAACAGTTTTCCAAAATGCATGCAAGATCACACATTTCCCTGAAGATAACAACCCTAACCTAAGAAATAGAAAAATTCAATAAATCACTACAACGTAATAGCTGCTTACCTTATCACTGATACCTTCTGCTACTCAATTATTGATCGATGATGTTTTTCAAAAATGAACTATTTACCTTGGGATAGTCCTGCTTTTGAACAAACCTTCTTATCTGGAAAAATTCACACAGCTACGCTCTTTAGTGGGAGTGGATCTTATCATCCGAAGAACTCTTGTTTGGTTGTTCCGCACTTTTGTCAAGGCAAAACATTCTAATCTAAAATCAATCGATATTATTTACAACTTCGATGCGACGACGACGACGTTTACCCATGTTTACAAGTTGATTATAAAAATGATGTTTGTTTTGAGATTAATTGCGTTTTATTTACGTTGAACAATTAAAACATAGTTCTTAATGATGTTGATTTGTTCTTGATATTTTTTTAAAGGTTAATTGGATAAAGTCGTTACGATTTAAAAATTATCAAGTGAGCTGCGTAATTATTGTTGGTTATTTGGTTTGCGTTATATTTTTTTTAAATATAATTTCTTAACGAAAAGGAAAGAAGAATATTCGTGTTGTAGAATAATAATTGTTGAAGTATGCCCAAGTTTCTTGAAGTTGGTGTGGGCAGAAGAAAATGATATTTTGCAAAACATTTTTCAAAACTCATCGTGTAATACCTGATGTGTTGGTATTCGTTCTAGCGTGGGCCTAACTTTGAAATATTTCATTTTTCATACTATCTATTTTTATTGGGAAAATTATCAATAAATTCTGACAAAGATACCAACGAAGAATAAATATTGCCCGGAATAAGAAGGTATTTAAATAGCAAACCTCTCTTTGGACCAAGTTAAGTTTTTCTTTAGAAGACACTAATCATGCCGGGCCTAAGTCATATATGCTCTGCAAGAGTATAAACCCTGTCAAAAATGGATGAGAATGCTGTGATCTTTAGTCCGTCTGCATTAACGAAAGTGGTGGAGAAGAACAGCAACAAAATGTTTGTACCTTACATCAACACCGATCAAGCCAACGATTGAAATAGATAGGTCACTTAAAGCAAATCAGAAAATTCCTTGATATTTGACTCCCCACTTCAAGTAATGGCGCAAAAAAGGAAATTGCCTGAGCCAACATGGCAAACGTTTTTTTTTAATCTTGCGCGCCCTAAAAAATATAGTTTATACTACAATTATGCCTTTTCTTAAAATTGTTCAACACAGAGCGATGTATTGGTAAAGTTGCAGTGGATTTAAAATGAAGAAGCTTATTGGTTAAGGGTTAATTCATTTGGGAATTTAGCGCTATCTATAATATAAACACGTATTTTCGATGCTATCGATTTTTTTTAAATTTTAACATTAGAAAAAAATAACAGCTTGAGACCTACAACACTTTAAGTATCTTCTTATAGTTTGAGAACCTTTGTAGAACTTAAGAACCCACCACAGTTTGAGAACTTCCCAACATTTTGAGGACCACCCACAGTTGATAATCTTCTACAATTTGATTCTGAAATCTTTTAAGAATGCAAAATAAGTATCATTTCATATCAAAAAGTACCTCTTCATTTATGCTGCTTATAATGGAGTTGTAGTAATAAATTTATCAAAGATGCATAAGACTATGGTTTTACAAGTTCTCTTTACCAAATTTCCTCTTAATGGTCCAATATTTTTAAAAATGTAAAATAAAATAAAATCAAATCAACATATTCCCGCTAACCTGCTAAGCTACTGTGCAACGATTCTTAGATCTGCAATAGCCATCTCGTAATTATTTACTTACTAACCTAAGGTGACACTTCACTTAGGATCAGGACCTCAACCAACAAGCTTCTCCAGCCAGCTCGGTTCCTAAATAGATGTTTCCAGTTAGTTAAGGTCCTCTGAACAGATCTTCTGCCTGCATTTAAGGAATAAATCAAAACCTGGAACTCATAAATCTTCTTTGCACTGTTAACTTAACGAATGACCACACTCTCGAAACCGCCGAAAACACTGCTAAATGTTTGGGATTTCTAAATCGGTGCAAGAAATTTTTCACCCCTTCTGATCTAGCTACAATTTATAAGGCGTTTTACGTTCAAAACTCGAGTATAAATCACTTCTTTTGGTAGGTGCAGCAAAAAACTTCTCTTCAGTTATTGGATAGAATCCAGAATTGAGGGTTAAAACTGATGGGAAACAGAACTATTATGAAATCATTCCCATTTCTTG
Source organism: Chrysotoxum bicinctum (assembly GCA_911387755.1). NCBI lineage: Eukaryota > Metazoa > Arthropoda > Insecta > Diptera > Syrphidae > Chrysotoxum > Chrysotoxum bicinctum. The sequence continues at coordinate 96,910,161 of OU426990.1, read as the reverse complement.
AACACCTTCGAAATGTTCCCTATTTTTCCTAGTTTTATCGCTTTTTTCACAAGTAATGTTCGCTCGTTGCATTCCTTCCCTCAATCAGTCCATCCGTGGATAGCCGTTTCGCTAGGAATGCTCAGTTCACCCTCGAGTCTAATTTTGAACGTACCGTCAGAGATTCATATTTAGTCGCACAACACGAATACGGCATAATTTACTTGGCACAGTTTTCCCTTGCCATTTCAATTTGCGACATCTGTATCACCCTTGAGCGCGTGCGAATTAAAAAAAAAATATATGTGGACAGATTAGAATATATAATAAAAGACAATTTGTATTCGAGTGTTGGTGTCACAGAAGATACGAAAAAAAACCTCACAACATAAACGTCTGAAAAGTCAAGCGAGAGAAATTTAGAATTCAGAATTATTCCTAGATCGGAAAACAAAGACAAAGAAATTTACAGGAGACATATCATACATGTAGCTAAACACATACATAATTGAATAATTGAGGGCCCAAATGTGTGCCCTGATCAACACCGGAATCACAAATAGACGTTTTTTGAAACAGGATCAAGACCAATAAAAAGACGGTGTCATATGATGTACCGTAATTAACACAATTTGTATACAAGATTAATCAAGATAAAACTATATAAAAAAGTTAATTTAATTAAAATAACTAGCCGACCCAGCTCTCGAAATTCGAGTGCCAATTTATTTATTTATTATTTATATTATTGGCAGTGTTTTCAAACAAATTTATTAAATTAAATTTTATTTTATGTAATATGCAAAGTGTTCGACAGTGCAAAAACAAAAATGACCCACAGTGTGTAAATGCGTGTCTCAAGTATATTCTGCACATCTCCGTAACTGTGGCTTTCCAACCATATAAAATTTATAGAAATCGGTTAAATACTTTTGGAGAAAAGTGTACCACAAAAAACATGTTTGCCGTTTTATTATATGATGATGATATAAATTTATAAAAGAAAGAACAGTTATATTTTCACAAAATATACATTTTTCGTACTACTATTTTTATTTGTTTATTAAAAAAAAAAGATCACTAAACCATTTTAGAAATATCGACTTTTGAATGAAATACTGCATAGTAAATTTAATTTAAATCCGTTCTGCCGATAGTTCGTACGTAACGTATACTGTAAGGCTACAGTCTTAGTTAAATTTTTTTCGGATTATATGTAGATCGTAAAAATTGTCAAATTTCATGGAGGGTTTTGTAAGAAAAATACGATTTTCGAAAACGATTTTATTATATTTATAACAATTGGATGAGAGAAAAATATTTTCTGTTTTTTTTTTTAGATAGGGTTAGAAACTAGTAGTTGTCAAGTTTAAAAAAAAAAGAGCATGTAGTCTTCGAAATATTCAATTTTTCAATTTCAAATTTCTTTATTCTTATTTACAAAAACTACATGTTAATCCTTAATAGCTTAAATATAAAAATAAGAATAGTTAGTGCCATAATTTATTTAAAAAACAAAAGAATTTAATACAAATTTCAGAAACAAGGTTAGTTTATTATAAAGGAAATTGAATTAACATTTCGATAGCACGATGATCCAAATCAAGAAGCCACACTTTTAATTCTTTTAAAAAGACATTCAGATTTCTTATATTACGAATATTAACCGGTAGTGTATTAAACAGTTTACAAGAAATAATTGGGTAAGAGTTTCTGTAACTAGTGGTGCGAAAAGAGGGAATATTGACCAAATAAGCAGAAGATTTTCTCAGCTTAAATTTTGGTCAAAAGTAATACCAAGATATTTAAAGTCTTCTACACTTTCGATTGTAAAGCAGTTTTGACTACAAACTTGATAATTAGTACATGCATGTGAATGGAATGTCAGGCGATATTTTACAAGTAAGACTAAAGAACATAAGTTTAGTTTTATTGCTAACTATAAGTTCATGTTTCGCAAACCAACATCTAAGCAGATGAACATCATGATTTATTTCACATATTTGATTTAAAGGACTAGATGAAATATAGGCAATTCTAAGATCATCTGCAAAGGCTTTGATTCTCCCAATTATTGGAAGTGAGAAAAGAGAATTTATGTAAATTAGAAATAAAACTGGTCCAAGTACAGAACCTTGTGGGACTCCTAAGTGACTAATTTTAGGGTAACTGAAGCTGTTTTGAACTTTTACGAACTGTATTCTATTTTTAAGATAAGACTTAAACCATTTTAAAGTGCTACCACGAAAACCAGCTTTATCAAGCTTGTCCAGCAATATTTTATGGTTTACCATATCAAATGCTTTAGTTATGTCCACGAAAAGTCCAATACCGTGATATTTACGATCTAAACAACTTTGCAGAATACAAAAAAATCTATTTAGCTTTATCACGAATTGCATCTTAATCGGAGACTTTTACGACTTCAACAGGGACAAGATTCCGATTACGATGGAATTTGGACTAATTGAGTTTTGAAAAACAATTTTTTTTTTTCAAAATTCCAAAAAAATATAATTAAAAGTTTAAATTTTCAGAGCAATCGAAAACCAAAAAAGAAGAATCTATGGGAGGTACCAACCATTTTTCTGTATTTTTTAAACTACAAACTAGCTTCTAATAAAAGAAATGTTCTGAATTAAAAATAAATGTGTCGTACAGTCTTGAATAAAAAAATTTATGGAGGTATATACTGTTAAAAGAGACTTTTAGTAAATCTTTTTTCTACTATGTGTTCATTTAAATTCTTAAACAAACTACATTTTGTAACAAAAAAGACAAAATAGTAGGAACCGTTTTCGAGAAAATATAAGGGTTTTAAATTATTTTAAAGATTTTTGTAATCGTTGTATATTCTGTAAATATACTAAAACTTAACGGACTTACGGCGATGATTTATTTGAATCAAAATTATATTTCGACGGGGTTTCACTTGTCGTGGTCACGGTTTTGACGGGCAATAGATATCAAGTCCATTAAATTTTCTTATATTTAAAATGTCTCTGCATTACAATAAAAAAAAGTCTTACATCTACAATCCCTGTATAGTTCTAAAAAAAGGCTAAGTACCGATTTTAATACTGCACAACGACAGATAGGCCAACAGAATTGCGGGACCTGCAAAAAAAATCATCATCCCCCGTAAACGATAATTATTAATAAAATTCATATTTTTTTTAAATCAGAGTGTGTTCTCCGAGGAAGTTCGTGAAACCTTCACTATAACTTATTTTACTGATTCCAGAGTCTGGTGTCTGGGTTAATTGTATGACCTTGGTTAATCAATTTTCCGCCTGCGCTGAACGCATTTACCCAACTCAAGCAACAATGACGACCACTCACGGTAGTTTATCACTAATTTTGACATAATCAAAACGATGGGGAATATGGTTGCTACATTTTTTTCTCGAAATTGACTTGATTAAAATTTATTTAAAAAAAAAAACCCACTGACAATAGGCCAAGGGCGATCGGAGTAAGTTTTTGAATTAACCGTGAACAATTTTGTGGTTCAAATATAAAAAGAAACAAAATCAAGATTGTGAGAGCGCGAAGCCCTATTTGGAGACATACTTTCGCCCAGTTGCACATCTACAATCAGTTTCATGTAACGGTGATTGAGTTTGGGTTTTACAGGCAAGCTTTGTGTTTAGTCAGGGAGAAAGGCACTTTTATTGTCGATCACAATAGGTTTTCAGTAGTTGATATTCTGTGTTACTTATTTTTCATTTTTCAAATCGCTCCGAGGGGAGTGTCATCTGCATATAGCGCAACGAAATTTGTATCAATTGATTTTTTTATGCTGCAATGTATCAATGGGATACGAATGCAATTACAATATTATTGTTGTTGAATTGAGTTGAATTTGAGTCAATGGTGGCAATGAAGTGGAAAGCTACATAAATCTGTCGATTTCTTGAGGCGAAAGTTTCAGATTAGATTTACGATCCAAACAGATATTCTTAACGAAATGGAAAGGAAAATCAACAATCCATTATTTCTTTGTACTTAAATAGGCGTAGAAGAAATGTCTGTAATTTAAAATCTCATAACACCAAAGCCACAGAAAAGCCAGAGTAGGTTGTAGAATTATTTGACGAAAATTTTGATTAAAATGACGACTCTGGCGAATATGTCGAACCTTGGGTCCTCAAATATATGACATCCTCACTTTATCGAGGTAGATTGAGAGGCTTTTTGAAAGGAGCTTAGATTGGACTTTGGTTATAGAACCTATGATGATGATTATGACTCTAAAAAATTTTATTAATAAAACCAAGAATGTAATAATTTAAAAATGTTCAAAAGCAAGGAATTTGCTGTTCAAATTGCTAAAACAGTTCAGAAAATACAATGTGGCGCAAAATTATTCACCCTATCGGAAGATGTTATAATAGTGTGGCGCCATCTGGGCAAACATTCCTGTGCTTAGCTACTCGAACAGGCTGAAACCAGAAAAGAACATGCAGGACGTGGCCGCCACCGGACTGGTCGTTCGACCGAGAATATCGCGTGACTACCGATTTCGCTGACAACGAAGAAACATCAATGAGACGTTGAACAAGCTACTCTACAGGGCCATGATAAGCGACTTTTTGCGGTCGGAATTGGATGAGAGGGGCTTGGTGAACATTTGGTTATAACAAGACGGTGCAACAGCACACACAGCACGAGCAGTCACAATGGATATTGTGAAGGAAGCGTTTGCCGGACTTCTTTCTTTGGGGCTACTTGAAGTCGGGGGGCTTATGTCAACAAGCCTCAAACTATCGCAGCCCTCAAGGAGAATATTCGACAGGAATGCGAATAGTTATTACTGGATCGAATTTATCATCAAATAAAGGTGAAATGATCCTAAGAAGATCAAACAACATGAAGAACATGAAAAACAGGAATTGTTGAGAGTTGAAAGTCACTTGACTTAGACTCTCCAAGAGCCGTAATAGCTTCCTATTCATTTTTTTTTTTCGAAATGCACCCAGTTCTCCAACAGTTTGCCGATTGGTCCATAATTTTCAGCAACAATGGGTTGTCTGTGATCTTCCGCTTGCTGGAAGATCTCGTGCAGTTCGAAATGGTGTGAACATTGCTCGGTTTAAGCAAGTATTGAAGAAAACTCATATACTTCCACCGGCGATGTTCTTAGCAGTTGGTGTTGGAGTCTAGTTTTCCATTTAAGATTCAATTGGTTCACAAGTTGAAAGCAAATGATCCACAAGTAAGCCACAAGTATGCTCGGCGATTTCAAGAAAAACTTATTTAAATACGAGAAAGAGAGAACGTAGAGTTTCTTCACAAACTCGTAATGAACGATGATGTCCCATTTCACCTCAACAGTAAAGTGAACAAACAAAAACGCAAAATATGGGGCATCGAAAATCCAAAAATAGCTGTTTAACGTCAAATGCATCCACTTAAATGCACATTATGGTGTGGAATAACCCAAGAAGGGATCATTGGAACCTGTTCGCTCGATTTAGCTCCAGATTTTTTTTTAAGCTTAAGGCCAATATCGAAGTAGAATTATGGCGCTGAGACCTGAAATTCTAAAAAAAGTAAAGGAAAATGGAAAGAGCACGTCAGGCCAAAGCAAAAATTGGGAACCACGGTCGGTTCTCCTTCCCGGCTTGCTATCTCCAATTTCACGCTAAGTTGGTAAAGGTTTTCTCTCTTCGGTGTCCGCCACCTGAGTCACTGTTTTCCTCTACTGCGCCATTTTTTTGGAATTGAATTGGAAGACTTTCGGGCTGGAGCATTTTCGTCCATTCGACTTATACCTTTGTTTTGTCAAAGACGTCTGTGTTGTGTCGGATGTCCTTTCTTGATGACAGCATATCTTTGTCTTGCCCACATCGAACGCAAACGCTTCCGTCTTAATGCTTACAACCATTCTCATGCATTACGATCGATCTCTTCTTGTTTTTAATTAAAAAATCTAAAGACAAAATTCGCTTCCTCGAAACTACCCCTCTCCCTCCGGTCACTCCCTCTTATCAATTTTCCTCTTTATACATATGTTTACATACATGAGTTTTATTGAACTATTTACCTACTAAGTTCATCCTATTTTCCAACTATTATTCTCACATTTGTCTAATATTATCTGGATTGCACTTTCAAATGGCGATTTCTTTTCAAATAACAAAAATGCATAAATAATAAAATTTCTAAAACTAAAAAAATATGCCAAACGACTGAAACAAACGGTCTCCCCTAAATCATTACCTATATACCTACCTACTCTGGTAAGGAAGCAGCCACTTTCTTCCTGGTCATCGCTGGAAAATATTTTGTGCATTTTCCGGCTTCGCAATCATTTTTCCTATGAATTTTTCATACAATTTCCTATTTCTAACTGACTCACTGCTGTGCAACTTCAGGGTCGTAGCCAGGATTTTGGTTGGGAGAGCAATTTTAAACTTAAGAAAATAAAAAACATTCCAAAGAAATATCTTGCAATAAATTTCTAATTTAGTTAAATATGAACCGTTTAGTTAATTTTTTAATTAATTTTAAAACAAAACTTGTTTGCTAAAACTCATTGTTTTTAAGATGATTTGGTAAGTTCAAACATATAAATTTTTATTGGTCTAATATTATCTAATATTGAACGTGCAAATACATGCGAGTATTTTTTTTCTTTTAAAATGAGATTAATGATATAGCATTCTTTGAAATGAGAAATTTTGCAATTTTTAAAAATTGTTTTGTAATCAGTATGGCCGGATATTTGTATAGAATGAAAAGTAAATTATACTTTTAAATTAAAGGAACATTTTTATGAAGTTAAGAAAAACTACGTATAAAAAGTAGAATATAAAATCTTCCCAAAATTAATTTCGCAACTTTTAATTAAATTACCATTTTTTTAATAATGAGTTTAATGACAATTCTATACAATTATATACAGTTTCCACAACGCAACAATTTTCTATAATCAATTTCAGCAATACAATTTGACAAATTAAAATAATGTGTCTAATTAAAATTTGTGACTTTCATATTTTCTTTTTTTTTTAAACTTTACTAGACTTGAATTTTGTGGAGTTTTATCCCCTTTGAGTCCCCTTTCAAGCTACGCTTCTGACTGCAGCAGCACCACCATCACCAACCACCCAAACCCCAACATCAAATAGCAAAGCTACTCTCTCAACTATGTTGTACATTATGACCGTTATGGTTGTCGAAATCCCCATATGCCATGCCAACCTACATATGAAGGAGTCTGCCCCATGTGTGCCCGCGCGCTGCATTTTCTGCTGCTACTGCTGCAATAAGTAAAAGTTCCAATTACCATAAACAACCGCACTTGCCATTTAAGGGCAAAGCTGCATTTTACTCACCAACCACCACCAACAGAAGTAAGCCTAGCCAACAACAGGTAAGGAGCTCCAACAGTGAGTAAAAGGAATTTTGCAATTTTCCACAAATCTGGGAGAGCTGATATATGTACCTACCTTACCTAGCCAGGAAAATGTGCTGTTTGTTGCTTGGCGCTGCCTGCTGCTTGCCATGCTGACTGAGACTGCCTACCTTGTCCAGAATGAACATGAGTGTTGTCGCGGACGAGGAAGCGATGATGATGAGGTTGACGACGACGATGGAGCTACTAGTGCTGCAGATGCATTGACTTGATCATCCGTATCACCCCAGGAAGAATTTGTGGTGTTTGCCATTTATGGCTGGGTTCCTTCAAAAATGTTCCCTAAAGGTCAGGTACGTCCTAGAGTCAACGCACCAAGAAACAACCAATACAACCCACATATATGTTTTTTATAAAAACGCTGAGCTAGCTCATTCAAATGTCAACAAAGTCACGAGTTTTGTTGCTGCTGCACTGCTTCATTCGCGAGTTGAGTTCGGGACACAGCACAGTGCCGAAATCAGTGATACTTCTATAGGAATCCTTGCAACGACACTTCGCATCATCGACATAGGCCGACGAACGGCCGGCGACTATAAATGAAAATGAATATCCTCAGATAACTTAACATACCGCTGCTGTCATCGAGTATGCTGAACAGCAGTGTTGCCAATTTTTATTAAAAAAAGTAGTAAATTCAGAAACAAAAGATTTACTTAGAATTAAACAAAGATTCGGCACTTTAGGTATGATTCTACAAAAGAACTATAGTAGTTGAAAAAATTGGATGTCGAGTTTTAAGAAATAAGATCTTATTGACTTATGTATGTATTTTGAAAATTTGAACGCACAATAATATTGAAACTGCTGGAGAGTTTTAACATAAAAAAAATTATCAAAATCGGTCTTACTGTTCTTGGTTCCAAGAGGGGTATACAAAAAACCATTTCTTTGAATTTTTTTTTCAACCATTACCTGTTCTTTTTTAATTTGTTTTTAAAAAATCTGTGGGACAGTTTTTGAGAAAAAAAATATTTATAAAATTTCGAAAAAAAATCGTATGGCAAGTACCGTTATTTTTAGTCTTTAAGAAAAAGAAAAAAAGGTATGTAGGAGAAAATTAAAAACGATATCTACCACTAACGAAAATTGACCTAGCCACTTAGGCTGTAGTCGAACAGACAGAATTGTGAGATCTACTTTTTTCGTCTTCGCAATCATCGAAATGTCAACTTTGATCAAAATCTCGAATTCGTTTTTTTTACAAATACTTAACTTGCCTTATTCTACCTATAAGTCGCAAGTAAAAATAACAAAACGTAATGTAAAGGTGTCTGACATTATTCTTTGGCACATAACTCGGCTGAGCTTAGATAAAAGTTGAAGCTACTGAAAATTGATTAAAAATAGTACTTGATCTAATAAAAACATCAATTGAAATAAAGTGGGATAACTGATACTAGTAAATGTGCACCTATTCGGTGCATCATCCTCATTATCATCATCAAGTCTAATCTCTAGGTGGCAACATGGGTTTCTGCGCGCTTATCTTCTTGAGGTTTGTAATACATCTTCGCAAAATTCGGTTGCTGATCTTTATAGCGCTGCGCTCGCTGCTCTACGGTGTTATTTATGAGACAAACATCGCGGAAAATGTTCATGTTGCATTGCAGTTTCTAACCCGAAACGAGTGTTGTGTTCGATTGTGGCAGGCAGCAAGAGTAACACCAACAACAAAAAGTGGTCACAGTCAACAATCACAGAATTTAGTGGACCCCATAGTGTTGGCAACAATGTTGCAAACAACAATCGCTGAGGATCTTGAAGATCGAAAGGTCAGAATAGGCGAAAGATCTTGAGCTGATCTTTAGATTGCATTTTTTTCTCTAGATTAATTTGTTTCTATGAGACTATGGAGATGGGAGAAAAATCCATAAGAGATCTACTATTGTGGTTTGGTTAAGGATTGACTTGTATTATTTATTTCAATTTTGAAATTTTTTTCAAACGAAAAAAAGCAAAGGAAATAATTATAGTTTTGAATAATAATTCTTAACAACAATTTCTTATGAATATTTGTGATTTAGTATTTTTAATGGAAAGTGCATAGTGTTTGGTCCATTGTGCATAACCCTTGATGCATAGTACACAGTATGCATAGTGCATAGTCCATAGTCCATAGTCCATAGTCCATAGTCCAAAGTCCATAGTTCATAGTCCATAGTCCATAGTCCATAGTCCATAGTCCATAGTCCATAGTCCATAGTCCATAGTCCATAGTCCATAGTCCATAGTCCATAGTCCATAGTCCATAGTCCATAGTCCATAGTCCATAGTCCATAGTCCATAGTCCATAGTCCTTAGTCCTTAGTCCATAGCCCATAGTCCATAGTCCATAGTCCATAGCCCATAGTCCATAGTCCATAGTCCATAGTCCATAGTCCATAGTCCATAGTCCATAGTCCATAGTCCATAGTCCATAGTCCATAAGTCATAGTCCAAAGTCCATAGTCCATAGTCCATAGTCCATAGTCCATAGTCCATAGTCCATAGTCCATAGTCCATAGTCCATAGTCCATAGTCCATAGTCCATAGTCCATAGTCCATAGTCCATAGTCCATAGTCCATAGTCCATAGTCCATAGTCCATAGTCCATAGTCCTTAGTCCTTAGTCCATAGCCCATAGTCCATAGTCCATAGTCCATAGCCCATAGTCCATAGTCCATAGTCCATAGTCCATAGTCCATAGTCCATAGTCCATAGTCCATAGTCCATAGTCCATAAGTCATAGTCCAAAGTCCATAGTCCAAAGTCCATAGTCCATAGTCCATAGTCCATAGTCCATAGTCCATAGCCCATAGTCCATAGTCCATAGTCCATAGTCCATAGTCCATAGTCCATAGCCCATAGTCCATAGTCCATAGTCCACAGTCCATAGTCCATAGTCCATAGTCCATAGTCCATAGGCCATAGTTTAAAGTGCACAGAGCATAGTGTTATGTGGCATTAAGTTTCCTTGCTTAGATAAATATTTAAGGCTTCTAAGAATTGTTTGTTAGGGCTTGTTTTTGTTTATTTGGCAAGTGCTTGTTATAAACCTTAGATCTATTAAAAAAAATACCTTAATCACATTTCTTCTCTCAGGGAATTACCATCGGGACCTTCATTAATCATCAATAAGAAATTATTCTCAATCAGAATCTCGCATTCAAAAAATGTTCAAAAAACACTTAAGAAATGATCAGACTCAAAGGATACTTAAAAATGCCTTGAACTTGAAATTGGAAGACAGAACGATTAATCAAAATCAAAGATCAACTTGTCTTTACGGCCATAGCTATGTCTCCATACAACTTTATTAAATTAGTGTTTTTTCTGTGTTTTTGCAGGCTTAAATTGAGTTTCGTTTTCATTTGACGAAGCGTTTCACTTTTTAAATTAATAGTTCCAGACAAATCTAGTGCAGCGGGAGCAACATAAATTTGTCGATGGCGGTTCTAGAAGCACACCGTGAGTTTCTTTGATTTATGTCTTCTGAAAAATGTAAGGACAAGGAAAAAAACAACATCTTAGCCAAAAGAACTAAGAACACAGCAATAATCAAACCAAGCGAGACACGATAAATTACTAATGTCCTGGCATTTGTCGTTTTCTCAGATTTCGAAGATTGATCTGAGCTTTTAAGCCGCAGCCAGCATGCAGCGAAAACACCACTCCCATCAGAGACTTTTCCATCCTTGAAATTCAAATTAATTCAGCGAGAACCGATATTCTTCCAAATACTATTGTATTAAAATATATTCCTTTTGGGGCGGACAGATAAGGCACACACATATCAGGCTCGTGTCGCGACGACGACCGACGACGACGCCGACAATGATGGCCTCTCCAAGAAGTCCCCAAAAATTCATGAGGCTTCTCGTGTTTTTTTTTTTTTGTATTTTTCTTAAATCGGGAATCCGAAGATTTATTTTGTGGGGATTTAATTCGGTGATTTTCCGGTTATCGGTTGGAGACACAACCACCAACTTCGTGGTGAAATGATTTATGATCATCCGCGCAACACTGCGTGTCTGTCCATTGTTGCGTATATCGACTATTTTTAAGTGCGCATCCATAATAAACGCGCTAAGTCGATTCAAGCCCGAAGCCCGCCTCAGCTTAGGTTGCCCCGAAAATCCTTCCAGATTCTTATTTTGATTTAGCCTTTTTTTTGTGTGGAAGGCAACAGCAACTCATCTTCTTCGGACGATTCGGGACAGTTGATTTATGTGTCCTGCTGTATCTTGGGTTAACATAAAAATTTGTTACGCTACGAATTGCTTTAAAATAACAACATGATGCTCGTTCAGTTTTGAAGGTGCAGCCTTTAGTGTTTTAGGGGTTTTTTCCTCATTTGATGCGTTTTTTTTTGGGGGGAAATTTATCGTTTGGAGTTTTATTTTACTTTTTTATAGCTTTAGTGGCAGGTCCCAATTTTTTTTCGGTTTAAACCAGTGAGCATGATAATAACTTTTTATGGAAGTTTTTGACAGCTCTGGAGGTCCAAACGTGGTGTAATCGTTTTGTTTTTTGCATTCTACAGTGGGGCAAACTTTATTTTTCAAAAGACGAAAATAATCAAAGGTGACAAATTTGTATGTTTTAGTCTTTTTAAATTGTTTTACATGGAATTTTCCGAAATTGATTTCTTACTTGCTCGGTAGGCAAGTATTGATTTCGTGTAAGGTTTATTGGAAAAGTTCAACAAAATGATTTTCGTCATATCGTCCAACGGTCTGTGCACGTATGTATACGCTCACCTTACACCAAGCTAGAACCTAAAAAATGGCTGAGAATCAAACCCTAAGCACTCTGCATGATATTCCAACGCACTAACAATTATTCGCGGGCTAACTACACAACACAATTAAAGCTTCTCAAAAATTAGAATGTCAAAGACATTCTACGAATTGTCGGGCAGGAAAATTTATGTATTTATTTAATTTAAATTCATTTCAATTTAAATAACTAATCGGTTCTACTGTATTTATACATTTAATCTCTGTGATGATGAATATAAAAAATATTCATTTAACGAATCCTTTTTAATGTTCAAGCTGAGTTATTTGCTCCTTGTGTGTGCCGTGCCTACTTTGAAATTTTGTGTCGTTTGTTCATAGTAGCCAAGGTATTTACAAATTACGTGAGTACCTACTTAAACAAGCAACAATAAAAGGGTTATTTAAAGTTATGGAGTATACAGTGGTATCAGTTAAACGTTTATTGTTTATAGTATGCCGTTGATTTATGGTCGACTGGTCAGGTTTTGATGTAATTCAACGAATTTACCAGAAATGTTTTATCATGTTTATTTATTCTTTTTGTGTGTTATTTTTATAATAGCTATAACTCGTATCCCTCCAATCAAAGTTAACTAAGCCTAACACAGATGTAACGATTTGTGGTTATAGAATGCGAAGAAAGGGTTAGTTTAAATGTAATATGTTGAGACTCTAAGCAACATACTTAAAGGTACATACCCTGTTGGAAGGTGATCTGAACAGCAAACTAAAGAAGTTGCAGATTGAATTCACAAAAACACTTCTCCTTATCGAAGCTGTAAAGCGGTGTAGTCCTACACCCATCAAAGAAATGTTACATCCAACTTTACGTTTTTGGAGGATGAAGATGGTGAAAGTCAGCTTCGTCATCAATCCTTATCCCGTCGACTCTTTAATACTCGTATCAAAAACAGATTATAGATAAGGTCAATATATATGAATTTTTTAAGATTGTTCTAAAAAGGAGCCACATGCTCCTACGGGCCTGGTGGGGGGAATGATTGCTCAAGTGGAGGTAAAGGAAAGGAATACCCCCTGAGAAGGCGTATACCTCTCCCTAGCCAGGCTATTGTGTGACGATAGAATACTTTAGAAATACGCTCTGACATTTCAGGCTAAAGCTTCCTGTAACCCATCTATACCCTAAAGCCTAAACGGACTTAATTGACATATAGGATTATCGAAGGCTTCAATACAAGGCGTCACAACCTCTACGGTATCACAACGGATCTACATTGATCTGTGATAGTAACAATCTACTAATCTAACCTTAACCGAACTTTTATAAATGTTGAAAATTTACTTTGCGAATGGTCGACATTTTGATCCATCTAACGATATATTGCACAAACATACGACTATGACCATACCCAAAGCCTGAAAGAGTGGGTCAATAATGATATTGGACTCTTTATTGCGGAATGAGATTCTTCGAGGATGAAGAGATTCATTTCTATACAATTTCTATAGAAATGCCGAGTAATTGAAGTATTTATTTTTGGAATGGCTGGTACATTTTAAATCAACTATAGCAACATTCTGACCACTTGGAAATCAGGCTGAACGGGAAAACTTGGTGCTTTTATTGTTTCTCCATCATGGTCTCGACATTTATATAAGAAATAATATTGCGTACCAATTTCTGCCACGATGTAAATGGCAGAACGATTGAATGTTGAGATCTTCTCGTATACCTGACTTTGCAGGAAAACTACGAACACTTGTTTCTTACCTTCGACCCTCATAAATATCTATTGACAATACGAGGAAGCCATCTGGGACGGAATGTTTCTAAATGATTTTTGCAGAAGCAGGAAGATTTCTGACCTTTTCTGTACATGTCCTGCTCTATCCCAAGGAAAGAGGCAGATACTTGGAGATTTCTACTAAAATAATCGTAGTGATTTGGTATATCTAGGTATAAATCTGGTTTCGGGCTGTATCTCACGGATTGCTTGGATGATATTGGCATTAAGTGCTTAAATCGTTTCCGGATTATTGGCATCGTTCCTTCACGGTTTCGCACAAAAAAAAAGTCCAAAGGGGTTCAATCACAGCTCCAAGGCGGCCAATTGACATCGTCAAGACAGCTGATAACACGATTTGGGAATTTGGTGCGTAAAACATCAATTGTGGCATGGGCTGTTTGGCATCGCGCAGCATCCTGCATGAACCAGAGGTAGTCCAAATCCATGTCTTCAATTTCAGTACGAAAAAAGGTGGTTAACATGGCTCTGTAACACTCATCGTTGACCAAAACGTTGATCTCAACCTAATTTTCGAAGAAAAATTGTCCAATGATGCCACTTCTCTACAATCCGCACCAAACTTTCACTCTGTGCGGAAGCATTGGTTTCTGGACAATAACTTGCGGGTTTTCCAAGCCGCAGGTGCGGCAATTTCGTTTGTTAACGTATTCGCAGAGATAAAAATGTGTCTCCTCAGAAAAGACGATTTTTCGCTCAAAATCGTTGTCCAATTCAAGGTGCTCTAAGACCCAAACTGCGAAGGGATAAAAATGCGGGTGGTCGTGCACCTGCAATTGCCGATTCAATTGGAACTTGTAAGCGAATAGACCGAGGTCTTTGTGCAGAATTCTCCTCAGTCTAGTGAGTAAAACATTGAGATCGATGGCGTGTTGATGTTCGTGAACTGCGTCTCAGACTCTCGGCATCTCGGCTACGGCAGCCACATTCTCGTCTGTGCGCACCGTACGACGACGGGTACCATGAGTGTTCTCTACTAGCATACCAGTCTCATGAATTTTTTACACAAACTGGCGTACAGCAGGCACGGTGGGTGCTTCATTTAGACCAAAACTTCTTTTCGAAAACCACACTGTTTATATTCATTCAAATTGGTTGAAAGTTTATCTTCTCAAGCAATAAATTCGTCCTAATTTCTTTCAATATTGCGTATTGTCTGATTTAAGCCTTGATAAAAGAATAACAATTATACTTATAACTCCGACCTTACTCTCGATCTCTTTTAAAAGAAATGTTCCTAAGCAATTTCAAATAAGTTAAATATCACTAAATATAATTTGATTCGATTAAGGCAAAAAATATTACATCAGAAATCGTTTTCACTCAATTGAAGTTTAATGAACTATATCTCACGTCAATTTCTGAGCTGCAAAAATGTTCCCTCCAGATATCACACACAACCACGATCATATATCATAGGTAGATGATATATAAACACAGTAGAAACTCCAACCCAACAACCACCCAATCTCCCAGCGTTAAAATCTGGTTTCAACTTCCAAAGCAACAACAAAAACATCAACAACTATTACGACGACAACGAAACGAATGAGTCTTTGATTATGTTGCCCCTCGTCATATAATGTTTCATCTCGATCAGTCATTCGTTTGGCTTTGGATTTCGTGAACGAGAATCGAGAATTTGTGTACAATTTTACCATTTGGGACAGGGATTGGGTTAATAAACTATTACGCATATATTCCAGCACAAACGGCGGCGAAGACGGCGCGACGCGACGTATTCTATGAACTGGAACTGGTACCACACGCTAGCTCTACAAGTCAACCTGTCTAATGCAACAGGTGAATATAATGTGGTAAACTTGTTGTTTGTTTTGGTTTTTTGAGTTTTTGTTTATTTTTTTCTGAATAAAAACGTTCCACTATAAGATCAACATGATAGAGAAATACGTTATTAATTACACGGGCCTGTTCCAAGACCGTAGCTAGACAAAAATATAAAGTCGAACGGGGAATAAAATTAGAATTTTTCAATGTACATACGAGTACATACATATAGGGAAATCCTAATCCTATTCGAAAATGAGGCTGGAAACAACGTTTCGGTCAACGTTGGGCTTAACAGAGCCATGTTAGCTGACTTTTTTTTTACTGAAATTGAAGACATGGATTTGGACGATCTCTGGTTCATGCAGGGATGTAAACAACATTTATTGTACACTTATTACAAGTAAGCAAAACTTAATACTAATACATCATATTTAAAATAAATAAAATTTAGTAAAAATACACGAGTGTAAGAAAAAACTACAGGTAAATTATAAAAAAAAAAAACTTTTCCAAATTATAATAATATATTTTAAATTATAATATATAGTACAACTAACAATAAAAAATTTGGGTGGGTGAGAAAGTTATTGGGGTGGGTTGGAGAGGAGAGAATTTCGGAGGACTGATTTAGATATATTAAAATCAAAAATATTTGAGGAGTTGTTGGAATTACGTAGCATACGAGACATAGGATTATAGTAGCTATAATTAGTACGGTGAAAAGGAATGCGGAATAGGGGTACTGACCTAACATTTCGTCGATTGGTATTAATGGGAATCAGACTTATTAGACCCGGACAGTCTATATTACCAGTTAGTATGTCGTGTATAAAAACCACATCTGCGGCTTCACGCCGTTTTTCAAGCGACTGAAGGTCAATTAGCAGTAAGCGATTCGAATATGGAGGAAGTCGATAATTATCATCCCACGGAAGATTGCGCAGGGCAAAACGAACAAACCTACGCTGGACGGCTTCGATCCTTTTAATTTGGGTTATTTGATATGGTGACCAAACCTGAGATGCATATTCTAGGATGGGACGGACAAATGAAATGAAAAGAGATTTGGAAATGTACGGGTCAGAGAACTCTTTTGACCAGCGTTTTATAAAACCAAGCGTCGAATTAGCTTTATTAATAATGTTGTCAATGTGGCTTCGAAAGTTAAGCTCTTTATCACAGATTACTCCTAAATCACGACAGGAAGTGACTACGGGTACAAGTTCACCATTTATATGATATTTTCTGGGAGGAGAAGGGAGCCGTTTACGTGAAAACGTCAAGCTGTGGCATTTGCTGACATTGAGGTCAAGGAGGTTTTTATGGCACCATAGGGAAAATTTGTCAAGATTTTGTTGTAAGGAACAAATATCAGCGGCAGTTGAAATGCGTTTAAATATTTTCATGTCATCGGCATATATTGATAAACCACAATCGAGAACTTGAGCAATATCGTTAATAGCTAAAGTGAATAGCAGTGGGCCAAGATGGCTGCCTTGTGGTACTCCGGAAGGTGCATTAAAAGGAATGGAAAGAGATGATCTAAAACGGACAACATAATTTCTATCAGTCAAATATGAATTCAACCATAAGATAAAAAGTGTAGGAAAGCCCATGGAATTTAATTTTAACATGATGATATTATGTGATATTTTGTCGAAGGCCTTGCTAAAGTCAGTAGCAATCACATCGACTTCGTCCCCATCGACCATTGTGCATAGAGCATTGGAAACAAATTCTACTAGGTTCGTTGTTGTTGATCTACCCGATATAAAACCATGTTGTACTGGGGAAAGAATTGATTTGCAGTGGAAAGAGAGAGTTTCGTATATAATACTTTCAAATATTTTTGGAATGCATGATAGTTTAGCTATAGGGCGATAGTTTGACACATTATTTTTTGGTCCCTTTTTGTGGACAGGAACTATGTAAGAAACTTTCCATGATTGAGGAAAGGTGCTCTGCAGAATGGATAGTGTAAATAGGTCAGTCAATGGTTGAATAAAGGCATTAATGCATTTTTTTAGGATGATTGCCGGAACACCATCTGGTCCTGTGGAGAAGTCATCTTTAAGCTTTTCAATTTTATCTCTTACCATAGCTGGAAGAATATTCGGTGCTGTAAATGTGGTTTGAGGAGAATTCTTTAAGTAGCGGAAATATTGGGTATCTGGTTCAATGTCGCAATCAGTAAAGGACTGTTTGAAAAAGTTTGCAAAGAAATTGGTTATCTCTGTTGGATCAGATGAAGATTTCCCATTATATGTTAGGGAGGACGGGTAGCCATCGGCTTTTCTTTTAATATTAATAAATTCAAAGAAACATTTAGGATTCGATTTAATCGAAGATTGCATACGAGTAATGTAATCTTTGTACAGACGATCGCAAAGGAGTGAAAATTCTGTCGAAGCATCTGAGAAAGCTTGATGGTGGTAAGGAGATTTCGATTTTAAGTATTTCTGCCACAAATTATTTCTTCGGTTACGAAGAGATCGAAGTTTTTTATTATACCAAGGTGGAGAAGAAGAAAAATTTTTACGTGGCATAAAAGGAACAGTGTGCGCGAAACAGCTGAAAATTTCATCGTAAAAAGTCGTTACTGCGTCATCAATTGAAATATGAGTAAAGTTAAATCTGATTTTGCTGAGAAGCATGTTTAATTCTTGGAAGTTAGCTTTACGAAAGTTAAAAAAATATTCGGGAACAGTGGCAGCATAACATTTTTCATAAGAAAAAGAAATAAGGAGAGGAGGGTGAAAATGATCAAGATTAGAAAGAAGGTGATCACTTTCGATCACAATAGTGTTATCTGGGTCGGATGTGAAAATGAGGTCAAGTTGTCTGTTAAGATTATTTTTAACACCACTTACTTGAAAAAGACTTGAGTCTGCAATACAATCTAACACTAACATTTCTTTTTCCGACTTGGCATTGGTTGAATAGAAATAGTTGCCCTCGTCGGTGGGAGACCATTCGATGTGAGGTAGATTGAAATCGCCAATGCAGATGATATCGTCATTAGTGCTAGCAGCATCAAAAAGAAAATCAATTGCGTCAACTACTAGTTTATACGAGCTTAAGGGTTGAGATGGACGAATATAACAACACATGATAAATACATTCCGAGATGACAATTTTAGTTTTACTATAATGAATTCAAAGTCTGTTGACTCAGAGGACTTGACAAATGTGGCATCAAAACAGTTATTGATGGCTAAAAGAACGCCACGACCAGAAGAGTCGTTGTTATCATTATTACTCGTACCATCAGTTCGAAAAGTAACAAAATCTGAGGTGAATAATTCACTATTTAGAAAATCAGGAGTAAGATTTGTTTCAGTTAAAGCAAAAATGTCGTAAGGTAATTTTTGTGAGTTTAAGAAGACAGTAGATGTTTTTGTACGCAGTCCTCTTACATTTTGGTAATATATTGTGAGACAAGTAGGAAGATTATTATTTAGTTGGTTAGAAGAAACATGGTTAGACACGAAAAAAGTTACGATTGACTTGATTGTGCAGAGGATGAGAGAATTTTCTAGAATTTACATATGAACCGTAGGCAGCCAGGTCGTCTGAAACCATTTGCTTAGTGAAGTTTAAGGCTTCATGAAAAGAGTTGTATATGTTTCGTAGAATGACGGGATTAGTAGGAAGACCTTCTTGTTGAATAGAAACCATAACGTTTGTTTTAGTCTTTCCCTCAAAACAGACAGACTCCGGCTGGTCATGAAGGTAAGCCAGGTAAAGCCGAACGTTATCATATATGCGACGGTCTCTAAGTCTTGACATAGTGTATCGGGCTTCAGTTGAATCCGAAGTTTTCATAGTTAGTTTGACAGTGGGAGGAAGAAGTGGATCGAGGAAAAGAGGTACGTTAGTTGTAGCGTTGGAACATGATGGGCTATATATAGGAATTGATTGGTTGTGAGAAGTATTTTGTGCAGTTTGGGTATCTACTTTTTTAGATGCCGGAGTACCTGGGTTAAGAATGTGTGAGAAAGTGAAATTGGGATATTTGACATGAGGATTACTTGATGATTTCTTGTGTATAGGTATATTGTTTATTTTGGGAGGATGTGTATTATTTACTTTGGGAGGAGGTGAATTATGTACTTTAGAAAATAACTTAGAATTAGACTTAAATACATTATTTTTTATTTTAGATGGTTTTTGAGTCCAAGGAGCTATTTTCATTTTACTATTTTTAAGAAACAGAGCTTTTGAGAACATCCAATCATAGGACTGAGAAAATGAAATCTTAAATGTTCCAAATTTGAGGCGATTACAGTTGGCAAGACGAAAACAGTAGTTTTTTTCAAAATAGTGTTGAAGCCAAGTGTCTTTAGCATATGGGGGTGCTCCTCTTACAATAAATGTTACAAGCTGGCTTGCTTTTATTTTCTCAAGGCGGCTATTCCATTCGTCTAGGGTCCAGTTAACACCGAGTCTATTAATGCAACGAGACTTTCGTCGAGGGGCAGGTGATGCGATGCGAGGATCTAGATCGTGCATTTCCATATGTAGTGATTTGTTGTTGATTTCTGGTGAGGTAAAGTAATTTTTGCTTCTAGTATTCGGAGAATCTTGTGATGTAGAGTTACTACTTCTGATAGGGATCGCTGAGGTAGGAAACGTAGAAGAAGATAGAGAAGAGTCTAGTGTGGTTGATGACTTGGCGTTTGTAGTATCTGCGGCGGCGTTAAGTTCAGCTTGTAGAGAGTTGTTGTTGCAAGGGTTACATGGGATAAAAACATTTTTTTTTGATCCTAGCTTCACTTCTTCTGATAGCTCAGTAATCGCTAAGTGAATTGATTTAGTTTCTTTTATTAAGAAATCTGCGAGAATAATAGAGTTGTTATTGATTGCCTCATAAGTAGTGTTAAAATCTTTGTCAATGGATTTGATCGCGGTCGATTGTTCTTGAATGATTTCAACAATAATTGACAGATTATCTTCAATAGAGTTTACTGAGGAAGCTGTAGCATCGATCGAAGACTGAGTATCAGCAATAGATTTTGAGATTTTAATAAGCTGCGAACTTATGTTTGGGATAGAGTTCGAAATATCGAGGCATTCAGACGTTTTCTGCAGAGTCTTTTTCAAAGAAAGCTCGATACTTGAAAGTTTTGTTTTCAAGCCCGTGTGATAAGTATCCAAACATTTGTTAGTAGACTCATTATTTTCGGCTATAAGTTCATTTATTTTGTTAGCATTAACACGAATATTGGCTTTTAATTCCTTGATGGAGTCTGACAATTGAGTTACACATTCGTTGTTACATTTGATTGCCAGCATAATATGCGACAACGTGATAGATTGGCATTCTTCGCAGTAATATTTAAAATTAACAGTATATTCGGCCAGGTGAGCTTTAGCATTTCTACTCAGCCCAGCGCATATTGGATGAAACACTTTTCCGCAAATACCCTTACAAGTTACCCATTCATGGGTTTTTGTGGTAATAGTGCAGTAGCTATTTCCGCAAGTTATAGGTTTATCCATTACTAATTTGATAATTATATTTATGTATATATTTTTTGTTTTTTTTTTTTTTTTGTTTTTTTTTTTATTTTTGTTTTTTAATAAGCTTCGTATTCGTCCTCTTTGATTTCTTTAGCAGTGTGAAAAAACAAATCAGGATAACGCAGTGTTGTTAACAAATGATTGGTTTGTGCAGCAGCTTAATGTAAGGTAAGGTAGTTCTGTTGATAACGTAGGGTTATTTCGATCTCAATTACCAGATGTTGTTGTTGAATTAGACAGCGAGAGAAAAATCGAATGTATATATGTTTATATAGTATATATAGAGCTACAGGCAGAACATCTACTAAAAATTGTACTCACCCGGACAGATGAGACAAGAAAATGCAATGGGCAAGGAACCAACCAAGGTGGTGTTAATGTTTATCTTCAGTTGACACAGCTTATCCAAAGAACGGCTTACAGCAAGATGCAGCGCGCATAGAGTAGGCACAAAAAGAAATTTGGATGTTTTTTTTTTTTTTGTATTATAATATCAATATTATTGCTTCATGTGGGCAGAACATATACAACAAAATTGGACTCACCAGGCAGGCGAAATGAGGGAGTGAGTGCGCAGTACAATGAATGTTCAAGATATATTTCTCTCTAATATAGCAAATATTAGCCGAGTGGAAATAACTCGCAGGTATACAGGTGCTTGAAGCGGGGGAGTGTTTAAGATGTGGGAGTGAGCGAGTACGATGAAGTCTGACGTTTGTAAGACACTCAATAAATAAATGTTACACAAATTAATCAGATTATTATTCCAGAAATATATTAATTTAAATGTAAAAACCACTCGCGAAAAATAAAAAAGAAAAATAGTCAGAGAGATTGTTAATGTTTTATGTATCGAAGATTCAGATTCAAAGCAGGGGAAAGAATAAGATAAATAATTAAAAATATCACGGAGGTAAATAATAAGGCAGGCAGAACGAAGAGAGAACTTCTACCACGTTGATGGCGCGCCATGCCACACAGAAAATGTCGCTATCGATCTTTTGCCCATTAAATTCCCAAATCGTGTTATCAACCGTCTTGGCGATGTCAATTGTCCACCTCGTATCTGCGATTTGACCCCTTTGGACTTTATTTTGTGGGGAAATAGGGCCAATATCATCCAAGCAATATTTTCTCTTACTAATAAAGCCAAAACACATTGAAAAAATTTAATTTTATTCATTTTATCGCCTTTTTAAAAAGAAACTTGTATTTGGCCCATCCTTTACATCAAAACCAAACTGTCATCTGAGACTTTATGGGCCTTACCAAGAATCAAATTAAGAGACGACCTTAATTTTTGAGCGAAATTAAGCATTATTTAATGGACTCTATATAACTAACCATATATGATGCATTTTATTTTTTAGGTTCCGTACAATAAATGGTTTATAATTTAGAGTTCCAATAAATATTAATTTCATAACATGTATGGTTAACTTTATAGAGCTCTTTAAATAATGGTCCATTTCGCTCAAATATTAAAGTCGTCTTTTAATTTGATTGTTGGTACGGCCCTATGTGTTTAGTCTAAGGTTTGCAAATTTTACAATATGGATCAAGGAATTGCTGAACGTATTCAAAATATTGATTCGGTGTAAGGCACGTTTCGCTCATTGTCTACAGCCATTAGGCTCATTATTTACTTGGTTGATACGTTATCAAATAATACTTTCCCAAATGTCAAAGTTAAAATCCGCATGTAAACGCTAAGAACTTTGTGGAGAATAAATATGTCACAGAAAACAGCTGTTCTCTAAATGAAATTTTTTCAAAGATTTAAAAGAATTTGGTTTAAAGTATGATTGTTTGAGAATTATGAACGAGAACGAATAAGAATCATGAATTATGAGCGATTTTTGCTGTGGAAAATCTTGTAAGACTTCCGTCACCAAATATTCTTCTAAATATTATTCAAATATTATTACGAGTACATTTCAAATTGAAATTGAAATTTAGCTCGAGAATAAATGTGCCAGACAATTATTTCGTGCGCTAAATTTTGACAGATAAGTTATATACCTACAGTTCGAAGAGAAAATTTGATTTTTTAGCTAGAGCAGCGTACCTCTCCGCTAAAATGCTTGACATAATTTTAGCTTAGCTAAATTTCGGAGAGAATTTTGTATGGGAGATAAAATTTAGGGCGATCTCCGCACTAGGCTTAACTGTCAAAACACCATTGAATCTACAACAAGTCAATGTGTGTGGCGCTGTCATTGATCTATTATACTTCTACGGGAATGAAGAAGGTAAAACGTCAATTCTTTTCGGTGTACCTAAATATTAATCGAACTTTTTTGACCTTAAATATGAAGGCATGGATATCGAAGACATATTTCACACAACACAACCCGTTTTGAACTTTTTACAAGAAAAATTTCAGGGTGATGTGAATTGTATACCAAGTGATTTGTCATCGATGGACTTCATTTTGTAGTGCAAAGCAATCCACACCCTTGGTGCTTTGAAGAAGAATATCAATAAGGATATTCGCGGGTTATTTGATATGTTTCAAAAACGTCATTGAAGAAGCTGTATGAACGGAAACATGACAAGTCGATTCTTCACATTTTAAGACCCAAAGGCCTTTTGTTTTCACTAGAAGATCTCTAATAAAATGATCGTAGTGATTTGGTTAATATAGCACCAAGTTGTTCTATGAGCAAGGAAGAAGATCATGTGATTTATGGAGATTGGGTTTTTGTTTCTGGTGCTATGAAACCCACAAGTTATTCGCAAGTTATGCCTGATAGGTATGTGTCATAAAAGTCATCGCAAATTACTTATCGACGGTTAACTATAAATACCTCCTATGTCGCATTTTGTAAACTTTAACGGGGACACAAAAAACTGATTATAGTCTCAAAATTAAAACGTATAGTAATAAAATTTTACACATAATTATCAGTTTTGAATATCTATGATGTGAAATAGTTTAAATTTTAAAAATTCAGCAAAGCAGATGGAAATTATTAACGAAACTGCATCAAAAAGTCAATTTCACAAAAATTTATGTTAGGAGATATTCATAGTTAACCGTCGTTATTCAGAATCGAATCCTCCAAGAACTCTCAAATTTTCAAAACAACAAATTGAATGTGTGTTTTTTAGTTAAATTGGCATTTGCTATAATGACACAAAACTATTCTTGAGGTGCTTAAAGCCCTCAGCCGTTTTAATAAATTTATTTAACATGAGCGATGTGAAATGTTTTATGTTTTATATTTGCATTTAATTTAGGGATCCCAGTTGATAACCTTCCTGGCTACGGCATTGGCATTGTCATATTTTAGGAGATGCATAATACAGCTAATCATAGTCTCTGACAGCCTCTTCATATTTATCTAAGCTGCAATTTCTCTGCTTTGTATGTTGTAAGGGGCGGCATAGGAGCCGCAGACTGTCGTTTGATTGATAGTTCAGCTAATGGCGATTAGGATTAGTGTCCAATGGTAACGGTAAATCATGTTTTCGGAGCAAAACTAATGCGTGGGGCTCAAGTGACGTTAATGCTGTTTGGAGTGAGGGAAGAATGTTGACGTTTGGAATTAGGATTTTTAAGTTGATTTGTCGGTGTGGTGCAAGATACTCTTAGAGATAAGTTGTTCTTTGCCTTAATTTTTTTTTTCATGAGGAAGAACATCAGGTTGAATTTATGATAATTTGAATAAAATCTGTTTGCATTGAAAAACTTAATCAAAATTAAGGGGAGATTAATGACCATAGAAGTCCAAAGCAATCTCCTATTTCTATTATTTTTAATTTAGGATCAAAAATAAATTGAAAGGAGTATATTAATTCAACTTGATTAGCCGTATATTACTATCTACCTTAAATTATTGATCAACTTAGACCAGGTTGAATAGTTGGGAATTTTTGTATGGGGAAGGAATGGTGAGAGATTTAGTAACAAACTCGTTTGATATCTGAGTGAAAAGGTTTAAAATCAGAAATTCGTTATCATGCTGTTTTCTTTACCGAAATTTATCGATGATTTTCGCAAAAGCTTAGAGATAAATGTGGTTTGTCAACGAGCTGATTGGCCCTTATCAGTGTAGTTTTATGCCCGGAAAATCTACCCTGGATCAGATGTTCACACTTTGACAGATTTTGGAAAAATCCAGGAGTTCCAAATCGATACACACCACCTTTTTATCTATTTCAAAGTGGCGTATGATAGCGTGGACAGAGAACAACTATATAGAGCCATGTCTCATCTCGGAATCCCTGCCAATCTCGTCCGCTTGTGCAGGATGACGATGAAGAAATCTCACTGCTCCGTCAAGGTCGGTAAGAACACCACCGAACCCTTCGATGTCGAGAAAGGTCTGAGGCAAGGCGACGCGCTATCACGCAACCTATTTAACATCGCTTGAAGAAATTTTACGAAGCTCAAACGTCAACAATAGAGGTACAATGTTTCAAAAGTCAGTTCAACTGCTTGCTTATGCGGATGATATTGATATCATTGGGAGGACGAAGCGAGCTGTAATCGGTGCGTTTGCAAGTATTGAACTGGAGGCGGCAAAAATGGTTTGGCTGTTAATGAGGACAAGACGAAGTATATGCTATCATCGAGAAAGGAATTTCAACATCGTCGACTCGGGCAAAACGTCACGATGGATAGGTATAACTTCGAAGTGGTCAAAGACTTTGTCTACCTGGGCTCCACTATAACATCACAAAACGACATCAGTGAAGAGATCAAGCGAAGAATTACTCTTGTCAACCGCTGTTTCTTCGGGCTAAGAAGGAATTTGAGTAATAAGGCCCTATCTCAAAGAACCAAGAAGACCTTGTATAAGACCCTCATCATCCCGGTCCTGCTGTATGGGGCAGAAGCATGGACACTGTCTAAAACGGATGAAAATCTGCTTGGGTGCTTTGAAAGAAGAGTTCTTCGTTTGATCTTCGGTCCAGTCTGTACCGATGGAGTATGGAGGAGAAGATTCAACAACGAGCTGTACGGGCTTTACAGTGACGTTGACCTAGTCAAGAAGCTGAAAATACAACGGCTGAGATGGCTGGGACACGTGGAGCGTACGGACACCGACGCACCAGCCCGTCGAATCTTCGAATCCACCCCCGATGGTCTGCGCAGCAGAGGAAGACCCCACCTCAGGTACCGCGCACAAGTGGAGAGCGATCTCAACCAACTTGGAGTGCGTAACTGGAGGGCCGAGCTAGCTGGAGGGGCTTGTTGGTTTAGGCCGTAGTCCACCCTGGACTGTGAGCGCCATCTAAAGTAAAGTAAGTAAGTAAGGAAAATATTACATTTTTCAAAAATTTATCAAAGGCAACGACTTGGTTCGTTTTTGAAACATGGCCCCTAGGGGTTCTTATTGGTATAAGATTTTATATAAGATTTAGAAAAAAGTGTTTTTAGAATTAAAAGCATTGGTACATGTCATATAACTGTTAAGAAAATTCTTATTCTTTAAAAAACACGGCGCCCAAGATTTTGATAATAAAATGGATGTGTGGGCTAGAATTGCCATTGGTTAGAAAAAAAATTCACAAATTTTTTTTTTTTAATAAATAGGACGCTATTACGGCTCGTGCAGAGCGTGCGTGTAACTAGAATGGAGGCGACCTACAATCTTCTGTTCTGCCGATTCCGAACGGCTAATGAGCAGAACTTTTCATGAAAAGAGATACTCTTAGAGGATTTGTCAATTCCTCGCTAGAGGCAGTATATCCCTGAAGCGGCTGAGAATCCAGCCCAAGATACCCTGCATGACAGTCCAACGCACTAACCATTATGCTAAGGGGTACCACAAATATAAAACCAAATACGTGCTACACAGATGACACAAATGATGCGCCTTACACCATTTCAACTACGAGATTTTAAGGGAATATAATTTTCTGAAATGTGTGCTCGGTTTACTTAGCTTGTACACTGTTTAAATTATTAATTACTGCGAAGGCTTGACGCTAAGGATCATACAACATTCGCCTCAAGACTTACATCTGCTAATGTATATCCTCGCTTCGTCTTTTAAGACCTTCGTGGAGAAACCTTTTATTTTAAGCGCACTGCATATTCTTGAAATGCTGTAGGCCAAAAGTTTGTCTCAAGGTTAAACTGATGGACGTACTCTAAAACACGAGTACTACCGCTGATACCGTTGAATTATTTTAGGAGAAGAATGCAACTAACAATTTCACTGGAACACTGTTTATAAAAATAGCGATAAAATGATGAAGGACATGAAACATTGTGGTAATTTCTTATCCAATGAAGGCGAGTGTCATCAATCAAATATACGCATATTTTGATAAGAGAGCATGACCTAATAGCTTTGACCTCATAATTTCGAATATCACCCATCACCGATCAACAAAATAATGGCATCAGATATGATGCACGAATTCTAAAGCAAATTGCGTCACTGATCTATGATCTGAGCGACCATCATTTCTTGTGGTTTAGTTTTTTTTTAAGCAAGGAGCTGATATTGCCACAAACTTATAGTCATGAGTTATACGCCTTGACATTAATTCATTTGTCTAATCATTAAAAACAGTTAAGGGAAGGTATGGCATGTTTCTCTTGACCTACGGCACTGTTTTTTTTTAGTAAAATCCCAACGTGAATTCTTAATTAATTCCAACTAACTACAAAAATGTTCGTAGAAATTCCTCGAGAAGTGAAATTCATCTACCATTAAAGCAACACAAAATCCAGGAGCGAATCATAAATGGAAGACGCCCTGAATTGAAAAATTCTTGACTCCGAATTATGTTTATTACTATTTCCTTTGAAATTGTCAAGAGTCCTTAACTATATCTATCACTTTCCAAATCCACATTGGTTTTCTCTCAAGGTTTGACCAAAATTACATACATGTCTCTGAGGTACTTGAAGAATTTCAAATTCCTCAGAATATTCTTTAGCAGAATTTCGAAGATCAGAGGTCATAGTTGGCCCCATGACCAATTAAGTTAGAAGAAGACATCATAAAGTAAGCTATGTAAGTAAGAAGTTTGATAAAAATGCCAAAATTATCGAGAAGCGGAATTATCCAACTTCAGATTGTAATCCAAATTCAAATAAGTAAGGGAAAATTTGACATAATTTTGTGTATGCAATCACAAAAGAGGTAAATTGATAACCACAATCCATACCTACCTCTTGAACGCTGTAATAGGCCCTGGGCCCATTGATGAAACGGTCCTGTCCAACACTGTCAGGCCTCAGTCACTCTGACTCCATGCAGATATGCGAATGAAATTTATATATTTGGCACGAACCACCACCACACCGCATAGCTTTCCAAGAAGGGGCAAAGCCAATTCTTGCAACAAAGTAAACGTACATTTATCGATCACATGCGTGAATTCCTCTCACGCACATCTGTGCTTCAAACCGCAGCCTTCAGCTGCCATCCAAACTGCATTAAGGAATCCCAATAGCTGTAGCTGCAGCTAGTCAACCAGTAACGCACCAAAAACAGCAAACAACAATGCCCAATGAATTATTCAAATAACTACATGAGCAGCCGCCACTGCTACTGCTACCGCAGCAGAGGCGGTTAACTGAACCCATCACAGCTGACATGGTCAACTGTGGAATTAACCGATTTTAGTTCGACCCAAACAGACATCGTTTAACGACCAAGACGAAGACTATGATGACGGCAACGAAGCTGGCGGCTGCTACCACTGCCACAACAGCCATAGCTATTTAACCATCTAGCCAGCCATTGAGCAGCCCACGGCAAAAGTTTCACTTTCACAAAAGGTCTATGTACCTTCTGTGGGTATAACGATCCCGAGGGCGCTGTACTGGCGGGGGCGGGTCCGGTGGTGGAAGCATGCAATCACTGCAATTGTCATCCTGCTGCCTGCATGCCTCGGGTTCAGACAACATTTTTATGCCAGTCTGACTGCCTAGAGGCGATGCAGGTGGTACAACCATTTTCAGCAAGTTAGCGCTCCACCATATCAAGGCAGCCCAAACCTGAACTAAAACGTCTCCATATCCCATACATATATTACATGTGTGGAGCCAATCACCATTATCTTGAAGTTTATGTATTTTTTTATTCTTTTTCTTTTTTGGCGGTATTTTGAGTTTGTATCTTGTTCCGGTGATGGTGGTGGACTCAAGCTAATTTTAAGCCTGTTTCGCGTTCAGACATATTAAATAAACCTTCTGATGTTGGTGATGCTGAAGCTGATGTAGACAAAAATAACCTGATGCAGCACTATCGAGTCTCGAGGAAATGTAATTTTCGTAATTATCATGTCGATGGCCAGCAATTTCGATCTGACATTTAAAACATCATTCGAAGTTGATATTGGAACAACGACGACGAAGATGATGGGTCTATAAGTACAGCAACAGAGCGAGGCAATTTAAGACACTTCCATATTTAAACGTGCAGCATTCAAAAAAAGAATGTGGTTTAAGGTATTCATATTTTAATACCATAGGTCATGTTGATGGATTGAATCTTATTTACGAAAATCATCTCTCTGTCATTAACTGATAAGTTAAGAGTAAAACCGCGTGTGGTCTGTAGCACAAGATATCGCAAGTCTTGTAAAATACAACAGCTTGATATATTCCCGACAAATCAAATGGATTTGAAATTATATCCATTTCTTTCAGAAACATTTTATACAATTTTCAAAACCCCACCAATAGAGATATTCAAAAAGAATTGTTAATGTTCTTTGCTGGTAAAATAAACGTAACTTCGGTTGGCGATTCTGGGATAACGTGTCTGTAAATGTTTACCTCATTTCTGGCTGGAATCCAAACACGGTAGCCTTTTGTATTTTCGTCATGACCAACAAAATACCCTTGTTCTGCTTTCGGATCCCATTTTCGTCTTTTTTCTTTTAGAATGTGTACATAGACTCCTTCGCCAAAGATTTTCAAGTTGTTAAAACAAAATTTACTGCCAAGCCAAAGCTCGAACGGTGTTAGTTCCTTAAAACTACTTGCTCCTGTGCGGTTTAGTGTGTAGGTTGCGTAATTTGTTGCTTCAGCCCACAGTTTAATCGGAATTCCGCTTGCTTGAAGTGATGTTCGAGCCATCTCAACAACAGTTCGATTTTCACGCTCAATTGCGCCGTTCTGTTCCGGTGTATATGGAACAGACTTTTGATGAATGATTCCGTACTGATGAGTGAGGTCGCTGACTTCTTGATTAATGAATTCAAATCCATTTTCTGTTCTGAGAATTTTCACCCCCTTCTCTAAGTGTTAAGTGGTTTTCTTCATAAAATCCTCTAGACAACATGAGGTATCAGATTTATGTTGAATTAAGTAGATGCTTCTCCAATGGCTGAAAAGAAAATATCTTGCTCCCCCCAAAGAATATTCTTGCATTGGTCCACACAAATCAGTATGTACTAACTCGGCATTTTGTTCAGATTTTGAAACGCTCTTTGAGAATGGAAGTCTATGCATTTTTCCTTTCAAGCAATCTTCACAGTGAAACTTCTCGACGTTCTCAAACATAATTGCTGATCCTTTAAGTATTTTCTTAGCGTGTGCAATATTCTGATGACCCATTCGTTTGTGCCAGTCATGGAGTGAGAATCTGGTGGCAACATTTACTACTGTTCCTTCATTCTTTTTGACCTTGAACTGCATTTTGAAAAGTTTGTTTAGCCTTTCTCCCACTGCAACTATACTACCGTTCTTGAGTAATCTACACACTTTGTTGTCCGATTCATGTGTTATTCCCTTGTCCAGTACAGCGCCAAGAAAGAAAAAATTATAGTTGATATCCGGAATGAATAGAACATCAGTCATGTGTTTAGGTTTCCAATCTTTTCCGTCGAATGCCAGTATGTGAATTTCACCTGCACCAACTGCTTGAACATTGTTACCATCCCCTATTCTAACTAATTTGGGTACATCAAACATCTTGAATGTGGAAAACCATTCTCTTCGACATGACATGTGGTCGGTCGCACCTGAGTCCAAGTACTCGTACCATTTGTCGCCGATGGAATCTGTATCTTGCGCTACGGATAAAGCCTCTCCTACGAAAGCATCGCCTTTCTCTGATGAACATTTCGAGTTTGCGGCTTTGCGTTTTCTGCAATCCTTAATCCAGTGACCCGGCTTGTGACAGAAATGGCATACGCCCGGCTTATCACATTTCTTTCAGAATCTTTTAGAATGCTTTCCTACTTTGAAAGCTGCTTTTTCAGTAGGATCACTCATGCCGATTCTGGTTTCTTCCATCGTGAGTCGAGCGACTAAATTCATGAGCGTTCGGTCGTTAGAACTTGTTGATTCCCATGCACTAATAAAATGTTTGTATGACGGTGGCAATGTCATTAACAGCTTAGTTATGTTCAGGAATTTTCTCACCAAGAGTTTGCAAGCGATGACAAAGATCCTCAAGTCTGGCTACATGCGTGGCAATATCATCATTGCGATTCTTTTGGTAACTTTACCACTGTTGCAGGAGTATGTGGATACTAGTTTCCGATTTTTGCTCATATACGGAATATAGTTTGTCCCACATCGACTTCGATGAATCGCAGTTGATGATATGTAAGGGGTTTCTCGTCCACTGATGTCGCTATGACTCGCTGCTCTATATTATTCTTTGTTATCCATTTCGATCTTTCGTTTTCATCGTCGCTAGTTGGTAGTTCAGTTGTCCCATTAACTTCATCCCACGAACCATTCGATAGGAGTGTAATGCGTATTTGGAATTTCCAAACTGACCAATTTTCGATTCCCTTCAGCTTAGTTACTCTTACAATTTCGGTTTCCATTTTTTTCTCTTTTGCTCGGGGCTGGAAAGAAAACTTACTTTTGCCTTATCTGTATGCTTCACTGAATAATTTGAAATATGAAGAAGTAACGTTGCTGGGCACATAACCTGTTAAAAGTTCCTTGGTCTTAAATAAAATCAGCAGCAGAAGTTCAGTAACTAATAATGATAATGTTTATTGAACAAACTATCATAAAGGAATGATATAAAATTCGAGAATGAAAGAAAATTTTATTATAAACAGGTAGGTATTACTTTTTTATCTCAACAAGAATGTTTTCGAAAATATTTACCATTTTTGTTGCAGAAATATTTAAATCCGTGTCAATTTCCACACTAAGAGAATGGTAGTTTAAAAATAGTATCTCAAAGCATTTTGAATTCATCTAAATTTGTTTCAGAAATCATTGGACAACATTGTTTTGAAAATGTTTCTTAAGAGTTGTTGAAATTTTTTCATATTATGTAGTTTCTGATTCCTTTTCGTAAAATCTCCAAAACCTTTCCAATTTGTTCCAGGCATATTAAAGTATGTCCACTCCAAATAACACAAATTTAAAAAAATTTCCCAAATCTCATTTTCTTATTTTTTAATATTTTCAAAAACGCGTTTTCGATTTCCTTCGAAATATTTACATGTAAGAACACTCTAAAAGAAACATAATATGTGGGTTGGAAATGACTTTTTAAATTTTGTTCATTTTCTTCGTTTTTATTTTACAATGTTTACCATTTTTTCAAAAATATTTAACGATGCTTTCACACTAAATTAAAGAAATGAAATTGACATCCTCAGTACTTCAGCTGCTTATGTTTTATTTTTATCGTTACAGCTCACGTAAATCTCTAAAATAATTTAATGGGAAAATGTGACTTAACTTAAAAAACTTCAGAAATGTTTTATTAGTTCAAACAAGTCTGACAATACACAATTTTCAACCATAAGAATATCTGCCATTGCCAAGGCCTCAAAATGCAAGGGGCAACTATTATCATAATCATCTATCTAAGGAAGTAAGAGGTGTTCCTTATAATGGACAGCAGTAAGGTGGCACTTGTTGTTTCCTATCTCGCATATAATCTTCTAACGAGCGAAAGTGAAGTTTAGCTCAAAAAAATTTACAAAACATAAATTGGGCTTGGTAAGTTAAGTCAAGTTGAGCCAGCCATCCAGCAACACCGCAGCCACTGCAATCAATGGTTTTAAGTTCATAAGCCCAGAAAACTTGTGAAACTGCATATAGAATGTTCGATTTTAACAACAACAACAAAATATTTGATGATGATTACCAAACTATTAGGTACTTTCTAAATAAAAATAAAAAGCTCAAAGGGGCATTACTGTGCCTACGTACTCGTTTACTTGTCGGCTTGTTGTTGTCTCGAGCATTTCGCTTCTAATAAAACCTCAAATGTCTATGATACACCTTCCCCATCGTTCAAGGCAATGACAGTGATATTATTTATTTATTTTTGGATCAACAATTGAATTTAAAGTGAAGGGCTGGGTCGTGTACAATTAAACTTCAACCATGACACACCTTCAAGTGTTTAAAGGTATTTAATATTTTCAGTCCGAGAAGTAAAGTTAGAAATCAAAATAAAAATCATTATTCATAATTGAAATTCATAAGTTCTTGAGCATTTCGAATTAAAGGCCTTTTAACTTGACCCATATCTGGATAGTTTGTTCTCCTTGTTTTAATATATAAAATCAAAAATATTATTTTATACAAAGCGTGGGCCAATTAAACTAAACTTTTCTTATCTGAGTTCCAGTTCCAGTATGTCTTTCGAAATAAACACTCTGCCCTATATCCACTACTGGGACTTCATACTGATGTTACACTTGGACTCAACAAAAAGGAAACCCCTGTAGCACTGACATCGAAAGAGCTTTCGACAGGGTTTGGATAAAAGTATTAATATTCAAACTCTCAGAACTTGGACTTCCTAATCACTTGGTAAGAATAATCAAACATTTCCTAACCCATAGGTTAGGTTAGGTTAGGTTAAAGTGGCTGCTGACCGGAAAAGGTCAGCACACTTAGACCAATATTTGGTCCGTTGTGATACCACAAGGATTTCAAAAATCCCCCTTACTCGTTAAACCATTTTGAGCTAATAATGAAGCGTTTGAGACAGTGAATGTCGGAATTATTTAGATCACTAGGATCGTTATAGTAGTAGTCTCCCAAGTGGAGTCTACGTCTTTGCGCTAGGGCAGGACAAGAGCATAGAAGGTGGGGAATTGACTCCTCTTCCTCTTCATCCATGCAGCTTCTGCAAAAGTCATTTGCAGGAACTCCAAGACGAAAAGCATGTCTTCCTATTAGGCAGTGCCCAGTAAGGACACCTATAATGGAGCTAATATGCAATCTACCAGTAGAAATTAGTTATTTTGAGCGTTTAGCATCAAACAATGGCCAAATCAGTTTAGTAGACCGGCAAGTTGGGGTGCTGGTCCACCTGTGGTTGGCTTTCTTTATGGTATCTTGCTTTAGCATAAGTTTACAAGTAGCTAGGGGTATACCGATGTTAGATTTGCTATACAACAAAGGTAATATTGTTCCGTTTTTTGCAAGTTCGTTCCTAACCCATAGACTTTTTTTATGTACAGGTAGCGAAACACGTATCATCAACCATGTTTTCCTTAAGGATCAAAACAACATTTATACTGCTGATCAACCAGCCAACATACCAGGTATAAAGACAAAGCTTTATGCAGAAGACTCCATCACATATATGCTACGGCTTATTCAACAGAAAGTGCTGCCAGGAGAAGAGTACAAGAGCACATTAAAAACCTATGGGAATACTATGTCAAATGGAGATTGAAAATAAACAGCGAAAAAACCGAACTCATTTGCTTCCGAACACCAGTAATTGTCTTTCAAGGACGTGCGTTTGCAACACGCTGTGATACAATCAAACATAAGAACATAAGACTACACAACAAGTAACAGTCAAATCATCAACGAAGTACTTGGAAATAAACTTTTCCAACAAACTCAAATTCAAAAAGCATGCAGGCTTGACGTTGAAGAGAACCAACTATTCTCTGCACTTGGTCCATCCCCTGTTAAAGTAGCGAAATAGACTAAGTATGAAGAACAAGCTGCTTGTGTATAAACAACTTAATCGATTCGTTCTGACCGACGCTTTTCTTATCTGGTTTACTTATTCAACCAGACCAATGAAGAATATGAAGCATTTTGAAAATTAGATGCTCCGCATTTGCACTGGACTATATTTTAACCCACTGCCGAAAATATATATACCAACTTAGAAGCTGCATGAAGAAGGAAAGCTAATACCACTGGACAAGTATTTGCTGCACCTGCAGTGCAACAAATCCTCCAGCATGAACTAGAGCCTAGTGGCAGGTATCTATAGGCCCGAGGCACTGACGATCAATTTGAAGAAATCATACATAACTACAATGCGCCCTCTTACGAGAAGAACAACAATTAGTACTGCAGGGGATAAAACGCCCACTCATCAAAAATTCTTATACTGCTAATATTAAAAAATCATGAATTAGATCAAGAAAACATTAACTTGATATTGTAAGCAAATAGCATTATGTCAAGGCAAAAGAAAAACGTTGGCCCCCTATTGTTGAGCCAATCATATAATAAAACGGCAAACATGTTTTTTGTGGTACACTTTTCTCCAAAAGTATTTAACCGATTTCGATAAATTTTATATGGTTGGAAAGCCACAGTTACGGAAATGTGCAGAATATACTTGAGACACCCATTTACACACTGTGGGTCATTTTTGTTTTTGCACTGTCGAACACTTTGCATATTACATAAAATAAAATTTAATTTAATAAATTTGCTTGAAAACACTGCCAGCCAATAATATAAATAATAAATAAATTGGCACTCGAATTTCGAGAGCTGGGTCGGCTAGTATTATTTAATTTAGTAATAATTTAGTTTTAAGTCAAAATGTATATAACACAAATTAAAAAATAAAAATTCTCAATCTAATACTAATTATTTACTTACATACTTTATTTTTTTTTACTTTAGTAAGATCAACCCTAAGAAGAGACTAGACTACGATCTACTTCTCTAAATATATTATTACACCCTTCTTTACATTTTTGCGACCATCAGTTAAAATAATATTCCCAAGATGTTGAAAACTCTCTTTTTTAGCGAGAAGGCTGATCGAATGCACACAATTTTTCCACTTTCACTTATAAAGGCTGCATCAATTATACTCAATAAAAAGTATTGGTAACAATATTCAGCCTTTTGGAACCCCACTTTCGATTTCAATCTTCTCCGAAACCGTTTAGCTAGGCAGAGCCTGACATTTAAAATTAGCATAACGTAGTATTTCCTATATGTACAAATCATCTTAATAAGTTTCCTTACCAGACTGTGACCTTTTCAAAATCCATTCTCAGCAGTTTAAGCGGCGTTCAATACTGAGTCACTTTTTAGTTACGATCCGCAAGGTTTTGATGTGATCTTAACCAGACAGTTTGGTGGTAAACTTGCAATTCTCTTCTCCCCGGGTGTTTAGGAATCATTTTCTTTTTTCACTCGTTTACAAAGCTGTTGCAATTCCAAGTCTAAACTCTTTTTAGGAATGGATCTAAGACACAGAAACTGGCGCAGCTCTTAAGAGTTTTGTGGAAATACAGACCTAGCATTATTGTTGTTCAGGAATAAACATAAACGGAAATGTACCACAAAGCTTCAAGTTTTATACAAGTAGTTTTTTTCATAAGTAAATCAAGCTTCTCATTAACTGAACCATAAAAACAACATTACCATTCAGACTATTGTATTTTAAGGCTTCGATCTTTACTGATTCTTATTTCCAATATTGATATACAAAAATCATCGACTACGTTATCTTAAAACAGAATTGGAATTGTTTTCCCATTGTAATTGCATTTCACACGTTTTTTTTTTAAAAGGAAAAAGCCCATTAACACCTCTTTTTGAATTTTAAAAAATTGTTAAACTTCAGATATTTCCCTCTTGTTTGTTGGTACTTTTTGTAAAACCTTATCTTATGGGTATTACTGAAAGCAATAATAATGAACATCTATTTGCCTTTTGGACGAACAAAAAGGCTCAAGAAGGTGTTGTGTTAAATCAATTAAAAGAACAAGGTCAACATTGTTCTGATGGTGAAGTGGACACAAAGTGAAAAGTGCTAATTTATAAACACAAGTTAAATAGATCTCAGACTTTGCGAGGACGCTTCATAAGGGATAAATGAGTAGTTAAGATAAACTACTAATGAGTTCAAAGTGATAACTGGGGTTTTGTTAACAAACAAAGTCGATGCAACGTTGGCTTTAAAAATGTTTCTTTTGTGAAAAAGACTTTCGCCCACGTAACATAATTAGTTCTAATTTTTCTGAACACCCTTTGGCTTTCTGTTTCGCTTATTGAACCATTTTTCTCAACCATTTAAAGCATATGCGAATAAAGTATCTTAACCCGATTTGATAACGATACAAAAAGAAACAAATAATACTGCGCAACATGTGGAACCCTCATGTGTCTCACGAAACTTATGCTCAATGTTTCGAATGAAAAAGTGAAAATCAAATCGTATACTGTTTTGACGGTTGAAGTGCGCGTAATCATTTTAAATATCCATTAAAACCAAGATACCAATGGACTACAATGAATTTGGCATTAGTGCTGGTATTTTATTCAGCTTGAGCAGTAACATTGGAATAGATAAAGTGATGGCAGGCGGTTGCTGTGGTAGTTTGCTGTTGTAAAAAAAAAGAAAGAAATTCATGCAATTGAAACACAATTCGATACGATCGAATGCAGTTCGAACCTAATAAGCACTTTCTTTGTGCACTGAGGGCGACGTGTGTATAACTTGGTCGCAGGGATCGGCGCATAGATAGATAGATAGGTACGTCAATACTCAGTACTGCTACTGCAGACCTATAATGGGGATTGTTTCGAAAGTTTATAGTTGCTATATCTATACGCTGCCTGTCTATACTATGTAAAGGTGGCACATGTTCTGAAAATTGAGTGAAAAACAGCAATTGATTGTGAGCAGATAATAATTGTAACTATACCTCTACCACTACCTTACTCTCCGAGTTATGGAGTTCAGTCAAGCGAAAAGCGGATATTATATCCACTGTTTTATTGTTTCGAAATAAATTCACTTAATTGTCGGATAGATTGGCGGGTAATTGTTTAATACTTTTGATAGCATCAAGTTATGTGTAACTTCCTATTTATTTGTTTTCTGTGAAATAAAAATACTTCTTTGGACAATTAAGCAATTTGCAACAGTAGAGGAAGCGAAAAGAAGTTATTTTAAACTTTTACAACTGCAGGTGGATTAATTTAAAAAACGAACTTTTTATTCCTGTTTTTACTAAGCCTTGACTTGCTTTGACTGATGATTTAATGCGATCTTATGATAGTCGTCTTTGTTTGGAAAAATGATTATAATAAATACCTGTACCATATCTGCCAGACATCCCAGGGGGTACAGGCCTCTTCCGAAGCCTTAAACATTCTGTCACGCTTAAACTATAAACTCATTTTATTATTATAAAAGCAAGAAATTAAAAAAAATATTATTTGTTTTATACATACGTTGTTTAATTCTAAATTGCCTAACAATTTTTTCGGGACGGCCGCCAACCTGTTATGCGAGACAACTATCATGTGACGGAACTATCATCCGAGAAAGCTAATATGGGAGAAAACTTTCATGGGAGCAATCTCTCATGAAGCGAGAAAATTATAGTGGGAAAAAACTATCTTAAAAGGAGACCATCATGCGAAAAAGCTATCATACGAGAAAACTAGTACGTGAAAAATCTACCATGAGAGAAAATTAATATGCGAAAAAACTACCATGCTATAATACTATCCTGCAAGAAACTTACAAGGTTCGTCTTATGTTCCAGTTCGATTTTATTTTGCTATCATTTTTGTTTAAATGACATTTGTCAGCTAGAATTTGGCAGTCGTAGAGAGTGGTCGATAACATCTAACGCAGTAAAAATGTGTTGAAATTATTAAAATATTTTATTTAAATAATTTATCATTTGTAAATATGTGGAGAAAATTACGAGATTGTTTGTGTTTTCATCATTTAGTATATAATTTTTAATTTTTAAAATTTGCATACACTGTGAGATATAGTAAAGTCTGGCCAAGAAGTAAATCAACGTAGTCGTACGCGAAAGAAAATTGATGCCGTGATGCAGAGTTTTACTGAATGTCCGTGCATCTCTCATCGGTCCTGTGAATAATTGGAAATATCTGCATCATGTTTGCTAAGAACTCTCAAATTAGATTTGGATTTATTTCAGTACAAAATTCAAAACTCAAAAACACAACACTTGCAAGTAGAGCTCTCTATTACACGGATAATGAAATACACGGATATACGTGTAATTATTGGACCGGGATTTGAATCCGTGTAATTATAATTACACGTGTTATTAATTACACGTGTAATTAATTACACGTAATAATTAAATACACGTGCATCCGTGTATTTAATTATACGTGTTACTAAAATATCCGTTACCATTTCTAGAATATAAAAATGCAATTAAAACGAACATAATTATAGTTCTTAACAAATTATTAAGAAAAATTTTTTATTCAATAAGTCCTCTATTTTGGTACAAAAAAACTATTATTAGTATTAACGTTTTCAGATAAAAGGCAATTCTTTTTTGAGGTAACAATGTTTCCCGCTGTAGAAAAGGACCGATCTGAGCTAGCTGATGTAGCTGGTATTGCTAAACACTTTTTTGCTAGTTCTGCTATTCCTGGGTTCTTAGAAGCTCGCGTTTTCCACCATTCAAAGGGGTCTAAGTCGAATCTTAATTGAGGCTCAGACAAATAATTTTCGTACTCTATTGTGGAATCTGGCACAGTGTTAATAATTACGTATCAAATGTGAGATAAAATAGCAAATCAAAGACCAATTATAATTTCAGCCTCATCCGAGTACTAAGGATTCGTTTACACGGATAATAAAGTGAATAATTACACGTGTTTTAAGAACACGGATTTGAAATTGGTATATATTTCCTACATGGATTCCGTGTACACGTGTTTCTTAAATACACGTACAAAAACGTAGGCTCTAGCAAGCAAATGACCTCGATGATTTTGGACAACATTAGAAACAAAATCGCTGAAATTAAAACAGAAGTCTGCGAAATTGCTATGCAAAATCGGCCTTAAAAGAGTTCATCATCGCGCCTCGGCCAGAGGCACCAAGTTGCACAACATCATATTCCATACATTATTTTAAAGACCATATAATCAATCAATAAAATATTAATAGTAAAATAGTGTTTCATTTATAAGTTATTAACAAAAAACATCGACCTGGAACATAAAGCCCACTCTCTATTATAAGAGAAAATTATCTTGTGAGAAAAGTATTTCTAATTTTAAAATGAATGAAGTATTGAACTATTTTAACTACTGCAACTTTTTTCCAATGTGAAGTCATATACATATTTCCAAAATATATTCTGTCTACATTTTTAGAAGATCCAAAATGTATTGGTTCTGTAAAGAGGTCAATAGGTTACTGTCAAACTTTTTAAAGAAATTTCACATTTTTTTTATTGGCCCTACCACGGAACTTTGTTCTTCCATCTACTATGCATTGTTGGTACGTCACACTGATTTATACATAAATAACTTTCTCCTAATATTTCAACGAAAACAATCATTCTTTTGATTTTACAAGAAATTACAACAGAAAGTCCAGACATTCAATTGAATTTTATACAAAACAAAACTCTATTCCCATACATCATTTCTTTTCGAAAGTACATCTAATCACCAAAATTCCAGCTTTTATTTAAACACACAAACCAGAATACCTCACTAATTGAAAGGTACCTTACCTGTGTATGTTCTTCTCTCAACACCTGCAATTAGACGCATAACGTTTTTGTTTTGGAAGAATTTTTTTTTAACGTTAAACTAGTTGATCGATCAGGTCGCACTATCGTGCTCTTCTTGATAGTTTTAAATTGGGTTCTTCCAAATTAAAAATCATTGTTTCACAAATTTTGTATTGAAAAAATTAAAGCCTCTCGATCTTTCATTTTACAAAAAATTTTGTATTATACCACAATTCGCGAAAAAAAGGAAATAGAAAATCAAAAAGTTAAATCTTCAAGTTTGATTATATAATTGCAAACGAAAAACGAAAAGCTTTGTTTCTTATCATGAAAAAGTGTCTCTAATCCTTTTGGCCTGGATTCGGAAGAACAGTGTAGATTCCTCCCATTCATGCAGACCACACGATCAGTGGAACGGTTTGTAGGTCACTAGGTTCTGATTCTCCTCGAGCTGTCACGACACCAAACTAATTTATTTTTAATTTCACGCTAAGAAAGAACATATTTTTTTTTACGTGATTTGAGATACACCCTTTTCTATTCAAAATGATCAACTATACTATACTCGTAAAGTGTAGAGTTTACTGTCGAAATTCAAACGCTTTACACACTTCTCCAATTTTGTACTTGCGCTATAAGTGTCTGTGCCGATTTTCTTTAAACTTAATAGATCACACTTTTAAACCTGCCATTAAAGTTTTTTGGGAAATTTTAGCAAATAAATTTTCTCAAAAACTATCCCATAGATATAAAAAAAATAATCAAAAATTTCATCTATAGTAAAAGCTTGCTAATGATTGACAAAAAATTCCGAAAAAATGGTTATGAACTGTATCTTTAATAAAGAACAATTTTTTTTTTAATTTTCTCAAAAGCATTATTTGATTTTTATCATTGTTTTTATACTCAACCTTAAAAAGTTTGAATAGTATTGTGTACTCAACATGCTCTATATTTTTGAAACTTTACAGTTAACGGTTTTTCAATAATATCTAGAAAATGAAGAAAAAATTGTTGATTTGTCTTAAGATAACGGAATGGAACCGTATTTTTAATTTAAGGTATTTATGCTATAGAATCATTTTTTAGAATTAAAATTTTGAGGATTTTGGAAGAAGTTTGTATAAAAAAGATTTTAAAAAGTTAAG
This sequence comes from Chrysotoxum bicinctum, assembly GCA_911387755.1. NCBI lineage: Eukaryota > Metazoa > Arthropoda > Insecta > Diptera > Syrphidae > Chrysotoxum > Chrysotoxum bicinctum. Next base: position 96,868,106 of record OU426990.1, on the reverse strand, counting down.
AAAAACATTGCATTAAAAAATTTTTTTTTTAGTTATTTGATTATTTACTTGCGACTTATAGGTACTATAAGGCAAGTTATGCATTAGAAAAAAAAAATCGAACTCGAGATTTTGATCAAAGTTGACATTACGATGATAGCGAGGACTAAAAAAATGGGTCTCGCAATTCTGTCTGTCTGTTCGACTACAGCCTAAGCCGCTCGGCCGATTTTCTTTAAATTTGGTAGATATCACTTTAAATTCTTCCCCCAACACACGTTTTTTTCTTTTTTTTAAGACCAAAAATAACGGTACCTGCCATACGATTTTTTTTTCTAAATTTTATATTTTTTTTTTTCAAAAACTGTTTGATAGATTTAAAAACTAAAAATACAAAAAAAAGCTGGTAATGGTTGAAAAAAATCTTTCGAAAAATGGTTACCCCCTGGGAACCATTTCTTTTTGTTTTTGATTTTCTCAGAAACGGTACCACCGATTTTTATAATTTTTTGTATGCTGAAGTTTTCCAGCAATTTGAACAGATGTATGTATTCAAATTTTCAAAAAAAAAATTTTTTTGATTTTTAAGAAAATTTTTTAATTTTTTTTTCAAAACTCAATATTTCGAAAACAACATGCTAGATTTTTTTTTAAACTTGATAAATAAAAGTTTCTCAATATAATCTACAAGATGTGAGAACAAAAATTTTATTTTGCTTAAAAATAAAGGTACCCACCATACAAATGTTAAAAAATGTAAAAAAATGGTTTTCAAAAATCGTATTTTTCTCGAAAACAGCACCTAGAATTTTGATACATTTTTTTTTCTTTCAATTAATTCTTATGATCTTTAATTTAATAAAAAAATTGAAATTAAGGTATTAGAGCTTGTACCTAACATACAACCATTTTGTTTAATTTTGAATTTCTCACTATCGACATAAGGGATTTTAATGAATTTTTTTCTAGAGATGCTTCTAAAAAGTTTAAAAAGCATTGCATTTCAAAACTTAAAAAAAAAAACTATTTTTTGAATTTTTGGAAAAAAAGTAATTTTTTTTTGGAAAATTCGATATCTCAAAAACGGCTCAATATATTTTTTGAAATTTAATTTTCATTCGTACAGTAATAAAAACTTAGTTGGCGTCTCAAATTTTTTTTCTTAAAAATGTTTTAAAAATTTTGTTTATAAAAGCTTATTTTTTAAAGAAACCACCACAAGGACTTATAATTTTTGTTCTTGCATATATTCATATATTCATAGCATAGCATTCTGTTTTTATCTCTTACTACTAAAAGAATTTAAAAAATTAATTTTATCCTTATGAAGAGTTTTATCTAATAACATACCGTTTGTAAAATTCCTAGACTATTACATAGGAGCAAGTTCGTGTGACGCAGTCGTGTATTTTATTTTTTTGAAAATTCGAGATCTCAAAAATTGTAAATCATTTTTTTTAATTTAAATTTTATTTCAATGATACAAAATTAAAGCTGCCGAACAAATTTTTTTAGTAAGATGTTTTAAAAAATTGTATTCATAAGAACTTACTTTAAAAAAACGCAGCCTACAACTTTTGACCTTGCAGAAATTATCTTTGCTTTCGAAATAACATGGTAATCTGTTTTTAGCTCCAACTTATTAAGGAGTTGTTTTAGTTCTTGTTCTAAATCGTTAAACATTATAACAAGTTTGTGCGGTCCAGTCATGCATTTTATTTATCATGCGTCGGAACATGTTCACTAAATATTTATATATGGGGTTATTTTAGAACAAGATGCGGCAAAAAGTTAGAGCTTGTATGCGTAGGTGATGTCATAGGCAGGAAGGAAATTAATTTTCAATGATAGATTTCAATGCAAACTTATAAGTATTTGAACCAACGGAAACTTCTACAATATTAAGCTGTAAATCAAGGGACTCGCATATCATATGTTTCGGAACGCTCCCTTTTAGTTTCACGAGAGTTTCGGAACGTTTCGTTTTAGTTTCGCGAGTGGCGCGACAATAACGGAATGCACCCTAAAATTCGATGGAAACATTATTCTAGTCTCAGCCAGCTCAATATTTTTGCTCCCTCCCGCATCACAATAAGTCATTTCGATTGTGTTGTTTATCGTTTAAATACTTTTGAATCTTCTAAAACTAAACACTTAGTACTTCACTCAACCTTTGAACTTATTTTTGAAAATAAAAAGAGTCAAAGAAAGCGGTACGGAATACCGCAAGAAAAAGAAAGAAGGAAATGCGAAGAAGTCTCAAGGCGCATTACTGAAATATTTCAGTTCTAGTTCTAGTTCGAAAGCCACGTTAACGTGTTTGGCGGCATCCAGCAGCAGCGGAATTGATCCCAATGTAAGTATATGATTCCTCCATCTAGAATCATGCGTGGCCTAGAATTGTCCTCCGTCCAATATTCATGGGAATGCATAACTTATTTTACAAGCAGAAGGAGAAGACGTGCCTGTCATCGAAGTTGGAAGTCGTTCTGGTCCCACCATAGAGCAGGGTCAAGAAGAAGTCGACTCACCAGAAGTAACTCAAGCATCAAGTCACAAGCATGCAGAAGAAGTGAACCTCGATGTTGCCAAAGAAGATATAATTGAAATCGAGCCTTCTGCTCCTGCCGAAGCCAAAGATGTGAAACTCGACGATGTAGGTTGCTGACCTTCTACTATGACCGACGAAGTCAGAACGCTTCTAGTACGTCGCGGATCTGACTTAGTACAGCACATCGATTCCAAATTTGCCGATGTTGTTCGCTCAGGGACTTCAACGAAAGGTGGTACCCGAAAAGTAACCAGAGAGTGGTTCTACAAACCGTTATCTAACGGTGAAAAGGTTCTCCGAACATGGATTGTGTACTGGCCGCTGAAGTAATCCTTGTATAGTTTCTGTTGCAAGCTGATTGGCAATTTCGGCTCGAACTTCGCATCTGAAGAAGGATTCAACAAATGGTGGAAGCTAAATCCAAGAATCGAAGACCATGAGAACAGCCTGAACCGTGAGCAGAGCTTCTTGAAATGGAAGGAATTGGAAGTTCGCCAGAAAGTAAAGCAACCATCGATCAGAAACAACAAGAAGTTTTCGAAAGTGAGGAGAAGAAGTGGAGAGATGTATTGTACCGGTTGTTGAATATTATCCAGTTCTTAGCCAAACAGAATCTGGCCTTCAGAGGACGTCGAGGAGATGATAGTTGCAACCGCGGGAATTTTCTGGAGTTAGTGCACATCCTAGCTAAATATGACCCTCTTCTAATGGAACACCTGACAGAGATAAAGCTGAGAGCAAGAGTTCCAGTTTCGTTTCTATCTCCAGAAACCGAGAATGAAATGATAAACTTACTGAGACAGCAAGTTTTATCCACCATCATCCGTCACATTGAAGAAACTAAATATTATTGCGTAATCTTCGACAGTACACCAGACATCTCCCACAAAGACCAAAGAGCCAGGTTCTGCGATACGTACATATCGAAGGAGAAAAGATCGCCGTGGTAGAATCTTTCATCGAATTCTTCGAACCAAAAGGAAAAAATGTAGGAGATCTCAGCAACGATATAATCGCGAAGATAACATCAGACGGACTGGACTTACAGAACCTGAGAGGACAGGCTTATGACAACGCTGCCACAATGTCAGGGATCAACAATGGAGTTCAATCCCAGATTAAAGTACTGAATCCGAAAGCTACATTCGTTGCATGCACAAACCACTCACTCAACTTGGCTGGGGTACACGCTGCTTCTGAATCAGTGAACTCCGTGACGTTTTTTGGAACTCTGTAGAAGCTATTTGCCTTCTTTTCTGCATCAACTGCTCGGTGGAACGCTTTGGTTACTGTCACATGTCAAGCAGTGCAAAATTAAACGAGTCACTGAAACGCGCTGGAGCGCTAGAAATGAAACTGTCAAGACGCTTAAAAATAATTTTGAGGAAGTTCTTGAGGTACTGGAAGAATTGACGGATTCATCTCAAACTTCCGACACAAGTTCGGGAGCCAGTCTTCTTCTGACAGCCTATAGCCATTCAACTTTCTCACTTTTCTTGGCTTTTGGGCTGCAGTGCTATCTAAAGTAGATGACGCATAGATTTACCTGTAGCAACGAGGACGAGGACTGAGTGTGGATAAGTCTGTTCAGAAACTCTGCGCTTTAAAAGCTCTACTAGTGGATAGCAGAGACCGTTTCGTCCAAGCCGCAATTGACTTTGCTAAGACTCTCAGCGAAAAACTCGAAATCGAACTCAAAACGAGAAGAATGCATTCATGGCGAAGAATCCGCAGATGCAGCTTTGTCTCACGACCATGAACTCCGTCGAGAGGTATTCGCATCATTTGAGAAGATCATTCAAGAAATGACGACTCGATTCAAGCAAGTTCAAGAAATAGCGGACAAGTTCGGATTTTTGACGCCAGCGAAACTTTTGGACATCAGCAAGTGCGAGTGTGATCTTTCCCATGTATTAGAAGACATCGACAAGGACGAGTTTCAGATGGAGCGGAAGCCAGTTCTGAATCAGAGGAAGGCATAAGGGGCAAAGGACCGCTGGAGCTTCTCCAGTTCATTCAAAAACTGAATCTGGGGATTTCGGTTCTAAATAAAGTCACCTTGATTCGTATAATATTTGACTTTGGCAATTAGTGTCACTAGTTGTGAGAGAAGTTTTTCGAAGTTGAAGCTAATCAAAAATTATCTCAGATCCACTATGAGCTTCACTAGACTATCAAATTAGGTTATATTGTCGATTGAACAAGAATTGGCTGCAAATATTGATTTTGACATAGTTATTTCTAACTTCGTTGCTTGTAAGGCCCGTAGAATCCATTTGTGAAACCGCTGAACCTATTTTACCTTCAATATAAGATACCTCATTGTTTGTGAAATGATGTCTCGAAGTTTAATTTTAATTAAGTATTGAATGGGGGCGGTAAAATGGGTCTCGTGCTCCGGGCCACGAGATGGCACGCTACGCCACTGATAATAGATATTTTATTTTTTTAATATAGAGCCGATAGTATTTCGCTGCTAGTGCTCCTATTAATTAGTTATTAATAGTATATTTTAATATGTTATTGATAAGAAAAAATAAATAATAAATAAAATATTTTTTTAATAAAAGTTCTAATATTATACGAGTAGTTTGTTGCTTTAATAAATTTTAATTTTCACAAAAAATATCAATCCCCGATTTTTCTTGTGCATGTGGCAACAAAGAGGATCTTGGATTCATTAGTGAATAACACCTATCGGAAGAACTAACCGCAGATAATCTGTTTCATTTTCGTTTCGCTTTGTTGAAGTCGTTTTTATGATGATCATTTTCTTTTGTTTTTATTATAAATTCTTGCATACACTAGAGATAGATAACCCGATTAACCAGATCAACTTTGTTTTACTTATCTATCCACCCCCACGACTTTTTTGAATAAAATCATGAGGTCAGTTTATTTTTGCCTATCCATAACTTACCTTTATCTCAAGTCGACAATTATCAGTTCTGACTAAAACAAAATTTTGTTTTTTTTTTTCAAAGACCTTGGAAGATCCATAGACCTCGACAGAAACACATGAAGTGCAATAAACCTTAACAACTTTATCATTCAACCAAGACAGCCTAAACGTCAGATGATTGACATTGGAAAAAAGCAAAAGTGCGGCGCAAAAGTCAACATCTTTAAATTATCTTTTTCGGAGGAGAGTCTTTCCTTTGTTCTTCCGATAAGGTAGCCCAAGGTGGGTTCAAATCGTCTATTTGACCTGGTTAAGGAGTCCAAGTATAGTGCTTGCATAGATCACGATCAAGTGAATTGCCAACAACGACGACGGACGTTTAATCGCGTTTTTCTAATATAAGTACGAGTATCTGCAGTGGGGCGCAGATTGTGACGACCGACAATCGACGACGACGCGACGCACGGGAGAAAGTGAGAACCGGAAGAATCGAAAATGGGCAGTCGTCAATCTTGTTGCCTGATGCCCTGACATTATGATTGTCATAAAGCAGCAGCCAATCGTGTCTTGAATTTTATGTACAGCTACGAACTCCGCCTAAGGCCAATAATTACGGATGCAGACGCGGCGATCAATGGCGATTGATTGGTGGATATTGATTATGGCTACAACGAGGCAGTGGCGGCTTCCTTGAAACAATCAAAGCCGTACGAAAAAGGAATCCAAAATTGAATGCAGTGAAATGATCACCCCCGATACTTGTACTTTTCTATACACCGGAACCTCTTTTTGCTTTCAAATTTTGTACTCAACAAACATTATTTTGTATTCCCCCCTTTAAAATAATTTCCGGACTACGGCCTTCGCAAATATCGATGTTTAGCTAAAGCTGGAAAGTTCACTTGGTCAGGTGCAGCCAGAAGGGAAATATAATATAAACTTGATTGTTTTTGTTTTGGTTGTTGTTATTGTTTGGCCTTTACAAGGATGTAGTTTAAAATGCCACCAACATTGTGAATGAAGAAAGGGTTACCAGCCGAGTGAGCTTCAGGTTTTTTTTTTTTTCTTTTAGTGGGAAAGTTTCGTTTTCAATGTGCATTATTTTGTTCGTATTATTTTTGGGTGAAAGTAAAATTGGTTAAGAATGATTGAACTGATTTCGTTTGAAGTGAAGGCTCTAGGGTGATTTCTCAGAGCAATTATTATATCATAAACGACTGAAGCGCGGTGCTTCTAAAGGAATAAAATCACGTGAAAAAAGGGAAAACGGTTCTAAAACGGAAAGTTACAAAAGTATTTATTGTATCCGTTAAACACTTATGCGCTGTAGAACAGGTTTTAATTCGAAACAAACAATTTACAATCACTTGCAAGCTCAGAGAAAAAAAAGTGCGAAATAAAACAAATTCTATCAAAATTTTAAGTGCCGTTTTCAAGAGAGGTACGATTTTTTTAATATTGGCGTAACAGTTATTTTTAGATACAAATTTAATTGTCAAGTTTTAAAAAAATCAAGCATTTAGTTTTGGAAGTACATATGTATTATGTTTTAAAAAAAAAATTATCATTTATTTTTTTAAATCCAAACAAATATTTTTTGGAAAATTTTAATACAAATATTTAATATTAAAATTTGTACGAGCTTTAACATAAAAAAATAATGAAAATTATTTTAAAGTTTTTGAAAAAAAAATCGAAAACAAGAAAAATGTTCTATGAGAGATAGTTTAGGTTAGGTTAAAGTGCCTGTCATTAAAGCATCTGACCCACTTAGACCAGTATAGGTCCACTATGATACCACGATCTAATAGGGGATAAAGGTTCCCTATCCCTACTAGTTAAAACCATTTGGAGCTTCTGATAAGGCGAAAGAGATTTTTAATGTCTGTATTTATGAGATCGCTTGGTTCATTATAGAAATAGTCTCCTAGATGAAGTTTTTGTCTGCAAGAGAGAGCAGGACATGTACAAAGAAGGTGTGGGATTGTTTCCTCTTCCTCCGTCGTCCAAGCAACTCCTGCAAAAATCATTTGATAGTACACCGAGTCGTACGGCTTGTCTACCTAAAAGACAGTGACCAGTTATGACAGCTATTACGGAGCTGATCTGCAATCTACTGAGGGACAAGGAACACTTTGACCGTTTCAAATCCAGTTTGGGCCAGATTTGCTTGGACGCCAAACAAGTGATAGTGTTAAGCTATCTTGTATTTGATTGTTCCAGAGCAATTCACTTCAGTATAAGCTATAGGCATACCTATATTTACCCTATCGGGCAAGATAGGCATTTCCGTTCCAATTCTAGCGAATTCGTCGGCTTTACAATTCCCCGGAATTCCCCTCTGTCCCGGCACCCTGAATAAGTGAATATTAAACTGTTTGGCCATCTCCATCAGAGACGACGGACAGTCTTGGGCTGTAATGAGTTTTAAAGAGACTGATGCGAGGGATATTAAAGCAGCCTGACTATCTGATAAGATGCGGATATCCGAAACAGATATCACGTTTTCTTTAAGCCAAGACAATACTTCCTTTATCGCCAGAATTTCCGCTTGGAATACGCTACAATGGTTTGGTAGGCGGAAGTCTATGAGAGATAGCAGTAATTAAGTTTTTGTCAGTCTTGGTTAAAAATGTATTGTGTGACTGTGATGTAAAGTACTGGTGTAAATAAATATTATAAAAGTGAAATATAAATGTTTTAAATAATAAAATAAGAACCTGATGATGTCTATAATCATAGACGAAACGTCGTCGTCAATAAAAATAAAATCAAAATGTTTCATTTAATTTAATTGAAATATAAATTGACCTTAAGCCCAAAAAAATAAAACACTGATAGGAGTAATATACATTTCTTGGAAGATTTTTCTAACGCAAGCAAGCTGAAAGAGCTTTATCCGAAAAACGGTTTTGTTATCGATTACTTACTTACTTATCGGGCTCCAGTTCCATTAAGGGTCTCTGCCTGAGACACGGCAGCTTTCCATCTTCTCAGTTACCGAGAATGCATCTTCCAGTCATATATACATATGTGGGCTCTGTATGTGCTCTGGCATCCGAGATGGCTTGGTCTTCAAATCGGAAGTTTGTTCTTTCTGGTCGTGGTATTCGAAAACTCTCTTGACTGGATAATTGTTATCCATTCGCTCAATGTGACGAAGTGAATGTAGTCCAAGTGTTTTGGCTTTTGGACTATATTCACATCTTGTACAGCTCATATCGTCCTTTCCCCTTCCTCGCACACAGACTGAAATATCCGTCGAATGTTTCTTTCGAAAAGGTCCAGTACCGTCTTCCTCGCCTCGCATCTCCTTGTCGAAACCCCGTGCATGATTAGAAAAGATCGGAAGAGCTGTTCGTATATACGTGACACAGTTGGATCGGTTTTCGGGATCCCGAGTTTGGCCATCGCCAAATTAGAGCTCCTAGCGATAAATGCTATCATATGCGGCTTTGAAATCAATGAATATATGAGTGAGATGAGTGTCTCAGTATTAAATTTGTTTGATAGCCTCGATTAGACGGTCACCTTTCTTAAGATCGAGTAGTTGTTGTTTTAAATTGAGAGGGTCGTTACCATTTATACGGACTCACAAGGGACAGAACCTAGCTTCAGTTGCTGTATAATATCGCTATGTCCTGTGCAATACATACTATACAAATGTCAAATGATAGATTAGGCATCTATGTAGTATCAAATTTCAAAATAAATATTACTTTTCTTTTCCAGTGTTTCGGAGATTCCTGAAACATGTTTTTAAATTTCACTTGAACTTGAAGTGATCCAATAAATTTGGAGAGTAAAATCTGGATATTAACATTTAATATTTTTATAAATACAGTGCCTTGCATAAGTATAAGTAGATGCACCTTTAAAAATGCGTTTTGTAGAAAATTAAAATGGGAATGACACCTTAGTATTTTTTTTTATTGAATGGCATCACTAATAAAGTAAATTGAGAAGAAAAAAAAGTTCCGTTATTTTCTCTTCTGGTGTTTAAAAATTAAAAAAAGATTTTTATGTATTGCAAAAGTATAACAGCACAATGCAAACCTCTCTGAAGCTTCATTCAGTTATGTGCTTTGAAATGAAAAACAACAAGGCCGCGTGGTACACATTTAAGCGATACGGAAAAGGGCAAAATTCAAGCTTTTCGGTTAAGTCGCCTAAGCGTAAGGGCTATTGGTAGGAAAATTTCAAGATCCGATCGTGTCGTCCGAAATTTCTTACAAGATCCAGAATTTTATGGGACAAAAATAAAACCCGGGCGTCCGTAGAAGCTGACATGTCAAGATAAGAGGCGTTTAATCAATGCTGCATCCGATTCGGTGCATTCTTTGCCGGAAGTTCGTGACGAATTTTGGTTAGGAGTTTCGGTTTCAACGGTTTTTCGTGCCTCAAAAAACAGTGAAGTGATTGTTCGGTGCAAAATGGTGCCAGCTCCAAATCTGACAACAATTTACAAACAAAAAAGGTTAGAATTTGCCTGTCAAAACATGAACCGGAATTGAAAAACCTTAAGTAACATTCCATCAATTTACACTTAACTCTTGTTGTTCTAAATGGCATAATCTAGTGAATGTTTTTCTTTTAGGTTATTTTCAGTGACAAAAAAAAGTTTAATCTTGCTGGGCCAGATAGCTTTAACGGATATTGGCATGACCTGAGAAAGGAAAAAAAGTTTTCTTTCCAAGAGGAACTTTGGCGGTTGCAGTTGTATGGTTTGGGGGCCTTCTGAGACCGTGGTATGGTTGCACTTGCCTTCACCTCTACAAAGATGAACAGTTCAGCTTACACCCATGTGCTTCAGGATAATTTGGTACCCTACTTGAGACGATTTCGTCGAGTTCGGCATGTCTTTCAGCAAGATAATGCCCCAATTCATGTTAGTCGTCAAAGTTTGGAGTGGTTCGAATCCAATAACATAAATTTTATGGAGTGGCCGGCACGTTCTCCAGATTGTTACCCTATTCAAAATCTTTGGTGAATTTTGACAGGCAAAATTTATGCCCATAATAGGCAATTATTCAGTGTTGCTGAGCTGCGAGAAGCAATTGTGGAAGAATGTAACTTTATTGACGAATTCATATTAAAAAACCTTATCAACGGTATGCCAAAAAGAATTTTTAGCTTGGTTGAAAATAGGGGTAGCAAGATCCCTTACTATTTTTTCCTAAAAAATGTACTTGAAATAAAAATAAAATAAAAATGAAAATACGGTTATACTCTTGCAATACATAAAAATCTTACTTTTATTTTTAAACACCAGAAGAGAAAATAACGGAACTTTTTTTTCTTCTCAATTTACTTGAATGGCATCACTAACCATTCAATAAAAAAAATACTAAGATGTCATTCCCAAGGCACTGTACTCGTACAGAGTTAACCCTTTGGTATAACTCAGTTCATACTGAAAAACTAGCGAAAGTTTAGTTTTAGTTAAAAACTTCAACTGCTAATTTTATATGAAAATCATCAAAGTCCCAACCATATGTTAGATCGTTAGAACAGGAATAGGTTTTAGACAAAAGGTAACATTTATAAAAAGATAACTCCCAGAGGTTAACCAGCATTCAAGTAAATTAATTGAATTCTTAAATTCAATAATAGTTTTTTTACATCAAATTCCAAAGTACCTGCTTAAATATGTTCAAATTAAAAATTGTGGCACGTACCACCGTTTCTCATAACACGCGTGTATTTATGTGCACGCGATGACATAAAACAATTGAAGCTTCCTATGTAGTTGTTCAAGCTTCAGGGGTTTATTTGAGTCTGAGAGCCTTAAATATTTCCTCTTTTGTTCATTACATTATAAGTTTGTAGTAGGTATACGTGTGGTTATTACTGTGACAGCAATAAGAGTGACAGTAAGTGCGCTGCGCATAGTTCATTCACTTTTCGTTCATTACAACTCCAACAAGTAGGTACCGACATAATTTTTTTTTCTTGTTAATGTAAAGGTAGGCCTAAAAACTTTTAACATTTTTGTTTAGATTTGTAGTTTCTTTTATTTTTTTTTTGTTTGCTTTAACTACAACGCAACTGTCATTATTCCATATTTGATTGGTGAAACAGGCCGTTTTTGTTTTTTTTGTTGCTAATACGTCTATAGTGCGGGCTTGTCATGGTTCATGGAGTCATACTTCTTCCTATGCATTGGTATGCGCGCGCATGAAAAATTATTATCGGAGAAAATCTTTTTGCTTTTCGCTAATTACCTATAGCTGTTGATTGCCATTTTGAACACGTTCAATGATTTCGTTTTGGTTATCGAACTGCTTAACTACCTAATGTAAACTTTCTATTTTCCATTATTTTTTTTTAATTTATAGACGAAGAAAAATAATTGGATTTTTAAGGGTGGCCATTGCCATTTAATAAGAGTAAGATTTATTAATATGGCATACTCGTATAATCGGTAGAAAATACCTCCTCCTATCTCGCCGATCATTCAATCGATTTCGATGAAATTTCACAAAGACTGAATTCGATGATTCGATGCCTGGTAAAATTAATGTTTTTCCTTAAAAATCTTGAAACTAATGAATTGTAGATGATTTTTGAATTCGAACTGCTCGAAAAGAACTGACACGATGTCTTCGAAACAGTCGGTAATATTTTAACGAAACTTCAAACTATTTTCTAGTTAATTTATGTAGTTTGTCATTTCAAACAGAAATCATTGAAATTGTTGAAGTTTTGATACGTTGCTACTGTCATTTTAAGACATCTCGAGAAAAACTCAAGCGATGCATCAGGAGGGAAAATCAAATGATTTTGTAAAGAAATTTCAAGCTATTTTCCGATTCAGTAAATGTGTGATTAAATAAAATGCACGACTAGGTCGCACGAACTTGCTCCTATGTAATAGACTAGGAATTTTAAAAACGAATGTTATTAGAGAAAACTGTTCATAAGGATCAAATTATTTTTTTAAATTCTTTTGATAGTAAGAGACGAAAACAGAATGCTATGCAAATATGAATTTATGCAAGAACAAAAATTATAAGTCGTTTTATTGGTTTCTTAAAAAAAGCTTTTATATACTTACAAAATTTTTAAAAGATTTTTAAGAAAAAATTTTGGTACGCCAATTTTAAGTTTTTATTATTGTTCGAATAAAAATTAAATTTAAAAAAAAAAATATTGAGCCGTTTCTGAGATATCGAATTTTCACAAAAAAAAAAAAAGAAAAAAATAGATTTTTTTTTCAAAAATTCAAAAAATATTTATTTTAAAGTTTTGAAATGCAATATGTTTTAGACTTTTTAAAAGCTTCTCTATAAAAAATTTCATTAAGAACCGTTAAGTGAATAATGAGAAATTCAAAATTCGAAAAAATGGTTCTATGGTAGGTCCAAGCTGTAATATCTTAATTTCAAAATTTGTTTTATTAGATCACAAAAATTAATTAAAAGAAAAAAAGTTTTATCAAAATTCTAGGTGCCGTTTTCGAGAAAAATACGATTTTTGAAAACCATTTTTTTAATTTTTTTAACATTTGTATGGTGGGTACCTTTATTTTAAGGTAGATATAATGAATTTTTTTTTCTCATATCTTGTAGATTATATGAAATTATATGAAGAAACTTTTATTTATCAAGTTTAAAAAAAAAACTAGCATGGGATTTTCGAAATATTCAGTTTTGAAAAAAAAAAATTGAAATTTGTTTTAAAAATCCAAGAAATTTTTTTTTTGAAAATTTGAATAAACAATTCTATTTAAATTTTTGAAGAGCCTTCGCAAAAAAAAAAAAATTATCAAAATCGGTGGTACCGTTTTTGAGAAAATCAAAAACAAAAAAATGGTTCCATGGGGGGTACCCTCAATAACCATTTTTCAGAAAATTTTTTTCAAGCATTACCTAGATTTAACTAAATGAAATTTTTTTGTGTTTTTAGTTTTTAAATCTGTCCAGCAGTCTTTGAGAAAAAAAAATATTTCGAAAAAAATTCGTATGGCAGGTATCGTTATTTTTGGTCTTAAAAAAAAAAAAGAAAAAAACGTATGGGGGTAAAAAATTAAAACCCATATCTACCAAGTTTAAAGAAAATCGGCCGAGCCGTTTAGGCTGTAGTCGAAGCGACAGACAGACAGACAGAACTGCCAGACCCACTTTTTTAGTCTTCGCTATCATCGTAATGTCAACTTTGATCAAAATCTCGAGTTCAATTTTTTTTACGAATCCATAACTTGCCTTATAGTACCTATAAGTCGCAAGTAAAAAGAAATTGTATCGACAAAATAACTCATATGCTGATGAGTGACACACTATCAACCGTGGTTACTTTAAGAAAATATTTCTTTCAACATTTATAAACCCTAATTCGGCGAAAAAAAGCCTTTATGTATGTATGTGTGTATAAAGAGTGAACTCCTTCGAAAAGTTAATAAAAGTTTTTTTGGAGTTTTTTAGAGGAAAAGGTGTGAAAAAGGAATGTTAGAAATGACCAAAAGAAAACGACGTATAACCTACTAATGGTTTTATAACAATAACACCGTTCAGATGCACATCCGCATACTTCTTTCTATCTAAATTGCCACCCCACACCATTGAATAGATAATTATAATGCAAGCGTAACTTAGCATATGTATAGAAGTCAGTTACTTCGTGGCAAAAAATTATTGCACTCTTCTCGTTCCGGTCATTTCGTCATCAATTTTCTATAACCTACCAATAATTCTATTGAAGAATAAATTAATTCCAGATACATGAGTAAGATTGATATACTACCTATGCCTTTCTAATGAAGAACAAATTCGTGCAAGTACATATATCCTTTTGATGGCTCTAGATTAAAGCCTCGCCTTTCCTGCACCACTCATTGTACAGATCTCGAACAAATTGCCCAGCAGCATCATTTATCATAAACAGCCACACCGAACTGAACTCTATTGACTGGACTTTGATTCTATGTGTGTGCTCCTTCTTGAATAGAATCCATGATTACCCTTAGACTTGGTTTGGTTCCGTGTGTTTGTCTTGGACTTGCGATATCTTGGTAATTTGAAAATATCTTTTGTTGACCCGACCAGGAATTATTAGACAAGAGAATTGCCAATTTGGATGTACGAGTAGGATGCAGCGTGAGATGATTTAATTTCATATTTGATTGTGTTTTCAAAATGAACAAAAAGACTTCTCTAGAGTGATTAATGATAACAAATATAACTCATAATTGAGGAAGTCATTCTGTGCAAAAATTCAAATCAACTAAAGCGTACGAGTAATATTATTTCGAACTTGAAAAACACCGTCTTCTCTTTATTTTTTGTCAGATTAGTTTATACCTATCAGCAGTTGAATAAAAATAGTTTGCATAATAATTTCGTCTACATTTATTTAAATGCTCAAATAAGTAAATATTGAAATGTTCCAAAAATTATTGAAAAAGTTGCAAAATCGTTGCATTGCTGCATTATCATTTGGCTGATCAATGTTCAGTTCTGAAGCACATAAAAAAAGCATGCTAAAAGGTAATTATTTGTAGAAATCCTCTAAAACTGTTTGCTCTGATTCGAATAGGGTAAACTAGGGTAAATGTGCAGTTAGGCTTAGTATTTATAATTATATTTATATTTAAAATAGTTAGCGAGCGAGTTGCTGTTGCTTGCAAGAGTCTTGGATGTTAATAAAATACCCAGAAATCTTCAAATTATTTTCAAAGAAATTCGAGAAATTGATATCCTAAAAACTTTCGCTCAACTTAAGTTTTAGAATATCAACCAAATTAAAGAATTTAATATTTATTTTGACTAAAAAAAAAATATAAGACTAAATAAGGAAAAGATGGTAATTGATAAATTATTTGACAATTTTATTATTATACAATATTTTTAAATACAATTTTAAATATAAGTGGAAAAACAGCAAGTATTAATAAAAAATATTTAAAAAAATACATTGATATCACTGCACGAAGTAGAAGCAGTAGTAAATTAACACAATTACAAAGAAATTCTGTGTACAAAGATAAATGAAAGTCACAGATTGCATCACTACAAACAAAAACACAACTCATAATTTGCCCCAGAAACTATCGAGAAAACCTACAAGCTAAATGAATTTAAAAAAAAAAAATAAGTCTGTAGTTGAAATAAATATAAATAAACATACCTTTATCTAGATCCTGATTAAAGTGCAAGTGCGTTAACGATAAACTGATCTTCATATTAAAATAGAAATCAATGGCGCAAAATTTTAAACATTTAAAACCTACTCTAAATCAATTTTAGAATGGGAGTCGACTCTAAATATTGAGTATAAAACGAGAACCGACTTTTTGTTAATTTTAAAGGACATAAACTATACTTTAACGTTAAAGAGCTCGTCTTACTTTAATAGCAGCAAATAGCTAGTTTATCTTTTAAAAGTATACTTTATCCATATTGACAATGTACATTTCATACCAAAGCAAATGGAAGGAAAAATGTTTACTGATGTTTTATTAGATTTTTTAAAGATGTTCTTTGTAAATAGACTGAATAACTGAATATCATAAATTCAAAACAATCGTAAGAAAGTGCTCTACAATTAAAAAATCTGTAGATACAAATGTACATATCTTATGTATGCACGCGCGCCGCCGAGACGAGTATATAGCTAAATGAATCTGCACCTTACAACACCAAATTGAGTTTTTTATGCTGTGAATTTGCGATTTATACTTTATTTTCATCTAAAATAATGTAAATAACTTATAAACAATCAAAATCTGTACCGATGTAGTATATTAAATGAACTTTTTTCGGCGAAAAATTATTTGGTTTGAAGTTGTCTGTTCTTTTTACTTTTTTTTTTGTGTTTTTGTAGTTGTGTGAGTTATGCATCTGTCAAATTAAGGGTTGTTCAACGCAAATTTGCTTAGGTTCTGTTGTAAAACCCACATTAGTTAGAAGAGTTGTCTAACGTGATTAAAATTATGAAAAAGTTAGACAAAGTCTCTAAGCTAAACGACTGCGTTAAGTAGAGCCGGTTTAATTGCTTAAACGAGAACTCTTTAAAATTATGCGCCATGTCTCTTGGGGGTAGAACATTCGGAACGAACATGAAATTTATTAGGTTCTTGGAAGAAGCAATGGAGATGGAAAGGAATAGGAAAATCCAGAAACTCCTCAAGGAGGGATACACGTTGCTGAGTCACTAGTTTATTACACTTATGCACTTACCAACTTTGAGAACCTTGAGAATTCCCAACCTATTTCAATGTTTTTCACTAAGCTCGTTTCCACTTGTGGTGATATCTGCATTTTGTTTTTTTTTTTTTCAAGTAAACGAATTTATGGATTTGAATTATGTCTTATCTTGGAGAGAAGATGGGTTTTGTTGGTTGTCAATACCAATTTTCTAATCAGTACGTATAGATTTATAAATTTGGATTTACTCTACAGTACATTTTAAACTTTTTAGAAATTCCTATAAAGAAAGTTTGGCATTAATACGATAACCAAAGATGCGTAAAATAATAAAAGATTCTGTAAAACTAAAGGATGGGAACCTTTTGCTATTTTACTTTAAAATCAAAATTTCTCAAAATTTCGCAGAAATAAAGTGCACGACTGGGTCACTGTTCACAAGCATCAAATTTATTTTTTTAAATGACTAAAACAGCTCCTTTAGTAGTTGGAGCTAAAAACAGGATGCCATGTGATTCAAGCAAATATTAGTTTATGGAAGAACAAAAATTATAAATTATAAAAAAGAAACTATAAGCCGTTTTCATGGTTTCTTAAAAAATTATGGATTTTATTTTCTTTGAATTTTCAAAAAAAAAATTGATAATTTTTTTTTCAAAAATTCAAAAAATATTTTTTTTTAGTTTTAAAATGCAATGTTTTTTAACTTCTTAGAAACTTCTTTCTCTATAAAAAATTGATATTCCTATATGAGAAATTCAAAAATTTGAAAAAATGGTTCTTTGGCAGGTACAGTGAGTAATATCTTAATTTCTTATATTGAATTATTGATCGTAAGAATTAGTCGAAGGAAAAAAATTTATCAAAATTCTAGTCACCGTTTTCGAGCAAAATACGATTTTCGAAAACTATTTTTTAACATTTGTATGGTAGGTACCGTTATTTTAAGGTAAAATATTTTTTTTTTCACTTCTTGTAGATTGTATTAAGAAACTTTTATTTGTCAAGTTTAAAAAAAATATAGCATGGGGTTTTGGAAAAAAAATTGAAATTTTTTAAAAATCCAATTTTTTTTTGAAAATTTGAATACAGAATAATATTCAAAATTTTGGGGAATTAGCATAAAAAAAAATTATCGAAATCAGTTGCACCGTTCTTGAGAAAATTAAAAACAAGAAAAATTTCCAGAGCGGTACCATTAATAACAAATTTTGTGATTTTTTTTCAACCATTACCTAGCTTTAACTAAATGAAATGATATTTCTTAAAAAAAATATATCAAACAGTTTTTGATAAAAAAATTTATTTGTATAGCTTCGGACAAAATTTGTATGGCAGGTACTGTTATTTTTTATTTTAAAAAAAGAAAGAAATCGTATGGGGGGAAAACTTTAAAAATGACATCTACCAAGTTTAAAGAAAATCAGCCGAGCCGTTTAGGCTGTAGTCGAACAGACAGACAGAATTGCGAGATCAAAATCTCGAGTTCAATTTTGTAATCTTGTTGTTCAATTCCGAGGTTGTGCAACAGTTTGAAAAGCATTTAGGGTTTAAAATTCATCAAGTACATACTTTGTACATTTAAGATTTATACATATGGAATCATGGAAAATTTTGGTTTGTAATTAATCACATTTTTTATTACAAAATCAATATAAACACCCCTACAATCTTTTCTGTTAATATTACATCTATTGACTTATTTTTAGAACAGGGATTTAGTAACAATATCATTTATCAAAGCAGTGGAATTCATCAAGAACTTTTTTGTTTTTATTATCAAAAATCGAAATGATTTTGTCCTTACAATAACTTTTTATCCTTCAAGTATACTTATATTTATAATACTTTCTATTCCAAAATGAAGCCTCGTTCAAATTTTGATTTTAATTTTTTTCCAATTGTTTAACTTTCATCTATCAATTAAAAAAAGGCAACGATCTCTTTCTTTTTCTGTTTAAAAATATATTTTGAACAATGTTCTTAACCCCATAAATTCTATGACTTACCTACAATATAAACTGTACAATGATCAGACGGAATCATACCTTGGAAATCAAACCAACAGTGCAAAGTTTTATACCCTGGTGGATATTCATGAATCATGAATCGATTTTACGTCAAAAACCTTTGTCCAAAATATAAAACTATACGTCTTAAATAAAAACTAAATTTCTTAAATGATTTTTTTTTTAATAATTTACTTCCGCAAGTAATTTTTCAATTTAAATAACAATTTTGCAATGATTTATTTACCTATCCAATATTACAGATGCAAAAAGACCCGAAGACCCGTACTCCTAAATTCATAAAAAGGACTTCCAATTCCCAAGCACACGAAACAGTTGTTTGTATTCTTTTTCGTATTAAGTTTCTACGAGTACTCCTGTCTAACTTCTAGTTTTATACGATAATCAATTCTCAGATTGTCCAGCATAAATCAATCGAAAACAAAATAGCTTTTCACCAAGAAGTCAACCCAAAAAACGCCTAGCGCGTTAGCACACAGCCCCACTGATGCACTTTTCTTCCAAAGGAGATGAAATTTCACAACAGCCACCAAGTAGTGCTTATAGGTTTTTCCAGCATCTCGTTTCGTTTGGTCAGTTCCAGCGGGTAGTGACGTTCGGGACGTACCGTGGCATTGATCTTCATCTTCGACTCGAAGTGGATATTAATTTCAACACCCATTCGATTGTCCGCCATGCTATGCCAACCAAGCGAATCCGAATCCAGATCGGGAAGAGAAAGAGGGTGTTTCACAACGACTGCATTAGGCCAACAAATTGATAGAATCGCATATTTATCGTTTCGGTTTTGGCCAAAGTCAAGACTGAGAATGGGCATTGGGCCCTGGAATTGTAGTTACAACCTGAATTGTGATGGTGGTGGGTGTGATGGTCATGGCGATCTAAAGGCGCAGTGGCGCTCTCGATAAGATGCATATCTCATCCCATCATCGTTATCATCCATATAGTCCCCTCTTAGCTGATTCCTTATATTTGCACGGAAGACGGAGAGAGCAAGACCCAGATCCAGATATGGATCTTATCTCACAGATGGTTTGTTTGCGATAATCACGATAGCAAAACAGATCTCCTCCGGTCAGGGATCTGTGTGCCTATGGGTAGTCTAGTGCAGCCAGATGCACTCAAGCAGCACTCTCCCATTTTGCCGCCTCTGATTCTGAATCTGCGTCCATGGATTGGAAAAGTTCAACACTTAATTGGAATCAAGTTGGAATTGATGTTCATGGGCATATCGTTTGATGTCTATCGATGTTAACTGTCAACAGGAACATTTATGTGAACCCGTTCAGAAGATTAACACGCACGTCCCTGTTATGTGTGTATGAAACTTCTACACGTTTGAGCCCTTAAAACATTAAACTTGTGTCCCGTCATCGTAAATCTATGGCGAATAAAAGTGTCAGCTAAATCGTTGGATTAAACTAATTGTTGTGAAGATTCTGCAATTCCTTCTTAATGCCACAGTTAATTACCCTGACTTAAAATAAAATAATAATACTTAAGCACCAATTAACAGGATAACTCAATTGCACAAATAGGCTGAACGAAATTATCTTTTCCAATAGTAGATAAGGAGGATGCAACTAATTTGGGAAGATCTGTAGTAACAATATACCGATGACACCCTAAACCATTTCAAATGAAGAAACCGGACTTACAAATGTATGGCGAAGGTGCAGGGTGGCTTAGGTTATATGACAGTAATCGGGCCATTCAAGTCGATTTACTATAGAGAATACGAGTACACCAACAAACTCCTCACGCCAAACTCACTCATCCAAATTGCAAAAAAAAAAAAAAAGTATTTCTTTCTTTCTCAATTTCACTGCTGAATCCCGCACCTATTATTATTAGATTTCTTGTCTAGTGAGTGGGGAATCAGTCAACCTGACTGCAGTGCAAATCCGCAATATGCAACTATAGCTGCGCGCATTGTGGCGTCGCAGATATCTCTCGCAGTGCAGTCACTCGCAGAAATCAAAGATGCAGAACATTGGAAATGGGTGATTTGGTGCATGTTATTCAATTCTGTTACAGTTAGTTGTTGTCGTTGTTGCACGATATAGTCTCTGCTACTAAGAAAGCAAACTTTTTTGTTTACAATATCAGCCTTGTTAGAAAATATCAACTTGTGATATTAATCTCTCTGAGTATGGCTCAAATGCGTCTGCAGTGTGAAAAAAGAGAAAATACAAGACCTTCGATAACAAATTTTGATCTTTGGGAAGTTTTAATGATTCTTAATAATTCGGTACATATTATGGTTTTGGGGATTATGACTTTGGATGATTGTTTTTTCTTGAATTTGGAGGTTTGATTTTCAAAATTTTACCTTTTTGAGTTTTCCAAGACTCATCGCCCAGATGAGTTTGCTCATAGACAACTGCAATTTGGAACAAGAGGAGACATGGTTTCTGGATCATTAAGGACTTGTGTTTCTTGTGATAGAAAGATTTTTCCTTATTTTAATAAATACGGCTTTTTTCATATATAGTAATTAATTTAGAAATCATAATAGGACATAAATTCTAAGTATTAGTGTCGTGGAATATTTCCTTACAATCCTAATTTGAGGTGAGCTATTCCGTCTTAAATAAAGGGTTTTTCAATAAGGGGGTGGATATCGAAATTGAATAAAGAAGCTGGGTGTGAGGAATTAAACATTTTTACTTGCGACTTATAGGTACTATAAGGCAAGTTATGCATTCGGAAAAAAAATCGAACTCGAGATTTTGAACAAAGTTGACATTACGATGATAGCCAAGACCAAAAAAGTGGGTCTCGCAATTCTGTCTGTCTGTCTGTCAGTTCGACTACAGCCTAAACGGCTCTGCCAATTTTCTTCAAACTTAGTAGATATGGGTTTTTTCCCCCACACGTTTTTTTTTCTTTTTTTTTAAGACCAAAAATAACGGTCCATACGGTTTTTTTGAAATTTTATAAATATTTTTTTTTATCTGTCCCACTGTTCCACAGAATTTTTTGAAAAATTTCACTTAGTTAAAACTAGGTAATGGTTGAAAAAAAATTTCCAAAAAATTGTTATTTTTGGTAGCCCCCCTGGGTCCATTTTTGTTTGTTTTTGATTTTCTCGAAAACGGTACAGCCGATTTAAACTATTTTTTGTATGATAAAGCTCCTTAAAAGTTTAAATATTATTACATAGTCAAATTTTCAATTTTTTATTTTTTGGATTTAAAAAAAAAAATAAAAAAAAATTTTTTTTTCGAAACTCAATATTTCGAAAACCCCAAGATCAATTTTCTTAAAACTTGACAAATAAAAGTTTCTTAATATAATCTACAAGATTTGAGAAAAAAAATTGTTTTATCTAAAACTAACGGTACCTTCCATACAAATGTTAAAAAATGGTTTTCGAAAATCGTATTTTTCTCGAAAACGGTTCCGAGAATTTTGATAAAATTTTGTTTCTTTTGATTAATTTTTACGATCTATAATTTAATAAGAAAAAAATTGAAATCTAGATATTACTGACTGTACCTACCATAGAACGATTTTTTCGAATTTTAAATTTCTCATTATAGGCATAACGGATTTTAATGAAATTTTTTATAAAGAAGCTCCTACAAAGTTTAAAAACACATTGCATTTCAAAACTTAAAAAAAAAGTATTTTTTAAATTAAAAAAAAAAATGGCGTTTTTTTGGAAAATTCAATACTTCAAGAACGGCTGAGTATTTTTTTTTGGAAATTTAACTCTTGTTCGTACAATAATTTTTTTTTCGAAACTCAATATTTCGAAAACCCCAAGATCAATTTTCTTAAAACTTGACAAATAAAAGTTTCTTAATATAATCTACAAGATTTGAGAAAAAAAAATTGTTTTATCTAAAACTAACGGTACCTTCCATACAAATGTTAATAAATGGTTTTCGAAAATCGTATTTTTCTCGAAAACGGTTCCGAGAATTTTGATAAAATTTTGTTTCTTTTGATTAATTTTTACGATCTATAATTTAATAAGAAAAAAATTGAAATCTAGATATTACTGACTGTACCTACCATAGAACGATTTTTTCGAATTTTAAATTTCTCATTATAGGCATAACGGATTTTAATGAAATTTTTTATAAAGAAGCTCCTACAAAGTTTAAAAACACATTGCATTTCAAAACTTAAAAAAAAAGTATTTTTTAAATTAAAAAAAAAAATGGCGTTTTTTTGGAAAATTCAATACTTCAAGAACGGCTGAGTATTTTTTTTTTGGAAATTTAACTCTTGTTCGTACAATAATAAAAACTTAAAGTTGGCGTACCAAAATTTTTTCTTAAAAATGTTTTAAAAAATTTGTACATAAAAGATTAATTTTTTAAGGAACCACTACAACGACTTATAATTTTTGTTCTTGCATAAATTCATATTTGCATAGCATTCTTTTTTTATCTCTTACTACTAAATGAATTTAAAAAAATTCATTTTATCCTTATGAACAGTTTTCTTTAATACTCGTAACTTTCGTTTTTAAAATTCTTAGTTTATTACATAGGAGCAAGTTCGTGCGACCCAGTCGTGCATTTTATTTTATCTACAAGGCCTATGTTTGCTTTCATGTATTCAATATAACATATAACAAGCCCTCCCAGGCTTCTTAGGGTGGCATAGATCTGGGTGAATTTCAGCGATGGCCTGTGTTATGATCACCTTTAGGTCATAGGCACCTTTCGCATAGGCTTGCGACTTCAGGAAACCCCACAAGAAAAAGTCTACCGGGTCAAATCGCATGACCTTGGTGGCCAATTCACATTCATGCAGATTTTGTCAATCCGCTGTTTGGCACGTAGAGCCACCGTCCTGCTGCTGCTGGAACCACATGCCATCAAGATCCATATGATTCAATTTGGGCCATAAGAAATTCGCTATCATCGTTCTGCAGCGCCCGTTTTTGAAGCTGATTGTCTTTTTTGAAAAAGCAAGGACGAATGAACCCTTCGCTGGGCTAAAATTAACGTCAAACAATAACTTTTTGATGATGCATTGTAATGCAAATGTGCTTCCTGGCCCAAGATCTTTTTTCGGCCAAAATTAGGGTTCTCTTCCAAATGCTCCAAAGCCCAGTCAGCGAACAAGCAGCGTGTTGTCTATGGTCATAAGGTTTGAGCTCCTGGGTAGTCGGTACGGGTGTAGGCCTAGGTCCCGACGCAAAATTTGTGAAGTTGAAGCCGACGAAAGGCTGAGTTCTTGTGCACGGCGAAGAATCAACTGCCACGGGTCCTGCTGTAACTTCCACGGACCATGGTGTTGTTTTCGATCGATCTTAAGTTTCCTTAAAGTACGAATGTTGTCTGATTGATTATCGAACCGGTCGTCTCAAACTTGGCCAACAAACTTTGAAGAGTCGACCGTGAAGGGCCACTTCACCTACCGTAAAATGGGTGCAACGAACTCATTTTGATAATAAAATTTTATCATTTGGCCGTACTGTTTAATCGTGTAACTTGCCATTGTGATTTGGCCTCAGTAACTAAATAATAAACAACAGACTTAGCAAACGTCACTAAATTCTGTAAACCCTGTCCGTACCCTTAACCCGTGATAATGATCCATGTCTGTAATCCGTATCCAAAATACGCATCTGTATTTCCGTAACGAGTAATCTGCATCCGTTTTCTGTATCCGCATCCGTAATTGTCGATTATGGTTCTTCGGACTGTTGAGTTTTTAGGATTAAAATTTTCGAGATTTCTTGAAATTTGTAATAAAATAAAAAAAACTCTCTCCAAATGAAAAAAAAAAACTGTTCTGAAGAAGGGTTCAAAGTAATTTCAATTGTTTAATTAACAACATTGTAGCCAAATTCATTTATCTTTGAAAAAATATTTGAAAATAACCTATAATCTCTGTTAATGTTTGTTCTTAACTTTCTCTGTTTCCCAAGAAAATTCCAGTCAATTGATAATGAAAACAATGTGCCAATTACGCTCAATAATTTGATTTGTATCGAAAATAGGAGTGGTTTCTTCTCTGGTCATTCTTCTGGTTCTTGCTTATAAGACAAATAAAAATAATCAAATGTAATCAATTAATCAAAATGCAAAGAAACACTCAAGCCTTATGTAGAGTTTTAATGGGGGCAGAACGGTGACATTTATAGGCAAGACAATAACGAAGAACATGATTCTCTGAATATTCAAAACGTAATGCTTTCATAGAAGAAATCAGTCCTCACGTGATAATACTACTGGCGCTATGAAATTTTTGCGCATTGAATTACAAAAATGTTTTAAATTTCTTTTTCGTAGACTGTTAGGATACCAAATATCAATAAAATGCTCTTTAGGGTGGCACGAACTTGTTCTTCTAAGTTGAAATTGCTTGGAGTCTTAAGGAATTTATATAGATACATAATTTATTTATAAAACATAAATATTATTAAAAAAATTCTAAAAAATCGATATTCGTGCTTTGAATTACTATAACAACTCATTAAATAATTTTGAACAGAAAACAAATTTCATTTGATCTATGGAAATAAAATGCACGACTAGGTCGCATGAACTTGCTCCTATGTAATAGACTAAGAATTTCAAAAATGAATGTTATTAGAGCAAAACTGTTCATAAGCATAAAATTAATTTTTTAAATGACTAAAACAACTTCTTTAGTAGTTGGATGTAAAAATAGGATGCCATGTTATTCAAGAAAATATAGGTTTATGCAAGAACAAAATTTATAAGTATTTGTAGTGGTTTTTTAAAAAAATAAGCTTTTATATACAAAAATTTTTAAAACATTTTTAAGAAAAAATTCTGGTACGCCAATTTAAAGTTTTTATTATTGTTCGAATAAAAAT